>OZ005742.1:200672802-201968234 GCA_963930735.1 Dioctria linearis
AAACAAGGGGCGCTACCGTAAAGGATTTGATACCTTAATTGTACTATAAAAGGATGAAACATCCGAAACCTTCTTAAGTCGAAGTTGTAACTCAGTCGAAAGCACACCGAGTCCTGTAGACCTGCTGAGTAGATTAAAGCTGTTCACCGATTATCAGACCTGTTTGAAAAGCTGTTAACGTGTTATCAGAGCTGTTTTAAAAGCTGTTAAGCTGTTATCAGAGCTGTTAACCTGTTATCAGACCTGTTTAAAGCTGTTAAGCTGTTATCAGAGCTGTTTGAAAAGCTGTTAAGCTGTTATCAGAGCTGTTTGGAAAGCTGTTAAGCTGTTATCAGCGCTGTTTGGAAAGCTGTTAAGCTGTTATAAGAGCTGTTTGGAAAGCTGCTAAGCTGTTATCAGAGCTGTTTGGAAAGCTGTTAAGCTGTTATCAGAGCTGTTTGAAAAGCTGTTAAGCTGTTACCAGAGCTGTTCGGAAAGCTGTTAAGCTGTTATCAGAGCTGTTTGGAAAGCTGTTTATCTGTTATCAGAGCTGTTTGAAAAGCCGTTATTCCGTTATTATTAATATCGAAGATGAATGAAAATCTATTAAAAGAACTCATCAAAACAAGGAATGCAGTGCGAAAGGAATTTAAAGCTCTAAGGATGGGAAGGATTGAAGCAGAAGCTCAACTTGAAGAAACCTTTAAGCCAATCACTAAACCCTTAAAAGAGTTTGTTAGAAGAGTCAAATACGAGCCACCGGATATAGCCAAGTTTGAGACAAAAGACACAAAAGAAAAAGAAGAAGAAGAAGAAGAAGAAGAAGAAGAAGAAGCAGAAGAAGAAGAAGAAAAAGAAGAAGAAGAAGAAGCAAAAGAAGAAGCCAATGACATTGTGGAACCTTTTACCCCTCCAAAACGAAAATATGTGAAAATGGAGGCTAGTAGCTCACCTATAAATTATGGAGATTATTCCTTAACATCTGAAGAAGAATTCGCAACACCGAAACATTCAAGAACATTGACAGGAAGGTCTGTTGTCACCTCCCCCGATACGTCTGGATACATAGTTTCAAACTATTTAAAGCTATTCACTGATAATAGCCCTAAAATTGATCCAACCTATGGAGTTTACTATGATGACAACGCGTGGAGAATCGGTAATTCAACGTTTGATTTTGATGATGTAGGAAATATTGTTATCAGGGGGAAGAGCTATAAAACAACTTTGGGGTTATGTAAGCTGCTATTTATGAAAGATCCTGTAAAAAGTCTATATACTAAAGAGGATTTAACTAATTATGGATCTATTTTGCGAGATACCAATGCATATAAACGTGACTATGCTGAAGATGGGCAAATAAAGGGTACTAGAGCGGCTAAGTATAAAGCTATAATCAGTAAACTTATACAGCATAAAGGCATGGGACTAATGCGTCTGCCTAAAGAAAACATTGCTCACATTTACTGGGATGATCCAAATGAATTAGTGGATAGACTGCATCTTCTAATGGCATCAAAGCAGGCTGGAAACACCAGTCACAACAATGAAATTGTATCTATCCTGGAGGAGTTGCGAGAAGCGGATATTATAGTTTAAATACTACTTCATTACCATACTTCACCACAATCTACAGATGAGCGTTGCCAAGTTTGGACGTTTCTCTAAGCGAGGATATCTTGGGAAAGCAGGTGAACGTGGACCAACAGGAGCTCAGGGACCAGCCGGTAAACAAGGAATTCAAGGACCAGATGGTAAACGAGGAGCTCAGGGTCCAGCTGGTGAACAAGGAGAGCGGGGTATTGGATTTAATTTAACGATAAACGGAGACTACGATCTAAACTCAAAGTGTATAAAACGACTTGGTGAACCCCTTGAAAATGATGATGCTACTACCAAAGACTATGTTGACAAGAAAATTAAAATAAGTGTTGAAGAAATAAAAAAAGCTATTAATATAGAGGTGATAAATTTAACGCTATATATCAATGATGAAATCGCGAAGATTGAAAACAATCTGTTTACTTCAGTAATAAATAAGAAAGACTTGACACCAAAAGATGGTGTATATGAGTAAAAACTCTTGAGAAATCTGTTTCATTTATAATTACGATGAGTAAGACACAAGTGGTAAATGAGCTGCATAAACCAGCGAGAAAAAATTTTAAACCACGTCGTGTGATTATCAAAGGACTAGATGACTTGTGGCAGGCAGACTTGGTTGAAATGGATCCCTACAAGTATGTGAACAAGGGTTACCGCTATCTGCTGACAGTAATTGATACCTTCTCCAAATATGCATGGGCAATTCCAATTAAAAGAAAAACTGGTGCAGAAGTAAGAGATGCCATGCAATCTATATTAAGCGAGGGACGAATACCTAAAAAGCTGCAGACAGATGATGGAAAGGAATTCTACAACAGCCTCTTTAAAAATCTAATGCTGAAGCATGCAATTAATCATTACTCTACGTACAGTTTCCTCAAAGCATCAATAGTGGAACGATTTAACCGAACTCTAAAGGATATGATGTGGAAGGAATTCAGCTTTAATGGAACTTATCAGTGGATTGGTATGGTCAAGAAGCTGCTCACTGAATACAACTCAAGAATACATCGAACTACGAAAATGAGACCACGTGATATCAACACCTCCAATGAGAAACAACTGCTTTCAACTGTATACAGTTATATAAAGATTGTTGTTCCTGCAAAGTATAAAGTTGGAGATTTTGTACGCATCAGCAAATACAAGCATATATTTGCGAAAGGCTATACACCAAACTGGACAGCTGAGATTTTTAAAATTATTAAAGTTCAAAACACAAACCCCATCACATATCAGCTGGAAGATTATCAAGGAAATCCAATCACAGGAGGCTTTTATGAATTGGAGCTGCTGATAGTTAAACACCCAGACCTATATCTCCTAGAGAAAATCTTAAAGAAGAGTGGAGATAAAGCTTACGTTAAATGGCTCGGATTTTCATCAAAACACAATTCTTGGATTAATAACAAAGATGTTTTATAATTTCTTGAAAAAACACCTATAATACAATTTAAAATAAAGATATATTTATAATACTTTATACATGTAGCTATAATGCAAATTACTTTAATAAATGAAACTAAAACTATAATATATATTTTATTTACACTAGATTTAGATTCTTTCTGGGGTTGCCACTTGTTGATCTGATGAAATGGAGTAATGCCCCAAGGTTAAGTATCCGCCGTTCCGCTCATAATATGTCGCTTATTTTCATAAGGACTCATATCCAAATAAATGCACAGCTACACACATCCACCCGCGCCTTAGGTAACGTTTCCTCAGCCACCAAGTATTCCATCCCAACATACTAAAGTAAACAACTGAAACCAAACTCAAGCTGACAAGTATACTGCCCCCGATGTAAATTCGCTTAGGGTATTTCACATCATTACTTAAGCCGTATACATTCTACCCAAGCCTTGGTATAGGTAACGTAGCCGAATCCAACACACCACAGACAATCCTAGTCATAGTATCAGATATTGCCACTAAAGCTCTCAGCCAACCGCCAGTACCTATCCCCAAGCCCAAGATGATGTAGTACCGACTAATGCCACCAGGGAACCTTGCTCAAGAAATGGTGTTTGCACTCGAAAGAGCAACTGTGAATTTTCTCTGCACGCACCCCCAAGACCCAATAATAATAATAATTTGCTGATATCTACAACTTCCCTGCTAAGAAAACGTGCAGGATTTGAAAACAGCAAAACCATGATGACGTCATGCCAATATCTAGAACTCTCCCGCTAATGCATGCTGGTAGTTGCGGCTAAGGCCGCTAGGGTACCTTACTCAAGAAATGGCGTTTGCGCCAAAACAGATGTCGCTAATATCTCGAAAACCAAAGCCCGTAGAGGATTTCTGATGAAAATTTCGTTCCCCCTCCCACCCCACACCCCACACCACCAAGAATCCATTTCCATGAGCAAAAATAACTTGAAATATTAATACGCTAATATCTCGAAAACCAGAGCCCGTAGAGGATTTCTGATGAAAATTTCATTGCCCCCCCTCCCTCTCTTTATTATCCCCCCCCCCAACATACCACCCCTCTAGAATCCATTGGCATGAACAACAATTTTCTACTATTAACTTTAATTATTAGTTCAAAACCAAAAGCCTACATTTAGGCGCTCAAGAAAAATCAATTAGTACTAATATTAATTCAAAACCAGGCGCAATACTAGAAAACAACAAAAGCCTACATTTAGGCGCACCACACATCCAAAAAAGTGAAGCAAAAAACTTCCAAAACCGTAGCATGCTGCCACGTGTGGGCAAAAGACTTCCCAAAACCGTAGCATGCTGCCACGTTTGGGCCAAAAGTGAAGCAAAAAACTTCCAAAAGAATCGTTCCACACATCCAAAGCCGTAGTACCGGAGCATGCTGGTAGTACCAGCTCACTGACATCCTCTAGAATCTGTTCACGGTGATGTCATGTTGTGAAATTCGAATGATGCTGAACAAAGCCTACATTTAGACGCAGCACCCCCATGAGCGAAAAAAACTTAAATTATTACTAATATTAACTTTATCTAAAAAGGTAAAATCGCTAATATCTCGAAAACCAAAGCCGGTAGAGGATTTCTGAAGAAAATTTCGTTCCCCCTCTAACCCCCGCCCCTATAACACCTTCTAGAATCTATTGGCATGAACAAAACTATCCTAGGTAGCTTGAATTATTAATAATATTAACTATAAAAGAAAAGGTAAAATCGCTAATATCTCGAAAACCAGAGCCCGTAGAGGATTTCTGATGAAAATTTCATCCCCCCACCCCAACCATCTAGAATCCATTGGCATGAACAAAAATTTCCTAGCGTTAACTTTAATTATTACTAATATTAGTTCAAAAACCAAAAGCCTACATTTAGGCGCACCACATATCTATTTAAGGAAACCGTAGTACGGGAGCATGCTGGTAGTACCTGCTAATGCCGCTAAGGCGCAGTCAAGACCAAATGATACATCCCGGTAGTACCGATTAATCCCGCTAGGGCGCAGTGGAGACTCAATGAAACCAAAAGCCTACATTTAGGTGCAGCACATGGTGTACCCAAGACACAAACCAATACAACCAAGACACAAACCTACATTTAGCACGGACTCAAACCACCTAGCGACGGTGGCGCCATCTGTGGCGAAATCCTGGAGGCATAAAAAAGTGATCTGGTACCCGCATAGCTTATCTACTGGCAGTCTCTGTGCCTAGTTTACGAAATACGCCGTCCATTAATCGTTCAAAGGTTGCGGGACCGTTACACAGGCCAAATGGCATTACATTAAAATCCCAAAGACCGGCTCCAGTCGCAAATGCAGTTTCCTCTCTATCCTGATCACTCATTTCGACTTGCCAATAGCCACTTTGGAGGTCTAGGGTAGAGAACCAAGTCGATCCGGAGAAAGAAATGAGCGTATCATCCATCCTGGGGAGAGGATAAGAATCTTTCTTGGTGATATCGTTAAGCCGCCTATAATCTACGCAAAATCTAGTACTTCCGTCTTTCTTCTTTACAAGAACTACAGGGGACGCCCAGGGACTGTTGGAAGGCCTGATAATGTTATTGCTCTCCATTTCCTGTACCAATTCTTCGACCTCGGCCCTTTTTGCCAATGGAACTCTTCGAGGTGGAATTCTGAAAGGCTTCGCGTCTCCAACATCAATGTGATGTTTCGTGATTGCTGTTCGGCCCACGTCGCTGGAGCCAGTGGAAAAAATATCGCGAAATCCATCTAGAAGAGAGGTCAGCTGTTGCTTGTGTTCGCTAGACAGTCCCTCGGGCACTCCGTTGAGAATGACACCAAGAGGGTCTAGCTCTGCATCGCTCGTAGAAGCGACTGCGTTTGCAATAACTACCGGCTCCAGACATCCGATGAAGCTATCGCGAGGAATAAAAACATCGGAAGCCGATAGGTTAATAAATCGAATCGGGATATTTCGTGTCTTTGACTCTACTAAGACGCGTGCAGCGTGTATTCCGTATGGCAAATTTGGATTAGGGTCCAATAGTAAAATCGCTCCATATTCTACGTTTTGCTCTCGGTTTACCGGGATGATGGTTTCACTATGAGCCGCCAGCAATATGCTTTCTGCAAAATTTGTTTTTATCTCAGGATACTCGGGTTTATGAAGACTTATAGTTCCTTTTCCTATTTGACGGACATTCTTTTCGAAGTATAGCTTGCAGTGGTTACGGTCTAGGAAATCCACGCCTAGTATGCAGAGGGGTTCAATACAAGCGACTAACATTGTGTGAAAGGTACGATAACTGCCTAAGTGAAGCCCGACCTTCAATCTACCTAAGACATCTATACTGTTTCCCGTCACGATTCTAATCACGACATGCGATTTCTCAAGCTTTGTCAGTGATGAGCGGCTTAGAAAAGTGGGATTAACAATAGAGACCGTGGCTCCAGTGTCTAGGATAAAATTGCATGGCTTTTCGTTTAGTATTCCTCGTATTGTGAGGCTATTTCCAGATGAACCTAATGCTTGGATAGTCACTTCAGCTCGGTCCTCCATAAGTTCCAAATACTTGTCACTAGAAAGCTCCTCGTCTAGAATTTCGAAAATGGTTTGAGATGATGGGGTTATAGCCAGGAATTCCGCAGAGTCGTCAACGTTGTTCCAGTGAACTGGGGCAGAAGTAATTTTCATCGACTGGTGCCCCTGAGGGTCGATGTTGACGGGTTTCCCGGATTGCCAGAAACAGAAGATGGTATCTCCACATGCGAAGCTGGAGTAAATGAATCATAAAGCCTGGGTGGGCTCGTAAGTGCCTTAGTCGTACGTTCACCGAGAGAGCCACGAACTTCTTGCTCTCTATCTGTTGTCACGTTTCTCGTCTGTTTTCTACGCCTTCCATAATTGCGTTTATTAGTTGAGGCTTGCGCGACATGAACTCTGACATTCCTTCCCACATTAATCCCTGTGGCTAGTTCTTGTGCTGCGTTCACTGCTTCATGCAGTGATTTTGGTCCCCGAACTCTGACCAAAGTCCTCAACTCGTCGTCCCGAATTCCTTCCAAAAATCGTAACGCTGCCATTCTGTCAACGACATCTGTTGGGCAGGATGGAAATGGAGTCATAGCAAGTCGCTGTAACTCCAGTGCAAAATTTGCAAAACTTTCCCTCGCACCTTGCGATCTTCCGCAGAACTGCACTTGGCTCGAGTAGGAGTCGACTCCAAAGCGCTGTTCTAGCAATGCGATTAGCTCTCCGTATTGAAAGCGATGACCTGGAGGGAAAACGCTTAGTACTGATAGAGCATTACCTCGCAGTTGTGTCGCCATTGCGTCAGCTTTCTCTTGCTCTGACCATTTGTTATTTCGTGCTACAATCTCGAATTGTATTCTATAATCCGACTAGGATACTGTCCCGTCAAAAGGATTTAGATTGCAGACTAGCCCGACTGGTCCAGAGCTGACAGCTCCTGCATTTGAAGTTGAGGGAAACGAAGGCTGTCGTTTAAAATTCGAAGAAGGAGGTGGCATGAAGTTGAAGTTAGGCTTCCCGCTGAAGTTAGGCTGCCCGCCGAAGTTAGGCTGCCCGCCTAAGTTAGGATTAGGCTGTTGCAAAAAATTCGAACTAGATCGCTGAGTAAAATTTGAGTTAAACTGTTGTTCAAACATGGCATTAGATTGCTGAGCAAGGTTAGAATTAGGGTGCTGAGCAAAGATGGTGTTAGACTGCTGCGCCAAATTAGAATTAGGCTGTTGTAGGGAGTAAAGCCTTTCGACGGAGTCTCTTGGTAAAGGAGCTTGTTCAACAGATTGCACAGCAGGCTGACTTCGCGCAGAGTTCAATGGAGAATGGCCATTAATTGGCCAGTGGCTCCAGCTTGAAGTAGGTTGAACAGGATAATTAAATGTTTGGTTTCTATAGGTCGACGGCAGGTGTCCCTGAGAAGACACAGAAAAATTGGGTAGCGAGCTGCTAATCGACACTGCAGGTGTAATGGAATGAACGATTGCTGCGCTCGAAGAGATAGGTGATGCTACCGAAGTTATAGTTACAGAAGTTGTAGTCGACATAGCAGTAGTTGTAGGGGAAGACATATTTGCCAGAGAAGAAAAGTCGTCGAAAACTCGGTTAACAAATCCCGTCCCACTTAAAGTCTTATCCAACTCGTCCATTTCCTTCGATAGTTTAGTCACTTGATCAGTGATTCCTGACTCTATGGCTGTAACGGACGCAGCTTGTTCTTATTGTAATTCGACCTTGATTTCGTTAGCAAGCTCTGTCACCAAAGTTGCTGCCATGGCCTTAATTTCATCCTTCAGCTCCTTCAGCTGTTCGGAATCAATTTTGAACAACTCAATTATACCAAAAGAGATCACAAAAAGCCGCAATTATACGTAAATGCCGTAACAGTGTAGCGTTAATTAAATTCTTGAAAAAGATTGATCTCCCAGAGGCGTAAGGAATTTAAATCGTTACGTAGAGTTTTCAATTCGCTTTTAAAAAAAATAACTTAAAATCGAAAATAATAGCTTAGTTAAAATCGCGAGACTTCGAGGAAGTCATTCAGAAATTTTAAACACTGAAACGAGTATTTGAGTGGGACAAAATATTTGAGGAAATATTTTTCTAATACCCCACACCTAACACCAATTGTAACGTTTGTTTTTATTAGATACAAATTTGCTCCGGCCGAGCGGTAAACGAGGGAGCAGTTTTGTTCTAATATTTAAAACTCCTTTAAGAATTTCACCGAAATCTTAGCAATTGAAAAAAAGGTTACGGCAATATATAATTTGTGTCATGTAAGCAATAAAATTATTTTAGTTAAACGGAAATTTATTTATTCTTACTGTATCTGAATATTTTAAAAGAAAATTTATTTTACTGTATCTGACTTTGTACTCACCTGATCAGTGCTTTTGCAGCTGATTCACTTGGTTCTCTATTAAGGTTTTTAGGATTGGGATATTTTCTTTATTCCAGTCGAGACCCAGAATAAAATGAAGTTAGTAATTCTGACTGCAGTCGGTACCCACAGAAAGAATCTTTATCACAGTCGATACCCGCGATAAAGTGTTTGGTGTTAGTAATTTATTCTTACTGCAGTCGCTACCCACAGAAAGAATCTTTATCACAGTCGAGACCCGCGATAAAGTGTTTTGAGTTAGTAATTTATTCCTATTGCAGTCGATACCCACAATAAGAATCTTTATTACAGTCGAGACCCGCAATAAAGAGTTTGGTGTTAGTAATTTATTCTTACTGCAGTCGCTACCCACAGAAAGAATCTTTATCACAGTCGAGACCCGCGATAAAGTGTTTTGAGTTAGTAATTTATTCCTATTGCAGTCGATACCCACAATAAGAATCTTTATTACAGTCGAGACCGGCAATAAAGAGTTTGGTGTTAGTAATTTATTCTTACTGCAGTCGCTACCCACAGAAAGAATCTTTATCACAGTCGAGACCCGCGATAAAGTGTTTTGAGTTAGTAATTTCTTCTTATTGCAGCCGATACCCACAATAAGATTCTTTATTACAGTCGAGACCCGCAATAAAGAGTTTGGTATTAGTAATTTATTCTTATTGCAGTCGATACCCACAATAAAAATCCTTATCTTAGTCGCTGTCAAAAATAAGATCTTTAATCCAGTCGGTACCCAGAATAAAAATCTCAATTTTCAACCCTCTAACCAAAATAAAGCACTTGTTTGATTAGTATTAAATTCTCATTGCAGTCGCTACCCACAATAAGAATCTTTATTTTAGTTGCTTATCAGAACAATACCCTTAATCCAGTCGAGACCCAGAAGAAGAATAATTATTTTAATCGTCAACTAAATAAAGTATTTTATTTGTTAGTAAAAATTGGAACACTGGGAAATAACACTAGGAATCGAGAACCACTTGATCACTGCACTGCCAAACTGAAAAAGAGATCGAGCCAAGTCAGACTGCTGTTTATATAGCCAGAGTTTGCACACGGCACCAAAGAATGGTAGTCAAAGGCGCATGGCAACAATATTGGCATAGCAACAACTGACATAGCAACAATAACCTGGCATAGCAACTGCACCTCATCATTTGTCATGAGTGTTACCATTTTAGTTATTGCTGCCACAGGCTGCTTTCAACTTATTATCTAAAAAAATATTTTGCGTAAATTCAACTTATTTCTAGTTCAATATGGTCGAAATGAACAATAAAATAAGAAACTTTCGCCTTTTGTTGAATTAGAAATTTTACTTACCGTAAATAATTTATGCCTTCTTAAAAACCGTACCTTCCACTGGCTTAGACGTAGCTGGAAGCAGCACGCACGAGTTGCTGGACTTGCTCTTCTATGTACCATCGCAATATTCCGCTGCACAGTGATTTCTGGTGAGCTAGCTGCAATTAAAGGCTGAAATACAAACGATTGTGAGACGCACCTTTCGACGCCAAAAATAATTTTCGAATACATGTTACGACATTAGAACATAGCAAATGTTGTGCCACAAAAAATGTCGGCGTCAAAAAGTAGAGTAAATTTCGAGAACAGTTCCTTTAAATCTGGCATAATTGCACATGAGCTTTAAATACAACTTATACTTATTCTTAAAAAGATGTAAAAATTTCCCTGTAGACATCCCAAAGCAAGCAAAACTCAACTCATTTATCTTGAAATGACGACGACAATGTCGCATTCATTGTATTACGTCTGTGGCAATCAACGACGAAATTTGGCGCCGACAATTTTGTGTCGCATTCAGGGCGCATGGCGGAACGTGGTTTGTAATGAGAATTCCTTGCATCTCTGCCTCGTGATGTGTAGCTTGTTGACATCTAGCTGACAGTAGCAATTGTTTTTATCTGCTTCGCTTCGTGGGATGGATTAGGTAAGATTAATTTATGATTCGTATATTAAGAATATTTCTTTGTGGTATTTTTGGTTTTCTTTTCAGAAAACGAGACTGAAAGCACTCACATCGCATGGAATTAGTGATTTTGTTACAAGTTATCATAGAGATGTATGCCAATACGGTTTTACAGAGGAACTCAATGGAAAGGTAGATGCCGTCTTTTTAGATCTTCCTGCCCCACATTTAGCAGTACCTTATGCACTTAAAGCTCTAAAGAAATCAGGAGGACGTTTTTGCTCATTTTCACCTTGTATAGAACAATCACAAAGATGTTGTGAAACTTTATCAGAGCATGGTTTCACAGAGACACAATCAATGGAAATTCTACCAATGGAAGATATAGTAAAAACCAAGACTGTTCCTGTTATCGATTTAGAATTTGTAAAGTTGAAGAAACCTGAAATAGATAAATTACCTGAAAAAGAACATCAAAAAAGAGAGCAAACGTAAGGAAACAAAAAAGGAAATTCTTGACAGCATCAGCTACTCAAACAATGTCAGGACATACAGGATATCTAACTTTTGCCACCCTTCTATCCTGCCTTTACTAGGTATTAAGCATAAAGTAAAAAGGACGAATTTGTTTTTTAAATAAATGTTTTTTTTTAAAAATGATTTGTTGCAATTAGTTGTGATTTTCGCTAAAATATCTTATTGGATTACCAGTATTAATAATCTTTTGTGGTGCGAACTTACCTGGGTATAATGCAAAATTTTCTTCAATTTTTTTTTTTGCCTAATGAAAGCTGGAAAAGGATAAATATTTCATTGGATTACCAGTATTAGTAATTTTTGTGGTGTGAACTCACCTGTGTACAGTGCCAAATTTGCTTCGATTTGCTTCGTCAAATGAAATCTGAAACCGGATAAATATCTTATTGCATTATCAGTATTAATACTTTCCGTGGTGTGAACTCACCTGTGTAGAGTGCCAAATTTGCTTCGATTTTCTTCGTCAAATGAAATCTGAAAGGTGACAAATATCTTATTGGATTACCAGTATTAATAATATTCGTGGTGTGAACTCACCTGTGTATAATGCAAATTTGTTTCGATTTTTGGTCAAATGAAATCTGAAATAGGATAGATATTTTATTGGATCACCAGTATTAATAATTTTCTTGGTGTGAGCTCAGCTATGTATAACGCCAGATTTTACTTCGATTTTTGCCAAATGTAGCTGAAAAGAAAAAAAAAGATAAATAGTCGTGTGATCAAAAAGATCAAAATTTTCTTGGTGCGAACTCACCTGTGCTTAACGCCAAATTTTGTTTCGATTTTCGTCATAGACATCTGAGGAAGGTTGAATATTTAAGGTGATTGCAAATATTATTAAACTTCTTGGTGCGAACTCACCTGTGTACAACACCTGTAAAAGGGTTGATAAAGCGTCAGACCCATCTAGTTTGTTACGATGACCTCACTTTGACTGTCATTGGTGATCAGCTAGAAAGCTAGTGGTTAGATGAGCCTTTCCTGTGCAAACCACCACGTCTTCGTTATATTTTCATCAGTACCACTCGAAGAGGATTAGTGTGTTGCGGCAGCGGAAAATGAAAAGGGAAACGAGGAGGCGGTGATCAGATAGTCGCAGTTAATTATTAGTACGATCTCAGTATGTTAGATTTTCTAGGGAAACTAATTGATAATAAGCAGCTTACTAGGCTAGTTAAGTTCAGAGTAAGAGAGCTCTCCATAGGGTTAGGCTTAAGCTTACATGAGTAATTATATGCGTTATTGGCGAAATTGAAAAGGAACAAGAGTAGAACTTTTATTATAACATTTTGTTGTGATCGGGTTTCCTCCCTCTAAAAGTAGACAATTAATGATCAATAAAGGATCAACGTAATTTGGAATTGACAACGCTCAGATTTCTTGGTTTCTCCTTTCCTTTTTTTAATTTATTTTTTTTTTGTATGAAAGACAGTCTGGCAGCTCTTCCGAGCCTATTTATTACCTGTTCTCCTCTTCTAGTGGAATCGGTGCAATGGAGTAGGTAAACGCTTGGATCAGGGGGGTGCGGGCAGGATGGCGGACAACACACACACACACAGTTACACCAACCCTTGAAAGTGACGCAATACATGGGGCTGAGCATTTTTATACGGCTTTGGAGGCCTAGCCAGGGTGGATAAGGGCGATTGGGCCCAATATAACCCAAAGCCGGGGGTCTCACCAACACCAGAGATCCCCCCCCCTCTCAGCACTCTCTCTACCTGTCCATCGGCCAGCGTTGAAAATTCTCGGCGTGAATTAACACTTGTTCGGCGTTGCTGAGCTCTTCTGTTCTTCTTCTTTTGCAGCATTTAAATAAAATAAATTTTCTTCTTTTTAGGCTTTCAGGTTCCACAAGGAGAAGGAAGCTTGCATAGATCGTTCTTTTTCTGTCTGTCCGTCTGCTGTCATACACTCAAGTCCTTTTTTTTTATTGTCCTTCCGTCTGTCCGGTGAAACATGTTTTTTTTGTTTTTTCTTCTCTTTATGCACAGCTTAACAAGCATATAAGGGACTCCACCTAGTCGACTGATCGCTGGCGGCAATCGCTGTGCAGCCACCCACGCATATCCTGGATATGATTTTTGTGGCAAAGAGGTGTCGGATGCGGTATGTATCTACATTCAGGTACAAGTGCATATAGGTAGATCTGTCGCCTGACAAGCTGTTCGTTACAAATGGCGCCCAAACTTAGGTTTTTTTTCTGTCTCTAGTCAGGCTTCACTTGGCTAGGGTACCAGTATCATTTCAAGTTTAATTTTTGATTTGTTCTGCTCGTCCATTTGTCGTTACAAATGGCACCCAAGATTGGTTTCTTTTCCGGCCTTTAGTCAAGCCTCTCTTGACTAAAGTGCAAGTACAAGTTCAAATTTAAGTTTTGATTTTTCTGGTCGCCCATTTGCGGTACAAATGGCGCCCAAACGGTTTTTTTCAGCCTTTAGTCAAGCTTCTCTTGACTAAAGTACAATTACTATTTCAACGATATTTCTGGTCGCCCATTTGTCGTTACAAATGGCGCCCAATTTGGTTTTTTTTTCTGGCCTTTCGTCAAGTATCTCTTGGCTAAAGTGCAATTACTATTTTAAGAATCACTTCTTAATTTTTGTTACCATTATTAGATTTTTTCCCTGCCATGGATGGCCTCAGTGTTTTAAACTGACTCAAGCGATTTCTGTTTACTTCAAACTGGTTTGTCGATGAAACTTATGCTATATTTTGTGTGCAACTGTGCGTGACCGGTCGTCGGTTGCCTGTCGGATGCAAGGTGCTGAGTATACGCAGAGCTCTTCTTGCTTCTATGGAGTGCGTTACTTCCATGATAGCTCCTTTTTGGCTCTCGTTAGGCACGACCTTTGTATCGCGGCTGGGTCACCCGACCATGGTCCTGGCTGTATGGGCGATGGTAGATTGCCTTCGGTCAAGTCTAAGTTAATTCCTACCTTAAATTTAACGGTTTCCTTTGTTGAAGTGCTCTTCTCCTCGGCAACAAGCGAGTCTTGTGCGCGAGGCGTACCACTTTCGAAGCCAAGCTTCGGCTCGTGGACGCCGAGATGATGACCAATTGACAGTTTTACTTGCATGACGAGCTGGTTATTTGACCCAAACCTGGCAAGTTGTTGAACGATGTTCTTCTTTGGATTCTGTCCTTGTCGGGACTTTGGAGTCAGCTTACCGGTTCTAGTGTGCAAGCTCGCACCAGATTTCTTTTTTTTTGTTCAAACCCCTCGTCCCTAATTATGAAATTCTATAAATACTTCTTGATGTTCCCTAGTGCAAAGGTGAGTTGTTCGGTTGGCGGTGGTCAGTCAGCGTTGTATGCGACGCATACGATTTTGAAATTAATTCCACTTACATCTGCTGGTTCCAGGGAGAAGCCAGTATATTATTAAATTTCCATGTTGTTTCGGGCTGTGAGCTATTGGAGTTTTGGTTTTTTTTAAAAGCTACTTTGAGGTTTGCATTCTCATATTTGGCATATATAAGCCTTCATGTTTTTTTTTTCTGCTTGTGAATTATTTTGATGATACTAATATATACAATCAGCTACTGCTTCTCTCCTGAGGGCTGGCAGCCACTGAGTTACTTACAACTCACATTCGCCATTGATCCCAAATTTATTCCCCATTAACCTTCCCTAACTTCTAGTGATGGGAGGCTAAGTCGATCAGTGGTTATGAACGTTGTATGCGATGCATACTGTTTGAACGCGTTCCGTTCGTTTCTGCTGGTTCCGAGAAGAAGCCGTATTATCTATTTTTAGTTTTAGTTGGGTTGTCCCGTATAGATTCTTAGGTTTAGTTGGGTTGTCCCGTATAGATATTTAGTTTTAGTTGGGTTGTCCCTTTCAGATTTATCTCCTTACATAAATCACCGCTACGGCTTCTTACTCGAGTACCAGCAGCCACTTGATCACCGACCTCCCACCTTTCCTTGATCTGTAGGCTTCAGTCTCTTGCCAAGTTGATGAACGATGTTCATCCCTCCCGATTTTATCCTAGGTTAAGGGAGTGTTTGTCGCGATCATGCATTGTAGGACGGCAAATCGAAGTTCCGTTCTTTGACATTGCAGTAAACCCCTTCCTATTTAGATAAATGCTCATTTGCTTGGTGGGAGTACAAGCTTAGTGTGCGCGGTTCAGGATACCCCTCTTAGAAGGTTTGCTTCCGCTTGTTACGCGTTTATGTTCGGACAGCCACCAAGTTCATGACCATTTGCTAACAAACATCGATTAACGCTTGATAGAGCTTTCTTTCTCTTATTGTATAACTATAGATTGACCGAGGGTTTTGCGATTGGGCTGGTTCAGAGCGACGACACCTCGGAGAGTGGCAGACGACGGAGGGGGAGAGAGATAGAGAGAGAGAATTTTGTTTTTATGTGTTCATCAATGGCTGAATATTTTTAATTTTTCTTTGCTCGTATAACGAATTCTGTGTGGATCGTTGTGTCGTAGCGGTGTTCTGTCATGCCGACACCTGTGTTCTTGTAATATTGCTTTTGGGTATCTTTGACGTATAGTTGGATTGCTTGTTATACTTGTTTATCTTGTTTCTGTTGTTAACGCAATAACGACCTATCGCAATCAATATCAATATCACTGTCGCCTTTGTTAGGTTTGAATGTTATCGGTACTACCATAGAAGCCATTTTCCTAGTCGGATTGTCAGTCGGACTAGATCGGTTTTATCGTGTGAATGGCTATTATATGCTAAAGTTTATTTTCTTTATCAGGCACGCAGTAATTCCATTCCTTTTCGCATTCTTTCACGATGCCTTTAGTAAGTTCCCTTCTTTGGAATTTTTTTTCCTCTCTTCTCAGGGTTAAAATCTCGACCAAAGTTGAGTAGATCTCGGTAGCCCTAAGAAGGCATCCGGCAAGCTTCACTTGTGAACTACAGGTTATCGCAAACCCTCTTACTACTTCCTCAGTGGTGGGTGATAAACCTCTTCCATTTTGTTACTAACCCTTTCTGGGTTAGCCTTCACCGGAAGGATTCTATTTCCCTGTCTCTCTTTAAATCTCTTCCAAATAAAGGGTTTGCGAGAGGTGGCTGGTGTGGCTGAAGTCTCAGTGGAGTGTAGTTTTTATAGTATATTATCTCTAAACTATCAAGTTTAGATGGTTTCAGCCTTTGTTACTAACCCCTTCTGGGTTAGCCTTCATCTGAAGGGGATTACTTTCCTGTCCTTTCTTCAATTTCTTCTTTCAATCAAGAATGCCACAGCGTCAGAGAGTGCGGATGGAGCCTCAGCGAATTTTTTTTTGTGTATTATCTCTAAACTATCAAGTTTAGATGGTCTCAGCCTTTGTTACTAACCCCTTCTGGGTTAGACTTCATCTGAAGGGTTTTACTTTCCTGTCCTTTCTTCAATTTCCTTAGAGCTAGAGCCCGCTTGCTGCATTCCGCGGGATTTCCTTCGTCCTGAGTGAGTTGATAGATGAATTCTATCTGTTTCGAAGCAATTTCCTCGCTTGGGACTGGGGGATTTCCGGGATGTTGCGACCGGATTCAGCAGAACACAGAACAGCGGTTCACCGACGAAGTCGTAGTTTCGAGCCGAATATTCCCGCACCCAATAAACCGATCGCCGCACCTCTTCCTGGCCAGCTCATTGGGCAAATCGAGTTGATAGATGACGTCTGTCTATAGAACAGTCCTCTCTCGTCCAATACGAACTGGGATCAGGGCCGCAGATGGGACCTGATTTCTCAATAACTTAGGGTATAGTGTATGCCCGGCTTGAGACTCTTGTGGGTAGTCCCCACGTTGGGCGCGTTGCGAGTGTATCTATTCCCTTTTAGGGCATATTCTGACCTATGTCTCGTGTCAAAGCCCGGCTTGAGACTGTTATCTCCGTGGGTCGTCCCCACGCTGTAGCGTATTCCCCTTACGCTACCCTTTTTCTTCCTCCCTTCGTTCTTTTTCTTTTTTTTTTGCTGCTCTACCTTTTGTAGAGAAACCCCCCCCCCCATTATTCTCCAAGGGTACCTGAAAAGGGATGAAAAGGTACATACTTTTGAGAAGTAGCCCCATGTTACTTCTCCATATTGCAAATGCCTGAAAAAGATAAAATATAAACATTTTTCGAGAAGTAGCCCTATGCTACTTCTTCATATTATAAATTCCTGAAAAGGATAAAATGTAAACATTTTTCGAGAAGTAGCCCTATGCTACTTCTCCATATTATAAAATTCCTAAAACCCTGCAGAATACAAAAAAAGAAAAAAAAATTTTACTCTTCTACGAAAAATTCAAATGTGGGCAGAACACGCACAAATTGGAATTTTGCGCATCAACCCGAGTCGCACACACAAACAAAAAAAGAAAAAAAAACCTGAAAATGAATAACAATACGAAATATTTTTCAACAGAAAAATTCTAATTTGTACCAAAATGCCCACAAATTAAAATATTTCAAGAAAAACTTACCGCTAGTCAACCACATCAAAGCGACGAAAACGGCAATTCGCCTAGCTGTAACAGATCGCGTGATGCCATGATGCATTGTGTTACAGCAGGCTTGGCAGAAGAACAAACGAATTGTGGGAAGAAAAAAGGCGCTTGCCTGCCGGTGGCTGAAGCAAAGAACGGCTGCGTGATAGGGAGATTTGGTGAAGAAGGGCAGTTTAGTTTGGAACGCCGTGGAGTAGAGAAGAAGTGTTTTGTTGAAGCGCCGGTGCGATCGGTTTTTTTTTATTGATTTTTCTATACACAATCTTCCTAGAGTTTTTTTTTGTTAATATTCTCCCGGCCTGTGCTGTAGAGATTTTTCTGTTCGTTGTCGGCAGGTAATTATCTGAAAAGGGGAATAACAGATCGTAATTAGACGCGTAATAGTGAATTTTCGTCGTATAATGGTCTAATTCTGAACATTCGCGCGATGATTTAAGTGGTGAGAACTTTCCATGGAAAACATATCGAGGTGCAATACAGTCGTCGTCGAATGTTATGTGATTGCAATTATTAATAATTTTCCTGGTGTAAACTCACCTGTGCATAGTGCCAGTTTTGCTTAGATTTTCTTTCTTGCCAAATGAAATCTGGAAAAGGATAAATATTTCATTCGATTACAAGTATTAATAATTTTCCTGGTGTAAACTCACCTGTGTATAGTGCCAGTTTTGCTTCGATTTTCTTTCTCGTCAAATGAAATCTGAAATAGGATAAATATCTTATTGGATTATCAGTATTAATAATTTTTTGTGGTGCGAACTTACCTGTGTATAATGCAAGATTTTCTTCAATTTTTTTTTTGCCAAATGAAATCTGGAAAAGGATAAATATTTCATTGGATTACCAGTATTAGTAATTTTTGTAGTATGAACTCACCTGTGTACAGTGCCAAATTTGCTTCGATTTGCTTCGTCAAATGAAATCTGAAACAGGATAAATATCTTATTGGATTATCAGTATTAATACTTTCCGTGGTGTGAACTCAATTGTGTATAGTGCCAAATTTGCTTCGATTTTCTTCGTCAAATGAAATCTGAAAGGGGAAAAATATCTTAATGGATTACCAGTATTAATAATTTTCGTGGCGTGAACTCACCTGTGTATAGTGCCAAATTTGTTTCGATTTTTGGACAAATGAAATCTGAAATAGGATAAATATTTTATTTGATCACCAGTATTAATAATTTTTTTGGTGTGAGCTCAGCTATGTATAACGCCAGATTTTAATTCGATTTTCGCCAAATGTAGCTGAAAAAAAAGATAAATAGTCGTGTGATCAAAAAGATCAAAATTTTCTTGGTGCGAACTCACCTGTGCTTAACGCCAAATTTTCTTTCGATTTTCGTCATAGACATCTGAGGAAGGTTGAATACTTAAGGTGATTGCAAATATTATTAAACTTCTTGGTACGAACTCACCTGTGTAAAACACCTGTAAAAGGGTTGATAAAGCGTCACACCCATCTAGTTTGTTACGATGACCTCACTTTGACTGTCATTGGTGATCAGCTAGAAAGCTAGTGGTTAGATGAGCCTTTCCTGTGCAGACGGACCACCACGTCTTCGTTATATTTTCATCAGTACCACTCGAAGAGGGTTAGTGTGCTGCGGCAGCGGAAAATGAAAAGGGAAACGAGGAGGCGGTGAGCAGACAGTCGCAGTTAATGATTAGTACGATCTCAGTAAGGAGGAAACCACGAATATGGTAAATGCAGTTTACATGTAAGTCCAAATGGACCTAAAGTTTAGTTTAATTTGAGTTTTCTTTTTATCGCTTTATTTTTGCCTCACTTCTTAAAGTTTTTGTTCTGTGTATGTTAGATTTTCTAGGGAAACTAATTGATAATAAGTAGCTTACTAGGCTAGTTAAGTTCAGAGTAGGAGAGCGCTCCATACGGTTAGGCTTAAGCTTACATGAGTAATTATATGCGTTATTGGCGAAATTGGAAAGGAATAAGAGTAGAACTTTTATTATAACATTTTGTTGTGATCGGGTTTCCTCCCTCTAAAAGTAGACAATTAATGATCAATAAAAGATCAACGTAATTTGGAATTGACAATGCTCAGAGTTCATTGTTTCACCTTTCCTTTTTTTTATTTTTTTTTTTTGTATGAACAGGCACGCCGACAACTCTTCCGAGCCTATTTACAACCTGCACTCCTCTTCTAGTGGAATCGGTGCAATGGAGTAGGTAAACGCTTGGAGCAGGGGGTGCGGGCAGGATGGCTGACAACACACACACACACACAGTTACACCAACCCTTGAAAGTGACGTAATACATGGGGCTGAGCATTTTTATACGGCTTTGGAGGCTTAGCCAAGGTGGATAGGTGCGATTGGGCCCAATATAACCCATAGCCGGGGGTTTCACCAACACCAGAGATCCCCCACCTCTCAGCTCTCTCTCTCTCACTCAACCTGTCCATCTGCCAGCGTTGAAAATTCTCCAGGTTTATTGGCACTTGTTCGGCGTTGCTGAGGTCTTCTGTTCTTCTTCTTTTGCAGCATTTAAATAAAATAAATTTTCTTCTTTCTAGGCTTTCAGAAGACCGGAAATATCAACTTATCCTGTGGAGAAAAGAGCCCAATCAACCCATTAAATATTATGAGCTATGCACTGTAACGTGCGGTACCACATCTGGCCTTACAGCGCCACAAAATCCTTCCGCAGCTGGTTGTCTATTTCGAAGCAAGAAAACCCCATAAATGTAATGTAACCAAAAGGGAATTTTATGTTAACCATCTAATGATGGGGAGCGATAGCCTGGTGGAAGTCCGATATGCTCAAAAATAAATAAGAGAGAAGCACCAGTCAGCTGGACTTAAGTTAAGGGAATAGCGTGTCAATTACTCTCAACTCCTTCCATTCATTCCAAGAGCGGACAGAGCTCTTCAAATAGATATACGCAACGCAGAAGAGTCCATAAAACATTATGACTAACTAGGCTCCCAAATTCTGATGACTTCTCTATCAAGGCAGCATGGCCAGCTGCCTTAATCTCGACTAGGACGCAGCTCTTCCAATGGAATTACACACCACTTGGGTCACCTTGCGCCAAGAACTCAACAATCTTAAGGAGATAAAGATACCGAGATACATGTTTAACGGTAATATGCCCCAACAAATAAATGGATTTTCCCACTCCTCTGAAAAGGACTATTTAGCAGCTACTTACTTAAGATTCTTGGGCTCAGATGGAGTAATAGCGGTGCATTTACTCGGCGCTAAATCCAGGTCCGAAAACAGTGCTAATTTCGATAAACCTCCGCACTTCATATATTCTACCGATCATCACAACAGCTTCCATCGATGACAACGCATAGTAGCATACATTCTGCGTTTCATAAATAAAAGTACGATGAAACGTTACATCAACCATCTGCCAGGGAGCTAGAAGAAGCTCTGATAATGATGTTGAAGGAAGTTGAAGGAAGTAAAACAACTACAACAGACAGGTCATGGTAGTAGTACCATTCTTCTGAGCAATCTCTGTCTACTATTAGACAACGAAGACATCATCAGAGTAGGAGGAAGTTTAGAGACCTCAACTCTTCCTTATTATGCAAAACACCCTATGCTGATTCTATATGGACACCAGTTTACAGGTTTTCTAATGGAACAGCTGCGCAAAGACACGCTTCCGCAAAACCACTGCTTTGCATTACACGTTAAAAATTTTTGCCTGTCAAAGGCAAAACAGTAGCCCGATCAGTGGTTCAAAACTGTGTACGATCCGACCGATCAAAGCAAAAATTATTATCCAAAATCATGGGTAATCTTCGAGCGCATCGCGTGCAATCTGCCAGACCGTTCATCAACGCAGGAGTGGATTTTTTCTGACCGTGTTGGATCAACTTCAAACTCAGGAGAAAGCGTCCTCAAAGGGCCTACGTAGCCATATTTTGTTGTTTTGGCACCAAGGCAATGCACTTTGAAGTTGTAACTGACCTGAGTACCAACGCCTTTATATGTACGCTGAAAGGATTCACAGCAAGACGGGGCAATTGTAGAAACTTGTATTGCGATAACGGAGCAAACTTTACTGGGTCACACAATCGATTTGCAGAACTGAACAAGATCATTTATGAAGGAAAATCTCGTGAACAAATTGCAACATACTGTATCTCCTAGGGAATTAACTTCCAATTTATACCACCACGGGAACCTCACTTTGGTGGTTTTTGGGAGGCGGCAGTAAAATCGGCAAAGCACCTTCTCCACCGAAGCATTGGGTCAGCATCACTAACATACGAACAGCTCGAAACCCTGATGGTAGAAATAGAAGTCGTACTTAACTCTAGGCCACTAACCCTGCTATCGGCCTACCCATATGATCTAGGTACCCTTACGCTTGGGCACTTCTTCATTGGGGAGCCCTTGATCACTACTGTAGACCCTCCTGGCCAACCCATAAAGAAAAGCCTTCCACAGAGATGGTAACTTGTTAGTCATCTGAAGAACCAGTTCTGGCAGCGATGGTTAAGGGAATATCTCTCCGAGCTGCAACATCGACATAAGTGGAAACAGCAGGGCCACAACGTTCAACCAGGAACTATGGTAGTGATAAAACAAGACAACCTACCAGTGACAACCTGGCAGCTTGGAAGAATTATGCGAACAATCAAGGAAAGTCAGAGACAGCATCTGGAAGACCGATTTACAAACTTTCTTCTCGTCACGAAGGAACACAGACTCAGATCGAAAACAAGACTACCGCACAACAGAAACCCTCTGCCTCTTCGACACAAGCAAACCCTCGGAAGCACAAAGTGCCACAACACAATTTCCAGCCGTCATCTACAGGCTTGAATGCACAAAGGGCTTCAATCCAAGACACTTCAATAGCCACGAAAGGACCCCGTCTATGTAAGTATAATAGTACCATCAATGGCGCAAGCAAATAAAACTCGATTTGATTCACCAGCCGGGCTGTATTTCGAAAACCTGGAAAGTGCTCAACTCATATCGAACGAACGGAGTTTAGTCATATATTACAACATGAGTATGTAGTGGAATGAATTTGAATTCCGTAAGGTTGGAATGAGGAAGCTTAACGACGTGTGCGATTATATGAAGGATAGACTGGCCTGCCTGCCAACAGTGGTACAGATCTTAGATCTACTCGATGAGATTGAGAGCAACAATATATTGCTTCTGCAAACATCTAGTAATAAGCTGTCAAGAGAGAAACGAGGAGCACTAAACATAGTAGGAAATCTCGCAAGCACATTTTTTGGCGTCCTGGACTCAGATTATGCCGATAACATGGCAAGAGTAATAGAATAAATGAAGACTAACGACAGCCACCTGCTAGAACTAATAAAAAACCAAATTTCCATCATCGACTCCACTACGAACGTTATGAAAAAGGTTTAGGAAGAAATGAAGGAGCGACTTTAACAAAACAATCACCCAACTCAATTGTGTAAATTACGAGCTCAAATCAGTTAAAATCTTCACCTCATTGGCACTTCCGCTGATACTTGTCATGAAAAATTATCACAGTATTCAGAAAACTAGACTAGATGTCATAATCGACACACATCATGGAAAAAGTAACCCGCAATTGTTATCACCGAAACTTACTTTCATACAAGGACATATGCTATCGACGCTCAGACTGCCAGCCAAACCAGATTACCTACTAAGGCTATACAGTCTTATGACCAATGAAGGTAATATCGATTCGAAGCATATAATTTTCCGTTTGAAATTGCCACTTTTCTCCTACGAGCATTTTGAACTTTTACGAATAATACCAATGCCATATCAATCACACAACACAACGTGAAGTGAAAGGGAAATCTATATCACAGTGATATAAACAACCACAAAAATACCTATTAATAAATTTTACAAGAAGTTATTAGTGTAAAACTGTGAAAGTCCGCAAAAACTGTGATAGTGAAAAAGTCTGCTAAGAAATACGGAAAGAAAATATACATGTAAAGATTTGTCAGAGTGATTGATAATAACCCATTATGAAAGCAATTTGTTAGGAGATTATTCAGACCTATGCCCAAAGTGAAACAAGTAAAAGAAGTTGAACGATTCGAAGCCTATCATAAAAAAGAAAATCTAAGTGACGTCCTCGCACCTAACTCAGATAATATGAGAAAAATAAATGGTGAAATTATGGAGTCTGTTCAACAACAGCATCAAGTTCAACAACAACAGCAGCAAGCTCAACAACAACAGCAGCAAGCTCAACAGCAGAAGCAGCAACCTCAACAACGGTTTACACTTTCTGCAAACGATCTTATAAAAGATGCTCAAAGGATCCACGAATTTCGAGGGAACAACAAATATGCTCTAACGTCATTCCTACGAGAAGTCGATACTATTTTAAATATGCTCAACGGTTACCCAAGTGCCAAGGCTTATGTTTACCAGAGAATCATAACCAACAAAATACAAGAACAAGACCTACATGTAATCAGGACCTTAGGAACTCAAGCCACTTGGGATGAGATAAAGGAAGCGTTAATAATTTTAGTGTCCACAAAACTTACCATCAGTTGTATCATCAAGCTCTTTCTGCAAAAAATACACAAGTAAGAGAATATTTTTTGACATTAAGAAATATATGGGCGTGTTGTTAAACTAAGAATTTTTCTGCATGTCAGGCAGCTGTCAACTGAACCATCTGAATGTGATTGAGACTGAATTTTACAACACTTGACAGCTCACATGGTTGTCGTTTTGATAAGTATTGTAATCATCGTGTTTTTGAGAGTCTTTATAAAAAAATTAAAAAATTAATCAAACTCTTAAAAGTTCTGAATTATATGAAGTTAAAGTTTTATAAATAACAAATTTTTTTAAACCGCACGATTCTAATAAAAATAAACACAATGAAAGAAAAAGTAAACACAAAATCATTGCTAACGCACACATACATATATGTATCAAGATAATCAAGTGCGTTCGGATCGCCCTGGATTGTCTTTAAAGAAAAATTCTTAAGGCTGAGTTTAGCAACACGTGACGTTTAAGAAATTCTGACTTTTACAACACTTTTGTCTTGAAGATCTTAAAGATTCTTAGTTTAGCAACACGCCCTATTATCAAACCTCAATGAAAAATACGACTACGATATGCCTGCCCTAGACTTAATAAATCTTTAATTTTAAGAACATTTCTAAACAAACCCAAATTTATTATCAATAATTTTAAAAAGAAGCACACAAAATTTTCGGGATTCCTTTAATTTGTTAAAATGTTTAGGAATGATTAGAGATAAGATAAATAACAATACAGTGGATAGAAATAATTATGACAAATAAAAATCAAGATATTTCAAGACGTTTAAATCATCCAAAATATTATAACAATTTCAATTATAGTCACAATAATTACCATAATAACTTTAACAACAGTAACTCAAGACAAAACTTGTGGCAGTATAGACAAACTAAGAACTACGGTCAAAGACAAGTTTATTCTGAACAAAACAGAACAAACCATTACAATAACCCTTTTAATAATAATAATAATAATCATAGATCATTAATAATAATAGATCACATCCAAGACAAGATAAATTTTCACACAATGCCTCGGAAATTTGTTTACCAGTAGTATAGTTAACAATAAATAAAGTATAAATTAGTTGCCTCATAGATACAGGGGCTTCGACCTCTCTATTAATCGAAGAAAAATTACCCCTATACCCAAGAGAATTTATGAAAAAGGCAATTAAATTCAAAACCCTTAACACCAATGCTTTTGTTAATAAAGTAATTAAAACTGATGTCCCCTTTAGAGAGGAAGCCCAATTGATATGGAAACTTACAAAATTTCGTGGTAAGTGTTTTGATGCAATTGTTGGGCAAAATTTATTAAAGCTCTTGGTGCTATCATTGATATGGAATGTGTTATTTTAAAAATCAACAATAATGAAATCGAATTTTTCTCTACATGGCCTTATAACTTAAAAGAAATAAACCTATTAGAATGTGTCAACATAAACGAAATAGTGGTAGAAAATCTATTGAAAGGTTTGAAGTCTGAAGAGAGAAACCATCTTGAAAACTTACTAAGATCCTACACTGAACGAAAAAGATACATGGAAACAATCAAAAAATTCATTGTGTTTATGAAAAATTCATTATTTTTCAACCAATAAATTTGTTCATTAATACAATCAACTTCTATTCATAGAAATTCTGAAATTTAATTCTCTATGAAAAGTTCATTGATAGAATGAATGTGGTTTTTAGTATTCATGAATGCCGTAAATAATTTCTATATACATTATTTTTTACATAGACATAGACACATACTCCTTCATTGCATTTATGAAAAAATTATATATTTTAATAATTTGTTCATTATATATATGTATACATTCATAAAATATATAAAATATTCATAAGTTTCAATGAATGTTGTTCATTATAGAAATAAATCCTTTCATTAATGCAATGGACACCCTTCATTGCAACTATGAAGGCTTTACAAACCGGTAAACACAGTGAGCATCATCCATGCACTTTCCTCTCCCCTTTCAAGATCTTTTTATACAACCGCTACCTCTTCTCGCCTTTCGTTATTCCTATTGATATTATGAAAGACCGTAAGGTAAGGTGTTCCAAGTCGGAAATTATCATACAAATTGTCTTTAAAATTAGATGTACCGATTGATCTCAAAGGCCTCAAGATACAGGTATGTCTTTTAGAACCACTGTACTGCTGACATAGTAATCGGAGACATGCTAAGTTTACGCTCATTCTGTATGGCCAATCTTAGATGATTTCAATCTAGGTCCATCTTACTGTTATACGGTATTTTTACACAATAGATGGAACATAAAGGGTGTACTAAGTTTGTCATTCCGTTTGTAACACCTCAAAATAATGACGGTAGAGAAAAATGGATTGGACACCCACGCATAATATTAAGTTATTTTAATTTTTCCATGTCCGTCCATCTGTCTGTCCATACGTCCGTGCGCACGATAACTCGAGAATGCGTTCACTTAGAAATCTGAAATTTTGTACACAGACTTTGAAAAAAAAAAAGTAAAATTAAGTTCGAAAATGAGACAAATCGGGCAAATCCCCCCACGAAGGATTACCATACAAAATTTTCGGTTTCCAATATATATTTAGACACTGTATGAGAACGCGTCGACATAGAGAGCTGATATTTGGTATATGGTGTTTTCATAGTAATAGTAAATAAAATTAAAAAAATGAAATAAATCGTGCAACCCATTCTTGGTATTGCCATATAAAAATTTAGGTTTTTACGGATACTGTGAAAACGATCAGTCCTAAACATTTTTATTGTTCTTAAAGCTTCTTCAGAATATGAAGTCCTATAAAATTGGTAATAATCATTTTTTCTGTACGACACATCGTTCTAGTAGAAATATATGCGAAAAACAACTGCAAAAATTAAAACTGTTCAAATGGGTGACTATGCGAAATTTCATACGGGCATTCATCTAGGGTATCATAAGAATTGGTCTTAGACCAATTGTAGCTTTTTTACTTCTTTTCTTGTGGTCCTTATTTTCGTATTTTATTAAGAAGAAAAAGGATATACAGAGTGTCCCCTAAGTCGACGTCAAGCCGAAATCGGATGATAGACTAAATCATAACAGTTACCAGAAAAATATAAAAAAGTCATGTATTTTTCAATTATAGACATTTCTTTTGTTTTCGAGTAAATGTACACTCTGTGATGGTTTTTTAGCTCCTTTTGATACAAATCTTTACTTTTTTTTAATTTTGTAATTGTAATCCCGAATAGTGCTTATGTAACCTGTTGCTTTAAATTCTAAGCCAACTGTTCCAGCTTGGAAGAAAATGTCACACTTTGCCGAACCAAGAATAGAAAATTTATTTTTTTTGCATTACAGTCAGTTAAAGTTGGGTGAAAGATTAATATTTCGCCCAACTTTAACTGACTGTAATGAGAAAAAATGTACTACGCTAGTTTGGCACGTAACTTTAAAAGTTGACGTATTTAATGAGGGTTCTAAAATGGTATAACATTTGCTACAATATTTCTTATATTACGGAAAAAAAATTTCTTCAAAGAACCCCGTTTCGAAAAATTTCTTTTCACCTACTAAAAATGAATCTAGTGTACCCAAGCCCCGTAAGACCGTAACTTTAAGATTCTAGTTTGAGTGAGACGGAGAGTCATTGCATGAAATGTGAGTGAGCAAGATAGTGTTGTTGCTGATGTACTTTAAGGAGAGTCTCCAAATTGGCTCCACTTTCGTAGGTAATTTTATTGTTGAGTAAGCCAGAATTCAACAAAGCTGCTATAAATGTATCTCCCAAGCTTTGCATTTTCTTCGAAGGATTCTTTTTTACTGGCATAAAAAGAGTCATTTAGTGGCGACGAAATTTCTGATAATTGAGCAAAATTGTTGCTTCAAGGTAAAAAGTAAACTTTAAAAATTCAGAAGGAAACATTTGTATTTTTTTTTTTATAAAAAGAGGAGTAGTATTCTTTTACACGTATCATTTGTTTTCCATGTGCAGTATTAATAATATTTAACGGTAATCTTATTACGTCATATATACATAGAGAGAAAATTCTCTTAATGATGAGCGATCTATTTCATGAGCTAAAAAGTGGGGATCATATCGAATACCTTCTACTCTCTGATAGAACAATAATACAGATTTTTTTGTTTTAATAATATTCAAAATTACATGAATTTGAATATCGTCGACATATTTGGCCACAAAAAATTTATTTGTAAAGAAAATTCCTCTAAAAATTACTTTAGTAAATATTTTCATTTCCTTTGAGAAATTTTCAAGTTTTTCAGTAATAATTTCCTCAAAACTACTTCCAGTAACTTGGTGCTTTTCATCAAAGAAGTATTCGTCAAAGTTTTTGTCTTGCAATAAATAATTCGCAAATTTTAATTGATACTTTCTCCCTAATGACAAACAGATATTTTTGCGGGAAGTTATGTTGTGACAATAAATTTTAAACTGTCGATGTTTTGACTCAATCTGTAAACACCAACATTTTCTGAGGGGCCCTGATATTTTTATTATACTAGGATAGTGTGTCAAGTTGTGGAATTTCGGCTTTAAATTATCATTAAAAAGAAGAAGATATTCTCTATGATGTTTTTCTATTTTAAATTTTAAAACATTTATTAGTTCATTTTTCATTTCAAAACAGAGAGTAATGTCAATTATTTCAATGAGGATTAATAGGACCTGCCAAACTTCATCATCATCAGGCACCATATCACCAATCTTCAAGGGAAAAAATATTGCAAAGGTCGTCATTTCACCAGCTGACATTTTTAAATGTTTACTTTTTAAACGATGAACTTTAATTTGTCATGAAATGTTTCCTATTTCTATATGTCCATATGAAATTTTTTTTTTCTAAAATTTAATGTTTGTAAATCAAAGTATTTTGTTCTATCTACGAAATATGGTATAATTTGGCAGAAGTCGTAATGGCACACACCTTGGAAAATATCGTGCATTACGTCAACACAAAAATTTTCAACAACCTGATATGAAGGAATATTGTTAAATAAAGATTCAGCTCTAACGCCAGTTACCGAAACATCTTCTATTTTAATATCTTCTGCATAATTCAATCTCTCTCATGACATAATGTGTGGCTTTTCGATTTTAATACTATAGAATATATACAAAATTATTTACTAGAATATGATTTACTGAAATGAGAAATGAGTTCCATTAAGACCAAAATTATCTCCTAACACTAAACCTAAGATGAAATGGATTTTATAATTACCGCTTTGAGCCTATACACTTATGCCGTCAATTTCAAGGTATTGAAATTCGTTCACTAATGCATTTAGACATTTATCATTACGATAAGTTTTTAAATCTTGTGTTCTTACTATTGCAGCGAGAATAACGTGGTCTAACATTGATTCTTCTTTAGGAAAATATGGAAATGAATAGTAAATGTTGCATATTGAAAGCGAACCAACGTGAGAACCAAGATCATTGTTTATTTCGACGTATAAATAGTAAGGAATTGTAATTTTATTTGGATAAAAACTAGATTTTTGTTTCCACCACTTACTTTGACAAAAATTGTTATATTTAGGACTTATTTTTAGAGAATTCATGTGAGTGAGCATTTATTTCATCTCTCTCAAATTTTTTTTCAAATTGGAAACGTAAGGGCATAAGTACTAACGCATTTCTTTTTTTATATAAGCAAGATCACCATTACGACAAACTGACTCAATCTCTGTACTGCCCGTTAGTAGAACGTACACGCAAATTTGATTGAGTGACTGAAATGAATGCACTTGTAAATTTGGATCAAGATCAGTGGTATATTTCCCAACAACAAATCAACACTGTTCACTTTCTTTTACTTTCAAGAAACTACTACATTTATTTTGTTGATAATAGATATATAAATTGGTATTAAATATATGGGGTTAATATCGAGCAAAAGTTAGAATAACTTAACTTCAAAACACTGGCACACTTACTTAGCTTAAATATCCTGAGTAATCGTATTAAGACAGAATTATATAAACTGTTGGGTCAGAGATCAACACACACTAGAAAACACACTTATTGACACCAATTTATGATGTACGATTTTCAGAAATAGATATCTTGAGACAAAAAGCACATAAGTTTGGGTTAGAGATTTTTGTATCACACTGAAAACACTTATTGGCATCAAGTTGTAATATAAGATCGTCAAAAATATAATATAAACTTATATGTAAAATAGATATGCACACGAAATGTATAATATATATTGAAGTCAAAATATAGTCAAATAGATATATGAATAAATATTAAAATTTACAAGTGGCTGGTACTCACCGATCTCAAACTTGGCACTTGAGGAATTGGCTGTAACCTAATGTTAAGCCCTTTGTTCTTGGTTAGAACAATTCCTTATTTCCGTCGAGACCAGAAATAAAGTGTTAATGTTAGTAATATTATCTCTGTCGAGACCCGAGATAATTTTCATTAAGTCAGTCGAGACCCGGCTTAAAGAGTTATCTTAACTTCAGTCGAGACCCGAAGTAAGATTCTTTATTTCCGTCGAGACCAGAAATAAAGTGTTTGTTAGTAAAATATTATCTTAATCGAGACCCGAGACAATGTTCATTAAGTCAGTCGAGACCCGGCTTAAAGAGTTATTTTAAGTTCAGTCGAGACCAGAAATTAGTGATTATTAGTAATTAATATACCAGTCGTTACCCGGTATAAATGTTAGTCCCTAACAAGCCAAAAGCCTACTTACCCCAATCGATGCCAAGTGCAAAAAGAGATCGAGATCAGTCAGCTTGTCGTTTTTATAGCCCTTGCTTGCTTGCACACGACACCACTGATGGAGGAGCAGAGGCGCATGATTGCAAGAATTCGCAGTGATCTTACGGTACTAGCGATACAATTTTCATAGCAATGAACAAAAATGCATAGCAACAAGAAATTTAGAGCAATCCATGCTGCTGTGTTAAATTGAATTATATTTGCAAAAAATATTCTCTCTATCACGCAGCGAGAAATTCCCATTAGATGGTACTTGTAATGGTGATGGTGAAAGAGTTGCAAATTGATCGGCTTGATCTGATTATATTTGTGCCATGCATTGAATGCTACGTGACAATGCTTTTGTTAGATGTTGTACCTATTTTTGGGAAAATTGTATTTAGATTGAATTTGTTTTCCTTTTAGAACTCAATTTTAGCATGGTATTTTTGTAATATTTTTCGTTAGCAGGAATAGGAATAGCACGAATCTAACAGTTCAAATATATGCTAATGATTTTAATTAGATCTGTTCGATGAAGCTACATGGCTTTGTTTGGTTGTGTACCTGTCTTTTGATCAAGAGTAATCACATTTGATTTAATTTTACTAAACATGTTGATGCTTTGTTTTCAGGATATTTTCTTTTCAGAAGTCATCTGTTAACAAAATATACTCGAATCGATTTGGTTAGAACAATCTCTGCATTAATCGTAAACTGCTGCATATTTTGAATCAAACCTTCTCTTTGAAGCCACTGATTCATTTGGCAATCTGTTTTATAATAAATTAAATGCATCTCTGCATATGAAACTTCATTATAAATCTGCATATACTCTCTCAGTTTTAAATCAGAAAATATTTTAAATATATTTAACACTAGGTGAATTTCAGATACTTCTTTTCTAGTAAAATTGTTATAATTGTGAATAGACACGACAAATTCAAATTTTGTTGTTGATATTAGAAATTTAATTATGAGATCTAGTTTAATTATAACACTATCTTGAGGAATTTCCATATTTCCTTTATCTCGCAAAATATCTTTAATAAATTCACTATTTTGAGAATTGTCTGGTGTTTCATGAGACGGGATCTTTTCAAAGGAGCAAAATTTTTTGACACATAAAACATATCATATTGTATTTAGTTAAAAATCCAAATATCAAATATTCTTCTTTTATGCACACAAAAAAGTGGAACTCTTTCCTATTTGAAATATTTTATTATTGATTTAAAAGCAAACAGTTCACTGGATGCACTTAAGAATAATGTATACATATAAAAAACAATAAATAGTATCGACTAATAAATTGAAATTGGAATTACTTACAAGTCCCAGCTAGCATTTAAATCGTTGGAACTTGTGCATAAGTGTTCAGCCTCTTCGACTATATATATTTGTTAATATCATTCGCATATAAGTCGCTGTCACATACATGTTGTTTTCGTATACTTCCGATTCGTGGCTGGGACAAACTTTTCCACTTCAGTATATTCGTAATTCTCAGGTAGTATTTGTGAAAGTCCGAATTACAGCAGGAACAATCATTGTTCCATGAAAATTTTGCAATCTTAAAGAAACATTTTATGGCAACTGGAATATGGCAACAGCCATCATTTATCACATATAAATTTCGCCACTTTGGAGTGGTTTCAAATGTTTTATGGAACATGGCAAGAACAAAAATTATTGTTTTACAATCCCAGTCTCTTAGATGAATAATAAGAAGAAAACAATTGTGATTTTGAAATTGCAGCTACGAATTTCTGCCGCCACACAGTGGCGGACTCTTTAATGTGGATATATAGATATATGTCAATACAAAAGGCCATAACAGAATTCAACTGTTCCAAAGTATTTTCATGTCGGATGGTCGTGGTAGTTAAGAGACAAAATTCCGATATCGAAGTTTCAACCCTAAATTATATACCCGCTCTAAACATATCATACTTTACTAATTCCATGCCTAAACAAACACATCAATGCGGTTCTATTTCATGGAGAAAACTGCTTAAGTTGTTCTTCCTCATAGCCAAAATCCTACAAATACTTCACAAGCCTTAAATAGACGACCTCACTACCACATGAGAGCCCCAACGGGGTACTAACTTTCCAAAATATTTGCAGTATTCTTATGTAAAACTGACAAAAGTTTGATTTGAACAGCTCCTTCCCCCTAAACTACTTTTCATACAGAAAAATGAGGTTGTGATAATCTTAAGCTTGCTTTCTTATCTTTCGATCCGAAATAAAATTGTTATACCTTTCCTATCAAAATTATTTAAAAACATTTATCTTAACCAAATGACTAAGATTCCTCAAACAAAAACTGTAAGCTGAGTAATCATTGTATATGCCTCTGTGGCGTCATGGCTTGCCGTGGGCCGTAACCTCCGGAATATAATACATACATACAAGCCATGAAGTCGCCGAAGGCACCGACACATTAAAAGGCCTTAATGTGCTGGGTACCGCATGCAGTAAGAGCTCACTCTCACTACTTTTTGGGGGATTTATCCGGCTATTGTTACGGAGGAGCGGGCCCCCAGATATCTGCATCTGATCTGCTCCTGCCGAGGTGGACAGCTTCCACCGGATTGACCTCTGCTTGCCCCCCAATAGCGAGAGTTCATGGGTGGCTTTAGGTAAGTTTATTTTGTGGTGAACAATAATTTTTCCTTGGTTACAACTAAAAAAACAAAATTCTTGTTAGGAGCTACCCTGGCTTTATCTGGGGAGGTGGGCTGTTGTGTCTGTTTGGTGTGCAGGACCAACCGGAGCTATAATATCCACGAGGATGATGTAACCGCCTGGGCTAACAATCCTCCTGGGCTAACAATCCTCCTGGGTTTGAATGGGATCTTCCGGGGGCGGCGCCCAGTCCAGTTTCGAGTGCGGAGAACTGGGACGTGTCATCTGGTCCCGTCCATGGGATTGGGATCTTCCCGATGAGGCGTCTGGTTATGTTGAGGAGGACTGGAACCTCCCCGATGAGGCGCCTGGGCAGGGTAGTTCTGGTAACTTGTTTCTAGTATTTGGTTGGAATTTAATAAAAAATATTGTATTTATCAGGTTTTGTGGAAGGGCCGGATCATTGCACTTGGCGGGTCCAAAAGCTTACGTTTTTTTTTATTTTAAGTTTAAAATTGTGTTTTTTGTTTCTTGTATTTAAGTTAGTTTTTTCTTTCAATTTTAATAAAAAATTTTTTTATAATTAGATACCTGTTGTATTTGTTACTTTTTGTTTCCGTTTGTTTGTTGTTTTTGTTTTAGCCCAGAGAGGTGGACTAACTAGTTTCGGCAACACCGGACTTAACCATCGCCCTCATTTCGACTCACGGACTTGGATTAGAATTCTTAAAGGCACTACTTTTGAATTATTCGTTTGTAGTTCCAGAGTCTAGGAAGACTCCGTCGTCTCTTTTGACCAATAGAGCATTTTGTCCTGTAACTACAACGGAACTTTTACTACGATGTGGGGCATTGCTGGTATTCACACAAGTTCTTTTAAATTCAGATGATGTTACTTGTCGTCTTATTTGTAATTCAGACATTTTATTTCTGGGGTTTAGTTAGGAAGTTCTTGCATCTCCTTTTCCTTTTTGAACTAAGGTTTCGTTGGAGTTGAGTTTTGGTGGATTGTTTGATTTTGGTTTTGAAGAAGAATGGTTTACGCTTTTGATTTACGAGAATATACCTATGTATATACTTTTTTTATAGGAATATATATAATTTCTACTATATTCAATGTCGTAAAAAAATGTATATATATATCTTTTTTGTTTTTTTAGTTTTAGTCGCTATTTTCTATTTATGATCTTAGTACATTACATTTCTAGTCTATTTCTGTTTACTATAACCTAGGTATTTATGTCTATATCTTACTAGTTAGCTAATTATTCCTATGTACTACTTAATGTTACTAAATATTATTTACTTATTATTTTTATTATTATTATTTTTGTGTAAATAAATTTCGGTTATATTTTATGTTTTGATTTTGTTATGTTTTAATTGGTTATATGTTTTAATTCTACTATATTATGCCTTTCTTTCTTCTATTTTCTTAATTCCTAGAGTTTTAATTTATTATGTTGAGAACTTAGTTGGCGGTTTTTAAAGTTTATATATGATTCTTCTCGCAACAATTTTTTGTAAAAATTTCTTCTATTTATTATCTTATTTTTTAGCTTATTGAATTTATTATCTCTACTTTGCTTTGTATGTTTATTAAAATTTTTTTTTTAGGTACTACTAAATAAAATTTATTCTTATGTTCTATTACTCTTACGTGGTCGCTTTATCTCTTACTTGCTACTACTATTTAAACTTGTTTTCTAAAACCAATGTATTGAAAAGATAGGATGCTGCGCCAGTAACAAAAGAATGAGACGGGAACAAAAAATGAGTATAGATCCTTTTGATTAAACTAATTGTATATGTAGATCTCGCTCTGGGGAGAATTTGAGCCCGTTTTAACTTTTCTTGGGGTTTTGCGTAAACCGGTTCCATGGGGTTGTTTTCAGCTATGGGCTTTCGTCTGCTTTGAGCAACCCATGCCATGAATGCCGGTACGACATATTTTTTGCTATAGCCACCACTGATGCGACTAGCAACAAGGGTACTGTAACTGAGAGGGATGTAATAGAAAGTACATGAGGAATCTTGGCTTTTGGTCCAAAGTGAATGTTCTTTTCTTTACTTAGTCACGGATTTCTTCTAGAGATTTTGTGTCTAGGTGGATTCGTTGGTTTGTATCATCTCCGAGGAGTAATGCTGGTTGTTTGTAATTGGTTTTATGCACTGATACTTTGGATATATAGTCTGCCAATACATCTTGAGTTTCCTTTGTGCCTGGGAAGTAGGTTGGTTGGAGGATACTAAACGGATGTAGATTTTCTGCTTCATAATAAAGTGTATGAGGCCGTACTTGCAAGGAGCAAGGTTTGTTGACTGTTATGATTCCTTGTCTTGTGAGACGATGAGGGAGTAACTGTTGAGTACAGGTTATATGTACTACAGTGGTAAGGAGTACAGCCACGAATTAGGTCTACTGAGCTTGATTATTGTGTCTCCAGGGGGAAAAAGAAGTTTGATGACACATTCGTCTGATTTATTGGCTCTCGTGATTGGTGTGATTAGCCTACCAACCCATGTATCTTCATTGACCCCTTTTGAAATTCTTTTTGAACGATTTCAGGTTTTCTGGCTTAAGGAGCAGAAACTCCTGAGTCTGGATTTGACTCGCCACATGGGAATATCTAATATCAGGTATTACTGATTAGTTTGGATCCACCTGTACGGGAAAACAACTTATTTGTTGTATTTTCATATTTGGAATGTTAAAAATGGGAGGTTTGATTCAAATTACCAATTTTTCCTGTAATAAATGTGTCTTGATTTCTGCTGTTTGATACAGGACTGATAAACAGTTCTGTAGATTGGGACAGGTGGAGTGAGATTTATGATAAATCTCTAGCAAGTGATATGGGGAGATTAACAGGGGATGAATTTGGTTATTTCGACTGACACTATTATGTCCAGTAGAGCTTGTTGTCGAAATTCCAATTCTATCATTTGTAGTGTCAGACTAGAGACGATCCCTTGTCTTATTTGGCGGGATATCAAATCGTCTGTTGTGTTCTGTTAATCTGATGGGTTATCTGTCGCTATCGTTCAGTCGGCGAAGATACGGGTTTCTGAATTTGTTCAAACGTTGTTTTTATTACGGTGATCTCTTGCTTTTCCAGATCAGCTAAGATTTGAGTATTTGCCTCTAATTCGCTTAGTCGGCTGTACACCTCTTGCTCGTTTCCACTATACATGGTACCAAAAAGATAGTGCATCGCATTTCCAATTCCATCGAAGATGGATTGAGGCATGCGTGGTTGGTGCGCCTGTTGATATTTTCCATCAGGGCGTATAGATGTTTTGTCTGCAGCGTACAGAGGTCCTGTATAGAGGACCCATTTCCACACAAATGGTGTATGTAGTGTTCTGCTCGTTCTGCCAGTCTCGTCTGATTTTCTAACTCAGCCAGGTCCAGCTCAGTGATGATGCTCCAAGTTTCGTGGTAAACCGATAAGCTTCCGAGATCGTCGAATAGCACTCCCGTATTATTTAGGGGCGTTATAGAGTAAGGTTCCTCCGCGAGGGCTCCTATTGTGATCAGGAACAGTCCGTAGTAAATTATTGGCCGTATTATTATCTAGGGGAGGATAGGATAGGAAATCAAAATGGGTTTTTGTTGCCTTTGTAGCTTACAAGCTAATATGTATGTACCTTAGATTTACGTACATTTTATTGACACCACTCTATTTGTAGACAGGTTTTAGGCGGTTGTTATGTACCGTGACCTCCTTATTTCGATTTTTTATTGTGGTGTTTACTGAGCTAGGGATGCTGGTTACCGTGTAGGGTCCTACCCAAATCTGGGAGAGTTTGTGTTTACGACTCTCGCTCTTGAGTAGAGCCTTGTCTCCTCTGTGAAATGTCAGGAGTCGTACAGCTTTGTCATAGTAGTTCTTTGAGCGTTGTTTACTCATCAGAAGATTTTTCCGTGCCATGGCGTTAGACTTCTGAAGCTTATACCTAAGAATATGGTAGTAGCTCTCGTGATTATACACGGGTTCGGGGTCTCGTTTTAAGTTGGACTGAACGTCCGCTGTAAAGCCGTAGAGGCAGTCTATGGCAGTTAATTTTGTCCCTTCGTGTACACTGTTATTGTAATCGAAAGCAGCGGTTCGCAAATAATTATCCCACGACCTGGGATTTTCGTCCGCTATAGTTCGTAGATATTCAATCAATGGTCTATGTGCACGTTCGAGTGCTCCATTTGATTGGGGATGATAAGCAAAGGTTTGCAGCTTATTTATCGTAAGGAGTTTGCATAACTTTTTGAATAGATCACTCAGGAAATTGCTTCCCTAATCGGTGACTATTCTTTTGGGGATGCGGTAGTGCGTGAGGATTTCGTCGAAGAAAATTTGCGCTACCGTTATAACTTCCCCATTCGGTATAGCATACCAATCTACGAACTTCGTGAGGTTATCCTGGAACGTTAATATGTACTTGTTTCCAGATTCAGTTTCCTCTAGTGGGCCGACTATATCTAGATAGATTTTATCGATTGGTTGTTCCACTACATCCGTAATCACCATTGACATTTTACACTGTGGTGAGGCCTTCATTGTTTGACATTTGGCACACCGCTTAATGTGCTTTTTGATGTCACTAAGCATGTGCTTCCAGCAGTACTTTCTTCGAATCTGTTTATAGGTTTTTATCACTCCTTGATGCTGGCCAAAGGGAGAATCATGATAATCTTTTAAGATTAATTGAATCTGCTCTGGGCTTGTCGTTACTTCAGGGGGACGAGTTTCGTCTATAATTTGTGGATTGGCACTAGGTGGGACTTCGAGATCTCGGGCCTCTTCTGGATGATGAGTTTGTTTCTTTTGTTCTAGCTGTTCGGCTTGGCTTTCTGGATTTGATCCTCTTTCCTGAATATTTCGTGTCTAGACTGTGGTTACTGCATTGCATTGCAGACACTCTTTAAGGTCTGATGAGTGTTTTTCCTCCTCTATATCCGAGTCTATTTGGTGGTGGACTATAGCTTCTACCGTGAAGATTGTAGTTTCCTTGTTTTTGACATTATCCCGTGGCATACGGCTTAAAGCGTCGGCATTCGTGTTATACTTTCCGGGCTTGTATTCAATTTTATAATTGAACTCGGAAAGTTTAGGGTGAAATCTCACCAGACAGGAAGTAGGGTCCTTAACATTGAAGACCCCCTTGAGTGGTTTGTGATCTATATAGACCGAGAACTCTCAGCCTTGCAGATAACACCTGATATTTTTAGTCGCCCAAACTATAGTCAGTAACTCCTTCTCCATCGTGGAATAGTTACGTTCAGCTTTGTTCAGGGTACGGCTAGCGTAGGCAATGGGCTGGGCGTTTCCTACCTCTCCTTGGGAGAGGACTGCACCTAGGGCCTCGATGCTGGCGTCTGTAGTCTGGTTAAAGGGTTTTGAAAAACGGGGGTATATTACGAGTGGAGGGGAAATTAAAGTGTTTTAAATGCTTTGAAATGACTCTTGGCATTTCTTAGTCCATTTGAACTTTACATCCTTTCGGAGTAAGTTTGCTGGAGGACGTACTGTTTTTGAAAAATCGGGTATGAATTTTATGTAGTAATTGGCAAGGCCCAAAAATGATTGCACTTGCCTTACTGTCTTAGGAATGGGGAAGTTTGGACGCGCCTGAGAAATTTACATTTCTCTGGTTGAAGTTTCAGGTTATTCTCTCTTGCGAAGCCTTTTATGGTCTGCCAGACTTTTTCCATAGATGAGCGTACCGTCTGAGTAGACGAAACATTTTAGGCCTTGTAGGCCAGTTAATATGAAATTCATCAAACGCTGAAATGTAGCCGGGGCTCCTTTGAGCCCGAACGGCATGCGTTTGAATTCATAATGCCCGTAGTTGGTACTAAAAGCCGTTTTTGCTCGATCTTTCGGATCGACGAGTACCTGATGATAGCCATTCTCTAAGTCTAGGGTGGTAAAGTGTCGGGAATAGCCCAGTTGATCCAGGATATCCTCAATCCGTGGTAGCGGAAAGGCGTCGCTAATCGTTTTTCCTCTTAACCTACTTGTTTTATGATTGAGAGGCGCTGGGCCACGTGGATCTTCGGGAGTTGCTAACGGCAGACCTTTTGTATGCTGGCCAGCGCTTGACGTTGGGGTTTTCTTGAGGGACCCGCAAGCATCTTGAAGCCATTTCTTGTTACTGCTTGGTTGACCGGGGCTGTTTGCTAGGAATACCCCATCGTCTATTTATTTTGACAGACTGAGTATTTCTTCCTGCAACTGCAACGAAACTTTGACTCCGATCTGAGACCTTGCTGGTACGCACACAGGGTCATTTAAATTCACCTGATGCTGTCCAGTCTTACAGACCGGATCTCCGGTAATCAAGTCAGCCTTATCACGTTCTTGTAAGTCACAGCCGACTTCTTCTGGTTGAGAAGCTTTGAGAACACGGGGCGTAGAAGGTGTATCCCCGTCGGGCTTAATATCTTCTACCAGTGTCTCTTTGTTGACTGTGTCTTGTGAACACGGATTGTCCGATGCGGTTTCTAATGGAACAGCAAACTCTGCTGAATTGATTTCAGTGCGAGGAAATCGCAGAACTTTGTTGGAACCTCAACATTGCAGTTTTTGGCTAGGAAATTATTTCCTAGCAAGCCGTCGTCGGAAATACCTGGAATATTTTTTTCCTCCTGGAAATTGCTAGGGAAGCTGCTTTTTAGCATGAAGTTTCCTTGGCAACTTCCTAAGATTTTTCCGGTGTCAAAGGGGCTTTGAAGCGTTAATTTCCTGTTCGGATTTATTAGGTCGCACGATTTTATGGCTTTATTCATTATTATACTGATCTCAGCGCCAGCGTCCACTATTAGTTAAGCCTAACCATTTAGACCTATGTCCAGACGACGTCTGGCGTTGGCTACACTGTAGTTGGGCGGCTGAGAAGACCCTTGTTTGTTGCTAGTAGGGTTTATAATCGAGTCGGGGAGTCTTGGGCCGACTCTTTGTCCTTTTCCTGCTTTTTATCCTCCCATTTTTGTTTTTGTCGACATTCGTCGATCTTGTGTCCGCGGCGCACACAAAAATCATATTTTTGTCTTATATTAAAGACTCTAGGGCGTTTTGTATTGTTCGTGTCAGTCTTTTGTGGACTGCTAGGCGGTCCTCGTGTAAAACGAGTTGCAGACTGTGCTTGATTGTTTCGACAGTCGCAAGTGTCATGCCCATAACTTCTGCAGTTAGCGCAGAAGAGGGTGTTCTTACGTGTTAGATACTCCTTGTAGGTGTATCTCCGCTTCTGGCAGAAATTACAGGTGATGTTTTGTACCAGATTTTGTGTATCCGGTTGTCTAGAATCCCTTCGTGGAAATGGCGGGCGTAGCGGTTGAGCGTGTACATAAGGAGGATTATTAAACTGTCGGGGCTCTTGTGCTCGTGGTGATGCATACATGGGCGGCTGTGCTGCTTGACTGTAAGGAGTTCGGCTAAGAGCTCCAACTCGAAGACTTGGATCTATTGGTGCCATTGAATATGGCAGTTGCGTTAGTGGGGTTTGAACGAAAACTAAGCCAGCTTGCAGTTTTCCATATCTAAATCCTTTACATCAGTTGCTCTAGATCGTTTTCTACCAAAGTGACGGGGGATTATTCACTCCACTTTTGAGGGCATTCTTGGCGAATTCCGCCAACTGTGTCTTCACAGCTGGGTCTGCCGTTACTCCGTACTTCAGTACCGCTGCCTCATTGCAAATCATCAACAACTGCTTCACTCGTGTTGTGAAAGCAGTGAGAGTTTCCAGTGGGTTTTGCCTCATTGTGATCAGTTTGTTGACCAATTATTTGTACGATTCTCGTGGTAGATAGGTTTTGTTCAGACGTTCCTCCACCTCTCTAAAAGTAGTTGGAACGTCCGAAGCAAACAGCTGATAGGCATCGCCACAAAGCCTTGTGTCAAGATATGTAGGAAGGCTGCTTTTCTTCCTCACTTAGACAGTGCAGGGCCTGTTTGCAACAGCCAATAAATGTTTGCAGCTCACGACCTAACTGTGGGGTATTCTCACCCGAAAAGAGAGGAACAAGTTGTGCCGTGAGCTTGGCCACCTTTGCATAGCCTACCATTGTGATAACCTTTTTATTTGTAGGCTTGTAGGGTAGTCTGCTTGTGGCTTTTCGGGTTTCAGGGCTGGTTTCTGGACTTGATTCCGTGAAGGATACTTCCAGCCAGTCGCAAAGGAAGGCCGTAGTCTCGTCAGTCAGAGGGATTACTACCTATGTCACTATCACTTTCAGCGCTTACAACTGCACTGGCTGAACTCTTATTTAAATTAAGCGAGCACAAGAATCCGGCAAATTCGATAAACTCCTGTTTGAACTTTTTGTTTCTCTCTTAAATTTTTCTATTTGCGTCAGCCCCTGCTCTCTGCTTGTCAATTGACAATTTTTCTTTAGACGAATCCTTAAAACCACTACTTTTCTATTACCAAATTTCACTTAACTTATTCGTTCGATAATTTAGTCGAATCTTCAACACAACTATTTTTCGAATTACAATTAATTTATTTGTTTCGCGAGTTAACCGAATCTTCAACACAAAAATCGCGAGGCAACCCCGGCCGAGATTTTTAATCAACTCAACTCCAACTCTTCACCTTCAACGGTCATCAAGGCCCGCTGTTCAGGGTAGGAAAATGCTTAATTGATATTTCTATCCTGAGAAGACATTTTTTTTTATTCATTCTGGACTTGTACAATCTCGTCCAGAATTATTTGCGTCGGACGGTGGCTTCAAAAATGTAATATTACACTTTTAAAAACATGCTATCGCGAAAGCTTTTGACGTAATATGTATGTACGTATGTAAATACATACTGTATGTTCCTCGGCATATAAATTCTAAGTAGTCAGATAATTTCGGTATGACCGAATACGTTGTGAGCTAGTAACTCCTTACCGGCTGCAGATTGCACGTAGGGTGTACAATGTGCAATTAAAGAGGAGGGTCTATAGTTTATAGTTTTTATAAAAAAAAAGTTATGTTAATGACCTTTTTGAAAAAAAAACTAAAGGTCCAAATTACAAAAATTGTAAGAAAATCCGAAATTTTGAATTTAAATCACAATAACTCCTAAGGAGAGACTACGGGGCCAGTTGAGCAGTCGCTGAAAATGCCATGAAGTTCTGAATACAATCAGCTTTTTAGAGAGACCGTGCGCCCTATACATTTTAAGATACGGGTTGTGTTGTGAAAACTTTCATAATTTCTTAATCACCCCCCCCCCCCCCCCCCCGCCATACAATTTTTTTGTCACCCTAGGTGAGTACTATCACCTCCCGCTCTATGGACCACCATGGAGGAAACAGCCTGTATTAAACTGAATTGCCCAATTTTTTAAGTCAGACACATAAACTTCATATTTTGTAAACTCATTTAATTTGAATTCGTCATCATCACTATCTTCTAAAATCTAAATCATGATGTTTCTGGAAGCATATACAATTATTATTTTAATTCTTTTCGTGTTAATTTAAATTACACTTACTTGTAATGGTGTTATAATGTTGTCAACAGAAATCGCAGCATCTCATTCGAGATGTATTGAATAGGAATATTTCTGTTATATTCTGGAGGAATACATTTTTAATGTACATCATTTATATGAAATATCTAATATAGTTTCCTTTAGGTAAAACTACCGAACACTGCGCAGTATAATTGGAATAACTTTTAAAATTCACAACATCTGTTTTTTTACTGCAGCATTCCTGGGCGTATTTAATGCAAGATAAATTTTATTTATTTTCCTTCGAAGATTAGTAGATTTCTTAAATTTCTTCTAATCCATTTTAACAAATCAATACCGAAATTGATGAATGAGTGACGTCTATGGTAATTTTAATGAATATAATCATCTTTTTGCACTAGTAACTGTATTGTTATGGATATTTTAATATTTTATCGCTGATAAGAACATCTTCATGAATAGTATTATGCTTGAACTCTTACAATAGCTTTCATGTAAGTATGATAATACTGTTACGTGCCACAAAGTGAATCAAGCGACATCTGTTAGGAATGGAAGCAACTTTAGGTTAGTGTCATCTTAGTAAGCTTTGGGTTCGGAGAACGGAATATTCAGGAAGGTTCTAAGATAATTCGTAGAGTATAAATACGGCGCTCTGACAGCTAGGAGGCGGAGTATTATTTCAGACAGCGAAGTGAACGAAGTAAACTATTGGGATTGCGATAATTAGAAGTACAGTACTAGCGATAAATAAAGAGTTGATTTGATAATTATTTGTGAATTTGTGAGAGTAAACAGTAAAGTTAATTAAAGAAAGAACTTTTGAATTATATCTGAAATATTGTGTTTTAAATAACGAACTAAGGCCACGCTCGTAACAACTGGTGTCAGAAGTAAAATAAAATCGCGAAATAAAGTGGTGGCATTTGAATTTGAAATTCAAAGAGTGATTAATTTTGTGAAATCGTGTGTAAAAATTCCGAAAGATAATTTTATATTAAACTGTGAGTGAATTACAAAAGACGCAAGAATGGGACGCAAGCTAGAGGAGCTTCGCATACAGGAATTGAAAGTGGAGTTGGGGAAGCGGTCATTACAAACGACTGGCCTAAAGAATGTTCTAGTCGAGCGACTTAGACAAGCTTTGATAGAGGAAGAAAAGAATCCTGAGACATTCGTTTTCGAAGAAGAACCAGAAATTGAGGAAGAGCCTGCAATGAACATAGAACAGCTTTTAAGTACTTTAATGAGCAAAATGGAAGCCCGTTTTGATGAACAAAAGAATTCTCTCCAGGAACAAAAGAATTCTCTCCAAGAACAAAAGAATTCTCTCCAGGAACAAAAGAATTCCCTCGAGGACCACAAGAAATCTATGGAAACCCGTTTGGACGAACAAAAGAATTCTCTCCAGGAACAAAAGAATTCTCTCCAGGAACAAAAGAATTCTCTCGAGGACCACAAGAAATCTATGGAAACCCGTTTGGACGAACAAAAGAATTCTCTCCAGGAACACAAGAAATCTATAGAAACCCGTTTGGACGAACAAAAGAATTCTCTCCAGGAACAAAAGAATTCTATGGAATCACGTTTAGATGAGCAGAAGAATGCTTTGGATGAACAAAAGAATTCTATGGAATCCCGTTTAGATGAGCAGAAGAAATCACTGGAAACGCGTTTGGATGAACAAAAGAGTTCTCTGGAGAATTGTCTAGAAAGTCGCTTAGAGGAACAAAAGAATTTCCTGAAAAACTCGTTAGACGAACAAAATTTAAAAATTGAAGGAATCGAGCAAGAAGTGGCGGAAGTTCAACAAAAAGTCACCGAACAGCTTGACAACTTCAAATCAGATTTGGAGAAGATGAAGCATCGACAACCACGGCACGAAGGAATTGAAATATCCAATGCAGGCAGAATGAAAGCTCCAATATTTGATGGACAAAATTCGTGGCATATTTTCAAGAGACAATTCGAGGCTGCTTCCGAAGTAAACGGACGGAATGATGCAGACAAAGCTACAGCTCTGGTATTAGCACTTCGAGGTTCTGCATCAGAGCTTTTACAAACTATACCGATAGAAAGGCAACGTGATTATACTTCATTAGTACAGGCGATAGAGTTACGTTATGGAGATGAACACATGCAGCAAGTATATCGCCTACAGCTACGCAACAGGATTCAAAAGCATGGCGAATCACTACAACAACTGCAGGGTGATGTGGAAAGATTAGCTTATCTCTCATACTCTAGCGTAAATGCAGATTTCCTTAATGAAGTGGCAACAGAAGCATTTGTGAACGCTATTGCAGATCAAAATTTACAACAAGCGTTGAGGCTAGCAGGAAAGAAATCAACAGCAGAAGCACTAGGCTATGCACTAGCGTATGAATCTGCCAGGCAAGCTTCCCGAAGTGCAGTACGAGTGAGAGAAATTTCGGTGGAGGAATGTACTTGTAATAGAATGCAGCCATCACAGAGCAATTCTTCACGTGGTATTCTGCGATGCTGGAATTGTAATAGACCAGGACACCTCCAAAGGGACTGCAGAAAACGCCGACGAATGAAAGCGCTAGAAGAAGGGCAGAAATATCGAGCTGGGCAAAGATATCGAGCTGGGCAGCAGACCCACAGCAGAATACCGTCATCAGAGACCACTCCTTCGCGTGGTGTTATTCGATGCTGGAAATGTAGTAGACTGGGACACCTGCAAAACGACTGTAGGAAACGAGGACGAATGCAAACAACAGAAGAAGAAGGGAGAAGATGGCGAGCTAGAGAGCAAGCTTTCCGTGGAGAGACTAGACTGCAACCTCATGACTTTGAAATCCCATACCGCAAAGGATGTATCCACGGATATGCAGAAGCTTTTTCACAACGTCCATGCAATCCTGAATGGAATCATTGCGGACGGATGGAAGAAAAAGATGACGATGACTACAATGATGATAACGAAAGTCGAAAGAAGAAAGGAAAGAAATCAGAAGATGATGATGATTACGGTGATAAAAGTAAAAAGAAGAAAGGAAAGAAATCCAAGAGCGGGGACAATGAAAGAAAGAAAAAGACGAAAAGTAAAGGGTCTAAAGATGCTGATAATGACGATGATAAGGGTATAATGAAGGTCGGAAAAAGTAAAGATAAAGTTTCTGACGATGATGATAATAAGAAGCGCAAAGGCGGCAGTGAAAAGTATGACAACGGCAATCGAAAGGGGAAGAAATTTGAGGAGAAAGGAATCAAAGATAAAGGACGAAAGAAAAATCAAAGCATGGAAGAGTGTTTCAACAGAACATTAATCAAACATCTCAGGAAGGTCTTCAACTATAATCAACACGATTGGTTTCGACATATTCCTATATTTCTAATGGCTTGTATATCAGCTGTTTACAATATGACCAGACAAAGCCCATTTAAGGTCATTTTCGGAAAGGAAATGCGCTTACCTAGCGACCTCAAGTTTGGTATACCCAAAGGCGAACAAAAGTTACCAGAAGACTACGTAACAAAGCTCAGACAACGATTAGCTGATGTGCACGAGGCCACGAGACGTTCTCCAAAGTTACCACAACACTGGGAGAGACCGTATGCAGTTAAAACTAAAATTAATAACATGCCATACAAGAATCAGCGCGGTACAAGATGCAAAAGAAAAATCGTTCATCTAGATCGCTCGGGTCAATACGGAGAGCACCAAGACCGTGGACCATCTGTTGTTCGGGACGAACAAATTTTAAGAAGGGGGCAGTGTTACGTGCCACAAAGTGAATCAAGCGACATCTGTTAGGAATGGAAGCAACTTTAGGTTAGTGTCATCTTAGTAAGCTTTGGGTTCGGAGAACGGAATATTCAGGAAGGTTCTAAGATAATTCGTAGAGTATAAATACGGCGCTCTGACAGCTAGGAGGCGGAGTATTATTTCAGACAGCGAAGTGAACGAAGTAAACTATTGGGATTGCGATAATTAGAAGTACAGTACTAGCGATAAATAAAGAGTTGATTTGATAATTATTTGTGAATTTGTGAGAGTAAACAGTAAAGTTAATTAAAGAAAGAACTTTTGAATTATATCTGAAATATTGTGTTTTAAATAACGAACTAAGGCCACGCTCGTAACAATACTTTAGTACTCATATGGAATTTTTTGAGAATACATGACTTTGAGAGTTAACATTTCATAAAAAAAGACAAAATTACAATATAAGTTTTCTGGCACTCAAACCGAGTGTATAAAGATGATCTTAATATAAAAGTAAAAGTTTTAAAAGTTCTTGTAGCATTAATATCTCATAATACTACTCATAGTACTATGAGACATATTTAAGTCTTATTATAAGAACTATGTATATGAGACTATCTAATAGTGTTCAGAGATTTTTATGAGATACTTTCGCAATTTATGAGACCCTTTCTCAGGAGAGTTTCTTAGTTGGGTATTATTATTATATATATATATATATATATGTATATTATTATGATTATTATTGATTATTAATATGATCGGATAAAGTAATGATTCTGATAATTTTTAAGAAATTTTAGATGCATACCTTCCGTATGCCATTGATAATTGAGCATATGATTACATGTACTAGGAATTTTGCTAACGTATTAGGAATTTTAGAGGCATTCCTTCTGTATGTCATTGATAGTTGAGCATTTGATTTCATAGGGTATTGACGTTGACAATTTTTAGCAAATTCTAAATGCATATCTTCTGAATGCTATTGATAGTCGAGCATTGGATCGCACAAAATATGGATTTCTGCTGACTTCTAAGAAGTTTTAGAGTATATCTTAAGTATGCTTCTTGTGTAGGAATTTAACGGAGAAATAGCGAACCAATATGATTTAACTTGTTCATTTTTCGATACAGACCTTAATGCCTCATGAGTTCGAACTGTACATATAGATAAGTGATATCTGGTAATGTCAGAAATTGTCGATGCCTACTTTAGGGATATCTTTCCTTTTTAATCATACGGTAGTCATAAATTAATCGCAATAGTATAAGGAACTTCAAAATCGATGTCTTATGTAGGGAACTTGGTAGACAAATTGATATGATTAAAACATAATTTTATAACGTAATGCCCCGATAAATCTTTGATTTTTGCATCACTTTCATGGAGCTTTCACATGATGGAGGTTGACTGAGGTTCACTCTTCCGCTCCACTCTTGGCTTTCAGGTCAAATTTTTACATTAAGTAAAGGTAAGGCAGAGCTCGCAGCGTGCAACATTGGTATCTATGTGCACAGAGCCCTCACGCCATATATGCATATATGTATACTGATAGCCAGGCAGCCATCAAGGCGCTAGATGCTGTGCTGGTAAAATAAAAATTTGTACAGTTATGCAAGACTAGCCTTGAGGTATAGGCTACAAGGCACAAGGTGACCCTATGCTGGGTACCGCCTATAAGGATATCTCAGGCAACGAGATGCTGATGAGTTGGTCAAAAAAGGATCTGAACTGCATAACACACTCAGCAAAGGTAGCTTATGTGAGGCTCCCAATCGGAACAATAAAAGAGGAAATCATCAGGGTTGCCTATCAAAAAGCAAGCCTACGGTGTACCAGCAGGGATACCTGCCATATTGCAAGACAATTGTGGCCTGCATATGACAGGAAAAGGACAAGGAAACTGCTTAATGGCAGCAGAACAAACACCAGGGATCTAGTAAGATGTCCTTGAAAATTGCAAACCTTATCATACACACATCTACACTCTTGAACTTATTATCTGATTGGAGCCAGTTGATCTGGAAAACTTTTGTTTTTGAGAGGTAGCTTTGGGAGAGAGAGGCGGGAAACTGTATAAACATTTTGTTGATTTTTATCTTGAGTGGATTTTGGCTCCTCGTACGCTGAGCATGACGATGTAGCATTGTATTTTGAGTTTAGCTTTTTTTTTATTTTCCTTTGAAAAATTCGAGCTTATCTCAAGGAATTTATACAACAATCTTTCTCTGAGCACAAAATATGCACAGTTTTTGGAATTTAGTTACCGTTTTGAATAAACTTAGAGCCTTTTGTTATTTTTGCCAAGATTGATTTCTTCTTGCTGAAAACTTATGACACATGTTATGTGTATCAGGTAAATTCTGAATTTGCATTTATAGTAGCACTAAGTAGCCACTCTGAAGTTGCCCCACCACCTTTAGTTGATGGGAAATTTTTTTCCTTTTAAATTTTTCTGTATCGATCGTTTTATTTCCCGATTCTAGCCTTGACAGACCTGCTTTACTGGATTACGTCAGATTTCTATACACCCAACTCGTTCGATACAATTTTGATACTACCTCGTGAGAATGATAATTTTTGCAAGATGGCTACCATGCGAACACTAGCTCCTATCGTTTCCATACATATTCCATAAGGCATACCTACAAATATGAGTAGGTTAACAAGCAACCTGTCCAAACTGCGGATGTGCTCTCACCCAACAGGACTTTGTTGTATATTGCGGTGCGATTCCGAAGAGATATCCCAGTCGGCATGGTAATCCAGATATTACTCAGCAGCCACCTGCGCTTAACACGCCTTCTCCGACGCTCTCACAACCAAGCCGTCAATCTTTATCTCCAGGATTACGTTCAGCACCTCGTTCATATACTAGCTCACGAAGGAATAGTCCGTCACCTGTTCCTTCTGTCCAAGAACTGGTAACTACCGGCACATTAATAGCCAACCTCAGAGTTCAGCTCCAAGGTTTAGTACGAGAAGGGATCTCCCAAAATATGGACCCACTGCGAGCGGAGATTTCAAATGTTCGACAACGAAACTCTGCTGTTATCCATCAAGCGGACGTTTCCCGTCCCTCACTACCACCTTTTGTAGAGTGTATCATACCACCTGGAAACTTCGCAGAACCTTCTAGAAATCCATGACAGAGACATTCGTTCTCAATTTGTCAGCCGAGACACTCGTTTCCACCCATGGCGACATTTGCCCCTATAGCAGAATGTTATCCAAATAACCGAGCTCAGACAAATTCCTGACACAGACGCTCAGGCAATCCCATCAGACGATGGAACCTTTCGTATAGTGGAGACAGCTCAGAGATTTCAGTAGATGAGTGTATTTTTCGAGTGGAAGCAATCACTTACACCACTTTAGAAGGGTTTTTTTTCTGTTAGTAAGGAATATGTTCGCACTACTGTCAGGACCAGCTAAGGACTGGTTCTGGTCATTATTAAGACATAACTCTACGTCTAAGTGGTAGTATGATATGACCAGATTAATAACAGAATGGGGAGTGCACAAAAATAACCTGAAAGTCCGAGTTCAGCTCATGCACGTAAACAAAGATCCGCCGAGTCATTCGCTATGTATTAACAGAACATAGTCCAATTGCATGACCAGTTACAAAATATTACGCCTGTAGTGAATTCCTGAAGATAGTTTAATCTAATCTGTTGCCAGAAATTCAGAACAAGATCTGTTTACACCCAACAAATGCCATTGTACATTTACGATCTCGAGTCACCCAAATTCAAGCTACCAAGCTTGCAATTGGAGGACTTATGAAATCAGCGAGTGAGCGAGTTTGAAGACCCATAAAATTACTATCCCGACTTTCCGGACGTGGCAGCTTCCTCGGATAGACAAGCAGTGACTTTGCGACCAGCAAGGCCACTTGCACCAAGGCTGTTTGCAGAGTGTTCTACTATAGATGCGACGAAAGGATGTGTGTAAGCCGAGCTGTAGGCATTGTCTACAGAAAAACGCGAAGCGGGTCGGGAATTACATCACCTTTTCTCGACCGAATCTTACATCCTGTAAGGTAACAGCTCCCACAACTCCAGCTCAACCTAGAACAGTAAAGACAGTCAGCTCAACCCGCAAACCTTATTAAACAATCATTAGAGTGTCCGTTAATATCATTCAGTAACTCTGGTGGTCTTAATAATCCATCTTACAATCAAACGAATGATAGTAATCTTTTAGAAGAGGCGGAGAACCTAATTGATTTCTCTGCAGTTTTTTATGTTCCTGTTGCTACCAGTAGGGAGTCAAACACAACTTTAATAGACATTTTCTTAGAAGAGTCCTTAATTTTCGACGTTTCTTTACAATCGATCGTAATAATTTCGGATGATCTTGCTGATAATACGCGTCCACAAAATTACCACAATGTGCGAGACCGCATTTTCGCCTCAGTGGCAGAACTTGCAGGAATTATGATCCCAGATCTGAACCTATGTAGAAAGAAACTAGGGCTTCATTTTCTAGATCGGATTGATCCTACTCCTTCGGGTAAAACATGTAAACTACGATTACTGCATTGCTCAAATAATCAATACGAAAATGTGCACGCAAACCCAAAATCGCAAGTATAGGACCTACAGGTGTTACGTATTTTTTTTTTCCGGAAACCCTTTAACGCTTTCACTCCTTGGCCTTGCACCGCCAAAAGTTTGTTAGGTATTTAATGCGTGGAACCCTTAACAGCGCGTAATGAGGAATGTAATGAGATTAAACACCTTTGTGTTATTTTGTTTTTTGCCTTACTGACACAATAAATCTTTATTCACTATAGATTGAAATCACTCGTTTACACTCAGTTAATCTTACATAAAACAAGTGAAAAAGCTAGAATTGGTTCTAAGACCAGTTCTTATGATACCCTAGATGAATGCCCGTATGAAATTTCGTATGGGTACCCATTTGAGCAATTTTGATTTTTGCAGTTGTTTTTCGCATATATTTCTAGAACGGTTCGTCGGGCAGAAAAAATGATTATAACCAATTTTATAGGATTTCATATTCTGAAGAAGTTTTTAGTACAATAAAAATGTCTTGGACTGATCGTTTTCACAGTATACATAAACCTAATTTTTTATATGGCAACACCAAGAATGGGTAGCCCGATTTAGTCCATTTTTAAAATTTTATTTGCTAGTACAATGAAAACACCATGTACCAAATTTCAGCTCTCTACGGCTACTCATTCTCAGGCAGTGTTCAAATATATAACGGAAAACGAAATTTTTGTATGGCAACCCCACGAAGGAGTTGCCCGATTTGTCTCATTTTCGAACTTAATTTTACTTTTTTTTTTTAAAGTCCGTATACAAAATTTCAGCTCTCTAAGTGTACGCGTTCTCGAGTTATCGTGCGCACGGACGGACGGACGGACGGACGGACATGCAAAAATCAAAATAACGTTTAATATTATGCGTGGGTGTCCAATCCATTTTGCTGTACCATCATTATTTCGAGGTATTACAAACGGAATGACAAACTTAGTATACCCCTTTAGATTTCATCTAGGGTATAAAAAGTGCATAGCACACCTAACCGTTCCACTCATGTCAACAATTGAAAATGTCTCTTTGTTATACAAACTATTTTAATCGAACTAATTCACCGGACCAAAGTTTATCCGCGAGGTGACCGTTTTGGAAATAAAACAATTCTTCATTTCTACCCAAACTATCTCGACCGAACTAATTTACCGGACCAAAAGTTATCCGCGAGATGACCGTTTTTAGGTTTGAACACGAACTCCCTTCAAGCTGAACTACAATAGACGTATACGCAGCGCCGGCTCTATCATATGAGCAGAGTGTGCACTTGAACAGGGCGCATTGTAAAAAGAATTAAGCTCCTGAAATTATAAATTCACAGAACGCTTACAAACTTTACAAAAAAAAAAAAAACAAAAAAAACTCACGAAAAAAATGTGCTTTTACCGCAAACCTACATCAAATCAAACACAAAAATAATTTCATCCACAAAGCAAGTACATACACAAATCAACTTTCAACTTCTTTTCATTTTAACCCTTTCGTACCAAATGTACATTATAATGTACATCAATTTTGGCAACCTATAACTTAATTGTGTGTTATTTCACAAATATAAATTATGCAACGTTGCATTCTAGATTTCTACTTAATTTGTTTGCATGTTCGTGTGGCCGACAATTCTGACGCATCCATTTCAGTTTTTACGATAATTTCACGCGTGTCACATCATATTAAAAGTCGCTGGTAAGTACCTGTCTATATCTTACTAAAATGTTAATTTTTATTACATTTTCTAAAAATATCATCATTATATTGCATAGAGAATCTAAGAACTAATTAGTTAAAATATGAAACCTATCTTACTTGTATTTTATTTCTGCCCAAAACGCGATAACTAGTCAGTGTACATTTAAATGTACATCGGTTATGAACTATATTGTACATTTTAATGTACATATACTATTAAATGTACAATGGTTATAAATTATTGTGTTATGTTTTTGAAAAAAATTCGTAGTATTGTGTAAACCGTAGCAACTGATTTGAATATGTTTAAAATTCTTAGAAATTCGTCATACACTTCTAAAGTTTAACATAGTTCTTCTTAAAATTGCATACATTTACAGTTTTATTGTGAAAATGGCTTCCTCAAGATCTCTGAAAAGCAAGGAAATGTACGATTTGCTAAACGACTCAGATATCGATTCCGACGATGAAATTTCTGTTCACGCATATGCAAGCTCGGAGTTTGATTTAGGCGATATCATTGTAAGTACTAACATAGCTCAATGTGTAAGAATGGGCTGTAGAGATGAACACGTTGAGGATGCTGTTCTACCAGTAGGTGCTGGTATAACTATAAGCGGCGATGTTGATTATACAATCGTCCATAAAAATGTTGCTTTGGAAGTTACTACTGAAACACCAATAGAACTTACACCTAAAGCAAATATTCAGTGGCGTAGACGCCAATACAGTGCGAACCCAAAGCTTTTTCCGGTGGAACTGAACAGGGCAAATAAATTTATAAAAAATTCACCGTCTGCGTATTTTGCGCAGTAGTTTAGTGATGAAATTTATGAAACATTTGCATTTCATACAAACCTCTATGTACAGCAAGGCAATATCAGCAACGTCAAGCCCACTGACAAAAAAGAAATAAAAAAATTGTTTGGCTTGCACATTTTAATAGGGTCCTTGAAGCTGTCAAGACTACGTCTATATTGGGACTCCGCTCTAGGCATTCAAGCCTTTAGAAACAATATGACAATGAACAGATTTTGTCAGTTGCGAAACAATTTTCATTGCGTAAATAAATTGGAAATTCCAGCTGACAATAAAGACAATTTTTTCAAAGTTCGGCCAGTCATAGAAGCTGTAAGAAATCGATGTCTTCAACTTCGAGTTGAAGAGGTGCTATCCGTTGACGAGCAAATTATACCATATACTGGCCGATTGTCAACAAAACAATATATAAAAGGGAAGCCAAATCCATGGGGCATCAAAGTTTATGTGCTTGCCGGAAAGTCAGGTATTCCCTATGACTTTTTCCTATACCAGGGGCAATCAACTGGGCTGCCAACAAGTACCTTAGACAAATATGGCTTTGGAGCGTCAGTCGTCATCAAACTTTGCGAAAGATTATCAACTGAAGGACATCAGTTATTTTTTGATAATTTCTTTACAACGTTTCACCTATTAGAGTATTTGAAACAAAAGGGAATTAATGCAGCTGGTACAATACGTGTTAATCGATTTGCAAATCCGCCATTACTTGGTGATAAGGATATGGCAAAAAAAATTCGTGGTTCGTGCGATCAGGTTGTCAGCAGAAATGGTGAAATCGTAGTTGTGAAATGGCAGGATAATAAACCAGTACATCTCGCATCGAATTATGTTGGTATCGGAAGAGTAAATTCTGCACAAAGATGGAATAAAAAAAGTAAGCTATACGAAAATATTAGCAGACCCGAAATAGTCCAGCTGTATAATATGGGAATGGGAGGAGTAGATATACTCGATCAATTAATATCATATTATCGAGTTTTTATTAAATCGAAAAAGTGGACACTTCGGATGTTCACACATTTCCTGGACTTTGCCCTGGCCTCCAGTTGGACAGAGTACAGAAATCAAGAACGCGCAAACTCCACACCAAATTATGAGATATTGGACCTTCTGCATTTTAGATTGGAAGTGGCTAATAATTTATTGTACTCCGGGCAGGAGAGGTGCAATGTAAAACGAGGTAAATAATTATAATAAGGAAATGATTCCTCCTGTTTTAATTTTTTATTTTACAGGTCGACCATCTAGTAGTAATAATTCACCGGGTCCATGCGCAAGAACGGCAAGGAGATCTAACGAACAAAGACCAACAAGGGATGTGCAATTTGATAAACTTGACCATATCCCCTTTCATGATGGCAAAAAAGAAGCCAAGCGATGCAAAATGAATTGTAAAGCTGGTCGATCTGGAGGCAGAACTCATTTTTATTGCGGAAAATGTAATGTGCACTTATGCATTACGAAGGAGAGAAATTGCTTCGAGGTTTTTCATAGATAACTATTGAAAAATATAAAAAGTTATTTACCTCTTTTTTTATTTAATTATAATATCTGCATCTAGGACGCATCCGAATTATTATTAATTTCACTATTTTTACTTTTGTTATACTTTCCATGAATTCTTTATTTTGTGTTGAAGTTTAAAAAAATGTAATAATATACATTGCTTTTTGTTATCAAAAAATGTTTTTTTTAACTAACTTCATTATTAATATTTTTTCTGAAGGTCTCCAATATTGGAAAAAAAATCTTATAAATGTTATTCAATATCATCTGATAACCAATGTACATTAAAATGTACATCTCCAAAACTCCAAAACACGTTATTCTCTAAAACAAAATTTTGCAAAAATGATTTATTTGGACTATTTTTACTACATTTTAGTGAAAAATATATTTTTTTTCGCCCGATAACTTAATTGTGTACGAATGTGTTAGCAAGCATTCTGTTCAAAATCAAAGTTTGCTCCTTCTTATGAACGAATTATTAGTACCAACAAGGTCGACAAAGCTTTTTATAGGAAGAAAATAATTTGAATTCTGTTCAAAATAGAAACATGCTCATATGGGTTTGAATGTAGCTTTCATCCACTTCTCGTTCTCGGTTACTTGAACCATTGTGTATTGAGAAGTATAATGAAATTTTTAATACTTTTTAAATATGTTTAATCTGGAAGTTTCCAAAATTAGTTATAAAATTCAATAAAATGGACGCTACTTTGAAAATTATCACCAAAAAATTGCATTTTAATAGATAATATTAGACAAATTATTCATTTTAAATGTGTGCCATTAACATTTAAGGGTGAACATCCTTCTGTTTTCACCATACTACGGACAAATATTTTTTGTTATTGTTGTTGCTATTTGTCTGTGTCTATACTTCTTTATACCCAAGACTTTCACTTTGGTGAGTTGCAATGCGAAGCAAAAGCACATTATTGCAAATTTGTTATTTCTACACACTGATCAAATTAAAATCATGCTCATATCAGAGTGCTTCCATGTATGTACTTATTAAGAAATTTAATGCGCGTTTACTATATTCTGTCATTGTATTTGCGCCTGCGTGGGTTGTGGGATTGGGATATTTTTTAAGCGAATATTTAGAATAAATTCAGTTGAGATTATAGTAATTGTTTTACTTAAAACAATATTACGTATAAATATTTTTGGATAATTTTGTGGTTTTGTTTTTGTTTTAAATGTTAGGCGCGGGTGTAAAAAGCAACCTTCTGACGCAGAAAAGCTTAAAAAACTTGCGGGTGGAGTGCAGGCAGGTAGGCTAAATAGTTTTTTATATCTAAGCCAAGCAGTTCGTAAGCTTGAAAAATTTGCGGATGGAGTGCAAGCAGGTAGGCTAAATAATTTTTTATATCTAAGCCAAGCAGTTCAGGAAATGAATTTTTGCCTATATTGAAAAATATTTTTGGTTCGTACCAGAGATCAGTGAGTTATTGAGGTTTGCTATCAGCTCTTCCATACATCATTTTCTTAGTACTACCGTCGATATCTAGGTATTTCTTGTCCGTGCTGATATCTAATGCAGCTCAGAATCAAATATTGCTGATGACTAAAGAAGCAAAGTCCTTTTCGATAATAGTTCATTCCACTCCTGATATAAGTTGGGGGGAGCAAGTTACATTAGTAAATAGGTTTTTGCATAACGTGAACAATACATTTATAATAACAGCACGCTTCTTATGTTTTTTAAAATGTACGGACAAAAGTGGCTAACAGAAATAGTACTAAAAAAGATAAATAGTTTAGGATTATCAATTTCGAATTGCAGCGGTCAAGGTTATGATAACGGTTCAAATATGAAAGGAAAAAATTCATGAATGCAAGCAAGAATTAGGAAAATAGAACCTAGAGCATTTTATGTTCCATACTCCTCTCATTCATTAAATATAGTTATTAATGATGCGGCCCATTGTAGTTTAGATGCAGTTAATTTTTTTCGATATTGTCCAAAGTTTATAAGTTTCTATCTCCAGCTCTACAAATAGGTGGGATATTTATAAAAAGAATGCTACGAGTTTAACTTTGAAACCACTTTGTGAAACTAGGTGGGAAAGTAGAATAGAAGCAAGAAGGCCATTGAAGAATAACTCAGGTGATATACATATATGAAACTCTTATAGAAATTTCTGCATCAGGTGATACAGTCATTAAAAATAATGCCGAGTCATTTAGGAGGCAAGATCTTAGAATTTAAATTTATATGTTTACTATTAGTTTGTATTATATATTAGAAAATATTAATGTAGCAAGTAAATATTTACAAAATAAGCAAATTATTATAATTATAAATTCTTAAAAACTCAAAAGAAACTTTAATTGAAATTAGATCTGATTAGAATTTTAATGACTTTATTAAAAAGGCAGAGCTCAGTGCTATAAATTTAGAAATCCGTTGTCAATTTCGACATAAATCTACATTCCGGTCTAGAAAAAGAAAAACTATGTCCGGAGAGAAAGCTCAAGATGAACCCATATTAGATCCAAAACAGCTTTTAAAGTTAATTTCTACTTTAAAATATTAGATCAAGCAATAACTTCAATCAATGAGCGATTTTAACAGTTGCTTGATCACAATGACTTGTTTTCCTTTTTATATAATATACATAAAGCTCCTGAATTAGAAAGCCTGAAAAAATTATTTTTAAATGTAGAAAAGGCATTAAGCAACAATAACAGTAAAGAGATAAATGCAGAGGAACTTTATCAGGAGTTATTAACGCTTTTTCCTCTCGTAAACCAGCAGATGTCTTGCTTAGATATACCTACTTAATCTTATTTTTGAGTATTATTTAGATACAATTTATTCAAATGTTCTAATATGCATATGCCTATGCCTTAACATTTTAAATACTTTACCAGTAACTGTGGCATCGGCCGAGCGTAGTTTTCCTAAACTTAAATTAATTAAAAATTACTTTGTATCAAAAATGACTCAAGATAGACTTATTGGATTACCTAATTTATCCATAGAAAAAGACTCGGAAGCCTTGCATTACGACAATCTGATAGGAGAATTCGCGAAAATGAAAGCAAGGTGTGTTCAGTCTCAATGATTTGACGCTAACAGTGAATAGAAATGATTCGTTCTGAATTTAATTTTACGAAGAAATTATTTACATGTTTTCGTTATTTTGGATTTATTTATAAATTTATTTTATTGAATTGGTATTTATTTTGTTGATCATGTTAAGAATTTTGGTTTGTTTTTATTTTTCGAGGAATAGGACTATTAGGTAAACCTCTCTAAAAAAACGCATCGGGGGGTGTACTTTACCTCTCACCTCTTGTTTATTCAACCGACGTTTCCAATTATTAAATTACAAAATATTATTTGTTGATTGTAAAATCAGATAAATAGTTTACAGGAGGCATGAAATATTAATTAATTTAAAAACATTGGAAGCTTAAAGCCGTTTTTACGGAAAATAACAAAGATAAATATTTTAAGATCTTAAGATTTTTTCTAAATGGAATACCAAATTTAGGTATCGGTATTTGATGAATTTTTTCGTATGAAAGTTTGTGATGTGCACCTTCATAAGTCTACCTCAAAAGTGATGTAGAAATGGCTTAAATGTATTACTAACTCTTTGAATTCAAATTTATTTAATATTGCGAAACTTGTATACATGGAAATATAAGAACAATAACACAATTTCCTCTGATTAATAAATTTAGAAACACAAATTCTTTTAAATGAACGGTAGACTTCACATTCATGAGTAAGTACATATAAAATATAACGCCTACATAATATTATTACTACGTCTTTAATATAATGGCCATATAAATTCTGAACGAAAAACAAACACTGGAAAATAAAGGCGCCCCTTTACCGGTTGAACAGGGCGGCAAAAATGTTAAGGTCGCTGCTGCGTATACGTAACTTTATTTACTTACGTAAAACGAACGCGCCCTTTAATTTACCAAGCCATTGGAACAAGCCAAACAAACACGAAACCATAACAATCCCGAAATATCTTCATATTATTATATATGGTGGGTCAAAGCCCTATAACCTACAGTTTACAAATATAATAGCCAAAACAAATCAGAACAATTTACAACGAAATAAGTAAAAAAGCTAGCATTGGTCTATATTTCTAGAACGGTTCGTCTGAAAGTAAAAATTATAATGACCAATTTCAGAGGATATCATATTCTAAAGAGTTTTAGAGCAATAGAAACATCTAGCACTGATCGTTTTCACAGTATAAGTCGAGAACCTAAATTTTGAGTGACAACTCCGAGAAGGGGTTATCCAAAATAGCCCATATTTACTATTTCCATGAAAACACAGCGTTCAAAATTTCAGCTTTCTACGTTGACGCGTTCTCAGGCAGTGTTCAAATATATAGTGAAAGCCAAAGTTTTGTATGGTAAGACCAAGAAGGGGCAGCCCAATTTAGTTCATTTTTGAAACTGTATTTACCATTGCTATGGAAAAACTATGTACTTAGTTTCAGCTCTCTAAGTATACGCGTTCACGAGTTATGGTGGGGACAGACGGACATGCAAAAATCAAATAACTTTTATTATTATACATGGGCTTGCAACGCATTTTACAAACGGAAAAACAAACTTAGTATACCCTATGATTTCATCTTCTAGAGTATAAAAAGAGAAAGGGGAGAAAAAGCTGTAGTTGGTATAAGAAAAATTCTTACGATGCCCTAGATAAATCCCCATCAGGTTTGATTGTTAAAGTGATATTTCGCGTCCTCATCTAGAATGGTTCCTCGGACAACAAAAATGATTGTAACCAATTTCATAGAAATTTATATTCTGACGATTTTTTTAGTACAATCAAAACGTACCTACCTAAATGCTACTGTTTTTGAGATATTCCCGTTTTTATGATGCATAATTTCATTAATTTTGCTAATAACAATAGAAATCGCATGCAATTCCACGCAAATGAGCAAAATTAATGAAATTATGAATCCTAGAAACGGGAATATCTAAAAAACGGTTGCATTTAGTCAAATTAAAGGTAACATTACGGGGTTTCTAAATCTTGTAAATAAACTGTATAGTAATCATGCATTTTGGACAAAATGTAGTAAAAATTTGAAAAAATTAAGCTTTTTTTCTGTGACTGGCGATGGAAAACAACCTCGAAGGTTGTTTGTGCATTCGTTGCAAAGCTTAGACGGTTTACTATAATTTGAGATGAATTTCGCCTTGATAGGGTGTATATCAAGAAATTTACAGGGTGTAAACTGGAAAAAACTAAAAATCTTAAACCCCCCATACCGCCGAAACGACGAGTCTTACCCGCCCTTCATCATACAATTTTTTGTTTGGCTAGGTGAGTACTAACACCTCCTTTTCTATGGATCACTTACACCGGAACACCCTGTATAAATTTAAAAATTATGATGCTATACAAAAATTGAAGTTTGTCCGTATACCGTATACTGTGAAAAAAGGATCAGTGCTAGAAAAAACCCTCGAGAATATTTCAGAGCCCATGAAACAGACTCCCTCATTACCACATGAGAGCCCCAACTGAGAATCCTAACAATCTAAAATATTTGCAGTGTTCTTATGTAAAACTGACAAAAGTTTGATTTGAATAGCTCCTCTGCCATAAACTATTATTCATACAGGAAAATGGTTTGTGGTAATCTAAGCTTGCTTTCTTCTTCTGCATATACAATTTTTATGAAAATGCTATAAACAAAATTTCAGGTTTGTACGGCTACGTGTTGCGAGGTATATGAAATTTGCCTGAGAATACATATGTACAGATATTATTTACGGCATTTTCATAAAAATTGTAAATATAAGTTCAAAAATGTTGTTACTATACAAAAATATAGGTTTTTACATATACTGTGAAAACAATTTCTGTTTTAGCCGTTTTTGTCATACTGAAAAGTACTTCAGAATATAATAAAATCTTATGAAATTGGCTATATAATCAGTTTTACTGTCTGAGGAACCGTTCTAGAAACAGGTGTGAAAAACCATTTTGCAATCAAATTTAAACAGAAACCATTTGATTGATTTAGTATATATGGCGGATTGAATGCGAAAGTGATGCAAGTCCATAAATTTATAAAAGTGAGTTAAAAGCGAAACGCGAATAAGCAAAGCAAATTCTTTTAATGAAAAATAATCCCAGATTGAAAATTAAATACAAATCTAGTTACTCAAAAAAATGAAAGTCCTATCAATTTTTTTATAATTGCCAACACATTTTAAATAATTAAAATTAAAATTCAAATTACGGACGAATGATCATTGGTTTTGTCCGTCTGCCTGTGGTATAAGCAGAGTTGTATAATTTTAAATATTAGGCAAGTACCAGTACTCATAGTAAAAAAAAGTATTTAGTCTAAGGTAAATATTTTCACTTTTACTCTAAAATTTAATAGTCCCAGTAAAAATATTGGTAATATCCGGTGCCAGTACTTTCTAGTACTTTACTGGTACGTTACTGGTACTTACTTGTAATTACTGCTTTTTATAAATGGGTACTAAATTTATAAAAACCAGTAATTAACAGTAAGTACCAGTCAATTTTCACCCCTTAATTATTTTCTTGTTTACTATAATTATTAAGGCGCATAAATGGTGTACACAAAAAAATTTTATTAATTCCGTTTCACATAATCATATGTAACCTACATAGCAGTCTTCCAAATCCGTCTTATATATTTTATTATTTTCTTCCATATACTCTAATAATAAATATTCCAACCTTGCCTTATATTGAAAAAAATCCTCATAATAAGCATCAAGTTTTTGTCTCCCACAATTCATTTTCACTATGCTCTATAAATGAAATGTTGTACTGGCGAGTACTGGAAAGTACTGGGAAGTACTGGTAAGTACCAGGAAATGCTGCTACACACCAGTGTTCGTACTGGTACTCCAAGCATTTTAAGTACCAGTAAAAAATACTCACTTTTACCGGTAAATTTGTTTCCAGTATAAGTACTGGGACATATACATATAATAAGTAACAATTTACTTAAATGTAATACAACTCTAAGTAATAATCCATCAAGAAACGGATGAACCAAATGCCTCACAAATATTTGTTAATTTTTTCACAATGGACCAACTCTAATCAATATTAGCTTTGTTCTTTTGTGTACTTTGCTCTACAGCTCCCATATACTGAAGAGAGCAAATTGTTCTGTCGATTGATACGAACTATTGTACTGTTCGCTTCATTTATAAATCTTCTATGAAAATGTATAAGGCGTTCTTTTGTGTATCCTTTTTCTTACCCTGTTCTGCGGACAGAAAAGAACACAGCTATTATCAGTTGTAAAAGTGGACTTGGTTCACTTTAACAATGAACCTGCCATTTATAAACATATATATATATATATACGACCAATTAGTCTGATACCCTAGATGAATGCCCGTATAAAATTTCGTATGGTCACCGATCTATGCAAGTTTGATTTTTGAAGCGGTTTTTCGCATATATCTCTAGAACGGTTCGTCGGACGGAAAAACTTATTATGACTATTCTGCAGAAATTTTTAGTACCATAAAAATGTCTAGGACTGATCGTTTTCACAGTATATGTAAAAAACCTAAATTTGTTTATGGCAACACCAAGAAGGGGTTGCCCGATTTAGACCATTTTTGAATTTTTTTTTATTACTATAAAAACACCATGTACCAAATATCTGCTCTTTATGTCGACGCGCTCTCAGGCAGTGTCCAAATATATAGTGGAAAACTAAAGTTTTGTATGGCAACCCCACGAAGGAGTTGCTCGATTTGTGTCATTTTTGAACTTAATTTTACTTTTTTTTTAAGGTACGTGTACAAAATTTCAGCTGTCTAAGTATACGCGTTCTCGAGTTATCGTGCGCACGCACAGACGCAAGGCCGGACGGACAGACATGCAAAAAACAAATTTAGAAATTTACTGAGAACATTTTGGTCTTCGGAATTTTCAACTTTTTAACTAAGCCTCTTTGAAAATGTTCGAATTTTCCATATGGGTAGAAAGAATTAATTTGCGGCATTCTTCTTGGCTGACTTCCATTTTTACTGTACATATAAGAATTTTGCATTTAATGCCTTGTATTTATAAGTGCACATCTACCTTTTTATAATGCAGTCTTACCAACGATCACTAATTTTGTTTACCTGGTGATGAGTAATGGAAGCTGGGATAGGTGGTCGGTCCTTATTTCAAAACAGTGTACCGACTAAAATCAACCAAGCTAAACGATAAGGCAAGAAATGAAAAATCCCTTTTAGATTATTTTCCAGATGGAAATAGAAATTATTATCAAACACTTTTAATGCTCAAATAAGGTGTGTTGTTAAGATATTGCGTATTTTATTTCGTTTATGTTATTTTTTATTTTCCGTTTTTTTAATAACATTTCTGAATGAAGTAATGTTTATTCAAGAAGGCCTGTTTTGGATCCTCCGGTACAAACGAAAAGCTAAAAACGGATTTTTTTATTTATTTTATTCAGGGCAGCAACAAACAAACCAAAAATATTCTTTTAAAAAAAATAGGATTATTTACTATTGAGGGCATCGAGCACTTTCATTTTTGTATTTTAATTTTGAAGCTAGAAGCCTTATCTATCTATGTATCGTCCTTAAGATATGAATTTTTAAAGTCACCGTATATACAAAGTTACCTGTCTTTGACTGCTCGACTTCTTCAGTTAAACTTTCAGGAACTTTAAAAATCCTCTCCTTTATATTGTTGCCTACATGAGTACACTTTTTTATGGTATTATTAATACGAAAGGTGAGGTTTGAGGACATTAGTCCGACTGCCAACAATTGCTGACAGCTCACCCAGTGACAGTTTTCACTGAGTGACAGTTTTGCAGGCCGACACACTAGCACCTCGGTCTAATAGCGGAGAGTGCGGGGCGGGTTAAAAAGAAGGAACCTGCCTGTCACTTGACCATAATCAAAAAGATATCGTGCCATGAGAAAGGAATAAGAATGAAAATAAAATGCTGAGCGAGAGTAGGGAGTAGAAAAAAGTCTCAGGGGAAGGAAAATGAAGAGAAACAATCCGATAATCCCCTCATATTATGTTTTTATTGATCCAGTGCTAATTACAACGAAAAAAAATTTTTTTTTCTTATATTCACCCCCTAAGCTCTATGGATGCGCTGGTCCTATGGTATTAGTGTATATCTACGTTGGAATCGACCCAGTGGAATCTCCTCATCAGTCCATCTGTGTACGTACTCAGTTGACTATATTTCGTTCCGAACTTCTATATCTCAAAAAGGCCTTCTGGAGAACTAGTTTTCGCAAATCTCATCACGGCAAATGCGTTACAAGAAGAGAAACCCGCCGGGGACGATATCGCCCCTAACTTCCTAATACACTGTATTACATTCACTGGACAAATATATTTGCGTTACACTTAGGGTATAGCGCTCCAATAGTAAGAACTAACTTAATATGTATTGATTCCCTGCATTACTACGACTGAGATAGCTCTAGGTAAGTTAAGAATCTACTAAGTTATTTAATACAAAGTTCATTCAACGAATATACAGGGTCCTTATCATCATAATTGCATACGGGTGAGTCATAACCAATCAATTGACTTCATTTAGTGACATTATTGTAATCTTAATGAAATCCTCGCGCACCGATAACTAGAATTGACCGAAGTCTTATGTATCTCAGGTGTCGTACGAACGGACAGCCGTAGTAAATTCGTATTTATTTCAGTACATATCGATAAAAAAGTTCGACCCGTACACTCTCAGGTACGTTATGCAGTGTTTCGAGTGATTTAGTTGATAGCTCAAGTGCTCCCGGAACACTAATCAGTCTATCGAGGATACGTTTCATAAATTACAAAATTTTTTGAGCGACGCTTCATGAAAATTCTTTGTGGTTCAGGTGCTCCTGCACTAGGACAGCACCAAATAAGGTCATTACCTACTTGACTAATTCACTCGAGAAATAGCTTCACGATATTATTATTGTTTTGGTACATAGATAACGAAAACTAAAGTAGAATTTTATTTTATTTAATTAATTTCGCAAGATGTTAGCACTCGGTAAGTTCCATAATCTAATAAATAAATTCACTGGATAAATATTTTTGTTAACACTCGGTAAGTTCTATAATCTAATTAATAAATTCACTGGATAAATGTTTTTGGCAATACCATTATGGTAATTGTTCGATATAGATATCAATGGAATGACAGTAGTCGGTTCTTTGTTTTTGTTATTCTTTTTTGTAAAAACCGTCGTTTATTGTTTCATTTTAATGTATAAAGTTATTTAGTTTTTCCACGAATGGTGTTCTTTTTACATACAAGTGGAGGTTTAATTTGAAATTCCTGCAGTGATCAGAAGTAAATTTGTGACTATAATCTGATGACATTGCCTCTTCGTTGGAGTTTCTGTATCATTGATACTTCGTGGGACCTTGGATTTGCCTGTGGATTAATTATCAACTGACCCGATCATTTTATTGTGACTGACTTGATCAGCAAATAAGTATATAGTTAAATTCAACAATTTTTTTAAAATATTTGCTGGATTTCGAGGCTATTTTTCTTTGCGCTTTCTTATACCATATATTTAAGCTTTAATTTGATTTTGATGCCATAAAGCTCAATTAACCGAAGACGCGGATCCCATTTCATCGCATACTCGAACCATTACTTGAGCTGGACTTTCGTTGTCGATAACAGAGATTTACGATAAGAGAAATTTATCACATACGAAAACCGGTAAATTTTTGAGACAGTTGTTAATTATCAATTTCATCAACCATATTTTACATTAATTTCCTCGAATTGTGGCAGAGAAGTAGCATGTGACGGAATTTGCGGTAATATTTTCCATGCTACATGCCTAAAGCGAAACATTTCACCTTCGTCTTCTGGACACATCACCTGTAGTGAATGCTTTGAGATCAAGCCATGTCATGTCTTACGACTCATGCAAAATTTTTCGGAAACAATCTCTGGGGAGCAGTCTCTTATTCTTGATAAAATTAGTCAGTTTTCAGCTAGTCTGTCTAACTACCAACAATTTTATGCTGACGTTAGTAGGTAATAGGTCGGTTGAGCCTGCGTTCCTATTGGTCGTGAGATTTTGGTGACGTCACACGTACGTGTGAATAGCCCACGCCCTCTTGCGTGTGTGTGTGTGTGTGTGCGTATGTTCATAAATGTAATAGTATTATTTGTTACACCATGTTGTGAAATATAGCTGTTTCTATATTTATCTGAATTTAAGAGATAATTCAACTGGGAAGTAATTTTCAAGTCCTCAAATGGGAACTAGCGAAATGCTTAACAAGCTACCAGGCTACCAGAAGCCATTTAAAGTTAAGTTAATGTCTTCAGGGGCACCTGCTTGATATAGCAGATAAGCAATCAACCGATTCATTTCATTTTCATTTTGGCCGATTCATATGAGTAATGCACCAATCTCGCTCTCAAAAACCTGTCTTAGCGTAAACAAGCTACGTGAATAAGGTATCAAAATGTTGCTTTTTACCTTTTTACTAAAATCATGTGCTTGCAAGGCAGGAATTGGTTCATGTTTACATCTACCATGTGCTTTTGTCTTGCGCTGTCATACTTTATCTTTATTTGCAACGGGTAGAAAACCAGTCTTTGCTGCTTGTTGCACTTCTTACTGAGGTACACTACATGTGTGGCGTCATAATGTTGTTCGCTTGTAATTCTTGCTTTCTGAATAAAGAAGTTCATGCTTGCCGAGTTATCACAGTTAATTCCATATATTCGTCGTCACTAACATAAACAGAAAAACAAAACCTGTTGTGAATGAATAACTGCAGCAGGGTTACTGGCAATGTTATTAATAAAACTAAAAGAAATTTAAAACTTTTTTAATAAAGATTTTTGCAAAGCGTTTGTTTGTTAAGCATTATTAGTGGCATGAAAACAAAAAATGAATTTTCTTATGTAAAACAGGTTGGGTATAAAAACGGTATGTGCAAGGGATCTTTCAAGAAAATAAAAGCAAATTTTTATTTATTTCAATTGTACATAGTTTAGTCGGTTACGTCTATATTAAATCGTTTATTATAAATATTCTAAAGAACTAAAGCTTTGCAATAAACACTGTTTATTTTTCTTGAGTACGTTACACACTGAACAGGCAAATTGCAAATTACAACAAGTGATCTCTTCTGAATTAAAAAAAAAACGAATGCAGAAAAACTAGTTTTCATGGAGGTGTCTTCTTGTTTTTTATCAGAAGCACTGGGTATACCTACTGCCTGTCTCGCTCCCACACATGATGGGAAGCATGATGTCATTGGAGAACTCCTTGCATTACACACACCCACACACATGAATCTTAAGTAAATCAAAATAGAAAAGTTTATTTGATTAGAAATATAAACAAGCTAAACGCAAAACAGATTACCAGGTAATCAGAAGCTATTATAGGCAATCGTAAGTTTTACTCAACATGCTCAATTTGCATGACGCAAAACCTGCTTTACAGTCTATTTATTAAGCATTATTCACTTTGCTTCTTCATTGCAGACGTAAGTTGTGGTCATTTTATTCAACTACGAAATAAGAATAAAAAATGCATTGCGAAAAGGTTGACAGCACGCCTCATTTTTATGATCACGCTTAAAATTATGTGCTCCTGCTACTCCACATTTAGAACCACTTCGTTCACCCAATTAAAATTTGCATAATAGAGCAAATTGCTACGGTATTGTTAGCATAATTATCAATGATCTTTAATTATATGTGTAGAAAGATAAAGATGTAAATACAAACAAAAACAGTTTGTATGAAAACAAAAATTGCCTGTATGTAAACAGTTTGAAAACTTGACCTGTGAGCTGAAAGCGAAAGGTTCGCCCAATTAAATGAATGAACCAATCAATGCCTCGAGTTCGATTATTTTATATGTATTTAACAGGGGAAGATATTGGGCAAAGCCAACACTAGTTGCTTGCCAATTAGTGTAAAAATGATAACTTCTCCACCCGGGTTTATACTACTCATTGAAGACAAAAATGGTTGATGATAAAGAGCTAATATATAAATGTTGAGTAAGGTAAGTTTTGCAGCATTTAAATTAATATGATGGTGATGATTGGAAAGTTGGGCTAAAAACAAGTATAGTACACGTAGAAAATGTTGCTCCTCACTGAACGCAAAATTATTTGTGATAACGAACTGATATATAAATGTTGAGTAAGGCGAGTTATACGAGATTTTAAATTAATATGGGGGCGATGATCTGAAAAGTTAGATCAAGAAATAGAAGGCGAGGGTAATAGCACGCAAATAATTTTATTGTAGCCGACGAACATTTAATGTTTGCGTTTGAAAATAATAAATTTTACAAAGTCTAAGAACATGAATAGTACACGCAGAAAATCAATTTGGAGTACTGTGTTGAACCAGAATAAAAAACAAAATATAATTTCAACCGATTTATATATAAAATAGTAGTTACTGCACCACCACGCAGATTAAAAATCGCATACTTAACAATAAATATTTTCATCTTGGCGTGGGATTATTATATATTATTATATATTTCCGCAATATTTTTTATGATAAATATAATATGTCTACTGGGTTCGCTTCTGTTTCATGTCATCGTTTATTTTTAATGAATATTTGTCGCAAGAAAATTTTTTGTTAGAACCATTTCCAATTTTTCACATTTTTTTACGATTATTTCAGTTTGATTTCATTCCGTTTAGGTTAATTTGTTGTTTTCCTCTAGAGATAATACTTATCTACCTGAATTGTGAATGTGAAACAGGTGGATGCCTTTATGTTAAGAATATTTTTTTGATGTTTACTAACTACATTTCTTAACGTAGAAGCATTATGCGGATTTCGAAATATTTCGCAATATGAATTCAAATGACATCATCTGCGAGTTAGGTAGCACACATATATTTACATTTGTAGAAAATAGGCAATGTTCGACTCAAGATACAAATTTTGAGATATATCAAGGTAGCAAGATTATTAGAATTTTCCTTAAGTTGAAAAAATTTCCAAAGCTTTTTTAAATCTTTCTCTACCAAAAATTAAGGAAATATATAAATATAATTCGAGATTGATGAAAGAAAATTTTCATTCATAAAATTCCTAACGATTTGCTACCCACTTATAAAAATTCTCAACACCGATATATTTCTTTTAAGCGCTTTATTCAGAATTTTTCTTGTTCGAGCGGTATCCCATTCACAACAAGAACGGAAATGTTGTACATAAAACTTTAATTTCCAAAATTTCTGTGCGTTAGATTAAAATTCTAGTTTCTTACAATATTTAAGATATTCATGTGCGTGGGTATGGGTAATTAATTTAAAAATATAAGTACGCTATTATAACATTATGTACAACATAGCTGCTACCTACCAACTGATTATCAAATAAAATTGTATGTTAAACAAATAAATGCATTAACTTTGATGAAATAAAACCAGGAAAATTTTTTTATGTAAATGCTTTGAAATTATGTTTTGTTTTATATTCTGAAGCAGTTAGTAGAAACTCGTAATGTTTTCAGTATTTCCAAAAGTAATTTGAATGTTTCCCAAAAGCAGTTTAAAATGATAAATTTCCTAATTATTTAAGAAAAATCGTTCAATTTCGGGCTTTATAAAGTGTTCAAATCTATGTTTTATTTTAAAATCCTAATATACATCATTTACAAATCTGAAGTTTTGCAATACATTTAAAAAATGTTGCTAGTTTGTTTAATAATTGATGGTCCATAAAAATAAAAACAGATTAATATAATAATCTGGAGCATTTAATGAGATATGCAGACAGATATTATAAATATTTTACCAGCAAGTAGTCATACATTTCACAAATATCTATAATAATTGGAAACCGCTTCGAAATTAAACGATTTTTCTGTAATAAATAGGATTATCAAGCAGTAGCAATGAAGTGATTCTAAAGTGAAGTAGAAGGACTTTCTCAAAAATATATGCCGCATTGCCGATCATGAGCTTGTAATGACCCCCAAAATTAAGAAATATAAACCCTAAAGTGAAAAACGCAGGTTTTTAGAAGATTGGAGTTCAGTACCCTATGGAGCAAAAGACATTGATTATTAAATAAGCTTTCAAGAAAATACAAATATTCGTTTAATTATTTTTAACCTTTATTTAAACCAATTCATTAGAACTCCCTAAAGTTAGCTTTATATAATTAATTTACATATTTCTAAAGCCAAGTATATCTTCTTCTTTCGCGCGGACAAATCATAAGTTGCAATCTTCATCCATCTCGTACTCTGAGTCATTTATCTGTACAGTTTCAACAGCTGGTTGTGGTTCTAGCGGTTGTAAATTGTTGAAAAAGAATTTAACAAAACACATGTTTAATACAATGAGCCCTTTTTCTGCCTCAATTTCACTTATTTTCTGTAGTAAATGAAAATGTATTTTCTGTAGTAAAATTACCAAAACAATTACTAAACAAGCGGATTAAAAAGAAAAAAAGAGATATGACCGTGAACTCGCAAGTGCATTAACCGAGTTTATTGTGCACGCTGATTTTGTCGTGTGTATCTCCACGCATAAAATGAACGCCGGTAGGCAGCTGTTGGGTTGTCTGATTTTTCAAGTTGTATAAATTTTTCAGTTTTGATATTTTACATTCCCAAAGGCGATGCAATCGTTGGTACGTACATGCATATATGTACATAAGCACTATAGTGTATTGTAATTATAGTAGTAGTGTAGTGCAGTTATTAGAATTTCCGTTAGGTTGATAAATTTCAAAAGCAATTTGAATTCTTTCTCTAACAAAAATTGAGAAAATATATAAATTTAATTCGCAACTGATGAAAGAAAACTCTCATTCATAAAATTCCTAACGATTTGCTACCCGATTATAAACCCAAGCAATAAAATTCAAGCCTATTTGGTTTGGCCGTTATAAAACTACAACATTTTTGCTGCCGACTTTTTTTCCTCATCGGGATTTTGATACTATATTCACTTAATTCTCAACACCGATCAAGTTCTTTTTAAGCTCTTATTCGAGCGTTATCCCATTCACACCAAGAAAATAACGGTTGTGCATAAAAGTTTAATCTCGAAAATTTCATGCGTTAGATTAAAAATTATAGTTTCTTACAATTAATATTTAAAATATTCATGCGCGTGGGTGTGGGTAATTAATATAAAAATTATAAGCATGCTAATATAACAATATGTACAACATAACAGCTACCTACCAAATTATTATCAAATAAAAACTGGGTGTTAAACAAATAAATGCAAAATTTGATGAAGTAAAACCTGGAAAAAAATTAAATATAAATTAAATATAAATGCTATAAAAAATCATATTTTTTTTTTTTTTTTTGTGAATCAGTTAGTAGAAACTCTTATGTTTTTTATGTATTTCCAAACACAATTTGAATATTTCCCAAAAAAAAGCAGTTTAAAATATTGAAATTCCTTATTTCAGAAAAATCGTGAAATAACTAAGCCGTTTTCCAAATGAAGGGCGCCGGGGAACAATGCACTAAGTCCTACAAGACAAAATGTTGAGAAATCGCAAATCAAAGCTCAACTTCTTCCCGTAATTATATTAATTTGGATATTTATCATTCTGAATATGAAATGTGTTCTTTGTATATCCTAGTTTGCAGATTATGAAAAAAGTTGTAATATTATTAACTACTTTGGTTCACCTCTGATAATTAATGTGAACATCTGTGGACTTAATACATTGTTCCCAAACAAATATTACAGGAAGTTGGGCTTAAATCATATTTTCCCAAAAAAAAACTGTAAATTTTCAAATGCCGGAATTTTAATTAATTTGAATAAGCAAAATGTGTTATATTATGTAACTGCGCATTAGTCACCTTCGTCGGTATACGACGATAAGATATCGTCACATTGAACGACATCAAGGCTGGCGACGACTGCCGGCGTCAAATTGTAGTAGAACTTCCTTGACTCAATTTTTGTTAGATATTGTATGAGATGCAGCAAGTCTGCTTTCTTCGCTGGATTTAAAGGTACCGGACCTTTGTGGAAGATATGAGATATTAATATAACGTAAAAAAATAAATCGAAAATCTTACCCCTGTAAAGTTTTGTTCGTGGAGCATTCGTATTCGGCAATTTGTTTAACGATGTTTTTACGGCGATGTTAATCGTTTCAAAGGCTCCTGAATACGTGTTTCGATGGTGGACCAGTTTTGGGTGATCATGCTGAAATTTAATTTCACGGATCGGTCTCGTCGGTATAGGGCATTTCCTTTTATAGAAAGGCGCGAGGAGTCCGACCATTTGTCGAATAAATTTGATTTGCAGTCGATGACGTTGTACGGATCCGGTTTCGTCCTGCTGTTTCTTATAACATCCCTCCATTCATCAGGGACTTCAACATAGCTTTCCTGGTTAACGATAGACATATCTCTATCGCATTCTAAGTACGAATGACCACGAATAGGGAATATGCAACGAACGCAATCGAACCTCTTCAACTTTGTAGTCAGGAAGTGTAAAAAACATATAACTGTATAGTCTTTATTTTGGCCGGCACATGAGTCACAGAATATGTCCAGCTGTCGCATGTCTAAAGACAACTTCTTAGTCACAAAATCGTACAACATGGAGCATACATCATCACTTCCTTTTTTTGCAACGCTTTCATCATATGTGTAGAAATATGACGCATTGGTCGCCAGAACATGAATGTTGACGGATACGAAATTTAGCTGTCTACGGTAGTATACGTCATTCGTTGTAATGTTTGGTGTCGGAAGATTCTTCTGGTAGTCCATAGCGATGCTTTCTACGTTGCTTTTCTTACTGGATTCTATTCTGCATTTTCGTTTTATTTCATAAAATTTCGCACCCCTAGCTTTGTGTACAGTCAATTCGGTTTGTATCGTTTGTTTCTCTTTGCGTAACTTTTCCAATTCGGGTTCGGCTCTTTTCTTTAATCCTTCAAGCTCAGTAATTTTCGTCTGCAGGACTGATATTTCAGCCGATTTGCTGTCGCAAGTGCTACACGTGTCTTTACGCTTGTATCCGAAAAAATATGCCGAAAAGTACCATACGATACTTTTGAATTATTATTTTCCTTATTATACATAGCGTGAAGTTTCGAAATATTTAAGTCTTCCGGGAAGTACAACTTCTTTTGGAGAGTTATGTGACTTTCTTCCTTTGATCGTCTATATGAATGCGTGAATAGTATGTTTTGTATTGTCTGGTAATTTATGCGGCCTCTCCCGTCAGATGGCGGCGAGCCATTTATTATGATTGCTTCACGAATCGTATTAACACGTCTCTCTGTAATTCCATGAATAGCCACGACGTCTTTCGCTCATACCTGTACGTCACCCGGCGGATTTAATATTCGAATACGATATTGGAACGAGGCTTTCCGAAAATTAGCTTCTTCTTCATTTTTGCGATTTCGCCGGCGTTGCACCGGAGTAATGGTTACGAGCCCACTAAGGTACTTATTTTGCTCATTGTAGTTAGCTAAGGAATTGAATTCCCTAATAATTCTTTTTCGGTCGGTCAGGTCAACATGCGCAAAACATTGGTAGCGCCTACATTTACAGTCCTCTCACATTTCGTGACTACTGGCAAGCAATTTCGTCTTTACTTCGGTTAGACGTCCTAGTGCTTTTCGTTTGGCGCACTTATCAGTTAAGGTTTCGTCATTTGAATCAGTCCCACTAATCTCCATGATTTCTATGCACTTACCGTTCTGAACACTAAATCACCGTAGCAAAGCACAATTCAAACCACAGTAAAATAATCCGCTGCGCGACTTTACAAAAGAAATTCGGTTTTTAGTATTATTCACTACCTTCTTGAAGGGTTAAGTACTCAATGACATCGAAACCACCTTTGGGGCTAGATCGGCTTATGTTGAAACAAAACGAAAAGCGCACACTGCGGTTAAATTTTCTGTCGTACAAACCGTTACAGTACAGTAAAAATTGACTTATTGACTTGGACTAAACTCGTTTTTCCCTTTTATTAAGTTTTTTCTTCTCATAATTTTCCATAGACCCGATGCGTTTTCCGTAAATATAAGCTGTTCACCTAAATTTGCTACCAATACTCCACAAAACTGCATCGTTAACTCATTTCCATAAAAAATGTGACTTAGTGCATTGTTCCCCAGTGCCCTTCAAATATTATATGTATTTGTAAAAACTTATGACTGCTTGTTGGAAAAATTTTTATAATATCTGTTCATATATCTCATTATATGTTCCGCATTATTATATTAATCTGGCTTTATTTTTAAATTGCCCATCAATTCTTAAACAAACTTCCAACAGCTTTTAAATATTTTGCAAAAAATCAGATTTGTAGAATTTTTTATGTTAGCGTTGCAAAAATAATTTTTTACTTATCTTTTTTTTTCCAATGATTACAAGGTTGTTATAAGTAGGTATTATGTATAAAATATATTTTTTAAACAATTAAGACAAACACTGATTTATGTAATTGATCACATTTAGTCCAGATCCATAATGATGAAATGCCCCCGGGGTAGCGTTTCTACTGAGTTAGGCTTCACAAGCCGCTTGTTATCAAGGGGGCTAGGTGTTATTTTTCTCTGAGCAGTGCTGAACAGTACATGGTGATAAGATATAATTCCATTCTGCTCGTGTGTCATTTCCTTATTCTCAAACAAACATTTTAAACGTCAACTTTTGAAAATGAGAGTTTTTTTTTAATGAAACACAGATTTTAACATGTCATAAAAATTCTCTTTTTTAAAATGTTTAAATCAACTTTATGTTTGCTTTTTACAACATGACAGTTTTTTGCTTTTGAAAAAAGCCCTAAATAGTGCTTTAGAAAATAAATTATATATATAGGTAAATAAATATTGTATGAATAAAACAGAAATATGCTTTGTGAATTATTTTTTAATAATTTGTTCAACATTATTCTAACAGAACTACAACTAATCTAAAAACTTGTCTAAACGTCAACTTTTGAAGATGAGTTGCTTTGGATGATGTAGGTTAAACGGGTGACTCGTAACTGCAACAATCTGCTCCATTCAACGGTGTCTTTTACTCCACCCGGCATCTCTTAAAACCAAAGGGGATTGAGCTGTGATCGTGTAAAAATCGGCGTTTCTCTGACACCACCTTATATTTCTTAATCTCAGGTTCGGTAACAATATCATGATTTGCAGTTCGCCGAATACATACAATACATACAATTTTTTCGGAATTATCTTTGAAGCTGTAGAGTTTGCACGCATAGTTCTTAGGGGCAGCACTCACAAATTCTTTAATATAACTATGGGCACCATAGCATTCCAACTCATCTGTCATATCGCCGATGAACTCTCCTCTTGGTGGATCGTACTCACCCTCCTGACTTATAAAATTACGGAATTTGTGTCATAGTATAAAACACGATCACCAAGTTGCTCCAGGTAGCTGTATAGCTTAAGTCGAGCTTGTGTTGTAGTGTATGATGCTATGCAAACATTTACAGTAGACAAGGACTCGCTGACTTCTTCTTTATAGTTCCAATTAACAGCGATTGTGTTTTCGTTAATCAGAAGAAGATGACAAACTTCTGTATCATATGTTCAATCCTGTAGCTCCATATTTCATAAACCTCCAATAGCTGGTAGCCTTTTTCGATGGCCTTTTTGACCTCGTCAAAAACCCAGGTTCCTACCGTTGCTCTTTCGTCATCGGTGTGATGGCAAAACTCATCTTGGTTTTTATAATCACCGTAGCTTCGACATAATGAGAACATAAGCTTATTATTATTCTGCTTTACCGGGAGAACCGGATGTAACAGATTTTCTGGTGGTAGCAGTTTACATTTGATTAGACCCTCCATCTTATTTAAATCTACCTGAGCACACGCGTCGTTTCCAACAAAAACTGCGGGATGCCCAGCTGGAAACTTGCCGTTTTTACATACCCAGGGATAGAGGGAGCACACGTCGATATATTTTATTTTCTCTCCGTTCTTGCATTTATAATACATATAGGTATTTCCTGTACGACCGCCGTAAAAAGCATCCCGGGGTTTCAGGGGAATTACATTTAAAAGAGGATGATGTTTTAAGTATTCCATAGACTTATTCTTCATCTGTTTTTCAAATTTACAAGCCCACATTTCGATCACTTCATACTCTAGTGAGCGCAAACGTTCTGTTTTGGTAACTGTTCTTTCGCATCTTAAGCTTAAAGTTTCATTTTGATCTTTATGTAGAGGAGCATCACGATTATGTCTTAAACACGAAGGATGGCCGTGATAAAAGCAGCCGTGGAACTCAAAGACCTGATTAGTTTCATGACACCATCCATCTACTTTAACACCGCTAACTATAACTTCTCTCTGTTTTGCAGCATGTTGAATGTTGATTTTACGTTTATCTCCCTCCCAGATAAGCCACTGTATTGCTTCCTTAGACTGATTGTCAGCGAAACGATACCCATTTTTAGGAATTATTCCAATAGTATCTGGTTTAAGATAATTGCGTCGATATACAAGATTACAAGCTGAGGCGATAGTTGTTGCTTCTAGAAATGGTTCAACATTACATTCCTGAAGGAACATGGTTCTGAATTTCAAACAGGTGTCTTTCAGAATTTGAACATCACTCCTGCAGTAGCTCTTTAGTTCACGCTGCATAATAAACTGGTCATTCTCATGTTCATCATACCGTTTTAGAAAAGCATTGCGATCTTCAGTTTTCATTGCATCGGAGTTGTAGTATTCCAATAGGGGTAGTGGTCCGGTATAATATTTATTTTCCTCTGTATTAAATAAATGAGGGAAGTATCCTTTCTTCATAGCTGGCGGTAAATCAAACGCTTTTGGTAATTTCGAGAGCGGCATTGGAAAATAATTCAAAGAATCTAAAAACTTAATGTTTCCCAGCTGCATTAATATAATTTTTGTTCCCCGCATTAACAATTCTGGCCTGAAGTTAGTCACTTGTAGCAAATAATTCAACATAAACTGGTGATCAAAGGCCTGACCATTGTGAGCAATTACGATAACCTTTTTAAATTTTTTTTTTTGATTAAGAACGAAATTTAGAAATAATTTTATGGGTTCTATTTCATATGTAAATTCTCTTATTCCGCATTTGTCACACGTTTTCTCGTTCCTGTCTGTATTAAGACACTGATCACATCTTAATTCAAAAACGCATAAACACGGTTCATGTTGCCTAATTTCGCCGATGACTCGCCCTTCTACTGTCTTTTTACCAATAAATTTTTCTTGCCGTGTTTCCAAATCGTAAAAGTGTAAAGAACATCCCTTGTTAAGGGTGTCCTGATATCTGGTTGAATAAAACATAAATGATCTTGAGGGCAGTGCTTCTCACAAATTTTGCAGAATATTTCACCGCATATATGGTTTTTATTAACTCTATAGACCTTTAAACACTCGAGACATTTTTTTACCTGATCACAAACTGTTCCCCTGTTTAATTAGCCCCTGACCCGATGATTCTCAAAGCATTGTTTTCCCCTGAAACGTCGACCACAATCTCCACAGCATATATTAATAGCATCGTTTGAGCAGGTGGGAGACTGTAGACAGCATGGGCATGTTCCTCCGCATCTGTGATCATTTTTGGTGTTGTAAGGCTCATTACAGTTCTCGCAATAATACACACAGCAAAATGCGACTGTGAGAGATGTTATAACGTTATAATAACGCATCGTGATATACAAGATTTAGCCGCTTTCCTTTATTAACGCCTTCATAAACGAGATCTCTGCCCTTGGCTCTGGTACTGGTACACAACAATTTTATAATTCTTTAAATAATTTTGAAATTGTTGCAATTCTGCTATTCCGCCGCCTTTGCTTCCAATAACAGAGCCTGATTCAGATAGTAGCTCCCTACTTTTTTGTGTTTGAAGTTTTCCTGTGTCTTTCCTAATTTTCTTGTAGTCTAGATCTTTTTCAGCGTATGCAATGGCCACAACCAAAGCACGTGGTAGACATAAACCGTCTTTGTTATTAATAGTAATAATACCTCTGCGCATAGAACACTCCTCAAAAAAACTGTTATACCTCCTTGCACGGTCATTCCCCTTACCCTGTGGTAAACGCACTGATGAATTACTTTGGAAAATTCTGGAAATCATATTCCATATATCCTTTGTTGTAACACTCGCTGCATCTTTGAAATTCATCCAGCCAGGTCCACGTTCTTCAAAACTTTGCCCACAAAACGTTATTCCTATTTTTTCGCTGGGTTGAATATCTCGGGTTACATACTTTACAATATCCTCAACATGAACCAATTCCTGCCTTGTAAGCATATGATTTTAGTAAAAAGGTAAAAAGCAACATTTTGATACCTTATTCACGTAGCTTGTTTACGCTAAGACAGGTTTTTGAGAGCGAGATTGGTGCATTATTCATATGAATCGGCCAAAATGAAAATGAAATGAATCGGTTGATTGCTTATCTGATATATCAAGTAGGTGCCCCCGAAGACATTAACTTAAGTTTAAATGGCTTCTGGTAGCCTGGTAGCTTGTTGAGCATTTCGCTGGTTCCCATTTGAGAACTTGAAAATTACTTCCCATTTGAATTATCTCTTAAATCCAGATAAATATAGAAACAGCTATATTTCACCACATGGTGTAACAATATTATTGCATGTATGAACACACACACACACACACACACACACACACACACACACACACACACACACACACACACACACACACACACACACACACACACACACACACACACACACACACACACACACACACACACACACACACACACACACACACACACACACACACACACACACACACACACACACACACACACACACACACACACACACACACACACACACACACACACACACACACACACACACACACACACACACACACACACACACACACACACACACACACACACGCACACACACACACACACACACACACACACACACACACACACACACACACACACACACACACACACACACACACACACACACACACACACACACACACACACACACACACACACACACACACACACACACACACACACACACACACACACACACACACACACACACACACACACACACACACACACACACACACACACACACACACACACACACACACACACACACACACACACACACACACACACACACACACACACACACACACACACACACACACACACACACACACACACACACACACACACACACACACACACACACACACACACACACACACACACACACACACACACACACACACACACACACACACACACACACACACACACACACACACACACACACACACACACACACACACACACACACACACACACACACACACACACACACACACACACGGGGGGGGGGGGGGGGGCGTGGTCTATTCGACTAATTCCTGTTTCGACGTGCTCTGCTTGACCGAGACTTGGCTCTGTGGAAAGACTGCAGATCAGTGTTGGTAGATGGTTGTGTTGAAAATTCCCTCCAAAATGGGAATTTCTGGGCACTTTTCCCACAGATTATGATGTAATTTCCCACATTTTTTCCCTTGAACGAAAGGTCATAGAAATACACTAGAAGGAACAACTAGAGTAATATTTCAGAACAAATTCATTTTTACTGATAACAATTTCAAACAAACTACATATCTAACAGTCAAGCAAAAAGCTCACTCATGAGAAAGCCTTCTTCCTCTATAAAAGTATGTTCCCGTTATTCGTATTCTTCATTACATTATATTAATTATATGTAGTACATATTCTGGAGAGTCCCTTTGGGAAAAAGAGCGCTCTAAGCACTTTCCTAGAAGCTCTCAGCGCTTCCGATCTCTATCCTAGTTCATTACTTCTTTACGACCCAGATGTAAGTATTTCACTGTTCTAAAGAAGCATTCCAGGAGGTATGCTATGATGGGCGACGAAGATTTTTGAAGATGTCTTTTGAAAAGCTTAATTTTGAATAATCATCGCAGTGCTTCTTCCTTAATCTCATAAGAGACCTTCAAGACTGCTTCCCGAAAACAGTAGTAGGGCGCTTGCAACCGTAAGCATCCCTAGAGGCAAGGCCATGAGTATAGAGAAAGGCAGTGTGTGCATACTTCCGAAGAAGCGCTCAGTAGACTAATCTTCTATAGAACTTCCAGCTATAGAAGCTCTTGAATTAGTAAATTGTACTTATTTCAGAATCGCTATTTTCTCGTCTTGTCGCTTATACCCATTCAAGTTCTCAAAGCTTTTATTTCAGAAATGCGTAATATTTTAATTTCATGGTTTTGAACGTGCTATTGCAAGAAATATGTAGCTACAAATTGTATCAATTTTTTATATTTTAGTAATATTCCATGCTCAATTAATGTTGTCTTAATTATGCAGAAAAATTCAATTTATTGTGTAAAACTTAAGACAATATTTATGTGTATAATTTTTCCCACGATTTTGTTCTAAGAGACACGATTATTCCCTTTTCCCTTTTACAATTTTTTGGGGGTGAAAATTCCCATAATATGGGAGAATTCCCTCAATCTACCAACACTGCTGCAGATGGAGAGCTTTCTCGTCCCGAGTTCTTGGTATTTCGCCGTGACCGCCATCGTCTGTCTCTAGATGATCCTGTTGGAGGTGGAGTGCTTTGCGCCGTTCGTTGCGACCTGCCATGCATGTTGATCGACCCTGTTGAGTCCGGCGATCTGGAGGTTATATGTGTGGCTCTCAGGCTTTCACACAAAAACGTATATATTGCTACAGTTTATATCCCTCCATGCACATCAGCTGAGATATTTGACTTGCCAGCTTCTTGTATCGATAGGCTTACTGAAGTTTGCTACCTGCAGATGAATTGCTGCTTTTTGGTGATTTTAATTTGCCTACTGTTGACTGGCTACACTCGCAGGATGATGAGGGCTTGCTACCTTCTTTTTCGGCAACTACTCAACATGCCATTTCTTTCATAGACGACATTATTTTTTCAGGCCTAATGCTAGCGACGCGACGTTACAATGACTCTGGAAGACCTCTTGATCTGGTATTTTCTTCCGATTCCAATGGAACTCTCGTCAAGCGTTGTCTAACTCCTTTCGTTCTTGAAACATGTCATCATCCAGCACTACATATAGTTTTGTTTTTTGATCCTGTTACTTCATCATCTAATGCTTCTAGTAACTACGAGTATTGCTATAACTTTAAAAAAGCAGATTTTAATAAAATGAATGAATGGCTAGCCGCTTGTAACTGGACAAGTGTTCTGGGTGAACGTGACATTGATAAAGGTGTGAACTCGTTTTATGACATACTATATCTTTGTTTTACTCACTGTGTGCCACTTGTTAGTTCGAATCGTACTTCGAATTGTCAACCGTGGTTCAATGGCTCTTTGAAGCATCTTAAAAATTTGAAAAATAAGGCTTGGAGACTGTTCTGTTCCTCAAGGAGGGGGGTACTCAGTATACTTTGTGTTTAACTGAATCATACAACGAATATGTATATAGAATGAGGTCGTCCTTGTGTACTGAACCTAAACAGTTTTGGACGTTTGTGAACTCTAACCGCAACTGTGATGGATACCCTTCATCATTGCGCCTCGGAAACATAGACAGTGTTGATTCGTTGGCAACTGCCAATCTCTTTGCTGACTTTTTTAAGACTGCCTTCTGTGATAGCCACTGTGATATTAGTAATAACGATTTTACCCATTGGACGAAGCTTCCGCTGACTTCTCTTCAACCTAAGGACCTGTTGCTCGACGAAGCGTCTATCTACAAGTATATTTCAAGTAGAGCTGATAGTTTTTCTAGTGCTCCGGATGGTGTTCCTTCCACGCTCATAAAATATTGTGCTACGTTTCTGCTTTGTGTTATTTATTTAATTTGTCTTTAACTTGTGGTATTTTTCCAAAACAGTGGAAGCTTTCTTTGATTATTGCTTTCCGCAAGAAGGGCAACAAGTGCGACATTCTAACTACAGACCTGTCGCTAATTTTAGTTGTATTGGTAAGATATTTGAAGCTCTGGTTTGTGATGTTATGTATGTCCACAGCAAGCCTTTCCTGCGCTCTTTTCAGCATGGCTTTATGAAAGGTAAATCTACTACGACTAATTTATTAGAGTTTACTAATTTTTGCATATCTGCTATTGAAAGCGAAAAGCAAGTCGATTGTATTTTCACGGATTGTAGTAAAACTTTCGACCGAATCAATCACAAAATCTTAATTCACAAGTTGAGTGTTCTTGGTTTTCCTACTGTCTTTGTCAATTGGCTTCGTTCTTATTTATCTGATCGCACGTAGCGAGTTATATTTCGCGCAGCTCTTTCTGATGAAATAGATAATACTTCTGGCGTTCCTCAAGGTCAAGGCCATCTTGGACCACTTCTTTTTATAATTCACATTAATGATGTTTCTCTGATTTTGGCCAATTCAAGAATACTTTGCAATGCTGACGATGCCAAAATCTTCCGCATTGTTGCTAATGAAAACGAGTGTGGAATTTTAAACTTGGACTTAGGCACCTTTCATAAATGGTGTGCTATTAACTGTCTTCCTCTTAATATCAGCAAATACACCGATATGTCCTTTTCTCCTAAAAGGAGGCCACTCGACTTTGGTTATACTTTAGATGGATGCTTATTAACTAGACTTGACAAAACCAAAGATTTGGGTGTCTTCCTTAATACTGGTCTTTCTTTCGAGGATCATATTGACACAATCGTTGCCAGGGCTAATGCTACTCTGGGGTTTGTAAAGAGATGGCCGAAGCAGTTTAATGATCCATTTATAACGAAGGTCCTTTACTGCACATTCGATAGACCTATTTTGGAGTATGCCAGTCCGATCTGGTCTCCCTTCTATGCTGTATACATAAATCGCATCGAGGCAGTGCAGCGGAGATTCGTTCGTTTTGCCCTTTGTGGGCTTCACTGGGATAACCTTATTATTCTACCTCTATTTGTCGACAAGCTTAAACTCTTTCCTTTGGATTCTCTCGAGAATAGACGATAAACTTCCAGAGTTGTTTTTGAGTTTCAGTGTATACAGGGAGCGATAAATTCCCCTGAGCTCTTAAATATTCTTAATATATCTGTTCCTGTGCGCTCCTTGAGGAACTACGACTTCTTCGATGTTCCCCAGCATAGTACAAACTATGGCATGCACGAGCCGATTTCATCAATGTCTCCTCTCTTTAACCGGCAGTTTGATTGCATTGACTTTCATCTTTCAAAACGTCAAATGAAAGATCAGCTTAGTTAGAGTAACTTTTCTTTTTATTATTTTGTTATGTATACCTTCTGTCATTACATTGTTTTGTAAACTCAGTAATCAGATCTGTGAAGAAATTCTTAATAAATAAATAAATAAATACTGATGAACTTTGGAAGTGAAGCTCGCCTCGGTTATTGGCGGAAAGTGTGGGGAGGTTCCATGAAAACCTGCCGCTGTGCCTCCAGCCATATACAAAAAAATTTCGTGCCTTCAAGCTCAAAAGAAAACACCCACTCGGTCCGGAAGGGACCTTTACACTACTTACCATTTACTTAATTGGAACCGCAGATGTTCTGCTTCCATCGCCGTTGCCCCAACCACACAATCGACACTGAGGGCGGATCATTTACAGTGTCCCTGTTGATCTGAAAAGAGAAGACGAGAGCGGACCTAGTCAACCTTCATGCTAAGAGGGATCCAGGAGAGTGAGAGTAGAAATGAGAATTTATTGCTGCATTACAGTGACATACACAACCTTTTATTCATTGTTTTGATACAAAATTTTAGCTATGCTTTTCTTATCTTAATATCACCCCCGAAGCAGTCCATATGACACTATGACACTGGGACGTGTCTTCATGCTCTGCCTTAGAAACTATTTACATCAACCTGGCTTCCAATTCATTTATGTGGTTGTATTTTCTCCCATTATCACAGGATTTACCTCCTAACTTGGAACATAACAACAATCGATAAACTAATACATTCAGCTTGTGTGTATCGACGGCCGAAAATGTTTCGTTATGTGATATTATAAATATAGATGTAATACGGAAAATAAAAAATTTGAGCTCAAAATATGTACATATTTCAATTCAGCAACTGTTCGGGTAAGTTCTGGTCTAGTTGCCTGCAAAGTGTTTGGTAATTACCACGGAAAAGAAAAAAAAATGTTGGTGTTGTTTTCCTCCTCTTTCTCCAAGATACACAACTAAGAAATTACAGGTCTTTTACATATAAGTAAGTCTGAAACATGAGCGAGAGGGAATAAATGCTGACGAAAATAGCCCTTAGCGGCTTGTGATGTTTTCGCTCGACTTCATTAAACACATTTAACCGCATACAAAACTAAGAGGTAAACTTAATTAATGTATATAAAATTAAACTAAAATTAATGTTTTTAAAATAAACTTCTCAAAACAAACGTAAGAAAATACAATGCGATCAAAATACTCCTTTGTGACATATGATGCGTTCACTTGAATTCAATTATTGTCTATAACGGCATACGTAATTCTATAAAAACAATTGCCTGGGGCGCTCTTCTCCCCGAATTTTAGCACTGAAGTTCCCGCATGTATATATAAATATAACATCAAACCATGTACTTAGCTGATGACTATTAAATTTTTGGTTTACGCTCCAACCTTATGGTCTATTTTTCCGGTACCTCGTTTCCTTTTCGCTTTTCTTTTTAATTGGTTTTCGTTCTGTCTGAGCACACGTCTGCCACCTTTTCACTTCTTGTCGTCGTCGATATTTTTTTGTGTGTTATATCGATAAAGAAACTTTTCATGGCTCTGTCGATTTTTTTCCTTTTTTTCTGGTTTTTTTATAAAAAAAAAATTCTGCTTTCCTCCGTGTGAAACTTGACTTCTCGAGCGCTTCACAATCTCCTCCTTCTTCTTCTCCATCCTATTGCCGGCCTCTCCATGGCCCGATTTCTCTGTTTGGTATGTGTGTTGTTCCGCTGACAGCTCTGACGGCTAGAGGTCAGGGTAAGTTCACATGGGCGGCCTGCCGTGGTTACACTTAGCATTTCCTAGCTGCCGCCAGGCCCAAATCCGACCATAACATAACAATTCGAAATGTATCGCAAAAAAGTTTCGTTTGCAAGGAATACATTTACACTTTATTATACTTTTTTCAATACAATACTATTTTTATTACTACACTTCTTTTAAGGACACACGTAGAATTTTAGTTTTTTTGAGATAACCGATAAACTTCACAATATTTTTTCGAACTACAACAGTAAGGTTAGAGTGGTGTCCATCGCGCGAATTCCTGCGATCAGCCTCCCTTAGACCATTTGTGGTCCATTCTGATACAGGTAACGTATTTCGATAGCTTTACTTATTTATTTCACAATTTGGATTGATCTTAGATTAGATTTTTTTAGATTACGACTAAGCGGGGCGAGTGGCCTTTGAACTGCAGCCATACATTGGCTTATTGTGCTCCTCTTCCTTTACAGTTCATCCAAAAATCCCATTCGTTCCAGAAAGATCAGTATATTTTTAATTGAGTTTCCTCAAAGTCGGTAGGCTTTTAGAAATATGAGCCAAAGGCCTGGAATCTACATTGTGCAATGGACTCCCATTCGCATAAGACGTACTCCGATGTTTCATCCTCTTCGAGACAGAACCTACATATATCTGTGGATAGGATCGGATAGCATATCATGCGATGCATGTGTTTGTCTAGTTTGCGGTGATCGGTTAGGACCTCTGAATGATTCTGAGTTGTTTCCTCGACAGCCTTAAGAGATCCTGGCTCTTCTTTGGTGAAAGTCCTTTAATGAATCTTTTGGGTTATCTAGAGTTCGTCTTTGGTTCATTTGGTTTTGAACCCAGTTTTGGGAGCTAAACTTCACGGGGTTGTAAGGAATTCCACAAAATGGTTCCGCTCCTATGAGGACCATGGATGCTCCTCTTTTGGCCAGTAAATCCGTCCTATCATTTCCATGAATTCTCAAGTATACCCGACTATATGGCTTCATTCTCTAGATTAGATTGATCTTACTCCTTCGAGTATGTAAGCTACGAATTACTGAATTGCGAAAATACAATACGAAAATGTGAACGCAAACCCAAAATCGCATGTATGGAGCCTGCAGGCTAGGTACACTTAAATCTGCAGCAAATGAAATTTTATCTGTCACTGACATCACAAACTTTCATTTATTGTTATTTTAACCTAAAAGGGAGAAAGTTAGGGAAATGTATAGTCTCTTCTGATACGTAAATAGAAAAACAACCCAATCCCAACATGACATGTATTATAACAATGCACACCACTTAAATTCAAAAATTTATATCTCATCAAGTAAAAAAGCTAGAATTGGTGTAAGACTAATTCTTGTGATACCCTAGATCAAAGCCCGTATGTAATTTTGTATGGTCACCTCTCTGTGCAAGTATGAGTTTTGAACTGGTTTTTCGCATATATTTCTAAAACGGTTCGTCGGACAGTAAAAATGGTTATAATCAATTTCATCGGATTTCACGCTCTGCAGAACCTTCAGTACATTAAAACCGTCTAGTATACGTAAAAATACTAATTTTTTAAAAGACAGCACCAAAAAGGGGTTGCCTGATTTAGTCCATTTTTGCAATTTTATTTGCTATTACTAAGAAAACAAATTGTACTAAATTTCAGCTGTCTATTCGGCACGTTCTCACTCAGTACCTAAATGTATACTAAAAAACGAAATTTTTGTATGACAACCCCTGAAAGAGTTACCCGAATTGTCTCATTTTCGAACCTAATTTTACTTTGGTTTTCAAAGTCCAAATTTTCAGCTATCTAGGTATACGCATTCTCGAGTTATCGTACGCACAGACAGACACAGTATGTTTACATGAATACTTGAAGTATATTTGAAGTATGCTTGAAGTAATCAAAATATCATGAAAACGCTCATTCAACGCGTACATTTCAACTTAAGTAATTGGAAAATTAATTTCAGGCCGGACGGACATGCAAAAATCAAAATTACTTTTAATATTATGCGTGGGTGTCCAATCCATTTTGCTCTACCATCATTATTTCTGTGCGTTACAAATGGAATGACAAACTTAGTATACCCTATAGATTTCATCTAGAGTATAAAACGAGGCCGAACACCGTCGCAAGGTCGTGTAGACTAAAAATAAAAGTACTAGAAGTCCTCAATAGTAAATAATAATATTTGAAAAAAAAAATTATTAACAAAAAGAATGTTTCATTCGGTGCTGCTATATTTTTTTTTAAATTTTTTTCATTAAGCGTCGTATGGCATTTGAATCAGAATAATTGGTTGCTCCGTTATGGAGATTTGATTATTTAAAAATGACGTTTAATCGTAAGATCACTAAATTTCTACGTTATATTTAGTTTAAATAAAAAAATAAACGAACTACACTTTTAATGGTTCGCAGCGTCTGATTGAATATTCGAGTGTGACTCGATGGACAGTCTTGTGCGATCCACTAGTGATGCACGCCGCCCGATATGACAGTCCAGTGCGACTCACCGGCACAGTATATGCATACAGTTAGAACAGCTCTGTCAAAACTGTCGCACATGATAGGATGCTTCTATACTATAATGCGACTATATACTTTCTCTTTCAACATATTTAACTAACACACTAGTCAATTTTTAATACAAAGATTCCTATGTAAATCTAAAGTGGAAGAAAGGTAAAAACGCTAATAACAATAGGTCTGTCTGTTTACTTCTGAGCAAAAATCTTTGAGTAAAAATCAAGTAAAAACTTTTATGCGGTAGAGGGGATAACTCAAGAAAAGTTGCCAGACAATTCTCGAGTAAATTTTGTTCAGCTTGCCATGCGTCAAAAATTTAGCTGCTAAAACAGAAAACAATTAATTAATTTGAAATACGTTTTAAAAAATTCAGCCTCTTTAATATTTTTTTAAAAATCTCAACTTATTAGATTATCATTTTTACATTCATTCGATAACACAACAACTGGCTTAACCTCAAATTTAATGCTATTGACAGTCAGCTGATTGCATATCGAAGTTACACATCCTCTTGATCATGAGTAAAAATGTGCAATTTTGTACAAGAGGGGAAACGTATAAATTTACTCGATTTTTACTAGCTAAAAATTAACAGACGGTTTGTGAGTAAAAATGCGTAAAAGTTTTTACACCGAGTAAAAACTTTCGAGTAAACAGACAGACCTAATTTGTTCCACTTCCCATTCCATTCAGCTTGGTAGAACTGTCCCAAACATTATTACAGCCATTTTGCCTATTACACTGTCCATGACATCTCTAAAAATGAACACCACTTTATGGTCAAACAGCTGTTTGGCTTATGGAACAACACATTTGTAAGCATAATGTCGAGATGTGTACTTGCGTAAAACTAATTCTTCTTCCCGTAGATTGTGCAACTAGCTACCGTTCGCCCATTTACTTCTGTATCATACTTAATAGTTCCCTCTTATTTGAGAAATTTTGATTTTTTTTTTTTTTTTTTTTGTAATTAAAATTCTAAAATTCACTATTGAGTAGTTTGTAAGTATACTGTGTCACCGGTGATGCACGCCGGCCTATACTAGTTTTTTTTTTAATTTTCCATAGTATTCTTTTTTTAATTTGTCGTAATCACATCAAAAAAAGTGAAATTAAATTTAGAAATCCGAGATTATTCTTCTTGTTTTTTTACGAAATTGGCATATTTTTTCAGTATCTATATATTTATTTCTCTCACTATTGCTCGAGCATGTTTTCACCCAAAAAGTATGGCATATCGTTCTTTTTCTCGGGCCGATCTGGGCCGAACGATTTACATAGTTTCAATCTATCGTCGCTTTTTTGGACTCTGAATAATTTGGTCTGAATGCACCTGAGTTTTTCCCGGATTCAAGCAGAACGATTTTAATTTTTTTTCTTTAATGTGTTGCTTGCAATTTGGCCGAGGTGGCAATAATTGAGTTTTATTCGCCTTTGTTGAAAAAGACTTTGTTTTTCATAAACATTTATTTGTACGAATTTATATTTGCTTTTAGCAAATGGAAGAAATGTCTGAAATGCTTCTGTTTCCTTCCTTTTCTGTGCACATATGTAGCACAGAACTAAATTATGAAATTGCTCTGTCGATTCGAACAGATTCATTCAGAACGAGAAAAGGAACATGGCATATTACAGAGGAAGTGGCATTCATAAAAACATAATATATAATAAACACACAAAATTTATGATATTTAACGTTTTTCATTAAAATTTTGTTTATGTTTTTGTTTTTAGCAAGTTTCATCATCATCTCAATTCTAAACTGTCAGATAAATTTGAATGTTTCTTAGTACCTACTTCAAATTACATAATAAATCCAATTCCAATCCTATCCTGTGGCGACATGTTATAACCGCATCGAAAGCGATCATTGAAGGGAAGATTTCGCTTTGGATGGCGGTATGTTAATAGATTTTCGTTCGACAGGCGATTTTGCTTGTTTCGCAATTATTTCCGAATTTTAATAATATTCAAATTGGAGTTTATGAATTTTTCAAGCGTAGTGGCTTTATTTGTGGAGGATAACGAAAATGACGAAGAAATAATTAATTACCGGGACAAAAGAAAATTTTTAAGGCAGAGGTATTGTGTTATGGATATGCCTAACAAAATGTACTGCCTTATTGATTTTTGAAGTCAAGAAATATTCTTAAAAGTTTTATTACTTCAAGTTTGAAGAATCTATGTAATTAATATTTAAAATAATTTATATTCAATAAATTTAAAAAAATGTAACATTTAAATCTAATTTCTTAAATTTTGCATACCTACATTTTTTAATCTTCGGTTGTACTACCCCTCTCAGCAAAACTCAGTGATATTCTATCGAAATTATCGCCTGTCGAAAGTGTTACAACATACCGACTATCGATAAATTGTCGAACATCGAATCTTTCGAAGTTATAACATCATGCCCCTGCCTTCTCTTATCTGCGCCGAAATCCACCTTAAAACTGGTTCGTTTCGTTTTCCACTCACATAAATTTGTTGCTTTTTGTCACATATATTAAAAAAGTACGCAGGCATCAATGTGTGAGTGAAAGAGGATGTTCACAGAACTGTAAAGTAAATTTCTATGATCAATCCTTGCATTGGCAGAAGCTCGGGATATAGACCGGGGTTATACCAGAATAGTGACATCTCCATGCATGTAAATAAATTTCGGTGTAGTAAAGTAATTACGAAATTGCCCTCTCGCACTCATCGGTTTCACATAATCTCTGAAATGGAACATAAACAATAAAATACGTACTATATAGCCTTCAATGCATATCATAAAGCTCTTACCAACACAATTATACTCACTAGTTGCCGATTTATCCGGCTTGCTACTCCGAAATTATACCTCCGCTAATCAAAAGGCAAGCTAAAATTCAATTTTAAATAAGACATGGAGTCTAAACTATCGATTGCACAATGCATAGAAAAATTAACTTAAAACAAATTGCAATCCAGTATGATTCCTGCCTAATATTACTAGAAAAAGCGAGTGAACAGATTTTATGGTAATTATGGGATTTTAAATGAAAAACCCCAGGTAGGTACTTTGATATTCAAATTAAGGCAAGAAATGCCCTAAAAAACTTCAATAATTTCCATAATTTAGTTCTACCCGTTACACATTGTTTGACATAATTGGAAAGACAACAAATTAACCGTAAATTTGTTAGAACTTCATTTTTCAATTTCAGCTATTTAGTCTTTATAATCTTCATAGTTCCTCGCTTTTAATAAGCGCCAATATAATTTTCACCGTCATTTATCACACCTATTCAAGCCGTACAATCATGGCTGTGTGTTTCGACTTAGTGAATGTGTTAGTATAAAATGATGCTCTAACACTTTAATAGTAAATTCCAACAGCGCGCAGCCGCTGGTGTAGTGTACTCTGTAGATACAATATCTGGAAAAAAATTAAACTGAGAATGAGGAGAAGACATTTCGCATTTCAGTTTTTATTTGAGCTTAGTGAGAGGTAAAAGTGTGAAAAGATTTCGTGAGTGTTACAAGTTTTCTATGAAGTAGAAAAGTGTTGTGATCTATTTACTATATTACCTACTTAAATAAAAAATGAAACCCAATGATTTACTGGATAATAACATAAAATTTGTGCAGATTATAAGAAATTTCCCACATATATGGAAAGAAACGTCCTTAGGAATAATTTGCCAGAATCTTGTGGAACTATCATGGCGGGAGGTGGCAAAACAAATGTCAGACAGCAGTAAGTTAAGTTGGTTGAATAACAGTTCTAATAGTTATATTGAGGCGTAGCAGACTTATCTGAAGTATTCTAATAAAAATGTTCCACGGGCAGAGTATTTAGACTGCGATTTGTTTTTTTTTTCTAATGAAATTAGGTGAAATAATTTTAAAATATTTTACACTGATCATTTATTTCCCCCTTCCGATTAAAGCTAAAGTTGAAGGAGTAATTCATAATATGGAAGAAGAAGGGTGAACTAGCTAGAGTAAGTTTACTGTAAACAAAACTCACTCGTGAGTGTATGCATAATATTGTTTAATACACTCTAGGCAAATATTAATATATATGTATGTTATTTTCCCAGCTGGAAAAATGCGAATACCAGACTGATAAGGTTTACTGTCAACATTACCTGGAATGCATTAGTAATTAGTACCTACATGAAAATACATTGAACCGATTTATGAAGGATCCGTGGTATTATGAGCACATTTGTATCTTTCTGGGAATACTTAGCGACGGCAGAGGTAATGAATAGATATATTCATTCGTACTGTTATCGAAAAAAAACATAAATTTGTCTTGCCATATTTGCAAAGGCTAGTTCGAGGGAGTGCGTGCAGATCGAAAATAAGTCATAGCTTCATTGTTTTCTAATAACAATGAATGAAAGAAAGTGCATGCAGATGGAAAATATTCTGATTTGTGCATTATTTTAGAAGAAGTGGATTAGTTTCATTTAAGTACAAGATTCGAATAAGTCAAAACGTGTTTATTTTCTACACCTTTCTAAGAAAGCAGGAAAAGTTCTTCCCTTGAACTCTCATTGAAAACAGGAATACTTCCCTCCAGCTTCCTGAGAATTGAATGGTTCTTTCCAACCTTCCGGGAAATTCATGCTTACTTTTCATCACAATCCAAAGAATTAATAAGGAAGGCTTCATTTCACCTTCCAAAGAATTAATAAAGAAGGCTACCTTTCACCTTACAGGTCATGCAGAGCTAAGGTGTGCAAGTGATATATAGTATATACCATCCCTTCGTTGGATATCAATGCATTAAAAGAAATGAACTGGGTATCAGAGCGTATTGCTTCCACACTATTCGCAGAATGTTTTCGGAATGCATCCGAAATGCTTCCGTTTCCCGCTGGGTTATCATCACAGGTAACTTTGAATACGTAGGTACCTACTCATCTACAAAACTTCTTATAGTTGAACCACAAATGATATGAAAGCAAAAAAGATACTTACTTAATTAGAAAGAAAGTAAATAAAAACAAACTAAACATTTATTTCAAGTTTTGTTACTAAAAGTGTGTGCGTGCGTGTTTATATCACATTTCTGTATGACAAAAAATATTCGAAAAAAAAGTATTTGTTTTAAAGCCCATAAAAAACAGTTAAAATTAAAATAATAAACAGATATTGCTGTTATTGTCGGTATCTACATAACTAAATCTTCAGTTTTACAATTTCCTTGTATTTAGTGTGTGTTCTACTACCACTGACATATAATAAGAATGGACTGAGGCAAAACGCTCGAGAATACTTCACAAGCCTTGCAACAGACTCCCTACTACCACACGAGAGCCCCAATGGAGTCTTAACATTCTAAAATATTTGCAGTGTTCTTATGTAAAACTCACAAAAGTTTGAATTGAATAGCTAATTCGCCCTAAATTTCTAATCATACAGAAAAATGGTGTTCTAATAATCTTAAGCTTGCTCTCTTATCTTCCGAACCAAAATAAAATTTGTATACCTTTCCCAACAATTCTTCAAATTAACATTTAAAATTCATTAGAACCAAATGACTACGATTCCTCAAACAAAAACTTACAGCTGGTAATCATTGTATATAGCTGAGTGCCGTCTTGGAATGCCATGGCGTAAGATATCGAATGTATCTGGCTACAGATTCGGACTCCGGCTGCACATACACACATGCCATTATTACTCAGCTGAGAGTTATTGAGTATCAATCAGCTTAACACAAGCTCGCTGCAGTGACACGTTTAATAGTAAACGGTCAACAATACATGCTTTTCATCAAACCGAACACCGTACAGAGTGTGATAGGTCATTTTAAAGCTAAGCTTTTGGGCTTTTTAAATTCAGTATGAAAAATTGATATTGATGACGTGTTTTTTGATAAACATAGTAGTTAAATAAAAAAAAGAGTAAAAATTCCGAAATTTTAAATTTGTTAAGCCATAACTTCAAAACGGAAAGGGTGAGGAAAAAATTTATAGATCGTTCAAAAGGTCCAACGATTATCTATCAAAGTTTAAATCATTATCATAGAGTGTAACGTTCAGAAGTTACAGGATGATCTATTAAAACATACCCAAATATCTTAAAGTCCCGTTATCTCGGAAACCGATAACATTTCCCTCCCCCCACCCATACAAATTTTTGTTTGTCTAAGCATGACCTATACATAGCCTTCGGGTGCCAGACCACATACGGGACACCCTGTATAAGGTCAATGCAGGAGTTTTTCATATAAAAGAAGCTCTCATTTTTCAAACCCTATAACTTCCATAAAGTTGTTCCACATGCTATTTTTTTAGACTATTGCAAAGAAAACATTTGGCTGCAATTTGTTTTAATTTCATTTGTCTGTAAGAGCGCTGGTTTTAGGCTTTAGGACCTGTTTGAGATGAAATTTATTTCTTCCTCCATGCTGAGTGTACAAAAACAGTGAGAGTGAGCTCTTACTGCATGGCTGTTGCCGGCCCGCTAACGCCTTTAAATATGTTGATGTCATCGCCGACTTCATGGCTTGTATTATACTCCCCACTGACATATAATAAGAATGGACTGAGAGTGAAAAATGGCACAAATTTTTGGTAAAATCTATTTGTCCCTTTCAAGCTCAAAATGTACGCTGAACTGAACTGTAATCAATTTTGGAAACAGTACAGTTGTACTACAGACAAGTTGGTTGTACTAAATGCAATGTATTGGAATTGACATAAAAATTCAGAAATTATTTTGCTTATACACGTCTATCTCCTTCAAGCTCAATAAAGTCTGACATAAAATCTGCATAGCGACAAATTTTCAGTAATATTAAAAACTAATTTTTGTGTTACTTAAAATAATTTTTGCGTAATGCAATACTATTTTTCAACATCTTTAGTGTTTCTAATCGACAAATAATAATTAATTATGAATCGGTGTACAAGGGTTCGAAATAAAGGGTTTTTACAGCCTGTTCAAAATTTGTGCCATTTTTGAAGCAAGAACGCTCAGTCCATTCTTATTATATGTCAGTGCCTGCCCAGGTACTACTAATTGTGTTGACAACCGGCCAGCTATGGATTGGTCTCGCTTGTTTTTTATTTAATTTAAAGGCAGGGGGACGAAAGATCCCAAGAAGGGAGTCCAAAGTGGCCCATTGTGTTAACGTGCTAAAAATAGAAAAATACCTCTCACCAAACCCTTTCTGTCCTAGTAATGAAGCGCATCAGGTTTAGGTGAGGTAAGCTTTGCAGCTCATCCACAGATAGAGTAGGGCAGAGCCAAACGTATCCAGGCAGGACAGGCACTGAGTGCTGTCAACAACTCCCATCTTAGTTTGATGAGCGTGAAGCGAATTGTTGCCGGTGAGAATGCCAACCACAATTCTGCATTGTTTTCATCCGAACCCCAAGAAAACTCCAGTGCAATGCCTATTAGGTCCATTCATTGGGCTTGGTTATACACCAGCAAAAAAATTGTGTGGGAGATAACGGAGGTGGATCACACCAAAGCCTCTGAACGATGCACCCACTATTAATTTCTGCTTTCATTATTTTCAAGTAAATGTTCAACCACATATCCAAGCTTTTCGACAACAGTTATATAAAACAAATAAATAAAATATAAAATAACAAAATAGGGAAACAATTTCCTAATTTTTTTTTATTTAAAAAATTTCCGCGCCAAAATGCATGCAGTTCAAAGTATCTACCGATAAGTATTGGATCCTAGCATTTATCCATACTTGTTGTCTGAGGGGTGCAGACGTTGTTGAAAATTTGTTGGAAAGCTTGGACGGTGTACTGCGACTCGAATCGGCTATTCTAGTGCTCCGTTCTTCCCTACTGGTGTGGTGGGAAGAAAAGAGCCGGAAAATGACAGATTCGGTGAAGGTTGTTACACCTGGTTGCAGAAAAGAATTAATTATTAGTTAAGTTAGAGGGTGTATCGTAAGAATTTATAGCGTGAGTCATGTAATTTTAAAGATACTTTCAACCCCTGCACCAAACTGTTAGAATTTCCTCCCCAAATATTACGCAACATTAATTGATTTATTTTTTCGAGAATTAAATTCCCTACGATTACCTACGAATACTTTGGAATTAAAACTCTCGAGTACAACTATGCTTACCTAGGAATAGTTCATAAAATTTTCCCAATTACAATTTGATAACAGTAATCAATGATTCCCACAAAAGAATTAAATTTTACTTGGTTATGTTTCCGATTATGCAATTACTTGAAAATGATTTAAAAAGTAATCAATGGTTACTATCAAGCGGAAAAAAACTATAATTTGTGTTCTATAATTAAAATGAATTAATTTTCTTTCTTTCTACAACTTAAATTTTTTTAATTTATCAGATAATGTCATTTAATAAATCTCTTCTTTGTTCATTTAAATTTATGTCATTTAAAATCTTGTATGGTTAGCAGTACCGTAATCTTCGGCTAGTATAAAATTTCTTATCAGCAAAATACATTGTTCATTTCCCATCTGTAATGAAAAGGTTTCTTTTCTTGTGATTTTGTCGATAGCGTCCCATTGATTACTTTTTAAATCATTCTCAAAAATCGCAAATAATTCCATAGTCGGAAACATAAGCAAGCAAAGATGAATGATTATTGCTCATCTATGGGTCTACGCCACTGACTTTAACAATGGACTGAGCGTATTGTCATTTTCCTATAGGAAAGCATGACACAAGTTTTATAGTTCTCTCTTTCGCCCTATGGCAGAGTTGGAGCTACCAACACCTCAGAAGGAATAAGGTAAAGATAGTGTTTACTATGCTCCGTCTCTCTTGCCCATAAGCAGGATTCAGTTAAGAATAACTTTTGAAAATTAAAGTCGGAATGAGTTTAATTCCTTCCTTATAAGCGATTAAAATATCACTTGGGCAAAAGAAAATATATTTTCTTAATTAAGTTAGATTTACGGAACACAATATTTTTTGTGCCACATGAAATAGCAATTCGCTCAGTCCATTGTTATAAAGTCAGTGGTCTACGCTCATAAAAATTGTTAGTGGCCCAGCATTCCTTGTCGGCCTCCATAAAAATGTTAAGAAAAAAATTTCCAATAAATTTCTAAGAAAAAATTTAGGTCTTTCCTACGTCAGGTAGAAGCTTTGTTGATTTTATATTGGAGCGAGGCGAGGTCCTCTACAGTACAACAACTAACTAAGTCAAACTTCGTTTCGCAATCACTATATATTTTATATACAGATGTTTTTATAAAATATGCTTAGAAACGTCAATAGCGACCCACGTTTAGGTCCTAGTAACTTGTACTGAATAAGTGCCTTATGCAGCATAATTTTCGGTTTATACTCATACAGAATTTGAAGTTCTGGTACAACAATTATAGTGATCCAGGGCCCTTTCTATCCTGTATAACCACATTTGAAAGCGGTCTAAACACCTTTCAAATGCTATGCCAATTTATAACCTCAATTAGTTAAACGATTGGATTTTTCCTTAAGAGAGTTAAATACGTTTTTGTAATTAAGATTTAATTTAGATGGGAAAGAAATATCATACATATGACTTTTTTGGGGAATACGGAACCTGTTAGCTGACAAATATAATTTTTTTTACCTATTCACAAAATTACCACGGAAATGATGCTGTGAAAGCAGCACAAGTTTTGTACTATAAGTGCATTCTCGGTAAACAACGGGCTAAACATAGCTATGACAAAATGTTCAGCCTTAATTTAACAGCAATGCACATGCAATTATTGGGTTTCGTACATGTTAATGTTGAACCTTGCAGAGTTAACATGCAACAAATTGTGCCCACTATCGCGGAAAGAGATTTTTCTAAGTAACAGCTGAGAATCACCACACGCGTTTGAGAGTTGATGCATAAAAGTTACATCGGCAACCATGTGAGATTTTTCAACCGAGTGCATATTTAAAAGTTTCAAGCGATCCTCATAAGGTTGAAGATTGGATGAATTATTCCAGGGTAGGTACCTAAGAGCGAAGCGCAGGAAGCTCCGCTGGACAGACGATGCGGTCGATGTGTACCGTAAAATGGACACTACACCTGCCTATTGTATTCAATAAGAGATCTCACCACTGACTTATAACAATGGACTGAGCGATTTGCTATTTCATGTGGGACAAATACTGTGTTTCTGTATATCACCGTTAGAGGTTAAAAGGTTTCCTACATAATAAAAAGCATGTAAAACGCAACCAATCAGATGAAATTTTACACCCGAAAATCGAGTTAAAATAAAAAAATATATTTTCTTGTGTACAAGGGATATTTGAATCTCTGATAAATAAAAAATAAAAAAAATGTTCCACCAAGTGCCCAAGTACTCCTCGATTGAATATCTTTTAAGGAATTAAACTCAATCCGACTTAAATTTTCAAAAGCTGTTTTTACCTGAATCCTGCGTATGGAAAGAGAGACGGAGCATGGTAAACACTATTATTCTTTCTGCGGTGATTGCATCTGCAGCCAACATAAAAGCATCAAATGGCATAAGAAAATGTTCAGTAAGCAATATTTTGTGTTTGTAGCTCCAATTCTGCCATAGGGCGAAAGATAAAACTGTAAAACTTGTGCCATTCTTTCCTATAGGAAAATGGCAATACTCTCAGCCCATTGTTATAAGTCAGTGGGTCTCACAAAGCAATTGTACAAACGCAATGTTATATTTAAGAACTCACGGAACCAACGTTTTCTAAAACCATGTAGTTTATGTGAGAGAGAAAATTCAATCTATGGTCACATTTTACACCCAAGTCATAAACAGCACCTACATGGCGAATCGAGGAATCAGAGAACGCATAATAGGTGATTGGTTTGTGATTTCCTGTGAAAAGTCATAACCTAACATTTGTCGATATTGAGAACCAAATAATTGTTATTGCACCAAACGTTTCACAATCGCTAAAATCTCAAAAATTCTGCTTCACCTCAGTACTGCAATATACAGAAAGCTAAAATTTTTATTTCATTATTGGCGTCCTTTATTTTAAAAGTGTTAAATGTCTATGTAGCAAAAATTAATTAATTTTGTTTGAAATAATAAATTAATTCACAATTAACATCAACTATTTAAAAATTATAACACCTGACAATGTGTAATTGACAAGTAACTGCTTTTTGATTTTAATGTATCACGGCTTTGATATTTGATATGTTCTGTTATTTAAGTATGACTACGTCCATTTAAGAAATGTTAGAGGAAACCCATACTTTTCTATTTTAAAGAGTATCACGGAGTGAAATAACTTGTCGAGCGCTTTACTAAAGTCTGTATAAATACAATTCGTCTGGATGAGTAATTTGACACGAAGATTTGAAAAACATCGTTTCGAGAAAATCGCGTTTAAAGTTTAAGATAATATGTGAAGCCCATATATGACCGCCAAAAGAAACGCATTGGGAGCTCTTACTCATAATCGGTTTATAACATTAGAAAAGGGTTTCAGTCTCCATTCCAAAGAATTGTTTTCAATGCTCCACATTTCAAAGAATATTTTAAACCAAAAAAACAATTTCGTTTTTTTTTCAAATTTTCAAGGTGATATCCTGCCTTAAGGAAAATCACTAAAAAACCATCGAACTATTTTTCGTAAAATCAAATAAATTTAGAAATGTCAGAAATTTCGAACTGACTACAAATTAATAACGCAGCCCTTACCCCACCGTCTCTACAAAAAAAAATGTTTATCACATGTACACGAATTTTACACAGCATAGGCTATTAATAAGGAAACTCCATATCCAAAACCCTCAAGAATACTTCACAAGCCATGAAATAGACTCCCTCACTACCACATGAGAGCCCCAACGGAGTCCTATCATTCTAAAATATTTGCAGTGTTCTTATGTAAAACTGAAAAAAGTTTGATTTGAATAGTTCCTCCGGCCTAAACTACTCTTCATACAGAAAAATGGTGCTGTGATAATCTTAAGCTTGCTTCTTATCTTCCGAACCGAAATAAAATTTGTATACCTTTCCTAATAAAATTATTTAAAAAAATGTATTTGAACTAAATGACTATGATTCGTAAAACAACAACTCACAGCTGAGTAATCATTGTATATGACGCTGTGCCGTCATGGCATGCTGTGGGCTGATGAAACGAATGTAGCTACCTACAGATTCGGACTGCACATACACACATTATTATTACTCAGCTAAAGTATAGTTTACACAAGCGAAGTTACTGTCCCAAGTAACCTCGTTTTCAGCCCCTCACCTCCTCTTGACATACGCACCAGTTTACATGCGCCAGTACGAAAACGAGCTCCACTCACTTCAACTTTTTAGCGAAGTGGAACCTGAGAAATAGTCAAATTGAGTGTGTTTTCTGCAATTGGTACACGTTTTGATGTGTGTAGTCATTTATAATATCATCTGGCGTGGAGCTTGTGAAATGTGAAGATATTTATTTTTGAGAGAAATGGTTTCAAGCACTCCCTTCGTATAAAAGTTCCACAGCAGCTGATATTATTAAAGACTACTTAAATCAAAAAATGTACCAGTTGCAGAATGCTGATGAGATCGCCCTGCACTGCTGATCGAAACACACAGTATGCTCTCAAAATTTATTTATGAAACTTTTATTTTCGGCTAAAAAGCCAGTAAGTGACAAGTACCTCGGTACTTGTCTTTTAAAAATTTTCACACAGTAAGCAGATAGTTGTGTGTAGATTCGTAGGATCTCGATATGTTTGACCCCCCCCCCCCCATCTTCTTTTTACTTAGAATGACATGTCGAAGAATTATTTAATATGAATAACACCCATTTTCCTTTAAATGATTTTAAATTATTCATATTTACTTTTTTAAATAAATTTTTATATATCCCCCACTAATTTTTGGACATTTCAGTTTACTGTAGTGTAGACAGCAAGCAGCTGAGGGCTTCATTGCTGTTCTGATGAAATCGCCCTGCACTGCTGATCGAAACACGAAGTACATATGCTCTCAAAATTTCTTTATGCTATTTTGATTTTCGGCTACAAAGCCAGTAACTGTCAAATACCTCGGTACTTGCCTTTTAAAAATTTTCACACAATATATCAATATATTTAGGCTATATTTAGGCATAAACAACTGAAGTATTAGCATTTAAAAATATTTAAGTAAAATTAGTCGCGAACTATGTACTGATAGGAGGGATAGCAGCTGATTTAACTTGTAAACTAAACGCCTTGAAATTTCTAGTTTATATAAATGGATTACACGATACCAAGGAAATAACAAGTGTAGTGTAATTTTCTTAAGGAATTTTATTTTAACTTTATAAGACTTATTACGTGGGTACTTATCAGTTTGATTGTTGCTAAATCTGATTTATTTCAAACGTGTGCGGTTAATCCTTTTATAAAATGAACATTCTATTTTATGCGCCATAAAAAGGAATTTTATGCCTGAGGGTATTTTGTGCCTTGGGATTTTGATTTTAATATTTTGTAGTTAGTAGTACAATTTTCTTCCACTGATTTAAGTAATGGATACTTTCAGTATTTCTATTGTCCTTGGTTTAAAAAAAAAAAAACCTTTTTAGTCATGGGTTATTTTTCAAAAGCAGGTAGGTCAAGGCAATGAGTCTTTTATACTACATGTTCTCCTTATTTGAGAACTGTATACAGTAACGACTTTAAAAAAAACAGCTTTTTTCGGGTCATACAGCACCAGTTATAGCTGATTTACGCTCATGGTTTTTTGACGTTTTCGGTTTTTTTGAAAGAAAACTTAATACCTTTTTCAAAACATCAGCACGCTTTTATTTGAACTGAAGAGTTTATAATTTTTTGCCGATGGTTTCAAATTAATATCGTAGAAATTGTGGAAAATAAGAAGGGGCAGGGATCGAAATACTTGCAAAATTATTCAGCCTTAACAGCAATGATCTACAGAGCGAGCCATTTTTTTAGTTTGGTCTTGACCTGGGAAATTAGCAGGTAATAGGGGGTAATTTCAATTAAATACTGTTTACGAGTGCAAGAAAGTAATTTAGTTATGTACAGTCTTTGGAAAAACGTATTTAGGGGGTAAAAAAAAAAATATTTTTGAGTGTACTTAGGAGCTAATCAGCGGGATTTTGGTAAAATTTGATGAAGTATGGTTTTCAGGTGTGCAAAAGTTATTTAGCTTGGTTTCGACTTTGAGAAAACTCATATTGAGCGCAAGGTATATAGAATACAAGGTATTTCCATTGCTGACCATGTTCAAACATTAGGAGACGTAATATCGTTGAATGTATAGGGAAGTACGGTACAGAGAACACAATACTATCTCTCTTCTCTCTGTCTTTCATATAAAAATGTATATACATTAGTCACAGAATTACGTCACAGGATATCAGCTACAATGCGTCAAAATTTTAATGGGAATTCTTGTCTTCTATATACCTTATTTTGAGCGTAGGTATATTATAGCGTAATTATATCGTAATAGGGTGAATCTACCGTTTCCGAGTGCCAGATAGAGATTTTGTTATAGGTCGATCGACTCACTTAGGTGGAAAACAAATCTTTGGGGTAGTTAGGAATAAATTAAATAGTAATATTTGAACTGGAGTGAATCAATCTTCTTCTGTTGCGAGAAAGTGACTTAGCGAGAATTCGACTGTGTCAAAATTCACTCCGAAGGTAATTGGGGGCTAACGAAATTAAGTGTTTTTTAGTGGAAAATGAAGGGATAATACTGGATTTCGAGAAAATGGGGTGAGAAAACAGTTAAGCTAGATATCGACTTTGGAAACACCCATTTAAGGAATAATAATAATAATAGCGTGTACCTATATGGGGTAATTATGATGAAATAGCGTAAATCTATCGTTTTCAGGTGGGAGAACGTGATTAACAGAGGTGTTGGCTCATTTCAAAAATGCAGGATAACAAAACCCATTTACGTAATATTTAAACTGCAAATTAGGGAAAACACTGCATTTTTATGTTATGAATTTTGGATGAATTCACCTTTTCCGTGATTCGAAAAACCGATTTAGCGAAGCTTCGAATACTCATTTAGGTGAGTCAAATAACCAAATAGTCTTGAAGCAATAAAACATAAATTAATGTACATATATGGGGACAAACGTAAACAATATCGTTGTATTTTATTTCAATTTTGCATATAAGACGTACATTGTCCATTTGTCTAAAGGTTATCCGTGTTACCAGGCCTTTCATTATTTTATTTATGTATATTCGGCCGAACTTCGCTGGATATCAGCTCACTCGTCCCCCCTTTCTTTTAACAAATTTTCTTTTATTATACGTACACAAATCATACTTTGCAAAACAAAATTCTAATAAATTTTACATTCTATTACATTTTTTAGTTGCGTATTGCCGATGCCGATGGAAAGTTATCAAAAAAGGATATATCCAAGGACAAAAGTATCCTAGAACAGATTCTGCAGGAGTTCTAAGAAATTCATATTATTTAGCAAAATATCTTGATTTCCTGGAAAATAAACCACTATCAGCGTCGGGAGCAAGTTTACCAAATGGCAAAAATGTATCAAATCGAAATACATTAACAGGAAATACCAGCATGAATCACGATATGAACGAACAATGTGAAATAGTAGAAGATGATCAAGAAGATAATGATACTGTATCTAGTATTGAACCAGCTGTAGTTGAAGAAATATCAAGTGATGACGGATCAAATGATGACCGTTCTAATACTAATACGGAATGGTCTAGTGAAGATACACAACCTTCAAAAGTATCAACTGAAAATGGAGATAGTTCAGAATGGTCTAGTGATGATACACTACCTTTGAATATTTTAATTCAAAAAAGAAAAAGCTCAGAATGGTCTAGTGAAGATTCACAACCTTTATTGAAACCAAGTCAGGCAAGAAAAACTAAGCAAAGTTCTACTATCCAAACTTTGAATAAACCAATTGAAAAGAGAAAACAATCACAATGGTCTGCTGAAGATATGAAACCTTTGAAGAGACCAATTCCGAAGACGAAATCAACTGATGAACATGGCAACCAGGCAAATAAAACAATGCACATTGAATGGATTAAGAAAAAACGAGCTAAAATAATTCCGGATATCGATGGTAGTCAATCGTTTTTGAATAGTCTTCTACCATACTTACGAAATATGACAGTAAGACAGAATAGGAGATTTCAACAGAAGGTCATAACTCTCGTTGATCAAATTCTTGATGATTCCGATATACCCAAAGTGATTACCCGCTCCTTATCTGTTGAATCTTCATCGCAACTGCCGGGAATTTCACCTAATGATACTAATTATCAACAACAACAGCGAAATAATCATCATCACCATCACAATATCAATGAAGATAGCAATTTTATTGACTTAACAGAAGATATACAAGAAGATACTACATCAGACAGGGTTGGGAATTTTTATTCATTAAGTTAAAATAGTTTGTATCTTGGCTCACTTGAATCAATAAATATTTTTTGGTGAGTCAAATAAACGAGCTTTTTTATATTTACCCAATTAGTCTGATTCAAATTCATTAATAACATAATACCGGCACGGAGAAGCAGAGTGCTCTGCGTGTAATTGTTCAATGCCGACGTCAAGGTCAATTCTGCTATATCCTTGCGAACTATGGAAGGTCACCATCAGTGCTAGTGCCCAACAACTCCTTGTCCATTGATGTTTGCACCGAATTGTACGTATTTGTTGAAAAGTCAATAATGATTTATTGCAACAAACACTCAACAACACCATTGATTGCACACACCTTGAGAAAAAAAGCAGCAATCAACACGTGGAAGAGGTCGGTACTATCAGGCCAATGCGACACGAGGGCCTTATGTATATCGTGCTCCTTTTGACCGCGCGCCATTAGAGTATGTACATATAATGGAAGTGTATACACGAGCTCCCCGAGGTGTGGTCACGCGAAGCCCTCATGACGCGCGAACTGTAGAGCGTCATGAGGACTACTGCTAGGCATCTGCATTGCCACAGGAGCTGCCAAATGGTCGTGTGTCATTTGAAATAAGAACCGTAGTGTTTTTGATATGGTGCAAAGCTTTTAAATTATGTATAGGAAAATTAATGCTGTTAGAGGAGATACGCCAGATATGTGGGATAATACAAAAGAAATATACAAAGATCCTAATAAAACATACGATAATAGTTGAAATTTTTTTCTGAAAATTCCTTCAATTTAGAATGTTTCAAAAAAAATTACCCGGTCAAATATCTTCCGCGATGGACGCACCCAAAATTTCTTTCCTTTTTTGTTTCTTTAATAGTTTTCCAACAGAATAATAAAATAAGATATTTTTACGAGTGTCGCGTTTGTTCGTAATTTAAAACTCAATATTTCAGATATCATTAACAAGTTCCATCTTTATTTAACTTTACTGTTTACTTTTATAATATTCACTAACAATTGTCAAATCAACCCTTTAGCTACCGCTAATACTGTACTTCTAATTGTCACATTCCGAATAGTTTACTTCGTTCGCTTCACTGCCTGAGATAAGACTCCTGATGTGAGAAGCGCCGAATTTATACTCAACGATTTATCCTTGAATCTTCCTGAATATTTCGTTCTCCGAACCCAAGGTTAACTAGTGTTATGGTCGCAGGTGTAAACCTAGCATTGCTAGTACAGACACCTACCCACCCATGACTGTCAATGGACCAGCTGGCACCATGCGGTGGAACGGGGAGGAATCGGGCAACGAAAAGGCCGGAAGACGTGACAGTCGGCGAGTGAATTAAGTAGTAGATAGCAGGAGCGAAAGGTTTTCTCTTTTTGGGTTGTGAAAAATTACGAGTAAGCGGGGAAAACTAACAATAAGCAGAAAAGGAATCTGTTAGAGGATTGAAAGTGGAATACAATCGGCAGTCAGTGAAAACAGGGCAAAAATTCTCAGGAGAAAAGGATTCGAAGACGAAGGAAATTTTTCAAAATAAAAGGGCACATGGGCCGTCGTGGAAAAAAGAAAAACCACATAAAAACAAAACGAAGCTAAGTAGAAAATTTAGTTAGGAAAAGTAGCTAGAATTGATATTTAATAACCAAATGAATTAATCGAGACAACATAAATAAATAATTAGTTTCATGGTTTCCGTAAACGTTCAGAGCAAATTTAAAGGATGTTTTTTTTGCAAGGCAATCTAATCAACAAAATGATATGAACAAGGAAAATGATAATAATTCTCAAAGTCGTTGCTAGAGAACGTGATGGTAGTCTGCTGGTCCAATGTTAAGCTATTTTTATTTTTTTGAGTTTGCAGTGAATCACGTATGTACTCTTATCACAGCTAAAGCAGTAGTATTTTTATAACAAATAGTTCGGTTGTGACATTTAATATATTGAAATAAATATGTACATATTCGAGCATTGAAGACAAGTTGACGCAATTTGATCTTAACGGAACATTCTGTTTACAGCAGAAATCTGCGCAACTAATAAGTTCGGATGCTGTTAATGAAAAAGAACAAAAAAAAAAAACTTAATTTCAATTCTGATAGACCGGACTATAATCAGCAGAATATACTTGGCGGTTTTAGTTCATAGAAAGTGACTCTCTGCCGCACTACAGTGAATTTGATTCTAAATCGGTAACATTGGACTCCTTCAAAGCAAGATTTGTTTACTGTATTTAAGCCCTACCAACCCTAGCACTCCATAAGCGTCACTCCAGGGACTACACTAAAACCTTGATCTGCGTCGTTAATTGGGACCCAAAAAGGACTACACAAATCGAAACGACGCAAATCGAAATTTATTTTCCTATACATAAATATTTTGTTAATTAGTACTAAAATAAAACATTTCCTTGCATCAAAAACTATTTTTATTTCAGTCATATGTACATAATACATAAAATATAATGCATACATAAATTCATTAAATATTAATTCATTAAAATAACAGAAAAATTCATTAAATAAAAAAAAAGTAAAAAATCCTTTATATTGCACAGGAATTATAATTTATAAGTTATTATTTTTTTAATTCTAATTCGATGAACTTGACGATTCTAAATCGATTACTATTTCTGTAGACTGATTTGGTTCTCGTACTGACTTATTTAAAAAGTTGTCCAAAGTTTGTTGCACTTTTGCCGATTTTTTTCCCTGATAAACTTCTTTGTAGCAATTGATAGCGTTATCTATAGATCTTGTCACTTTTAAACTTCGATTTTCGTCAGGGTCATTATCTACAAAAATGTCCATTGTCTGTGAAATAAGTTGCATCGCTTTCGAAATACAACCAACCGTTAACTGTTTTTCTTCTGGAACCACATCAAGTATATCAATATCGTCCACCAAAGAACGTTCAACATTTATAGAAATCAAATCTTCATTATTAAGCTCTTCATCGTGTGATATCAATATCTCATTTATATCATCTTCCTCCATGCCTTCAAAGTTTGCTTCTCTAGCTAATTCAGCAAGTTCTCTACGAACGGTTGGTACAATATCAACTTCTAAATCTTTAGATACGGTTTCTGGCCATAGTGGATGCCAAACTCCATTCATGCATGTATTTTTTACTTCCATCCATGAATGGTTTATATTTTCGATAGCTATAAAGATATTATAATTTTTCCAAAACTGTTTCATGGAGGGCATATCATCCCCATTAGTTGATGCAATAAGCTGGCTAAACGTTCGTCGTAGATAATAACATTTAAAATTTGATATGACATCTTGATCCATCGGTTGTATGATGGATGTCGTGTTTGGTGGCATAAAAACAAATTTCACATTTTCTGAAATATCGTCTAGATAAATTGGGTGTGATGGAGCATTGTCTACCAATATCAACATTTTAAAATCAATATTTTGAGTAGACAATAAGTTTTCAACTCGGGGACAGCGCAATTTTCTGCCCAATCTTTAAATAGAGCTGCAGTCATCCATGCTTTTTTATTCGAACGCCAATAAAGCGGAAGAGTACTTTTATCCACATGTTTAAAACCCCTTGGATTTTCAGAGTGGTGAATCAGAAAAGGCTTAAATTTGAATTTCTTCCTAGAAGAAGTGTAAGCCGATCTTTACTTACTTTATATCCAGGGCAAGATTTGTCAGTTTTGGAAATGAACCTGGTAGCCGTTTCCAATAAATGCCAGTTTCGTCGACATTAGTACTTGCTTCGAAGAATAACCACCTTCTTCAATAATCGCTTTTATTTCTATTTTAAATTTATTTGCAGCTGCAATATCTGCACTGGTAGATTCTCCTTTCAAAGCAACATTATGCAGTTTTGCTCTACTTATGAAACGTTCGAACCAACCTTGACTGGCTTCGAATTTTTCTGATTTTTTTCCGCTACATGATGGCGAATCCTTTTGAATATCGTTAAAAATACTTAACGCTTTGTTTTGAATCATCATTTTGCTCATTGGCATCCGGCGCTGATTTTGGTTCTCTATCCAAATACTAAGGAGGGACTCCATTTTTACCATAATGGAACTTCTTAGTTTGGTACTGGTTTGTTTTGATTGCAATGATGTAGTGGCTTTAGCAAACTCTCTTATTTGTTCAGCATCTCTATTACAAATTGTTCTCACTGTTGTAGGAGCTAAACTAAGATTTCTGGAAATTTCAACAGCCTTTTCCCCAGATTTAAAACGTTTTAACACTTCTAATTTCAGTTCCAAACTAATTTGTTTGCGCTTTTGACTCATTTTTTATGGCCTCTAATTTATTTTTTAAACAACACTTTTAATTTATACATATAACCAAATCCAACACTTTTAATTTATTTAAGCAAAACCAACACTTTTAATTTATTTAAACACTTTTAATTTACTCTTGAGATAGAAGACTATGTAATTTTATGTAATATTGCAAATTATGAAAAAACTTACTTTGAATTATAAGCTTGTATACATAAAGATTGAACTACAAAATTAAATGGGAAATCCCCTTTATATAAAATTTAAGCAACGCAAATTAAAAATTTTACGACGCAAATAAAAATTTTAACGACGCAACTCTGAAATCACGAAAATTCAAGAACGACGCAACTTCGAAAACGACGCAAATCGAAACGACGCAAATCGAAACGACGCAAATCGAGGTTTTAGTATATTATATTGCTATACATATTTTAAATTCAAATATCCTCTTTATAAGGGTGCTTACGTCTTAGTATAATCCGCTGGAGGAGCGCTTGGACATATTAAATTAGATTCTCTTCATTAAAGTGGTCGCGAAAATAGTCGAACATTTATATAATGAATTACTAAATTTATTTTTTGTGTAGTCCAATGGAGAATATATCATATAAAATTACTTTAAATTACATACCTTAAGATCCAGTGAATTTACCTTATGCGTAATCCGTTGGAGGAGCGCTTGTACATATTAAATTAGATTCTCTTCATTAAAGTGGTCGCGAAAATAGTCGAACATTTATATAATGAATTATTAAATTTAATTTTTTTGCGTAGTCCGATGGAGAATATATCATATAAAATTACTTTAAACACATACATTAAGATCTAGTGAATTTAGACCCTAGTCATTAAGCACGGAATGTTTTTCCATTTATGGAGTGTAAGAGTCCATAATATTGTTGATTCCTGCGTATTAAAACCGTCAGCCAGAACCAGTAATTTTACCTTAAATGGAAGTACGTTGGATGAAAAGTTTGAATGTGGTACTGAAAGTGTAAGAGCATAAGACAGCCCAGAGGAGTTAAGATAGTCGGCTTCCCCGCATCCATTTTATTGTCTACCGTACCCCTCAAGAAGGCCTTCTCGAGAGTTACCCCCACTATTGAAAGTTGGTTTTGCTCATCGTTGTTGATTCTATTCTAGACCTCTCCACTTTCTAGTGGACGCGAATTATCCATATAAAAACCCACTGTGTTTGCTTTAGCTCAGGTAGCAATCAGATTGTAATTGTAAAGTATATACCATAACAGAGCTTCGGGGTGATATTAAGCACTAATCAACAACTGCACCGTGTGGAAAGTCACCTAACTGAACGAACCAACGAATGGAATACTCGTCGGGCGTGAATTTAACAAAAGAAAAACAAAAAAACAAAAAATAGCTTATTTGTGCTGCTACTCGTCGGGGGTGATTTTAAGCAATAACAAAAATGGTACTTTATCAGCTAAGAAAGCGAAATAAAAATTAACATGATTCAGTAAAAGGGTTTCTTTTCTCTCCTCTGCCTGAGTCTCTCACCTTTCTCCTACAGGTGAAGCGTAAAGGGACATCTTAACCGAGTAGCCAGGATGTCATGAGAGGCCAGGGACGGCAAAGGATCAGGGCATCCGATCCTTAGGATTATCCTTAGGTGAGTGACGTATGTGGTCTCTTCTGGATGAGGGTGTGCGCATTTTCGCTTTTCTGATCTCCGTTTCAGGAAGACAGGCACGAATTCTTTCTGTTAAGGGTAAGGTGACAGCGGCAGGTTTTCGTGGTACCCACCCCACACTCTCCGCCATAGCTATCGTGCCGCCCTGCAGTCAACGCTGTCCACCGAGTGCTCTGTCAGCTCATGCTGGCAGTCTGGACTTTACGTCCAAAAGAAATCACTCATCATAATGTACCATAACAAATGACGCCCAACGTGGGGCCACCTCAGTTAGACTACGGTGGTCTAAGTATAAATTTTACTGGGGACTGAGACTTAGAGTGAGACGATCATCTGGTGTCTGTTAGTTGATTGACCTCAGGTCTCATATCCAGTGGAAGTTATATGTGGACCTGGGTCTAACTGGTTTGTTATTAGTGAATTTTGGTAGGGTAACAGTAGAATTTTTTTAAAGTTTTGATTTCGTTTTGAAAAATTTAGAGTTTTGGATTTTTTGATTAAAGGAGAGTAAAGAAACGTCTTAGGAAGTTTTTTTGAAAGTGCAGTTTGGCTTTAAGTTTGACTTTGGTCAAGCCTCAAGCCTGAACAGTTTGTTGAATTTTTGAATTTTTTTGAAATTTTTGAATTTTTTTGTATATCGTTCCCTCTGGCCTTCAGCCATGGAATTGGCGGGTGACCTCACTTAAATTTTTATTCAGTTCTCACGGAGGCCTGTCCAGTCTGGCCATCTGGCTGGACAGGATAATGCATATGAGAGATGACTTCTTGGCTTAAGCAAGGTAGTCGACCTCATACATGGCCCTGCCTAGCTAGGGAACCAGATGGATAGTCCAGTCCTAGGAGAGGAAGGAAATAGCTGTAGGAGAGTGGGAGCGGCACCAGAGACCTTCAGTAATCAGAAGTTGGCATACTGCTAGCTGCCTGGCTGAAGCATCTCTGATGGCGCTCTCAGTCCCTTGCATCCTCGACCGACTCCTCCAAAGACTTTCAGTGAAGAACATGAATCAGTTTGACAGTCATGTTACTTCGGCACATAGTACGTCACTCTCCGAAGGAGATCCTGACCTGAGGAGAGGAAGGGAGGAGCTGTTGGAGGGTGCGAGCGATCCTAGGGACCTCCAGTGATCAGGAGTTGGCATACTGCTAGATGCCTGGCTGAAGAGTCTCTGGTGGCGTTCTCAGTCTTTGACAGCGACGACCGACCTTTCTTCGGGTCCCCAAATTTTGTATACCAATGAGGTATTCATTGGATGGGAGAGCTTCGCGGGGGGGAGAGAGAGGGACAAGCCAATTATCCTTGTAGAACTTGAGTTTGGTACATTCTTCTTTCTAGAAGAAATTTTCTAAATTGTTTGATATTCATTCTTCTTTGTAGAAGAATTTTTTGAAATCGTTTGATACTCATTCTTCTTTGTAGAAGAATTTTTTTCGAAATTGTCTAATATTCAGTCTTCTTTGTAGAAGAAAATTTTTCTAAATTGGTTGATATTCATTCTTCCTCGTAGAAGAAATTTTTGAAATTGTTGGATACACATTCGTCTTTGTAGAAGAATTTTGTTTGAAATTGTCTGATATTCAATCTTCTTTGTAGAAGAAATTTTTCTAAATTGTTTGATAATCATTCTTCCTTGTAGAAGAAATTTTTCTAAATTGTTTGATATTCATTCTTCCTTGTAGAAAATTTTTTCCTAAATTGTTCGATATTCATTCTTCCTCGTAGAAGAATTTTTTTGAAATCGTTTGATATTCATTCTTCTTTTTAGAAGAAACGTTAAAACTTGTTTGATATTCATTCTCCTGTGTATAAGGAAATTATTGCAATACGCGTCTTTCTTAATCGAATAGAATTGGTAGGGCTAATTTGAAGAATGCTTACCGCTGGAAGCGGTGCCATTTGAAATATGCTCAATCTGCTAGGATACGGACTGGACGATTAAATCACGAGCAGTGTCCACCTATTGTGGGCATATCTTCCATAAGAAGTGTCTCCAGAAATGGATTAAAGAGAAGTCCAGCTGTCCAAATTGCAGGCTGTTTCTTAGTCAGACCGACTTCTCTACATATACAGGCCCGACAGGCAACCGCCCAATGACCAGAGCATTCGGTCAAGAATCTCTTATTTCTACCTTACGGCAGCTGACCTCGTCGCCGACGCCACTGCCCTCACTACCCACAAGGCCGCAGCGATGTCGCTCAAATGAGGAGATCCCTAGACCAAGCCAAGCGCGCGGTACTGTCAGACGCGAGGCGGCAGTAGGTAAAACATATTTAGATCTAGCAGGTCTACAAGCACAAATCGCCGACCTAGTCAGAGGTGAGATGTCACGCTGCCTCAATGATTTTCGAGCCGAATTACAATCTCAATCCCTACGTCCATCCGGTCCAACAGTACCACCAATAGATGTCACTCGTCCACCCCCTGCTATACCGCGCATGTCATAACCACTGCTTCCGGGCCTTGAGCTACCCCATAATGCTAACCAAGCATCCAACAATAGTCAGCCGAATATCGTTGGCCAAAACCAGAGGTCAGTACCATCAAGATCTTCTTCTCGACTGCCTTCTTTTCAAGAACCATTTACAGATCCAGAACGAGCCTCTCGATCATCGCCCCAACATTGGTCTAGGCGTTCGTCAAGCCCTATTAAGGGGTGGAGGCTATTATATAACGGGGACAATTCCATCTTATCCGTGGAAGACTTCATCTTCCGGGTAGGGGCGCCAACGAATACCACCTTGTACGGTGACTTCGAACTCTTGGTCAGGCACCTGCACATCCTGTTCTGTGATAGAGCGACTAACTGGTACTGGTCATTATTACGGATAAATGCAACTCCTAACTGGGAGCAAATCCGAGCGGCCCTATTAACTGAGCGGGGCGACCTTAGGATACGACGCCATTTGATGAACCGGAGAGAATTTTAGCCTGTATCTCCAAGCAATGGTGGAACTGCGAAACCAGCTGCAGAATGCTATGTCGGAGCGTGAATTTCTCGATCTTATTAAAACGAACCTTCTCCCGGCCATTCAGTGTCAAATCTGCCTACATCCAACAAACTCAATAACCTAATTGCGGGCGTTGGTCATGCAGATACAAGCCACTCATGACCTAATTGGGTCATCACACACTCCTAGTGGCAATAATAGAGCCCTTGCTCTAACGGCCTCTAATATCATGCACCCAGGGAGAAACGCGCGGTACCGGGTCCATGAACTAAGTAACGTAACACCAGAAGACCAACCCTTTCCCGACTCCCCAGAGTTGGAAGTGGCTGAACTACAAACAAGAACTCCTAGTAGAACGGAATCCATCTGCTGGAACTGTGACCAACGAGGTCATTTTTATACAGACTGCCCACGCACCTCGACGGTTTATTTCTGTTATGGCTGCGGGCAGAAAAATATAATAAAGCCTAATTGTCGATTTTGCGCTGCGAAAAACATGAGACAGTTCGGAAGCAACAAGACCAGGTTCCGGCCAAACGCAACGAGGTATCCTCGGACAACTCGGACCCCTGTTACAGCGTCTCAGACAACAGTCCCAATGTCTGCAGTGGTAAAGATCAGTCCAGATCCGCAATAATTTCACCAGAAACTCTGGACTTGATCTCCTGGGGAGATGATCCAGGAAACGTTCCAGATAATATCCCTAACAGTTTAAAAGTCGAAATTTATGATTCCGAAAAGCACTCGTCTTTATTGGACATAGAAGGCACAAACCCCACCTTGGGGAATAATAGCTGCACTAGCAACCACCCACTAGACCTTTCGTCGGATCCGTCGTTAATCTTTGACGTTCCATTAATGCCAATTGCGACAAAGCCTACGAGTATTGCTGAGGAGGAGGTCCAGAGTCCCACCTATCAGATATTGAGATGGCCATCAACCTCTGTGATGACGAGTGGCCGTGAGCCTGCTCAATATCCACTGACGCCATACCACGAGCGCCTGAACAACTATCGCGCCATGAAAGCAGAGAGGAAGAAGTTGGCCCACATCACAGTGTCGGTACCAGACGGCATTTGGCCGTATGCTTAAGTACACTTACTCGGGCAAACCGTGTCAGGACTATTAGATAGTGGTGCCACTGTCAGTATCCTAGACCGGATAGCTCTTGAGAGGTTGCCGGAGGCGGAGGTCCAATAGAAGAGGTACAAGACTCAAGCGGAGGTAGCTAAAGGGGCCATGACGAGTGTTCATGGTCATGTGGACCTGGATGTCACTTTCCGTAGTGAGAGTCAGAACGTGCGTTTCTACGTGGCTGCGTTGCTCACTCAAGCTCTGTATCTGGGGATAGACTTCTGGCGCTTATTTGGGTTAGCTCCAGATGTCCTGGGTGCAGTTGCGGAGGTGAAACTAGGACTGTTAGCGGCCTCAGACACGGACTGCCATCTTCTTTCGGAGCAAGAGTCGAAACGCCTTGAAGCCACCAAACAGCTGTTTCCATCTTTTGCATCCTAAGGTTTGAGCAAAACTTCTCCAATTACCCATAAGATCGACACTGGCGATACACTTCCGATAAAACAACGTTTTTATCCTATATCACCAGGAGTACAAAGTCTGATGGACGCCGAATTAGAGCGAATGTTATCACTGAGAGTGATAGAAAAGAGCCAGAGCCCATGGAGCTCTCCAGTAGTCTTAGTAAGGAAGCCAAGGAAGGTCCGACTTTGTTTTGACGCCAGGAAGCTGAATCACGAAGAAGGACGCCTATCCGCTACCACAGATATACGGAATTCTGGGTCGACTGCCTCCGGCAAAATACATCACAAGTGTGGACCTAAAGGACGCATTTTGGCAGATCCCGCTAGGCCAAGAGTCCCGAGAGAAGAACGCTTTTACAGTGCCTGGTCACGCACTGTATCATTTCACGGTGATGTCCTTTGGAATATGCAACGCTCCTCAAATTATGGACACAGTCATCTCATTCGATCTTCGCGACAACGTTGTTAATTGTTGTTGTTAATTCAGTCTCAAGACTTTGATTCACACCTAGCTTTGCTAGCCAGGGTGGCCGATTGCTTGAGGAAGGCTTGTTCGAACCTAATCGATTCGAATATATTTTTGTTCATATTGAAAACTTCTGAAAGAAAGCATGCTGAAAACAAAGAATTAAATTTTTAGTAAAACTAAATCTAATTTTATTTCTCTTAAGCGAAAAACATGTACACAACCCAACATAGCCATGTATTTGTCATCTTCCTAGCATATTGCACAAATACAACATAAAAGTATAGCCTCATTGAGCAAATTAAATTAAAATTACTATCAAAAAATAATTCCTGAAAAGGGAACATATTACAACAATACTATGCTGAAATTGAGTTCTGAAAAGAAAACAAATTCAATCTAATTACAATTTTTCCAAAAATAGGTACAACATCTATCAAAAGCATGTGTTGTCATGTAACATACAATGCATGGCACAAATACAATCAGATCAAGCAGATCAATTTGCAACTCTAGCATTATCAACATTATAAGTACCATCGAACGGGAATTTCTTCTCTACGTGATACGAAATAATATTTTTGCAAATATAATTTCATTTAACACAACAGCATGTGTTGCTCTAAATTTCTTCTTGCTATGCACTTTTGTTCGTTGCTAGGCAAATTTTATCGCTAGCACCGTAAGAGCACAGTTGCATTGCCAATTCTTGTAATCATGCGCCGCTGCTACTCTATCAGTGGTGTCGTGTGCAAGCAAGGGCTATAAAAAACGACAAGCTGACTAATCTCGATCTCTTTTTGTACTTGGCATCGCTTGGGGTAAGTTGGCTCTGTAGGGACTAACATTTATATCGGGTATCGACTGATATATCACTTTAACAACTAACAATTATTTCTGGTATCGACGGGAATAAACACATCTTAATTCGGGTCTCGACTGAAGTTAAGATATTTACTAATAATTCTTTCTGGTCTCGACGGGAATAAACGCATCTTATTTCGGGTCTCGACTGAAGATAAGATATTTACTAACAATTATTTCTGGTCTCGACGGGAATAAACACATCTTAATTCGGGTCTCGACTGAAGTTAAGATATTTACTAACAATTATTTCTGGTCTCGACGGGAATAAACACATCTTAATTCGGGTCTCGACTGAAGTTAAGATATTTACTAACATTATTTCTGGTCTCGACGGGAATAAACGCATCTTAATTCGGGTCTCGACTGAAGTTAAGATAGTTACTAACATTATTTCTAGTCTCGACGGGAATAAACGCATCTTATTTCGGGTCTCGGCTGAAGATAAGATATTTACTAACAATTATTTCTGGTCTCGATATTAAGATATTTACTAACATTATTTCTGGTCTCGACGGGAATAAACGCATCTTATTTCGGGTCTCGACTGAAGATAAGATAACACTTTAAGCCGGGTCTCGACTGACTTAAAGAATATTATCTCAGGTCTCGACTGAGATAGTACCTTACTAACATAAACACTTTATTTCTGGTCTCGACGGGAATAAAGAATTGTTCTAACCCATGGTTAGAACAAAGGGTCTTAACATTAGCTTAAAGCCAACCCTCCAGCGTCAAGTTGTAGATCGGTGAGTACCAGTCACTTGTAACAAAATAATATTTATTCATACATCTATTTTATTATATATTTATTCATATATATATTTACATATTATATTCTTCTGATGCATATTTATTAAATATCATAATTTTACTTTATTCTACATCAATTTTACATATATATATTGACGATTTTATATTGCAAGTGTCTGCCAATAAGTGTTTTCAGTGTGATACAAAAATTCTCTGACCCAAAATTTATATATTGAGTTTTATCCCACATAACTATTCTTGATAATCGTACATTTTAAGTCTGTGACAAGTGTTTTCTGGTGTGTATGGATATCTGACCTAACAACTAAATACAGAATCTGATTTTGGTGTAATTAGTGGATAATCTTAAGAATTAAGTGTAATAATTTATTGAAAGTTAAAACGTAGTGAACAGCGCTTGTTTTTTTTAAGATATTCGACCACTGACCTTGATCCAAATTTACCAGTGAATTCATTTCAGTTTCACTAACTTCAAATTTGCGTGTACGTTCCACTAGCGGACAGTACAAGGCTGGTCTCACTATTAATGTCGAGAAGAGCAGATTCTGCATAAAAGAGACTAAATATTTGGGCTTTATAGTCGGAGAAAGTGGCATAAAGACCGACTCAGACAAGGTCGCAGCTATAGTAGAATACCGGACACCTAAAACCGTTCGGCAGGTCCGACGCCTGTTGGGTATGGCAGGATGGTATCGACGGTTTATACCAAACTATGCTGACCTGACGTCCAGTCAGTTCAAATGTACCACGGAAGCCCAAACGTCTTTTGAGCAGTTGAAGAAAAAGCTAACCTGTGCTCCATTACTAGTGAGCCCGGACTTCACCAAGCCGTGCGTCATCTAATGCGATGCTAGCCAAGAAGGGATAGGAAGAGTAGTGATGCAGCTGGATAACGAAGGCCACGAAAGGCCTATCGCGTATGTTTAAAAAAAAATTAAACTCAGCACAACGTAATTACATCGTCACTGAGCAAGAATGCTTGGCAGCCGTCCTAAGTATCCAGAAGTTCCGCCCATTTATAGAACTAATCGTTACGGATCATGCTATCTTGAAATGGCTGATGTCCCAAAAGGACCTCAGCGGTAGACCAGCTCGGTGGAGTCTGAAGCTTCAGGGCTTTGACTTCACCATAGAACATCGGAAGAGAAGCCTTTACGTAGTACCTGACGCATTGTCACGAGTACACTGTGACAGTTTAACAGCTAAAGAAGAGACTGGTCCCGAGGTCGACCTTAGCTCTCCACACTTCAATCCATTGGAGTACGAGGAGTTGAGGCAGCGAGTAAAATCGCCCTGAAACAAGCTACCAGCTTTATGAGTCAGAGCGGGTTTCGTTTACATCCGAACAGTTCCAAGGACAGGGGATCCAGTCCAGGAGGAAGAAGCCTGGAAGCTTTGGATTCCACGTGGGCTCGTCACCAGCGTCATCTCAAGAGCGCATGGTCCGCCATTGTCTTCTCATGGAGGCATAGGAAAGATTCTGGAACGGTTACGAAGACACCTATATTGGCCAAGAATGACCGTCGACGTTCGAAATTATATAAGCTCGTGTGACGCGTGTAAGGAAATAAAGGCTCCAAACACCATTTTAAGACCACCTATGGGAAATTGGTCTCAGACCGAACGGCCGTGGCAGCGAATATATATCGATTTACTAGGTCGTTACCCCAGATCGAAAAAAGGAAACATTTGCATGATCATAGCCCAAGATCACTTCTCGAAATATCCCTTGTTAAAACCTATTAAAAAGACCTCTGCTCAGCAAATTTGTCAGTTTGTGGAAACCGAGCTCTTTTACATGTTTGGAATTCCAGAAACAGTAATAACAGACAATGGATCCCAATTTCGGTCGGCCCAGTTTACGAAATTACTAGAGAAGTACGGCGTATACCATCTCTGAACTGCGGAATACTCCCCACAGGCCAATGCATCCGAGCGGGTCAACAGGTGCATATTAGCCGGAATCCGAGCATGTCTCAACAACGAGCATAATAAATGGGACGAGAAACTGAGTTACATCGCCAGCCCCTTAAGGAGCTCAGTACACAAGGCGACTGGTTTCTCTCCGTATAAAGTACTTTTTGGATTTCACATGGTGGAACACGCAAATTCTTATAAACTACTGAGGACTCTAGGCACGTTGAGCGAACCAATAGCAATGGATGAAACCTACAAAGTGCAGTTAATTCGGGCCAAGGTCCAAGAAAACTTAAACCATGCATTCGAGCAGGGCACAAAAGTTTATAACCTGCGCTCAAAACTTGTAGAATTCAAAGTAGGTCAGGAAGTATATCGGCGGAACTTCATACAGAGTAGTTTTCAACATCAGATCAGTGCTAAGCTAAGTCGCAAGTTCCATAAATGTCGAATCAGATCTCGAAAAGGGAATTCCTTGTATGAACTCCAAGACCTCGAAGGAAAACTCATCGGCGTCTTCCACGCCAAGGATATCAGGCCATGACCAGATAGTGACCAAACACAAGTATATATGTTGCTTGTCTTCTTCCAGGTAGCCCTAAAAAGGCATCCGGCCAGCTTAACTGGTAACTGCAGGGTACCGATGTGCCGCTTAGGACCCATCCAGCCTAGCGGTCGGTATACCTTTTATTAGTAAGCCTACTTTTCTATTTTTCTTTTTCCACTCCCACATGGTGCAATACGGATAGCGGAGCTGCCGTAGCAATTTTACTTTTTAACCGATTCCGAAACTTTAAACCTAGCCCATCTCTACTTTGAATGTGTAGATGTTTCATCTCTAATCCCTTCTGGGTTAGCCTTGTTATGAGGATTGTACTTTTCTATTTCTTCTTCATTATTTCCCAATCTGCGGTGGTCGAGCAAAACTTTTATAAAGGATGATGATCCTAGTCTAGCTCATCTCTACCTTGAATGTGTAGATGTTTCATCTCTAATCCATTCTGGGTTAGCCTCGTTATGAGGATTTTACTTTTCTGTTTTCTTCAACATCTCCTTAATCGGTAGTGGTCGTGGGTCGAGTCACACATTGGGCGCCTCAGGACAAGGCCTTAGTGTTAAGATCGGCTAGCTCAGTCGACCATCTTCCAGGATCGTCTGTCACACAGGTGCATCACACGACCCTGCCCAGTTATGGCCGCAGGTGTAAACCTAGCATTGATAGTACAGACACCTAGCCACCCATGACTGTCAATGGACCAGCTGGCACCATGCGGTGGAATGAGGAAGAATCGGGCAACGAAAAGGCCGGAAGACGTGACAGCCGGCGAATGAATAAGTTGTAGATAGCAGGAGTGAAAAGTTTTCTCTTTTTGGGATGTGAGAAAGTACGAGTAAGCGGGGAAAACTAACAATAGCAGAAAAGGAATCTGTTAGAGGATTGAAACTGGAATACAATCGGCAGTCAGAGAAAACAGGGACAAAAATTTTCAGGAGAAAGCGATCGAAAACGAAGGAGATTTAAAAAAAAAAGAGCACATGGGCCGTCCTGGAACAAAGAAAAACCACATAAAAAAAAGCAGTTAAGTAGAAAATTTAGTTAGGAAAAGTAGCTAGAATTGATATTTGATAACCAAATGAATTAATCGAGACAACATAAATAAATAATTAGTTTCATGGTTTCCGTAAACGTATCGAGCAAATTTAAAGGATATTTTTTTTTCAAGGCAATCTAATCAACAAAATGATATGAACAAGGAAAATGATAATAAGTACGTTCACAGTGATTTTAAATTCTCAAAGTCGTTGCTAGAGAAAATGATGGTAGTCTGCTGGTCCAATGTTGAGCTATTTTTTTGTTTTTTTAGTTTGCAGTGAATGACGTATGTACTCTTATCACAGCTAAAGCAGTAGTATTTTTATAACAAATGGTTCGGTTGTGACATTAAATATATTGAAATAAATATGTACATATTCGCGCATTGAAGACAAGTTGACGCAATTTGATCTTAACGGAACATTCTGTTTACAGCAGAAAACTGCGCAACTATTAAGTTCGGATGCTGTTAATGAAAAAGAACAAAAAAAAAACTTAATTTCAATTCTGATAGACCGGACTATAATCAGCAGAATATACTTGGCGGATTTAGTTCATAGAAAGTGACTCTCTGCCGCACTACAGTGAATTTGATTCTAAATCGGTAACATTGGACTCCTTCAAAGCAAGATTTGTTTACTGTTTATAAGCCGTACCAACCCTAGCACCCCATGAGCGTCACTCCAGGGACTATATGTTATATTGCTATACATATTTTAAATTCAAATATCCTCTTTATAAGGGTGCTTACGTCTTAGTATAATCCGCTGGAGGAGCGCTTGGACATATTAAATTAGATTCTCTTCCTTAAAGTGGTCGCGAAATTAGTCGAACATTTATATATCGAATTATGAAATTTAATTTTTTTGAAAGGATATGTTTTTTTCCAAGGCAATCTAATCAACAAAATGATATAAACGAGGAAAATGATAATAAGTACGTTCACAGTGATGTTAAATTCTCAAATTCGTTGTTAGAGAAAATGATGGTAGTCTGTTGGTCTAATGTTAAGCTATTTTTATTTTTTTTTAGTTTGCAGTGAATCACGTATGTACTCTGTAGCGTATACCCCCTTACGCTACTTTTGTTTGGCTTCTCTACGTCTGTAGAGAAAACCCCATGATTTCCCAGAGTATATAATTTAATAAAATTTAGCTATTTCCGAGAAGTAGCCCTATGCTACTTCTCCCTAGGAGAAAATTCCTGAAAAGTTCAAATTTATATATTTTCGAGAAGTAGCCCTATGCTACTTCTCCATCGTACCAAAATTCCTGGAAGAATAAAAGATAAAATTTATTTATTTTCAAGAAGTAGCCCTATGCTACTTCTTCATATTAGAAAATTCCTGAAAAGGTAAAATTTATATATTTTCAAGAAGTAGCCCTATGCTACTTCTCCATAGTACAAAAAATTCCTGGAAAAATAACAGATAAAATCTATGTATTTACAAGAAGTAGCCCTATGCTACTTCTTCATATTAAAAAAATTCCTAAAAAAAAAACATATCTATACATACCCGCATACAAGGCCAAGTATAAAATAAACAACAACAACAGCAGAGTATTTTCAGTCGAAAAATTCTAATATGTGCAAAATGAATACAAAATACAATTTTCCGTTTAAAACTTACCGCTAGTCAACCACATCAAAGCGACGAAAACGGCAATTCGTCTAGCTGTAACAGATCGCGTGATGCCATCATGCAATGTGTTGCAGCAGGCTTGAAAAAAGAACAAAAAAATTCTGAGTAGAAAAAGGCGCTCGCTTGCCGGTGGCTGAGTGAAGAACGATGGAATGCAGGGAGACTGCTGGTAGTCTTTAGAGTTTCTTGTTTTTGCGCTTTTGTGAACTGAAAGGAAACGTTTTAGTTTATTCATTCTGGTCGTGAATTTTAATTAATTGGATTACTTACCTGTGCGACAGTGATTTTCCTAAAGGTCTTTCTCATAGTGAACTTAAAGAAAAAATGTTTTATTAATGTTGCACATTCATAAATTGTGTTAATTAGAATACTTACTTGTGCGACCGTGATTTTCCTAAAGATCTTTCTAATAGTGAACTGAAAGAAAATTTTATTATTAATGTTGCACATTCATAAATTGTGTTAATTAGAATATTTACCTGTGCGACAGTGATTTTCCTAAAGATCTTTCTACTGAGGAACTGAAAGAAAATTTTAGTATTAATGCTGCGCATTTGTAAGTTTTAGTATTTTGAAATATTTACCTGTGCGACGGTGATTTTCACATAGATATTTCTAATAGTGAGCTGAAAGAAAATGTTGGTATTAATGTTGCGCATTCATAAATTTTATTAATTGGAATACTTACCTGTGCGACAGCGATTTTTCACATAGATCTTTCTAATAGTGAACTGAAAGAAAATGTTGGTATTAATGTTGCGCATTCATAAGTTTTAGTATTTGAAATATTTACCTGTGCGACAGTGATTTTCCCCATAGATCTTCCTAATAGTGAACTGAAAGAAAATGGTGGCATTAATGTTGCGCATTCATAAATTTTATTAATTGGAATACTTACCTGTGCGACAGCGATTTTTATGTAGATCTTCCTAGTGGTTAACTGAAAAGAAAATTTTGGTTTGTTAATGCTGTACACTCATAATTTGTATTAAATGGAATATTTACCTGTGCGACAGTGATTTTCCTAAAGATCCTTCTACTGGTGAACTGAAAGAAAATTTTAGTATTAATGCTGTGCACTTATAATTTGCCTTATTTGAAATATTTACCTGTGCGACGGTGAGTCTTATACCCCATAGTAGTGGCGAAGCTGAGAGCAAATTTGGGGAAAAGTTTCCTTGCACGTAACAAAGATCATTTTGAAAATTTTTCCGGCGGGACGGCAAGTTAGATTTATACCGGCGAGGAAGTATCGCTCTGGCAGAAGTTACGGCAAAACATTTCGGTCTTACATATCCGAAGGAGCAGGGAAGCGAGGAGGTGAACTCATACTTCAACATAGTCCTGAAGCAGCTAGCATATAGTTGGAAAACCAGTGTCCAACCCTTTTGGTAAAGGAGGAAACCCCGAATATGAGTAAATCAGGTGTTATGTAAGTCCATAGCGGACCACAAGGTTAGTTCAAATTTTCTCTAAGTATTATTATTTGCTTTGTGTTCTTTTGTTCTTAATTTTACAGTGTTAAAGTCATTTAGTGTACATCTAAGGTTAGGCGTCGATCACAGGGTTCGATAAGTCACATAATAGGAAAGCTCTTATTAGGGCTAGTTGTAAGGGTTTTGATCTAGATTGATATTAACCGGAGGCTTTGTTTCCCTTAGTTTTTATATATACCATGTTAATCTTTGTGTGATCGGGTTTCCTCCCTCGTAAGCGATACATATGCCTAGACAACCGCAATAAATAAATTATTTTGATTTGGACTTGATGAAATTGTGAGTTCCTTGTTACGCCTTCCTTCTTCTTTTGGGTGATTTGGTTTGGTCACCTTTGGCCGCCCTTATCCAAGTAGCTTTCTTCTTTTGTTTACAGGTTGGTAACGGATCCAGCACGATGGAGTGAGTAGTTCCATAAAGGGGATGGTCGCGGACAGGAGGGAGGTCGTTTCCACACACACACGGCAATAGATGTAAAACACGTACAGATGGGGATGAGCATTTCGATACGACTTTGGAGGCTTTCCCAGGGTGGATGGAGGCGATTGGGCCCAACATTACCCAAAGCCGGGGTCTCAACAACATCATAGACCCCTCTCAACTCTCTCACTCTTTCTCAATCGTCCATTTGCCAGCGTTGTAAGCTCTCCGGGTGAATTGACACTTGTTCGGCGTTGCTGAGGTCTTCTATTCTCCTTCCTTTTGCAGCATATAAATAAAATCAATTTTGTTCTTTTTAGGCTTTTAGGTTCCACCATGAGAAGGAAGCCTGCATTAGATCTTTTTTTTTCTGTCCGTCCGTCTGTCTGATCAGCTATGTTGACGATTCTGCACAGCTTAACAAGCATCAAGGGATGTGGGTGGCAAGAACCACCCCAAGCCGGCTGATCGCTAGCGGCATATTTGCTGTGCAGCCACCCACGCTAATCCCGCGATGATTTTGTAACAAAGAGGTGTCGGATGCAGTATGTATCTACATTCAGGTCCAACTGAATGTAGGTAGATCTGTCGGCTGACAAGCTCTGCGTTACAACTCTTATCACAGCTAAAGCAGTAGTATTTTTATAACAAATAGTTCGGTTGTGACATTAAATATATTAAAATAAATATGTACATATTCCAGCATTGTGGACAAGTTGACGCAATTTGATCTTAACGGAACATTCTGTTTACAGCAGAAATCTGCCCAACTATTAAGTTCGGATGCTGTTAATGAAAAAGCACAAAAAAAAGAATAAAACTTAATTTCAAGTCTGATAGACCGGTCTATAATCAGCAGAATATACTTGCCGGATTTAGTTCATAGACTACAGTGAATTTGATTCTAAATCGGTAACATTAGACTCCTTCAAAGCAAGATTTGTTTACTGTTTATAAGCCGTACCAACCCTAGCACCCCATGAGCGTCACTCCATGGACTATATATTACATTGCTATACATATTTTAAATTCAAATATCCTCTTCATAAGGGTGCTTACGTCTTAGTATAGTTCGCTCGAGGAGCCTTGGATATATTAAATTAGATTCTCTTCATTAAAATGGTCGCGAAAATAGTCGAACATTTATATAATGAATTATTAAATTTATTTTTTGTGTAGTCCAATGGAGAATATATCATATAAAACTACTTTAAATAACATACCTTAAGATCCAGTGAATTTACCTTATGCGTAATTCGTTGGAGGAGCGCTTGGACATATTAAATTAGATTCTCTACATTAAAGTGGTCGCGAAAATACTCGAACATTTATATAATGAATTATTAAATTTATTTTTTGTGTAGTCCAATGGAGAATATTTCATATAAAATTACATTAAATAACATACCTTAAGGTCCAGTGAATTTACCTTATGCGTAATTCGTTGGAGGAACGCTTGGACATATTAAATTAGATTCTCTTCATTAAAGTGGTCGCGAAAATAGTCGAACATTTATATAATGAATTATTAAATTTATTTTTTGTGTAGTCCAATGGATAATATATCATATAAAATTACTCTAAATTACATACCTTATGCGTAATCCGTTGGAGGAGCGCTTGGACATACTAAATTAGATTCTCTTCCTTAAAGTGGTCGCGAAATTAGTCGAACATTTATATATCGAATTATTAAATTTAATTTTTTTGAAAGGATATGTTTTCTTCCAAGGCAATCTAATCAACAAAATGATTTGAACAAGGAAAATGATAATAAGTACGTTCACAGTGATTTTAAATTCTCAAAGTCGTTGCTAGAGAAAATGATGGTAGTCTGCTGGTCCAATGTTAAGCTATTTTTATTTTTTTTTAGTTTGCAGTGAATCACGTATGTACTCTTATCACAGCTAAAGCAGTAGTATTTTTATAACAAATGGTTCGGTTGTGACGTTAAATATATTAAAATAAATATGTACATATTCCAGCATTGAGGACAAGTTGACACAATTTGATCTTAACGGAACATTCTGTTTACAGCAGAAATCTTCCCAACTAATAAGTTCGAATGCTGTTAATGAAAAAGAATAAAACTTAATTTCAAGTCTGATAGACCGGACTATAATCAGCAGAATATACTTGGCGGATTTAGTTCATAGAAAGTGACTCTCTGCCGCACTACAGTGAATTTGATTCTAAATCGGTAACATTGGACTCCTTCAAAGCAAGATTTGTTTACTGTTTATAAGCCGTACCAACCCTAGCACCCCATGAGCGTCACTCCAGGGACTATATATTATATTGCTATACATATTTTAAATTCAAATATCCTCTTTATAAGGGTGCTTACGGCTTAGTATAATCCGCTGGAGGAGCGCTTGGACATATTAAATTAGATTCTCTTCATTAAAGTGGTCGCGAAAATAGTCGAACATTTATATAATGAATTATTAAATTTATTTTTTGTGTAGTCCAATGGAGATTATATCATATAAAATTACTTTAAATAACATACCTTAAGATCCAGTGAATTTACCTTATGCGTAATTCGTTGGAGGAGCGCTTGGACATATTAAATTAGATTCTCTTCATTAAAGTGGTCGCGAAAATAGTCGAACATTTATATAATGAATTATTAAATTTATTTTTTGTGTAGTCCAATGGAGAATATATCATATAAAATTACTTTAAATTACATACCTTAAGATCCAGTGAATTTACCTTATGCGTAATTCGTTGGAGGAGCGCTTGGATATATTAAATTATATTCTCTTCATTAAAGTGGTCGCGAAAATAGTCGAACAGTCAGTAGACTATAAAAAGATAGAAATTGAGGAAGAACCACTGACTTATAACAATGGCTGAGCGATTTGCTATTTCATGTGGCACAAAAAATATTGTGTTTCTGTATATCACCGTTAGAGCACCCTTTAAAACGATTACATAAAAAACATGTAAAACTCAACCAATCAGATGAAATTTTACACCCGTAAATCGAATTTAATTAAAAAAATATATTTTCTTGTGCCCAAGTGATATTTTAATCGCTTATAAGGAATTAAACTCTTTCCGACTTTAATTTTCAAAAGTTATTCTTAACTGAATTCCTGCTTATGGGAAAGAGAAACGGAGCATGGTAAACACTATCTTTACCTTATTCCCTCTGAGGTGATTGCATCTGTAGCCAACATAAAAACATTAAATGGCATAAGCAAACGTTCCAGAATGCAATATTTTGTGTTGGTAGCTCCAACTCTGCCATAGGGCGAAAGAGGGAACTATAAAACTTGTGCCATGCTTTCCTATACGAAAATGACAATACGCTCAGTCCATTGTTATAAGTCAGTGGGAAGAACTGAAGAAGCGAAAGTTGTCCACGAAAAGAGCATCCAGCAACCAATGGAAACACAAAAAACCGAGGAAGAATTCAAAGTTGTCAACAAATAGAGCATCCAGTAACCTTTTAAAATTCAGTAAGCACTCCATAGTATCTTGTATTTATTTTTCTTTATACCATATCATATGTAGTTTTTATAGCAGCGTTAAGATTATTTATTATTATTTTCGGATATTCGTAACATAAAAAGGATTTTCGTGATTTTTTCCCATAATTTTCTGACCTTCAGTTTATATATACATATATTAGAAGTTAAATTTTCTTAAACTTTCCTTGTTAATGCTTCCGCCGGTATAGAGCATAGCATAGCATGTTAGAAGGTAAAGGTGCAGATGCCCTTAAACCCAAGAATAGGGAAGTAAGTTTTTTTCTAGGTGATATTGAACCCTTTGAGGAAGCAGTACTGCAATCAGGTCATAGAATAGTGAAACCTCCTACTCCCGCTACGAGCTCTGCCGAAACGTTCATAAATTCAGTTCACTCAGCCACAGCTACAGATCTACTCCTCAAAACCGCTTAAGAAACGGAAAATCAGATTAGGACATTCTGTGAAAAAATTGCGAAAGGAACCACCTTAGTCAAGGAGTTGATTCACAAAAAGTAAGATTTTTCACTGACTTAGAACATTTCCAAGTAATTTCTCCACCGCCTAACTCCTTTTCGAACAATGTGTACCCCCAATAACAACACCAGTCTTAGCAAGACTTTCCACTGTGAACCAACAGTCTATTATCATATATACCATAAACAAAATAGTACCAATATTTTCCGGTGAGCCATCTTCAACAGCAGAATCCGATTTACATGTAGTTATGAATATTTCACAGACGTATTACAATTATTTGGATGAACAAGAGAAGGCAATTTTCCTATCTTTTCTCCCCAAACTAAAATTGCGCAAAATTCCTTATGAGATTTGCATGAATAGCAGTTTTAAAACATGGGAGAAATTGCAGGAGACCTTAATGGCCTATTACTTTCCCTGTAAAAATTTAGCAGATCTCAACCATGACATGCAAAGATGTAGACAACTAAATGGAGAAACTGTGAGACCTAAGACAAAAATTCAAAATAGACGCAGAACCAATGATAAAAGAATATCAAAATATGGCCACACAAGTTTTTAGGAGAAGACTTTTAAGCATGACTCATAAGCAATGTGCCTGTATGTCAGACTGTTGAAGCTTTACAGATTTAATAAAAAAGGTTTCCTTTATGGAAAACACGGAAAATCGAATTTACGGTGGTGTAAAGCCCAATAATTTCTTTTTCGGTGGTATAAGCCCCAATAGTCAACCTAGCCCCAGCGATATAAATAGGAATGGACTTAATAGCCATACACCTTTTTCCCGCCTTTCAGAACGTCCAAGTGTACCCGAATATCCACAGAATTACCAACACCAAGATGTTAAATATTTCAAGGGGAAACCTCTTAGCACTGTCATTCCTCACCGCTGTACACCACCTGGGGTGATTATAGCCGAAGCACTTCTTTCACCTTTATTATTCCTGGCCGGATTTGAGGGTAAACATGTTATATATAAAAACATAGGTACATATATGTACCATATGTACATATATGTACCATATGTACATATATGTATAAATATGTAGACATATAAAACCTTAGGACCTAATAGGTAAATTTTTCCAAAAAATAATTAGTAAGCCCTATATATCTGAAAAACCTAGAGTTGGGCATGTAAAAAAGAAAATCATAAATAATAAATTCCAATAAACTAATCATGCACAAAACATGATTAGTTTATCTCCCAAAAAGGGTGAAGAAAATTGCATCAGCAATTTTCTTCACATACCACACAACTCATAAAATTTTTCCCATAAAACGACTTGGGAAAAACAAAAGTTTCAGCTTACACCCCAAGTCGTTTTACTTAAAAATTTCCACGACAAATTTTGCCTTCAGCAAAACTTGTCATTTCAACAATTTAACTAAAAAACAAATCAAAAGGCAAATCGTACCTTCAGTACGATTTGCAGCGAAAAATACAATATGTATGTACATACGTACATACAGATTATTAAAAAGCTTTTACGATAAGAAACGCGCGCCGCATAAATGCATTGTATGTATATGCGCGTCGCGATTTCAAACGGTGGCTGATGTTTTAAAAAGTGTAAGATTACATTTTTGAAGCCATCGTTCAACGCGAATAATTCTGGACATGTTTGAACAAGTCCAGAATTAAAAAATTAGAATTTTCTCAGGATAAGAAAATGCAACTTAGCATTTTCTATCCTGAGCAATGGCTCTTGATCACGATGAATTTGATCAAGAGTTGAGTCGGTTTTTGAGAGTTGTTTTGAGAACTTCTATCGGCGTGGTCACAATTGACACAATATCGAATTCGGCTAATAAGGTTTTCCTGTGAAAAAAGAAAAGAGTTTTACAGTCGATCGGTCTGCTCGCGGTTGTCTTAATTTTAATCTTGGTTAAGTACTTTCGTGTAGAGGGAAACTAATTAAGTAAGAAGGTGATTAAAATTGAAAGTGTAAGCGAAGAATGTAACAACAGAAGGAAGTGTTATTAAATAAGAAGTTAATAAATGTTGATATAGTTAACATAAAAAAGGTGTTTTGATACAAAAATAGTGCTATCCAGGATTGTTAATAAAAAAAGGATTAACAGAAGCAGGTAGGGTGCTTATGGAATTACCCCACAATTGGGACTTGCGGTTACCTCCTATAGAAAATATAACAAATTGGCGCAGCCGGTAGGATCAAGGAAGCTTGGTCAAGTTAAACGATCGTAAACGCTTGAAAAGCCTTGGTCCTACACGAATCTACGGGGAACCTTTGACTAAGCCACACTATACGGCCACGTCACCCCCAACGCTCGGGGTAGATCTCATCTATAGGCGCCTCTGCTCCAGGCGAGCAAGCGTTCACCCCAGTGAGTGAAAAAAAAGGAACGAAATCAACAAGGGACCTGGACTCACTAATAGAAGCTCATTCCCAGCCGAAAAGAAGTCAGGACAACGGACTCCCAATCAAAACCAACTCCAGAAGGAAGATATCATCGTTCCTGGGTTGAAGGGGATTTCGAAGAAGGCTTTAAGCCCCCCTTTCAACCATATCCAGGGGAAATAAGTAGGCCTAGGCCCCCCCCCCCCGGGCAGCAATCAGAAGCACCAGTATATAGAAACTTCGTTCCAGGATTGAAAGGAATCTCGAAGTCGGCATAAGCTCCCCTTTCAATCTCAGCCAAGGGAATTAAGACAGCTGGAGCCCCCCCCCCCCCCCCCCCCCCCCCCTAGCAGCACGAAACAATCCAGAAGGGAATACTCCAAGAAGGCTGGAAGCCCCCCTTTTGGACAACGCGGGACGCATATGTCAGAAGGAAACTCGACACCGGCACCTGAGACAGGCACGAGATTAGACTGCATACCTTCATCCGACGCGGAGAAATCCCCAGGTGAAAATCTCCAAAACCTCCGGGAAGGTACAGAAAACGCCCAAGAAGACGACCCAGCACAGCAAGAAGCATCAGGAGTTCGCCTTCGAAGCGGCACCGTTTTAACAGGGCCCACAGTTGTATCTAAAGTAAGTCTAGATAAATTTTTGGATAAGTTATTAGAGAAAGCACGCGAATCCGATAAGCTCACGGTCACGCACTGCGACGCCCTTGACCACAGATTAAGTCAAGGCAGAGAGCAGAGGCTGACACAGATCGAAAAATTTAAAAAAGAAACAGAGCGATTCAAACAGGAGCTTATCGAATTCGCCGGGCTTTCACGTTCTTTAGGTATAGATAAGACCACAGCCAGTGTAGTTGTAAGTGCTGATAGTGATACTAGTGTCAGTGATATTAGTGGTGACCAAACAACCGCCGAAAATCTCCTTAGTGGCTGGCTAGAAGTATCCTTCACGGATTCTAGTCCAGAAACCAGCCCTGAAACTCGTCAAAGCACCAGTAGACTACCCTACAAAAGTTTAAATAAAAAGATAATCACAATGGTAGATTATGCAAAGGTGGCCAAGCTCACGGCACAACTAGTTCCTCTGTTTTCGGGTGAAAATACCCCACAGCTAGGTCGTGAGCTACAAACATTTATTGGCTGTTGCAAACAGGCCTTACACTGTTTAAGTGAGGAAGAAAAACCAGCCTTCCTACATATCTTGCCCACAAGACTTCGTGGCGATGCTTATCAGCTGTTTGCTTCGGACGTTCTGACTACTTTTAGTGAGGTGGAGGAACGTCTGAACAGAACCTATCTACCACGAGAATCATATCAAGAATTGGTCAACAAATTGATCACAATGAGGCAAAACCCGTTGGAAACTCTCACTGCCTTCACAACAAGAGTGAAGCAGTTGCTGATGCTTTGCAACGAGGCAGCGGTACTGAAGTACGGTGCAACGGCAGCCCCAGCTGTGAAGACACAGTTGGCGGACTTCGCCAAGAATGCCCTCAAAACTGGAGTGAACAATCCCCACCTATGCCAGTACCTCCTCACTCTGGTAGAAAATGATCTAGAGCAGCTGATACAAAAGGCTTTAGACATGGAAAAGTTACAAGCAGGCACAGTTTTCGTCCAAACGCCGCTAACGCAGCAGCCATATCCAATGGCACCAATAGACCCAAGTCTTCGAGTTCGAGCTCTTAGCCGAACACCTTACAATCAAGCACCACAGCCACCCATGTATGCATCACCACGAGCACTAGAACCCAGACAGTTTAATCCCCCATACGTTCATGCTCAACCACTACGCCCGCCATTTCCACGAAGGGAATCCAGACAACCGGATACACAGAATCAGGTACAAAACATCACTTGCAATTTCTGCCAGAAGCGGGGACACACCTACACGGAGTGTCTAAAACGAAAAAACACCCCCTTCTGCACTAACTGTAGAAGTTACGGGCATGACATTCGCGACTGTCGAAACAACCAAACACAGTCTGCAAATCGTATCACACGAGGATCGCCTAGCAATCCCCCACAGTCTGACCCAAGCAATATAAAAGGCCCCAGAGTGTTTAACATAAGACAAAAATGTGATTTTTGTGGGTGCCGTGGACACAAGATCGACGAATGTCGACAAAAGCAAAAATGGGAGGATAAAAAACAGGGAAACGACAAAGAGTCGACCCAAAACTCCCCGGCTCCACTATAAACCCTACCAGCAATAAAAAAGGGTCTTCTCAGCCACCCGACTTCAGTGTGCCCACCGCCAGACTTCCTCTAGACATAAGTCTAAATGGTCAGGCCCAGCTAATAGTGGACACCGGCGCTGAGATCAGTATAATTAAGAAAAAAGCTCTCAAATCTCGCGAGCTAATAAACCCCAACAAAAAACTAACGCTTCAAAGCCCCTTTGGCACCGGAAAAACCTTAGGAAGTTGCCAAGAAAACTTCGTGCTAAAAAGTAACTTACCTTGCAACTTTCAGGTGGTAAAAAACATCCCAGGTATTTCCGACGACGGCTTGCTAGGAAATGATTTCCTAGCTAAAAACTGTAATGTTGAGGGACCCAACAAAGTTCTGCGATTTCCTCGCACGGAAATCAATCCAGAAGAGTTCGCTGTTCCATTAGAAACCGCATCGGACAACCCGTGTTCACAAAACACAGTCAACCAAGAGACACTGGTAGAAGATATTAAACCCGACGGGGATACACCTTCTACCCGAAGTGTTCTCAAAGCTTCTCAGTCAGAAGAAGTGGGCTGTGACTTACAAGAACGCGATAAGTGTGACTTGTTTACCAAAGATCCGGCCTGTCAGACTGGACAGCATCAGGTGAATTTAAATAAACCTGTGTGCATCCCAGCAAGGTCTCAGATCGTAGTCAAAGTTCCGTTGCAGTTGCAGGAAGAAATGATCAGTCTGTCGAAGGAAATATACGACGGAGTCTTCTTAGCAAACAGCTTACTCTCAGCTGGGTTAAAGGCAGTCCCTATAGGAATCCTCAGCACACGCAGTACACAAGTAGTTCTAAACAGCGTGAACCTAAATCTGGTTCCCATTAAAGACTACACTGTCGTCCCCATCAAACGAGAGCCAGACAAAAATATTACAACAGCCCATCCTTTGAATCCCATGAGTCGAAATGACGGCGATGGTGAGCATCAAAATATAATTAGATCTAAGATTAAGAAAATAGGGCATAAGAGCCCCAGTCAATTAAGCAGTCATAAGAAACTGCTCCAAGACGCTTGCGGGTCCCTCATGAAAACCCCAACGTCAGGCGCTGGCCAGCATACAAAAGGTCTGCCGTTAGCAACTCCCGCAGATCCACCTGGCCCAGCGCCTCTCATATATAAAACAAGTAGGTTAAGAGGTAAATTAAATAATATAAAATCATTAAGTAAGTCTAGAAATAAGAGTAATAAAAACAGGGCAATAAGCGCCGATCAGAAGGCCACCCTACAACATATACGATATCTGTTCCCAAACGATGTCGAACAAGAAGACATCCCCGCCTCACCAGACTAGAGCAAGAACTCAGTCTGGATGAAACTTTAAATTCTGAGGAAAAAGCCTCAATAACAAATCTCTGTTACGAATATGATGACATATTCTTTTTGAAAGGTGACAGGCTTACACATACCAATGCCATCACCCATGACATCCCTCTGGTGCAAGACCAAGCACCTATTAACCAAAAGATGTACCGGTTACCAGAGACACAGCGAAATGTAATAAATGAGCAACTCAGAGAAATGTTGGACAACGACATTGTCCAGCCCAGCAAAAGCCCATGGAACTCACCACTGTTAGTCGTCCCCAAAAAAGCGGGACCAGACGGTGAGAAAAGGTGGCGCGTCGTCGTTGATTTCCGCAAGTTGAATGAAAAAACGATTGGCGACGCCATCCCTCTACCTCGGATTGAGGATATCCTCGATCAACTGGGCCATTCAAGATACTTCACCACGCTAGACCTAGCCAATGGCTATCATCAGGTACTCGTCGATCCGAAAGATCGAGCAAAAACGGCTTTTAGTACCAACTACGGGCATTATGAATTCAAACGTATGCCGTTCGGACTCAAAGGAGCCCCGGCCACATTTCAGCGTTTAATGAATTTCATATTAACTGGCCTACAAGGCCTAGAATGTTTCGTCTACTTAGATGACATCGTCAACTATGGAAAAAGTCTGGCAGACCACAACGAAAAGCTTCGAAAAGTCTTTGACAGGTTAAGAGAAAATAACCTGAAACTTCAACCTGAGAAATGTCAATTTCTCAGGCGCGAGGTAGTGTATTTAGGACACAAATGTTCTAACCAAGGAGCACTACCTGACCCTAGCAAAACGGCATGCGTCCAAACTTTCCCCATTCCTAAGACAGTAAGGCAAGTGCAATCATTTTTGGGCCTTGCCAATTACTACAGAAAATTCATACCCGATTTTTCGAAAACAGTACGTCCCCTAACAAACTTACTTCGAAAGTATGTAAAGTTTAAGTGGACTGAGAAATGCCAAGAGGCATTTCAAAGCATTAAGAACGCTTTAATTTCCCCTCCACTCTTAATATATCCCGATTTTTCAAAACCCTTTAACCTTACCACCGACGCCAGCAGCGAGGCTCTTGGAGCAGTTCTCTCTCAAGGAGAGGTAGGAAGTGACCAGCCCATTGCCTACGCCAGCCGTACCCTGAACAAAGCCGAACGTAACTATTCCACTATTGAGAAAGAGTTACTGGCTATAGTTTGGGCGACTAAAAATTTCAGGTGTTATCTGCAAGGCCGAGAGTTCACGGTCTATACAGATCACAAACCACTCAAGGGAGTCTTCAATGTTAAGGACCCCACATCCCGTCTGGTGAGATTTCACCATAAACTTTCCGAGTTCAATTATAACATTGAATATAAGCCCGGAAAATACAACACGAATGCCGACGCTTTAAGCCGCATTCCACGGGATAATAACAAAGACAAGGAAACTACAACCTTCACGGTAGAAGCTATAGTCCACCACCAAATGGATTCGGACATAGAGGAGGAAAAACACTCATCGGACCAAAAGGAGTGTCTCCAATGCAATGCAGTAACCAGAGCCCAGACACGAAACATTCAGGAAAGTGGAACAAATCCAGACAGCCAGGCCAAACTAATAGAACAAGAAGAACAAACTCATCATCCAGAAGAGACCGCAGACCGTGACAGTCCACCTAGTACCAATCCACCAATTATAGACGAAACTCGTCCCCCTGAAGTAATCACAAGCCCAGAGGAGGTTCAATTAATCTTAAAAGATTATCATGATTCTCTCTTTGGCGGCCATCAGGGAGTGATGAAAACCTATAAACGGATTCGAAGAAAGTACTGGTGGAGGCACATGCTTAGTGACATCAAAAAGCACATTAAGCGGTATGCCAAATGTCAAACCATGAAGGCCTCACCACAGTATAAAATGCCGATGGTGATTACAGACATAGCGGAACAACCATTCGACAAAATCTATCTAGATATAGTCGGCCCACTAGAGGAAACTGAATCTGGAAACAAATACATACTAACGTTTCAGGATAACCTCACGAAGTTCGTAGATTGGTATGCCATACCAAATGGGGAAGCTATAACGGTAGCGCAAATTTTCTTCGACGAAATCGTCACGCGCTACCGCATTCCCAAAAGAATAGTCACCGATCAGGGAAGTAATTTCCTGAGTGACCTATTCAAAAAGGTATGCAAACTCCTTAGGATAAATAAGCTGCAAACCTCAGCTTATCATCCCCAATCAAATGGAGCACTCGAACGTACACATAGACCGTTGATTGAATATCTACGAACTATAGTGGACGAAAATCCCAGGTCATGGGATAGTTATCTGCGAACCGCTGCTTTCGTGTACAACAACAGTGTACACGAAGGGACAAAATTAACTCCCATGGACTGCCTCTACGGCTTTACAGCGGACGTTCCGTCCAACTTAAGGCGAGACCCCGAACCCGTGTATAACCACGAGAGCTACTACCATATTCTCAGGTATAAGCTTCAAAAGTCTTACGCCATGGCACGGAAAAACCTTCTGATGAGTAAACAACGCTCGAAAAATTACTATGACAAAGCTGTACGTCCCCTGATATTTCACAGAGGAGACAAGGTTCTACTCAAGAGCGAGAGTCGTAAACATAAGCCCTCCCAGATTTGGGTAGGACCCTATACGGTAACCGGCATCCCCAGCTCAGTTAACACCACAATTAAAATTCGTAAACGAGAGGTCACGGTACATAACAACCGTCTAAAACCTTTCTACGAATAACATGGTGTCAATATAATTTAAGTAAATCAAGACACATATATAATAGCATGTAAGCTACAAAGTCAAATAAAAACCCATTTTAATACCCTATCCTATCCTCTCCTAGATAACAATGCAGTCCATCATTTTCCACGGACTATTCCTGCTCATAATAGGAGCCCTCGCGGAGGAACCTTACTCTATAACGCCCTTAAATAATATGGGAGTACTATTTGAGGATCTTGGAAGCCTATCAGTTTACCACGACACTTGGAGCATCATCACTGAGTTAGATCTGGCCGAGTTGGAAAATCAGACGCGACTAGCAGAACGAGCGGAACACTACATACACCAATTGTGTGGAAATGGGTCTTCTATACAGGACCTTTGTACGCTACAGACAAAACATATACACTCCCTAATGGAAAATAACAATAGGCGTACCAGTGTTATTAGGGAAGCTGTGCCCAAATCGCGCAAGCCCCGATCCATCTTCGATGGAATTGGAAATGCGATGCATTATCTTTTCGGTACCATGGATAGTGGAAACGAACAAGAGGTGTACAGCCGACTAAGCGAATTAGAGGTAAATACTCAAACCTTAGCTGATCTGGAAAAACAACAGATCAGCGTAATAAAAACCACATTTGAACAAATTCAGAAACCCCTATCTTCCCTGTCTGCACGACAGCGTCAGATAACCAACCAGATTAACAATCTGAGGAACACAACAGACGAGTTGACAGCCCACCAAATAAGACAAGAAATTGTCTCTAGTCTGACACTACAAATGATAGAGTTGGAATTTAGACAATAAGCTCTACTGGACATAATAGTGTCCAGTAGAAATAATCAAATTCATCCACTTTTAATTTCCCCAAATCATTTGCTAGAGATTTATCACAAATCTCACTCCACTTGTCCCAATCTACAGGACTGTTTGTCAGTTCTGTATCAAACAGCAGATGTTAAGACACATTTGTTGCAGGACAAATTAGTTATCCGAATCAAACTTCCCATTTTCAATATACCCAAGATGAAAATCCAACAGATTAAATGTTTTCCCATACGGGTGGATTCAAACCACTCATTAATACCTGATATCGAATTTTCCCAAGTGGCAAGTCAAATACAGACCCAGGAATTTCTGCTGCTGAAGCCAGAAAACCTGAGATCTTTCAAAAAAATTTCAAAGGGAATCGATGAGGATACGTGGGTTGGTAAGCTAAATACACAAGGCTACAAAAACAGATGAATGTGTTATTAAACTTTTATTCAATCCACTGGGCGAACACCCACAGTGTAGCATCAGAGCTCAAATTCCCCCAAGAGATACAATAATTAAGCTCAATAGACCAAATTCGTGGCTGTACTCCGTAACCGAAACTACTATAGTACATATAACTTGTACTCAACAGTTACTCACTCATCGTCTCGCAGGACAAGGAATCATGACAATCAACGAACCATGTTCCTTGCAAATAGGGTCTCACACTCTGTATTACGAAGCAGAAAATCTATATCCGCTAAAAGTTTTCCAACCAACCTACTTTCCAGGCATAAACGAAACGCAAGAGGAATTGGCAGAAAATATGTCCAAGATATCCGCTCCTAAAAACCTTGATAAACAACCAACGTTACTCCTCGGAGATGATACAAACCAACGTATCCACCTGGATACAAAATCTCTAGACGAAATCCGTACCAAAGTGAACAGCATCCACTTTGGACCAAAGGCCAAGATTCCTCATATACTCTCTATTACATCCCTATCAATGACAGGACTCTTGTTGCTACTTATATCAGTGGTGGCATTAGCAAAATATATCGTCCCGGCATTCATGGCATGGATTGCTAAACGCAGACAACAGCCTACAGCTGAAAACGTTCCACGTGCACCAAGTAGTTGGGGGTGCATCCTGCAATGAGGGCAGGCACACCATCCGACCTCCTCGGATAGCACCAAAGTCGCTCCTAGAAGAAGATTTGTGAAATTAACAAGAAAATTAATTATTGGAATCTAAAAACTCACCCATAGCTACCCAGGAACTCCCACCATGGGGCCACAGGCATAGCTCCACCCGATGAAAAGTGTCCGCCTCGGCCGGAGCACCCCAGATGCACACGTCTGGACGACCATCCCGCCGCAGCAGCGGACGGATGAGCCCACGCCACCGGGGGGCCACGCTCTGCACGAAAATGGCCAGTACCCTCATGCAATTGGGTACGGGGCTGGTATACGGCGCACGTGGAGAGATTACCTCGCAGAATTCCATTGTTAACAAAACTGTGAAGATAATCTCAGACCGCCCCATATAAAGGGCAAAACCCCTAACGTTAACAAAAATTATCTGTGTAAGCCACTTATCTTGGTGAATCCCACGCCATTTCGGGAGCAAAAATATTTCTTTTTATTTCTTATTTACCCATCTCCTTTCAGAACACACAATCTTAGTTTTTCTTAATCAAACGACACGAATTGCAATTTGTGCATTATGTATGTAGACAGCTACAAGTACACAAACCTCCAAATTTTTTTTTCTCTCTTTTCCAAGCCGGTACAATATGCATTCCAATATCTCATACCAACTCTACGTGCACCAAGAATTTTTTTTTATTTATTTTTAAGGCAGATATCAAATTCATCTCAACTTGTAAACTTATAAACACCCCATACAGAATCTACACCCACACAGTTTTTTCGAGAATTATTCCTCTTCAAAGAATAATTCTCTTTTTCACGGGGGGAAGGAATGTTATATATAAAAACATAGGTACATATATGTACTATATGTACATATATGTATAAATATGTAGACATATAAAACCTTAGGACCTAATAGGTAAATTTTTCCAAAAAATAATTAGTAAGCCCTATATATCTGAAAAACCTAGAATTGGGCATTTAAAAAAGAAAATCATAAATCATAAATTCCAATAAACTAATCATGCACAAAACATGATTAGTTTATCTCCCAAAAAGGGTGAAGAAAATTGCATCAGCAATTTTCTTCACATTCCACACAACTCATAAAATTTTTCCCATAAAACGACTTGGGAAAAACAAAAGTTTCAGCTTACACCCCAAGTCGTTTTACTTAAAAATTTCCACGACAAATTTTGCCTTCAGCAAAACTTGTCATTTCAACAATTTAACTAAAAAACAAATCAAAAGGCAAATCGTACCTTCAGTACGATTTGCAGCGAAAAATACAATATGTATGTACATACGTACATACAGATTATTAAAAAGCTTTTACGATAAGAAACGCGCGCCGCATAAATGCATTGTATGTATATGCGCGTCGCGATTTCAAACGGTGGCTGATGTTTTAAAAAGTGTAAGATTACATTTTTGAAGCCATCGTTCAACGCGAATAATTCTGGACATGTTTGAACAAGTCCAGAATTAAAAAAGTAAAATTTTCTCAGGATAAGAAAATGCAACTTAGCATTTTCTATCCTGAGCAATGGCTCTTGATCACGATGAATTTGATCAAGAGTTGAGTCGGTTTTTGAGAGTTGTTTTGAGAACTTCTATCGGCGTGGTCACAATTGACACAATATCGAATTCGGCTAATAAGGTTTTCCTTTGAAAAAAGAAAAGAGTTTTACAGTCGATCGGTCTGCTCGCGGTTGTCTTAATTTTAATCTTGGTTAAGTACTTTCGTGTAGAGGGAAACTAATTAAGTAAGAAGGTGATTAAAATTGAAAGTGTAACAACAGAAGGAAGTGTTATTAAATAAGAAGTTAATAAATGTTGATATAGTTAACATAAAAAAGGTGTTTTGATACAAAAATAGTGCTATCCAGGATTGTTAATAAAAAAAGGATTAACAGAAGCAGGTAGGGTGCTTATGGAATTGCCCCACAATTGGGACTTGCGGTTACCCCATATAGAAAATATAACAAACACAAACAAAACCAAAGAACACTATATTCCGTTTAAATGTATTTTTTTTTAAACAGCTTAATTGTTATTAATATCTTAATTCAATATTTTTGAAACAGTGTTGCTTAGGAATTCTCGATTTAATCACCAACAACAACCTTCCTTTAACGGACCAAAACCGCTTTCACTTTCTATCAAATCCTGTTACTGCTTTATATCAACTGTGGTTAATTCTCTATTTCAAAACAGTACACTTTCTTTTTCAGACCAAAATCCGCGAGGCGACCATTACCGAGGTATAATGCCAACTCCCCTAGACTTGGATTTTTCCAATCTCAAGTCTCTTTGTTCAGGGTTAAAAAAAACGCTTAATTAACATTTTCCATTTGATATTTTCGTAAATATCAAGCCATCGTCTTGCCTTTGGTGCATATATTGTTGCACCCACAATGTTTGCAGCTCGCGACAATGTGCTGATCCAAGCATTTTCGATGAAGACTTGATCGCGTCAATCTTCACCGAGTAAAATATATGTGCCCAATATGTATGTACACACGTACATACTAGGGTGGCCCAAAATACAAAAGTGTTAAAATGTCTAAGTGCTCATTCAGAATTTGTCAGCTAATGTAATTTTAAACTTCTATGCAACATTTCATTGATATTCATTAATGTTTAGAGGACACACAAATCGAAAATAGTGCTTTTTTGGCTGTTTTGGACTTTCAAGAAAACTTTTTGAACAATTTCTGTAATAACTTTTTAATTTGCCCATATTTTTTCTTGATTCTTTTTTTAATTTAGAGAAACTGAATTATGAACTTATTGCAGTGAAAGTTGTATTAGAAAATTAAATTCTTTTATTTTTTTAAAAAAAAATTCAAAACGAAAGTTTTGACTTCGCGTCAATTTTTTTGTAAGGAGAAATGGCACGCGGGTATACTTTTTCTACTATAATGTAATCTACAATCGATTGTCTTTCTAACGACTACAACTTAAGGGGGACATGTAGTGTATGAGCTGTTCTCAAAATGAGATTTTCGAAGGTGAAACATTTTTACAAATTACAAAAAATATGTGCCGGTTCATAAAAGTTTAGACTTTTTCACTGTAACGAAATGATTTATACAAAAAAAAAGAAGTTACAATTGGTCTCAAGGCCATTAATATTATTTCCTAGATGAACATAAAAGTTAAATATAGTGAAAACCAAAAGTTCTGTATGGAAACACCAAGAAGGGGTTGCCCAATTTAGTTCGTTTTTGAAATGTTATTTACAAATTTTATGAAAACGCTGTCAGCTCTCTAGGTCGGCGAATTCTCAGGCAGTGTCCAAATATATAGTAAGAACCCACGGTTTTGTACGGCAACACCAAGAAAGTGTTGCCCGATTTAGTCCATTTTTGAACTTGTATTTGCGACTCTTATGAAAATAGCTGAAGGCTCCAAGGGCTGCCTACTTGATCTCTGACTTCGCAAGCCTTTATTGCAGCATTCCGAGGATTTGTGGACAGGCGAAGACCTGTAGAAAGTCTATATAGGGATAATGCGACCAGCTTTGTTGGAGCCAGCAAAATTCTCAGTATATTATTCATGGGGGAAGGCTATAAGCAAGAGGTCAACAATGCCTTATTAGCGCAAAATGCGCAGTGACACTTTATTCCGCCCTCTGCACCATATTTCGGAGGTCTTTGGGAGGCAGGAATCAATTAAATACCATATGAAAAGAGTCGAAACTTACTTACGAAGATATGCGCACCTAGAGTTTCTGAACTTATTAACACCCGAACACTTTCTAATTGGACGACCATTCCTAAATGTACCGAAAAAAACCCGTTTAGAGACCAACCCCAATCTTCTAAGCAAATGGAACCAAATTGAGCGTAAATGGTCAGTTGAATACGCACACTGACATAAAGTCGGAGACATCGTGATAATTAAAGATGATCAACTGCCTCCAGAAAAATGGTCTATTGGTAGGGTGAAGGAAGTGTATCCTAGCTAACGATAGTAATATAACTGTGTGCGAAAAATGCGGAATTTACACCCCCAATTTCTAAGGTATCACCATTGCCGTTCAATCTAAGCGAACCGGATTGGTTAAACAAAGGGGAGTCTTCTGAATACTACATAAAATAGTCAGAAACAAAACGTATGCAGAATGAGACACATAGATGATTGAGACAACACTTCTTCAAAGAAAAGATGCAACCGAATGGTTTTAACTTCAGCAGCAACCCAGCTATACCAAAATCTCATTGGATTCAACCTCCTGTCGTTGCTGGTGGTAACAGCGTTGGATCAAGACAGGCAATCAAACCGAACAACACCCTATCAGATTACAAAATTTAACAAGGGTGGTATTTATTTCGAGCATTTGGGTGAACTTCATATAATCGACCTATTCTGATTGGTTAAAGAATTGGTTCGATTTTGAATAAATAGGCAGTTGAAGCGAAGCCAAAGAAGAGAAGTTTTCTTGAGTTCAACCTGGAGATTCCCCCTACCCAAGGTAAGACCTCCAGTGTTTACCAGTGTGTTTAAACAAAGTTTCCAAAGTGTATTGAGCAAAATTGTATTGAAAGTATTGGGAGTATTGTATCATTATATTCGAAAGTTTATTGAATTCATTTGTATTAAAAGTGTTGCAATATACCTAGTATTCAGTATAACTTAACGTATGCAACATTGTACGAAGTGAAGAGTTTAAAACGTGAACAATAATAAAATAAGTAAAAAACGAGTTTTCAAACAAAACTGAGGCCAAGGCGCATGAAAAAGTAGAAAATAAACTTTTTTTCACACACAGAGGTGGACTCAGATTTTTTGATTGGGACATTTCTCTTGAATATTCTTTCTCTTCATGAATCAAATCACTTATTACCTCTGATTGATCATACTGAAATATATCGGTGATTGTCAGCGAATAAAATCTGAGTCCACCTCTGTATGTGAAAAAAGTTTATTTTCTACTTTTTCATGCGGCTTGGCCTCAGTTTAGTTTGAAAACTCGTTCTTTACTTATTTTATTTTCTGCCTTTTTCACGTTAACTCAATTCTTATTACGTGCTGCATGGAGATATTTTAAAACAATTTTATGACGGCTGAAAAGACACTGATTTACCAGTTTTTCAAAAAATTTATTCGAGTAAAAATTATTATGCAACTCATTTCGCTCTACAACTTTGTCTTAGGTTGCAAAACGCTCAAACGCTTCCTTGGTCGGAAAAACTCCAGAAAAGCGTTTTACATGAATTTTCCTCGATTTTTTCTGCAAGTTTTCAGCATTGTCGGAGAGAAAGTAATGATGCCAGTTGATAGGTAACTTGATCCTGCATAATTTAGAAAACTTTTTTACCGGAAAATTTTTCTGAATAGTCGGAAAATTCCGGAAAATTTTTCGGAAAAATCGGAAAACTCAGCATTTTTTCTGAAACGGATTTATCACTTATCAAATTTGTACCAACTTTTCAAATGATTTTTCCGATTTTCCGGGTTTTCCATGGAAATTTCCGGTTCAAATTTTGATAGATTCAATTGTCACGCGACATGAACCTGTGTGCCTGTGTGCGCTGTGATGACGACAAGTGGGTCTACGAGAGTGTCGAAAATAGTAATGAAATATATAGACAAATTCGTGTACGAGAGGGAATGGCTGGCCTCAAAAAAGGTTATCACGAACAAAAAAACAAAGGACGTAATTATTTGTTAAAATAACAAAGAAAGTTGTACACGAAGTGGCGTGCAACAAAAACTGGTGGCAGCTGTGTAGATTTTCGTAAAGGTTTGTAAGACCTACGAAATACCAACTTACAAACCTCAAATTGCAGCAACATTACGTGTGTTGGCCAAGAGAAATTCCCCCGTAAACCTCCAACTAAAGGAAGAAGACTTCCACGACGAAGAAGCAAATCAAGTTTACCAAACCCCACAGGCCAGGGTACTCCAAGGACTACAGTAACCGAGCCGCTTATACGACATCTATTTATCAGTGCGGGATTCGCAAAAGATTACGTGGACCAAGTAGTGCCTATACTTGACCAACGATCCAGGGAGCGACAAGCAGCAAATTTATATAATAACTAAGTAAGTCTAGATTTTCTTTTCACTAATTAAGATAAATCTACATATTATAATTTCAAATTTATATACTAGACAAATTATAATCTACATATTATAATTATAAATTTATATGAGCTGCAAAGTACTTTTTTGAACAAATTTTCTTACTTATTGATGGTCGTATTTTCTCTTGCTTCTCTTGACAGTTGTATCAATTTTTTTTTGTCTTGTGAAATTTTTTATCAAGTGGGTTTTTTTTAGTGTTAAAAAGTGTACAAGTTGGTTTCTACTTCTCTCCTCGCAAACTTCTCCAACTTTCTTTCCTTACTGGAAAACTACGTTGAACTCTAAAAATTGAGGGAGATTGGCGCAAGTATTTTCCCACCCGATCTTCAAAACATCGTGGTGTACGCGCAACTCTTTTACCAAGTCTCGTTATACATAGGAAGAAAACTACTCCTAAGCAAAAACGAACAATGCCTGATAACGCTACGGAACAATTAACTCTTGACCATCCTAAGAGCCTTATTCCAGAATTTGATGGGAATCCAGAGAAGCTTCTTAAACATATGCAGTTTGTTCCAAAAACAAAGTACAGCGGAGTCAGATAAAGCGCAATATCATCACATCATAAAAGCTAAACTTGTCGGCAAAGCATACGATATCATTAAATATCATGACATTAATTTTTGGATAGAATTACAAACTGCCCTTGAAGAACAATTTATGGAATCTCTTTCAAGAACGTCTATCCAGAACGAAATCCTATCAAAAAATCAATACCCTGAGGAAGACAATAAGGGCAATGCTTTCCGAGCTCAAAAACTTTTAGCTATCTATAATGACGCTACTTCAAGTCTGACAAATGAACAGACTTTAAAAAATCTTCTATTTGAGGAAAATACTTAAATAGATGATTATCAGAGGTTTTGAAGATGGTTTAAGAAATGACCATGTTCGTCTACTAACCAAGGCTAAATGCTACACTGATCTAAAAGATTCAACAAAATTTAGCATAGACAAATCCGAAAGACATTGTTCTTTCAATAAAAATCTTTCCACCTGCTCTAAATGTCACAAAAAGCGTCTTTCTGCTGACTCTTGTGTAACATCTAGAATTAGAGTGAAAAACAGGCTTATATGCGCATATTGTAAAACACCGAAACATCACATTAGTCTGTGCAGCAAAAGGTTATTTCAACAGCAATCTTTTGCTCAACCTTCCACTAGCTTCGCACAAAGAAGTCCTCAACATTTTCAATCCAATAGGATTCCTCAACAGCAGCAACCTATAATAGCACCACATTTTAAACAAATAAATAAGCAAGGCCAATATTCACAAGGAAATAGAGCTCCCCAATGTCAACAATTCCAACCAAATAACTTATCACTTCTTACACATTATCGTAATATTAGGTCAGGAATTAAAAATAGGAATCCAAAAGGTAACATTGATATGCCTCAAGCTACTAGGAAAACTCCAAAAAACAACCAGCGGCGAGACGAGATAGCGGAAACTCAATCTCGCATAAATCAACTAATAATAACCGCAACCCCAAATTTAAAAGGAGAACTTTCTCCCTCGTTAACAGCTGATCGTCAATCGTTGTGACCATCGAAAATTCTATAACTGCGTTTAAAACTAGCAGAAGAAATCAACACCAGTGAGCTTACCTGAAAATTAAGATGGTCCTGTCGGCTTCTTCAGTGCAGCGTTCAGAGTTGCAGAAACGATAAAAATCGAGAATTAGAAATCGGATATAGAACATCCTGATTCGTAACGATTGGACCCTCTGGAAAGTCATTTTTCCCCTTAAATGACACAACAAGAAACAACAAGATAAAAATAAAACGCGCTCTCGGTTCTTCCGTTGGTTTTTTTAAAGAAGAAAAAGCAAGTGCGAGCATCATTTTTTTAAAGAGACGTTTAGTAAAAAATAAGTCAGAATTTCTGTGAATGAAAATAAATAAAAAGACTTGAAATTGCGGAGTTTTAACTATCTGGCCAAGTTTGTTTATTTTCTATTCGTTTAAATTTACAAAAGCTCTTTGCTCTAGGGCTGATCGTGGTGAGTAAGCTGTCAGAAATATTAATTATTTTGGAATACTAGTGCCAAATATCTTCCGAATAGAGTCATAAGAATTTGGCTCCACAGAAAGGCCAGAGGAACACCTCCTAGAGGAAAACGAAAAAGAGGTGGCGGCTCCTGGAGCTGAACATCATCAAGTGGGAGTCTACAAAAAGGCTTTTTCGCCTACTTGGACGTGAACAGACACCGAAGATTTAGCAGAATTTAAAATTGTGCCAAAGTAGTGACATAAATCGAACCAGTTTAAACTCCTCGCAGTTCTTCGGGTGTCTTATCGAGGAGCCACAAAGCTCTTGAGGAAGTTGCTTCCCGTCTCACGCACGAAAGCTTTCTCTGACACAAACTCGACAGAGCACACATACCAACGAGCACAGCCCAGCTGTTATCATCACTTTCGGACCGGCTCTGGTTTCTGGATACACGAGCCACTGACCTACTTTCGTGCGCGCTCTCACCAAGCTGTTGCTGCTGCAAGAATTGGTGTCAAGGGTGGGGTAAGATCTATTTAGAAAGTAATTTCAGTCTACATAACAAAATGCCAGATCGAAAAGCAGTAAATAGCGAATATGTAAGCGAATTAGGTACAGCTGATTCCAGTCATGCCCTTCTCACTGCATTAGCGCAGCAAATATCTCAGCAAAGCCAACAATTCTCGGATATGAACGATTTATGAAGGATATCTCTGAAAGAGTAGAAAAGCTCGAAATAAGTCATGCAGAAGCTGTGCAGCAAGCTATCGACGAGCTCGTAGAATATCCTACGCCACAAAACTCCAGGTTTATTGAAACCACCACTAGGCAGTATACCGAAGACCTACTTGGTTTAGATGATAATGCGTCCGCCAGCACTGAAGTGCCGCGATTTCTTCAAGTACAAAAAAGGTGGGAACCCTATATATTGACGAAAATAGGAATTCAGAGCCATCAAAAAACTAAGCACCTAATCGTAATACAATTCGCTCACATCCCCAACCCTCCACGCAGAGTCAATCAGATGTTATAATGGAAAATCCTATTCCTACTTCCTCTCGAATGCTGCCTGTCCTTCAACCAGCAAGAATGGCGTTAACTCCTAAGGACTACGATGGTAAAGAACCTTGGAGTTAGTACAAGAATCATTTCGATGCAATATCTCGTGCTAACGGGTGGTATGCCGAACTGAAGACTTTTTATATCGAGCCATATTTGAGTGGCACGGCCCTTAGCTTCTAAGAAACCTTACCAAAAAGCGTAAAGGAAAATTTCGAGAATCTAAGTGAAGCTATGGCAGAGCGATTCACAGATAGTACCAGCAAGCCCTCGCCCATATTCAGCTGAGTGGACGTTTCCAGAAGGCCAATGAAAGCTTGGCGGAATTTGCCTCGGACGTTCAACGGCTGAACAACCTAAGCTTCGCTGACTGCCCTGAAGTACCCAGGAACCGAATTGCACTAGGATATTTCCTTGTAGGCATTTCAGATATGGAAACACAAAGGCAAGTACGTGACCCTATACCCAACACTTTGGAAGAGGCCTTGGCTCAAGCTATTAGAATCGAAGCCAATAGGGATATTTCTAAAATGAGTCGTCGCCACGTTCAAGTCTCGCAGGCCACGGCTTCGAACCCGCCTAGGAGACGAAGAGGAAATAATTCCCGTGACCATCAGCAGCGAAACTAAATCTACTCGGCTTCGACGAGCACATGCCAAGCCAAACACAATCACAAGCTCCAGCTAAGAAGAAGGAGAAGAACAAAAACAAAAATAGTTACACCAACAACAAGAGTAACCACAACAGTATTCGTGGAATTTCACCATCTGACCCAAGAAAAAACCAGAGGTCCACAGATCCTCAAGGGATGAAAGCTAAGAATACTTCCAGAAAAACAACAACAAATGATAATCAGAATGCTGTCTATGCGAAACGGATCATAGGTCGGGTGAAATGGTTTAACGTCCGGCGAAGATAAGGATTTATTATCCAAGAAGGAACGAGCGAGGAGATCTTCGTACATGCTAGCAACGTCAAGAGGGATAATCCAGAAAAATCTGTCTCGTCTCTCGCAGCAGGAGAGGAAGTTTGTTTTAACCTGAGGGCTGGCACGAAGAGTCGCGAAGCGATAAATGTCACCGGCCCGGGCGGTCAAAAAATCTACTGAAGCGCTTCATCGCCGGGAGATTGACAAGTAAGTACACGACAAATTGTAATGTGAGTAGATTGTGTTGTTTTTTTTCTTTTCCTTGTCTATTCGGGGTTATGGGGTTATTCTGTATTTCTTCCTCTGTGCGTTTACTTCAACTTTTATATATATATATATATATTAGCAATGAATTCGGAATTTAGCGATCTTTTTTCTTTTCTCCATAGAAATCTAAATTAGTACATTAGTATATTAACGTAGTTTTTTTGTTTTGTGGAGTATTATATTAATCTAGTTTTGTTTTTGTTTTGCGGAGTATTATATTGAAGTAGTTTTTGTTTTGTATTACGGAGTATTATATTAACGTAGTTTTTTTTTTGTTTTGCGAAGTATTTCCGGATAGATAGTACGTATATATATATGTGTTTATTTGTTTACATGTAAGCTACCCTCATACTTCCACTTAGCAATCTTTATTTTTTGCTTTTTTTTATAGATTCCTAGAATAGTGTATTAATGTAAAGGTTAATTTGGATTAGGGAATTCTTTAATAGGGATTTTTTTTCTCTTTTTTTCATGTTTCTTTGATATATGTATACATATACATATATACATACTCACGTATTAGCTTGATTATTAATATATAGGCTAGTATAGTGATGTAGTTTTTTTTTATCTATATATCTACATATACCCGTCATGATTCTTAATATATAGGCTAGTATAGTAACTTAATGTTTTTTTCCTTAATATGTCTATACCTAAATACCCGCTATGGTTCATAAATTGATTTACAAATACCCATATATTACATATTTGACTAGTAGTGTGACCCTTTTTACTTTTGTGTGTGTTTGGGGAAATAAATAAATAAATCATGGCCATGTGCTAAGTTTCATGTTTTCGTTTGGTGTCGGGTTTGCTTAGTGTTTTGGGGAAGGTTGAAATACCGGGAGGATAAAGTAGCTGGCAGGCTCTCCTAGGAGTATGAAGAGGGCAGTGGCGGGTGATGCACGTAGCCCACACCATTCTAATTGATGTCACCTTTTCTATCTTTAAGTCTTTTCTTTTGGTTTTATTTCTGTCCATTTCTTCTTGTCTTCCAAAGGTACAGCAAATAGGTCGTTGATCGGAGAGCAAAGAACCAACCCAAGCCCTGAGCTTGAGCCGGCAGAAGTCTGTACCGTGCTCATCTAAAGGTCAACTCCCATTGCCCCTAAATACCAACGAAGGGACAAAAAGTAGCCATAGCAAGTAATCTGTCTCGCTGAGCTCGAAGGTCGGGAAGCGGCCACACTCAGAGGTGAACATGACTGGCTAGCCGGTTACATAGTCACAACGAAGGAACCATTTAAACAAGGAATGGGGTTGACTGAAGAATTATTGCAGTTGAGTGAGAGAAGTGTCAAAGACCTAAATGAAAAACAGAGAGACCAGCTGAAAGAATTGATTAGAACTTTCGCATATGTGTTTTCATGCTCGAAGTATTAAACAGCCACCTAGACGGATTCCATTTTACCGAAGAATAGAAGCTTAAGGGCTACTGCAGGATACGGCAAAGCAAAATCTAGTTCACCCATCAAAAAGTCCATGGAGTAGCCCAGTTGTCTTCGTTCGAAAAATAGATGGCTCCATCCGTTTTTATGTGGACGATAGGAGACTCAACGAAGTCACAAAAAAAAATTCCAACCCCGTGCCACGCATCGACCTAACTTTGGACGCCCTGGGGGAATCCAAATGGTTCGCTACGTTAGATCTGCAGTCAGGATACTGGCAGGTGGAGATGGATTAAGCCGATCGAGAAATACCGGCTTCACTATCGGCACAGGTCTATGGGAGTTCAGTGTAATGCCATTTGGGCTGACAAATGTACCAGCCACCTTTCAAAGGCTGATGGAGTTGGTTCTAGAAGATATCCCATATACTATCTATCTAGTTTACCTCGACGATATTATCGTACATGGAAAGACTTTTGACGACTTAATCAGCAATATAGCCAGAGTTTTTCAACGACTTCGAGTAGCTGGGCTTAAACTGTCTACTGGAAAGTGCCAACTCTGTAAAAAAGAAGTTAAGTTACTGGGCCATGTCATCACAGGCCAAGGAATAGCAGCGGACCCGGGAAAAAGTAGTTCAAATCGCCCGCTAGATAGAACGCCTACAGGAATTTGAATTTCAAATTCAGCATCGTCCAGGTGCCAAACATGGAAATGCAGACGGCCTTGTCTCACTTCCAATTGCAAATACTGCGACCGTCTCGATGAAATACATAGCAGTACCGTGCCGATATCTGCCATACAGGATCTCATCGGAATTTACCAAGACAGCGATGAAAACCTTAGTGTCGTTAAAATTTGGCTTAAGACAGGAAACCGACCACCACGGGAGGAAATAACTCACCTCCATCCTACAGTGAAGGCATACTGCGCAATGAGGGACTCTGTATGCTTGAAGAGTGAGGTAGCCTGTAGTATGGTCAACAACGCAGGGGGAATTCACCACCAAACCTTCCGGCTGGATTCCAAAAAGATAGAGGTACACAACAACTTCACGATAGCACTTCCGGCTGCCATTTAGGAGTTGATAAGACATTAGCCAAATAAAAGCCAAATATTACTGGATAGGCTGGAGTGAAGACGCAAATATTTGGTGCTGACAGTGTCAGAACTGGTGGCTATGGATTATTTTACAAAGTGACCAGAGGCAGTCCCTATCCCAGATCGGACTGCAGAGACAATATCTGAGGCACTAATCAACCACATGTTTTCTCGATTTGGCATAACACTCCCAATCCATTCCGACCAAGAGAGAAATTTTGAGTCTATAATATTTCGGGAAATTTTGAGACGATTTGGGATCGAGAAAACCTACACAACCCCATTACATCCTCAACACAGTACGCATCAAACTCCCGCCATGCTCATCCTGAGGAGGGAACTCAGATTACCAGTCGAATTATCAACAGGAATACTGCCAGAGTAGGAGACTACTACTGAATATCTCCACAACCTGAAACAGAGATTAGAAGCTATTCACTAGTTCAACAGATTACAAATAGGCAAAACGAGTCAAGGCATGAAACTGAGGTATTACTTCTCAGCCCGAGCAAATCCGTTTAAAATAGACAAATTAGTTTGGCTCTACCATCCGAAGAGACATAAAGGTAAATGTCCCAAGTTACAGTGTGAGGGGGAAGGGCCGTATGCAATCCTGGGTCAACCCACTGATGTCACGTACAAAATCCAAAGAAATGGCAAGGAGAAAACTTAAGTTGTACACAGAAATCGATTGGCACCTTACCACATACCTAACCGAGACCCATAAAAGTAAGCATTTAAATGAAAATCGAGCAAATATTAGCCACTTACGAACATGGCTTTACATTACATCGCGGAAAATGTAATCGTAAACAGGCGAGTCGAGGCGCCTGAAAATAACTTCTTATTGCTGTGTTAGGAGGAGCTGGCCGTAACGAACTATCATACGTGAGCGCGGGCGGAAATGCCAACAGCTCTATCCCAGTGAGTACTGAATTCTATGCGGAGCTTATTTGGAAGGTAGCGCAATAGAAAAAAAAGAGAAGTGAAATCTAATCTAAGTAATTTTAACAAGTAATTTCTAACTAGTGATTTTTAACTTGTAACTAAATCTAGAAATTTATATAAAATGATTCTTAATTTGTAACTAAAACTAGAAATTCATATAAAATGATCATAAAAATGCACAGGATTATCTCGTAACTATTCCCGTGATGTTGCAACTAACGCTAATCATTTTGTGTTTTCATTTTTCTGTCACACGTATCCAGAGTCCATCCAAGTGTTGATAGTGTCCTATTAGAAGGCCATGCAGTAGCTCAATCATCGGCAGATAATCCATTCACGGTAACCATAAACTCTGGTGCTGAGGAGAGCTCCCTTTTATCAGCAGGGGATAGTGTGACAGAATCCCTGAAATGGTTAATCGAAATTAGTCAAAAGAATTTAAAAAACCCATAAGAGTTAACCACAACAAATATCCCGAAGAAACCAACACCAGTGAGCTTACCTGAAAATTAATGTGATCCTGTCGATTTCTTCAGTGCAGCGTTCAGAATTGCAGAAATGTTAAAAATCGAGAATTAGAAATCGGATACAGAACATCCTGATTCATAACGATCGGACCCTCTGGAAAGTCATTTTTCCCCTTAAATGGGACATCAAGAAACGGATAAAAATAAAACGGGCAAGGGCGGGCATCATTTCTGAGGATATATTAGTAAAAAATAAGTCAGAATTTCTGTGAATGAAAATAAATAAAAAGACTTGAAATCACGGAGTTTTAATTATCCGGCCAAGTTTGTGTATTTTCTACTGGTTTACCTTTACAAAAGGTCTTTGCTTTAGGGCTGATCGTGGTGAGTAAGCTGTCACACATATTAATTATTTTGGAATACCAGTGCCATATATCTTCCGAATAGAGTCATAAGAATTTGGCTCCACTGAAAGGCCGGAGGAACACCTCCTAGAGGAAAACGAAAAATAGGTGGCGGCTCCTGGAGCTGAACATCATCAAGTGGTAGTCTACAAAAAGACTTTTGCGCCTACTTGGACGTGGACAGACACCGAACATTTAGCAGAATTTAAAATTGTGCCAAAGTAGTGACATAAATCGAACCAGTTTAAACTCCTCGCAGTACTTCGGGTGTCTTATCTAGGAGCACACATACCAACATGCACACTCCTTTATTTTGTCGGGTGCAGTAAGTGGTACTTATCAGACTTAGATACGCCATCTTTATAAATACCAGCAGAATTTCCCTCTTTATAAATACGAGCAGAATTTCCCTGTGTTGGTGTCTGCCGTACGTTATCCCACGTTGAATTCTCGGCTTGCTGAAAAGCGCCCAGCGTGACGGCAAATCAAAGTAACGCCATCCCAGCTCGGTACGCTTTGGGAAACGACGTCAATACGAGCCACCATAAATATCACAACACATAATTCACAAGACAAGAATCGCTCACCTTTCCTCCTAAGAGAAATTAAAGCGAAACTGCACCCACGACGAGAATTAATTATTTTCAACTTTCGTCAAACGACACTTACTATAATCCGCACACGTCACGGTTGTGGCAGAACTCGATTCGCGCTAACGATTTATTCCTCTTCCACCAGCTCCATATTACCTCACCCATTCAAGTCAAAAAGCTGCGTACGCTCATAGTGGGAACTATCGTGCTAAGGTCTATTCGGTCCACAGACGGCTTTCGGCAAAAGCTCCTATCTCTCACCACAGCCCAGCTATTATCATCACTTTCGGACCGGCTCTGGTTTCTGGATACACTGTCGTGCCCCTCGAGCAAGTAAAAGACGTTTTTACGATAGTTACCTTTACTTCTTTATTGACTGAATGTTTAAACTGCCCTATCTCAACAATGTTACATATATTCACGACCCGCACCCTTTACTTGTAGTATAACTTAGTACTTCACGCTAACTTAGACAAAACGCGACTCTGAACTGAACGCTTAATGGCGAGAATACTACGGGCTAACAAATACTACAGGCACTCGACAGACCAGTTATTGGTCTTTTATGAACCTATACTCGGAAGTAAACTCTCTTTGCTCACAACGCGGATGTAAACAAACAACAACAACCTTGTCGTTTGTTCTACCGGTTGCAGCACCTGAGTCGCTTAGTAGTAAACAATCGCTTTACATAATAATTACCATGCGAAGTTAATTATTATTGTAATCGTCGATTGCTCCACTAAGCGCTCATCGCAGCCAGCTGTTGGGCTAATCAGCAAAATAACCGACAGTTGCAGAACAATATCATGCGAGGTTATTGTGTAGCAATTGCTGTATTTCGCTAGAATGCGCCCTTGGCTGCTGGAAGAAGAATCTTCCTTATATTGGGCCATAACATCCCTCCCCCCTTGGAAAAACTAGTTTCCGCAGGAAACTAGATCTGAAGAGAGCAACAATCTTAAAATTGATAATATTTTCGTTCGCGTTCAGTTCAGATTCTTTTCCATACTTACTAATTATATTGTCTTATTTTTCTTCGCTTTACATTTTTTCTTTTCTTTCTAACATCTTTACTTTTTCATTTCGTAAATTTTCCATTTTTACATCTTTTCTTTTTCATTTTAATTTCTCTATTTTCTTCTGATATATAAATACTTTATTAAAATATCAAATTTCATGAAAATAATCTTAGTTTATGCACTTTAATATATCATCTTACTTATTTCTTCTTAATGCGTTTTTCACGTCATACATATTTGCTTTAATCTTCTACTCTTTACATAGTAAAATCTTGGAGATAATTCAATCATTTTCATTTGAATATATGCATTATCAGCGCATTTTTTTTCAATCAATCTTCAGATATAGGTCAACTGTAGATAAGAAAGTAGTTGACAGCAAAAAGTTGGCTTTTCTCAAGTGTTCATCATAACTTTCCGACACACACTATTGGTCTAATGATTGCTCCACGGAGAATATACAGAAATGAATAGATGCAACTGCCAATTCTGCTTCCGCTTCATCGAGGTTGTTTTACATTACTTATGTTCTCTACTTACAATTAATTTGTCAATCTTGCGCTTATTTACGTACCTACATATTTATATATATACATATATATAGTATGTCCAATTATCTTATTTATTTCTCTTTATTTCCATTTTTCTATAATTTAAAATTTTAAACATTTTTGTTTTTTTTTTTATAATAGCACTTTCAAACATATGCTTCTAACTTAACCTTGCTTATAATTTTGCCAAGGATTTCATAACAAAGTTTCCTATTAGAAATAATATACATAAAAAAAAAATTTTTTTTTTTTGATCTGTGCCAATAGTTTTTTTTTTACTTTGCCAATTTTTCCTCATTGTACTTTTCAAACATTACGTTTCCTTTCAGATGCTCCTTTTTTTCTATTGCATCCGATTCTCTATATAAATATTTTTCTTTTTTTTTTTAATTGTCTTACCCCATTTTCCATATAGATTTACCTGAGCTGTATATCTCCAAGTATTTCCTTTCTTCGGCTGTCAGTCTGTAGAGTTTTGTAATTTGAATTTAAACTTTAAACAATCCGCCCCTAAAATCTCTTCCACACTCTAAAATCATGCTCTAAATTTGAAGGCCCCGCTAAAAACTTCGTCTTTCCCGGACACTTACCAACACTTACCTTATAAGGTGCCTTGAAACTTGGAGTGAAAATTGGATTTTCCGCATAACTGAAGCTTCGATCCTCTACTTTCCTCCCACCATGTTGGAATTCTGTATTAATCGACTTCCTACTATATCTCGGAAATTTAAACTTACACTTTTTAGAAATACCCTGAGCTGGCTGGAGTAGTGGATAGGAAATGTTCCTACACTCATAGCTCAGTACAGATTTTTCATCCTTCAATCTATATCCGCTGTGGGCGTTATATCTGTGCTGACTCCCAAATGCTTCGCTAGATTCTTGGGTTATAAGTTTGTTGAGGTCTAACCTTTTGTGAGCTGTGGTAAGGCTCTTTTCGCCGCATGGCACTAGAAATGGGTCCTTCAAAACAGGTACTTCTTTCACTCCATGCCGTGAAGTGTTGTCCCCATTGTGTACCGTACTATTCGATTCGGGGTTTCGGTCGTAATCGCAATATAAAATACTTTTTGCCATACCAATTCTTTCCTCCTCTATTCTGACTTGATACGGACTTTCTTGACTGCTATTTTGTCCAGCTGTGGATCCCACTTGTGCACAAGCTGCGAAATCATCACGAGAGGTACTTTCTTCCTTAACTTTGCCGGCGTCTTGTATCCACAGTTTCATGTTTATGCAATCAACAATAGCTCTATCGCTGAGGAAATCCAATCCAAGTATACCATCGGCTGGAATTGTGCCGGTATCACTAATGGCGTTAAATTTGCAGACATGTCGACTGTTGTCGATCTGCAACTTCGCCTCACAAGCTCCTATTGAACTTCTAGCGGATCCGAACAGTAATCCAATTCTAATTTTGTGATGTTTTGTATGGGCGTATTCCTCTTCATCCTATTAACCTTAATTATGCTACAGGTGGATCCGGTATCTACTAAAAGTCTAAAACTACCTTCTACTGCTATGTTCGATGGAACTGTTATGATGAACTTACTCCGAGAATTTAATTTTTCACTGGCCTTCTCTGCTAAGTATTTTCTAAGACAATTCTCCGTATAGTGGTCCCATGTGTGGCAGAATTGGCAGTAAAGCCCCTCCCGTCATGAATGGAATTTTCCACAAGCTCCTTCTATTGTATCTGCGACTCTGACTTGATGTATTCGGCCGTTGGACGCTTCTTGCCTATATTGCTGGCATTCCCTAGAAATATGCCCCATCTGTCCACATTTAAAGCATTTGATAGACATGGGTTGACTGCTTCTGGGAGGAGTTCCTCGGTATTCTCTTACATTTAACTGAGATGGCCTCCCTGGATCTTTCTTGGCCAACCTGGGCTCCCATGTATTCTGAGGGCTTCCGCCGTTACTCTCAAAAATCTCCCCTACTCCTGATGGTCGAAGTTGAGGACGTTTTGCATCTTTCTCGAAATAAGTCGCTTCCTCGCGCACTGCCTCCAGAAACTCGAACTTCCTTCCCGTCAGATGTACCTGAGTGGCATGATTTAGCATACCACCCTTGAAGGTTGCCACTGCATCAGACTCCAACTCCGCTATTAGTCCTCCGTTCCGTTCCGTTCCTTTAATCGGTCCGAAAATTCTCGGATGTCTTCACCTGGTCTTTGTCTGCAGGCCACCATCTCCGTTCGCAATTCACTAAATGACTTCTTCGGCATATATGCTGTTTTAATTATCAATTGCAGAGCTTCAAAATCTTTTGGTTTGAACTTACCAGATAGTAAGCATCATCCGTCAACCGATACTTCACACATTTCATAATAATGTTCTGCTCCTCAGGCTTCAGTCGGTCGTACAAATCCTTGCCGCAGCTTAAGAATCTGTACACCTCTTTCACCAGTTTTGGAGATCGATTTCCGGAAAACATGGGTACGTACTTGACGACCATATCCATCACTTTATCGTGTATATCCACCATTTTTATGTGATCTTCGTTTGATTTTCCACTTTCCTTAGGTCTTATTTCCTTATTTTCCTTTACGCTAATTACACTGCCGCGAGCGATCGAATTTTCTTTTGGCTCCGACTGATGGTCCCAAAATACTAATCTTCTTGGTGACCACTTTCTGCTGTTTCCTTGGTTGCTATTGCCCTTGGTGGTTGACTGACGTTCCTGCAATTCTATCGGCAATTCCCGTTCGAGTTCGGCCGCAGTCTGCTCTGCTTCCTTCAATTGAACGTTTAAGGTATCTACCTTCTTGACCAGAGCTTTAATTTCCTCGCGGCTATCCTTTAGTACCTTTTCTATTGTCCCTTCTTCTTTTTGAATAATGTCGAAGGTTATCGTCACCAAAAGATCCACAACTTCTCCTTTCGTGCTTGTTTGAATGGCTGTTTCTAGTTCCTGTAGAATATTCTTGAGATCTCCACACGCCACACGTTTTTTCAATTCTCCTGTTAAATGATCTGTGATATATTGCCAGTCTCTCTCATAATACTGAAGCTTTGTTTGGCACTGCTTTAATTCTTCTGATTTACTTTGCAGTTCCTGCTCCTGTGACTGGAATTGCATAATTGCTCCCTGGTCAATACATTAGACCTCCCCACTGACATAGATGTTTCTTGAACCCTATCGATATCTACTATTGCAAACGCGAGGAAACTTTAACCATTTAACGCAACGAAAAATCATTACATCACAAAACATGAAGGCCCACAATGAGAATAATATGTATACTATATGCGAAAAAAATGGTCGATAACAAAAAGAAACCCCAAATAATAAAAACCGATGAAATATCTACTCATACTTTAAATTTTTCACCAAACACACGAGAAAACTTCCAAGCGCCCCTAACTATTACCGCTTAACCCAGCAATGCACACTAAGCATTACAATAGCATCACTATTAAATTAAACAAAATCACCTCAAACGAAAATTCTGAATTAAGAACTTAAGCTATACTCGTAATTTAAATTATGAGTCTAGACCACACGAAGATGAGAGAAAAGTTTTTAAATTACCTTATCTAACACAGATAAATTTATCAAAATCTAAATTACACTCAACACTTAATATTATTGTATAATCACTCAATCAATCAATCAATCACTTTAGGCTGAAAAGTAAATGGAGCAGCTAAAAAAGCATAACTCCCCAAAAATAAAAAAAAATGGAGCAGCTAAGAAAGCAGAACTCCCAAAAAATAAAAAAAAATGGAGCAGTTAAAAAAACCATAACTCCCAATAAATAAAAACAAATGGAGCAGCTAAAATAGCATAACTCGCAAAAAAAAAAAAAAAAACGCAATACCTTTTTAAACCGGCTGCGCCAAAGAGGTCGTGCCCCTCGAGCAATTAAAAGACGTTTTTACGATAATTACCTTTACTTCTTTATTGACTGAATGTTTAAACTGCCCTATCTCAACAATGTTACATATTATCACGACCCGCACTCTTTACTTGAAGTATAACTTAGTACTTCACGCTAACTTAGACAAAACGCGACTCTGAACTGAACGCTTAACGGCGAGAATACTACTGGCTTAAAAATACTACAGGCACTCGACAGACCAGTTATTGGTCTTTTATGAACCTATACTCGGAAGTAAACTTTCTTTGCTCACAACGCGGATGTAAACAAACAACAACAACCTTGTCGTTTGTTCTACCAGTTGCAGCACCTGAGTTGCTTAGTAGTAAACAATCGCCTTACATAATAATTACCATGCGAAGTTAATTATTATTGTAATCGTCGATTGCTCCACTAAGCGCTCATCGCAGCCAGCTGTTGGGCTAATCAGCAAAATAACCGACAGTTGCAGAACAATATCATGCGAGGTTATTGTGTAGCAATTGCTGTATTTCGCTAGAATGCGCCCTTGGCTGCTGGAAGAAGAATCTTCCTTATATTGGGCCATAACAACACGACCCACTGACCTACTTTCGTGCGCGCTCTCACCAAGCTATTGCTGCTGCAACATTGTTGCAACAGATCGCCATCCAAAGTAAAAAGTCTCCCTCTCGACTTATATGAAGCCAATAATCAACAGAGGATAACGCCAACTTGTAACATTGGTGTCAAGTGTGGGGTAAGATCTATTTAGAAAGAAATTTCAGTCTACATAACAAAATGCCAGATCGAAAAGCAGCAAATAGCGAATATGTAAGCGAATTAGGTACAGCCGATTCCAGTCATGGCCTTCTCACTGCATTAGCTCAAAATATGACGGAATATTAGGTCATTATATTCTAGACAAGTATTTTGCAAAATTAATTAGGAAACGAAAATATTAACTCTTAACATAAATAACGTGTCCCCAAACGACACAGAAATAAAGAATTCAATTACAGTAATAGTATGGAACATTTCGATAATGTCTCAAAAGAAGACAAAATACGAAATAATAAAGCAGAGAAATCAAATGGAGGTAAGTGCGATGCTGACAATATAAACATAACAGCACGTACACAGGTAATAGCTAGGATCTCAATGAATCGAAGAGGCACCTTTTTCTGCGAACACAAAGAATTGGAATCAGAAGTCATAATTGGGAATACGCTTATAAAACCAGATAAAAGGGTCAAGCGAATATTCTTATCCTCAATTCTAATCAAACTGATGTTCATATTATGAAACGGACATAAGACCTCACATACATGAAATTAATAAATTTAATATTATAAGACTATATCCTCAAAAGGATCCTATCCATAAAAGGCTTACTAGACTCGCATCTGAACTAGACTTTTCACACTGCAATGCTGAAGAATCCAAATCCATTTTAGATATATGCCGTATATATAACGACATATTCTACTTGGAAGGAGATTCCTTGACCTGTACAGATGCAGCATCTCATAATATTCCTATTTTACCTGGAAAACCTACCGTAAATGTAAAACCATATAAATTACCTCAGGCTTAGCGTGAAGAAATCAATAATCAAATTAATAAAATGTTAGACGACGAAATTATTAGCCCCAGTTTAAGCCCTTGGAACTCATCACTATTGTTGGTTCCTAAAAAACCAGATGCCGATGGCAACAAAAGATGGGGAGTGGTCGTTGGTTTCCGACGTCTTAATGACATAACTGTCGGGGATGCATTTCCATTGCCTAATAAAACGGACATCTTAGATCAATTGGAGAAAGCCAAATATTTTAGCTCGTTAGATTTAGCTAACGGCTTTCAACAGATACCCATGAGTGAAAGCAACAAAGAGAAAACTGCATTTAGTACACCCTATGGCTATTACCACTATAACCGTATGCCATTTGTCTAAAGCGGTCGCCAACCACTTTTCAAAGGCTGATGAATAATATTCTAGTCGGTCTCAAGGGCATAGAATGCTTTGTTTATATGGACGACATTTTTATATACGGGTACAATCTGATAGAACACAACTCTAGACTCCAGAATATTTTTGAAAGGCTTCGAAAACATAATATCAAGCTACTACCTGAGAAATGCCACTTTCTCAGTAAGCAGATAACCTATCTAGGTCATCTCATAACCAAAAACGGAGTATCACCAGATCCCTCTAAGGTCGAAGCAGTTACTAAATATCGTATTCCTAAAAAGGAGAAAGATATAAAATTTTTCTTACGATTTGTCGGCTACTATAGACGCTTCATTGAAAATTTTGCAAAGCTAGCCAAGTCTTTAACAGCTCTATTAAAAAAGGATGCTACTTTCAAATGGGATGCTCTTTGCGATGAAGTTTTTCAATCACTAAAGAAAAAATTGATCAACGCTCCTATATTACAATTCCCGTGTTTCGATAAAGAATTCTTTGTAACTTCTGGCGCAAGTGACTACGCTATGGGTAGCGTATTGTCTCAACGAAAAATCGGTGAAGATAAACCAATCTGGTTTGCAAGTAGAGCTCTTAATCAGGCCGAAACGAGGTATTCCACCATAGAAAAGGAATTACTAGCTATAATTTTTGCCGTCGAACAATTTCGCCCTTATCTATACGGTTGAAAGCTCACTATCATCACAGATCATAAGCCCCTCACAGGGCTCATGAGCCTGAAACACCCCCCTTCTCGCCTAATGAGGTGGAGAATAAGGTTAGAAGAGTATGATTATCAAAGCATATATAAACCAAGAAAAGCAAATCTAAATGCCGACGCACGCAGTCGTGCGATCCCTGAAACAAGTAAAACGATACAGGTTGTAATTAGAAGTCAGAATAAGGCTCAAACCGATTCACATAAAGACCAAAACGGTAATCCTAAATCAACTTATGTAAACGAAAACACGAAAGATCTCGTAGAGACCCGAGATATTAAGAAAAAGAACTTCTTATTACCAATTCATAATTCCATACAGGAAAATTCATTAAGTACGTATTTACCCGATGATTACTTTATACACTTAGGAGAAGCTATTGAATTTAACAAAGGAAAAATTTCTTACATTGTTGGACGCGTTCGTATACCTATCAGAAATGAAGCTGACCGACATGAAATAATAGAAATTTTACAAAAATTTAAAGCCTACTCAAAGAATGAGAAAACTATTTCAACAGTTATACCAATCACGGATAACACTAGTTATCGCGAACGAAAGTTTCTGTGTTCTAAAGAATTTGAAAATTCAGGCACTAGACCAATTTTCTTTCTTAATAAAGTAATTAAACTAACAAATCCTGAGGATATAGCTCAGGTGATAAAAGAGCACCATATCTCTCCGTTAGGTGGTCATGAAGGTGAAGCCAAGACTATAAGCAAAATAAAAAGAATCTACAATTGGCGGCAAGGCATGTTTGAAGATATCAGAGACTACATCAAGAAGTGTCTTTCTTGTCAGAAAAATATGTGTCACAAAAACAAAAGAATGGCTATGAAAATAACCACAACTAGTAATAAACCAATAAAAAAAATATTTTTAGATATAGTAGGACCATTACCAACTAGTTATTTAGATAACAAATATATGCTTACGTTCCAAGATGATCTGACAAAGTTTTCAGATGCTGTACATCTACCAAATGCCGAAGAGCACACTGTAGCAGAACAGAGACTGGGATAATCATCTACAACTACTATTATTGTCCTATCACTCAGCACTGCATAACAGTATGCATCAAACTCCCGCCATGCTCATCTTGAGGAGGGAACTCAGATTACCAGTCGAATTATCAACAGGAATACTGCCAGAGTAGGAGACTACTATTGAATATCTCCACAACCTGAAACAGAGATTAGAAGCTATTCACAAGTTCAACAGATTACAAGTAGGCAAAACGAGTCAAGGCATGAAACTGAGGTATGCCTTCTCAGCCCGAGCAAATCTGTTTAAAATAGACAAATTAGTTTGGCTCTACCATCTGAAAAGACAAAAAGGTAAATGTCCTAAGTTACAGTGCGATTGGGAAGGGCCGTATGCAATCCTGTGTCAACCCAGTGATGTCACGTACAAAATCCAAAGAGATGGCAAGAAGAAAATTCAAGTTGTACACAGAAATCGATTGGCACCTTACCACCCACCTAACGCAGACCCATAAAAGTAAGCATTTAAATGAAAATCGAGCAAATATTAGCCACTTACGAACATGGCTTTACATTACATCGCGGAAAATGTAATCGTAAACAGGCGAGTCGAGGCGCCTGAAAATAACTTCTTGTTGCTGTGTTAGGAGGAGCTGGCCGTAACGAACTATCATACGTGAGCGCGGGCGGAAATGCCAACAGCTCTATCCCAGCGAGTACTGAATTCTATGCGGAACTTATTTGGAAGGTAGCACAATAGAAAAAAAAGAGAAGTGAAATCTAATCTAAGTAATTTTAACAAGTAATTTCTAACTAGTGATTTTAAACTTGTAACTAAATCTAGAAATTTATATAAAATGATTCTTAATTTGTAACTAAAACTAGAAATTCATATAAAATGATCATAAAAATTCACAGGATTACCTCGTAACTATTGTCGTGATGTTGCAATTAACACTTATCATTTTGTGTTTTTATTTTTCTGTCACAAGCATCCAGAGTCCATCCAAGTGTTGAGAGTGTCCTATTAGAAGGCCATGCAGTAGCTCAATCATCGGCAGATAATCCGTTCACGGTAACCATAAACTCTGGTGCTGAGGAGAGCTCCCTTTTATCAGCAGGGGATAGTGTGACAGAATCCCTGAAATGGTTAATCGAAATTAGTCAAAACAATTTAAAAAGCCCATAAAAGAGAACCACAACAAATATCCCGAAGAAACCAACACCAGTGAACTTACCTGAAAATTAAGGTGATCCTGTCGACTTCTTCAGTGCAGCGTTCAGAGTTGCAGAAATGTTAAAAATCGAGAATTAGAAATCGGATACAGAACATCCTGATTCATAACGATCGGACCCTGTGGAAAGTCATTTTTCCCCTTAAATGAGACATCAAGAAACGGATAAAAATAAAACGGGCAAGGGCGGGCATAATTTTTTTCTGAAGGGATATATTAGTAAAAAATAAGTCAGAATTTCTGTGAATGAAAATAAATAAAAAGACTTGATATCGCGGAGTTTTAATTATCCGGCCAAGTTTGTTTATTTTCTATTGGTTTACCTTTACAAAAGGTCTTTGCTTTAGGGCTGATCGTGGTGAGTAAGCTGTCACAAATATTAATTATTTTGGAATACCAGTGCCATATATCTTCCGAATAGAGACATAAGAATTTGGCTCCACTGAAAGGCCAGAGGAACACCTCCTAGACGAAAACGAAAAATAGGTGACGGCTCCTGAAGCTGAACATCATCAGGTGGGAGTCTACAAAAAGACTTTTGCGCCTACTTGGACGTGGACAGAAACCGAAGATTTAGCAGAATTTAAAATTGTGCCAAAGTAGTGACATAAAACGAACCAGTTTAAACTCCTCGCAGTTCGTCGGGCGTCTTATCCAGGAGCCACAAAGCTCTTGAGGAAGTCGCTTCCCCCCTCAAGAACGAAAGCTTTCTCTGACACAAACTCGACAGAGCTCACATACCAACGTGCGCACTGACATCACAAATATTTTCTCCTTTATTTTGTCGGGTGTAGTAAGTGGTACATATCAGACATAGATCCGCCATCTTTATAAATCCGAGCAGAATTTCCCTGTGTTGGTGTCTGCCATACGTTACCCCACGTTGAATTCTCGGCTTGCTGAAAAGCACGCAGCGTGAGGGCAAATCAAAGTAACGCCATCCCAGCTCGGTACCCTTTGGCAAACGACGTCAATACGAGCAACCATAAATATCACAACACATAATTCACAAGACAAAAATCGCTCACCTTTCCTCCTAAGAGGAATTAAAGCGAAACTGCACTCACGACGAGAATTAATTATTTTCAACTTTCGTCGAACGACACTTACTATAATCCGCACACGTCATGGTTGTGGCAGAACACGATTCGCGCTAACCATTTATTCCGCTTCCACCAGTCCCATTTTACCTCACCCATTCAAGTCAAAAAGCTGCGTACGCTCATAGTGGGAACTATCGTGCTAAGGTCTATTCGGTCCACAGACGGCTTTCGGCAACAGCTTCTATCTCTCACCACAGCCCAGCTGTTATCATCACTTTCGGACCGGCTCTGGTTTCTGGATACACGACCCACTGATCTACTTTCGTGCGCGGTCCCACCAAGCTGTTGCTGCTGCAACATTGTTGCAACAGATCGCCATTCAAAGTAAAAAGTCTCGCTCTCGACTTATATGAAGGCAATAATAAACAGAGTATAACGCCAGTTTGTAACATTGGTGTCAAGTGTGGGGTTGTTACAAATAAAAGTCCAAGATGAGTTAAAGAGACCTGAAAATGAAAGAGAACGTATCAAGAAAAACATCCTCCGTATACTTATACTTTTTACCTGTTGTAGATGTCTTCGTACCTTAGTAATCCATAGAAATAATTCTGCAAAGTAATTTATTTTTCAGATTATCAGTCATAAATGGTAGAATTAACGTATACTTACGAATCACACGAAGCTGGCTATATCTGCTAGTCCCGGCTTGTTCCTGAGGACATCATCTGCGACTCAAAATACATATATGTATGACCCCGGTTTGTTCATGAGGGCATCGTATTATTGAGTCTATACTAGGATCCCATAAAGACATTCCAACGTCGTTTATTCTTGATACCTGGAAGACGAAATAACTTCAAATATCAGCACACTATTATCCGTGGAGCGAGATATGTATATACCTGCTAGTAAATTAAATGAATTATAATGAAAAGAATACTCAATGGACTAAACATTGTTTAGAATTAAGAAAATTACTTACATTGTGAAGATGATGTAAGCGGGCAGGGAATCAGACGAATCGTGAACTCTTTACTAAATTACCTAAGGTAGAAATGTAGTATTTATATACAGTTATACAAAATAACTTCAAATATCAGCACACTATTATCCGTGGAGCGAAATATGTATATACCTGCACTGCAAGTAAATTAAATGAATTATAATGAAAAGAATACTCAATGGACTAAACATTGTTTAGAATTAAGAAAATTACTTACATTGTGAAGATGATGTAAGCGGGCAGGGAATCACACGAATCGTGAACTCTTTACTAAATTACCTAAGGTAGAAATGCAGTATTTATATAAAATTATACAAAATTTAATTATTTAAAAGTACATATGCCTAGTTCAGTTTTCTGCTCGATTCACCTGAAAAAAACCAACTTAACCTAAACACCGACGGAAAAGGTCGATTTTTCCTACTGTTCATCATTTCAAGGAGAACAAAAGGAAATGAATTGGACTGGCTGTAACCCAAAGCTAAAATTCACAAAATATGTAACCCCGCGGGAAAAGCCACAAAAAGAACAAAAAAAGAAAAAAAATCCTAAACAATTTGAAACTCCTGTCAAAAGGAAAATTTGTCACACTTTGGAGTCGATGTTCAAATTTGTAGATAAATACAAAAGAAAATATAAATCATAAAGAACATTTTGGAAAATAAAGAAAAAAAAATTAATATTAAAACTTTTTTCCACCGATTGAAAACCGCTGTCCCAATTCTGAAAGCTGTTGGAAATAGGGGCCGGAAATCCCTAAATAGGGTTAATTTTCTGTAAAATTAAAGCACTTGGTAGAAGAAGCAGACAGTCCCCGTTTTTTTTTTTTAGATCTTGGCGGGTGATCAGAGCGGCAGCATAGAGTACCGACAACGCGAGTTTTCATATTAAATTAATTAACAAAAAAAAAAAAGCGAAAGAAGGTGAAACGAGGAAAAAATTTGTATTTAGGGGACAAAACCAAAAAAACAAAAAAAGGAGGACTTAAAAGAGGAAAATAAGAAGAAAATAAAAGCTAAGTATTGCCTTTTGGATATTAAGTGAATTGGTGAGCTTTTGACTTTGTTACTCGTGTGTGACCTTGCTAAGTCAACTTTACGAACTCATGTATAAAAGAGTTTTTAGATTAAGTGGAATTAACCATAGTTCATTTGCGTTGCTGAAATTTATTTTTTTATTGTTTTTAAAATTATAACGTTTTGGATTTTTCGTGTTTTCCCTCGAGTTCGTGGACTCAAAAACCCAACGCCCAACAGGTGCTTTAGTCACACTTAGTGAAGGTGAAAAGAATTGTGCAAATCCACCCCTTTCTCCATTGCTAGCTGGGGAATTACAATGCACGACAAGGGCTGCGTAAAAAATTTGGCGCCCAACGTGGGGCCAAATACCTAATTATATTTTAGAAAAAAAAAATTTATTTCAACAATAAGCTGAAAATTGTTCAATCTTCATTCCGCAAACATGTTGCCAACTGCAATGTATCTGCAACACTGTTAACATAACGACATTAATTTCAACATTATCAACAAAGTAAAGGTGGAGATGGCAATTATCGAGTTAACTAAAATTGTATTGTAATTGCACATCATTAGCAGTTCTTTTCTTCTCTTCATATACTATAAAATTTCAAAGAAAATTGATATAATTCCGCGTAGTACTCATCAAATTAATCAAAAGGGAGTGCTTACAAATATCCGACAAAAGAAAAGATTAATCTCGGTTTTCATACGAGATTGGTACAGTACACAAAGGAATGTTGCAAGGGGAAATGGAAATCGAATCGCATTAGAATAGGTGGTTTACTTGGAAAGTAGCAAGGCGCGTCGTTTACGAGACACGAACAATATAAATACATGATAAGTTTTAAGGAAATAGAATTACTTACAAAATACTAATTATTACTTTTGAAATATATTTTATTATAAAATCTTAAGAATAAGCTTACCATATATGCATTCCTCCGTTCATACGTTCATGATTTTGAAAATTTGAAATTTTTTTTTACACGTTCTCTTATACATGCACTTCGAGTATACAATTAGAGATAAATAACCTAATACTATTTTTGTTTTGATAATTTGAAATTTTTTTTACACTTGTCCTTTTTTTCTATGAATTAATAGCCACAAAAGATAATAATAGTTTATGGATAATGTCACTAAAACACTAAAATCAGAAATAATTTGGTCTTAGCAAGTTTATTGACTTGCCCACACGTTTGCACTAAAGTACCGGCGCGCGTGGCGATCACTAGCATTGCCCAGTAGTTAGACTATTCCAATTTTGTTCAGTTTGTTAGGTGATAAAGAGATGTGTCGATAATAGCATTCATCTGAAGAGACAATTTGTGATGACGAGTTACTAGGGAATCGAACTGTTGCAATGGCTTGCTTTAGCTGGCAATTCAATACTTGACCTAAATCAACAGCTGACCTAGTTTCGAACGAATGAATTCTCTTCGGTTCACTGTGCTAGAAATTGAGTTTTAAGTTTTTTTTAATAAATACAAAGTGGGGAAAGACATGCAGGGAATTTGAACGCTTCGGTATATGAAGTGATACTGCTGTGGATTGAGTTGTGTTTATCACTGAACTTACGTGTCTCTTTCTCCGGGGATATATCGGATTTATCTTAGCGTTTAAGTGGTATTATTTCTTTAGGCGTATAATCGAGGGTCTAATAAGAATAAATTATGCTATGCTATGATTCTATGTCCTAAGTAGAGTAGCTATGAATACAATATATTACAGTTCAGGTTTTTGAAATATGGCAACATCTTTTCATTAATTATTAAAGGAGTTGTTTCTGGAGACAATACGTATGCTTTGTGTTAGCACCCTTATTGATTGTCATTCTATCAAACCTTATTTGCTATTTTCTAGTATTCGTGTTAAAATCGGGTTTTGAATTTGCTAAAGTTTCCTGGACATTGAATTTGGATATTACAAAGAGTTGATCAGCTTTGAGATCGAATTTTTGTTTTTATTTTTTTTGCTGTGCATCATTTTCCTTCGCAGGTTAACCGGCAGTTAAATTGAAAGCCAGAGTTATCCTAGACCTATAAACTAGGTAGATTGCACAATCAATTCTAAATTTTCTGTGTTTATATTTTTTTGGATGGATATTTCTTTCTTTTTCCTTCCTTATTTATGGTAAATATGTCAGAAGCATAACATCATTTTTCAATTTCTCGTCGTATCTAACTAACTCTCATCTATTTGGACTTGAAGATGGAGATAAACCGGTAAAATCAAGAAGAGTTAGCTTATGAATTAGTCGTGAGGGGTTTGCCTACCGGGAAGGTAGATGATATGCTCATTAGCTTACGTGCCATTTTAAAGGCCGAGAAGGATGGCAGGTCTACATAGTAAATCCCTACCCCATTCAATTCGAAGACGATATACAAGCTTTAAACAAGAAATTGGAGGAGGTGCAAGGTCTTGTAGAGGATTTCGAAGGGGAGGTTGATAGTAGCGATTATAAAAAAATAATCACCAAAATAGAGTGGGCCTTCGGAAGACTCAGTAGGACTAAGCCCGTAGGTGATGAGCAAAAAAAGGAAATAGCTAGAGTTCGAGCTGACTTGATTTTATCATTGGGGTCATTAGAACTTAAAGCGGAAGGGGACGAAGATGAATTCTTGGAGGCAGATGAAGACCTATCGTTACCTACTGCAGTTATGACTGGCTCAAGACATCGAGCTGCCATATACAAATGGGATATTAAATTTTCGGGAGATCAAGGTCAGTCCTTGAACTCATTTTTGGAAATAGTGAATGAGCTGGCTGGAGCTCGGGGAATAAACAAAAGACAATTATTCAGTCAGCTTTAGATCTCTTTGCAGGACAGATTGCTCGAAGAAATCAAAAAGCGAACGCAAGGTAGAGACGAAACAATTTTGATATACGTAGCGGTTATGACAAATATGTTTAGTAGATTATCTAATCCCTTAATTGAAACTCAGCAGTTGGGGATTTTAAAGCGTAATATCAATCCATTTTATCAGCCCCAGTTGGCGCTTACTGAAGTTCACACCGTTCAAGAACTTATCGAGTTGGGTCGACGTCTAGAATCTGTTCGCACTTCGGTCGAGGCCTATGCACCTCCACCTTCGAGAAGAAGTAATCAGCTAATCGAACCGGGCTTAGCTTATGTCGGTACGGATGGCCTACTGTCTCGGTGGTAGCAAATCAACCTCCAACTTCTCACTTAACCCAAATTCAGCTCCCAAATGTTTTCGATGTGGTCGTATAGGACACCTAGCTCGCTTCTGTCGGATTAGTCTTAGATGTTATGGTTGTGGGGCCCCAGGCATCACACGCTCCACGTGTAGTCATTGCAAGGACAACACGCGAAATCCAGTACCACAAATAGGTAACACTAACAGAACCGGCGAATCACAAGAAGTGGGAACTAGTAACGGTGTACGTCAACCCCAGGATAACCCACGCCAGCGTCAACAAAGACAAGCCTCGGGAAACGCGAGGGGAGCTCGACAATAATGGGCGGGTCGAGCTTAAGTAACTTCCAAAGAGCCCAGGTTATGAGTCCGTCCTATTGCTTTAGAAGTAAAGTAGCCAGAAGGGATGATCACATGCTCAAAACATTAGTGGATTATGTATTCTCAGAAATAAAGGGTGATGTGCGTCCACATCTGATTGTATCCATTTTCGGAATTATGGTTGTTGGTTTATTGGACTCTGGAGCTTCTAGAACCATTGTTGGGGAACTGAGTTGGGAATTATTACAGAAATTAGGACTAAAGCTGGAGAAAACGAGAGCCAAGACAGTATGTTTGGCAGATGGTAAAATTAAAGAGGTACTTGGGGAAGTAAGCTGGCCAATAGAATTGGAAAGGCGAATAACAGTTGTGGATGTTTTGATAATTCCAGAATTACTTCAATCCATATTATTTGGGATAGAGTTTTGGCAAGTCATGGGGCTATCGGCGGATTTAAGGCACAACTCTTGGCGATTCAGCGATAATGAAACTATTTACCATATTGGAGCCCTCAAAAGTCACTCTAGCACCTGAGCAGCAGGCCGAGCTTCGTGAGCTTACTAATAAGGTAGAAGTGAAAATGGCGAAGGGGTTAGGCTGCACTAATCAAGTCGAGCATGTCATCGTTACTGACTCTTCTCCGATTAAACAGCGGTACTATCCCGTCTCACCTGCAATCCAAAAAATTATTAACGAAGAGTTGGATAAGATGTTAGCGGATGGAGTCGTAGAGCAATCGAATAGTGCTTGGTCCTCGCCTGTTGTAATGGCGAAAAAAAAAGATGGCACTTATCAATTTTGTGTTGACTTTCGCAAACTAAATAAGGTCACAAAAAAGGACGCATACCCTCTACCCTATGTTTCGGCTACACTGGATAAGCTCCGAGGTACGAGATATATGTCCTCACTCGATATAAAATCTGCTTTTTGGCAGGTTCCGATGGGAGAGAATTCAAAAAAATATACGGCCTTTACAGTACCCAATCGTGGGCTATTCGAATTTCGGAGGATGCCTTTCGGGTTAAGCAACTCACCTGCAACATGGCAACGTTTAAAAGATAAAGTCCTCTCGGGGAGTTTAGAAACCAATGTTTTTGTATATGTGGATGACATAATCATCGTTGCACAAACATTCGAAGAGCATAAGGTAGTGCTACAGGAAGTACTAGAAAGGTTATATAACGCCGGGCTAGTAATAAATTACGAGAAGTGCGAATTTTATCGTTCGGAACTTAAATACCTAGGATATGTAGTAGGAGAGCAAGGGCTTCAGGTAGACCCTGAGAAGGTCAAATGTATATTGGATGTCCCTCATCCGAAAATCCGTCAATAATAGCTCCAATCACTAAATTGCTGAAGAAAAAGAAAAGACTCATATGGACATCGGAATGTGACACGGCTTTTCGGGAGATAAAAGATTGGTAAGTTCTCCGATCCTTACGTGCCCCGATTTCAACCACCCTTTTATTATCCACACTGATGCTTCAGGATTTGGAATGGGCGCAGTTTTGAAACAAAGCATTGACGGGCAGGACAAAGTTATCCCATACTCAGCCGTTCATTAAATAGGTGCGAGAGAAACTATTCGACGGCAGAAAGGGAATGTCTAGCGGTCTTGTGGGCTATACAAAAATTACGACCATACATTGAGGGAACAAAATTCACCGTCGTTACTGATCATGCGTCCTTAATGTGGCTACATAACTTGAAGGACCCCACTGGCAGGTTGGCTAGTTGGGCGTTGAGACTCCAGCAGCATGATTTCGATATTATCCATCGGAAGGGCAAAGAACACCTTTTACCAGATTGGTTATCTCGCTCAATACCTGTTTTGGATTCCATCGACATTGTTCCGAAGACCGACGATAAATGGTACATTAAAATGTTGTGTAATGTTGAGAAGGAACCGTCCAAATACCGCGATTGGAAAGTTGAAAATTCGACGCTCTGGAAGCATCGTCATCCTAGATACCCGTCTCTGGCTATGGAGACAGATTTATTGAACGAGTAGTCCCCAAACACCATAGAAAAGAGGTGATGTTTAAAGCTTATGATACTCCAATGTCACTGCGGCATACAGAGAATATATGATCATCTTTTGAACAATTTTTACGGGCCCAAGATGAAATCGGATGTTGCATCATACGTAAAAATGTGTGTAACCTGTCAAGCAACTTAACCTGAGAGAAAAAAGTCAGCGGGACTCATGGCACCGCGAAGAGTAGCACACAAGTCTTGGGAGTGTTTAAGTATAGATTTAATATGCCCCCTTTCGAGATCAAATCGAGGATTCGTCTATATTCTCACAATCGTTGACCAATTTAGTAAGTTCCCTGTCCTTTTCCCTTTACGATCGGCGACTGCTCACTCCATAATTCAATCTTTAGAGGATCATGTATTCCTAATTTTCGGGGTACCAAGAGTCATTGTGAGTGGTAACGGAGCACAATTCAGAAGTCGCGAATTTAAGAAATTGTGTGATAATTACGGAGTGTAAATAAGATACAACGCGTTATATTAGCCACAGGCAAACCCGGCCGAGAGAGTGAATCAGATAATCAAATCCATGCTTCGGGCGTATGTGTCGGAGAACCACCGTGTTTGGGATCTGCACTTGGCAAAGATTGCTTGTGCTATCCGTACATCTTCGCAAGAAACTACGAGATTGACCCCCTATTTTATTAACTTCGGCCGCGACATGGTAACCTACGGTAGATCACATAGATCGCTACACAGTGACGAAGTCTTAGATCCTGAATCACATTCTGTAGCTATGAGGTAAGTAATGACTGATGTAAGAAAGGGACTACTAAAAGCAACCGAAATTTCTAGACAAACATACAACCTACGTAGAAGAGACCAAATATTTCTGGTAAACGATATGGTTTGGCGTAAGAACTATGTTCTTTCAGAGGCATCCAAATACTTTAATGCCAAACTCGCTCCGAAATTTATAGGCCCATTTAAGTTGGCTAAGATCGTGTCTCCTTGGACGTATGCGTTAGAGGATAGCAAAGGTAAAAGTGCGGGTACGTGGCATACTCAGGACTTGAAGGCATATTATTCAAATCAAGATATTGATGACTAGCTTACTTTCTCTTTTTTTTTGGTAGCCCCAATACAGTAAAGCATCCATCCAGCTTCTCTGGATTACTATCGAGTACCTATGCGCCGCATAAGTTTACTGCGGTCTTACTCTATTTGGATTATTGTTCTAGAATTTCAAAGTACATGGTGTTGGGATCGTACGCAGTACGAAGTCCAGTGACCCAAACGTATCACGGATTTGACGGCCCCAAGCTTATGCAAGGTTAGTCATAGTGAATTTTTAGTATAATTTTAATTAGTTTATATTTGGGGATTTAAAAAAAAGAAAAAAAAAAGCCAAATTAAGAATATTCAGGCTGATTATAATAACTTTCTAACTCCAAATATGTAAACTTCGTTGTGGCATGTCTTATTTTGTAGTTGCTATAGACATAGAATACTTTTATTTGTGATCAAATATTTAGTGAGATTCCTACGAAATCTCCCGGAGGAAGAGGAGGTTTGTTACAAATAAAGGTCCAAGATGAGTTAAAGAGACGTGGTGACCTGAAAATGAAAGAGAACGTATCAAGAAAAACGTCCTCCGTATACTTATACTTTTTACCTCATGTAGATGTCTTCGTACCTCAGTAATCCATAGAATAGAAATAGAAATAGAATTAACGTATACTTACGGATCACACGAAGCTGGCTATTTCTGCTAGTCCCGGCTTGTTCCTGACGACATCATCTGCGACTCAAAATACATATATGTATGACCCCGGTTTGTTCATGAGAGCATCGTATTATTGAGTCTATACTAGGATCCCATAAAGACATTCCAACGGCGTTTATTCTTGATATCTGGAAGACGAAATAACTTCAAATATCAGCACACTATTATCCGTGGAGCGAAATATGTATATACCTGCAAGTAAATTAAATGAATTATAATGAAAGGAATACTCAATGGACTAAACATTGTTTAGAATTAAGAAAATTACTTACATTGTGAAGATGATGTAAGCGGGCAGGGAATCACACGAATCATGAACTCTTTACTAAATTACTTAAGGTATAAATGCAGTATTTATATAAAGTTATACAAAATTTAATTATTTAAAAGTACATTTACCTAGTTCAGTTTTCTCCTCGATCCACCTGAAAAAAACCAACTTAACCTAAACACCGACGCAAAAGGTCGATTTCTCCTACTGTTCATCATTTCAAGGAGAACAAAAGGAAATGAATTGGACTGGTTGTAACCCAAAGCCAAAATTCAGAAAATATGTAACCCCGGGGGAAAAGGCAAAAAAAACCTAAACAATTTGAAACTCCTGTCAAAAGGAAAATTAAATGCAAATTTTTCACACTCTAGAGTCGAAGTTCAAATTTTTAGATAAATACAAAAGAAAATATAAATCATAAAGAACATTTTGGAAAATAAAGAAAAAAAAAATTAATATCAAAACTTTTTTCCACCGATTGAAAACCGCTGTCCCAATTCTGAAATCTGTTGGAAATAGGGGCCGGAAATCCCAAAATAGGGTTAATTTTCTGTAAAATTAAAGCACTTGGTAGAAGAGGCAGACAGTCCCCGTTTTTTTTAGATCTTGGCGGGTGATCAGAGCGGCAGCATAGAGTACCGACAACGCGGGTTTTCATATTAAATAAATTAAAAAAAAAAACGAATGAAGGTGAAACAAGGAAAAAATTTGTAATTAGGGGACAAAACAAAAAAAAACAAAAAAAGGAGGACTTAAAAGAGGAAAATAAGAAGAAAATAAAAGCTAAGTATTGAATTTTGGATATTAAGTGTATTGGTGACCTTTTGACTCTGTTACTCGTGTGTGACCTTGCTACGCCAAGTTTACGACCTCATGTATAAAAGAGTTGTTAGATTAAGTGGAATTAACCATAGTTCATTTGCGTTGCTGGAATTTATTTTTTATTATTATTAAAATTATAACGTCTTGGATTTTTCGTGTTTTCCCTCGAGTTCGTGGACTCAAAAACCACGTGGCGCCCAACAGGTGTTTTAGGCACACTTAGTGAAGATGAAAAGAATTGTGGAAATCCACCCCTTTCTCCATTGATAGCTGGAGAATTACAATGCACGACAAGGGCTGCGTAACAGGGTAAGATCTATTTAGAAAGAAATTTCAGTCTACATAACAAAATGCCAGATCGAAAGCCAGCATATAGCGAATATGTAAGCGAATTAGGTACAGCCGATTCCAGTCATGGCCTTCTCACTGCATTAGCTCAAAATTTGACGGAATATTAGGTCATTATTTTCTAGACAAGTATCTTTGCAAAATTAATTGCGAAACTAAAATATTAACTCTTAACATAAATAACGTGTCCCCAAACGACACAGAGATAAAGAATTCAATTATAGGAATAGTATCGAACATTTCAATAATGTCTCAAGAGAAGACCAAATACGAAATAATAAAGGAAAGAAATCAAATAGAGGTAAGTGCGATGCTGACAATATAAACATAACAGCACGTACACAGGTAATTGCTAGGATCTCAATGAATCGAAGAGGCACCTTTTTCTGGAAACACAAAGAATTGGAATCAGGAGTCATAACTGGCAATACGCTTATAAAATCAGATAAAAAGGGTCAAGCGAATATTCTTATCCTCAATTCTAATAAAACTGCTGTTAATATTAGCAAACGGACATAAGACTTCACATACATGAAATTAATAAATTTAATATTACAAGGCTATATCCTCAAAAGGATCCTATCCATTAAAGGCTTGCTAGACTCGCATCTGAACTTGATTTTCACACTGCAGTGCTGAAGAATCCAAATCCATTTTAGATATATGCCGTATTTATAATGACATATTCTACTTGGAAGAAGATTCCTTGACCTGTACTGATGCAGCATCTCATAATATTCCTATTTTACCTGGAAAACCTACCATAAATGTCAAACCATATAGATTACCTCAGGCTTAGCGTGAAGAAATCAATAATCAAATTAATAAAATGTTAGAAGACGAAATTATTAGCCCCAGTTTAAGCCCTTGGAACTCATCACTATTGTTGGTTCCTAAAAAACCAGATGCCGATGGCAACAAAAGATGGGGAGTGGTCGTTGATTTCAGACGTCTCAATGACATAACTGTCGGAGACGCATTTCCTTTGCCTAATATAGCGGACATCTTAGAGCAATTGGGGAAAGCCAAATATTTTAGCTCGTTAGATTTAGCTAACGGCTTCACCAGATACCCATGAGTGAAAGCGACAGTAGGAGTTGTTCTATGCCCATACGAGATCACTTTTTTAAGCCTCCAGGATTTCACAACAGATGGCGCCACCGCCGCGAGGTGGTTTGAGCTCATGCTAAATGTAGGTTTGTATCTTGGATACCACATGGTGTCTTGGGTGCACCATTGAGTCTCGACTGCGCCCTAGCGGGATTAATCGGTACTACCGGGATGTATCATTTGATCTTGACTGCACCCTAGCGGCATTAGCCGGTACTACCAGCATGCTCCGGTACTATGATTTTCTTGGATAGATATGTGGTGCGCCTAAATGTAGGCTTGTGGTTTTGAACTAATGTTAGTAATAATTAAAGTTAACGCTTGGAAATTTTTGTTCATCCCACTGGGTTCTAGACGGTTAGGGAGGGAGTATTAGGGGCGGATGAAATTTTCATCAGAAATCCTCTACGGGCTCTGGTTTTCGAGATATTAGCGATTTTACCTTTTCAGATATAGTTAATATTATTAATAATTCAAGCTAACTAGGATAGTTTTGTTCATGTCAATAGATTCTAGAAGGTGTTATAGGGGCGGGGGTTAGAGGGGGGATAAAATTTTGATCAGAAATCCTCTACGGGCTATCGTTTTGTTTCTCGCATTCGGGAGTGTGTGATGTTAATTTTTCTTCAGAGTAAAAGTAGTATACACTCTATGGCCATGTTTTGAAGTTTGTTTCGATACAAGGCGCGAAAGATCTTTAATCCAGCAGAAATGATATCTGCTGGCATCATCATCATCATCATCGTATTCATTAGCGGGAGAGTTCTAGATATTGGCATGACGTTATCATGGTTTTGCTGTTTTCAAATCCTGCACGTTTTCTTAGCAGGGAAGTTGTAGAAATCAGCATTATTCGAATTTCACAACATGACATCACCGCATGAACAGATTCTATACGATGTCAGTGAGGGTTCTAGGGTATGTGTATTGAAAAGTCTTATGTTTTATAAACACTTGTTTTTATTTCCAAAAAAATTTCTTATTATAAAAGTATATCTTATAGCACATTGTCCAATATGAACTTGACAAAATGGTGCATTTGCGTTAATCTCTATTAGTTTTCCACAGTTGTATTCATCTTCGACGTTAATAATGATTTCACCCTCTCCAACTATCTTCTGCATCCAACGAACTTTTTCAGCTCCCTTTACATATATGGTTTTGTTTCGAAGCAGTGGTTCGACTATAGTGTACAGTTTGTGATACGGTATGTAGCCATCATCCCAGCGGAATCCATGAAAATTGTGTTGAAGCCATTTTACTTGTCTCTTTTTCGCTGAAGTCAAATCTTTGTATCTGAACGGTGGTTGAAATATAAAGTGCTGCATCTGGTTTTCATTGTTTAAAATTACCAGTTCTTTAGTGATAAATTCATTGAGGTTTGTTTTGAATCCTTGGATTTCTACGATGACAGCCATCTTCTTAATTTAACTTTCTAACTTCACTTCTCAGCGGACTGTATTCCATTATTCGATCGTGTAGAAGCAGACAATATGCTGTTGTATTAGCCGGTATATTTTCAGATGTCTTGAATTCTAGCCTTATGTCAACAGGTGCAGTTTTTATTGTTTCATTTTGATGTGAGCAATCAATCACAGCGATCGGAGCATCGGTTTTGAACTTCTCCCATGTGAGGGACGGCTGATACTGATGACCATAGTATGATTGTGTAAACTTTATATACATCTCATACAGCAATGCGTACCTATTCAAATCAAATTTCAAATTCAAAGCATCATAGGGATATGATTCTGAGTTCAAACTAACTGTAACTTCGGTGAGTTTGCAGTGATCAAACTTGCTTGTATCTTTGGTTTCATCGTACCTTCGATCCGTTTGTAATGCTAAGATGATAAATCGAGGTTTCTCCAGTTGAGTGGAAGTCTTAACTGACCAGGTTTGATGCGTGGATTCCGGTAGTACTGGATACTCATATATGTCCCAGCTGCGGAATGGTATTTGTATCGGGCGACCTCTCCCGATAATTTTAAATAGTTGCAGCTTTTCATCATCGGATACTGTAACATGCGGAATGCTCCATTGAAGTTTGGTAATTTCAATTTTCACCACATCAGTGGGTGATATAATGGCATTATCGTCTGTCCTGCTCCGGATCAATATGAGTTCATGTCTGGAATTTATCAGAATTTTCTTGTAATCTTCAGCGAATCCCAATAAATATTTCAGAGGTACACAATAGTTAAACAGCCCATTGGCTGGTATAACGGATGAATCTGGTGACCAACTGCCGTTGAGTAGTATCCTGCTTACATTTACATTTAGCGATACGTAGTTTTTTAATGTTGTCGCAATCCCAAGATTTCTTGTACGATCGATTTCCACTGCATTCAATTCATAGCGTATTTCCTCAAAAAGAAATGGTAGAGCGTTGTTAGCTAATTTTGCAGTTGCTGAAACGGCTCCATCCAGCTTTGTTAGCGACCCCTCAATATAAATAAAACTCCTGCTGGGTAGAAGATTCAAGTCCTGATGTTGTACAGAGATACGGATTTCATCGCTGTTTTTAAATGATGTTTGAAATGGTGAATAGGAGTGATGTTCAAATTTGGTAACACTGTTACAAAAGTGAACGTCTGGTGCAATATCTAGTATTCCTTTATTCATTGTTTCAGCGCTAAGCCTATCGATTGTAAATATGCTGTATTTGCAGGTATTAATGTAGATCTTGATCGCTTCAAGGTTGTCCGCTGACTAATGATCTTGTCTGCTCCGAACTCGTATTTATCATTATTGTATATCAACATGCTGTTGCCTCAAATGTAACCTGATGGTTATAGTCTCTCCTCTGAAGTTGATTAAGTCACCGTCTTGGTCAAGGAGCTTCAATGTTAGAGAACTTATACGTTTGGTTTTCACAGGCAAATAGATTACATTTTTGGGTACCTCCACTATTTTATACCCAGGCCCAACGTTCGGGGAAAACTCGTCAAGAGTGTGTACTTTTGTGTTGTTGAAGAATGATCCTGATATAATATTACATTCGATGCGTATAGTATTTACTTTAATGATGTTGACTGGCAACTCTGATGTATGCACTATATTAGCAGATAAGTTTCTTTTACTGAATCCTAGCAGAGGAGCTATGGATCTCTGTTTTTCAAAATGTATTTCTTCAGTTGCCTTAACTTCATTCTTCAATGTATTATTGTTAGCCTTTATCGCAACCTTTATCCTTCTCCCTTCTTTATCCAAGTATCCTTGTACATATTTTGCTATATCATCAATCTCATAGGATCCAACAGGTATCTCAACAATCTCATTCCCTACATGAACCAGCTTATTGCTCACATCAATATTTGGTATTGAGTTGTATGTTTGAAAGTCAATTAATCCACAAACATAATCCGTTGCTAGCTCCAGCGGGGGAAAGTACTCAGCAGTGAGTAGAGATGAATTTCCCGTGAGAGTAAGTGTTAATGACATGGCGGTTGATAATGACTGTCACAATTTCAATATAGATACATTTACTTATAGATAATAATTAATGGCTATAACAATTATATAAAAACTCTAAACATAAATGACCGCAAATTACTGCATCATAGTTCTGATAAGAACTGTAGTTGTACGTAATATTACTACGCAAGTAGTTTATGAGCTCCCTTGGTGGTTGGAGATTGCCAAAGCTATCAAAGTATTCGATGTTATCACCTTTCTTGTAGTACGCTACCCAGTGTGTACCTGCTCCAGTTGAGATGTCCAAGTTAACAATCCCGCTTTCTCGCTTCCATGGCTTTTTAGGTAGATTATCACGCGTAAATACTCCTCTGAAGTACGGCAAGTGTGTGGTACACTTGTGAAGATCCAAATCGTTCAGCGGTCTTTTGGGTAGCATCTTTAATAGTTTTTTTTGTTGAGGTTGTAAATAGAGTCCAAGTCATTTTCTGTACGGCTTCAGGAACAGCCCGTTTCCATCTTTACCAACCGCTATAGTTTCCATTGCTTGGTTATGACGTTTGCTTTCTTCCAATTTTGCCTCTGCCGCACTGGTATCATGTACTGCTTTAGCTATGCCTGCTGCACCTCCCGATAGTGCTCCCAATGCTGAAAGCCCAGCAAACAACGGGATGAGGAACGGAAGTGCTCCGCCAACCTTTGGTACAGGTATCACTCGTTGAGTTTTAATTGATTTCTTCTTTCTTTTCACAATATTTTTAGCTGCACTAAGAGCTATTTTTGTAGCTTCCATCAAGTCTTTTGGTTTTTTTTATTTTTAAAATCTTACGTGCATTTCGTACTGCTTCTCGGAATGTGGGTTGGCGTTTATTTTTAGCCTTAAGGCCCATACCTAGCTTAATTTTAGCCTTCATTGCGTTTGTTATAAGCCAAGCGTTGGCACGTTCACTCAAATTTGCATCCGTAGATTTTGCATGCTGCCAGGCTTTTTCAGCTAATATTTTATCAGCTATATGTCGATCACTTGTATCTTTATGTCTCGAGTATGCTATATCGTGTTCGTTACAGGCTGCATCCAGTGGATTAATGCCTGGATCTCCTCTCGCCAATCTTTGTTGTAACTTTGTTCCTGGTCCACAGTACTGGTATCCCGGTAGATGTAATTCTACAGGTAATTTGTTGATGATTGAATTTAGTAGTCCTCTGCCCCCTTTCAAAGATTTTCTGGAGCATTTCGATTTGTGATCCGGCAACTTATAAGGTTCCGATGATACTCAAACCAGCCGACACTTCGAAAATCTTTTTTCCTTCAGATGTGCAACCACTGAGGAATTGTTTAAAGCGGTATATTCAGTTAAATCGGACTCAATTGGCCCAGACGGCGGGGCGTTAGAGGGGGGATAAAATTTTCATCAGAAATCCTCTACGGGCTATCGTTTTGTTTCTCGCATTCGGGAGTGTGTGATGTTAATTTTTCTTCAGAATAAAAGTAGTATACACTCTATGGCCATGTTTTGAAGTTTGTTTCGATACAAGGCGCGAAAAATCTTTAATCCAGCAGAAATGATATCTGCTGTCATCATCATCATCATCGTATTCATTAGCGGGAGAGTTCTAGATATTGGCATGACGTTATCATGGTTTTGCTGTTTTCAAATCCTGCACGTTTTCTTAGCAGGGAAGTTGTAGAAATCAGCATTATTCGAATTTCACAACATGACATCACCGCATGAACAGATTCCATACGATGTCAGTGAGGGTTCTTGGGTATGTGTATTGAAAAGTCTTATGTTTTATAAACACTTGTTTTTATTTCCAAAAAAATTTCTTATTATAAAAGTATTTCTTAAAGTACATTGTCCAATATGAACTTGACAAGATGGTGCATTTGTGTTAATCTCTATTAGTTTTCCACAGTTGTATTCATCTTCAACGTTAATAATGATTTCACCCTCTCCAACTATCTTCTGCATCCAACGAACTTTTTCAGCTCCCTATACATATATGGTTTTGTTTCGAAGCAGTGGTTCAACTATAGTGTACAGTTTGTGATACGGTATGTAGCCATCATCCCAGCGGAATCCATGAAAATTGTGTTGAAGCCATTTTACTTGTCTCTTTTTCGCTGAAGTCAAATCTTTGTATCTGAACGGTGGTTGAAATATAAAGTGCTGCATCTGGTTTTCATTGTTTAAAATTGCCAGTTCTTTAGTGATAAATTCATTGAGGTTTGTTTTGAATCCTTGAATGTCTACGATGACAGCCATCTTCTTAATTTAACTTTCTAACTTCACTTCTCAGCGGACTGTATTCCATTATTCGATCGTGTAGAAGCAGACAATATGCTGTTGTATTAGCCGGTATATTTTCAGATGTCTTGAATTCTAGCCTTATGTCAACAGGTGCAGTTTTTATTGTTTCATTTTGATGTGAGCAATCAATCACAGCGATCGGAGCATCGGTTTTGAACTTCTCCCATGTGAGGGACGGCTGATACTGATAACCATAGTATGATTGTGTAAACTTTATATACATCTCATACAGCAATGCGTATCTATTCAAATCAAATTTCAAATTCAAAGCATCATAGGGATATGATTCTGAGTTCAAATGAACTGTAACATCGGTGAGTTTGCAGTGATCAAACTTACTTGTATCTTTGGTTTTATCGTACCTTCGATCCGTTTGTAATGTTAAGATGATAAATCGAGGTTTCTCCAGTTGAGTGGAAGTCTTAACTGACCAGGTTTGATGCGTGGATTCCGGTAGTACTGGATACTCATATATGTCCCAGCTGCGGAATGGTATTTGTATCGGGCGACCTCTCCCGATAATTTTAAATAGTTGCAGCTTTTCATCATCGGATACTGTAACATGCGGAATGCTCCATTGAAGTTTGGTAATTTCAATTTTCACCACATCAATGGGTGATATAATGGCATTATCGTCTGTCCTGCTCCGGATCAATATGAGTTCATGTCTGGAATTTATCAGAATTTTCTTGTAATCTTCAGCGAATCCCAATAAATATTTCAAAGGTACACAATAGTTAAACGGTCCATTGGCTGGTATAACGGATGAATCTGGTGACCAACTGCCGTTGAGTAGTATCCTGCTTACATTTAGCGATACGTAGTTTTTTAATGTTGTCGCAATCCCAAGATTTCTTGTACGATCGATTTCCACTGCATTCAATTCATAGCGTATTTCCTCAAAAAGAAATGGTAGAGCGTTGTTAGCTAATTTTGCAGTTGCTGAAACGGTTCCATCCAGCTTTGTTAGCGACCCCTCAATATAAATAAAACTCCTGCTGGGTAGAAGATTCAAGTCCTGATGTTGTACAGAGATACGGATTTCATCGCTGTTTTTAAATGATGTTTGAAATGGTGAATAGGAGTGATGTTCAAATTTGGTAACACTGTTACAAAAGTGAACGTCTGGTGCAATATCTAGTATTCCTTTATTCATTGTTTCAGCGCTAAGCCTATCGATTGTAAATATGCTGTATTTGCAGGTATTAATGTAGATCTTGATCGCTTCAAGGTTGTCCGCTGACTAATGATCTTGTCTGCTCCGAACTCGTATTTATCATTATTGTATATCAACATGCTGTTGCCTCAAATGTAACCTGATGGTTATAGTCTCTCCTCTGAAGTTGATTAAGTCACCGTCTTGGTCAAGGAGCTTCAATGTTAGAGAACTTATACGTTTGGTGTTCACAGGCAAATAGATTACATTTTTGGGTACCTCCACTATTTTATACCCAGGCCCAACGTTCGGGGAAAACTCGTGGAGAGTGTGTACTTGTGTGTTGTTGAAGAATGATCCTGATATAATATTACATTCGATGCGTATAGTATTTACTTTAATGATGTTGACTGGCAACTCTGATGTATGCACTATATTAACAGATAAGTTTCTTTTACTGAATCCTAGCAGAGGAGCTATGGATCTCTGTTTTTCAAAAGGTATTTCTTCAGTTGCCTTAACTTCACTCTTCAATGTATTATTGTTAGCCTTTATCGCAACCTTTATCCTTCTCCCTTCTTTATCCAAGTATCCTTGTACATATTTTGCTATATCATCAATCTCATAGGATCCAACAGGTATCTCAACAATCTCATTCCCTACATGAACCAGCTTATTGCTCACATCAATATTTGGTATAGAGTTGTATGTTTGAAAGTCAATTAATCCACAAACATAATCCGTTGCTAGCTCCAGCGGGGAAAGTACTCAACAGTGAGTAGAGATGAATTTCCCGTGAGAGTAAGTGTTAATGACATGGCGGTTGATAATGAACTGTCACAATTTCAATATAGATACATTTATTTATAGATAATAATTAATGGCTATAACAATTATATAAAAACTCTAAACATAAATGACCGCAAATTACTGCATCATAGTTCTGATAAGAACTGTAGTTGTACGTAATATTACTACGCAAGTAGTTTATGAGCTCCCTTGGTGGTTGGAGATTGCCAAAGCTATCAAAGTATTCGATGTTATCACCTTTCTTGTAGTACGCTACCAAGTGTGTACCTGCTCCAGTTGAGATGTCCAAGTTAACAATCCCGCTTTCTCGCTTCCATGGCTTTTTAGGTAGATTATCACGCGTAAATACTCCTCTGAAGTACGGCAAGTGTGTGGTACACTTGTCAAGATCCAACTCGTTCAGCGGTCTTTTGGGTAGCATCTTTAATAGTTTTATTTTTTTGTTGAGGTTGTAAATAGAGTCCAAGTCATTTTCTGTACGGCTTCCGGAACAGCCCGTTTCCATCGTTACCAACCGCTATAGTTTCCATTGCTTGGTTATGACGTTTGCTTTCTTCCAATTTTGCCTCTGCCGCACTGGTATCATTTACTGCCTTAGCTATGCCTGCTGCACCTCCCGATAGTGCTCCCAATGCTGAAAGCCCAGCAAACAACGGGATGAGGAACGGAAGTGCTCCGCCAACCTTTGGTACAGGTATCACTCGTTGAGTTTTAATTGATTTCTTCTTTCTTTTCAGAATATTTTTAGCTGCACTAAGAGCTATTTTTGTAGCTTCCATCAAGTCTTTTGGTTTTTTGATTTTTAAAATCTTACGTGCATTTCGTACTGCTTCTCGGAATGTGGGTTGGCGTTTATTTTTAGCCTTAAGGCCCATACCTAGCTTAATTTTAGCCTTCATTGCGTTTGTTATAAGCCAAGCGTTGGCACGTTCACTCATATTTGCATCCGTAGATTTTGCACGCTGCCAGGCTTTTTCAGCTAATATTTTATCAGCTATATGTCGATCACTTGTATCTTTATGTCTCGAGTATGCTATATCGTGTTCGTTACAGGCTACATCCAGTGGATTAATGTCTGGATCTCCTCTCGCCAATCTTTGTTGTAACTTTGTTCCTGGTCCACAGTACTGGTATCCCGGTAGATGTAATTCTACAGGTAATTTGTTGATGATTGAATTTAATAGTCCTCTGCCCCCTTTCAAAGATTTTCTGGAGCGTTTCGACTTATGATCCGGCATCTTATAAGGTTCCGATGATACTCAAACCAGCCGACACTTCGAAAATCTTTTTTCCTTCAGATGTGCAACCACTTTGGAATTGTTTAAAGCGGTATATTCAGTTAAATCGGACTCAATTGGCCCAGACAATATGCTGCCTAGATTTCTGAAGATATTATTTCCTCTAATTCATCCCTATGCATTACATATAGTTAACTTTTGCCTGACTTCTTCTAGTTTTCCAGGCTCGTGGAAACTTGCAACTGTGCTTCCGGTCGCTAAGATAAGATTACTTGAGAGCGAAGGTGATTTTCGCCCAATAAGTATCCTGTCTTTCATGGCAAAGGTGTTAGAGAAGTTAATTGCTGGCAAATTCAAAGTTTCCTCACCGATCACAAGCTGCTGTCTCGCTGGCAGTCTGGGTTTCGTCCGCTGCACAGTTGTGAATCAGCATTGCTAAGAGTTACAACTGACATCCGCGAAGCTCTTGACAATGGCGATGTTAGCGTACTAGTTCTCCTAGACTTCTCTAAAGCTTTTGATAGCATTCCTCATGATATATTATGTAGAAAATTGGCCTCTTTTTATCATTTCTCTAGATCAGCCAGTTGTTTAATTGAAAATTTTTTATCTAACCGTGAGCAAAGAGTGAAAGGCAACAATGTGTTTTCCGATACTCTTCCTCTTCGCAGATATCTATCGTTGGATGCATCCTACGACTAAATCATACACGAGGGTCTCACGAAATATCCATGGAAGTCTCGCAGGCTCCAGAATTGATAGACTTTACGTCTCACCTGGAATACTAGAACATTTCGTTGGTGTCACTCATGAAGTGTGTTCGATTAGTGATCATCTTCTTGTGGTGGCGACCAGCACTCTAGTTGAAAGACGAACTGCATACTGGATATTCAACAACTATTTGTTGAATTCCGAGCAGTTCATCAATGAGTTCATTGATTTCTGGCACGATTGGCAAGAGAGGAAAGCTGACTTTCCTTTTCTTAGTCAATGGTGGGATGTTGGAAAGCTCCAGAGTCGGTCTTTTATCGAGACGAGTTTCAATCGAAGTGGCTATCAAGCTTCTAGCTTGTCGGCCGAGGTCTCTCGAGTGGCAGCTCTTCTCCCAAATCAGCCGGGGTTGATTCTTTATTTCAATGGAATAAAGGAACGCTTGGCGACACAGACTTACAAGCACAGCTTGGAGTTTGTGCTGCGCGGCCAATCGCGCTGGCTGAGAGAAGGCGATTCTCCAACCGAGTACTTCTTTCAGGCGACTAGACGTCGTACTGCTTCTTGTGAGGTCGAATCGATAATTGATGAATCTGGACAAGTCCTCAACGGACAACAGCTATCAGAATATATTCGAGACTACTACAGTAGTCTCTACTCTGAATCGACGTCGACAACATCCTCGACCACTCATGAATTTCTTGAGAATATTCCCACTTTCTCTGAAGACAGTAAGGAGCTCCTGGATACAGTAATCACATTTGAGGATATGATTGCTGCGACAAAGGATCTAAGGCGACACACTTCACCTGGTTATGACGGCTTGACTCCAGAATTCTTCATACGTTTCAGGGATTTATTAATTCCTGACCTTTTGGAAGTCTTCAATTCGGCGGTTGAGACACATTCAGACTTTCCTTCTAGTTGGAGGAGATCTGTTATGCGCTTGATTCCAAAGAAGGGAGATTTGCAGAGGATGGGGAACTGGAGGCCAGTAACCCTATGCAATGTAGACTACAAAATCGTCTGCAAAGCATTAGGGGCGATACTCTGCTCAGTGATTGCTTCGGTAATACACCCGGAACAGTCCTATTGTGTACCTGGTCGTAGTATCTACGACAACATCGCGGTAGCCAAGCATTTGTTTGCCTACCATGAGCAGACAGGTACACAAATGGCCATGATTTCACTTGACCAGCAAAAGGCTTTTGATAGTGTCTCGCACGAGTATCTCTTGACTGCTCTCGAGGCATTTGGGTTTCCGCCCAGGTGGCTCGATATCGTCGGGAAACTGTATAGAGATTCAGCGATTTTGATTAAGCATCAAGGACAAGTTCTGGCTCCTATCTCGTTTCATCGAGGTATCAGACAGGGCTGTCCATTGTCAGGTATGCTTTATGATCTTTCGTTGGAGCCGCTACTGGTGAATCTTCGTCGAATGCTCGGACAGTATGCGGTTCGTCTACCATATACCAATGTGAGGCCTCTTATGTTGGCGTATGCGGATGATCTGTCTATTTTCGTGACAGGAGATGAAGCTTTTCCGGTCGCTCGTGCTGTTTTCGAACAGTTCGAACGTATAGCGGGCGCTAAAATCAATCTTAGTAAGAGTCAAGGCTTGTGGTGTGGAAGGTGGAGAGATCATACAGATACTCCACTGAACATCCAATGGACTAATACTTGCCTGAAGTATTTAGGTGTGTATATCGGACGCGAGAGTAAATCAAATAATAGCCGCATCGCTCTTGAGAAACTCTCTAGAGCTGTAAACTCATGGCGTAGTCGACTGTTTCCATTATCCTTAATGGGTAGGTCAGTCGTGATAAACTATTTGATTACCTCGTCAATCGTTCATCTGCTAAAGTCTGAGACGTTTGATGAAGGCTTCGTAGGTCTTCTTCAAGCAAAAGCGATAGACGCCTTTTGGTGCGGAAGACGATGGGTTGCTGAAAGCACGCTCTGTCTGCCAGTGAAGATAGGTGGATTGGGTCTCACTAACTTGGTTGTGAAATCAAGGTGTCTCCAAGTGCGTGCATTCCAAAGAGTGTTTTGCCAGAGAGACAGCTTGATTTCTCAACTGTGGGTGAATGTACTGGGAGGGATCCGCATAGGGGAGTATTACTACCTACTCTCTGTTCGACCACCTTATCCACGTGACTGGCCACAGGATCTAATCTCAACGATTCAGACCTGGGGCAGAATCAGGCCAGCATTTCACCTTCAGTGGAATGCTCTAAGGTACACGCAATTCGCGTCGATTCCAATCAGGTTTAATCCTGAATTAATAGATTCAGTGTTCAGTAATGCTCGGGGTTTTGAAGCTGACACGCATACACTGACGGTTCTCGGAGATATTATTGATATCGCTGGAAACTGTCGAATAAACACTAACACTGCACAACTACACAACCTGGCTGCTTCTGTGCGGGAGAGATTTCGCCAACTTGGGACCAGTGACCCTGGCACTAAGTTGGAAGATGCTTTCGTTCTGAACAGACCACCACACACACCTTTCAGCACACTTACAACACGTGTGCTACGTGACGTGCTTATGTCAATAAGACCTCCGGAGTATACAGGATACAACAGATGGCGAACACACCTCGGGGTGAATTTGGGCGTGATGGGAGGGATAACTTGCAGAGTAGTCTACAGTTATCCTTCTAGTTACAAAGATGCTGATGTAGCATTCAAATTGCTGCATCACAGTCTTGTGCATCCTAATCAGTTGTCACATATTGACCGCCGAGTTCAGAGGATTTGCACAGTTTGTGCTGGTGAAGGCACCCTGTTTCACAGGTTTTTCACTTGTCCGGCTTTGCTGGGTCTAATGGATCTCGTGCGCGGTATGTGTCAGTTGATCCACCCGAATTTCGGCATTACTAGGACATCGTTTTCATGGGGACCAAGGGTCTGTAGTCGAGTGAATTGTTTGATTAGCTTTGTGTTGACACTGGCCAAATCTACAATTCACCTGTACTACATGAGAGTCGAAGATGGGAATCAGAACACTGACCCACAACACCACGCACACGCACTTAAGCGCCACTTCGTTGACAGGTTGAAGAGACGTTTACGTCTCGAATATCTGGCAACGAACGCAGACACATTCAACTGTACATGGCAACCACTATCGTCGGTACAGGATGGAGCTCTTGTCTTTCGCTGGTGATAACAGGCCACAGCATTTGCAACACTAGTCCACGGGGCTTCTCTCCGCTTAGGAATCGTTGCAAGTGCTGTGGGAAAGACAAGCACTCTGTTAGAGATGCTAAGCTGGAGGGATAATGAGGGCAGTTTGTAGAGGTCCATGATACTACAGGCTGCACTCGCGGGACTCTATAACGGTATCGCGTAAATTTTTCGTTCGTTCGACATCTTATTTTAATTCGGTTTCGGTCTCGGTGCTAAATTTTAAAATTTTTGTTGAAATTCGCTCGTTTAGGTAAAGATATTTATTAGATTATTTTGGAATTTTGGAACTTTTGGAACTGCCACTTACCCTATTGTCAAAATAGGGGCAAGCAAAATTTTTTACTGTTTTACATCTTTTAGGCATTGTTCAAAATTTTTGTATCCGTTTATTGTCTCTTTTGAGAACATAGTGTTCACTTTTTGTCCTTTTACCTATTAGTGTCTAGTTTGTTTTTGTTGTCCCTATTGACTGTTATGTTTGTGATTTTTTAGTTTAGCTAGTGTCTTTTTCTTATACATTGTACAGCCTTTTGCACCTATTTTTAAGGAATTTTGAAAAGAGCCAAAGAGCCAAAAAATAAAGAGCTTATATACATAAAAAAAAATTATTATTATTTGTCACAGTGACCGGACGTGTCATTTTTAGCTCCGTGATATCCAAGAGAATAACAACGAAAAAGTGAGAGTTAAGAGTGTCAAAACGCATAAAAGTGTTGCATACAGAGCATCGATTAAACATGTATATACATACATGCATGCATCTCTGAACCGATTTCGCTTCGCGCAGAATTCTAAAATTCATGCATCAATAAAGAAATGCAAACATGTAGATATGTACATACCTACAGCATTATCTTTGCATGCGGAATTACAATTCCCAGCTGCAAGTATAAACATACATATATCTACAAACATACTTTCAAGTTCAGTCAAGTCACTCGCTACTGACCTACACCAATTTCTTAATCATATAAAGAAACAAGTGAAGGCAGTGACACAATCCCCTGCGCGCAAGAATTCACACGATGCAATTTGATAACCTTGCGCCAGCAGCGGTAGTACTCAGGTGAACGAAACAATGGTTCACGATGATGTCACAATAGCAGCAAAGCGGCGAACGGTCTGCGGAAGTATTTATGTATGTACATGTTGAAGCGATGAGTGCCGTGATGTAATAACAACAAACCGGCAAAAGCTTTGCGGAAATTAATTTATGAATACCACAAAGAAACACTTTGCGGAAATTAATGTGTAAACGACATAAAGAACCGCTTTACGGAAGTTAATAATTATGTATATACGAATGCCGTGATGAAATTAAAATTACAAGTACTTATACTTAGCGTAATGTATAAGAAAAAGCAATAATATTAAGTCAAGAATTATGTATAAATAAACTGTGATTTGGAATAAAGAAGTCAGTAAGTGAGTTAGTCAGAACACGAGTTGTTTCACTTACCCAGGAGTAAAGCTAGTAAGCTGCTCCGTTCTCATATACTAGGAGTAAAGCTAATAAGCTGCTCCATTCATCTGTACCTAGGAGTAAAGCTAGTAAGCTGCTCCATTCATCTGTACCTAGGAGTAAAGCTAGTAAGCTGCTCCGTTCTCATATACTAGGAGTAAAGCTAATAAGCTGCTCCATTGAACCGTACTGGGAGTAAAGCTAGTAAGCTGCTCCATACGCATCGCTGCTCTACCCATCTCGGGACAATCAAGGAAAACGCCCAATCATCTTGACGGCACGTAGTGACGTGTTCCAGATCAAAAGGTGCTCAGATGAGAGTACTGGAAGTACATTAATAAACTCAACAAAAGTTATACCGGCGAGGATTGCTATTAAGATCTATCGCGGAAAGTGAGTTATTTCGAAAAATAGCGACATAAAAATTCAAAATAAAGTGTGTGAAAACGTAAATTTCTTTGACATTTGTGAAAATAATTTAATTTTGGTCGTTGCCATGGCAACGTGGCAACCTTAAAAATTTTAGTTTCGGGGTTAACAAAAATAATAAAATTGTAAAATAATAAATTAAAGTAGAAGAAAAATAATAAAAATTAAATTTATTGAAAATTGTAAATTTCCTAAAAGAAAGAGCATAAAAACTTCTCTGTCTCACTCTAAATGAGTGAGAGCAGCAGCGATTCTGGGGGGCCAGATGATCCCCTCAAACCTAAAAGTCGGAAGAAGAAGAGCACAAAAGCTACTTTTTCTTCCAAGAAAACTAACCAAGGGCCCAAAGAAAAGGCGGTTAGGGGCCCACTTGAAGAGGCCAGCAGCAGCAAACAAATGCAGCCGTCTTCCTTGGAGAAGACTATTGCGGAGCCAGCCGTAGCTGTCCAAGAAGAGGATGGAGCATTAGTTCCAAAGACCATAGCTTTTGCTGTAGCATCTGTGGCTACATCTTCAGTTAACGTTCCATCGACGTCTTCGAGGCCAGGACAACATCCTACGTTGAAGGAAGTGGTCAAAACGGCCTCGGAGTCAGCGCCAAAGCCTAGCGGAATTATAATGAGGCCACCGCTTTCTTCAACGAAAGTGAATGCCTCGAATAAGATACCAGAAGTAATAGCAGTGAGTTCAGCAGCAGCACCACGATCCCCGGCGTTAGTGTCAGGGATCTCATATGCTCAGGTAAGTGGCAGTTCCAACAAGGCTTCCACAATCGAAATTGAGAGCAGGGGCATCACTCCTCGTCCACCCCATTGGACGCAGGTAAGCCTCGGCCCAAGACCAGTGCAAGTCTCCAGGGCTTCTTCGACGGGAGATGGCAGGATGAGAGCTACGGTATGCAGCTCGAGCATATCAGAGGATGTCCTCAGAGCGCATACCTGAAGGCAATCTTCCGCGTCGTCTCCTGTGAGCAGCTATTCTCCATGGGGATAATATCTGGGGGAATCGTTGAGGTGTATACCACGCTCGAGAGTGCTACCAAGCTAATGCTTGAGGGCATCGAGGTGGAGGGTAGACACCTTGTGCCGTTCCCACTCAGGGAAAAGCACACGAAGGTCTTGTTTTCACGGGTCCCGATGCGAGCTTGCCATGAAGACCTCTTAAATTTCTTGGGAAGATTTGGGAAGGTTCATGGCAACGTTCGTGCCATTCCCTTAAAAATTGGGGACGAGCGGTACTAGCCGGGAGGCGTCCATCACCTTAAATAAGGGGTGTACGCTTCCAAAGGGCTTTTACCTGAGCTTATCCGGCTCGAGGCACTGGATAGACGTTGGCACCGAAGCGAAATGCCATGCTTGCCATTTGGTAGGGCATTTTATTGCTGACTGCCCCAGGAGAACCGGGAAGAAGGCTGAACCGAGGGTTCCCTCGAAGGAAGCCACTACTACAGTAGTGGATCTGGAGAAGGAGACTTCGGCCGGCACTCGACCAGCTATTCTGGAGCAGCCAGTGACTAAGGTGCCTGAAGCTGTCCCAGAGGCAAAAACGATTAAAGCTATAAATGGTGCCACGTCGGCACGTGAAAACACGGCTACTTCCGACGAGGAGTCGAGTAGCTATTTATTTAAAAAAAGGAGGACGCGGAAGAAGACGAAGGTGGACCGTGTGATGCTGCCTCCTCCAGAGCCAGCAAAGCCAATCGCTCCAAAACGGCCACACTCGGAGGAGGACGATAGTGGTGCCCGCGGTTCGAAGGTTGTTGTGAGGGAGGCGGAAGCATCTCTTGAACAGCTTTCGGACTGCGATATGACCGGTTTGGAAGAGATTGGTCTCTCGAGCTTCAGTGGCTACGAGTCGTGTGGTAGCACCATTTCGACTGGTAGCCAATTTGAGGTCTCGAAGGGGATGGAAAACATTCCTAGGGAGAAGATCTCTGAAATTCTTGACCAGCTCCAGTACAAGAAGAACTCAGATAAAATCTGGAGCATTCTTGTAAAGGAGCTGGAGAGGCCAGAGTTGTTACTTCCTCAGCTTCGAATCCTGCAACAGGAGTCCAAGAAGAGGAGGAAGTACAACCATGTAGCTCGGTTAGATCGTCTCCATAGGAAGGTGGAGGAGTTGCTTCAGGAGCATCGCTTGGCCGATTCTCCTCGTCAATAGACGTCGCACATTCATCGTTTGAGCTTTTCATCTCTTTCAATGTGCAAGATAGCTTCGATCAACACCGGGGGTTTAAGTGCACATACAAGGTTACACAGCACTATCGAACATGTCAAAATGTTCGATATAGACATCGCGCTTCTACAGGAGACGAATTTTACACAAGACAAATATACACAACTTGAGCGCTATGCTTATTTACACACTTGCTATGCAACGTTTGCCACACCTGCGCCTCGCCGAGGCTCAGGGCTGGCAATCATTGTATCCAGCAAATTTACACTATCGTCTCCTGTCTATACAGATAACTTCCCAGGCTTCGCTTCTTCCTTGGACTTTGTCATTCAAGACAGAAATATCAAGGTAGTAAACGTGTACCTTCCTCATGACCAGGACATTACAAGACAGGTTCTTGATAGTGTTCAGTCTTGTCTGGTGAATTTTAGCGGTGAAACTGTCCTCGGAGGTGATTTCAACTGCACTCTGAATCCCTCAATGGATCGGCACTCTGGAGTTGAGTTCAACTCTGTCAATGCTACTCGATTGAGGAATTTTGTCGGTGTTTTCAGACTCGTGGATATCTATCGTTGGATGCATCCTACGACTAGATCATACACGAGGGTCTCGCGAAATATCCATGGAAGTCTCGCAGGCTCCAGAATTGATAGACTTTACGTCTCACCTGGAATACTAGAACATTTCGTTGGTGTCACTCATGAAGTGTGTTCGATTAGCGATCACCTTCTTGTAGTGGCGACCAGCACTCTAGTTGAAAGACGAACTGCACACTAGATATTCAACAACTATTTGTTGAATTCCGAGCAGTTCATCAATGAGTTCATTGATTTCTGGCACGATTGGCAAGAGAGGAAAGCTGACTTTCCTTTTCTTAGTCAATGGTGGGATGTTGGAAAGCTCCAGATTCGGTCTTTTATCGAGACGAGTTTCAATCGAAGTGGCTATCAAGCTTCTAGCTTGTCGGCCGAGGTTTCTCGGGTGGCAGCTCTTCTCCCAACTCAGCCGGGGTTGATTCTTTATTTCAATGGAATAAAGGAACGCTTGGCGACACAGACTTACAAGCACAGCTTGGAGTTTGTGCTGCGCGGCCAATCGCGCTGGCTGAGAGAAGGCGATTCTCCAACCGAGTACTTCTTTCAGACGACTAGACGTCGTACTGCTTCTTGTGAGGTCGAATCGATAATTGATGAATCTGGACAAGTCCTCAACGGACAACAGCTATCAGAATATATTCGAGACTACTACAGTAGTCTCTACTCTGAATCGACGTCGACAACATTCTCGACCACTCATGAATTTCTTGAGAATATTCCCACTTTCTCTGAAGACAGTAAGGAGCTCCTGGATACAGTAATCACATTGGAGGATATGATTGCTGCGACAAAGGATCTAAGGCGACACACTTCACCTGGTTAAGACGGCTTGACTCCAGAATTCTTCATACGTTTCAGGGATTTATTAATTCCTGACCTTTTGGAAGTCTTCAATTCGGCGGTTGAGACGCATTCAGACTTTCCTTTTGTTGGAGGAGATCTGTTATGCGCTTGATTCCAAAGAAGGGAGATTTGCAGAGGATGGGGAACTGGAGGCCAGTAACCCTATGCAATGTAGACTACAAAATCGTCTGCAAAGCATTAGGGGCGATACTCCGCTCAGTGATTGCTTCGGTAATACACCCGGAACAGTCCTATTGTGTACCTGGTCGTAGTATCTACGACAATATCGCGGTAGCCAAGCATTTGTTTGCCTACCATGAACAGACAGGTACACAAATGGCCATGATTTCACTTGACCAGCAAAAGGTTTTTGATAGTGTCTCGCACGAGTATCTCTTGACTACGCTCGAGGCATTTGGGTTTCCGCCCAGGTGGCTCGATATCGTCGGGAAACTGTATAGAGATTCAGCGATTTTGATTAAGCATCAAGGACAAGTTCTGGCTCCTATCTCGTTTCATCGAGGTATCATACAGGGCTGTCCATTGTCAGGTATGCTTTATGATCTTTCGTTGGAGCCGCTACTGGTGAATCTTCGTCGAATGCTCGGACAGTATGCGGTTCATCTGCCGTATACCAATGTTAGGCCTCTTATGTTGGCGTATGCGGATGATCTGTCTATTTTCGTGACAAGAGATGAAGCTTTTCCGGTCGCTCGTGCTGTTTTCGAACAGTTCGAACGTATAGCGTGCGCTAAAATCAACCTTAGTAAGAGTCAAGGCTTGTGGTGTGGAAGGTGGAGAGATCGTACAGATACTCCACTGAACATCCAATGGACTAATACTTGCCTGAAGTATTTAGGTGTGTATATCGGACGCGAGAGTAAATCAAAAAATAGCCGCATCGCTCTTGAGAAACTCTCTAGAGCTGTAAACTCATGGCGTAGTCGACTGTTTCCATTATCCCTAATGGGTAGGTCAGTCGTGAAAAACTATTTGATTGCCTCGTCCATCGTTCATCTGCTAAAGTCTGAGACGTTTGATGAAGGCTTCGTAGGTCTTCTTCAAGCAAAAGCGATAGACGCCTTTTGGTGCGGAAGACGATGGGTTGCTGAAAGCACGCTCTGTCTGCCAGTCAAGATAGGTGGATTGGGTCTCACTAACTTGGTTGTGAAATCAAGGTGTATCCAAACGCGTGCATTCCAAAGAGTGTTTTGCCAGAGAGACAGCTTGATTTCTCAACTGTGGGTGAATGTACTGGGAGGGATCGGCATAGGGGAGTATTACTACCTACTCTCTGTTCGACCACCTTATCCTCGTGACTGGCCACAAGATCTAATCTCAACGATTCAGACCTGGGGCAGAATCAGGCCAGCATTTCACCCTCAGTCGAATGCTCTAAGGTACACGCAATTCGCGTCGATTCCAATCAGGTTTAATCCTGAATTAATAGACTCAGTGTTCAGTAATGCTCGGGGTTTTGAAGCTGACACGCATACACTGACGGTTCTCGGAGATATTATTGATATCTCTGGAAACTGCCGAATAAACACTAACACTGCACAACTACACGACCTGGCTGCTTCTGCGCGGGAGAGATTTCGCCAACTTGGGACCACTGACCCTGGCACTAAGTTGGAAGATGCTTTCGTTCTGAACAGTCCACCACAGCACACTTACAACACGTGTGCTCCGAGACGTGCTTATGTCAATAAGACCTCCGGAGTATACAGGATACAACAGATGGCGAACACACCTCGGGGTGAATATGGGCGTGATGGGAGGGATAACTTGCAGAGTAGTCTAAAGTTATCCTTCTAGTTACAAAGATGCTGATGTAGCATTCAAATTGCTGCATCACAGTCTTATGCATCCTAATCAGTTGTCACATATCGACCGCCGAGTGCAGAGGATTTGCACAGTTTGTGCTGGTGAAGGCACCCTGTTTCACAGGTTCTTCACTTGTCCGGCTTTGCAGGGTCTAATGGATCTCGTGCGCGGTATGTGTCAGTTGATCCACCCGAATTTCGGCATTACTAGGACATCGTTTTTATGGGGACCAAAGGTCTGTAGTCGAGTGAATTGTTTGATTAGCTTTGTGTTGACACTGGCCAAATCTACAATTCACCTGTACTACATGAGAGTCGAAGATGGGAATCAGAACACTGACCCACAACACCACGCACACGCACTTAAGCGCCACTTCGTTGACAGGTTGAAGAGACGTTTACGTCTCGAATATCTGGCAACGAACGCAGACACATTCAACTGTACATGGCAACCACTATCGTCGGTACAGGATGGAGCTCTTGTCTTTCGCTGGTGATAACAGGCCACAGCATTTGCAACACTAGTCCACGGGGCTTCTCTCCGCTTAGGAATCGTTGCAAGTGCTGTGGGAAAGACAAGCACTCTGTTAGAGATGCTAAGCTGGAGGGATAATGAGGGCAGTTTGTAGAGGTCCATGATACTACAGGCTGCACTCGCGGAACTCTATAACGGTATCGCGTAAATTTTTCGTTCGTTCGACATCTTATTTTAATTCGGTTTCGGTCTCGGTGCTAAATTTTAAAATTTTTGTTGAAATTCGCTCGTTTAGGTAAAGATATTTATTAGATTATTTTGGAATTTTAGAACTTTTGGAACTGCCACTTACCCTATTGTCAAAATAGGGGCAAGCAAAATTTTTTACTGTTTTACATCTTTTAGGCATTGTTCAAAATTTTTGTATCCGTTTATTGTCTCTTTTGAGAACATAGTGTTCACTTTTTGTCCTTTTACCTATTAGTGTCTAGTTTGTTTTTGTTGTCCCTATTGACTGTTATGTTTGTGATTTTTTAGTTTAGCTAGTGTCTTTTTCTTATACATTGTACAGCCTTTTGCACCTATTTTTAAGGAATTTTGAAAAGAGCCAAAGAGCCAAAAAATAAAGAGCTTATATACATAAAAAAAAATTATTATTATTTGTCACAGTGACCGGACGTGTCATTTTTAGCTCCGTGATATCCAAGAGAATAACAACGAAAAAGTGAGAGTTAAGAGTGTCAAAACGCATAAAAGTTATACCGGCGAGGATTGCTATTAAGATCTATCGCGGAAAGTGAGTTATTTCGAAAAATAGCGACATAAAAATTCAAAATAAAGTGTGTGAAAACGTAAATTTCTTTGACATTTGTGAAAATAATTTAATTTTGGTCGTTGCCATGGCAACGTGGCAACCTTAAAAATTTTAGTTTCGGAGTTAGCAAAAATAATAAAATTGTAAAATAATAAATTAAAGTAGAAGAAAAATAATAAAAATTAAGTTTATTGAAAATTGTAAATTTCCTAAAAGAAAGAGCATAAAAACTTCTCTGTCTCACTCTAAATGAGTGAGAGCAGCAGCGATTCTGGGGGGCCAGATGATCCCCTCAAACCTAAAAGTCGGAAGAAGAAGAGCACAAAAGCTACTTTTTCTTCCAAGAAAACTAACCAAGGGCCCAAAGAAAAGGCGGTTAGGGGCCCACTTGAAGAGGCCAGCAGCAGCAAACAAATGCAGCCGTCTTCCTTGGAGAAGACTATTGCGGAGCCAGCCGTAGCTGTCCAAGAAGAGGATGGAGCATTAGTTCCAAAGACCATAGCTTTTGCTGTAGCATCTGTGGCTACATCTTCAGTTAACGTTCCATCGACGTCTTCGAGGCCAGGACAACATCCTACGTTGAAGGAAGTGGTCAAAACGGCCTCGGAGTCAGCGCCAAAGCCTAGCGGAATTATAATGAGGCCACCGCTTTCTTTAACGAAAGTGAATGCCTCGAATAAGATACCAGAAGTAATAGCAGTGAGTTCAGCAGCAGCACCACGATCCCCGGCGTTAGTGTCAGGGATCTCATATGCTCAGGTAAGTGGCAGTTCCAACAAGGCTTCCACAATCGAAATTGAGAGCAGGGGCATCACTCCTCGTCCACCCCATTGGACGCAGGTAAGCCTCGGCCCAAGACCAGTGCAAGTCTCCAGGGCTTCTTCGACGGGAGATGGCAGGATGAGAGCTACGGTATGCAGCTCGAGCATATCAGAGGATGTCCTCAGAGCGCATACCTGAAGGCAATCTTCCGCGTCGTCTCCTGTGAGCAGCTATTCTCCATGGGGATAATATCTGGGGGAATCGTTGAGGTGTATACCACCCTCGAGAGTGCTACCAAGCTAATGCTTGAGGGCATCGAGGTGGAGGGTAGACACCTTGTGCCGTTCCCACTCAGGGAAAAGCACACGAAGGTCTTGTTTTCACGGGTCCCGATGCGAGCTTGCCATGAAGACCTCTTAAATTTCTTGGGAAGATTTGGGAAGGTTCATGGCAACGTTCGTGCCATTCCCTTAAAAATTGGGGACGAGCGGTACTAGCCGGGAGGCGTCCATCACCTTAAATAAGGGGTGTACGCTTCCAAAGGGCTTTTACCTGAGCTTATCCGGCTCGAGGCACTGGATAGACGTTGGCACCGAAGCGAAATGCCATGCTTGCCATTTGGTAGGGCATTTTATTGCTGACTGCCCCAGGAGAACCGGGAAGAAGGCTGAACCGAGGGTTCCCTCGAAGGAAGCCACTACTACAGTAGTGGATCTGGAGAAGGAGACTTCGGCCGGCACTCGACCAGCTATTCTGGAGCAGCCAGTGACTAAGGTGCCTGAAGCTGTCCCAGAGGCAAAAACGATTAAAGCTATAAATGGTGCCACGTCGGCACGTGAAAACACGGCTACTTCCGACGAGGAGTCGAGTAGCTATTTATTTAAAAAAAGGAGGACGCGGAAGAAGACGAAGGTGGACCGTGTGATGCTGCCTCCTCCAGAGCCAGCAAAGCCAATCGCTCCAAAACGGCCACACTCGGAGGAGGACGATAGTGGTGCCCGCGGTTCGAAGGTTGTTGTGAGGGAGGCGGAAGCATCTCTTGAACAGCTTTCGGACTGCGATATGACCGGTTTGGAAGAGATTGGTCTCTCGAGCTTCAGTGGCTACGAGTCGTGTGGTAGCACCATTTCGACTGGTAGCCAATTTGAGGTCTCGAAGGGGATGGAAAACATTCCTAGGGAGAAGATCTCTGAAATTCTTGACCAGCTCCAGTACAAGAAGAACTCAGATAAAATCTGGAGCATTCTTGTAAAGGAGCTGGAGAGGCCAGAGTTGTTACTTCCTCAGCTTCGAATCCTGCAACAGGAGTCCAAGAAGAGGAGGAAGTACAACCATGTAGCTCGGTTAGATCGTCTCCATAGGAAGGTGGAGGAGTTGCTTCAGGAGCATCGCTTGGCCGATTCTCCTCGTCAATAGACGTCGCACATTCATCGTTTGAGCTTTTCATCTCTTTGAATGTGCAAGATAGCTTCGATCAACACCGGGGGTTTAAGTGCACATACAAGGTTACACAGCACTATCGAATATGTCAAAATGTTCGATATAGACATCGCGCTTCTACAGGAGACGAATTTTACACAAGACAAATATACACAACTTGAGCGCTATGCTTATTTACACACTTGCTATGCAACGTTTGCCACACCTGCGCCTCGCCGAGGCTCAGGGCTGGCAATCATTGTATCCAGCAAATTTACACTATCGTCTCCTGTCTATACAGATAACTTCCCAGGCTTCGCTTCTTCCTTGGACTTTGTCATTCAAGACAGAAATATCAAGGTAGTAAACGTGTACCTTCCTCATGACCAGGACATTACAAGACAGGTTCTTGATAGTGTTCAGTCTTGTCTGGTGAATTTTAGCGGTGAAACTGTCCTCGGAGGTGATTTCAACTGCACTCTGAATCCCTCAATGGATCGGCACTCTGGAGTTGAGTTCAACTCTGTCAATGCTACTCGATTGAGGAATTTTGTCGGTGTTTTCAGACTCGTGGATATCTATCGTTGGATGCATCCTACGACTAGATCATACACGAGGGTCTCGCGAAATATCCATGGAAGTCTCGCAGGCTCCAGAATTGATAGACTTTACGTCTCACCTGGAATACTAGAACATTTCGTTGGTGTCACTCATGAAGTGTGTTCGATTAGCGATCACCTTCTTGTAGTGGCGACCAGCACTCTAGTTGAAAGACGAACTGCACACTAGATATTCAACAACTATTTGTTGAATTCCGAGCAGTTCATCAATGAGTTCATTGATTTCTGGCACGATTGGCAAGAGAGGAAAGCTGACTTTCCTTTTCTTAGTCAATGGTGGGATGTTGGAAAGCTCCAGATTCGGTCTTTTATCGAGACGAGTTTCAATCGAAGTGGCTATCAAGCTTCTAGCTTGTCGGCCGAGGTTTCTCGGGTGGCAGCTCTTCTCCCAACTCAGCCGGGGTTGATTCTTTATTTCAATGGAATAAAGGAACGCTTGGCGACACAGACTTACAAGCACAGCTTGGAGTTTGTGCTGCGCGGCCAATCGCGCTGGCTGAGAGAAGGCGATTCTCCAACCGAGTACTTCTTTCAGGCGACTAGACGTCGTACTGCTTCTTGTGAGGTCGAATCGATAATTGATGAATCTGGACAAGTCCTCAACGGACAACAGCTATCAGAATATATTCGAGACTACTACAGTAGTCTCTACTCTGAATCGACGTCGACAACATTCTCGACCACTCATGAATTTCTTGAGAATATTCCCACTTTCTCTGAAGACAGTAAGGAGCTCCTGGATACAGTAATCACATTGGAGGATATGATTGCTGCGACAAAGGATCTAAGGCGACACACTTCACCTGGTTATGACGGCTTGACTCCAGAATTCTGCATACGTTTCAGGGATTTATTAATTCCTGACCTTTTGGAAGTCTTCAATTCGGCGGTTGAGACGCAATCAGACTTTCCTTTTGTTGGAGGAGATCTGTTATGCGCTTGATTCCAAAGAAGGGAGATTTGCAGAGGATGGGGAACTGGAGGCCAGTAACCCTATGCAATGTAGACTACAAAATCGTCTGCAAAGCATTAGGGGCGATACTCCGCTCAGTGATTGCTTCGGTAATACACCCGGAACAGTCCTATTGTGTACCTGGTCGTAGTATCTACGACAATATCGCGGTAGCCAAGCATTTGTTTGCCTACCATGAACAGACAGGTACACAAATGGCCATGATTTCACTTGACCAGCAAAAGGTTTTTGATAGTGTCTCGCACGAGTATCTCTTGACTACGCTCGAGGCATTTGGGTTTCCGCCCAGGTGGCTCGATATCGTCGGGAAACTGTATAGAGATTCAGCGATTTTGATTAAGCATCAAGGACAAGTTCTGGCTCCTATCTCGTTTCATCGAGGTATCATACAGGGCTGTCCATTGTCAGGTATGCTTTATGATCTTTCGTTGGAGCCGCTACTGGTGAATCTTCGTCGAATGCTCGGACAGTATGCGTTTCATCTGCCGTATACCAATGTGAGGCCTCTTATGTTGGCGTATGCGGATGATCTGTCTATTTTCGTGACAAGAGATGAAGCTTTTCCGGTCGCTCGTGCTGTTTTCGAACAGTTCGAACGTATAGCGGGCGCTAAAATCAATCTTAGTAAGAGTCAAGGCTTGTGGTGTGGAAGGTGGAGAGATCGTACAGATACTCCACTGAACATCCAATGGACTAATACTTGCCTGAAGTATTTAGGTGTGTATATCGGACGCGAGAGTAAATCAAATAATAGCCGCATCGCTCTTGAGAAACTCTCTAGAGCTGTAAACTCATGGCGTAGTCGACTGTTTCCATTATCCCTAATGGGTAGGTCAGTCGTGAAAAACTATTTGATTGCCTCGTCCATCGTTCATCTGCTAAAGTCTGAGACGTTTGATGAAGGCTTCGTAGGTCTTCTTCAAGCAAAAGCGATAGACGCCTTTTGGTGCGGAAGACGATGGGTTGCTGAAAGCACGCTCTGTCTGCCAGTCAAGATAGGTGGATTGGGTCTCACTAACTTGGTTGTGAAATCAAGGTGTATCCAAACGCGTGCATTCCAAAGAGTGTTTTGCCAGAGAGACAGCTTGATTTCTCAACTGTGGGTGAATGTACTGGGAGGGATCGGCATAGGGGAGTATTACTACCTACTCTCTGTTCGACCACCTTATCCTCGTGACTGGCCACAAGATCTAATCTCAACGATTCAGACCTGGGGCAGAATCAGGCCAGCATTTCACCCTCAGTCGAATGCTCTAAGGTACACGCAATTCGCGTCGATTCCAATCAGGTTTAATCCTGAATTAATAGACTCAGTGTTCAGTAATGCTCGGGGTTTTGAAGCTGACACGCATACACTGACGGTTCTCGGAGATATTATTGATATCTCTGGAAACTGCCGAATAAACACTAACACTGCACAACTACACGACCTGGCTGCTTCTGCGCGGGAGAGATTTCGCCAACTTGGGACCACTGACCCTGGCACTAAGTTGGAAGATGCTTTCGTTCTGAACAGTCCACCACAGCACACTTACAACACGTGTGCTCCGAGACGTGCTTATGTCAATAAGACCTCCGGAGTATACAGGATACAACAGATGGCGAACACACCTCGGGGTGAATATGGGCGTGATGGGAGGGATAACTTGCAGAGTAGTCTAAAGTTATCCTTCTAGTTACAAAGATGCTGATGTAGCATTCAAATTGCTGCATCACAGTCTTATGCATCCTAATCAGTTGTCACATATCGACCGCCGAGTGCAGAGGATTTGCACAGTTTGTGCTGGTGAAGGCACCCTGTTTCACAGGTTCTTCACTTGTCCGGCTTTGCAGGGTCTAATGGATCTCGTGCGCGGTATGTGTCAGTTGATCCACCCGAATTTCGGCATTACTAGGACATCGTTTTTATGGGGACCAAAGGTTTGTAGTCGGGTGAATTGTTTGATTAGCTTTGTGTTGACACTGGCCAAATTTACAATTCACCTGTACTACATGAGAGTCGAAGATGGGAATCAGAACACTGACCTACAACACCACGCACACGCACTTAAGCGCCACTTCGTTGACAGGTTGAAGAGACGTTTACGTCTTGAATATCTGGCAACGAACGCAGACACATTCAACTGCACATGGCAACCACTATCGTCGGTGCAGGACGGAGCTCTTGTCTTTCGCTGGTGATAGCAGGACACAGCATTCGCAACACTAGTCCACGGGGCTTCTCCCCGCTTAGGAATCGTTGCACGTGCTGTGGGAAGGATAAGCACTCTGTTAGAGATGCTAAGCTGGAGGGATGATGAGGGCAGTTTGTAGAGGTCTATGATACTACAGGCTGCCCTCGCGAGACTCTATAACGGTATCGGGTACATTTTTTCGTTCGCTCGGTTATTTATTTTTATTCGGTTTCGGTCTCGGTGCAAAAGTGCAAAATTTATATGTTGAAATTTCGATCGTTTAAGAAATAATTTTTATTAGATAATTTTTGGGAAATTTGGATCTTCTTGGAACTGCCACTTACCCTATTGTCAAAATAGGGACAAGTGAACAATTTTTTGTTTTTCATCTTTTAGGCATTTTCCAAAATTCTTGTAACCGTATATATTGTCTCTTTTGAGAACATTGTTCTAGTTTGTGCTTTTTTGTGCCTTTAAATGTTAGTTTATCTTGTTGTCCCTATTGACTTGTATATTGTTATATTTTACATTAGTCAGTTAGAGCCTTTTCTCCTTTTTACAGAGCCACTTTTTGTTTGTTTTTTTAATTTTAAGAGTCAATTTATAACGTTTAATAAAGATCTTATATACATAAAAAAAAATTATTATTAAATGTAATATAAACAGGTGTACTTATAGGAATCCCGTTAGTCTTCAATATGCGGTTCATTAAACAACAACAAGCTTTTCTTGTTCGAAATGCTGATACAGCTGTTATGAAGGTGAAAAAGAAGCATGGTCCCCTATTGCCTAATAGTATAAGGAGCATCATTGTTGGACCATCGAATTGTGGAAAAACTAATGTTATGATAAGTTTGCTGGAATATCCCAATGGTCTGAGATATGAAAATATTTACATAAATTCCAAATCTTTACATTAACCAAAGTATGAATACTTGAAACGAGTGATGACTCCCATATCAGGTTTGGGGTATTGTACATTCTCAAACAACTGCGACGTTCTAGCATCAGAGGAAGCCAAATCACGTTCAGTGTCTATTTTCGATGATGTAGCATGCGAAAAGCAAGATAATTTGCGATCCTATTTTTGCATGGGTCGCCACGAAGATATAGACAGCTTCTATCTCTGTCAAATATATGCGCATATACCAAAGCACTTAATACGTGACAATGCTAATTTAATCATCTTATTCAAGCAAGATGACTTGAATTTAAAACATATCTATAATGATCATGTGAATACAGACATGAAATTTGATAAATTTCGAAGAGCCTGTGCTGAGTGTTGGAAGGATGAATATGGTTTCTTGATGATTGATAAGGATAGCTCATTAAACAAGGGGCGCTACCGTAAAGGATTTGATACCTTCATTGTACTATAAAAGGATGAAACATGCGAAATATTCATAAGTCGAAGTTGTAACTCAGCCGAAAGCACACCGAATCCTGTGGAACTGCTGAGTAAATTAAAGCTGTTCACCTTTATCAGACCTGTTTGAAAAGCTGTTAATCTGTTATTAGAGCTGTTTGGAAAGCTGTTAAGCTGTTATCAGAGCTGTTTTAAAAGCTGTTAAGCTGTTACCAGAGCTGTTCGGAAAGCTGTTAAGCTGTTACAAGAGCTGTTTGGAAAGCTGTTTACCTGTTATCAGAGCTGTTTGAAAAGCCGTTATTCAGTTAATATCGAAGATGAATGAAAATCTATTAAAAGAAATCATCAAGACAAGGAATGCAGTGCGAAGGAAATTTAAAGCTCTAAAGACGGGAAGGATTGAAGCAGAAGCTCAACTTGAAGAAACTTTCAAGCCAATCACCAAACCCTTAAAAGAGTTTGTTACCAAAGTCAAAAATGAGCCACCAGTCAAATTGGAGCCAAAAGAAGAAGAAGAAGACAACGAAATTGTGGAACCTTTTACTCCTCCAGAACGAAAATATGTGAAAATGGAGGCTAGTAGCACACCTATAAATTATGGAGATTATTCCTTAACATCTGAAGAAGAATTCGCCACACCTAAACATTCAAGAACATTGACAGGAAGGTTTCCTGTCACCTCCCCCGATACGCCTGGATACATAGTTTCAAACTATTTAAAGCTACTCACTGACAACAGCCCTAGAATTGATCCAACCTATGGAGTTTACTATGATGACAACGCGTGGAGAATCGGTAATTCAACGTTTGATGTTGATGATGTAGGAAATATTGTTATCAAGGGGAAGAGCTATATAACAACTTTGGGGTTATGTGAGCTGCTATTTATGAAAGATCCTGTAAAAAGTCTATATACTAAAGAGGATTTAACTAATTATGGATCTATTTGGAGAGAGTGACTATGCTGAAGATGGACAAATAAAAGGTACTAGAGCGGCTAAGTATAAAGCTGTAATCAGTAAACTTATACAGCATAAAGGCATGGGGCTAATGCGTCTGCCTAAGGAAAACATTGATCACATTTACTGGGATGATCCAAATGAATTAGTGGATCGACTGCGCCTTCTAATGGCATCAAAGCAGGCTGGTAACACCAGTCACAACAATGAAATTGTATCTATCCTGAAGGAGTTGCGAGAAGAAGATATTATAGTTTAAATACTACTCCATTACCATACTTCTTCACAATCTACAGATGAGCGTTGATAAGTTTGGACGTTTCTCTAAGCGAGGATATCTTGGGAAAGCAGGTGAGCGTGGGCCAACAGGAGCTCAGGGGCCAGCCGGTAAACAAGGAGTACAGGGTCCAGCTGGTGAACAAGGAGAGCGGGGTATTGGATTTAATTTAACGATAAACGGCGAATACGATCTAAACTCAAAGTGTATAAAACGACTTGGTGAACCCCTTGAAAATGATGATGCTACTACCAAAGACTATGTTGACAAGAAAATTAAAATAAGTGTTGAAGAAAAAAAAAACTATTAATATAGAGGTAACAAATTTAACGCTATATATCAATGATGAAATCGCGAAGATCGAAAACTATCTGTTTACTTCAGTAATAAATAAGAAAGACTTGGCACCTAAAGATGGTGTATATGAGTAAAAACTCTTGAGAAATCTGTTTCATTTATAATTACGATGAGTAAGCGACAATTGGTAAATGAGCTGCATAAACCAGGGAGAAAAAATTTTAAACGACGTCGTGTGATTCTCAAAGGACTAGATGACTTGTGGCAGGCAGACTTGGTTGAAATGGATCCCTACAAGTATGTAAACAAGGGTTACCGCTACCTGCTGACAGTAATTGATACCTTCTCCAAATATGCATGGGCAATTCCAATTAAAAGAAAAACTGGTGTAGAAGTAATAGATGCCATGCAGTCTATATTAAGCGAGGGACGAATACCTAAAAACTTGCAGACTGATGATGGAAAGGAATGCTACAACAGCCTCTATAAAAATCTAATGCTGAAGTATGCAATTAATCATTACTCTACGCACAGTTTCCTCAAAGCATCAATAGTGGAACGATTTAACCGAACTCTGAAGGATATGATGTGGCAGGAATTCAGCTTTAATGGAACTTATCAGTGGATTGGTATGGTAAAGAAACTGCTCGCTGAATACAACTCAAGAATACATCGAACTACAAAAATGAGACCACGTGATATCAACGCCTCCAATGCGAAACAACTGCTTTCAACTGTATACAATCATATAAAGATTGTTGTTCCTGCATAGTATAAAGTTGGAGATCTTGTACGCATCAGCAAATACAAGCATATATTTGAGAAAGGCTATACACCAAACTGGACAGCTGAGATTTTTAAAATTATTAAAATTCAAAACACAAACCCCATCACATATCAGCTAGAAGATTATCAAGGAAATCCAATGACAGGAGGCTTTTATGAATTGGAGCTGCTGAAAGTTAAACGCCCAAACCTATATCTCGTAGAGAAAATCTTAAAGAAGAGTGGAGATAAAGCTTACATTAAATTGCTCGGATTTTCATCAAAACACAATTCTTGGATTAATAACAAAGATGTTTTATAATTTGTTGAAGAAACAACTATAATACAATTTAAAAATGAATTTATAATTATAATTATAATATCTTAGACTGTACTATAATTTAAACAAAGTACTTAAATAAATGAAACTAAAGCTATAATACATGTTTTTTATTTGCAATAATGAGCTTAGATTTCTATACTTGCTGTGCTTGTTCCTTGTTGATCTGGAACTGAACTTTCTGTGCTTGTTCCTTTTTGCTCTGGTGGAATTGAGTAATGTCCCCATGGTAGAGTATCCGTTGTACCACTCAAAATATATCGTTTGTTATCATGTGGACTTAAAGCTATCTTCTTTTGGTTGATGGTGTAGACATTGTGGTTATGCGATCGTATGCAGCTCTGATTTGCAGTTAAAAGCTGCTTGTTGTTCAGGCATTCAACGTAGTCTTGGAACTTTATATGCCTCTGAACAACATTTGTCTTTATTCCCTTGGCTTTTTTTACAGTTTTACCATCATTTATGCGTCGGCTATACATTTTCGAGCGGAGGCCTGCAAATCACAGATGATTTTCCCGTTCAGCTCATCCTTCATAAGACCAGGAATCTTTTTATTCATAAGCGGTATATTGAATTGATTATGTACAGGGTAATCACTTGTATCGAATTTATCAATATTTTGAGCCATAAAGTCATATATGTTTCTCTCTTCAATTACATATATTAGGGAGTCTGTATCGGTATACATGACTTCACATTTATCATCAAACTCGCGCTGCATAAAACTGTAATGGAAGTCGTAGAGGCAATATTTTTGAAATTTCTAAGACTGCCATGCCGATATAGAGTGGCTTATTAAACAACATTTTTAGTCTCCTTAATTCCACAGCAACTAAATTCTCATCAAATATTTTCGTACTGTGGAAATTGGCAGCTGCAATCACAGCTTTGGCACCATGTCGGCCTTCCGACTTTACGCAAAGCTTGATGTCACTATACTTGCGTACATTTTCCATGGTTTTACCAAACGCAGCATTATTCATCTTTTTATAGCTGTCTTTTTCATGATCGCTGATAGCCTGTTTCCGTTTGGAGGTATTCAAATCAATGTATGGTTTAAGCCAAGCTGACTGGTTGAATTGCAGGATCCGGTGTACTTTTTTTAAGATGAGGCCATGTGATAAGCATTGCTTGAAATTTCGATAGTGTATAATATATTTTTCTTTATGGTGTAATGTTGTTAAAAGTTTTTCTAATTTTGAACCTGGTAGTGCTGTATGCTCAGAGCAAAACGGTAAGTCTTTATGCTTATCATGCAGATGTGGTGGATAGTCTAAATCAACTTCGAGTATGTATCCAGTTGATGAATCATCAGGAATTTGAAAAACATCAATATCGAGACTATCAGCCCATCTGAATCCTCCGGTAGGTAAATGTTGTGACATGGCCCATCCATAAAGGTTGTTAACATCATAATATATCAAGTATTTTTGTTTTTCATCTGCGATAAAATCATCCATATATTTATTGTTGGCTTTACTGTATCTATTGGAACATTGGCTTATACCTCCTCGAATACCACTCTCTACGAATAGCAGTATGTCAACATCAGTTATCAGCTCCAGTTTCACTTTGGTATATTTTAACATTGCATCCCATGTTAGACCTGGCATGGTGTAATAATGTGCAGGATCTAAATTGTACGTCTTCATACAGACATCTCGAAAGTTCTTGAAGACATCGGTCAATAGAAGGACATCAGTTTTCAGGTATAGATCGGAATATCCGCCAAGTGTCTGTATTTCAAATGTCCTCCACACCTTCTCTGCGCGGCTGTAGTCCTCAGCAGATATATGACTATCAGTCATTTTATTATAGAATTGCTCCTGTGCCATACAGCTCTTGTAATATTTAATTTATCCATTGGTAGCAATGATGATAGCTTATCTAAGGGTTAAGTAATAAAACGGAAGGAATCGATGAATCTGAATTTGATATGACTGCCTTCAACGTGCTTGGTGAACGAGATATATCTTTCTTGGTAGGAGATTCACTTTCCCAGGAATAGATGTAGCTATATCCTTAATAATGAAGTGAGCATCATATCCAGATAAATTTTGAAAAACGACTGGAACTATGGAGCAATCTTGGTACATCAGATTGCATGCATTGTACGCTGACCCTCGGTATTTTCTTGTTAAAAGAATTTATGAAAAAATGAATTGAATTATGATTCTCAGTATTTACCTGTTAAGTGGCAGTGGTCTTGGACTCGTTTCTCATCGGCTGGAAACGTTTTTTCACATATATGACAGCAAGTATTTTCCATATGTGAAAGCCGTTCCTCTTTAGTCAGGGGTTGCATTGACCTGATGTTCAGCTTTTCCTGTACAGCTATGGAGACAATTTTTTGCAATTCTAATGCAAACCATTGTTGACAGTCCTTGCCTCGATATGCTCTGTAATATGTGTAATATGAGAGATTAGCATCATGTTTGCAGTGGAAATAGAATCCTATGCTGTGAACTTCATGTTCCTGGATTCGCTGTGTATTTTGATCGTTTCCCTGAATCGGCTTCAATATTGTAACAAGATTACTTACCAACATCATAATTAGAAGAGAACTTGAAAAATAAACACTTAAATTATGCAGGAAGTATTTCGCAAAAGCTAGATTTGTCTTCACTCAAATAAAAACAAAAAGAAAGAAAAGCTGTCATCACTTTCGAGTAAATTATCTTTTATTTACATACGTCGAGAAAATAAAATAGACGAGACAACGAAAACGACATACAATGTGACAGCTTCTCTGTCTAAATAAAGGCACTGAACCATAGCGAAATCAGAAACCCCGTCCTTACAGTTCCGCGCGACACCTACTTCATCCCAAATAAATTTCTCAAGTCAACTACAGCCGGGGCGTACACGCTGCAGTCCCTTCACGTTAGATTCCTAATCACTGAGAAGTAGTAGCACGCTCCGAAGTGCGCATCGGCTCCTCCAAGCTTTGCGATCGCGACGCGCCGCGGAAGCAGAATGAATATTCCTCACCTCGCAAGCAACAGTAGGAGCGAGATATCCTAAAGTTTGAAATGAACTCCGTCACAAGAAATACAAAAATAAACACGCCGGGTGGTGAAATGAATGCGACGAGAGTTCAAAATAAATAGTAGCTAATTTCATTATTTATTTCGCTTAGAAATAAGACCAGTTCGACACCTCTAGAACTTTCCACAGAAGCAATTTGACAAATATAGCAAAAGAAAGAAAGAAAATCAAAACCAACAACTCAAAGTGACATTCAATGACTTATACCGATCTGACAAATATAGCCCACTAAGATCATTTTACAACAAGGTAACTGGCAATTACATTCGACAAGAGGATCAAAACTAAGAACAGTAAGGTCAAATATTTCTCACTCTGGTTATTTAATAACTTTTGCAACAAGTCAGCTGTCACTTCTATTGGACAGGAAGGTCACAATTTAATGACAGTCAAGTTAAATATTTCTCACTCGGGTTATTTGGTAAATTTTGCAACAAGTCAGCTGTCACTTCTATTGGACAGGAGGGTCACAATTTAATGACAGTCAAGTTAAATATTTCTCACTCGGGTTATTTGGTAAATGTTGCAACAAGTCAGCTGTCACTTCTATTGGACAGGAGGGTCACAATTTAATGACAGTCAAGTTAAATATTTCTCACTCGGGTTATTTGGTAAATGTTGCAACAAGTCAGCTGTCACTTCTATTGGACAGGAGGGTCACAATTTAATGACAGTCAAGTTAAATATTTCTCACTCGGGTTATTTGGTAAATGTTGCAACAAGTCAGCTGTCACTTCTATTGGAAAAGGAGGGTCACAATTTAATGACACTCAAGTTTAATATTTCTCACTCGGGTTATTTAGCAAATTTTACAGCGAGTAACTGTCAAATCTGTTTGATGAGAGGAGCAAAATTTAATAGCACTAAAGTCAAGTTACACATCGTACGAAACTCGAACTGTCAAGTCCGCTTTGGGGCTTAAATTAATAGAGGTAAAGTCAAACAATTTGCGTAAGGAAAAAAAATAAACATTTTGGCGGATATTAAAGAAGAAGACCAAGAATCGAAACGTAGTTAGCCAAGAAACAATAAAAATTTAACCTGTACTTTGACCTGATTTAAAATAGGGGTAAAAGTGAAAGAGATATTATTTAACTTGTAGTTAAGAACAGCGAAATACTGGGACATGTATGAGAACCACATTTTGACATTTATTGAAATAAGGCTGAACATTTTGACAGATATTAAAGTAAAAAGACAGAGAAACGAAATGCAATTAGATAATTAAATAAGAGAAACTTAACCTGTAAAAGAAATGAAATGTAATTTAATAATAGAAACTTCAAAAAACTAAATGTAATTAGTAAGAGAAACTTAACCTGTAAAAGAAATGAAATGTAATTTAATAATAGAAACTTCAAAAAATTAAATGTAATTAGATAAGGAAAGTTAAGTGGTGAAAATTAGAGAAATGTAATAAAAAACACCAATGAGTAAATGTGACCCCATCGCAAGGGCTATTCAAAGATAGATGTCACTGGGTTGGCTAAAAAGAGTTGTCAGAAAAGGAAATGTGTGAAAAATGTGGAAAAGAAGTCTCTCGAAGTTTTTGGTGTGATTAGTCAGTTCCGCTAGATAGCAGACTGCCATTTTTTTTCTTCCCTGTTCTGGTCAACTCTTTGAGGCAGACGCCAAGTTTTTTTTTCGACTCAAGAAAAGAGTCTTGCTTGTAAAGTTTTTTTTGCTAACCTTCAATAAAAGTGAATTATAGAATCGAAAGAAGGCGTGTTTAATCTGTTTTACCACTTGTTAGTAATTGTCGAGAGTAGCGCCCACGCTATTATTCCAAGGACCGAAGCGCCTCAATTTACGACTCCCCGAACGGGGCTCTTACGGCATAGCTCCATACGTCCAATTGGACAATCGTACATAACCACGACACTGCCGCTGGGAATCGCTCGGCCAGCTTGCGCAGATCGTATGCACGGAGGAAATTTTGACCAGCCACGCTGTTCCACTTAATCTAACGGATTACTCTCGTTTCAGCTAATCGAGATTTGTTGCCTTTCTCATCCAGAATTGCTATTCGTTAGCTATTACTTCCATTGAAGCGACCTGTTTAGAAGGGAAATCCTGTAGCCTTCCCATAACGAAGACAACATTAAAATCTGTAACAAATGGACCTGTTTAGAAGGGAAATCCTGTAGCCTTCCCAGGATAACGAAGACAACATCATAATTTGTAACAATATTGATTCAAGATCAGCATACACACAAAACGGGACTGGATTCTTATGGTTATAATTCTTATATTCCAACCATTTCTTTTCCTCTGAGGGAAACATAATCCTACAGTCATTTTGTTTCTCGCATTCGGGAGTGTGTGATGTTAATTTTTCTTCAGAGTAAAAGTAGAACAAACATCTATCACATGTATACATTCTATGGCAATGTTTTGAAGTTTGTTTCGATACAAGGCGCGAAAGATCTTTAATCCAGCAGAAATGATATCTGCTGGCATCATCAGCCTGGTCATAATCATCTTGCAGCATTAAGAGATTTACATGTCGCTCCAGCCTGTGTTTCGTAAGTCTAACTGGAACTGTGGTGAAGAAACGCTCTTTCTCTAGGATGAACACGTTTATTGATAAATTGTTCTGCTCTTCAAATTGCGTTATTTGCTTAAGGGTCATGGGAAATGTTATTCCAGTTAAATTTAGTACAGTAGAATAATGTGGATATGATGAGATCCTATTGGTGTTAATATTTGCAGGATATAGCGCTGATGTTATTGCCCACGCGAAGCATGCTTCATCATTATTTTTCACATTGATGCAAGCTTGCTTTAAAGCATGCTTCATCATTGTTTTTCACATTGATGCAAGCTTGCTTTAAAGCAATCTCCTTTGGCAGAGGTATATAAAATGATCCCCGAATTGGCTCAAATTTGTTGATATGCACCGCTAAATGTATTATAGAATGCAGTGCCCAACCACTATCTTTCTCTTGAAACTCTTCTAGCTGAGTGAGTATTGGGTCGTATATATTTAATTTATACCACTCATTCAAATCATCCTCCACACTGATTGGGCAGTTCTTGCTTGGAAGTACTTAATGTCTTTAATAACTTCATTATCGCCAGTTTCTTTAATAAACTCACCGCAAAACGTTTTAGCAACTTTAATATGATATTGTTGTTTTAATGTATTCTTAATGCGTCGAGCAAGTAATTTGGAAGCATCTTGCATAAACAGCTTAGGATCTAGGTGGCTGATATTCACAATAACACCTGCCCTAATTCTACCTACGAATGCTGTTTTTATTTCTTCCCACTTAACAAAATCACTTCTTATTACTCGTTGATTAATTCCTCCACCTCGATGGGGAGCTTTGATTAACACTCTCAACGATTTAATTTGGGCAATACAGCTGTCCAAATGTCGTTTTCTAGCATTCTTATTACACTTCCGAAATGCTGCTTGATATTTACGAATGTTTCTGTTGCACTCTTTAATAATATTGTTTTTATTCACAAAATTTGCATGACTTAAACACTTCAACACATCTTCTCGCAATTTCTTAATTAATGAAAAACTTTCATTTATTACTCTGATACACATTTTTAATTTTTTTTTTATTTAACACTCGCACTTAGAATCACTTAAATTGGTGCTCCCCAAGAGTTTGCTTGCGCTTTTATAGCAACGGTTTGTAAACGTGAATGATCCTGTTGCTACAATAATCATTGCACAGGATGAATTCCAACGAATTTGCTTACAGGCTGAGATGATATCGAATTACACGATAAGAAAATCACTCAAACTAATTTGATTACTTTAGTCTGCTGGTCGAATTTGCAAATAAGATTGTTTACATGAATGCATACATGAAAATGTGAAAATTTGTTTACATTCCTATGAAACGTTTCGATCGGTAAAATTCTTGGAACAATAAAATTTTTGGCTGCCTACAGGAAGTGTGGTATCAAATTATATGAAAAGAATAAACATGGATCATTTACTGATATCGCTTAAATTTGTTTACAGCAGAATGAAACATTTCGATCAGTAGAATAAACATAAATAATTTGCTGATATTGCTTAAATTTGTTTACAACAGGATGCTTACGAATTCCAATGAAACGTTTCGATCAGTAAAATTCTTGGAATTGGGTTGCTTACAGGAAATGTGGTATCAAATTACATGAATCATTCAGCTTAATGTGCTAATATTCTTAAATTCTTGGAACAATAAAATTTTTGGCTGCCTGCAGGAAGTGTGGTATCAAATTATATGAAAAGAATAAACATGAATAATTTGCTGATATTGCTTAAATTTGTTTACAGCAGGATGTGAAAATTTGTTTACGAATTACAATGAAACGTTTCGATCAGTAAAATAAAAATGAATCATTTGCTGATATTGCTTAAATTTGTTTACAACAGGATGTTTACGAATTCCAATGAATCGTTTCGATCAGTAAAATTCTTGGAATTGGGTTGCTTACAGGGAGTGTGGAAGTGTGTAAGCAGGATTAAACTTGTTTTGGAATCATGACTATAAATTGAGGAGCTGAATCAGATTTGCAATCAGTTTCATTTTGGAGTTCAAACGATAAACATCCAAGGAGAAAGTAATCTGAAATGGCAAACGCAATGGAGGAACTGATGAAGCTGGAGCAGTACCCACCTTCTCTAAAGACATCTGAAATGGAATTTAATAAGGAATACAAGATTCTGGGTGTCAGAAGATGTAAGACTGCATTTGGATCTCGCATCATCCTGGACTTGGAGGACTGTCAACTTGTCCTTCCTGCACGGTACAGCACAATTACTGACGATGCTATACTGGAGATAAATACTGCAGGAGATTTTTATCTTATAAATAGAGGTCCTATCGGCCGAACGTTTAAAATAGAGTTTATTCGCCATGATATTAATCTGTACCCAAATAATTATTATAATCGTTACATAAAAAAATCAATAATGTGAAACTAATTTTTTATTATTAATATTTCTAAATTATTAGTGATAACGAAAGTTACGTTTAGTACTAGTGCTCCACAAGTTTATATAATTGAATATGAGCCCAGAAAAGGACCTTGGGGGACATATGCTCTGGATCGCTTTCGTTTCCAAGATAGGATTCATAGAACTTCACTTATATTGCTACCAATTTTGAATATAGAATATAGGGAAAAAGTTTATAACTTAAGATTTAGAAATAAATATTTAATTTGATATGAATAAATATTGAAATTTAATTTGGTTTGACAACATTATTTTCAGCAAAAGAAATTGTATCAATACACCTCACAGCAACCATATTTTTACCTTATACTTGAAGTTTTCTATTAAATATTTACAGCAAGTGTTGATATTACTTAAATTTGTTAATTTTATGAGAATTACGCATCACACCACATTACTAATTGCCAATTAGCTAATTACCAACCAAACTGCTAATTGCCAATTAGTAATTATATAATTGCCAATTAGCTAATTGTTTGCACAAATGTCGTTAATATCTCGAAAACCAAAGCCCGTAGAGGATTTCTGATGAAAATTTCGTTCCCCCTCCCACCCCACACCACCAAGAATCCATTTCCATGAGCAAAAATAACTTGAAATATTAATACGCTAATATCTCGAAAACCAGAGCCCGTAGAGGATTTCTGATGAAAATTTCATTACCAGCCCTCTCTGTCTTTATTGTCCCCCCCCCCACATACCCACCATCTGCAATCCATTGGCATGAACAAAAATTTCCTACTATTAACTTTAATTATTAGTTCAAAACCAAAAGCTTACATTTAGGCGCTCAAGAAAAATCAATTATTACTTATATTAATTCAAAACCAGGCGCACCACACATACAAAAAAGTGAAGCAAAAAATTCCAAAACCGTAGCATGCTGCCACGTGTGGGCAAAAGTGAAGCAAAAAACTTCCCAAAACCATAGCATGCTGCCACGTGTGAGCCAAAAGTGAAGCAAAAAACTTCACATATCCAAGAGAACCGTACCACACATCCAAGCCGTAGTACCGGAGCATGCTGGCAGTATCGGCTAATGTCTGACTGACAACTTCTAGAATCTGTTCATGGTGATGTCATGTTGTGAAATTCGAATGATTTTGAACAAAGCTTACATTTAGACGCAGCACCCCCATGAGCAAAAAAAACTTGAATTATTACTAATATTAACTATATCTAAAAAGGTAAAATCGCCAATATCTCGAAAACCATAGCCCGTAGAGGATTTCTAACAAAACTGTTATCCCCCCTCTAACCCCCAACCCTATAACACCTTCTAGAATCTATTGACATGAACAAAACTATCCTAGGTAGCTTGAATTCTTAATAATATTAACTATATCTGAAAAGGTAAAATCGCTAATATCTCGAAAACCAGAGCCCGTAGAGGATTTCTGATGAAAATTTCGTCCCCCTTAATAGCCAACCCCAACCATCTAGAATCCATTGGCATGAACAAAAATTTCCTAGCGTTAACTTTAATTATTACTGATATTAGTTCAAAACCAAAAGCCTACATTTAGGCGCACCACACATCTATCCAAGAAAACGGTAGTACCGGAGCATGCTGTTAGTACCGGCTAATGCCGTTAGGGTGCAGTCAAAATCAAATGATACATCCCGGTAGTACCGATTAATCCCGCTAGGGCGCAATAGAGACTCAATGGTGTACCCAAGACACCATGGGGCATCCAAGACACAAACCAATACAGCTAAGGCACAACCCTACATTTAGCATGGGCTCAAACCACCTAGCGACGGTGGCGCCATCTGTGGTGAAATCCCGGAGGCTTTAAAAAGTGATCTCGTATCGGCATAGAACAACTACTGACAATGAGAAAACTGCATTTAGTACACCCTACGGTCATTACCACTATAACCGTATGCCATTTGTTTAAAGCGAGCGCCAGCCACTTTTCAAAGGCTGATGAATAATATTCTAGTCGGTCTCAAGGCCATAGAATGCTTTGTTTATACGGACGACATTTTTATATACGGGTACAATCTGATAGAACACAACTCTAGAATCCAGAATGTTTTTGAAAGTCTTCGAGAACATAATCTCAAGCTACTACCTGAGAAATGTCACTTTCTCAGTAAGCAGATAACCTACCTAGGTCATCTCATAACCAAAAACGGAGTCGAAGCAGTTATTAAATATCCTATTCCTAAAAAGGAGAAAGATGTAAAATTTTTCTTATGATTAGTCGGCTACTATAGAACGCTTCATTGAAAATTTTGCAAAGCTAGCCAAGCCTTTAATAGCTCTATGAAAAAAGGATGCTACTTTCAAATGGGATGCTTTTTGCGATAAAGTTTTTCAATCACTAAAGAAAAAATTGATCAACGCTCCTATATTACAATATCAGTGTTTCGATAAAGAATTCTTAGTGACTTCTGACGCAAGTGACTACGCCGTGGGTAGGGTATTATCTCAACGAAAAATCGGTGAAGATAAAACAATCTGGTTTGCAAGTAGAACTCTTAATCAGGCCGAGACGAGGTATTCCACCATAGAAAAGGAATTACTAGCTATAATTTTTGCCGTCGAGCAATTTCGCCCTTATCTATACGGTCGAAAGTTCACTCTCATCACAGATCATAAGCCCCTCACAGGGCTCATGAGCCTGAAAGACCCCACTTCTCGCCTAATGATGTGGAGAATAAGGTTAGAAGAGTACGATTATCAAATAATATATAAACCAAGAAAAGCAAATCTAAATGCCGACGCACGCAGTCGGGCGATCCCTGAAATAAGTAAAACGATACAGGTTGTAACTAGAAGTCAGAATAAGGCTCAAATCGATTCACATAAAGACCAAAACGGTAATCCTACATCAACTTATGTAGAAGAAAACACGAAACATCTCGTAGAGACCTGTGATATTAGGAAAAAGTACTTCTTATTACCAATTCATAATTCCATACAGGAAAATTCATTAATTACGTATTTACCCGATGATTACGTTATACACTTAGGAGAAGCTATTGAATTTAACAAAGGAAAAATTTCTTACATTGTTGGACGCGTTCGTATACCTATCAGAAATGAAGCTGACCGACATGAAATAATAGAAATTTTTCAAAAATTTAAAGCCTACTAAAAAAATGAGAAAACTATTTCAACAGTTATACCAATCACGGATAGCGCTAGCTATCGCGAACGAAAGTTTCTCTGTTTTAAAGAGTTTGAAAATTCTCTGTTTTAAAGAATTTGAAAATTCAGGCACTAGACCAATTTTCTTTCTTAATAAAGTAATTAAACTAACGGATCCTGAAGATATAGCTCAGGTGATAAAAGAGTACCATATCTCTCCGTTAGGTGGTCATGAAGGTGCAGCCAAGACTATAAGCAAAATAAAAAGATTCTACAATTGGCGGCAAGGCATGTTTGAAGATATCAGAAGTGTCCTTCTTGCCAGAAAAATGGCTATGAAAATAACCACAACTAGTAAAAAACCATTAAAAAAAAATATTTTTAGATATAGTAGGACCATTAACAACTAGTTATTTAGATAACAAATATATACTTACGTTCCAAGATGATCTGACACAGTTTTCAGATGCTGTACCTCTACCAAATGCCGAAGCGCCCACTGTAGCAGAACAGTTTACGAAGCAAATCATATGTTAACATGGCGTACCTCCTGAAGCCATCTTAACTGATCAAGGAACAAATTTCTTAAGTTCTACATTTAATGAAGTATGTAAGCTACTGACAATTCACTAGCTACAAACCACTCCTTATCACCCAGAAACAAATGGAGCTCTAGAACGAAGTCACCGAATCTTAGCTGAATATCATCGACATTATGTGTCAACGGATCCATTGACATGGGATACCTGGATCCCTTACGATATGTTCGTTTACAACCCCCGTTTACAATCCCCTTCCGTTCATTCAAGCACAGGCTACACGCCGCATTACTTATTATTTGGATTCCATGCCGAAATTCGGACATCACTGAAAAAAGATCCTGAAGTTGCGTATAATTACGACAATTATGCCAGCGAACTAAAAGCCAGACTTCAACATACTCATAAGATTGCTAGGGAAAATCGTATAAAAAATAAAGAAAAATCCAAGGTATATAATGACCAGTCATCCAAACCAAAGAACTTCGTAATAGGCGATAAGGTCTTAGTTAAAATTCGAACCCGAAAAAATAAGTTATCAGCGCTATGGGAAGGACCTTACGATATAGTAGGGACTCCTTCGTCCGAAAACTCTATCGTCAGAATTAAAAGCAAAAATGAACGAACTCATAATAATTATATAAAGTTATTCGTCGACTAATCACGAACTATTCATCCGTTTCTCCATAGGTCAGGATGATCGGACTAATTATATTCTTCGCATTAATATGCACACCAATGAGCGCTACAAACGTAACGATTTTTGATTCTACCCCGGGTATATACTTTGAAGAATTCGGAACAGGTAATCTATACAGTAACTCCTGGAAGTTAGTAACGTATTATAATTTAGACAATTTTTATACAGAAATAGATTACTTGAGAATCCAAGCCAGCGATATAGAAAATCTCTGTTTTATTACAATTAACAAATCGCATTCAAAGCACTGCGAAGCACAGATTAATATGCAAAAGGTATTGTTGAGTGAAATAGACCAGATCGACGAAATATTAGAACCAAAACATTTAAGGTCACGTAGAGTTTTGTTAAAAATTATTGTGGAAAGGATATGTAAAATTTGTTCGGAACCTTGGATGCCAAGCACTGCGACGAATAAATACAGCTCCTAAAATTTAACGAAGATCATCTTTTAGAATTAATAAAACTTCAAACCCTAATTGTTGGCAAAACCGTCAACATTTTCAATAAAAATTCATCGCAGATCCAAAAAGAATACGGAAATATAAAAAGAAAACTCGATAGAATTTCCCAAGTCGTCAATAATCTAACCTATCAAATAAATGATAACATCCTTGAACTAGAAAATGCCATATTCATTACAACACTCTCACTTATGGGATACCAAAATTAACAAAAGGCTATTTTGGAAATGTTGCTTGACATTAAATATGAAACGCCAAATCCCCTTATAATAACAACCTATCAACTCGAACATACCCTTACCATCATTAGGAAAAATCTTCGGTCGGGAACGACATTACCAGTTCCCATTACAAAAAACTTATTAATTGATTTGTATAGAATAAACCAAACGAGTACCAATAAAATAAATAATCAAATTATAATTGAAACGAAAATCCCTCTACCTTCAAGTACTCAATTCCAAGCTTATAAAATTATACCATTTCCGATTGCCGTGAACGACTCCTTCGTTTATGTCAAACCCACTACAAAATTTCTATTAGTCACTCTCAATCGAGAAAAACACTACCCTACGAGTCACGAAGATTTTCATCAACGCTTACAAAATGTTCCTAACCATTACATATGTCAGACAACTCGCCCTATCTTCAATCTTAATTCTAAAGATAACCAGTATGAAATGGAATTACTAAAGTAAACCCTTCTTGCACTTCAAATACCCTAAAAGGCTCATCCTTATGGATACAACTGGCAAATCCTAACAAATGGCTCTACAGTCTTAGGACTCCACTCACCTAAGATAATACATGCAACGGCGAAATTAAGGCACTAACCTTAAAAGGGACCGGAATCCTAAAAATCCGACCCACATGCTATATTCGCAGCGACTTCCAAACACGTTACGGACAATCCGAAAGAACAACTACACTTGATAAATTCCATTTACCATCATTAACCTGACAAACATCAGATCCTTGATGGAAAGAATTAAATATAGCCCAAGAGATTACGATAAGAAATAAGAACCATCAAGAACTTTTCGAAATCAGCAAAGATATCAAATCTCTTAGAAGTAAGGAAAATACTAAATTAAAAAACGTCACCCCACATGATGTACATCATTATTTACTTATATACTGTTAGTGGCTATAACTTTGATTATTATTACATTAAGAGTGAGTAAGAACTATATTAAGAAAACACCTGCAACATTAGATTTAAATTTCTTTTTGTTCTAATAGTATAAGTCAAATTCCTTTTTTTCAATATGTATATATATAATATCTATATCTCAACTAATTAATTAATTAATACAAATAATTTTTTTTATCAACCATACCTAAGTTTATATCATAATGTATTATAGATCATAAAGTAATAAACCATATAAGTAAGTACATATATATAATACCTCTTACCTATATTTCGATTGTAATTTGTAAACACAAGATAAGGCTATATAACGCCAATCAAACATATCAACAACCATTCCAACAAAATTTTTCTAATTCTTTTTAAGAAATACAAAATTTCTCTTTAGGGGGAAGGTGTCATGAATCCACATCACCTTCTTCCGATTCATAACTCTCTAATTGCCTAAATGCATCCTCTAATTACCTAAATGCAATATCTATCTATTTCTAGATATAACAAAAACTTGAAAATAAATCTAAAACTTATTTCATATACAAAAATTGTTCATTTCATACACAAAAAACCTTAACTCATTAACACACTCAGAAACAGGTGTCATGTCTCAACATTCCTCGGGTCACCCGCAAGACAATAAAATATCACGTCACCGCGAAGTAGCTACCGTTCACCTGGGGCCGGATCAGCGTTGCCACTCTTTCACAATTGTGGAAGATCTTCCACAAGTTTTCAATTATTTTGATTCTTCCACATCTTCCACGCAAAGGTCAAAATCTACCACAATTTTTGTCTTTAATTTATTACATAAATGTTTGTGGTTGCATTTTGAAGGAGATTTAGTAAAAGGCTGGAAAAATTGGCTAAAGACATTAACGTGTTCGAAGTATTCAGTTCAAAGAACTCAGCGAATATGTTATGGTCGTAGCATAATGCAGGTAGCATTGTTCTACACTGGGACTAGCTGCGCCATGAAACACGGACTAATATCTGTGTGAACGGAGCGGCTATAGACACCGAACGCGACCTAATAAACTTCATCGCGCCAGATAGAAAAGGTGGCGGAAAAGGAAAGAAAAAAGAAAAAATAAGAAGAGAGTGGAGACATCTTGCTTTGGTAATTACACCCGTGGAAAAACTAAAATTAGAGTGATATCAGAATTGTTTTATGTATTGAAATTCATCCCACGTGCTTAAAGAGTGGTGACTTTGTCTAATCTATAAAAGTTTTATAACTCTCGACTCGGTGACGTTCGCATTGAAATTTTTTTAAAAAAAATACATGAGGAGAAGAAAGACCAAGCCGGCGGTATCTAGTGCTGTGGCGCTATCAATTTACGTTATTGGTTCTTACTGGGCAACTAAAATGTTGGACATTCCTCAACAAAACCATAGTCTACGTGTAGCAGAACGTCCGTCACTACTTTCAGCTTTCGTAAAAGTACCGAAATCGAACTCATCCATTTGTGAGGTTCACTCGAAGGTTAAGTTGCTGCTGTGTTTAGCTCTCGTATATATTATTTGAACTAGAGAAGTCCCTACTGACAGCTAAAGGCTGTATTGCTATCCATTGATGCTCTTTTATTGCATCTGGATATTATACTCATAACCGAGCTACAGCAGTACTCCGCTACGACAGTCAGAGTCAATGAAGACCTTCGCTTCCAGCTCAAATGGATTACGGAAGGTTGTATATACTGTGCCATATTTGTACATGCGTATATTGGAGCATATTTTCATTTGTCTATGAATCAAGTTCTGAAATTACTAAGCGGTATGATCTACTACTATATATCTTAACATATTTTTAGTTTTACATAAATTTTATTACTGAAAAACAACCTAACATGAAATAACATGCTTCAATGCTTCTTGTAATTTAGCTTCACATTTACATTCACATTTTATTGCTTTTCTTTCTCCATCCAATGTTCCGTATTTTATCAAGTTAGATCACACTTTGTTAGTAGGATAAGTAATTGATGTGAAGGCACATTGTATCGCTAGAGTGTTAGCAGCTATCGTTATCGATCTATTTATTCCTATTTTAAACAATATCATATTCATAAGTTAATCTGAATCGAAAGAAATTGTCAGCCCTCGTTTTTATTGATGTACAATTTGCGTGGCGGCATATTCCAAGCACTATTCGAACTTTAACATTCTTAGCTATCCGCATTAGAATTGCATCTCAAATGTGAACATATGATCGCCCTTAGCGTATACATTCTAATCTGTAGTTAAACCCACTATTAGCTAGTAGATGGACGAAGACTACATACTCTGGGGTAAAAATAAGCCTTTTTGGGCTATTCGATTTTAACCAATAGCTTTTAGCGAACATTTTGGACTTATACACATTTCCGTATTCTAATTTTAACTTAAACTCATTTTTGTATACGTGTATATGCATCCACTTATGCTTGATACAATTAAAGTTTTCTGCGTTAAATAAAAGCAGACGGAACAATCTTAACGTTTTGGTATGCTCGTGATTTGTAAACTATAGATTTGACAAACATATCAGGTAAACAAGCCATTAAGGTTGAAGGAACCACCTTCAACAACTACTTTTAACCCAAATTTTTTTCAGCAAACAGAAACGTTTCGCCTCCAGGGAGCTTCTTCGAGGGACCGTGCGCCGTTAAGTACATTTGCTTAATTATATTGTATTGTTGTCTCGGTATTGGTATGATTGCATTAACATAAATAGCTATATACGTTACGCGCTTTTGCTTCCTTATAATTTCTCTTGTAATTGGAGTGAGAGGAGAATAAATTAAACGAATGCTTACCAGGTGGCCTGCCATGCCTATAAAATTATTGGTCTTAATGATAGCCCGAAATAATGTAATTTAGCCTAAGAGATTTAACAATTGTAGTCGAATAGTTGTCAGATGAGCGCTGGCTCCACTTTTTGTAAAATTATTGAGTAAACGATTTTTATAACGACATGGAACAGTAAGGTTTTGGTTTCCCTTTCACTTTCCCGGAGCCCTCTTACATGAAGGTCGTCTAGGTCCGCTAGTCTCTCTCTTTACAGGTCTAAAAGGGACTCTGAAAATATCTGCCCCCAGAGTCAGTTGGGTGTTTGGGGCATGCAGGAAGGCAGACCATCTGCGCCTTCAATATGGATATAGGTAAGTGACGTAAAGGTCCCTTCAGGACTGAATGCGTGCCGGCGTTTTTGGTTAAAGACACGAAATTTTTTTTGTATGTGGCAGGCGGCAGCGGCAGGCTTTTTTCGTGGAACCTCCCAACACTCTCCGCCAAAAGCCGAGGCGAGCTAGCGAGCCGCCCTGCAGTCAACGCTGTCCACCGAGTATCTGTCAGGTCATGCTGGCAGTCTGGACTTCACGTCCAAGGGAATCACTCAACATACTTCCATAACAAATATATGTGTATTTTGGCATACTTACGCTACTGCTGGAAGTATATTTTCTTTCTTAAGTGAAATAAAAAACAAAAAAAAACAAATCATGGAAATAAAAGCTGTAGAAAGTATAATATTTTGTTAAGAAATGCACGAAGGAAGAACCATTTTTGAGTTTTACAAAAGCTTGAGACGGTAAATATGTTCCTATTGTGTAAGACAAGTTTAGTTACTACTGATCCATTTTTTATTTTCATGTAATTGGAAATTTTACAAATTTTGTTTTTGATTATATTATGCTTATGACTATGAATATTTGTTTGTTTTCTGTTTTGTGTCCACTTTTTGGAATAAGTGTTTTATTAATATTCTTATTAGAAATATAATCTCTAATATGTGATAAACTTCGCTTTTTCCATTTCTACCACACTTTTCCCATTTCTACCACACTTCTTCATTCAAATCTACCACCGGTTTTTCAAAGGAAGTGGCAACGCTGGGCCGGATTCACTAACTCGGAGAGTTGTGGAGTTGTGGAGATGAGAGCTCTTTTGCCACTTAACTCTCCACTCGGAATTCTGTAACTCGTGGAATTCGTATTGAGATTTACCAAACTCTCTATTTCACTCGACAAAACCCTCAGCTGTGTTAGTTGTAGAGAAGTAAGAAAAATATTTCTCAACTGACAGTATTGGCTGCTTTTATTGTCCTTTGTGAAGGTACCAATGTACCTAAGATTTTCAAATTGATTTATGGATTCACTGCATATCCTGGCTATGTTTACAAAAACAAATTGTGGAAACCCTTTCAATACTTACAGAGAAATAAGGATTTGTGTGTCTCAAGGTACCCGATAAAAATTGTAATTGACGCGAATATGGTCAATTTGGTCGTCTTCTTAAATATGCACGTCAAAGCTTGCATGTAGGATGAAATCGCATCTAAATTTTGTCCCCTAATTAGATATGTAATTATTTTTTCAATCCAATAAATGGTTTTGGAGTTAACTGGAAAATAAATGAATCAGTCCTTCTTAATATGAAAAAATGGCCGTTTTCTGGTACAAAAATGGCCATATTTTCAACTCATCATTATGAAGAACTGGTAAGTCGTGGGAATTCACTTTCCATGAGAAAAATGTTCACAACAGGGTACTAATTGATGTGAAATAAAGAACGGTAGAAATATATGCAAAATATAGGAACTGGGGTGGATATGACCCAAGTGCAAAAAATCCGTCTTTCGGCAGTAAAAAGTCAGTTATGAAGTTAACATGATCAAAAAAAAAACTACACCACTCGATTAGTCGTTTCTCCCTCTTTAATTTGAAAACAAACATGACGTATTTTGGACAACAAATGGGTGGTACGACACCCCCCTCCCCCCCAATCACCAAAAGCCCCTCCCTCAGAAATTGTTCACCTATATTTTTGTACTCTAGAATCTAAATGCGTAGGAAAAAAACGCAATGCTCTACAACCCTCCCACACAGAGCTATCCGTCTTTCAATTTCGATACTTTTCACGTTTTCTTTAACTCCTCAAGTATTTTAGAGAATCTCGAATGGAGAGTTAGGGAGTTTTTACCGGGAAAACGAAAATTCTCATCTCCCAAACTCCCAAACTCTCCGAGTTAGTGAATCCGGCCCTAGAACGAAAACGTGATATACGATCCCTTCTGACCATCGGGCTAGTACTCTTATGTAATTATGTGTATGTTTATCATTTTCCATATGCTACTGGTGACTCTGAAAATGTCTTGGACTGATCGTTTTTACAGTATACGTTAAAATGCTAAATTTTTATATCGCAACACCAAGAAGGAGTTGCCCGATTTAGTCCATTTTTAAAATTTTATTTGCTAGTACAAAGGAAACACCATGCACCAAATTTCAGCTGTCTATATAGATGCGTTCTCAGGCAGTGTCCAAATATATAGTGGAAAACGAATGTTTTGTATGGCAACCCCACGAAGGAGTTGTCCGATTTGTCTCATTTTGGAACTTAATTTTACTTTTTTTTTAAAAGTCAGTGTACAAAATTTCAGCTCTCTAAGTATACCCGTTTTCGAGTTATCGTGCGCACAGACGGACGGACGGACATGCAAAAATCAAAATAACTTTTAATATTATGCGTGGGTGTCCAATCCATTTTGCTCTACCATCATTATTTCGATGTGTTACAAACGGAATGATTTTAAATTGTTTTTGTGATATTCTCAATTTGTTTGCCGACTTTCAAAATTCGAGCGTTCCCGTCCAAGTCGAAAGGCCAATTTTTGACTATTTTTCTGATTTTGGTTATTTGAGCGTTTTCGTTTAAAACAAAGGTCAGAATTGTGATTTTCAATTGTTCATTCGGCTTTTATCATTTGAGCATTTCCGTTTGGACAAAAATCGGAACATATGCATGCAATTGGAATTGTCTACCCGACAATTCCCAGCAAATAATGAAATGCATAATCAACCTATTCTGATTGGTTAAAGAATTGGTTCGATTTTTAATAAATAGGCTGTTGAAGCGAATCCAAACAAGATAGGTTTTCTTGAGTTCAACCTGGAGAGTCCCCTACCCAAGGTAAGGCCTCCAGTGTTTACCAGTGTGTTTAAAAAAAGTTTCCAAAATGTACTGAGCAAAATCGTATTGAAAGTATTGAGAGTATTGTATTATTATATTCCAAAGTTTATTGAATTCATTTGTATTAAAAGTGTTGTAATATAGTATTCAGTATAACATAACGTATTGTTACGTGCCACAAAGTGAATCAAGCGACATCTGTTGGGAATGGAAGCAACTTTAGGTTAGTGTCATCTTAGTGAACTTTGGGTTCGGAGAACGGAATATTCAGGAAGGTTCTAGGATAATTCGTAGAGTATAAATACGGCGCTCTCACAGCTATAGAATGAGGAGTATTATTTCAGACAGCGAAGTGAACGAAGTAAACTATTTGGATTGTGATTATTAGAAGTACAGTACTAGCGGATAACTAAAGAGTAGATTTGATAATTGTTTGTGAATTGTGATAGTAAAGAGTAAAGTTAAATAAAGAAAGAACTTTTGAATTATATCTGAAATATTGTGTTTAAAATAACGAACCAAGGCCACGCTCTTAACAGTATGCAACATTGTATGAAGTGAAGAGATTAAAACGTGAACAATTAAAAAGTTTATCACGAACAACAAAAAGGAGGTAATTATTTATTAAAATAAAAAAGAAAGTTGCACACGAAGTGGCGTGCAGCATGACGTCATTTGAATCATTCTGCATATTTTCTCTATGGCTGCTGTAAATGCAAACTTGTACAGGCGCCACCTCAGTAGAGTTGTCCATAGCGTTGCTCGTTTAATGATTTGCCATTTGATGTATGAGCTGAGGCATTAAAAACAACCTGGCCTTTTGTGGTGGTACTCTCTTGGAGCATCGCATGATGTGTTGTCGTGTGATGTATTTTCTGTTAATGTAGGTGAGATACGTCTCATGTGGCCAAGTAGAACATATTAATCTATGCAATCCTTGTATAGTTTGTGCATTGTTGTATTGTTGGGCAATTTTTTCTCTAGTTGGAAAAATTTTTTGACAGCCATGTTTCTGGGCTGTCCAAGTTCAGGTGAACCATGGCTGTTGAAAGGTAGTCTCACGTCATATTTACCATAGGGTAAGCGCTTAGTTGTCTCTTGATAGAGTCGTTCGCAGAGTTGATCTTCTGGTGATAATTTTGGTTGGGTGATACATTCCTCGAGCTCCCAAAATTCTCTCAATTTATCGTTCAAAGTAGTGTTTATGGTGATGTGGGTGAATAGCACGGTGGTGATAGTGCTTTTCGCTTCTGGTACTGCTCCAACCAGAATCTGTGTTTTGGGCTGAGGGTGTATTATCAGAACCTCTTCTTATTCCATTTTTAATAATGGTTGCGTAAACCTGTGCTCCAAGACGAATGTCAACTTTTCCTGGAATCGAAAAGGCGGGACCTGCTAATGGGAGATTGTTAATGAGTATCCAGTTTGACACTTTAATCGTATTGGTAAGCAGCAAGTCTGTGATTTTTTTGATCACGAGTATGTTGCTTGTAATTTTGAGCTTGGTATGTAGTGATTGAATGATGACGATTGTCTGCTTTACCACTCTATTTGTGGGCGTTGTACCAAGTCCAATTAGTTGATGGGTAGTTGGGAGTCCTTTCAGCTGTAGTCGCTTAATGGCCCTACCAGTTAAAATGGAAACTTGCTATCCAGAATGGATCAGTGCTCTAAACACTATTGTGATTCCAGATGGTGATGTGACATTTATCAAAGCTGTAGAGAGTAGTGATCTCTTCATATTGGATGTTAGAAAGTTTTGAACTTGTTGTTCATTATTTCTATCGGCGGGTGAGTATTGCTTTGTTTCCATATTGGAATTTTGGGTGAGCTGATTAGGTGATTTATTTACGAAATTTTTCTCGTATTGAAGCAGTGTATTGTGATATCTGTTACAATGATAAAATCTTTTTTTGCTTGTGCAATTGGATATTGTATGGTTAGGTGATTAGCAATTCTTGCATAAATGCTTATTTGAAACAGTTTCGTATCGCTGTTGGGTGGTCAGAGTTCGGAATTTTGGACAGTGAAAAATTATATGGTCTTTCTTGCAATGGCTGCAATTTGTTTTAATAGGTGGGGATGCTGGCTTTTAGATTTGTTTAAGAGTTCATACGTAGTCCTATGTGAGAATGGTTTTCTCTTTGTCGTATTTGACGACATATTTTTGTTTGCTGTCATTTCTAGAGTTCTGAAGCGACACTCTAGGGATTTTGTGAATGTCTTTAATTCTGGTAATTCAGTGCTGTTCCCATAGTTGATGTGTGTCTGGGTGTACTTTTTCACCGCTAAATATATAATTATTGGATCTCAATTCTCAGCTACTATTTCTAAATTTTGAAGTGCTAATAAAGCCTCGGTTATGTTATCTAATAGTCTTTTAATATTGTCGGCAGTGTCATGGTTTATGGTTGGGAGAGACAATAATTTTTTTAACTGTACATTGACTAGGATCCGTTTGTTTGAATAGCGTTCCTTTAGGAGTTGCCAAGCTGGTTGATAATTTGCATCGCATACTTTGTAATGCCTGAGCAATTTTTCAGCTTCTCCTATTAAAATTGTTTTTAAGAAATATAATTTGTCTACGTCTTTCAAATTATTGTTGTAATGAAGTCTTGCGCTATTGCATGGCATTGTGCTAGCAGATGTTGTTTGTGTATGAGGAGGAGTACTGACAGATGGTGTTAGTTTGTCTATCTCCTCTTCCATACCTGCTGCCTTTCCAATGCAGTATTCCTGAAGATCACTAAATATTTCTTTGGTGAAATATTCTAGTTGAAGATCTTCTTTTGTTACTCTCCTTTGTATAGACCTATATCGAGTTTGGAATTCTTTCCAATACTCAGTGAACGTTTGTAGGCATTTTTATGTCGATTTTACAGTTTTTTTTTTTTTTCTTTGGTGCCTTTTGTATAGGTCTACCATTAGCTCTTTGACTTCGAGTTGGGACTCAATCAATTCTGTTTCGTCACCAACGTCAGATGAGATGGATTCTCCACTTTTCGCCATTTTATATGGAGAGGCTTGAATCACGTGATTGTGTTAAGCAATGTATTCAATTTTATATTTGACTAACTGAGTTGTTCGGCTTTGAACGACCAATGTGAGATCTAGTCTCATTCGTGAGGGAGGATGCCGGTATGAATGACAACTCAGTTTTTTTTTTACATATTTCAAATATAAAATTTTATTAAAATTCAATAATCCAATTAGCTTAACCTAATATCACAAATTCAATACAAATAAATTCAATAAAAACTTCAAACAAAATAATAAAATAAAAATAAAAAAAAACAACATATTAAAAATTCAAATTAAAAATGACGTTAGGTTGCTCCGTGCTAGTGCGTGACAGCACAAGGGCAGCAAAATACTCGGTTCTAGAGCGTGACAGCACAAGGGTAGCAAAATGCTCGGTGCTAGTGCGTGACAGCACAAGGGTAGCAGAATGCTTGTGTGTTAAGCCTGGGACATCGAAGTTGCTTGTTCAGCTTGCTGCCTCAAAAAGTTATTTGTACGATATTCATCGTGGGATTTTCAACGTATTTATGGGGGCACTGAATAATGCGAATCGAGATAGATTTAGTCCATTAACAACTTAAGACTTGCGCCTCTGTATGGTAATAAAAGATGAGCAACTAATTTGAAGACAACAACATCCCATCTTCGCACTAAACTCTAATGTGTCAAGATGCTAGATTGAAATGCTGCTTCAACAACTTTCTGTGTGAAGATAGAGAAAACACACTACAATGTTATCTGAAAAGCCTCCATATGGCCTGATATTTTGAATAGATCGGGAATTGTTCAACTATCACCAAGTTGTATGCTCCATGCTCCTACCAGGCACAACTCCAATATAATCAAAACGACGAAATTCAAATGAAGGGCATAGGCGAAGTTCTGCTGTAATAGAAAACCTATCTAGTAAATGGAACTACCATGACCTGCATTATTATACAGGATTCTACTTGCTCATAGGCATTGCAGTTACACTTGGGCTATTCTACTGGTGGAAAAATCTTAACCAAAGGACACCGCAAACTAACACCGTAGCTATTGGAAACTCGGTGTGAGCAGCTCGACAGTCAACCATCATTGAACTTCGGAAATTCAACGAGACGGAGGAGGTTGTCTGTGCATGCATAAACAAATAAATTAAATTTACTAACAATAAAACAAATACCAATCGAAGAACTTCACTGAGCTAATTATGAGGATATAGTCCAACTAAGCAAATACAATTCATTCACTGTTACAGCTCCTATGGCTGTACATAAAAAATTAAATGTAAAATAAAAAATGGAAGTAATAAACTAGGTAAATTGCTGATTGAAAGATTAACCTGCTCTTAATACGTTTATTGCGTGATCTTAAACCTAACAATATTTTAACAAATAAATAATTAAATTCAAAAAAATAAAAAAAACAATAAAATTAACAAAAATAAAGTAATTCAAAAAAATCTTAATTATTAATTTCACTCTTAATTTCTACTTATTGCTAATTATCTGCAATGAGAGAAATGAACAAATTAATAAAGCGCAAAAAAAGAATAGCAATTCAAATTCTTTCAGAAAATTCAATATATAAAAAAGGCGTTAATTAATATCCTCTTGAAACAAAAAAAGGTTAGTAAGTTTTATACTTATTTATTTTCTGTGGTATACTCAACCCTGAATGTTGTAGCTAATCCCTGTACCTGTTTTTGACCTAATTCTGGTTTCTGGATTGAACCCCAAAAGGTTCAATACCACGATATTGTCCCTTTCCTGAATCCGAAACCAAATCAGCAAAAAAAATCCCTGGAAATATCCCAAGGGATTTTGTCGCTGACTTAGCCTAGATATTGACCGGGATTTCTAATTAGTATGGAAATCGCCCAATACTAATGATTTCCCGATTGACTTAAGTTTCCTGCCACACTTCACTTGGATATATCCCGAAATGAAATGTTTTGTGAAACCTTGTACGTTAACCTTAGTCAATTGGATATTTCCCAAATCAACTTTGTTGAATAGTTAGTTACAAAAAAAGATGAGACAAAAATAACTTAGATTGCAGAATTTTATTCTTAGCTTGGTAATATCCCAAAACTGCGAATTAACTCTCCAATCTCAGTATAAAAAAAAATTTTAAATGAGAAATTCTCTGGTAATATCCCAGAATATTTTCCCTTTTTTATGACGAAAAAATATCTGAAATTATAGAAGTCTATTCTTAATTTGGTAATATCCCAAAATCTTGAATTTATTCTATATTTCAGTAGTGTTGTTTTTTACTAAATAGAAAATTTCTGGTAATATCCCAAAAAAAATTTCTATTTTATTACCTGTGTATGAAGATGGTTGTGGGAATAACCCTACAAAAAATTTGAGGATAAGTGGGCAGAAAAAAAATGCTAGTGGCAATGGTCCAGCTAGCTGACTCTACTGGTGAAATACCGAGCAACAAGTGATTTTTCTTCTGAAATCGCCCCCTTTTTATATGGTTGGGGCCAGCTGCCGCCCATTGTTCTGTGGCTTCGCTTAGTTGCTGGCTATTGTTTCCAACTTTGCGCAAGTTCACCACGGCGCTGTGGGAGTTTTACGATTTTGAGATGACGGGGGCGCCACAATTTAAATGTTGTGGTTTTGACATTTGTCATTGAGTGAAAATTTTATTTCTGTTCGTGATGTGTTTTGTTTTAGTTCAATGGTATATTTATTGTTTTTATCATGTATAAAGTACAAGTGAATTGTATTATGGTTATTCGTGAGGACATATACGTCCTGCAACGAAACCCTGCACTGGATATTGCAGATGACAAGCTAAGTGATTCCTTTTTTTAAAAGTTGTTTTCTTTTGGTTTGGTCAAACTAGTGATTTTGTTTTAATTTTTAATTTTTAGCTATGTTTGCTGGTGTTTACAGCATATTCTAGTCCTTGCGTGGACAGAAATTCAAATCTTTGAGTGGCTGAATGTTTACATTCAACTTTACCAAGGTGTTCCTTAAAAGGTCGTCTTTTTTCGAAATCTTACATGAGATTTCAATTAGACTGGTGTATATGTATACATGCTGCTATGTTTAAATATAGTAAGACCTGGAACACCTCACATCTTTATGTTAAATGTTAGGAATGTTCAACAGCCTGGCTGCTGCATATATACTTTTTACTTGTAAGTAAAAATTCGAAAAGTGGCACAGATTGGTCCACTGGAGGTATGTATATGCATTCTTATATACTTTTTAAATTTATATATTGGTTTATATTTTTACAAACTATATTGTTTGTATTTTTTTTTATATATTTATATTTTTTATTATATATAATCTTATTTCGGTTGCTAATTGCAACATTCACCGTTGATCAAAGCAGGCCCAACGCAAAATTGCTTACAGCACAAAAATGCAATGTGAATGAATCTTACTCACTTTGGTAAAATTATTGATTTTTAATTTCTTAATGGTTTTATATTGAAAATTTTCTTTATGATATATGTGTAGAATGGCGCAGCTGAGATTTTGAGTTAGAAAGTAGTTAGGGAATTGAGTTGGGATTGCAAGCAAGGTTTTAAAATTCGTAGGTATAGTAAGTAATAGCGGAAAAAGTGACAAATAAGTGGGGAAACGCAAACGGCTGTGTTTTTTAAAAAATTATTGGTAGTGATTTATTATTAAGATAAGTAACCGCGTTAATCAGTGCAGCAGATTTAAAAAGTAAAAATATATAATATGCTATACATATGATATTGTTACGAGCGTGGCTTTAGTCCGTTATTTAAAACACAATATTTTAGATGTAATTCAAAAGTTCTTTCTTTATTTAAGTTTACTGTTTACTCTCACAATACACAAACAATTAACAAATCAACTCTTTAGCTTTCGCTAGTACTGTACATCTAATTATCACAATCTAAATAGTTTACTTCGTTCACTTCACTGTCTGAAATAAGACTCGCCTCCTTGATGTGAGAAGCGCCGTATTAATACTCTACGAATTATCCTAGAACCTTCCAGAATATTCTGTTCTCCGAACCGAAAGTTTACTGAGATGTCCCTAACCTAAAGCTGTTTCTATTTTCAATAGGTGCGCTTGTGTCACCTTGTACCGCGTAACACTGCCCCTTCTTAAAATTGCTCGTCCCGAGCAACAGGTGGTCCACGGTCTTGATGCTCAAACGATCCAGGTGAACGATTTTCCGTTTATCTTTTGTACCACGCCGAATCCTGTATACTACGTCATTAATTCTAGTTATCACTGAATATGGTCCTTCCCACTGTTGCTGTAATTTTGGAGAACGTTCTTTACGTCGTTTCGGGTTGTACAGCCAAACAAGGTCACCTTCATTAAATCCTGCTGAATTAGCACGTATGTCAAAGCGGGTCTTCATTGGATCGGTATTAACGGCTGATTTTGCTCTCGTTTCCTCGTGCACATCAGCTAATCCTTGTCGAAGCTCCGATACATAGGCGTCTGGTAACTTTTGTTTGGCTCTGGGTGTACCAAACTTGAGGTCGCTTGGTAAACGCATCTCCCTTCCGAATATCACTTTAGCTGCAGTTTGTCCGGTCGTCTTGTGAACAGCTGCTCGATAAGCCATTTGGAACACGGGAATATATCGATATCAATCGCGTTGATGATAGTCGCCTACTTTCTTCATATGCTTGACCAATGTTCTGTTGAAGCGCTCTTCCATACCATCAGATTGTCGATCCAGAGGAGTTCTTCTGGTTTTTTTTATTCCCAGCATTTTACACATCTCCTGGAAAGTTCGTGATTCGAAGTTTCGTCCTTGGTCCGAATGAAGTTCCTGAGGTACACCTAATCTACTGACCAAATTCAATATAACTTGTACCGCAACTGTGTTTGCCTCTTGATAAGGGATTGCATAAACTTCAGGCCATTTACTGAAATAGTAACTAAAATATACCGGTTACCATTATCTGTTTCTGGAAAAGATCCAGCGATGTCAATGGCTATCCTATCAAATGGAAATGCTTCTGTGTGGTGGTCCTTTGCAAAAAGCACAGACAGTGCATCTGCGGTACCACTCCTCCACATCATCTCGCATATGTAACCAATAAAACCCTTTCTCGTATTAAATATTCTTAGAATATTTAAAAAAATGTATAAAATTCAAAGAAGTTTACTCCTCTGGCATCACTAGATACGACCTGAAATATTTTATAAGTATCGCCCAATTTTCTCCTACAAAATAAGAACATACCACCCAGCCCAATGTCATTATATCGCTGCTAACATTCTGTATGGTACGCTGTCCAAAATGTAGCGAATGACCCACCCACCATCATTCCACCCAGCACCAGATCCACCCCGATTTGTCTTGTCAAGCAAGCTACATAATATTCGCGTGGTATGGATGGAACGGCATTAGAATCAAACACCGTTGCCACTGGCATCGCAGTGACGCTGCAATTCCTATAGCGTATTTACAACTACAAAGCCAATGTAAAAAGTTAAGTACATTTAACTTTTTAGACTCATATTCACTCAAGAGTTTGCATGCGTACATTGCGTAGCGTAGCGTTTGGCAATTGATTTACACCCCGTGATAGTAACTTTCATTGATAAATTCAGAAGTACATATATGCCGGTGCGGGTGGGTGTCGGTCTTGCTCACGATTTATTTAAATGCTGTCAGATGTTAACAAATTCGTAGCTTTTTTTAAATAACTTTTATCCGACCTTCGTGACGAATATTGTGAAATTTTAGGAATAGTTTTAGAATAGTGAACGTGGATGGATTTACATGGGATTTTTTGTTTTAGAACAAGTCAGTGGGCTTAATTGTTTACATTTTTGGTGGTTTTGGGGGGAGGATGGTAGCTACACTCATGGCGTTGTCCAATTTTGGCCGTGTGTAATACCAAATTGAAGCTTTTGATGAGATTTATTAAATGGCATATTTTATTTTGCTCTGTAAGAAACTTTATAACCGACTTTTTTCATCCGAATATCTTTAAAATGCGTGATTTTCGAAATTGTGTACAAAGGAGGGTTTATGTTCTTGCGGGGGCTGATTTGTCTTTTAAACGCTTCCGCATAATGTTTTACATATGTCATGTGAACATTTAAATTTTATATGTTTAACCGATGGGTTTTGATGTGAAATAAATTTTCCAGTTTTTTCGTGTAAAACGTTTTTACATGGAAGTACTTAATTTAAAGTGCGATAATCTTCTAAACTATACTTACCGCAGAGGTAAAAAATTACATCACAACATTCGCAAAAGAACGTAGATGCGAGTTAATATGCATATATTAGATAGATTATCAGTACGTTTACATGAATACTTGAAGCATACTTGAAGTATGCTTGAAGTAATCAAAATATCATGAAAACGCTCATTCAATCCGTAAATTTCAACTTAAGTAATTGGAAAATTAAATTCAAGAAAAATTCAACTCAAGTAATGGGAGTTAATTCAATCAACCGCCCTACCTGAGCTTCAAGTGGATTTCAAGCCAAGTATTTATGTAAACGTACTGTATGTCCTGTTTTTAGCAAAAATGTAATGATTAGAAAATAAAATATATTAAAAAAACTTTTTAAATAAATAACTTTAACAAATAAATTATAGGCTAAGTAAAAAATATTTTTTTCTTTCACCCAAGAAAAGTTTAACTAAAAACTTAATCTACCCAATAACAATATTTTAAAATTATATTATCTCGTTTGACTTTAAATGTTTGAATGTTTTTTATTATAAAATTTTTTTAAACATATTTTATTAATATTGTGCAAAAATAAGATATTGACTATCTATAATACTACGTATGTTTCTGTTTAATTACGAGAGAATGTAGAATTCCTGCTTTTATTTGAGTATTCCGGCGAACGAGTATACCTAAGTATAATAATAAATAATGGTAATTGAAATGGAAAGGAATGAATTAGATGATTAGATTTTTTGCGTACGTTGTGAAAAGGGATATTGAGTGAAATTTTTGTATTTGCTTAATTATGGAGCAGGCAGTATTTGCTGTGAATGGATTAAATGAAAGATATGATTGCATCACTGATTTATTTAACGATGTTAATGGCTTCCTTCTCTTTCAAGAGCAAGAATAAATATGAATATTTATATTGTGTATTATTGACATCACTGACTTTGATACATATATAATTACTTATAGTAGCAATGAAATAGTCTGAAAAGCGGAGCTATAATTTACATAAAATGTATTGCTTCCCTTCTTCTGAATCCCACGAACCGCCACTGATAGTTGCCTTTGTTTTTTTCACTTCCACTCGAACGCATTGTTTGCATTCAGGTTTGCGTGGACGTCGTGAAAGGACATCTGCATTTCCATGAAAACATCATCTTCGGTATTGGATTTCAAAGCCATAAGCTTGGAGTCGCATTATCCATCTCGCCAGTTGCCTCTCAGGGTTCTTAAGCTGCAAAAGCCATTTAAGAGCTGCATGGTCAGTGCTGAGGATAAATTTCTGCCCGTAGAGATATTTATGGAAATGTTTTGTTGAATTTACAATCGCAAGTAGCTCTTTTCTTGTAGCAAAAGAATTTCTCTCTGGTTTTGACAGTGCTTTGCAATAATACGCTACTGGTACCTCTTGACCATCCTCCTCATGTGAAAGCACTGCCCCGATACTTACATTGCTGGCATCCATGTCCAATATAAAAGTTTTTCCCAACTTTGGATAGTGAAGTACTGAAGTTTCACAGAGTTACTGCTAGAAAGTCCCGTTACATTTATCCGACCATATGAATGCCTTTCCTTTTTCTGTAAGTTGATGTTGGTTCCTTGCTATATCCTCAAAACCTTTTACGAATCGCCAGTAGTAGTTAGCTAGACCAAGAAAACTCCTTAAATGATGTTTGTCCTTTGGAACTGGCCAATTTTTGACAGCTGCTATCTGCTCTGGATCACTTTCTACACCTTCTGATGAAACTATATACCACAAAAATATTTTACTTCACTTTTAAACAGAGCGCATTTATTCGTACTGAGCTCCAGTTGGGCATCTCTCAGTCTTTGAAGTACGTCCTGTAAGTTGATTTTATGTTCCTCGAATGTCTTTCGGATTACTATTATATCATCTAAATAGACAAGATATGTTTACCAGGTTAATCCATGGTAAACACATTCCATGAGTCGTTCGAATGTGGTTGGAGCATTACATAAGCCAGATGGCATAACTTTGTATTGCCATAACCAACTTCCAAATGAGAAATCAGCTTTCTCTCGGTCCTTGGGATGTATTTCCACTTGCTAGTAGTAACCACTCTTTATGTCCAGTGTGGAAAACCATTTCCCTCCGGAAAGGGGGTCCAATGTGTCATCACTCCTTGGTAATGGATAGCTATCCTTTCTGCTTACGTTATTTAGTTGGCAGTAGTCTACACAGAACGGGGTGCTGCCATCCTTTTTCCTGACCAAAGCAACTGGCGATGTGAAAGGGCTGTTAGATTCCTCTATTATGCCTTCTTTCTTCATGGAGTTCATCATATCTGCAACTTCTGCTTGTTCGGCTAATGGGAGCCTTCGTAGTGTCTGCCGAATGGGCCTAGAATCTCCTGTATCGATCCGAAGCTGGACAAGATTTGTTTTACCGAAATCATCATCATTCATTGCAAATAATTCCGAAAATTCATCGATCACCTCTTTGGAATCGTTGTATTGCTTTTCACTTATGGTACTAGATGAAAGAAGTTTCTGAACCTGTTGAGTAGTATCTGTTATAGGTATTACCTCCTTAATATTACTACCATTATCCAAATTAACAATCTGGTAAACGGGTTCACAATTTCCAATTAAAGCACCTTCCCTTAGTTGTAACTCCTTTTCGGATGTGTTGAGCACTATGACTGGAGTTAATGTTGCGCCTTCTGCCTTCACTAAAGTCTTACCGACGATGATGTTCGCTGTCACCTTTGTGGGGTTAGGCTCCACGAGATAGAATCAGTAGATCCCGATGTCATCAGTAAGCTTTCGCGACACTAGCGTCTCGGAGCATGCCGAGAGAGTAATATTTTCACAAACCATCGTTGTTATTTTCGAAGTATAATCTGCTCCTACTTCTAGTCTCATAGGAATTTCCATGCTGTCATGAAGATCCGTTCTCCGATATTCAGAGTTATTTTATACTTGGTCATGAAATTTACTCCAAGAATTCATCCATGATATCTGAAACCAGGAAAGTGTGAGGAAATAGTAGTTCGCCTAGGTGAACATCCAAAGTTATTTCTCCAAAAACTTGTGCTGCTGCTCCAGTTGCTGCTCTTAGTAAATATTTGGTGGTGTTGTGAAGCCACTTATTTTTGAAGAGATCTGCTCTAATAATTGATCTCGAAACCCCAGTGTCGATAGTGTTGCGCAGTCATTTTTTCCGACACTTCCATATATAATGAGACTTCTATTATTTCTCTGCAACTGGGCTACTTGAATGATGACCATGTTTTCCGACTTCTCAACTGGAGATATGATGCGACTAATCGCTGTTTGATTTCTAGTCTCCCTACAAATAGCTTGCTACCTGGCTCTACATCTTTGGCATAATTTTCTGTCCTCCTCTTCTTGTGATTCCATTCGTCGACGTTTTCTGCAGTCTCTTTGGAGGTGTCCGGGTCTATTACAATTCCAGCATCGGAGAATACCACGTGACGGAGTGTTCTCTGGTGACTGCAATCTGCTGCAATTACATTGCTCCACCAAAATTTCTCTCACTCGTACTGCACTCCGAGAAGCTTGTCTAGCAAATTCATATGCTAATACATAGGCTAGCGCTTCTGCTGTTGAACTCTTTCTTGCTAACCTTAGTGCTTGTTGTAAATTTTGATCTGAAATAAAGTTCACAAATGCTTCTGTTGCCACTTCATTAAGGAATTCTGTATTTATGCTAGAATTTGAAAGATAAGCTAATCTGTTCAAATCAGCCTGCAGTTGTTGTAGTGACTTGCCATGCTTTTGATTCCTGTTGCGTAAAACCAGGCGATATACTTACTGCATGTCCTCATCTCCATAACGTAATTCTATCGCCTGTACTAATGAAGTGTAATCACGTTGCCTTTCAATCGATATAGTCTGTAATAGCTCTGACGCAGGACCTCGAAGTGCTAAAACCAGAACTGTAGCTTTGTCTGCATTATTCTATCCATTTACTTTAGAACCTGCCTCAAATTGTCTCTTGAAAATATGCCACGAATTTTGTCCGTCAAATATTGGAGGTTTCATTCTGCCTACTGTTATTTAAAACACAATAATTCAGATGTAATTCAAATGTTCTTTCTTTATTTAACTTTACTGTTTACTCTCACAATTCACAAACAATTAACAAATCAACTCTTTAATTATCGCTAGTACTGTACTTCGAATTAACATAATCTAAATAGTTTATTTCGTTCACTTCACTGTCTGAAATAAGACTCGCTTCCTGGATGTGAGAAGCGCCGTATGTTTACTCTACGAATTATCCTAGAACCTTCTTGAATGAATATTCCGTTCTCCAAACCCAAAGTTTACTAAGATGTCACTAACCTAAAGTTGTTTCAATTTCCAATAGATGTCGCTTGTGTCACTTTGTAGCGCATAGCAATATATATGTATGTAATAAAATTTAATATAAAATCAAGGTTAACAACAACAAATAAATAAAGTATTTTTGTAAAATTTCTGACTGTATTATAGAATTGGTGTTATACACATTGGTGAAAAGTGACACCAATCGTGGGAACGTTAGGTACATTTTCCCGCAGCCGGTAGGATCGAGGAAGCCAATTTTTGTCTATATGTATAAATGTAAGAGCTAAAAGTCTAGATTTTCCACGAAAAAAAAACAAAAAGGGGTAATAAGGATACTACCAGTTCGTTTAAGTTACCCCGAACGCGCGAGGTCGGTCAACTGTAACTGCCTCTGCTGATAAAAGCAAGCAACCGCCTCCTCACCAACGTGCAAAGCACCAACGCGGGATTCTAGAGGCCCTTAACCCTGTCCAAATTGAAGAAGGAAAACGGCTAAAAGAAATAATCATTACTTCAATAATCCTCTTTCCCGGACGACACTAGTGATTCCTGGTTTTGTCAGCTGGAAACATCCCACAAGAATTGAAAAAAAGAAGTAAATGTAAACTATAAGTGTTCAGTGAAAAAATTGTTTCCCTCTCCTTACAATAAATACATACAAATATAAATCTGAAGTTCGTGTGGTTGATAACCAAAAATTTGTTAAAAAACTGGATTGTTTTCTATAATTTTTATGCTTTTCGTACTCTTTGTTCTCCTATAAAAAACTGTTTTTTTTTCGGAACTACTGGTACGTTTGTTCGCAGTGGGTAATATTGTATCAAAATCTTCTGCTGTTAATTATTACTTCCCTGTGTGCTCGTCAGCTGTCAACTGTTTTCATTGTAAATTGCCAAAAAGTTCTATGGTTTTGCCTGATCGACATTCTTTTTGATCCCATTTGAAACGGCAATAAATTCTCTATCTTTCGAAAATACAAGCCTTCCAGGCTGCCCGAGAACAGAGCACAATTCAGCAGACCATCCACAAATTGCCATCGCGAACACCGTTCGGGTAAACTTTTCCGACGACTTAGTTTGGTTAGGTTTCTTACAAAAACTAGTAGTTTACCCACTTTGGTATCCGCAACGGCCCGAACTAATTCAGTTTCAGAAAATTTTGTCATTACAAATTGTAAAAAAGACTCTCTGGAAAACAACGGAAAAATTCCACTAAATAATAAAAAGGTAGTTAAATTAACTACACAAATGGTTCCCCTATTCTCAGGTGATGCTAGTCCTCAATTTGAAATAGAGCTGCAGACTTTCATTGGATGTTATAGACAAGTTCAACAATGCCTAGAAGATGAAGAAAAATCTGCATTTCCGCAAATTCTCTAAACTAGATTGCGAGGGAATGCATACATGCTTGTTTCCTCCAGCACTTTTTCAAAGCTTGAAGAAATTTAGTAATAACTTAGTCAATCCTATTTACCAGTGGAAACATACCAGGAGTTAATAAATAAGCAGATTCATGTAAACTGTACTCCATGGAATCGATCACATCTTTCGCAAACCGTATCAAACAACTTCTAACGCAATGCAAGGAGGCTGCAGAATACAAGTATGGTGCGACAGGTCTCCAAGCTGTGACTTCGCAGCTAGAAGATTTTGCCATAAATTCTGTAAAATGCGGTGTAACGAATCCACTTCTCAGTAAACCTCTTCTGTCATTAAGTGAGGGAACCTTAAACAGCCTAATAGAGAAATGTCTGAACATGGAAAGACTACTTCAGGGAAACCCCCATATGCAGCAAGGACACCCAAGTCTATATAACTTCCCTAGTTCATTTATGGCTATGCAAGGGTATATCCATACAGTGGAACGCACTGATGATTTCTCCAATTCGCTTATACATACTCCATTTGATGCCATCCCAGTAGCTGGTCATATAACTCATCAAGCATCAAGTGTACTGTATACACCCCGTACATCACTTATTTCGACATACCATTCTCCGCCTAATAATCATGAAATTTTTAGCTATCAACCTATTGCTGCCTCATTAGCTGATCAATACTCACCTGAAAACCATTCAAACCAACTACCACAAAGACATAATGACCAGTTCAAATCCGCATTGTCTAGAGTTACATGTTCATATTGTAGTTTAAGGGCAAAAAAATGCGGGAATAAAATGCGATTTCTGTGGAAGACGAGGGCATTTTGAGTGCATGCAGAAACAAAGATGGGAAGCCAGAACTTCGGGAAATGCGAGCCAGTCGACCGAAAACTCCCCGGCTCGACTTTAAAATCTCATTCTCAATTACTATTAGGGTACTCCCCCGCCGCCCGCCAGTAGCAGCGAAAATATATTACTGGCTCACTTACTTTTAGATATAGGCAAAAATAATTCTGTTCGGCTAGTAGTAGATACTGGACCTGAAGTCAGCTTAATCAAACAAAACGCCTTTAATACTAACGACTCAATCAACCGGAATGATACTACTGTGTTGAAAACTCCCTTTGGTAAAGGCAAAACACTAGGTAGTTGCCATGGTAAATTTTCTTTTAAAAGCCCAATACCATGCAATTTTCAAGTTGTGAAAGCCGGGTTGCTAGGAAACGACTTTCTTTCAAAAATTGTAACATAGAGGGCCCTAATCGAATTCTCAGATTTCCTCGCACGGAAATCAATTCGAAAGAGTTCACAATACCGCTTTTGCCCGCAATTAATGAGAAACATGCTTGCGATACCAGTAACAAAGGGCGAGTAAAAAAAAACCATGGAAACTATTTAAACCACCCACTATGTCGAAATCCAATAGACGATAGTGCCACCAAACGAGTAAAGGGGCCTCAAGAGAATAAGAAGGAAAATCCAAGTTTGAAGGAAATTTCTCTCACTCATACACATACCTGCGCGGTCGTACGTAATAGTTCTAGCACCCTTAACACTAGAGCAAGAAATGCTTTGTCAAGCGCAAGAATGAGGAATTTCTTTAGCTAATAGTTTGCTAAGCTCCGAAAACAAAGGGAACTTCATTGGTGTACTTAACGTTAATAATCATAGTATTACATTAAAAAAACACACACTTACTCTGGAGCCCAATAGTAATTACTATACCTACAACTTCCAGCCAAGTAGCGATGGCAGCTCTAGTCTATATAGTCACGTATTAGGCCGGTACAACGATGTTCTAGTCATACACGTACGACAATTCGCAATACATGCTGGTATCATAAACGATTCGGGAACAGAGCGACAAAGTGCACCAAGCATGTTCATTCGGCTAGAATAGTCAACAAACTACACCAGCTCCTTTAAACTGAATCTCACGCTTACTGAAGCAGCCAGTAAGCGCGGAGGTTGTTCGAGTCGCCTGTTCATCCATTGTCCTATTAACAAATTTGATTTCCTAATCGACATAGGGGCGGATATCTCTGTCGTTCCGCTAAACATTTTCCCCAGCAATGTATAAAAAATTCCGATTTCAACCTCAGTGCGGCAAACGGCACACTAATAAGCACATACGGTACTAAGATTTTAAAAATTGATTTGGGTTTTGAGACGTTCTTTCGTTTACCCTTTTGTCCTGGCATCGGTTAATAAGCCAATTATAGGTGCAGATTTTCTTGACAAGTTTGGGTTATTGGTCGATTTAAAAAGGCGAAAACAAATAGACCCTTTAACGAACTTTAATATTCAAGGAAGCATAACAAATTCAAGGACACCTACGCCTCTCGTCGCAGTACTGAAAAATGAATACGGTAGGTTAATAAAAAAATTACACAACAATAACCAGCGCGCCCGATTATTCATTACCAGTCGGACACTCAGTTGCTCACCACATAGTTACCACGGGCCCACTGCCTTCTTCGAAACCTAGAAGACTCGATGCTACGAAACATAAGATGGCTTTATTAGAGTTTGAACATATGCAGCAGTTAGGCATTTGCCGACCATCCGCTTCGCCTGCGTGTTCTCCATTGCATATGGTGCCTAAAAAGGACCCAAATGATTGGCGTCCTTGTGGCGACTACCGGAGGTTGAACGCCGTAACTATGCCAGACCGTTACCCAATCCCGCATATTCAGGATTTCACACTCGAACTCAAAGATCGATTAGTATTTTCGAAAATAGATTTAATACCTATCGCAGAGGAAGATGTTCACAAGACGGTCATAACGACACCATCTGGAATGTTCGAATTTACTAGAATGCCATTCGGCCTCCGAAACGCAGCGCAAACATTCCAGCGTTTCATGAACGAGGTCATTCGAGGTTCAGATTATGTTTTCGTCTACATAGACGACATTTTGATAGCCAGTAGAAATAATGCGGAGCACGAATATCACGTTGAAGAAGTACTAAAACGTTTGCTCGAGTTCGGATTGAAAATAAATTTAAATAAATGAATATTAGGCGTCGAGCAACTAAGTTTCCTGGGACAAACGATTAATAAGGATGGAACATTACCGGCACAGGATAGAATAAAAATTATACGCGAGTTTCCACCACCATCCTCAATCAAACAGATTCAAAGATTTGTGGGAATGGTAAATTACTACCATAGGTTTATTCCTAAAATGGCAGATATGCTTATACCATTGCATGCTCATATGAAAACCCTGACCAACCAACCTAAGATCAATAGTTTCAACTGGCCGGAAGACTGTAAGCAAGCCTTCATTAATATTAAGGAAGCTTTTTCGTCAGCGATTCTTCTGGTGCATTCATCTAATAATTTGGATATTCGCCTTACGGTAGACGCCTCTAACTTAGCAATTGGTGGAGTTTTAGAGCAACGAAGTGACAGTGACGTATGGCAACCCTTAGCATTTTTCTCCAAAAAATTATCTCCCGCGGAAAGCAAATACTCAGCTTTCGACAGTGAATTGCTTGCGATATATTTTGCTATCAAGCAGTTCAGGCATTTTGTAGAGGGACAGTCTTTTGTCGAATATACGGACCATAAACCGCTTACAAAAGCCCTAACTTCGAGCACAGAACGAAGCCCTAGGCAAACAAGACATTCGGATTTTATTTCCCAATTCACGAGCGATATACGTCACATCAAAGGACGTGATAATGCCGTGGCCGATTATCTATCACGCATATACAATGCTGACAGTTGCGAGTGCAATATCCTAAAACTAGATGTATCATCCCTCATAGCTAGGCAAAAGGATGACTCCGAACTTCAATCACTAATCTCCAAAACCCAGTCAAGCCAGTCACGTTTCAACTTGGAACAAAAACTCATCCCCGGATATCAGGAACCGTTATGGTGTGAAGTCAGCACCCAACAGATCCGTCCGTTTGTTCCAAAGCTGCTACGACGAACAGTTTTCAACGCACTACATTCTCTGGCGCACCCAGAAATCCGCAGATCACGTAACCTGGTCACAACTCGATACATCTGGCCGAAGATGAACGGAGATATTAAACAATGGGTTGAATCCTGCATTCCTTGTCAGCGATCCAAAATTCAAAGACACACCAAAAGCCCGCATTTAGTTTTTCCCATGCCAAATAATCGCTTTGAGCATATACATATGGATCTCGTAGGCCCACTAGAATATACATATATCCTAACAATAATAGATCGGTTTACTCGTTGGCCGGAAGCATACCCAATAAAGGACATAACAGCTTCGACGGTCGCGGAGACTTTCGTCAGAGAATATGTTAGCAGATTCGGCGTCCCGGCGCAAATAACAACAGATCAAGGATCGCAGTTTGAGTCAAAACTATTCCATAATTTGAGCAAATTCTTAGTTTCGCATAGAATTCGAACAACTGCTTACCACCCACAAGCTAATGGGATGGTAGAACGCTTTCATAGGCAATTAAAAGCTGCCTTGAAATGTCGAGAAAAGAGCACCTGTTGGAGCGAAGACCTCCCACTCGTTTTACTTGGAATACGGGCTTTCCACAAGAACGATCTCAATTGCTCGCCAGCGGAGTTGGTCTTTGGCCAACCCCTAAAATTACCCGCCGAGTACTTTGTATCAGAAAATGCGGACAGTGCAGACCCTTCAATATTCATGGAGAAGTTAAGAGAAAGAATACGTGACTTAAGACCGACCGAAACAAGGGAAACTAACACAGCAGTTTATATGCCTAAAGACCTCACTACCTGCGATCATGTTTTCGTAAGATCAGATCACGGTACGGGAAGTTTGAGGCAACCGTACGAAGGACCTTATTCCGTAGTGCGCAGATATCGCATGTTCTTTGTCATATGCAGGAGAGGTAAAACTGTAACGATATCGATCGACCGGTTGAAACCCGCATTCATCTCTGAATCTATCGAATCTAGAAACTCAAAAAGATTAGTGCATTTTGCAATCAACGAAACATCTACGAAGTAACGACCTAAATTAAAATAATCTAATATGTAACCGTCTTCGACTGGGAAGGGGGTGATGTAGTGTACGCCACTGCGCACTTAACGAAGAATAATATACATCCTTGTAATAGAAACGCGTACGGTTAGATACACGTCATATTAACGCATACATTCAGACGCCATTATTGGCATTCGCCGTTCATCAAGAAAAGTTGTCAGAGCACAGTAGAGTTAGTCGGCTAAAGACTTATAACAGGAGAGTAGAATAAGTATTGTTATCCGTGTACAGAATTAGATAGTAAAGTTTTAAAAATAGAAAATATAGAGTCAGTTTTTATTTGGATCGGTGTTTTATTATTCGCAACCTAAAGTTCCAACAGGAGCACCAGCTACATTCCAACGGTTGATGAATTATGTTCTCAAGGTCTTCAAGGTCGAGAATGTGTCTACCTCGATGACATAGTTCTCTATGGCAAAAACCTTGAAGATCATAACAGTAAACTGATAACAAATTTTGATCGTTTCCAAGAATATAATTTAAAGTTACAGCCAGAGAAATGCCAGCTCCTAAGGCGCGAAGTCATATATCTGGGACACAACTGCTTCAGTGTGGAAGCCCTCCAAGATCGGTCAAGAACAGAATGCGTTCACAGCTTTTCCGTCCCGCGTACTGTTAGACAAGTTCAATCTTTTCTCGGCTTAGCTAACTACTACAGGAAATGTATCCTTAATTTCTCCAATATTGTTCGTCCTATGACTAATTTATTGCGAAAAGATGTGAAAACTGCGTGGACTGAAAACTACCAGACTGCTTTTAACGAGATTAAAAGAAATCTCGCTTCACCGCTTCTTCTTATATATACAGATCTTACTGCGCCCTTTAACTTACCCACGGATGCTAGCCAGGAAGCTCTAGGAGCTGTCCTGTCTTAGGAAGAAATTGGTAAAGATCGCCCTTAGCTTATGCGAGTCGGATTCTAAATAAATCAAAAAGGAATTACTCGGCAATTGCGAGAGAATTACTAGCAATTGTTTGGGCTACAAGTAATTTTCGCTGTTATTTGCGAGGGCGTAAATTCACAGTATGTACTGACCATAAGCCCCTGAAAGGTGTCTTTAGCACCAAGGACCCCACTTCAAGATTAGTTCGACTTCATCACAAGCTTCTGAGTTCGACTATTACATCGAGTATAAGCCAGGGAAATACAATACAAACGCGGATGCTCTTAGTAGAACTTCTTATAACTCAGAGCAGGCTCAACATAATTTCTCAAAAATCACTGCACAAGCGTAAGTTCATACCCCGCCAGACTTACGGGAATCAAATACGGCTCCAGTTCACTGCCTTGCAATCACACGTGCCTAGCTACAGCGTACCCGTGAGTGGAATGACTCACGCAAAATGACAAGCCAAATAAGAACACCTTCAGAGTCTTCAGTTAATTCTGACACACTAGCTCAAATTAATATTTCTTATGGAAAACAAACTGAACATAGTGATCAAAATTCCTACAGAACCTTATTCTCTCGGATCAAGTCTTAACAACCAACCTCCCGAGATAATTACGAACCTCACAGAACTTCGAACATAGTGATCAAAATTCTTAAAGAACCTTATTCTCTCGGATCAAGTCTTAACAACCAACCTCCCGAGATAATTACGAACCTCACAGAACCTCGAGAACTTCTGTTTTTGGTGGACATCAGGGTGTTATGAAAACGTATAAACGAATCAAAGGAAATTTCAATGGAAAAATATGTTGAGAGACATAAAAAATACGTTAAAAGATGTCCTAAGTGTCAGAAAATGACGTCCAGCCCAGAAACACGTATGTCAATGACCAGAGCGCGAATGCTCTTCGAAAAAATCTACCTAGACATCATGTCAATGTCAATAATTCAACCTTTATTTTTCACAACTATTCTATTAACCTAGTCCTTATTGCTATTGAATCCAAATGAAATTAAAACGAAATAAAAAGATCCAAATAATAATTCAAAAAATCAAAAAGTTCAAAAATAAATGAAGTAATAACAATTCAATAAAATCAAAAAAGGAGGAGGGCGCTTTTAAATTATCCCAATTGTTAGATGCTGGCCTTTACCCTGAAAAATAGAATTATTGATTAGTCTAATTCTATTAAAAAATGGGTAGCAATATGAGCTTCACTTGATCTGCTCATATGAAAAAATGATAGGCTTCAAAGTTCTGCCTGCTAATAAAGCTGAAAAGTAACATAATTATGATTAAATAATGATTAATAATATAGGGCTCAAATGTCTGTCTTTAGATTTTGTTAAACAAGACTTAATTTCGGTTTAACACTGCCGATCTGTGTTGGCGACTGCTGAAAATGCGAGTGATTTGCTACTTCCAGTAGCTCGCTATTTATAGGGAGAAACACAATAGGAATTGTGTCTGCCGGTGGCGTTGCTATGACGCTCGCGTCGTTTGTGAAATTTTTATATATTTAGACACCCAATGACATCATCATAGTCTAATGAGAATAATTTTCTCTATGCTATGAGCTTCCATTTTGATTATGTTAAAAGTTTCATAGCAGCTGTTAGTTGGAGGTAAGTTTGTGATGTTTTAAATATTTATTTATATTTATTAATAATATGTTTCTTTTTTCAGATTTTTGGTTCCTTAGGATGGTTGAGACATCGTGGGAAGATTTATTTTGTAATATTTAGCGTAAGTTATGGTTTTAATTAAAAGTCTCAGATCGTGAATGATCTGAGACTTCTAATTGTTTATTATTGTTATAAATGCTTTGTTTTGTTTACTTTTTAGCTGCTGCGGCATCGTGGGAGGATTGACATAGGTATTATCATCGTGGGACATTTGAATTGTGAGTTCTATTTTAATTTATTTGTGTTCCGCGACGGAACAAGTAGAGTATCTTAGGACCATTGTAGATGAGAATCAAAAGGCTTGGGATCAGTTTTTAAGAACTGCAGCTTTTGTATATAATAATAGCGTACACGATACTAGCAAACTTACCTCAATGGATTGTTTATTCGGCTTCACTGCTGATGTTTCATGCAATTTGAAAAGATAACCGGAGCCTGTATACAATCATGAAAGTTATTACCATCTTCTGAAATACAAGCTATAGAAGACATATGCCATTGCTCGCAAAAACATCGTATGTAGCAAAAATCGCTCCAAAAAACATTATGATAAGCATTCACGGCCAATAACTTTTCATGTCGGAGATAAAGTATTACTGAAAAATGCAGTCAAAAAACACAAACTCTCTCAGGTATGGCTAGGACCATATCAGGTGATTGAAGTTCTCAATTCAGTGAATATTAAAACCCAAATTGATAAAAGGAAAGTCGCAGTCCATAATAATAGATTAAAACCTTTCTATGAATAAAGTCTAAAACAAAATATATATGCATATATATTTCCCCAGACATGGCACGACTATTACTAGGGTTTTATTGTGTCAGCATTTCTATTTCTTTGGCAGCAACTTTACCTTACGAAATACAGCCACTAACGAATGCGCGGATTATGTTTGAAGATTTGGGAGAGATGTTATTTTTCCACGACACATGGAATCTATTTACCCAAATCAATATAAGTAACCTTGAGGCGGAAGCCATGTTGGTGGAGCATACTGGATTTCTCGTAAGCCAACTGTGCGAAAAGCATAAAAATACAACTGTTTGCACCGAACAGAGTAGTCAAATCCACAACCTAATATCAAAATACAACAATCAGTTTTCTTATTATAGACATAGAGTTAAGACAATAACCATTACTTGAAATATTAACAACTGTAAAAAATAATCTAATCCACCCCTTGCTAATATATCCATCTACTCTGCTAGAAGCCTATTACAAGGCAAACCCAAAAGAGCCTAGCGAACAAAAGGATTTGGCGTTATTATCCGAAACGCTAGAAGTAAAATCGCAGGTCATAAAGGTTAATCTTGTAATAAGAATTAATTTCCCCATTCTCAGTCTCCCGGCTTTCAAGCTACAGTAAATACATCTATTCCCCATCAAGACACCTAACAACGACTCACTACTTCTGAATTTGGAACACTCCTATCGAGCTAGTCACCTAACCACCCAAGAATTTGTATTCCTTCGGCAATCAGAATTTAGATTGATCAAAAATTTATTAATTAATCCCATCAAAACACGTACGTTGGTCCTTTACTAAATGAACTTTTTAAGGGTAAAACTGTAAAAGAATGCCCCATAAACTTCATATTTAACCCCATCAATGAGTCGAATCATTGCGAGTATTTGACTTAAGCTTATGCACCACAACTTCTGGTGAAATTAACCCGAAAAAATGCCTGGTTATTCGCTTTCTTTTCCAAACAAAAGATCACGATGTCCTGCAAAAGCGGCCTGTCAATTTCGAATTGACGACCAAGTGATATTTTATGAAGATGAAAATCATCATGACATAAAATTATCACAACCAGAAAAAATACAATCCCAAACTTTGAATTTAAATGAAACCGTTCAGAGCTTACTGAAAAAATTGAGTAACTCGAGTAGTTCCAACCGAATTATCTTACTACGGGGTGAAAGCTCTAACCAAATTCTAAACGAGAACATCTACTCCGTAGAAGAATTAGACCAAGAAATACACAATTTAGAGACCCAACATTGTGAAAGAAATAAAACACAAGTGAAAAAAAATCTTTATACAGGGTGGGCCAAAAGTCACCATGGGGGCCAAAAGTCACCATCGGGTTTAAAAATTTAATAACTTTTTCGTTTATATATTTTTTTTATTTTTTTTTTAGATTATATAAATAACATCTGGAGAATAAATAATGGAGAGATTCACAACTGAACAAAGAACCAGAATAATACAGGGTGGGCCAAAAGTGACCATGGGGTTTAAAAATGCTCTTTGCGTTAAAATAATTGATCGCTGATTTAAGTAATAAAATTCTATTATTCTGGTTCTTTGTTCAGTTGTGAATCTCTTCATTATTTATTCTCCAGATGTTATTTATATAATCTAAAAAAAAAATAAAAAATATATATAAACGAAAAAGTTATTAAATTTTTAAACCCCATGGTGACGTTTGGCCCCCATGGTGACTTTTGGCCCACCCTGTACAAACGAAAAATCTATGAAAAACGAAATTTCATTGCAAAAAGATTTTTCATAGATTTTTCGTTTGCATACAGAGTTTTTTTCCCACTCAATTCTCGAGCTGCAGACTTACTTAGCAGCAAACTGAGTCAATTTCAGATTGACTTATTTTGCTATAAATTTTCATAGCAAACCTCTCAATAAAACACAAGCCATTCAACTAAGTTCGCTAAGCTTGATCTCCTTGGCTATCTTATTATTTACTATAATAGGAATGATTAAGGTAATCAAGTTATTAAAAAGAAGGGGAGATCGTACACCTCGTAAAAACGTAGAAATACTTTGAGAAACAGGCATTGAATAAACAATCCAAACCATCCATACTGACAAAACCAAAACTACAGGACGTTGAGTCACCAACCCCAATTGTGGAAATTGAAACACATGCGACTCACTTGCAACAATTCAAACCACCTCCCCCACCAGCATTACCCTATGAAAATGCTATTAACATCCAACTCAAACGGTTAAGATCACCTTACTCTTTAAATGTTCCCACTGAAACCACAAAATATGAGAACATACACCTAAGGAAAACAAATACTCCACACCGTAACTGTAACGTCCTAGCTATCTGATCCACGCGACATAACTGATCAAAAATTTAAAAAAATGTAAAAGTAAAGAGTGTGGAAGAAATTTTATTACAATTTATATTATTATTACTATTTTTAGAAAAATAAGTAAGAAGAGGAATTATATGGTAAATGAATTGAAATTAAGACTATTTAGGTACATATATGTATAATAGGTATCATTCACTATGTATTAACTAATGTATTTATAAATATTATTAAGAATATTTACTTGTTCATGTCTTTGGAATACTCGTAAATATACTTTCAAGTATATATTAAAAATAACCGGCCAAATGCGAGTCGGACTCGCGCAAGTTACGTCGGCAAATTTAACCGACATCACAGAACATGACACCTCAGAACAACCTTCGCAAAATTTTCACTTATATTAAATATAAATGTTCCCAGACAATTTTGCTTAATCAACAGAACTCAGGAAATGCAACCGTTCCCATGCATTCCTGCTTAATAGATAAAAAATTAAAAAGCTTTTATGTTTACGGGAATGAATGCAGATAGATAATTAAACTTAAAGTACAGTTTATATTTTTCAGTCAACCAGGTCGGAAGTTATAATATCGTGTACAAAAGTTTGGTTGTGTTAATCTTTTATTTTGCTTCTCTCCAATAAATTAAAATTCAATTTAAATTGTTGTGTTGTTTTCTTCATTCAATCCTTTTTTTTTTGTGAACAAATTAAAAATCATAACTGGCGCAGTCGGTAGGATTGCATTCTAAAGCATTGCAATTCGAAAGTAAATCATTATGGACTTAAGTCTAATTTGAAGAAAAAAATTTTTTGGAAGAGAGAGAATAAAAAGATTAACAAAACGCAACAAACACTGAAAATTGAAAAAAAAAAACAATATCGTACAAAAAGAAAAACTTAAGTGAAAATAATACAAATTGTGAATTTCTATTGTGGTGAAAAAAAATATATATATATTTACATATATTTCGCTGAAAAGTACTGTGACTACGATAAATTAAATTACAATCGTTTGAAACGTTTGAGTGAGAATTTTCTTTTATGCCAAAAGCAAAACAAGTGAGAGAATCAGATAGATTCGAGGTGTACTATAAAATCGAAAATCGTGACCAGATAACAGATAATTGTAGTGATAAAATGACGAATGCACCCGAAACCAATCAAACACAATCAGGGTCAACACAACAAGCAGAAACTACACCATCAATTTCAATCTCCATAAACGATCTAATGAAAGATGCCCAGAGAATACATGAATTTAGAGGTAACGGCGAATATGCTTTGACATCCTTCCTAAGAGAAGTGGACACCATCCTTCCACTGTTTGATGGCCATCCTCAAGTAAAGGAATACGTCTACCAACGAATTATCATCAATAAAATTCAGGGACCAGCCTTAGATGTCCTCCGGTCCTTGGGATCCAACGTAACGTGGAGCCAAGTAAGAAAGGAATTAATAAATAACTTTGGGATTCAACAAACATATCATCAGTTATATCATCAAGCTCTCTCTGCAAGGAATTACCAAGTAACAGAATATTTTATAACTTTGCAAGGTATTTTAGCAAAATTAAACGAGAAGTATGAATACGATGCCGACAAACCTACTGAATTTAGTCCTAGTGCTAACGATTCAATGACTTTACAAACATTTTTAAATAATATTGATGCCAATTTAGGTTCGATAATTTTAAATAGGAATATTGCAAATTTACGTGATGCATTCAATTTATTAGATAACTTAGGAATGATAAGAGAAAAAGCAAAAGCATATAACCATGTTAATCAAAATAAAATCAGTGATAGCCATAGAAATCAATCCAATCAAAGACATTTTTATAATAATAATAGTTTTAATAACGGCAACAGAAATTTGAATTACCCAAGACATCCTAACTATAACTTCAGACAAAATTCGGGACAATATAGACAAGACAATACAAATGAAAGAAATCAATTTAATCATGGTCAACCCAGACGGAACTTTGATAGCAATTCCAATAATATTTCTAGACAGAATACCTCAAATAGAGTAGAACGTATGGATATTGATCATGTCCAACATGAGGTAAATTTTCATTCAAGCCCTCACAAGTTTACTTACCAATAGTAGAACTAACGATCGATGGGGATAAAATTAAATGCCTCATCGATACAGGTTCCTCTACTTCACTTTTAGACGAAGAGAAATTGTTAAAATATAGAAGACAACCCTTAGAAATACCTATTAAATTCAGTAGCCTCAATACTAGTATACATGTCACAAAGCAAATCAAAACAAATCTACCATTTGAATTTAATGAAGATGCTTACATGATGTGGAAGTTAACGAAATTTCGAAACAAATGTTTTGATGCCATAATTGGGCAGAATTTACTCAAACCTTTAAGGGCTATCGTAGATATGGAAAACGAGTGTTTAAAAATTAACAATAATGAAATAAGATTTATCAATAGTTGCCCATATAAAACAGATGAGATACATCAGCTAGAGTTAACAGTTATAAAGGGTAGGGAATTCGAAAATCTCTTTAAATCTTTGAACCCTGAAGAGGAAAAGAATTTAAGAGAAATACTAAGATCATATAAAGATCTCTTCTTTAAAGAAGGCGACCATTTAACTAGTGCTTTCGATATTCAACATGAAATTATCACAACAACCGATAAGCCTATATATTCCAAAATATATAGATATCCCCAAGTTCATGAGCAAGAAATATCCTCGCAAATAGCAGATATGCTCAAACAAGGAATCATAGAAGAAAGCAACTCCCCATACAACAGTCCTTTGTGGATTGTACCCAAAAAACTCGATAATTCAGGAATGAAAAAATGGAGAATTGTCATTGATTACCGCAAGCTCAACGAGGTAACAATCGACGACAAGTTCCCAATTCCGAATATAGAAAATATATTGGACAAGCTAGGCAGAGCGCAGTATTTTACGACCCTTGATCTGGCGAAAGGCTTCCATCAGATCTTAGTTAAAGAAGAAGATCGGAAGAAAACAGCATTTTCCACGCCTCTAGGACATTACGAATATGTGCGAATGCCCTTCGGGTTGAAGAATGCACCTTCAACGTTCCAGCGTCTAATGAACTCTGTCCTAAAGGAACACATAAATAAAATATGTGTCGTCTATTTAGACGATATTCTAATATTCAGCACAACATTAGATGAGCACATAAATAGTATAAAGAGAATATTCAATACACTACGTAGCCACAACTTAAAAATCCAAATGGATAAGTGTAAGTTCTTTTCAAAAGAAACGGAGTACCTAGGTCATATTTTGACACCTGAAGGAGTCAGACCTAACCCGAAAAAGGTAGAGGATATCTTAAAACTGAAATTACCAAAAACACCAAAACAAATAAAGTCGTTTCTAGGCATTACTGGGTACTATAGAAAATTTATTAAAGATTATGCCAAAGTAGCCCAGCCAATGACCAAATACCTTAAAAAGAACGTTAGATTAAACCTCAATGACCCAAATTATATAAATTCATTTGAAAAACTTAAGAAAATTATAACAGAAGCACCTATATTAAAATACCCTGACTTCAGTAGAAGGTTTAAATTAGTTACAGATGCCAGTACCTTTGCAATCGGTGCTATTCTCCAGCAAGATAATCATCCAATCTGCTACGCCAGTAGAACTTTAAATGAACATGAACGCAATTATACAGACTCCGAAAAAGAACTTCTGGCCATTGTTTGGTCCACAAATTATTTTAGACCCTATCTCTATGGTGTAAATTTCGATCTGTTAACAGATCATCAACCTCTTAAATGGCTATATACAAAAACCAGAGGAAAAGATGTTAATCCAAGGCTTTATAGATGGTTATTAAAATTAGGAGAGTACAATATTAATTTGGATTACATAAAAGGGAAGGAAAACAGGGTTGCTGACTTCCTTAGCCGAATAAACTCGGATACAAATGAAATAAACGTAGTCGAGACAAATAATGCAAGTAGCGACCCTGAGGAAGAAATGGAAAATTCCGAAGAACTTTCCGACCTTTCCGTAGAAAATAACATAGATCTTGAGAGTATTAGAACAATACATTCACAAGAGGAAAATCTTAATAACCACATTCCCATACTGGATACAGTGGTTAATCGATTTAAAACTCAAATTATATTAGTCAACAAAAAGGAAAAGGAATTAGAAATAAAGCATAAAAATAGGAAAATATATATTGACTCAGATGATTTGGATAACAACTTATTAGACATCTTAAGAAGATACATAAAGCCGGGAAAAACAGGCATATACACAGAATTGAGCGATAATGATTATAATAGAGTACAACAAAAAATTATAGAATTATTTGACGGCATTCAAAGCATAAGATTTGTCAGATGTGTACATCATGCTAAAGACATGGACAGCGAAGACGAAACATATAGACAAATCCAAAAATATCACAAATACGAGACAGGACACACAGGAATTAATGAAAACTACGAAGGATTAAAGAAACTTATTTACTTCCCCAACCTCAAGACTCTAATAGAAAAATACATTAATAACTGCGACACATGTAATCGAGTTAAATACGATAGGAACCCCATTAAACGAAAATTTGAGGTAACTGAAACCCCCAAAGACATTAAGGAAATCGTACATATGGACACTTATACCAATTCCAAAGCTAACTTTCTTACATTTATAGATAAATTTTCCAAATTCGCGACAGCTTACTACCTTGAAGATAGGAATAATCAGACAATTATAGAAAAATAGAGAGAATACAAAGCACAAAGAGGAAAATTCCGTAAGTTAGTCACCGACAATGAATTTAGAAGTATTAATATCAAAGACTATCTTAAAAATGAGAATATTGACTTTCACTTAGTTAAACCCAATAACCACACTGGGAATTCCGATGTAGAACGTTTACACAACACCCTAAGTGAAAAAATTAGAACCTTAGGGATTGAGGGTAAACAACTCAACATCAAAGAAAAAATGTGTAAGGCTATTGAGTGGTACAACAATACTTACCATTCAACTACTAAAGAAAAACCAATAAATATTCAAGAAGGAAATTGCGACAAAAAAAAGATATACAATAATCTTTGCAAGGAAAAGGCTAGGTATATTAATAAGCGAAATGTTAAAAGGGAGGAATATTCTGAAGATAGGAAAGAAGGTTACATAAAAAATTATAAAAGTGTTAGACACAAACAAGAACCCAAATTTATCAAAACTACATTAGATAATATACATGTCTCAAATATTAAAAGAAAAAATAAATTTTCAGGGCAGTTGGATCTTCAAAACTTTTCAAATACTATGGATGTGCACAATAATCCAGGCACATCTAGTGGTTGATAAAATCGATACAAACTTCGGATACACCGAAATTAAATTAGAAGAAGTCAATATTATAAAAAATTATGACAATATATTGCATTTAATAAGTACCAAAGAAATCCAAAGCATTGTAGATAGTTTATAGATAAATATAAGACAGGCAAATCTAAAAGAAAAATCTTTAACCCTCGAGTACCAGTTGAACCACATTCGCAATAAAATTAATACATTAATTCCACATAGGCAAAAACGTGGTTTGTTCAATTTTATAGGTACAGCATTTAAATGGATTTATGGTACGATGGACGACGATGATAGGCAAGAAATCGAAGAACATCTTAAGGTCATCGACATAAACAACCACAACGCTATAAATAATCTCAATGCACAAATCCAAATCAATCAAAACTTCAATGAAACCTTCGCAAAGCTAAAAGATGTCATTGAAAAAGATAGGCTGATGATTTCAGAAAGGCTAGACAAAATAGAGGGACTTGTACTTTACACAGACTTTGCACTCAAACTAAAAATACTACAGGACAATATTGAACATATACAAAATAACATAGCGTCAGCAAGATTAGGCATCGTTCATAGTAACATATTAACAGATGAAGAAATTGCGGAATATAAAATTGACTTCCAAAAACTGCAAAATATTAAATTAGATACCGCAATAGATAATCAAGATAATATAATATTTGTGATTAGAATACCAAGAGAAATAGTTTCCTTACATAAAATATTAATAACGCCAATAACTAACGACAAAAACGAAGAATTAACTCTTAATATTCAAGAAATTGTAAAGTACGAAAATAAGATTTTTGATTATGTTCAAAACAGAGATTTGAAAGATTTAAAAATTTCCAACAATTGTATAATTAAAAAGAATTGTATGAGAGTATACAATAATGCATCCGAAGTCATAGAACTAAGTAGAGGAGTAGTATTAGTGAAAAATCAAAATAATGCCAATTTCAGTAGTACTTGTGACAAACGTAGAATGATGTTGAATGGTAATTATTTCTTAAACTTCAATAATTGTTCGATAAAAATTGATAATCGTACTATATATAATAATCAAAAGAAGTTCATACAAAGCTTTGTAATATCAGACTATCTTGAACAAATTGAAGATTTGAATACAAAAGTATCATTTGACAATATCATTTTAACACAAATGGAAAATATAAAGGAAATTAAGGAAATTAAATATCATAGAAAAATGCATTATATTTTTGGAAGTAGTTGTATTATAATAGTTATAGGCATTGTAATATTTATCGCAGTTCATACCTGTAAACATAGACTAAAATTAAAAATCAATAATGTGACTCAGGAGAGTCCTCAATTTAAGGAGGGAGGAGTTACGTCGGCAAATTTAACCGACATCACAGAACATGACACCTCAGAACAACCTTCGCAAAATTTTCACTTATATAAAATATAAATGTTCCCAGACAATTTTGCTTAATCAACAGAACTCAGGAAATGCAACCGTTCCCATGCATTCCTGCTTAATAGATAAAAAATTAAAAAGCTTTTATGTTTACGGGAATGAATGCAGATAGATAATTAAACTTAAAGTACAGTTTATATTTTTCAGTCAACCAGGTCGGAAGTTATAATATCGTGTACAAAAGTTTGGTTGTGTTAATCTTTTATTTTGCTTCTCTCCAATAAATTAAAATTCAATTTAAATTGTTGTGTTGTTTTCTTCATTCAATCCTTTTTTTTTTTGTGAACAAATTAAAAATCATAACTCGCACGAGGGTTCCGTACCATTGTACAAAATTTAACACTATGTACTTTTTATTTATTTTTTCAAATGAGAGTAGGTGTCATTTTGAAAAAATAATGCTGTCATTTGAAAAAGTTATAATAATGCTGTCATTTGAAAATCATTTGAAAAAAAAATGCCTACTTATGATAATAATGAATGAGAATAAAGCGAGGAAAAAAACGGCGAAAAAATCACGTTTCTTGTATGGGGGCCCCCTTTAATTTTATTTTATTTTTATTATTTGTTGTTATAGCGGCAATAGAAATACACAGTCTGTGAAAATTTCAACTGTCTACCAATTACGGTTCATGAAATACAACCTGGTGACGGACGGACAGATGATCAGATTGTGAAGTATGTTATTCCTCTTCAAAGTATAACATTTTTTTTTTTTAAAGGGGAAGACATTGTTACGGTGTTGCTTCACATGGTCATCACATCACGAAACCATGTAACACCATTTCACTTGTTGTGACACAATAAATCTGACCTGCATTTGTAATGGCCTATAATACGGAAGTTTCGTCTAACAGCCAAAGGTATTCTGGGGAAATAATCAGCAATTGCAGTCGCGTTCGATTCGGTTCAGATTACCTAAGCGCGAGTTAGCTTAGTGTAAATTAAGGCAGGTCAGTGCTGCAAATAAAGAAATTGTCTTAAGGTACTTCGTGAATTTTTTTATGTTGAAGATTTTACTGTGTTACTTTTTTAATTCGTGAGTTTTATTGATTGATTGCTTTCGGGACACGACACATTAATAACTTTGCAGAATGTAATTCGGATCAAATGTCACAACATATCGATACCAGAAGTGGTTAAAAGTGAAATATGACGATGTGAAGCAATTTGTTTATTTTCGTAGAATAAGAATTTTTTTTATGATATATGTGTAGAATAGTGCAGCTGAGTTTTTGAGTTAGCAAGTAGTTAGTGAGTTGAGTTGGGATTGCAAGCAAGGTTTTAAAATTCGTAGATATAGTAAGTAATAGCGGAAAAAGTGAAAAATAAGTGGGGAAACACAAGCGTAGTAGTGATTTAATATTAACCGCGTTAATCAGTGCAGCAGATCTAAAAAGTAATAATATATAATGTGATATGTATATTGTTGCAGTACTTCGGTATTGTGAAGACCTCCTCCACTGATCTGCCCTAGGGGTCTCGATCGTTCAAGAAAAATTATTTCAAATTGGAGTAGCCTTCGGGCTTCGAAGTTATCGTATGTTCAACTAGACTCGTCGTCCTTGACTAAAGTCTTCGCCTGGCTGAGCGGGCTGCAAGGCAATGAGGTTAGGTTCGCTCGTGCTCGGGTGCTGCACGAGGGGATATAGGAATACTGCTTGTTACCTTGAATATTTCCTTATGTTTCCTGCCGCCCAACGTTGAAGTGGAACTCGGGTTTCTGCTAAGAGCCTTCTCGGGATGCTGCAGTATGTCCAAAAAAAGAATTGGGGCAACACCTTATCTGTGATATCTGCTTCCTTTGTGTTTTTCTTTCTTCTCCGTCCAGCTAAATTACTTTTTAAGTAAAACAAAACTTCTTTCTGATTTAGTTCTCTTTTTCGTTTTATTGTTTTATCGGCTTTTTCCTTAATTAATTTAACCAAACTACGAATTTCACAGACTTTTCGGTTCCTTATATAAAAAATTTAGATCTTTCTTCCACAAATAGCTACCTCTTCGTTCAAGACCTTGACTTACTATCTCGCGCCTTCTGTTTTCCGAACCCTACTTCTACGTTTATCCCTAATTTCCCCTAACCTTATCCAGCGACATCTCTTAACAATTTTCTATTTGGTACAGTTCGGCTAAAATGTATTGTAATTTTAAATTAACTTTACTTTAAGATTTCATTTTACAAGATTTCACTTGTGTTTTGGCAAGAATCGACTAAGAACTAGTTGACCTGAATTTAGCATTTCATTTTAACACATTTTAATTAGTTTCGGCATGATTCGACTAAGTACTAGTCGACCTGACTTATGCATTTCGTTTTAACACATTTTAATTAGTTTTGACATGATTCGACTATGTACTAGTTGACCTTACTTATCGGTTTTTACTTCTCCATATTTGCCAACTGGGTTTGTTTGAAAATTCAATGCGTGTCGGTTCGTTTATTGGTTTTGTTGGTCTATATTTGCCGATTTGGTTAAATTTTAAGATTTAAAAAGCGTCAATTCATTTGTTGGTTGTAATCTGTCTATATATCCTGACTGGGTTTACTTGTAAAATTTAATGAGCGTATTTTTGTATTTCATTTGTCTATATTTGCAAATCTGGTTTAATTTTATGATTTAATAAGCTTGTACTTACTAATTGGATTTAACTTTTCCCTATTTCAATTTTATTTCTATTCTATTCTAAAATTCCATTGCATTTCGAAATTTTTTGGACAGCATTGTACTGATGTCACTGGTTCGAGTCCTTACTTGAATTAGGGTTCCTCCACTTTCCGCTATCTACTTCTGACATAAAACAGCTGATCTAAATCTCATGTCAATGGTAGATGCAATTTTTGCTAAGTTTATATTTGTTATGTAGTGCGCGTTTAGTGGATGTGGAAATCTTGAGTCCTATTTGTGCTACTTGTAGTAAAGCTAATTGCTACCACAATCTCATTATCTTCGGTTTATGAGAGGTTACCGGGCAGACGTGTCTATCTTCCATTACCAGTTGTTGTTTTGGATAGCATAGCACCCCAGATTGGGCAATTAATACAGGTGAAATTGCGATTATGGCCACAGTTAATTCCTGTCTGTGCAAGCCACTTTTCGTAAGCACTCATTTATTGTGATGCGATTAATATTTCTTATACTGACCGTTTTATATTTCATGAGATCTTTTGCCGTGTATGTTCCTGTATCACCAGTTTCAAGCTCAATATATTTCTGCACTCCGAAATCACATTCACCAGTGACGCCGCTAATGATAGCTACGCAAGCTCCCCGACTACCATCAGCATTGGGGTTGTTCGGGTTTACGGTGAGATTAATTTCAACTGGAAGACGGGCTGTATTGTTATGATTACTTCGGACGGGGGTAGTAACTTGTTTAACTGTGGTCTCCTGTCACGAGTTGAAACTCTGACGAGAGCTAACCCAGAACGGGTTAGGGGAAAATGATCGACTCCTTCAAGATAGAGATGGGGGGGCGTGTCTTTTAAATTTTTTTCAGCCACCACGTATAATGGAAATAATGAAGAGAGCCAGGAAAGTAAAACTTCTAACGAGGGCTAACCCAAACGGTGTAGTGGAAAATTCATCTACTAATTTAAGGCAGCGACAGGTTAAACAAGGATCGTTTCCTTATAAATTTTTACTCAGCCGCCACGGATTATAGAAAGAATGAAGAAGAGATAGGTAAATTAAAATCTTCTACGAAGGCTAACTCAGAAGGAGTTAGTGAGAAATCATCCGCTCATTTAAGGCAGAGGCAGGTTAAACAAGGATCGTGTCCTTCTAAATTTCACCATGGATTGTAGAAAGAATGAAGGGACGTCATTAAGGCTTTGTCGAACTTGATCTGTGTATGGCGAGCCAGGGACACATCCCCGGAGTCACGCCGGTCTTTGGTCAGAGTTCGATATCGGTCTCAGTATCGAAAACCGAAGGTGCACGTGTAGCCCAGCATCCCAAAAAATCCGGTCTACGAGTACGCCTCCGCCTTGAGCGCTACGCTTAACTACACACTGGCTATGCCCAAATCAATACGAAATGTTTCCCATACCTGCGCCTCGCCGAGGCTCAGGGGTGGCAATCATTGTGTCCAACAAATTTACACCATCGTCTCCTGCATATACAGATATATTCCCAGGCTTCGCATCTTTCTTGGAATTTGGCGTTCAAGACAAACATATCAAGGTAGTAAACGTGTACATTCCTCATGACGACGATATTACAAGACAAGTTCTTGACAGTGTTCAATCCCGTCTGTTGAATTTTAGCGGCAAAACTGTACTAGGAGGTGATTTCAACTGCACGCTGAATACCTCAATGGATCGGCATTCCGGAGTTGAGCTCAACTCCGTCAATGCTACTCGGTTGAGGAATTTTGTCGATGTTTTCAGACCCGTGGATATCTATCGTTGGATGCATCTTACGACTAGATCATACACGAGGATCTCGAGAAATATCCATGGAAGTCTCGCAGAGTCCTGCATCGATAGACTTTACGTATCTCCTGGAATACTAGAACATTTCTATGGTGTCACTCATGAAGTGTGTTCGCTTAGCGATCATCTTCTTGTAGTCAGCAGCAGCAGTGAGTCCAGCAGTAGCACCACGATCCCCGGCGTTAGTCTCAACGATCTCGTATGCGCAGGTAAGTGGCAGTACCGATAAGGCTTCCACAATTGAAATCTTAGGTACAGGCATCACTCCTCGTCTAGCCCCATTGGACGCAGGTATGCCTCGGCCCAAAACCAGTGCGGGCCTCCAGCGCTTCTGCGACGGGAGATGGCAGAATGAGAGCTACGGTATGCAGCTCAAGCACATCCGAGGATGTCCTCAGAGCGCATACCTGAAAGCAATCTCCCGCGACATGTCCTGTGAGAAGGTATTCTCGATGGGGATAATAGCCGGGGAATAGTTGAGGTGTATACCACAACCTTCGAAAGTGCTACCAAGCTTATGCCTGAGGGCATTTAGGCGGAGGGTAGACACCTTGTGCCGCTCCCACGCAGTGAAAGGCCCACGAGGGTCGTGTTTTCGCGGGTCCCTATGCGAGCGAGCCATGAAGACCTCCTAAATTTCTTAGTGAGATTAGGGAAGGTTCATGGCAACGTACGTGCCATTCCCTTTAAAAATGGGGACAAGGGTCTCGGGCGGGGTATTTTTGGTACCAGTCCGGAAGCGTCCATTACCTTGAATAAGGGATGTACGCTACCATCAGGCTTCAGCAACCTGAGCATGTCCGGCTCGAGATACTGGATAGACGTGGGCACCGAAGCGAAATGCCATGCTTGCCATTTTGTATGCCATTTTGTTGCTGACTGCCGCAAGAAAAGCAGGAGTAAAGCTGAACCGAGGGTTCCCTCGAAGCAAACCACTGCTACATTAGAGGCAAAAGAAATTCCGCCTATAAACGGTACCACGTCAGAACGTGAGATCATGGCTACTTCCGACGAGGAGTCGAGTAGCCAAGTAGGTATGAAAAGGAGGACGAGGAGGAAGACGAAGGTGGACCGGGCCATGCTGCCTCCTCCAGAGCCAGCAAAGCCAGTCGCTCCAAAACGGCCCCACTCGCGGGAGGACGATAGTGGAGCTCGCGGTTTGAAGGTTGTTGTGAGAGAGGCGGAAGCATCTCTCGAACAGCTTTCGGACTGCGATATGACCGGCTTGGATGAGACTGGCCCGTCGAGCTTCAGTAGCTACGAGTCCTGTGGTAGCACCATTTCGACTGGTAGCCAATTTGAGGTTTCAAAGGGGATAGAAACCCTCCCTAGGAAGAAGGTCTCCGAAATTCTTGCCCAGTACAGTGGTACAAGAAGAATTCAGATAAAATCTGAATTATTCTTGTAAAGGAGCTGGAAAGGCCAGAGTTGTTACTTCCTCAGCCTCAACTCCTCCAACAGAAGTGCAAGAAGAAGAGGAAGTACAACGATGTAGCTCGGTTAGAACGACTTCATAGGAAGGTGAAGGAGCTGATTCAGGAGCATTGTTTGCCCGATTCTCTTTGTCAATAGACGTCGCACATTCATCGTTTGAGCTTTTCATCTCTTTGAATGTGCAAGATAGCCTCTTTCAACACCGGGGTTTTAAGTCCTCATACAAGACTACACAGTACAATCGAACATGTTAAAATATTCGATACAGACATTACACTTCTTCACCCAAGAGTCTTATACACAACTTGAGCGCTATGCTTATTTACATGCTCGCTATGCAATGTTTGCTACTCCTGAGCCTCGGCGAGGCATCTCCTGTTTATACAGATGTCTTCCACACTTGACTTCTTCCTTGGACTATGTCGTTCAAGAAAAACATATCAAGGTAGTAAACGTGTACCTTCCTCATGACCAGGACATTACAAGACAAGTTCTTGATAGCGTTCAGTTCTGTCTGGTGAATTTTAGCGGCGAAACTGTCCTCGGTGGAGATTTCAACTGCACTTCGAATCCGTCAATGGATCGGCACTCTGGATTGCATCCTTGCATCCTACGACTAGATCATACACGGGAGTCTCGTGAAATATCCATGGAAGTCTCGCAGGCTCCAGAATTGATAGATTTTACGTCTCACATGGAATACTAGAACATTTTGTTGGTGTCACTCATGAAGTGTGTTCGACTAGCGATCATCTTCTTGTAGTGGCGACCAGCACTCTAGTTGAAAGAATAGCTGCATACTGGATATTCAACATATTCCTTTTCTTTCTTTTCTAGGAATTAATAGTTCATCGAGGGATTTGAAATACGTCTGTGGACTAAACATCCTCCCGCCTCAAAAAAAAAGGAAAAAACTATAAATAATAAACTTACATTTTTTCTGGTGGAATATGTACATCCCTTTTTCCTTTCTTTGTCAACTTTAGCGTTACGTCTCCAGGAAGACTCCATTTAAAAAAACTCTTTGCGTTCCTGATTTTGTCCCAGGGTGCTTTTGTAGTTTCGAGTAACTTTGTGACAATCGGCGTGGCAATAATTTTCCCAATTAGGTCATTTGGAATTCCGCGATTTTGGTCATCTGGTTTTCCAATATTAGATGCGATATCTTGGAATTGCCTTGGGGGAGTAATCGGCGAATTTAAAACTTGTGCTGGTAGAGTAGCTGGGGAATCCATAAATTGACTTGTTGGATTAATCATTGTCTCCTATGGTGATAAGTTGGTGTTGCGTGTTGTGCTGATCACTTGTTCTGGTACTGTAGTGCTCTGTGCGGGTACAGGTGGTGTATTTATGGCGACCGGTCCTGTTTCCGTGATCATGATTAAGTCTGGCATACTTATCCTTAGTTTATTTGAGTCCCTTTATTTGGAAATTTGTGGCTTTCTTGGAATGTGAATTCCTGGGCAGCGTTTATTCGGCCCCGATGTAGCTCTTGGTTTGTTGTCCACTTTAGCATCCAATTTTGGCATGCTCAATGGCTTAGAGCGTGATGCTGTAGGAAGTCTTGGCCGAGTTGGTACCCGAGCTTCTGGCCGGTATTCTCTTGACCTAGGTGTAAAGTTGAGGCTATGATGGTTTTCCGATTTCTTTAGTACTAACTTTTTAATTTCAGGCCTCAAATGGCCTTGGCTTCCTCTTAATTGGCGAGGAATGTACCGCGGGTGGTGGTCGCACGATAGCTGATCAGGGTCTGCGTGCCTTTTTGGGTGTTGGTGGCAGTGGGCTGATAGGTCCGATAGGCTTCGGAGGTGCCAACAGCACCGGAGGTGTAGGTGTGAGGCCTATATCCACTGAGTCTAAGGACTCTGAGTTAAAAATTTCCAATAGTTACACCATAATAGAAATAAAAAAAATTAAAAAAAATTTTTAAGAATAAAAACGAATTCGAAAATTACTGCGCGCACTTTCAATGTTTACAACTGAAATGATTTTTGGCAGGTTTTGGAATCGTTTATATTCAAATGTAACGGGTGTTTTTAAATTTTGGGTATGCCAGAGAGTAGTAAATTTTGGTGGGGATAATAGATGATTGTCAGGAGATGAGTTAGTGAAGCGGAAAGTATAGTTTGTTGATATAGCACGGGTGAGAATATTTAATTCATTTCTATTATTGGATGAAGAGGAAAGAGCTCTGACATATTTTGCTCCAGTTAATATTACTGGGGAAATACTATTCTCTTCCATTACTGATGCAGAATGAGAGATGGGCTTTGGATGATAGTGATGTCATCTATTGGTGAGAGGTTTTTTTCTCTGTCCTTTAGTGGAAAGAGTTGTTAAAGTGTAGTGCTTCCTTTCTTCACTGGGTGTATTTCTCCAGATTTTTCTCTGAGAACTGTGGTGCAGAGGTGCATTATGATTCTTGGTGGACACATATTCATATTTTCCGCGAGGTAGGCGTTTTCTTCTATGAAATTGATGTTTTGGTGAACATATTGGCATGGTGGAGTATTTCCAAACTCTCTTTAGTTTCTTATCCAACTTGAGGTTTGTCATAATATAGGTGGATAGCACAGTCGTCGTCGTGCTCTTTATTTCTGGTACTCCTCCGACCAGAATCCAGCCCAGTTCGGTGTTTTGGGCTGTAGGTGTATTATCCTTAATGGGTAGGTCAGTCGTGATAAACTATTTGATTACCTCGTCCATCGTTCATCTGCTAAAGTGTGAGACGTTTGATGAAGGCTTCGTAGGTCTTCTTCATGCAAAAATGATAGTTGCCTTTTGGTGTGAAAGCCGACGGGTTGCTGAAAGCACGCTCTGTCTCACTAACTTGGTTGTGAAATCAAGGTGTCTCCAAGTGCATGCATTCCAAAGAGTGTTTTGCCAGAGAGACACCTTGATTTCTCAACTGTGGGTGAATGTACTGGGAGGGATCGGCATAGGGGAGTATTAAGAAATGCGCTCTGTTCGACGTATCCTAATGACTGGCCACAGGATGTAATCTCAACGATTCAGACCTGGGGCAGAATTAGGCCAGCATTTAACCTTAAGTGGAATACTTTACCGTACACGCAATTCGCGTTGATTCCAATCAAGTTTAATCCTGAATTAATAGATTCAGTGTTCAGTAATGCTCGGGATTTTGAAGCTGACACGCATACACTGACAGTTCTCGGAGATATTATTGATATCTCTAGAAACTGTCGAAGAAACACTTACACTGCACAACTGCACGACCTGGCTGCCTCTGCGCGGGAGAGATTTCGCCAACTTGGGACCAGTGACCCTGGCACTAAGTTGGAAGATGCTTTCGTTCTGAACAGACCACCTCACACACCTTTCAGCACACTTACAACACGTGTGCTCCGTGATGTGCTTATGCCAATAAGACCTCTGGAGTATACAGGATACAACAGATGGCGAACACACCTCGGGGTGAATATGGTCGTGATGGGAGGGATAACTTGCAGAGTAGTCTACAGTTATCCTTCTAGTTACAAAGATGCTGATGTAGCATTCAAATTGCTGCATCACAGTCTTATGCATCCTAATCAGTAGTCACATATTGACCGCCGAGTTCAAAGGATTTGCACAGTTTGTGGTGGTGAAGGCACCCTGTTTCACAGGTTCTTTACTTGCCCGGCTTTAGAAGATCTAATAGATCTCGTGCGCGATATGTGTCACACCCGAATTTCAGCATTACTAGAACATCGTGTTTATGGGGGCCAAAGGTTTGTAGTCGGGTGAATTGTCTGATTAGCTTTGTGTTGACACTGGCCAAATCTACAATTCACTTGTACTACATGAGAGTCGAAGATGGGAATCAGAACACTGACCCACAACACCACGCACACGCACTTAAGTGCCACTTCGTTGACAGATTGAAGAGACGTTTACGTCTTGAATATCTGGCAACGAACGCAGACACATTCAACTGCACATGGCAGCCACTATCGTCGGTGCAGGACAGAGCTCTTGTCTTTCACTGGTGATAGCAGGCCACAGCATTTGCAACGCTAGTCCACGGGGCTTCTCCCCGCTTAGGAATCGTTGAACGTGCTGTGGGAAAGACAAGCACTCTGTTAGAGATGCTAAGCTGGAGGGATGATGAGGGCAGTTTGTAGAGGTCTATGATACTACAGGCTGCCCTCGCGGGACTCTATAACGGTATCGCGTAAGTTTTTCGTTCGTTCGGTCATTTATTTTTAATTCGGTTTCGGTGTCGGTGCTAAATTTCAAAATTTTATGTTGAAAATTCGCTCGTTTAGGCAATTATTTTTATTAGTTTATTTTGGAAATTTGGAACTTCTTGGAGCTGCCACTTACCCAATTGTCAAAATTGGGACTTTTAAATTTTTTGTCTATCTTTTAGATCCTTTTCAAAATTCTTGTAGCCGTTTTTTAGTCTCTTTTGAGAATTTTGTCTTGTTTGTTTTCCTTTTGTTTGTGTCTTTCTTCTTGTTCATTAGTTTTTCTAATTGTTTTAATTGTTTAATTGTCCCTATTGACCTTTTATAACTTTTAGATTAGTTAGCGACCTTTTGTTTACACTTTATAGAGCCTTTTGCCACCTATTTGTAGGGAATTTTAAAAGAGCCAATGAGCCACTAAATAAAGAGCTTATACAAAAAAAAATTATCTTAAATAACAGACGTCTCAATTCAGAGCTCCCGTAGAGACAGGCAAGGATTTATATGTAACGTCGGGAAAAGTGTGAGCATTGTTCAGGAACCGGGATTGCATTCAACAGTGTCAAAGTGTGTATTTGAATCGTTTTAATATATAAATTGTGATCTTAAAAAGCATTGAAACGTGTGTAACCAAATCGTGGGAAAATTTCAAATTGAATGACAGTTATAGAATTTTTAATTAATTTTTGTCGTTGCCATGACAACCGTGAAATTTTTTAAGTGTTTGAAGGAGAGAACTATTTTCTACAATTTAAGCAAGTTCTGGTAAAAATAAAAAAAATTAAAAAATTTTTAAAAATAGTAGTTCAAAATACTAAATAATAAATTTCTTCTGCTGCTCTATAAATGAGTAGCAGCGATTCTGGTGGAGTGATGATCCTTCAAACTAAACGGAAGGATTTATTTATTTACATAGGCGATAACAAGTCACACCATAGACATAAACTTCCACTGAGCACTTTCTATGTACAGGAATGCATTATAGCGCCATCTATGAGTGAAAGTGTTTCGAATAGAACTTTAATATTAGTAAAGACACTACACAACTTTCTATTTTTACAACATTATTAAGGGTACTTTCTCGCAAATATTCATCAACTACATTCAATACTATTTTCCTCTGATTATACTGACAGTTAAATATTTATATTTAATTTAATCTAATTAATCTAATTTTTCTGGTAATAATGGCACTTTGCAAGATTTGCTCCCTAAGGTTGGTGGCAAAGAGGCAGTATGCGATGGTATTTGCGGCAATGTTTTCCATGCTACATGCTTGAAGCGAAATACTCCATCTTCCCTGTATGCATCAACTTATCTCTTGGTGAATTTATGACTCGGTTCTTAACGTTATCGAATGAGTTAGAGTCTTTAAAAATGAGTTATCTCGTGAATTTGATGTGATCAAAAATGTGATTTCTGCAAATAAAAATCTTGATTCTCCCCAATTTGAGGATAATAGTAATGTCAAAGGTGCTAATCCTACTTTACGTAACATTTCAATTCCGCAATGGTTATCTCTGCATGCTGTCAACGTACTTGGTGCTCGGAATTCAGTAACGGTTGACGACGGCGTAATGAATTCAATAACTCAACACATTCAAAGCCATGCAGCGAAATGCTCTGCTTTAAATATTAATTGCTCTCAAGTGAATGATGATGCTAATAATGTAGTAAATTCTGCCGCTTTGCATATGGTCAGTGACCCTATTCAATCGCATGCAACATCATTTGTTGATAATGACAAACGCTCGAGCTGGATTACTGTTCAACGAAAGTAAAATCTAAATAAAACAAGTGAAAAAGCTAGAATTGGTCTAAGACCAATTCTTATGATACCCTAGATGAATGCCCGTATAAAATTTCGTATGATCACCGATCTATGCAAGTTTGATTTTTGAAGTGGTTTTTCGCATATATTTCTAGAACGGTTTGTCGGACAGAAAAAATGATTATAACCACTTTTATAGGATTTTGTATTCTGAAGAAGTTTTTAGTACAATAAAAATGTCTCCGATTATCCTTTTCACAGTATACGTTAAAATCCTAAATTTTTATATGGCAACACCAAGAAGGAGTTGCCCGATTTAATCCATTTTTAAATTTTGTTTTGCTAGTACAAAGAAAACACCATGCACCAAATTTCAGCTCTCTATATCGATGCGTTCTCAGGCAGTGTCCAAATATATAGTCGAAAACGAAAGTTTTGTATGGCAACCCCACGAAGGAGTTGTCCGATTTGTCCCATTTTCGAACTTAATTTTACTTTTTTTTTAAAGCCCATGTACAAAATTTCAGCTCTGTAAGTGTACGCGTTCTCGAGTTATCGTGCGCACAGACGGACGGACGGACGGACATGCAAAAATCAAAATAACTTTTAATTATATGCGTGGGTGTCCAATCCATTTTGCTCTACCATCATTATTTCGAGGTGTTACAAACGGAATGACAAACTTAGTATACCCCTATAGATTTCATCTAGGGTATAAAAATCATGGAAAAAATATCGCTGCCGGTGACCTCTCAGCTGTAAGTTCTTGCATTTGTCACGTTTACATCCGGACACCACTCCTGATAAAATTATATTTTTCGTTTCCGTGATTCGTTTCATCTGATTTGTTCATTTGTTTTCCTCTTTGGAAAAAGGATGCTGACTTCTCTTCTCTTCGATTTAAGACGTTTAAATTGGGTGTTCCCGAGTATTTATTATCAAGATTGTTGATCGCTGACATTTGGCCATCAGGGGTTTATGTTCGAAAATTCTCCAACATTTCAAAAAACGATGTAATATCAACGAATGTGGCCCAGTCTCTGGATCACACTCAAGTTCAACCACAATCTCAACCTCATGTCCAAATTCAAGTTCAATCTTAAAGACTAATTCAAAATTAAACTATAAAAAGATGAACATTTATTATCAAAATGTGCGAGGTTTGAGAACGAAACTTCATGACTTTTTTCTGTTATGGAAAATGACTATGATATAATTGTGCTCACTGAAACTTGGATCAATGAGCATATCTTTAGTGGAGAACTTTTCGATGAGAGTCAATATATTGTTTATCGTAAAGATCGGTGTCCTTTATCGACTGGTTTTACAAGAGGAGGAGGAGGAGTTCTAGTTGCCGTTCGTACCTCTTTTGTGTGCGAAAAGATTCATCTGCATAATAACTCCGCGGAAATCGATCAATTATGCGTTCGAGTGTCATCTTATCTTAATTCTATCTCCGTGGATATTTGCGTAAGTTATATCCCACCTTCTTCTTCAATCGAGCTGTATAAAGGTCATGTAAATAATGTGTTGTCACTATTTGAGAAGTATGATGATGAGAATTTTTTATGTTTTTGTGGTGATTTTAATTTGCCTAATATTGATTGGCAATGGAATTTAGAGGAATCTATGTTAATACCAAAGAATGTCACATCTGAAGTAAAATGTTACGTTGTAGATAATTTCGTAGGAATAAATTTAATTCAATCGAATTCAATAACAAATATGTTTAGTAAACTGTTAGATCTAATATTTATAAGTAACGAATTAATATTTGAAGTTCATGAATTTAGTACTCCTTTAACGCCTATTGATTTTCATCATAAAGCTGTTAATCTTTCCATTTCTGTTTATGAATTTTGTTCTCACTGTAATGAAGCAGATATTTTTGAATATAATTTTGTTAAGGCTGATTACCATAATCTTAATAACTCTCTTTCAAATTATGAATGGAATTCGATATACTCTGCTGATTTACATCAAATGTATAGCAGGTCCTGGATGTTATTCATGAAGGCCTTGAAAAACATATTGCTACTAAGAGAAACTCTTCCAATAAGCATCCAAAATAGTTTAACAAAAGTGTTATTAAACTTAAAAATGCTAAATCTAAGACGCATAAAGCTTTTAAAAAATCTGGCAATCTTTCCGATAGAATAAGGTACTGCCAGCTTAGGCGTGAATATAACTTCCTACTTAGATTTATGTACAATCAATACGTTTGGTCTATGGAGTGCAGTATTAAATCCAATAGCAACGCATTTTGGTCATTTATAAATACTAAACGTAGTTCTACAGGTCTTCCGAAAATGTTGCAATATGACAACACAAAGGCCTTTAATTTAGAATCAAGTTGTGACCTGTTTGCAGAATATTTCGAATCCGTGTACAGTGATGACTCTGTTTATCTTAATGTTAATGATTTTACGCCTCCGTCTTCTCTTGACATTGGTGTTGTCTCTCTGTCTACCAGCGACGTACTGCAGTGTTTAAGAAACTTAAATTCTAAAACCAAGTCTGACACTGACTTTTTATGCACTTCTCTAATGATAAATTGCGCTGACACCTTGGCACATCCATTAACTTCAATTTTCAACTTATCTTTACAAACAGGGATTTTTTTAGATATTTGGAAAGTCTCCTTCATTACACCGATATTTAAATCTGGGCTAAAGGATGACATCAGAAATTATAGAGGTTTCTCTGTTATGAATACAATTCCTAAAATTCTTGACTCGTTGATTCACTCTAAAGTTACATTTTTAACCAAAGAAATTATTTCATTGGAGCAGCATGGTTTTATTCCTGGTCGATCATGTGTAACTAATCTTACTTCTTTTTCACATTACACTATTAATGCTATTGAAGATTCATTTCAAGTTTATGTTATATACACGGATTTCTCTAAAGCATTTGATAGAATTCATATTTCTCTTCTTTTATGTAAACTTAGTAAACTTGGCTTTCACTCCACTTTTTTTAAAATGGATTGAATCCTATCTGACTGATCGTAAACAATACGTAAAAATTGGTAGGATCCTCTCCAGAGAGATGTACGCTTGCTCTGGCGTGCCTCAAGGTAGCCACTTAGGTCCTATGCTCTTCATGCTTTTTATTAACGATATAGTAGAAAGTTTTTAATTTACTAGATGTTTGCTGATGACTGGAAATTGTTTTTAAAAGTCAATTCTGTGGATGATTGCGCACACATTCAACGTGATCTTAATGGTCTCTCTGATTGGTGTTCTATAAACAATTTTCACTTAAACATTGGTAATTGTAAAACTATGACCTTTCATCGTTTATCCAATCCAATAATTTTTAATTATCTTTAAATAACAGTACTCTTCCTTGGGTTTTCGAAATTAATGACTTGGGTATTATACATGATATTAAATTAAGCTTCATTCCACATGTTGAGTTGATAGTTTGTAAGGCTCGTAGATGCCTAGGTTTCGTTAAGCGTAATTCTAAAGACTTCAGAGATGTTCACACTCTTAAAGTTCTCTACTTCACTTTGGTAAGGTCTATTTTAGAATATTCAAGTGTCGTTTGGTGCCCCTATTACAAAGTTCATATTGATCGTTTTGAATCAATACAGAAAACCTTCACTAGTTCGATGAACTCATGTTTTGACGTGGTCTGTTTAACCTAGACATGGCTAAGTGGAAAGATTGTAGATGCAGAGCTTTTTGGCCCCCGAGTTCCTGGTGTTTCGACGTGACCGCCATCGCCTGCCTTTGGATGCTCCTGTTGGAGGTGGAGTGCTTTGTGCCGTTCGTCTCAACCTTCCATGCGCATTAATCGATTTTGTTGAGTCCGGCGATCTGGAGTTTATATGTGTAGCTCTTAAGCTCTCACACAACAACGTATATATTGCTACAGTTTACATCCCTCAATGCTCATCAGCTGTGATATTTGACTTGCTAGCTGCATGTATTGATAGGCTTACCGAAGTTTTGCTGCCAGCCGATGAATTATTGCTTTTTGGTGACTTTAACTTGCCTAGTGTTAATTGGGAACACTCTCTGAACGATGAGGGCTTGATGCCTTCTTTCTCGGCGACTCCTCAACATGCCATATCTTTTATTGACAACATTATTTCTTCAGGCCTAATGCAGTCTAGCGGCGTTATTAATGACTCTGGAAAATCTCTTGACGTGGTATTTTCCTCCGATCCCAATGAGACTCTCGTTAAGCGTTATTTAACTCCTATGGTTCCTGAAAAAAGTCATCATCCGGCACTAGATGTAGTTTTGTTTTTGATCCTGTAACTTCTGTTTTTCTGGCGGTCCGATGGCGTTCCTTCCACACTCATAAAACATTGTGCTACGTCCATCGTTCCTGTTTTGTGTTATATATTTAATTTATCTTTAACTTGTGGTATTTTTCCGAAACAGTGGAAGCTTTCTTTGATTATTCCTTTGCACAAGAAGGGCAATATGAGCGACATTTCTAACTACAGACCTGTCGCTAATTTAAGTTGTATTGGTAAGATATTTGAAGCGCTGGTTTGTGATGTTTTGTACTTCCACTTCAAGCCCTTTCTGTGCTTTTTTAAGCATGGTTTTATGAAAGGGAAATCTACTACGACTAATTTTTCAAGTTTACTAATTTCTGCATTTTTGTTATTGAAAACGGTAAGCAAGTGGATTGCATTTTCACGGATTTCAGTAAAGCTTTTGACCGAATCAATCATAATTTTTTTTTTCACAAGTTGACTGTTCTTGGTTTTCATACTGTCTTTGTCAATTGGCTTCGTTCTTATTTATCTGATCGTACGCAGATAGTCGTATTCCGCGCAGCTCTCTCTGACAAAATAGATAATACTTCCGGCGTACCACACCTTTTATAATTTACATCAATTATGTATCTCTGATTTTGGCTAATTCAAGAATTCTTTGCAATGCTGACGATGCCAACATCTTCTGCATTGTTTCTAATGAAAACGAGTGCGGATTTTTAAACACGGACTTAGACACCTTTCATAAATGGTGTGCTATTAACTGTCTTCCTCTTAATATTAGCAAATGTATTACTATGTCCTTTTCTCGTAAAAGGAGGCCATTGGAGTTTAATTATACTTTAGATGGATGCTTATTAACTAGACTTGACAAATCCAAAGATTTGGGTGTCTTCCTTAGTAATCGTCTTTCCTTCGAACATCATATTAATTCAATCGTGGCCAGGGCTAATGCTGCTCTGGGGTTTGTAAAGAGATCCATTCATAACGAAGATCTTTTACTGCACATTCGTTAGACCTATTTTGGAGTATGCTAGTCCTGGCTGGTCTCCCTTCTATTTTGTATATATAAATCGCATCGAGACTGTGCAGCGGAGATATTTCCGATTTGCCCTGCGTGGACTTTATTGGGACAACCCTATTATTCTGATAGGCTTAAACTCTTTCCATTAGCTTCTCTTGAGAGTAGACGTAAAACTTCCAGAGTTGTCTTTGCATTTCAGTGTATACAAGGAGTGATAAACTCCCCTGAGCTCTTAAATACTTTCAATATATTTGTTCCTGTGCGCTCCTTGAGGAACTGTGACTGCTTCGTTGTTCCTCAGCATAGTAGAAACGATGGCATGCACGAGCCGGTTTCATCAATGTCTCGTCTCTGTAACCGCCAGTTTGATTGCATTGACTTTCATCTTTCAAAAAGTCAAATAAGAGGTTAAAGTTACTTGATTTTCATTATTATTGTTATGTATACTTTTTTTCGTTATTATGGTTATGTATGCTTTTGTTATTTTATGGTTATATTTCACTTTTGTAAACTCAGTAATCAGACCATTTATGAAGTTCTAAATAAATAAATAAATAAAAGAGGAAGAAGAAGGCAAAGGCTTCTCACTCTTCTTCTAAAAATATTAAAAGAGGGCCCACAGAAAAGGTCATCAATGGCCATACTGAAGAGGCCAAGAAACTGCAGCCAACTCAGTCGGAGAAGAGTGCAGGAAGTACAGAGGCCGCTATCCCTGAAGAACCTGGAGCATCTGCTCCTGACACTAAAACTATTTCTGCAGCATCGGTAGCTGCATCTCTGACAATAGCTCAAGCGACGCCTTTGAGACTGGGACAACATCCTACGCTGAAGGATGTTGTTAAAACGTCTTCGGATTCAGCGCCAAAGCCAATATATGTTGTGATGAGGCCACCGCTTTCTTCAAAGAAGGCAAGCACCTCAAAGCAATAGGCACCAGAACCAGCAAGAGCAGCAACAGCAGCAGCACCACGATCCTCTCCTATAATAATAGTTGTATCATACGCACAGGTAAATGGTAGTTTTAAGCAAAACGAGTGAGTTATGGAAATTATAGGTAAGGGTATCATTCCTCGTCCAGCACCATTGGACGCAGGTAAACCTCGGCCTAAAACCGGTGCGGGTCTATAGGCTTTTTTCGAAGGGAGGTGGCAAGATGAGAGCTGCGATATCCAGCTCGAGCACATCAATAGATGTCCTCAGAGCGCTTACCTAAAAGCACTCTTTCAAGTCATCTCTCGTGAGGAGTTATTCTCCATGGGAGTAATAGCTGGGGGAATGATTGAGGTGTACACCACGACCCTCGACAGTTCTACCAAGCTAATGCTTGCGGACATCGAGGTGGATGGTAGACACCTTGTGCCGTTCCCACTCAGGGAAACGCCCACGAAGGTCGTGTTTTCAGGGTGCCCTATGCGAGCCAGTCAAGAAGACCTCCTAAATTTCTTAGGGAGATTTGGGAAGGTTCATGGCAGTGTTCGTGCCATTCCATTTTCAATTGGGACGAAACCTCAGGCCGGGTATTTTCGGCGCTAGCCGGGAAGCGTCCGTCACTCTAAATAAGGGGACCACGCTTCCAAGAGGCCTCTACCTGAGCATATCCTCCTCGAGACACTGGATTGATGTGAGCACCGAAGCGAAATGCCATGCTTGCCATTTGGTAGGGCATTTTATTGCTCACTGCCCCTGGAGAAGCGGCAAGAAGGCTGAACCGAGGGTTCCCTCGAAGGAAACCACTACTAAGATAGTGAGTCTGGAGAAGGAATCATCGGCCGGCACTCAACCTGCTATTTTGGAGCAGCCAGTGGCTAAAGTGCCTGAAGTTATCCTAGAGGCAAAAGAAATTCCGGCTATAAACGGTGCCACGTCAGCACGTCAGAGCATGGCTACTTCTGACGAGGAGTCGATTAGCCTAGTAGGTAAGAAAAAAGGACGAGGAGGAGGAATAATGTGGACCGGGTGATGCTGCCTCCTCCAAAGCCAGCAAAGCCAGTCGCATCAAAGCGGCCCCACTCGGAGGAGGACGATAGTGGAGCTCGCGGTTCAAAGGTTGTTGTGAGGGACACGGAAGTGTCTCTCGAGCAGCTTTCGGAGTGCGAAATGACCAGCTTGGATGAGACTGGTCTTTCGAGCTTCGATGGCTACGAGACGTGTGATAGCATCATTTCGACTGGTAACCAATTTGAAGTCTCGAAGGGTTTAGAAACCCTTCCAAGGAAGAAGATCTCCGAAATTCTTGCTCAGCTCCAGTACAAGAAGAATTCAGATAAAATCTGGAGTATTCTTGTAAAGGAGCTGGAGAGGCCAGAACTGTTACTAACTCAGCTTCAACTCCTACAAGAGGAGTCCAAGAGGAAGAGAAAGTACAGCGATATAGCTCGGTTAGAACGACTTCATTAAAAGGTGGAGGAGTTGATTCAGGAGCATCAGTTGGCCGGTTCTCCTCGTCAGTAGATATCGTACCATCATCGCGATTATGGGGAGTCTAATGATCCCCTCAGATCAAGTGCAAGAAAGAAGAAGAGCTTAAATTCTTCTTCTTCTCCGAAAAAAGAATAAAAGGGGCCACAGAAAAGGCCATTAAGGGCCCAAGTGAAGAGGGCCAACCTCAAAATTTAAAGTTATCTCCACAGGAGATGAACATTGCTAGGATATCCAAGTCTGTCCGTGAAGAGTCTGGGGCAGCAGCCCCAATATCCACCGCTATTGCTGCAGCATTAGTATGTGCAGCTGTAGCATATCCACTGGCGATGGCTTCATTTCTAAAAGAACGTCCTACGCTGAAGGAAGTAGTTGAAACAGCTTCGACCTCAGCGCCAAAGCTTAGCGGTCTTGTGATGAGGCCACCGCTTTAATCAAAGAAGGTAAATTCGTCCAAGAAGCAGCCATCAGCAGCAGCAGTAAGTCTATCAGTAGCACCACGAACCCAGGCGTTAGTCTCAAGGATCTCATATGAGCAGGTCAGTGGCAGTTCCTATAAGGCTTCCACAATTGAAATATTAGGTACAGGCATCACTACTCGTCCAGCCCCATTGGACGCAGGTAAGCCTCGACCCAAGACCAGTGCGGGCCTCCAGCGCTTCTGCGACGGGAGATGGCAGAATGAGAGCTACGGTATGCAGCTCAAGCACATCCGAGGATGTCCTCAGAGCGCATACCTGAAAGCAATCTCCCGCGACATGTCCTGTGAGAAGGTATTCTCGATGGGGATAATAGCCGGGGAATGGTTGAGGTGTATACCACAACCTTCGAAACTGCTACCAAGCTTATGCCTGAGGGCATTTAGGTGGAGGGTAGACACCTTGTGCCCCTCCCGCGCAGTGAAAGGCCCACTAGGGTCTCTATGCGAGCGAGCCATGAAGACATCCTAAATTTCTAAGTGAGATTAGGGAAGGTTCATGGCAACGTACGTGCCATTCCCTTTAAAATTGGGGAGGAGGGTCTCGGGCGGGGTATTTTTGGTACCAGTCCGGAAGCGTCCATTAACTTGAATAAGGGATGTACGCTTCCATCAGGCTTCAACCTGAGCATGTCCGGCTCGAGATACTGGATAGACGTGGGCACCGAAGCGAAATGCCATGCTTGCCATTTGGTAGGGCATTTTGTTGCTCACTGCCGCAAGAGAAGCAGGAAGAAAGCTGAACCGAGGGTTCCCTCGAAGCAAACCACTGCTACTTTAGTGGCTTTGGAGAAGGAACCTTCAGCCGGCACTCAACCTGCTATCTTGGAGCAGCCAGTGGCTAAAGCGCCTGAAGTTTACCCAGAGGCTAAAGAAATTCCGGCTATAAACGGTACCACGTCAGATCGTGAGATCATGGCTACTTCCGACGAGGAGTCGAGTAGCCAAGTGGGTATGAAAAGGAGGACGAGGAGGAAGACGAAGGTGGACCGAGCCATGCTGCCTCCTCCAGAGCCAGCAAAGCCAGTCGCTCCAAAACGGCCCCACGATAGTGGAGCTCGCGGTTTGAAGGTTGTTGTGAGAGAGGCGGAAGCATCTCTCGAACAGCTTTCGGACTGCGATATGACCGGCTTGGATGAGACTGGCCCGTCGAGCTTCAGTAGCTACGAGTCCTGTGGTAGCACCATTTCGACTGGTAGCCAATTTGAGATTTCAAAGGGGATGGACACCTTCCTAGGAAGAAGATCTCCGAAATTCTTGCCCAGTACATTGGTACAAGAAGAATTCAGATAAAATCTGGATTATTCTTGCAAAGGAGCTGGAAAGGCCAGAGCTGTTACTTCCTCATCCTCAACTCCTCCAACAGATGTGCAAGAAGAAGAGGAAGTACAACGATGTAGCTCGGTTAGAACGACTTCATAGGAAGGTGGTGCAGCTGATTCAGGAGCATTGTTTGGCCGATTCTCTTTGTCAGTAGACGTCGCATATTCATGGTTTGAGCTTTTCATCTCTTTGAATGTGCAAGATAGCCTCTATCAACACCGGGGGTTTAAGTGCTCATACAAAACTACACAGTAAAATCGGACATGTCAAAATGTTCGATACAGACAGTACACTTCTTCAGGAGACGAACTTCACCCAAGAGTCTTATACACAACTTGAGCGCTATGCTTATTTACACGCTCGCTATGCAATGTTTGCTACTCCTGAGCCTCGGCGAGGCGTCTCAAGGTAGTCAACGTGTACCTTCCTCATGACCAGGACATTACAAGACAAATTCTTGATAGCGTTCAGTTCTGTCTGGTGAATTTTAGCGGCGAAACTGTCCTCGGTGGAGATTTCAACTGCACCTGAATCCGTCAATGGATCGGCACTCTGGATTTGAGTGCATCCTACGACTAGATCATACACGAGGGTCTCGTGAAATATCCATAGAAGTCTCGCAGGCTCCAGAATTTATAGACTTTACGTCTCACCTTGAATACTAGAACATTTCGTTGATGTCACTCATTAAGTGTGTTCGGTTAGCGATCATCTTCTTGTAGTGGCGACCAGCACTCTAGTTGAAAGTAGAACTGCATACTGGATATTCAGCATATTCGTTTTCTTTCTTTTCTAGGAATTAATAGTTCATCGAGGGATTTGAAATACGTCTGTGGACTGAACATCCTCCCGCCTCAAAAAAAAAGGCAAAACTATAAATAATAACAATATCAGCAGAAATTTTTATCCAGTTAAGACGTTGGAAGAAAAAGATGAAATGAAGAACACCAGTCGACTGTTGAGATTGCCATTTGCCAACGGTTCAGATGCCAAAACCAATCCGAAGTACGCAAAAGGAGTCGTCGCTCGAAGAGCCAGAAACCAACATTAGCATCGAGATCATTCCAACAGCAGCAAATTTACCTACCGTCATCGGGAAACAGCTGGTACAATTAGAATAGTAGATTAATTACTTTATTGTAAAAATGTAATTAGGGAAATTTTGGGCACCCACAGAAAGTAGAATAGGCTAAGATTGTAAAAAGTATTGAAATTATCGTTTTTTTTTTTATGATTTGGACAATACCTTTAATATTGTAAATGAGTGTAAAAGGAATATTGATAGTATTTGTGAATCGTTGTTACCGAAATTGATAATAAAATGATGTTTCTTTTTTGTTATTACTATTTGTTACTGTTGGGATTAGATAAACAATACGATCCCTATAGATAAATTAATTAAGAATTTTGGCGGAATAAGATAATCATAGATTGTAATAAAAATAAGTAGCGGATTACGATAAATTTTAAATATGTGAAAATGGAATAAAGGGATATAACCGGTAAATATATAGAAAAGCAATATGTAGCTACTGTTGATACGGTGTTAAATTAGGTAAATGTAAGAAAGACAATATAGATACGTTGTGAAAAGAAAATAATGAAAAAATTGTTTAATGTTAAAAGAAAATAAGAAACAAAATGTTAGGTGAAAAGAACATAGGAAAGAATATTAATAAAGAAAGAATGGGTCTAAATTGCGTCACAACCGTATGTAGCGAAGTACCTTGTCTTCTGTATTATGGAGAAAATCAATCAGGCCTTCGTCTTTAAGGTGTACCATCTTTAGAATATATAGCAAACAGGAATGGTGATAAGCCAGATTTTGCATAATGCATTCTGGTTGTGCGTGGTCGTCGGCTTATGTCAATAATATTAGAGACAGTGTTATGGTAGTATGTAGAGTGATTGACATCGGACGTGAAGTCCAGACTGTCATCATGAGCTAGCGGTGCAAAGGGTTAGTGACGCGCAGAACTGCCAGGGGAGAATAACTGGATGTGAAAAGCCATATATGAGCATCGTGCTGCATGCCGGCGCGTATATGACTTAGTATGCAGCTTGGTATTTGTACCTTTGTATGCTATAAGACTACTGGCTGTAGTCTCAAGCCTATCCTTGCCTAAAGGGCGGATCATAACGCTCTCGTGGTTCACTGTTGTCACTTATATAAGTGCTAGTATGATTAAGCCCGAACGGAGGTACTAGTAACGTTTAAGGATCTGCATGAAGGTCCACTGGGAGTACTCATGATCGTATGATCATTTTATAAGAAGCCATACCAATTGGGTAGCCGACATTGCTAACTTGGTACTACGGGGTTGAGGAGCTCCGAATAGAGCTGCACTTAGTACCAATATTCGCCTCAACTTGGGATGGCTTCCTTGTGGGAGCATCGTAGTGGTTGTGGTAGCCCATATGCGGGCAGAAAGAGATTGTCTGAGTCTGCCTGACTTAAGCGAACATTCTCTGAACAGGGTAGTTTGTTCTTTTGTTATAATTGCATACTACGTCCGTGAATTTGAGGGATGGTCGCTTATTAATGTATGCTTAGTGGATTGGCTCTCGGCAAGGAGTTGGACTTAATCAACTGGGTGTCGTGACCCAAAGATCGGAGGAGATTTTAGGTAGGTCTCGCTTCGACCAGTAAGTCTAATGTCAAGCTTGCACTGACATAAACTGGTACTTCCGAGACAGAATATAAATCTATTCTGCCTCTCGAGGGCGTTGATTGTCGCTTGTCTTCTAATCGGTGCATTCAGACTGCCGTGAGATTAAGCCATAATAGCAGGTGCTCACGTAAAACTCCGACAGCTTTCTGTCAGCATGAGCTGACAGATCAATCGTTGGACAGCGTTAACTGCAGCGCGACACGCTAGCTCGCCTCGGCTATTGGCGGAGAGTGTGGGGAGGTTCCACGAAAACCTGCCGCTGCCGCCATATACAAAAAAAAATTCGTGCCTGACAAACCAAATACCGTCACACATATCCAGTCCTGAAGGGACCTTTACACTACTTACCATTAACCATATGAAGGCGCAGATGTTCTGCCTTCTACTGAAGTCGCCGCATCTACCCAATCGACATTAAGGGCAGAGTATTTCCAGTGTCCCTTGCTGACCTGAAACGAGAGCAGAGTAGCGGACCTTTTCAACCCCTACATCAAGAGGGCCCCAGGAGAATGGAAGGAGAAATTAAACGTATTCAGTCATCCATAATTACGTTATAATCATTCCTTTAATTTTAAGAAATATACGATCTAGCCAGTGGTTTTTCTTATAAGCTATCTGCTAGTGAAAGAATATTTGAAAATTACTAAATTACACTTAATGACCTGCCTAGTACTAAAGATAAACAATTTTGTTATTAATCTTATCTTTTGTTTTTTTATGCTATGATCTCACTATAAACCCATTTTTTTTTTTTTACTAAACATTCACACGAACACGCACACCCATACAAACCACATGTAAAAACCTCTCTATCCTATAGGGCATTATTAACCTGTTCGTGTTTGATAATAATTTAGTATTTAAGTTTTTTTGTTTGTTTTTGTTCTTTTACCAAACAACTGTATTCTGTATTCGAGATTTCTTGATAAAGGTTCGATTGCTATGTGGGAACTAATGTAATCAATTTTCCACAGCGAGGGAAAAACATTAACCAATAAGTTGAAACACTGTGTAGCCTACGGTTGCATAATATTCAAACTCATACCCGCCCTCTCTTTTACACGCACTCCTATCTTTCCCACACAGATCTTATATCACCTCACTAGGCAAACCCTCTCAATCAAGTTCGAAAACTTTATGGTTTAAAAACAACTGTATACCGTTTGCAAATTTTTGGTACTAATGCAAAAAAGCGAATAATAGTTTTATGCAAATGAATATGCCCTACCTACATGTCACAGCTACAATTATTAAAATTAACTTATTTCACACAAAGCATTATTTGAAAATTAATTAAGGCTGACTTCCAAATAACTATCTTAAAAATTAATTAATAAAATATCGTTTTTGATAGAATTTAGAGCAACTATAGCCTACAACTTTTTCTCACTTGTTTAAGTTATTCATTGCGTTCATTCACATACTTATTTCATTGATAGTGATGAGCCAAGACTTTTTCCAAAGAAGGTAGATGATGACGGTTATGATGAGGAAAATTCCGGCATAGCTGATCGCAACTTGATGGGTGTGGTGAGCGTAGACTGCGGCTAACTTTTCTGGCACTACTACTTCTTTTAAGTTGCTCGCAGGCACGTAGGACATCCTTGATATTGACTGTAATACTTTGTACCCTCTTATAGTGAGTAGCATCTACAAAAAAAAATCTTGCACACATCCAGTCCAGAAGGGACCTTTACACTACTTACCATTACCCACGTGAAGGCGCAGATGTTCTGCCTTCTGCTGCCGTCGCACCATCCACCCAATCGACACTGAGGGCACAGCACTTCCAGTGTCCCTGTGCTGACCTGAAACGAGAACAGAGGAGCGGACCTTTTCAACCCCTGCATCGAGAGGGCTCCAGGAGAGTGGAAGGAGAAATGAAAATAATTACATGAAAATCGTTCCTTTAATTTTAAAACCGATAATAATCTAGAATTTTCTAAAAGCAATCACATCTCGAAATTATGATTCTCATGTTGATTTTCAAGTTTCTGCTTCATCGAGTTCCTCTGGGCTGAGTGAGACATTTTTTTTGTTCCTTGGTTAGGCTGTCTCGCATGTGCCGTGAATCGAAGAATATATGCTGTGATTCTCTGTAGCTTAAAAAAGGAATTTTGATGATTAATTGAATTAATAAAGTGCTCCGAGTCGTCTGCAGTTATTGGTGTTGCAGTGCAACGCCGTCTCTCTGGATCGTTGTCAAGTGGCTTCTTTGTACAAGGATTGGCCCATATTTCGCCGCCATGAAGGGAAAGCGGGCCATAAAACCACAGGTTGCGTATACACAACCTTTGTGGGCTTATGCCTCTAGATAGAATGTCGGCCGTGTTGTGTTTTGAGCTGACATGACGCCCTTGCTGCGGCCCGGAAAGTCGCTGGATTGCAGCCACTCGATTAGCCACAAAGGTGTGAAGTGAGGATGAACTTATCCATGCTAGGACGATTTCCGAGTTTGTCCAGAAGTATATAGTCTCATCCTTTAAATTTAGATCTTTTTGATTCGATTAGCTAATTGTGCTGCCAGCTTCGCCGCGCAAAGTTCAACCCTCGGCAACGTTATTTGCTTGACTGGAGACACTCTTGACTTTGCGCACAATAATATTACTGTTATGATATTGTATCTGTCTACTGACCTTACATAAGGCGCTGCACCGTAGGCCTTTTCTGAGGCATCCGCAAATATGTGTAGTTGCATTAGTTTCGATGTTTTGTGAGAGAATACGTGTCTCGGAAACTTGATGCTATTTAAGGTTTTTAGACCTTCCCGATATTGAATCCAGGAGGAGTGTAGTTCTTGTGACAGGGCAGCATCCCAGTCTGGTTTCATTGCCCACAATTTCTGCAGAAATATTTTTGCGATTACGATGACTGGACCCATTATCCCTAACGGGTCAAAGATATGGGCAAGGTCGGAAAAGGCTGTACGTTTGGTAACCTTTCCCCTCTCATTCCAGCAGCTGAGGGTGATTTGCGCACCATTCCTCAATTTAAAGCCTGCTAAAGCCAAGATTTGTTTAAGTTGAAGCTGCATTTCGAGAGTGGTGGGGAGGTTGTCTGAGCCCGTGAGTACATCATAAACATAAAAGTCGCGTGCAAACACAGCGGCCCCCAAAGGGTGATTTTTCGTCTCCTTAACTGCTAATTTTTGAAGACATTTTGTCGCCAAATAAGGAGCGCAAGTTGTTCCGTACGTGACAGTGTACAGTTGAAAGCACTTCACTTTTTGATTGGGATCCTTCCTCCACCAAATTAATTGATATTTCTGGTCAGCTTCATCGACTCGCACCTGTCGATACATTTTCTCTATATCGGCCGTGAATACAAATCGGGGCATGCGAAATCTTAATAGAATGGAGAAGACGTCGTCCTGGATGGTCGGCCCGGTTGACAGTATGTCGTTCAGAGAAATGTTGGACGCTGTTTTGTCCGAGGCGTCAAATATAACTCGCAGCTTAGTGCTACTGCTATTGGGTTTGATGACGATATTATGAGGCATGAAGTAATGGGGGTGATGTTGGATCTCGTTGAAGTTTACTTCTTTCATGTGTCCAAATTTATATATTCGTTCATCAATTGCATGTATTGATCTCTCAACTCCAGGTGTCGGGAGACTCTTCTTTCTAGGGCTAATAATAGCTGAAAAGCTATATCCTTGGATACCCGCAATGCGCCGGGCTCATTGATAAATGGTAGTCTGAGAACGAAACGACCGTCGCAGTCTCGTCTGGTTGATGAGTTGAAATGATTTTCGCAACGTTCCTCACTGGCGGTGAAATTGTTTTTGGAAGATGACGGCTCTTCTAATTTCCAGAATTTCTCAAGTTGTCAGTTGCAATTTCTGTACCATCCTTTCGGTAATCAAATTAATCTGTGATCCCGAGTCTAGGATGGCCCTGCGTTCGGTGGTGATTACCCTGCCATTTGATAGTTTTACTAAGGCAGTGCTAAGAAGTGTATATCCCCTGATCTTTGGGTCTGTCTTCGTGGTTAGTGAAATGGTGGTGTCTGTTGATTGAGCGACATTGACTTGAGCAGCAGTCTGGATAACTGCCGAAGCCTCTTGCCTTTTAAGTCGTGAGTCCTGGCTGTGTTTGCCTCGTTCTCCTTGAACAGCTGAAATGTGTATTAGCGTATCGTGACGACGAGAACACTTTGTGCATGACCCTGATAGACAGGCCTCCGAGGTGTGGCTAGGCCTTAAACAATTGAAGCAAATGCTGGGTCTTTTGACTAGACTAATCCTCTGAGGTGGTGTCATTTCTAGAAACTTCTGGCAGACAAAAAGCTTATGAGTATTTTTGCATGCTGCGGAGACTGCTCCCGAGTCAACTGTTGATGTGAAGGCCCTCTGAATGTGAGACTTCTTATCTTCGGTAGGCCTTCCCTTGATTCCTAATGCTTCTAACGATTTAAATCGCATTTCCAGAAACTGCATAAATGTCTTGAGTTGCTGCAATGTTCTAGGTTGGGCCAACGACTGTTCCCACAATGCATGTGTAGTCTTGTCTAATTTTTTGATTATAGTAAAAGCGGATCCCATTGTTCCGTATGAACTCCTAAGTTCTCTGACGCAAGAAGACACTCTTGAGTTGTGTCGTGCAGAGATTTGATGGTTGATGCGTTCTCTATGGAGCTGGCTGATTGGGATAATAGTTTGCTGAGCAAAGCAATGACTAATAATCTCGTGTTTTCGAATAGATCGTTGATTATTTTCCATGCCGCTGTGTAATTTGCTTCGGACGTTGTGAGATGCCTGATAAGTTTTTCGGCTTCTCCGGAAAAACTGGTCTTCAAGTACTACATCTTTTGACATTTATTGATGTGTTGGTTATGCACCCATTCTGTGAAGATATCTCTATATTGTCTCCACCTCAGATAGTCTCCATCAAATATAGGAAGGGTTATCTTTGGTAGTCTGACCATGTTGTTGTGAGCATTGATAGGTGCCGGGATGCTTGGCCCTCTGGAGAGAATTGGCGTCGATTGACCCATCAATTCATGCAATCGAATCAGTTCCTGTTGAACCTCTTCTTCTAATTTGAAGTATGTTTCAATATGGTATCCCATGCTGCTGGGATCGTTTATTTGCTCCCATATTTGGTAGTGAATGCTCTGTATCTCACTCCAATAATTTTGGATAGCGTGTATCTTCACTTGATAAAAATGTATTGATTGAGTCTGACATCGTATTTGGAGACTGGAAAGAAGCCTTCGCAAATCATTCATAATGGAATGTTGTGTTCGAATAAGTGAATTTGCTTTAGTTGCATGTTCTACTAGGCTCACGGGTGACATGGTTGACGGTAGGGTGCCCTTTGTCTTAGGATAGGCCCCAAATCCGGTAATCTTCTCAGGTGGTGGTGCAACTTGAAAATTGTCTTCTTCGCACGCCTTCTCCGTGGACTTCTCTTTTGCTGTGTTGGTTCCACCTTGAGCAGTGTCTTGGTCTTGCTCTGGATCATTCGCTGCATTTTCAAACATTCCCGGCTCGCCTGCCTCTAGCATGCTCACTATCTTTTGTCTTAATTTTTCGTACCCCTGGTAAATGGCGTCATAATAATTCTGCTTGAAGTAGGGGTGATCAAGCCTGTTCTCGTGGCTTATACGGATAATGTTGTCCGTCTCCTCCAATTCCTTCCATAATTCATCTAGCATAAGAAGCCCTTTCTGCAAGTACTCCGCTGTCTTGCGGGTGATTAAATCCTTGCGGAAGTTTTCCATTAATCGTTCAATTTCTATGTTGCTGAATTTTGATACTTGGCGTGAACAGATCACGTCGGGGTCACCAAATGATAAGCCAACACTCTTTTGCTTTGACTTGAATGCGTCGATCTTTAGAGAGGACGAACGGTGCTTGTACTGTGAATTTGCTGTGGGAGAAAACAGTGCTTGTACTGATACTCCAGTTGTTTTGGATTGTTATGCTCTTGGCAGCCTGACCAAGAGAAAAGAAAAATAGGTTTGTTCCTGCCAAAATTACTCAACGCAACTAACTTTATTCCATCAATTCACATTTTTTTTATAACAAAAACCTCTTACCTGCGATCTTATTCTAACTTAGCTATATCCATTGAAAAAGCTTAGCATGCAATATTTTCCTCCCTGGGAAATAAATATTTCACGAATTTACTAGATAGAATTCAAGAAATTTTACCTTGAGTGTGTTGAATGGCCAGACGTAATGTGAGCTGCTCAAGCAATGCAACTGGTCAGAAGTGTTTGTGTTGCATTTATGCTGCTTGTTTGCAATAAAGGAATTCCAAGGAAATGAACATCGTGAGAAAGTGAAATTGTTTAGAATACTTATTTTGCTTGTGAAATATCTGGATCATGAAAAATGCCCAAATGTTAACATTCTCCCCCGCGTTGAATGACAATTCAACCGAAAGGTGTTGAATAACACTGTGAACAACAAAATTGGAGGAAGGAAAACCTTGCATGTGTTTATTGCTTTTTACCTATGCCTAATTAATTTCTAACAAGATGTATACGACCTTAATACACTTACAGATAGAACATGCTAACGCCTAGTTAACTTATTTGCAACATTGGTTAAAACAAATTAGCATACTAAACCTCATCTTTTACGGTGAATCTTTCATCTTCAATTGAATTGTTTGCTATGTTATTCTCCGCTCGCGCCTTGACATCTTGGCTGGTTAGTCATGAGCACATTATTGGGCGGCATCTCCACAGTAGGTAGATGATGACGGTTATGAGGAGGAAAATCCCGGCATACATAATCGCTAAGTGATGGATGTTTTGAGCGTAGACTCATCCTGTTAGATCACTGGGAAGCTGTGCAAGTTGCCTCTTGATAGATTCTAATTCGGTTAAATCTGGATGATAATGGGATCTGTAGCGAAGCACTGGGGCTAACTTTTCTGGCACTACTACTTCTTTTAAGTTGCTCGCAGGTACGTAGGATATCCTTGATATTGACTGTAATACTTTGTACCCTCTTATACTGAGTAGCATATACAAAAAAAATCTTGCCCTGACACACCAAAGGCCGTCACACACATCCAGTCCAGAAGGGACCTTTACACTACTTACCATTACCAATGTGAAGGCGCAGATGTTCTGCCTTCTGCTGCCGTCGCCCCATCCACCCAATCGACACTGAGGGCACAGCATTTCCAGTGTCCCTGTGCTGACCTGAAACGAGAACAGAGGAGCGGACCTTTTCAACCCCTGCATCGAGAGGGCTCCAGGAGAGTGGAAGGAGAAATGAAAATTTCAGTAATGCATAATTACGTTAAAATCGTTCCTTTAATATTAAAACCGATAATAATCTAGCATTTTCTAAAAGCAATCACATCTCGAAATTATGATTCTCATGTTGATTTTCTAACTACATAAGTTTGTCCGTGACTACGTAATTCATCGTAATATAATTTTGATGTTCATTGAATATTCATCAGATGTAATTCTCGCTTTCAATTGGTTATTATTCGTGTATTAGTAGACATGGATGACAGTTAGCTTTAGAGCGAAACATGTAATTTGTTGGTTCTGTTACCGCTCGTGCTCAGAACGCAGTCTAATAAAGTTGAAGTTTTACAATCGAGTTTTTCATTGTTGTAAAGGTAAAACAATCCCATTAAATCATTCGCTTAAATCTACACATTGTGGTCTTTCGAATGATTCGCATAAATCTCATAAAAACGATAATAAGATCATTTACCATGTGGTCCTTCGAGCCGGATCTTTTTCTCGATAGTTGTTACAGTACTACAAACTGATTTCTAGTTAGCTATCAAAGCTATAAAACAGAAGTGCATAGCAAAACCCGCTTCGGATTTCACTGTATTTGTCGATTCACATCACATTCTATCGTTTCGTATCTCATTCTATTGTTTCGTATCAGATTCTATCGTTTCTCCTCGAATTTATCATTTCGAATTGCATATCGCATCGTATCGCTCTCTACCACACAATTTTGACGTTTTGACATAATGAGTGAGACTGAAAACAAAAGGTTATTGGGCGAGCTACGGCCGCAAAGACGCACGGCAAAAGGTCAACAAACCCAAATGAAGACATTCATCGAAACAAACAAAACGAAATTGACATTGTAGGAATTAGAAACACGGCTAGGCCGAAGGTTATTTTTTACGCTTTAATGAAATACAGGTGAAAATCGAATGCATGTACGTTGAGGGAGCGGTCGATGATGAACGCGATAAATACGAAAACATTTAGCATCGGGTTTTGATAGTTATGCTTCGGGCGCAAGAGCAAATCGTGCGCATATTCCAAAGATAAGCCTGCCTAAATTTATGGGAAAATTCACGGAGTGGCCTGAGTTCTATGCAATTTTTAAAGCCTTGATTCATGAAGACGCAGACTTAACTAATGTCGAGAAATTTTCACATCTACGCTCATGTCTGTCTGGTGCTGCTATTCTTACAATTGATTCGCTGGAAATTACTGCGGAAAATTATTTGATAGCAATTAAGCTATTTGAAGTTCGCTTCCAAAATAAAAGATTAATGTTCCAATCGCACATCAATAACATTTTTAACATACGCGCGATGGAAAATCTGTCAGCGCCGCGGCTCCAATATGTAAGTGACTCGGTTAATGCTCATATTCGTGCAATGTAATCAATCGGTACGGACAAGCAATTGATAGAGAATTTATTAGTTTATTTAGTATGCAAAAAGTGTGACACTGGAACCCAGACTAAGTGAGAAGAATGCAGTGCCGATGAAATACCTACCTGGGAGAACTTCGCTAAATTTCTGGAGCGCAAATGTCAAACGCTGGAAAACATGGATTATTCCCGACTCAACAAGCCAAGCAAAACAGCATCTATAAGGCCAGTTGTAGATAAGGTCAAGTATACCCACAAAAACTCCTCTTTCACAGTAGCAAAACGTCAAGTAAATTGCTCATATTTAAAAATGCTGATCATATTATTTTAAGCTGTCCTACTTTCTTACATCTTTCTCCGGGAAATCGTTTCATCGAAGCAAACGCATGGCACTGCGCATTAACTGCTTAAGGGTCGGACATCAAGTTAAGGGCTGCAAATCAGGTAAATGCTGACATTGTGATTTGAATCACAATAGTCTTCTACACAAAGGCCCGATTTCTGTAGCCACTCATGAGGACAGTCCTGTCTCACCGACGTCATTACCAATTACCCAATCTGGAGCAGTAGCCATCAGCGGCCAGGAGGAAGGAAGGGCTGTGTTTACATCAAATTCGGAGGAAACTGAAGGTTCAGATTATGCACTACAAGGTAATGTGTTTCTTGCGACAGCAGTTATAGAGGTTAAATTTGCAATGGGTGACTACCTGCCTTGCCGAGCATTATTAGATTCTGCATCCCAGCTTAATTTCGTCACGGAGTGCCTGGCACAACGGCTCCGAGCAAAAAGGGTAAGATCAATTTTTTCTATTACTGGAATTGGTGAAACAAAAACTATAGTTAAGCATAAAACCGATCCAAATATTAAATCACGTCTCAACGAATTTTCATCATGCATTGAGGCTTTAATTATACCACATATTAGCTGCAAACAGCCTACGCATTTGGTATCCATCGAGGATTGGAAAATACCAAAAAATATTTCTCTTGTCGATCCCTCCTTTTAGAAGCCCCAAGGGGTAGATATTCTATTGGGGGCTGGACTATTTTTTAATCTGCTTTCCTTTGGTCAAATTCGTTGAGGGCCAGGTCTGCCCATATTACAAAAAACCGTCCTCAGCTGGACCGTCTCAGGAACTGTCACAGCTTCAGTAGCATGTTCATCATGTCATATGGCTTTACAGGATACCGCCGTTGACAATAATTATTTTGAGTCAGTTATGAAATCTTTCTGGGAAGTAGAAGCGCATTTGCCATCGTCTAATGCTCATTATTCAAACTGTGAGCAATATTTCAAGGACAATTACATTAGAGATGATACTTGCAGATTTTGGGTTAAGCTTACGTTCAATGATAGCCCCACAAAGCTAGGCAATTCTCTCGATATAGCTAAAAAAACGTTTTTTTCAAAACAGAACAACGACTAAACAGATTTCCTTATCTTAAACAAGAATATACTCAATTTTTGCAGGAATATTTGTTTCAAGGACATATGGAAAAAGTTAACTTTGCAGACTTGCCTAAAAATCATTACTTTCTTCCGCATCATAGCGTCCTAAAGCCGGAAAGGAGTAGCACAAAGCTTCCTGTCGTCTTTGACGCTTCTTGTAAGACAACATCGGGTTACTCTCTAAACGATTTGCTAATGGTAGGGCCTGTCACTCAAGACGACTTATTTTCTCATTTATTACGTTTTCGCACTTAGAAGTATGCAATTACGGCCGACATAAGCAAGATGTACAGGCAGGTACGATTGCAGGTTTCGGATTGTAATTATCATTGTATTCTATGGCGTGCTTCAGGGGACCAGTCAGTAAATTGTTATCGCCTTCTTACGGTTACGTCCGGCACCGCCCCAGCATCTTTCTTAGCTACTCGTTGCTTGAAGCAAGTAGCCTTTGAAAATTCCCCCGAATACCCAATTGGCACTCGAGTCTTAGAGCAGAATTTCTACATGGATGATATGCTAAGCGGAGGAAATACAGTGGAGGAAACAATACAAATACAAAATGAAATTCAAAGGATTATGAATTCTGGAGGTTTTGCGTTTTCCAAGTGGTGTGCAAGTGATCCACGCCTTTTAGGAACAATTGATGACGATCATCGAGAAAAATATTTACAAATTAAGGTGATAAGATGGTAAAAACTTTGGGCATGATTTGACATCCTCAGAGTGATAACTTCTACTTTACGTATCGTCCCTTTAACATGGCCAATTCGCAGTGACAAAGATAATAGTCTTACCATCTATCGCTACATTATTTGACCCCTTAGGGCTGTAAAGTCCAAATATTATAAAGGCAAAAATCTTCATACAATGACTCTGGAACTTGAGGCTTGAATGGGACGAATCACTTCCTCCGGTGTTACATTCGGAGTGGACTTATTTCTATCAACAACTACCTCACGTGGACGAGTTCAAGGTTCCTCGACACATTATTCTTGAAGAGTCTCGTATTGGTCTTCATGGTTTCGCCGATGCCAGCATGTCGGCTTATGGTGCTTGCGTATATGCGCGATGTACACAGGGAGGAGTTAGTTGCTGTAGCCGAAGCTACATTGTTGTTTTTATGTTACAATTGACTTTAAAATAAATTAATTTGAAAGCTATTCAGTTTGTCAGCTTAATATTCTTGCTGACTATTTGTATATGACGTTTGTTTAAAAACACTTTAAAAAACTTTTAAAAAGCTCTAATCGCAGACACACAACTCTGTACATTTTCAGAAAATACAAAGCAAGACTTGTTTAAAATTGTAAAGAAAATAAAAATAATTGGTTGTGTCAGGAACTAGTTTCAGTTGAATATAGACGCTAAAGGGTGAAAGAGCTTTTAATAATTATAAGCTTAATTAAAATTTGTGAATATTTATAAGTCTCCTAAAAATAAAAATATATAAAAATATATTAATAAAATCAAAAAAAAATAGATATAAAGGAAACCTTTTTTATTCATGTCTATATTGTACTGCATATCATTATATAACATTCTTGATTATGGTATCAGCGTTGGTCAGCGGTAATATACACTAATAAGGGTTTCACTGACGGAATTTGATTTGCTAATAGAACTCTTAGGAAATTTAAAAAAGAGTCCAGGTAGGATACTGCAAATTACATTGAAATAAAAAATAAGGAAATCAACGAAGTCTGGCTGGAAATAAAAAAAAATATTACTGATAAAGGAATATTAGAAGAATCAAAAAGAAAATTTGAGGAATTAAAAAATAAAATAAGTGTCTATCTCATTCCAAAAGAATCATTGGAAAACTCTGACGAGATTACGCAAGAGACAATGGCAGCATTTGATATTGCGACTGCAACAAAATTAATACCGGAGTTTGATGGTGATTTTAAGACACTATCAAATTTTCTTGGTCTAGTTGAATTCCATAAAGAATCGCTAAAAGTTGATCAAGAGAGTATACTGTTGCGATTTATAACAGCGGTAAAACTAACTGATAGAGTGAGGAACAGACTTTTGTCGGAAAGCGCACCAACAAAAATATCAGAATTAAAAGTAAATTTACAAAAAATATACAAAATAAATAACAATCCACTGAAAATACACAGTGATTTAGCAACGATACAACAAGGCAATCAAAGTGTAAATACCTTCGCTTCAAGAGTAGAAGCATTAATAGCATCATTGGACGACATTCAAATAACGGAACAAGGAGAAAATAATCGAGCACTGATCGTGAACATGAATGATCAATTAGGCTTAGGTTCATTTAAAAATGGCATTAATGAACCATACAAATCCATTCTCATATCAGCAAGGCCAAGCAAACTATCAGAAGCCATAACGATCACTACAGAAATCCAAAACCGACAAATATGTATCACTACAAACAAAACTTCAACGGTGCTAACAGATACAACAACAACAAATATCATAAAAACAATTACATGAACAAGAATGGGAACTATAATAAGAATTACAATAGCAGCTTTAATAGACATCAGAATAACAATTTCAAGAATTGATATCGAAATAATAGGAGAAACTATAGCAGCAGGAATGGCGATAATAGATACAATAAAGGTTACAATAATAAATGGGACAGAGAATCGGAAAATTTAACTGTCCCCGGAAAACAGACAACCGGGGGAAACATACTAAGAAGATAATACATCTAAAACAAGGAAACAATTACACAAACTACATAAATATATATACGAAAGCAAGTACCCGATGACATTTCTAATTGACACAGGAGCAGATATATCAATACTGAAAAGTAACCTAGTAGAAAATAAAAAAATAGATATAGATGAATCGTGTGAAATAAATTGAATTACTAATACGACAATAACTACACACGGAGTTACAGAGTTAGAATTATCAATAGAAGCTATCATCATAACACATAAATTCCATATAATTGATGAGCAAATAAACTTAACTACGAAGGGGGTGTTAGGGCGTGATTTTCTGATTAAGTATCATTGTAATATAGATTACGAAACATGCGCATTAACTATAAGATCAAACATGAGGGATATAACGTTACCAATAAATATGGACATCAAAACAGTCAATAATATCACGATACCACCTAGATCAGAGATAATAACACCGATTGATATTGAGATAAACAAAGACAGTCTGATCTACGGAAAAGAAATAAAAAAATGGATTTTTGTAGCAAATGCGGTAATTCCAGCAAAGGGCATAAAACATATAAGAGTTCTGAACACGACTGAAGAACAAGTTACTATGTATAACAAAGGCTCACATATACACGCAACCACTCAAAAATTATTATATTGGAATAGAATCTATTAAGAATTGCAATATTGCCTATCACAACAAAGCCAAAACAAATAATTCAAGGTTCGAAAAGGTTAGAAAACAGATAAATATAGATAGCTTATGCCCGAAAGCAAAACAATCGATACTAAACATCTGTGAGAAGTTCGAAAATGTCTTTCATATAGATGGAGAACCACTAACCGTCAATAATTTCTACGAACAACGAATTTCGGTTATAGATAAAACACCCGTCTACACAAAAACTATAGAATGCCAAATTCACAGCTTGATGAAATAAATGCGCAAGTACAGAAACTTCAAGAGGAAGGTATTATTGAACCATCAATAAGTCCTTACAACTCACCATTACTAATTGTACCTAAGAAAGACCTTGGAGGACAAAAGAAATGGCGACTGGTTGTAGATTTTAGATCTCTCAATAAAAAGATTGTCAACGATAAATTTCCCTTAACAAGACTTGATGACGTATTGGATAAATTAGGTCGAGCGAAATACTTTTCAACTCTCGATATGACTAGCTCATTTCATCAAATTCCATTACATCCAAAATCAAGACAGTTGACAGCATTTTCAACAAACACAGGACACTATCAATTTACGAGATTTCCTTTTGGGTTAAAAATCTTAAATAATAGCTTCCAAAGAATGCTATCAATAGCACTAAGTGGCCTAGAAGCCACAGCATTCCTATATGTAGACGATATAATAATATTTGGTTCTAACTTAGACGATCACAACAAGAATCTAATAGAAGTACTAGAAAGATTGCAGAAATACAACTTAAAGCTAAATGCGAGTAAATGTAACTTTTTAAAACCAGAAGTTACATACCTTGGCCACCAAATCACACCTGAGGGTATACGAACTGACCCAAAGAAATACGAAAGCATTAAAAATTATCCTGAGCCCAAGAGCTCGGATGAGGTGCGAAGATTTGTAGCATTCTGCAACTATTATAGAAGATTTGTACAAAATTTTGCAGAGATCACAAAACCACTAAATGAACTTCTAAAAAAGAACAAAATATTTCATTGGTCTGAGGAATGCAAGAAATCATTTGAACTATTAAAGTATAAATTAATATCCCCACAAGTACTAAGTTATCCTAATTTCAGTGAAGTATTCATTTTAACAACTGATGCATCTAGCTATGCATTAGGAGCAGTACTCTCGCAAGGCGAAATTGGACGAGATAAACGGATAGCCTATGCAAGCAAGTCGCTTAATAAACATAAATTGAACAAGCCAATAATAGAAAAAGAACTTTTAGCGATCCACTGCAGAATACAGCATTTTAGACCATATTTATTTGGAAGAAAATTCATAGTGTATACGGACCACCGACCACTAGTAAGCCTATTCACGCACAAAAAGCCATCATCAAAATTGACGAGAATAAGAATTGATCTCATGGATTATGATTTCGAAATTATCTTTAAACAAGGTAAAATGAACACCAATGCAGACGCATTATCAAGAATAAAACTAGAATCCAAGGACTTGATACCAATGATGCCGAAAAATAATGTCAATGTAATTATAAGAAACATGCAGAAAAAGGAAAATATGCAGGGCAAAAGTAGTGAGAACTGTGCAAGTACCTTAAATTCGAACAAGAAGACTGATCACCTTTACGTTTGGAACAGTACATCAATATATGACATAAGGTATATTAAAAAACTCGAGTTTACATTTAAAGATGAAAAACGCGCGCAACTTAAGACACACAATGATAACAAAAAACTGCATGAATATAAAGAGATGGAAATAAAAATCTCGAAAGATAAAATAATTGCAGAGTGTAATGATAAATCTTTACCAGAGTGAAAATTGGTTCTGAGGAAATTACTACTCGAAATAAGCAATGCGAATATAAATAAATTAGCCCTGGCAGATAATCATGAATTATTTGATATTATCGACATCGATAAATTAAGAAATATTTTGAAGGAATTCCATAAAGAAACAAAACATTGTGTAGATATTATTTTATATACACCTTCTTAAAGAATAGTAGAAAAAGATGAAATGCACAGATTGATAGAAGAATACCATAACTCACTAATTGGTGGACACTGCGGCATAAGAAGATGCATTGCCAGATTAAAACAAAAATACACTTGGAAAAATATGAATAAAATGGTAAAAGAACACGTAAATAATTGTAAGGAATCGATTTCGCTTTACGCAGAATTCTAAAATTCATGCATCAATAAAGAAATGCAAACATGTAGATATGTACATGACTACAGCATTCTCATTGCATGCAGAATTATAATTCCCAGCTGCAAGTATAAACATATATCTACAAACATATTTGCAAGTTCAGTAAAGTCACTCGCTACTAACCTACACCAATTTCTTAATCACATAAAGAAACAAGTGAAGGCACTGACACAATCCCCTGCGCACAAGAATTCACACGATGCAATTTGATAACCTTGCGCCAGCGGTAGAACTCAGGTGAACGAAACAATTGTTCACGATGATTTCATAATAGCAGCAAAGCGGCGAATGGTCTGCGGAAGTATTTATGTATGTACATATGAAAGCGATGAATACCGTGATGTAACAACAAAAAACCGGCAAAAGCTTTGCGGAAATTAATTTATGAATGCCACAAAGAAACACTTTACGGAAATAATAATTATATACGAATAAATGCTGTGATGAAATTAACTTAGCATAATAAGAAAATAACAATGGTATTAAGTGGAAAATTGTATAAGTAAACTGTGATTTTTGAATAAAGAAGTTAGTTAGTGAGTAGCAACAGAACACGAGTTGTTTCATTTACCTGGAGTAAAGCTAGTAAGCTGCTCCATTCATCTATACTAGGAGTAAAGCTAGTAAGCTGCTCCGTTCATCTTTACTAGGAGTAAAGCTAGTAAGCTGCTCCGTTCATCTGTACTAGGAGTAAAGCTGGTAAGCTGCTCCGTTCATCTATACTAGGAGTAAAGTTAATAAGCTGCTCCATTGAACCGCACTGGGAGTAAAGCTAGTAAGCTGCTCCATACGCATCGCTGCTCTACCTATCTCGGGACAATTAAGTAAACGCCCAATCATCTTGAAGGCACGTAATCTCAGTAACCGTGCCGTGTTCCAGATCAAAAGGTGCTCAGATGAGAGTACTAGAAGTACTTTAGAAACTCAACAATTTTGGCGCAGCCGGTAGGATCAAGGAAGTAATATAAATTCAAAACACTTGAAAAACCTTGATCCTCGAATTTACATAAACGAGTGCATAAGAGCGCATTATTTTTGAATCTGGCACACAAAACCGAGACGTTGGGCATTTCTAACAACATCCATTGACATCAGTAACAACAATAAAAGGTATCCATTTTTTGTCTTCAAAGATACCAACATCAAACAACAATAAAAGGAAAGAAACCCCAATATAATACAGCATCATATCTGCATAGCGGAAAAAAAGTTAACATCTTTTCTCTTCTCTTCAACTAAAGTGAAGTAAAAGAAAGTTAACAAAAAATTTTAAAAAAGACGCATCAATTTTGTAGCAAAATTACTTTAGTGGCAAAATTATTTTAGACTAATAACAAAAAAAAAATTAATAAAGAAATAAATACCGTAGTCACAGCGGTGCATTCTAATTTCTTCGGTTATTATACGGAATTAGATAAACTACCTAATCTCTCTTTCCTTCTCTCTCAATAATCACGTAAAACTTGAAGTTTTGGCTTTCATGCCAAGACCTGATCAAAGTTCTCCTGGCTCAGATTTTGAGGCAGCAATAAGCTCATTGTCGTTTGACAACACAAGTCCTCCTGACAGCCCAACAGTAGAGCGAAATTCACCCCAAAGCAGACCATCCATAAACTGGTATCGCGAGCATCGCTCAGGTAAACGCTTCAGAGGGCACAATCTAATTAATTTCCTAGCAAGAAATCATAGTTTAGGCGCCCTAGTATCCCAGCAGGCGTTAGACACACCAACTTCGAGTATAAACACTCAACTTACTTCCAGCACAGAGCAACACAATAAAACAGATAAAATGTCGGTAAACTATGAAAAAGTAGTAAAACTCACTGCACAAATGGTGCCTTTGTTCTCTGGGGAAATTAGCGCGCAAATTCTTACAGAATTACAGACTTTTATAGGCGGTTGTAAGCAAGTGCAACAGTGTCTAGGGGAAGAGGAAAGGAAAGCCTTCATGCAGATTTTCCCCACCAGATTGAGAGGAAACGCGTATCAATTAATAGCGTCCAGCTCTCTCACAAAATTTGAAGAAGTCGAACAACTGCTTTACCGAACGTATTTACCTCGTGAAACATACCATGAACTAATAAACAAGTTAATTACTTGCCGGCAATATCCGCCAGAATCATTTAGTTCATTTACAAATAGATTAAAAAGTCTTTTAGTTCAATGCAACGAGGCAGTACAAAGTAAATACGAATCTGAAAATTTTAAAGTAGTAAAGCAGCAAATAGAAGATTTTGCTATGGCTTCCATAAAGAGTGGTGCAACTAATCCCCATCTAAGCCCCTATTTACTCACATTGAATGAAAATTCTTTGGAAACTCTCATCCAAAAGGCACTAGATATGGAAAGGTTGCAGCAAGGACTCTTTTTCATTCCACAACCAACAAACTATATCCCTAACCCAACAAACTCTTTCCAAGTGGACCCTTTTCTAAGACATAATATCCCAAATTTCTCTAATACCTATGGTTATCCCATACCTGAGAATGTAAATTTGTCTTCCTACCCTTACACAAAGGGATTCGGAAGACATAACATAAAAACTGAAATGGTATACCTCCAATAGCGGAACCACCAAAGGAAACTTCAGTATCCTTTAGTACCGACAGAAACTCAGAAAATTATTGGCGCTCTCCTCAAACAAACATAACAAGGAAATCGTTAGGAAGTCCACCTCCAAACAGGAAATCCTTTTACGAGCAGGCAGAAAAAAAGTATGATAAACAGAAAGTGCTGTTAAACAAGATCACCTGCAGCTACTGCAATTATAAAGGGCACACGTATGACGAGTGCCTAAAGCGTAAGAATACTCCTTATTGTACTAACTGCAGAGTGAAGGGCCATGATGCCCAATATTGTAAACAGAATATTAAAGCGCCATCCGAATATGCAAACTCTAAAAACAATGCTCGGTGGGGCGCAGCAGATAGGGAACAAAGATTTAACCCCATACATAATATATGCGATTTCTGTGGGAGAAGAAGTCATACGGTGTCCACATGTCACCAGAAACAACGATGGGAGGCCACACATTCGGGAAACGGCATACTGTCGACCGAAAGATCCCCGGCTCGACATTAAATAAAACTGCGCAAACTACTTCAGGGTCCTCTCAAACAAAACAACAATTAAATAGAGAAAATGTACCAGTGGTAGACTTACCACTGGACATAGGCAAAAACACAGCCGTTCGGCTGATAGTAGACACTGAAGCTGAAGTAAGCATCATAAAAAGGAAGCACTAGATAACCCAGAGCATATAGAACGAAGCCAAAAGGTGACTTTGAAAACTCCATTTGGGGAAAGGAGAAACATTGGGAAACTGCCAAGGCAACTTTTTATTAAGCCGCAGTGTCCCATGCAAACTCCAAGTAGTAGAAGACATTGCCCAAATCTCCCACGATGGGCTATTAGGCAATGACTTTCTTGCAAAAAATTGTAATATCGAAGGGCCTAAAAAATTACTCCGGTTCCGTCGCACGGAAACCAACCCTATTGAATTCACGGTACCTCTCGAAACATCCCTAGAAAATGGAGAGGAAATACCAAGTGATCAATTGGAGGAGCAATTTAAATCACGGGCACCAGATAACAAAAATGCCTTACCTCCAATGGAAGAAACTCTGAACACCTCAAAAGAAGATGAAAGTAGGCAATACGAAGTAGTACTTCAGCGATCCAATAGAATACCCCTCGATCTGAGCATACCGTTACAAATAGACCAAGAAATGATCTGTTTGTCTCAGGAGATCCAAGAAGGAGTATTTGTCGCAAATTGCCTAGTTAGTCCTCATAAAAGCTTCATACCGTTATCCGTTCTAAATGTAAACACGGAACCAGTATTCCTAAGGAACTTAACGCTTACTCTAGTTCCAAAAAATTGCTATAACATGCAGTATCTCCATGTATCTTTGGACGACGTAAATACCGAAAGTACTCATAAAAAGGGTGATCCACCTTTCCTACATGCACAAAACAAAAGCACACACAATGTCAAAAAGGACAAATTAAAATTTAATTCCAACCCATATTTTCTTCGTGCACAAAACAAAAGCACACACAACGTCAAAAACGACAAATTAAAATTTAATACCAATCCATATTCAAGAAACGTAAACCATATTAAAAGCTATAACCCAGACAGACTTGTGGCTTTACGTAAAGAATTACTGTTGGATGAAATATTAAATCGCGAAGAAGAAAAATCAAATCTTGAGTTATGCTATAAGTATAACGATCTTTTTTATTTAAAGGGAGATAAGGTCACGTGCACTAGTACCATAAAGCATACCATCCCCATACTACACAATCAGCCACCCATAAATAAAAAGATGTTTAGACTTCCAGAAACACACCGGGCAGTCATAAATGAGCAAATTAAGGAAATGTTGGACAACGACATAATCCAATTAAGTAAAAGCCCGTGGAATTCTCCATTGCTGGTAGTCCCCAAGAAAGCTGGGCCCGACGGCAATAAACGTTGGCGGGTAGTAGTAGATTTCCGTAAACTTAAAGAGAAATCTATAGGGGCTGCCAGGGATTACCCAGGATATAGGATATACTGGATCAGCTTGGGCATTCGCAGTATTTTACTACACTTGACCTTGCAAGCGGATATCACCAAGTACTGGTAGACCCAAAGGATAGACCAAAAACTGCGTTTAGTACCGCTTACGGGCATTATGAATTTAAAAGAATGCCATTTAGCCTGAAAGGCGCACCTGGGACTTTTCAGCGCCTGACGAATTATATTCTAACGGGTCTCCAAGGATTAGAATGCTTTGTCTATCTCGATTATATTGTAATATATGGAAAAAATTTACAAGATCATAACGAAAAACTGGCTAAAGTATTCGACAGACTTCGAGCCCATAATCTTAAATTACAACCCGAAAAGTGTCAGTTCCTTCACAGAGAAGTAATATACCTCGGACACAAATGCTTAAACGAAGGGGTACTTCCAGATCCCAGTAAGACTAGCTGTGTCCAAAATTTTCCTCCACCACGAACTATCAGACAAACTCAATCGTTTCTTGGATTGGCAAACTACTATCGCAAGTTCATCACTAATTTCTCAAAGATAGTCAGGCCAATAACAAATCTATTACGGAAAGACGTCAAATTTAATTGGACGCAAAAGTGCCAAGACTCTTTCAATGAAATTAAAAATTTCACTAATAAATCCGCCTCTACTCAAGTATCCAGATTTTACCCAACCTTTTAATCTAACAACAGATGCTAGCAATGAGGCATTGGGAGCTGTTTTATCACAAGGGACAAAAGGTAAAGACAGGCCTATAGCGTATGCAAGTAGAAGTTTAAATAAGGCGGAACAAAGATACTCCACAATAGAAAAAGAGTTGCTCGCTATTGTGTGGGCCGTCAGGAACTTCAGGTGTTATTTACAGGGCAGAACGTTCACGGTCTACACCGACCACAAGCCCCTGAAAGGCGTATTCAATGTGAAAGACCCGACATCGAGATTAGTCAGGTTTCACCATAAACTCTCAGAGTTCGACTATAAAATTGAATATAAGCCTGGAAAATATAACACTAATGCAGACGCGCTTAGTCGAATACCTGCCCAGCTAAACCAGGAAAACCCCAATTCGTTCATTTTGGAAGCTCAGGTACATCACCGAGCCGATTCCGACATGGACGAAAAGGCTTTTTTTTAGGCTTTGAGGGTGTTGGAGAACTAGACAACACCCTCAAAGCCTAAACAAAAATATTGTCATGCTGTTACGAGAGATCAAATAAGGGAGGCACAAAATAATATTGAAGAGGAAAATCAAAACACAGAAACTCCCAATAAAGTTCAAAAATATCCACGGAACCTCCAAAATGAATTAGTCGAAATTGACTCAACTGATAGCAGCAAATCCGAAAGCAGTGCATCATACATTACCAGAAAATATCTCAGACCCTGAGGAAATCGAAACAATTCTGAAGGACTATCATGACTCCGCATTTGGTGGTCACCAAGGAGTAATCAAAACTTATAGAAGAATAAAGAAGAAATATAAGTGGAAAAACATGCTTAGTTCTATCAGGAAATATATTCGGAAATGCTCTAAATGCCAAAAAATGAAGGCTAGCCCCGAGTATCGTATGCCAATGGTCATAACAGATACTGCCCATATGCCCTTCGACAAAGTTTATTTAGACATAGTAGGTCCTCTTGAGGAAACGCACTCAGGAAACAAATATATTCTGACTTTCCAAGACAACCTAACGAAATTCGTAGATTGTTATGCCATGCCAACTGGCGAAGCAGAAACGTAGCAGGAATATTTTCCGATGAGATAATCACTCGTTATCGCATTCCTAAAAAGGTAGTAACTGACCAGGGCTCTAACTTCTTAAGCAATCTTTTCAAACGAGTATGTAAACTTCTGAAAATAACAAAAATGCAGACTTCCGCTTACCATCCGCAATCCAACCGCGCACTAGAGCGAACCCACAGACCCCTAGTGCAGTATTTGAGAGCTATTGTGTCTGAAAATCCAAAGGCTTGGGATCGATTCCTGAGAACCGCAGCTTTTGTATACAATAATAGTCCACATGATGACACCACGCTCCCACCAATGGACTGTCTGTTTGGGTTCACAGCGGATGTTCCCTCTAATCTGAAAAGAGAGCCGGAGCCCATTTACAACCACGAAAGTTACTACCACCTTCTGAGGTACAAAATACAAAAAGCGTACGCTACCGTCGGAAAAATTTGCTGAAAGCTAAGGAAAAGTCAAAAGTTTACTATGATAAGCGTTCACGTCCAGTAACCTTCAAAACAGGAGACAAAGTTTTACTGAAAAACCCCGCTAAAAAACACAAACTTTCCCAGATATGGCTAGGACCATATCTAGTGGTACAAGTCTTTAACACTGTTAATACTGTTATTCAAATCGGTAAACGAAGAGTAACAGTACATAACAACAGATTGAAGCCATTTCACGAATAATGGCTGTCAAAAATAAAAAATAAAAAAATAAATGGGGGCAATAAAACAATGGACAAACTTAAGAAGCAACAAAAGGCAATCCAACATACCTATTCAGTAATAAACAAAAAAAAAAAACAACAAAGAAAAAGAGAATATGATCTAATAAACTTTATTTTTCTAAAAATTGCGCAGGAAAACATTTTTTTTCCATTTATTATTATTATTTCTTTTTGCTCGTTTAATTTCATTTACCTGGCGCACTCTATCCTTCACCAGTTTCTCGTACTTAACCCGGTCATCTCTAGAGGTAGCCAGACTGGCCCTCAGTTTGAAGTAGTGTAGCTCCCTCGTTAACCTGGCACGTCTACCTCCCCGGGTCGAGCTAGGCGCTACTGGAAGTCCACGATTTTCCTCGCAGCACTTCCCAATTTTTTTCCGGTACTCTTCAAGTGTGAGCTTCTGTGGGTCAGGTATATAATCCGAAACCTCCTTTGATGTCCCAGGCAACGCTTTATGTACGTATGGCTCCATGGGTCTGTCCACCGGATAAAGAGCCAAACCGCTAGTAGTCCTCTCAGGAATCCTTATCGACTCAGCCTTCGCAATTAGACGATCGAGTGCCTTGCTAATTTCGTTAGCCATAATTTTTGCGCGTAGAAGAAATAAACACCACAACAGATTGAACGAACAGACAGTACTACGTGAAACTCAATAGTATTACATGATATTTATACAAATTTCTTTTTGCTTATCTATAATTCACAAAAAATTCCGGAAACACCTCACAACGGCACTAACAGAAAATTCAGGTAAACAAAAAAAAAGTGAAATAAATAAATGGGTGTTATAATAATTTACTTTTCTCAGCATGACACAATTACTAGTAAAGAAGGCATTTGCTTACTTTTTCATTATTGATTTACAAATCAATTAAAATTAATTACGACAAACTTGCAGACAAAGCATAATAAATAAAATGCAATTCAGGCAATTGGCCTATAAAACTCTGCAATACATTCATTACAATAACTTTAAGAATAATATTTTGTAACTACAATATTTTTAGGAAATATTGAAGTTCTTACGCAATAATTTTATTTACTATGTCATCTGTTCTTACAGATTCAATCCTCAGGCATGGCACTAATCTTATTGAGTACATTTCTCCCAATCCTCGTGATGGTAACAAGTGCTGCTACAGAACCCTACCAGATACAGCCTTTAAACAATACTGGGATAATGTTTGAAGATTTGGTACAAATTGTATTATTCCATGATACATGGAACCTTTACACCCAAATAAATATTAGCGATTTGGAAGCGAAAACAACTCTAATGGAGCATACTGGTTTTCTCATCAATCGACTATGCGAAACTCATAACTTCACCACAAGCGCATGTTCGGAGCAAAATGCATATATACACAGCCTAATAGAATCCATTAAAAAGCGAACAACAACAATCAGGGAAATGATAAGCCCCCGACATCGAAGATCTTTGTTCGATGGAATAGGTAGAGGCCCACACTATCTTTTCGGAACAATGGACGAAACAAATGAAAAACAAATATACAGTAAATTTGCGAACTTAGAAACTGATACACAGGCACTATTAGAACTGGAAAAACATCATATAACGTTATTTAAATCTTAATTCGAGAAAATGAGAAAACCAATCAACCAGCTTGAATCCAACCAAAGAGAGTTAACGAAAACCGTAAATCATCTAATTGATATGTTTACTGGAGAAATAAGTACGAGACAACGCATCCAAAAAGTGGTGACCACAATTAGTTTACAAGTATTAGATATAGAACTAAGACAGCAAACATTTATCCAAATACTGACCGCACTAAGAAACAATCAAGTTCATCCATTGTTACTATCACCATTTACATTATTAGAGACTTATTATAAGGCACATCCTAAGAAATCTAACAGAGCTCAAGATCTGGCTATATTGACACAGGCACTGGAAGTAAAGTCTGAAATCCTAAATGAGCTACTAGTAATAAGAATTACTATTCCAATTCTCAACATGCAGCCTTTCAAACTGCAACAAATCCATTTATTCCCCTTCAAAACCGCGGATAACCATTCATTGTCACTAGACATTAAACATGCTTACCTACCCACACAGGAATTCGTACTATTCAAGCAATCTGAGTTTCGGGTATACACCAAATTATCCAATAATCTGAATGAAAGTACCTACATTGGTCCCCTACTCAACCCAATTTTACAAGGGCATTACTTAAAAGAATGTCCCATAAGCTTTTTATTCAACCCCTATAATGAAACAGGTAACTGCGAATATCTGGTCCAAACTCAAGTTCCGCAACTGTTAGTGAAGTTAACAAGGAAAAACTCTTGGCTCTTTTCATTTCCAACTACATACTCAGAAAATTACAATTTCATGCAGTAAAAATTTACATAGTTCCAACCTATTTGGCAGCGGAGTTTTAATATTAAACGAACCCTGCCACTTCCAAATAGATGATCAGATTATATACTACGAAGATGAAGATCATCAGAGTATTAAAATCTCACAGCCGGAGTATCCTCATCCGCTAAATTCTAGTATGAATGAAACCATTCAGAAATTTATTAAGAATACCAATCTCACTACCCAAAAACACATAGTTATGTTAAAAACAGAGGATGCCAATCAGATTTTAAATGAAAATTCACACTCCCTAGATCAGCTGGAAGAACAGATAAATACACTGGACAACCAAAGAAAAGAAAGAAATAAAGCACAAATGATGCAAATAAGCTCTTTATCCCTAAGTTCCGTAGTAATTTTTGTACTTTGCATAATTGGAATATTTAAAGTTATAAGTAACAAGAAATAAAAAATAGTAGTCAAAACACCCACAGTATTAACTGTCAGTAACCAAAAGGTACAGTTAGACACTGAGACATACCCTAAAATTTCTAAAGAAGCTACGGATACCTTGAACCATGAGTCCAGAATAGATACCAAGTTTCAAGATAAACCATCTCCACAACAAGAGACTTTTCCCACAAGTAAAGTCAGGCAGATCTCGCAAAATTTCCAGTCGGAGATCAGTAACACAAACAAATCAAAATTTAAAACTCTAACCTCTGTAGAAGTAACGACAGCGAGAAACAAAGAACAAGCTGTCTCACAAACCTCTCATTCAGAATTAAAGGATGCCATTAAACAACGTGCCACCCATCAGCAACAAGCACGTAGCAGACAAAATTTACCTATTCCTCCACCACCACCACTTACACAAACACTAAGCCGTGTCGAATCTGAATCAATTCCACGCACCCGCCATTTACAGGTAGTTTAATTCCATCTCTAAATAAATTCTACATAGCCAAAGATAAAACAAACATCTCAATGGTGAATTCAATTGCTACACACTTTTTACATGTACATATATCATTAATAAATCAATATAAATAATTTATAAATGTATAAATAGATTTAAGTTAAATTTTATAAATAACAAAAAATATGTATTCACACATATAGTGCTAATAAAAATAAATATGTAATTACACATATAGAACACAAAAATAATAGTACCAAAAAATATGTATCCACACATATAGTACTAATAACAAAAAATATGTATTCACACATATAGTGCTAATAAAAATAAATATGTAATTACACATATAGGACATAAAAATAATAGTACCAAAAAATATGTATCCACACATATAGTACTAATAACAAAAAATATGTATTCACACATATAGTGCTAATAAAAATAAATACGTAATTACACATATAGAACATAAGAGTAATAGTACCATAAAATATGTATTCACACATATAGTACGAATAAATATAATAAAAAAAATAATTGTACCAAAAATGTATATAAATTGTCGTCCTCATAAATAGTAGCCATAAAAATAGTTATAACAAAACAACACAAAAAAAATAAAAAAAAAATAAACAAATAAATAAGTACAAAATACAGTTAAGCTAATCCAAATTAATGATAAGCTTTGTTCTTTTTAATACAGCTAAACACCACATGTACTCATCTCAGCATTACGTATACAGGGTGTTTCCCCTTAGGAGGTCCATAGAGCGGGAGGTGATAGTACTCACCTAGACGAACCAAAAATTGTATGGCAGGAGGGGGGGGGGGGCAATATCAACCGTTCAGGAGTTACAGGGTGATTCATAAAAAAAGCTAGGTTTTCACAAAACACCCTGTATATTAAAAACAACAGGGCGTATGGTCACAGTTAAGGGCTCACTGTATGCAGAACTTCATGGTCTTTCCAACGACAGCTCAGCCAGCCCCGTACCCCTCTCCCCTCAGAAGTTATGAAGGTCTAAACTAAAAATTTCGGATTTTCTTTCCTTTTTTTTTAATTTGACCTCTATTATTTTTGCAAAATGTTCGTTAACATAACTTGTTTTTATAAAAACTGTAAACTGCAGACTCTCCTCTTTAAGTTGACCTATTACATCCTATGTGTTAACTGTAGCCGTTAAACAGTTATTAACTCATAACCTATTCAGGTCACACCGAAAAAAGACGATATTTTTTAAAATGACGTGCTAAGGGAACAAATTATCGTTGAGAATAGGTTTGAAAATAGGTTTGAGAATAGGTTTAGAGTTAATAACTCTTAAAGGGCTTCAGATAGCACATTGGGTGTAATAGGTCATATTAAAGAGGAGAGTCTACAGTTTATAGCTTTTATAAAAAAAAGTTATGTTAACGACCATTTTGCAAAAATAATAGAGGTCAAAATAAAAAAAAAGGAAAGAAAATCCGAAATTTTTAGTTTAGACCTTCATAACTTCTCTGGGAAGAGGGGTACGGGGCTGGTTGAGCTGTCGTTGGAAAGACCATGAAGTTCTGCATACAGTGAGCCCTTAACTGTGACCATACGCCCTGTCGTTTTTAATATACAGGGTGTTTTGTGAAAACCTAGCTTTTTTTAGGAATCACCCTGTAACTCCTAAACGGTTGATATTGCCCCCCCCTGCCATACAATTTTTGGTTCGTCTAGGTGAGTACTATCACCTCCCGCTCTATGGACCTCCTAAGGGGAAACACCCTGTATACATACAAAAGTTTCAAGTAAATATTTTTCTTTTTCCCAAGCTATCAAACAAATAAGTTAATTTTTTTTTAATGCGTTATTCCTCTGCCAAGAATAACACATTTTTTCTAAAAAGGGGGAGATTTGTTACATACAGAGCATCCATTGGCATCAGTTAAACATGTATATACATATATACATGCATCTCTGCATCGATTTCGCTTTACGCAGAATTCTAAAATTCATGCGTCAATAAAGAAATGCAGGTATGTACATACCTACAGCATTCTCATTGCATGCAGAATTATAATTCCCAGCTGCAAGTATAAACATATATCTACAAACATATTTGCAAGTTCAGTAAAGTCACTCGCTACTAACCTACACCAATTTCTTAATCACATAAAGAAACAAGTGAAGGCACTGACACAATCCCCTGCGCACAAGAATTCACACGATGCAATTTGATAACCTTGCGCCAGCGGTAGAACTCAGGTGAACGAAACAATGGTTCACGATGATGTCATAATAGCAGCAAAGCGGCGAATGGTCTGCGGAAGTATTTATGTATGTACATATGAAAGCGATGAATGCCGTGATGTAACAACAACAAACCGGCAAAAGCTTTGCTGAAATTAATTTATGAATGCCACAAAGAAACACTTTACGGAAATAATAATTATATACGAATAAATGCTGTGATGAAATTAGCTTAGCGTAATAAGAAAATAACAATAGTATTAAGTGGAAAATTGTATAAATAAACTGTGATTTTTGAATAAAGAAGTTAGTTAGTGAGTAGCAACAGAACACGAGTTGTTTCATTTACCTGGAGTAAAGCTAGTAAGCTGTTCCATTCATCTATACTAGGAGTAAAGCTAGTAAGCTGCTCCGTTCATCTATACTAGGAGTAAAGCTAGTAAGCTGCTCCGTTCACCTATACTAGGAGAAAAGCTAGTAAGCTGCTCCGTTCATCTATACTAGGAGTAAAGCTAATGAGCTGCTCCACTGAACCGCACTGGGAGTAAAGCTAGTAAGCTGCTCCATACGCATCGCTGCTCTACCATATAACGAAGAGCTTGTCAGCCGACAGATCTACCTAGATTCACTTTTACCTGAATGTAGATACATACTGCATCCGACACCTCTTTGTTACAAAATCATCGCGGGATTAGCGTGGGTGGCTGCACAGCAAATATGCCGCTAGCGATCAGCCGGCTTGGGGTGGTTCTTGCCACCCACATCCCTTGATGCTTGTTAAGCTGTGCAAAATCGTCAACATAACTGATCAGACAGACGGACGGACAGAAAAAAAAAAAGATCTAATGCAGGCTTTCTTCTCATGGTGGAACCTGAAAGCCTAAAAAGACGAAAATTGATTTTATTTATATGCTGCAAAAAGAAGGAGAATAGAAGACCTCAGCAACGCCGAACAAGTACTCATTCACCCGGAGAGTTTTCAACGCTGACAGATGAACGATTAAGAGAGAGTGAGAGAGCTGAGAGGGGTCTCCGATGTTGTTGAGACCGCCCTGGCTAAACCTCCAAAGCCGTATGAAAATGTTCAACCCCATCTGTACGTGTTGTACATCTATTGCCGTGTATGTGTGGAAACGACCTCCCTCCTATCCGCGACCATCCCCTTTATGGAACTACTCACTCCATCGCGCTGAATCCATTACCAACCTGTAAACAAAAGAAAAAGCAACTTGGAGAAGGGCGGCCAAAGGTGACCAAACTAAATCACCCAAAAGAAGAAGGAGGGCGTACCAAGGAACTCAAAATTTCATCAAGTCCAAATCAAAATAATTTATTTATTGTGGTTGTCTATGCATATTTATCGCTTATGAGAGAGGAAACCCACACACAAATATTCACACGGTATATATATAAAAACTAAAGGAAACAAAGTCTCCGGTTAATCTCAATCTAGATTAAAATCCTTACAACTAGCCCTAATAAGCGCTTTCCTATTATGTGACTTATCGAACCCTGTGATCGACGCCTAACCTTAGTTGTACACTAAATGACCCTAACACTGTAAAATTAAGAACAAAAGAACACAAAGCAAATAATAATACTTAGAGAAAATTTGAACTAACCTTGTGGTCCGCTATGGACTTACATAACACCTGAATTACTCATATTCGGGGTTTCCTCCTTTACCAAAAGGGTTGGACAATGGTTTTCCAACTATCTGCTTCAGGACTATGTTGAAGTCTGAGTTCACCTCCTCGCTTCCCTGCTCCTTCGGATATGTAAGAGCGAAATGTTTTGCCGTAACTTCTGCCAGAGGGATACTTCCTCGCCGGTATAAATCCAACTTGCCGTCACGCAGAAAAAATTTTCAAAATGATCTTTGTTACGTGCAAGGAAACTATGGTGTATAAGACTCACCGTCGCACAGGTAAATATTTCAAATAAGGCAAATTATATGTGCACAGCACTAATACTAGAATTTTCTTTCAGTTCACCAGTAGAAGCATCTTTAGGAAAATCACTGTCGCACAGGTAAATATTCCATTTAATACAAATTATGAGTGCACAGCATTAACAAACCAAAATTTTCTTTTCAGTTCACCAATCGAAAGATCTACATGAAAATCACTGTCGCAGGTAAATATTCTAATTAATACAAATTACGACTGCACAGAATGAATCAATCAAAATTTTCTTTTCAGTTCACTAATAGGAAGATCTACAAAAAAAATCACTGTCACAGGTAAATATTCTAATTAATACAATTTACGAATGCGCAACATTAATTCAAAAATTTTCTTTCAGTTCACTATTAGAAAGATCTATATGAAAAAAATCTAAATTAAAATCACTGGCGCACAGGTAAATAATTCAATTATTAAAATTTCTTGAATGCGCAACCTTAATAACATTTTTCTTTCAATTTACTATTAGAAAGATCCATGTGAAAAAAATCTAATTGAAAATCACTGGCGCACAGGTAAATAATTCAATGAATAAAATTTCTTGAATGCGCAACCTTAATAACAACATTTTCTTTCAGTTCACTATTAGAAAGATCTATGTGAAAAATCACTGGCACACAGGTAAATAATCTAATTAATATCATTTATGAATGTGCAACATTAATACTAAAATTTTCTTTCAGTTCACTATTCGAAAGATCTTTAGGAAAATCACGGTCGCACAGGTAAGTATTCTAATTAACACAATTAATGAATGTGCAACATTAATAACAAATTTTTTCTTTCAGTTCACTATGAGAAAAATCTTTAGGAAAATCACGACAGGTAGGTAATCCAATCAATAACATTCATGAATAAAAAGAAATCACTATCGCACAGGTAAGTAATACAATTAATAAAACTTAAGAATGTGCAGCACTAACACCAAAATTTTCTTTCAGTTCGCTATTTGAAAGATCTTTAGAAAAATCACTGGCACACAGGTAAATATTCTAATTAACAAAATTCACGGCCAGAATGAATAAACTAAAATTTTTCCTTTCAGTTCACAAAAGCAAAAAAAAACTCTAAAGATTGATTGTAAATAAAGAGGAATCGCGACTCAATTTTTCTGCGACCGTTCTCGCTCAACTCCAAAAAGCAACTTCTCGACTACACGCAGTCTCCCTACATTGCCAACGTTGTTCACTCAGCCACCGGCAAGCGAGCGCCTTTTTTCTTCCCAGATTTTTTTTGTTCTTCTTTCACGCCTGTTGCAACGCATTGCACGATGGCATCACGCGATCTTTTACAGCTAGGCGAATTGCCGTTTTCGTCGCTTTGATGTGGTTGACCAGCGGTAACTTTTAAACGAAAAATTGTATTTTGTGCTCATTTTGCACATTTTATAATTTTTCGACTGAAAAATATTCTGCCCTTGTTGTTGTTGTTTCTTTTAGATCTGGACTTGTATGCGGGTATGTATAAATATATCTTTATCTTTTCAGGAATTTTTTTAATATGAAGAAGTAGCATAGTAGCTACTTCTTGTAAATATATTGATTTTATCTTTTATTTTTCCAGGATTTTTTGTACTATGGAGAAGTAGCATAGGGCTACTTCTTGAAAATATATAAATTTTATCTTTTCAGGAATTTTCTAATATGAAGAAGTAGCATAGGGCTACTTCTTCAAAATATATAAATTTTATCTTTTATTCTTTCAGGAATTTTGGTACGATGGAGAAGTAGCATAGGGCTACTTCTTGAAAATATATAAATTTCATCTTTTCAGGAATTTTCTCATATGGAGAAGTAGCATAGGGCTACTTCTCGGAAATAGCTAAATTTTATTAAATTATATACTCTGGGAAATCATGGGGTTTACTCTACAGACGTAGAGAAGCCAAACAAAAGTAGCGTAAGGGGGTGTACGCTACAACCTATTTCGGGACAATTAAGTAAACGCCCAATCATCTTGAAGGCACGTAATCTCAGTAACCGTGCCTGGAACACGGAAAAGGTGCTCAGATGAGAGTACTAGAAGTACTTTAGAAACTCAACAATGCGCAAGAACAAAAATCACAAAACACACCAAAGAGATATATCTAATAACTGACACACCAAGCTCATCTTTCGAAACAATCTCAATAGACACGCTTGGACCACTTCGACCATCTGGAAATTTCAGATATATTCTAACTCTGCAATGTGAGCTAACTAAGTTTGTAGAAGCATTCCCAATAGAAACCAAGCATGCAAGGATAGTGGCGAAAACAGTAGTAGAAAAATTCATATTGAAATATGGATGTTTTAAAAAACTCAAAACCGATATAGGTACAGAGTTTTGTAATTAGCTAATGAGCAACGTATGTGATCTTTTAAAAATACAAAAAGCAACATCAGCCCCATTTCATCATGAGACCCTAGGTTCAATCGAGAGAAACCATAGAATTTTAAATGACCTTATAATGACGATTTCCGAGCAAGAAAATTGGAGTGAGATATTACCCTATTATACTTACAGCTATAAAGCACGCCACATACTACTACAAACTATACACCTTTTGAGCTAGTTTTTGGAAAGTTAAATTCATTACCATGTGAGATTTTAAATAATAATACAAAAATATATAATATTGACGATTATATCAATGAGTTAAAAATAAAATTGCAATTTGCACGCAACAATGTAAAAGAATGTTTGCTGAAAGAAAAACAGGACAGAATAGATAAACAGAAAACTGTAATGAAGCTAATTTTAAAATAGATGATTATGTATATATAAAAGTAGGTAATAAAGTAAAATTACAACAACCATATAAAGGACCATATAGAATAATTAGGCAAGATAATGTAAATAGCTATGTAGATATAAATGGAAAAGAAACTAAAGTACACAATAATAATTTGAAATTATGTAAACATAAAATTTAGATAGTTGTAGATACATATAGATATACATAGCAAAATATTGAAAAGTAGTAAATAAGATATGGAAATATGTAACAAAGTATCATGAAGAAAGAAAAGTGATCGAATGTGAACTAACATATTACTTTCGTTAGAGAAATTAAAATTACATCAATCTTTTAAGGATGGGGATGTAATGCATATCTGTAATCATGCATCATTAAAGCATGTAATTGCATATATGTAAATCATATGCACATCTCCGTAAAAGAAATATGATACCAAGATTACAACTAAAAGTTTGTAATTCATTTCAAAAGCTAAAACTCGAATAAACAAAAATGAAAATACAATTGACATACATACAGATTTGTATGTAATCACTTTTGTGTCAATCATTCATACCTCGTTATGAATGAAGTAATATAAAAGTGCATCAGATTACAGCGCAAGCGGAAATAAATTATGTATGTGCAATGCACCAAATTATCAATGGCAACAAAAAACGCTGCTCGCGTGAGGTCACCGTTTCTTTCATAATGATACGGTGAGAAAATTATCGAATGTAGGAAGCTTTAAGAAATTAATGTAAATAGCTTATTTAGCAATAACTAGCGATTATAAATAAGGTAGCATTAAGAGAGAAATCAAGAATAAAGTTTTGACCGTTGAACGGTAAAGACAAGGGCTTATTCTTCAGAACGCAGCGGCAATTAGCCAGGTGCTCCCCTACCATAAGATATAGAGGCTTTTTAGCCAGATATCTTCAACATTAAGATATTGAGACACTCCAGCCAAATATCTAGCAAGGATTGAGGCATTCAGCCAGATCCACTGGTAATTGTTATTTCTTTGCCTTTCATGAATATTGAAGCGATACGCCATATATTCGGCATGGTAAATAATTAATTTAAATCATGAATAGAATATTGACGAATACGCCAATCCATTGGCAACCAGCGTGAAGGCAAACTTAAATATATATATATAAATATAATTTATTAATAGTAAAAATTAATCTTTTCCAAAGGACCCAAAATAAATGTACGGAGAGCTTCGAATGAATCAAGGAGAAGATCCATAAAAGCTTTGACTTGTACAGTTGATTTCTTGAACCATGGCCAGCTTTAATTAATATCAGCATGTCAGAGGTGCCCGAAAAAAGAAAAGAAAAACCGTACTGTTCATAAAGGTTGATGATGACCTTGTACAAGATGCAAAATTTCGTAATTCGTATTGCAAATTAATCAATGTCTTCGCTTCAGATTTTACAATTGCTGCAAGGCCAAGACTCAGTCTTCGCATAACAAAATTACCGGAGAGCTTACTCTCACGGAGATAGACTTCGCACTCAAGGCAATTATTCGTATGATCCAAATTAAGGAGTTTAGCAACGATTACTCTCATCTACGGATAAATCAGAATCTTAAGAGTGACTGTTCACTAAGGGCGCTAAGTCCTTTCATCGATGATATTGGTCTAATTCGTGTAGCTGGGAGAATTACCAATTCCAATCTCGGTTTTGATGCGAGGCACCCTATTTTAATGCCTAAGGGTCACTGTTTTACCAAAGCACTAATAATGCATTATTACTATAGAAATCTCCATGCAGGATGCCAGATGCTTCTGTCTATCATCCGAACACGCTTTTGGCCTATTAGTGGCAGAAGCATTGTTAAACAAATTAGCTCCAGATGCTTAATATGTTTGCGTGCCCGTCCAAGGGCGCTTGAACAAATTATGGGACATTTACCAAAATCGTCTGCAGTCTTACAATGGAAGGCTTCCTTGCTGCATTACGCCGCTTCATCGGTCGGAGAGGGAAGCCGTCACTCATAGCATCGGACAATGCAACTAACTTCGTCGGGGTTAATCCTAAGCTTGTGGATTTAAAGGCTCTTTGGTATTCGCAATATCATTCTGCGGCACTACGAGGTTTACGTCAGGCTGAGGGTATCGAATGGAAGTTTATTGCCCCGCGCTCCCCTCATATGGGAGGCCTATCGGAGGCAGCTGTCACGTTAACGAAAAATAATTTACGGCGTGGTTCCGGATTGGGCCCCTACACTTTAGAGGAACTTAAAACGCTCACATGTCAGATCAAAGCAGTTCTAAATTCGCGTCCGTTGACGCCTCTGTCGGAGGATCCAAATGACCTGCAAGTATTAACGCCGGGTCACTTCCTTACAGGGGCTCCCCTAATCAGTATTGCAGAACCCTTCATGCCCGAATAGAAATTAAATTACATCAATCGATGGCAACGCGTACAGGCGGCAGCTCAGCATTTCCTGAGGCGATGGAGTTGCGAACGCTTACAGTCACTTTAATGTCGTTACAAGTGGAAGACAAGGCAACGGAACATTAAGGTTGGTACCTTGGTTTTACTCATGGAAGAAATGGGGAGAATAGTGGACTTACATCCTGGACGCAATGGATTTGTTCATGTTGTCAGCGTCAGAACTATCAGCGATATAAATAAGGTATGCCCCTTGCCAATGGACGATACTGTCTTGGAAGTTGAAACTTCCAAGGGCGCCGCCTCATGTTGAATTTCTAACTACATAAGATTGTCCGTGACTACGTAATTCATCGTAGTTTAATTTTGTAGTTCATTGTATATTCATCAGATGTAATTCTCGCTTTCAATTGGTTATTATTCGTGTATTAGTAAACATAGATGACAGTTGGCTTTAGAATGAAATATGTAATTTGTTGGTTCTATTACCACTCGTGCTCAGAATGCAGTCTAATAAAGCTCAAATATTACAATCGAGTGTTTCATTGTTGTAAGGGTGAAACAATCCCATAAAATCATTCGCTTAAATCTACAAATTGTAGTCTTGCGAATTATTCGCATAAATCTCATAAAAACGCTTATGAGATCATTTATCACCCCTTTTTTTTGTTACAATTTGATCACTTAAAACTCTCGTGTCTGATTTCAAAATGGTTAGTACCATAACAGACAACACTCTTTAATGTATCAGTGTAACCGATGTAAAAATACAACAAGAATTTACAAAAAAGAGTGAACACACCCTTTAGCCTTTAGCTTACTTCGAAATGTAGCAGGGTGATAAAATGGCCCCGTAGAAGCTTTCCTCAAGATTCCCAGGGGTCATAGTTATCATAGAAAAAAAGAATTATGAAGATCCGGTTAAAAATAGCTGAGATAAAAACAAAATTACCTCAACAGAACGGCTTAAGTTAAGGAAATCCCGGTTTTCATGGCATTTTCTGACCGTTTTGGTCGATTTCAAAGTTTTTATTTCTACTATTACTACTTAATTATACACTTTTTCAGTATAATGTCAGCGGATAGAATGAAGCCTGTTTTGTTTGGAACGTTTATTTCCAATTAGTTTTCCGCTCGGGCTGATAGTTTAGGAGAAAACTTACTAATAGTAGACCAACATCCTTTTACGACGGCTTTTTGCCGCTTTTTGCAGTGAGATGATGTAAAAATTTACAATTTCTCTTTACAGAATAACGGTGCTTCTGTGGAATCTTATTGAAAAGATGAAAAAGTTTTTTTTTTTTTTTTTTTTTTTTTTGACTATCAGAACCAGCTTAACACAAGCTCGCAGCATCGACACGTTTAATAAATAAACGTCTCAACAATACATGCGATTCATCACTTAGTCGGTGTTAGTATTAGTATGTTACACTAAACATAAACCAAACACCAGATGAAATTACATGCAAAAAACATTAAACAAAATAGATTTAATATTATATAGACGTTTTTTTAAAACATGCTTAGAAACATCTATAACAAAATTCTCAGCCATATTATTGAGAGTAATGCACATGCGATTAATAGGTTCGTACATGCTATAGTTAGACCTTGAGGGGTTAACATGCAACAGAGGTAGCCTTCTTGTGCCTGCTATCGCGAAAAGAGATTTTATTAAATAACAGAGGAGAGTCAATATTCGCGTTTAAGAGTTGGTGCACAAAAGTTACATCGGCAACCATGCGACGTTTCACAAGCGAGTGCATATTTAGAAGCTTCAACCGATCCTCATAGGGTGGAAGAATTAATGAGTTATTCCAAGGTAGGTGCCTGAGAGCAAATCGTAGGAAGTTCCGCTGAACAGACTCGATACGGTCAATGTCTGTACCGTAAAATGGAGACCAGACCTGGCTAGCGTATTCAAGCAGTGGTCTCACAAAGCAAGTGTACAAACGCAGAGTTACGGTGGGATTCGAAAACTCTCGGGACCAACGTTTTATAAAACCCAGCATAGAACTACTCTTTGATACCATGTAGTTTATATGGGAGATAAAATTCAATCTTTGATCACATTTGACACCCAAGTCACAGACAGAGCCAACACGGCGAATCGAGGAATGCGAGAACTCGTAATCATAAGTGATTGGTTTCTGATTTCTGTGGAAAGTCATAGCCTCACATTTGTCTATATTGAGTACCAAATTATTACTTTTGCACCAGTCGTAAAATTTGTGAAGGTCAGACTGTACCTGTTCACAATCGCTAACAGATTTAATCTGAGCGAAAAGCTTAATGTCGTCAGCATATATCAAGACTTTACAGTGCCTCACAACAGAGACAATGTCGTCAATAGATAAAATAAAGAACAACGGGCCTAAGTGACTACCTTGAGGCACGCCAGACGAAGCCATCAAGATTTTAGAGATGGAATGGCGGAATAAGATTTGGTATGTTCTGTTATCTAAATAAGACTCCGTCCATTTTAGAAATGTTGGGGGAAACCCATACTTTTCCATTTTAAAGAGTATCATGGAGTGAGATAACTTGTCGAACGCTTTACTAAAGTCTGTATAAATACAATCCGTCTGGTAGCCTTTTGCAAGTCCGCCAATGGTATCCGAGACAAATTCCAACAAGTTAGTGGTTGTAGATCTGCCCGAAATAAACCCATGTTGGTTAGAAGAAAGCAAATTCTTGCAGGAAACTGACAGCGAGAGTAAATGATGGATTCGAATAATTTAGGCATACAAGATAATTTTGCAATGGGCCTATAGTTAGAAATTTCATTTTTACTACCTTTTTTGTGGATAGGTATGATAAACGAATTTTTCCATAGCTGCGGGAAACAACCGGTATCGAGCGATTTTTGGAAAATAATTCTTAGCGGAGCTGCCAGGGCAAGGCAGCAAGACTTAAAAAAGGCTGCAGGGAATCCATCTGGACCCGTTGTGAAGTCATTAGGAAGCTCATAAATGTGATCGAGTATATCCTCATGTGAAATGGAAGGGACAGTGAATGAAACGTTATGGGAGTCGTTCATATGATTGAAGTTGCTATTTAGAGGTTGAAAATTTGACGAGGCAAATGCGTTGTCAAAAAATGAAGCAAACATATTACAAATTTCAGACGAATCATCACTAGCAGTATCTTTGTACTTCATGGTATTGGGGTAGTTGTCGGTTTTTTTCTTCATATTAATAAACTTGAAAAAGATGCGTGGGTCACTAAATAATTTCGTTCGCATGCTTAGGACGTATTCATCATAAAGTGTAGAAGAAAGTTCTTTGAACTCATTATAGGATGCGAGGAAGTTGTTATGACTTATAATATCTTTGTCCCTCATATAACTTTTCCACATTTTATTCTTTCTATTTTTAAGACGTTTCAGTTCTTTATTGAACCAGGGCGGTGATGTTTTATGCAACCGCTGGCGCTCGCGGGGAACATGAGAAGAGAATAGATCAAAAAGAATTATGTAAAACTTAGAAACATCTTCATCAACACTATCGCAAGATAGTAATGTGTTGAAATCAATAGCGGTAAGTCTACTAGAAAGTTCCGCGAAGTCAGCTTTTCTAAAATTGAGAAGGTATTGTGTTTCGTCACAATTTGTCAAGTTCTCGGTTTCATGTGAATACGTAATTAGTATAGGGGGGTGGTATTTGTCAAGAGTAGAAATTAAAACGGGGCTAGGTTCAACTAAAAAGTTATCCGCGTCAGTAGAAAATACCAGGTCTAACTGCTGAGACCAAGAGATGAAACAGTGTCAAGGAAAAGTGATTCTCTTGTTGTCAAGTTGTTAAGTGGAAGATAGTCATCGTCTTCTTCATTAAGTACCCATTGTATATTGGGTAAGTTAAAATCACCAATTAGTAGTAATTCGTCAAGAGGTTCCATCTTACCATGATAAAATTGGATGTTGAAATGAGCAGGTCGTAAATATTCTGTCCTTTGTCATCTATATTATTAATGGAGTCTGGAGGAATATAGCAACAAAGTATGTATAAGTCATGTTTTAAGAGAGACAACTTAAGAGGTATAAGTTCGATGTCAAGAGTGTTGGAGAAACTGGGAAGCTGAATTTGGCTGCAATTGAAGTGGTTTTTACAAGCGAGGAGTACGCCACCGCCACGTGCTTCAGAATCAGTGTATCTATCTCTTCTAAAAATTTGATACGAATTGTCAAAGATTTCGGCATCGCGGAAACCATGATGTAGCCATGTTTCAGTGAAAACAACTATATCGAAATCAGTTGCAACAGAGGATTTGAAGCTTTGTTAAGTTTTTGTACGAATCCCCCTTACATTTTGGTAGTAGAGGGAAATAGATTTGAGTTTTTTGGAATATCGCTGCTTAATTTAGCTGTATTACGACCTTGGCGCCCGGAAGGTACGAATAATTTAGTAAAAGCGCCAGAGGGCCAAAATGTTGGATCCAATAACTTGTCTTGCAGATCCGCTGGGAGAGTTAAAATAAAGGATGCAACCGGTAGAGCATTTACTAATTTTTCGGCAAGAAATACCATCTGTTGTGATATTTTTGGACTTCAGATACCTTAATATGTCCTCACACAACGTTTCTGGAGAGAAACGGGTGATGAAAACACACGTAGGCTTTGGTACCGTTCTCAAAGAGGCGCCAATACCAATTCCCACAGGCGAAGTATCATTGGTGGGGGCACTATACGCAACCGAAACAGACCGTAATACACCGACATCCGAAACGGAAAACTCCGTCCCCCTGTCAGATGACCTGTCCACTAACGAAGATAACACATTATCTCCACCCGTAGACAAAACGCTGCCAATGGGGGCTAAACCACTAACCAGAGAAACCTCATGTCGACTTGAGGCAGTCGGAATGTTATTTGGGCGGTTGCGTTGGTTCCTTTGTCTCCGGCGACGGCCTAACTTCTCTGACGAAATATTCACAGAGGAGGGAGGAGTTGAAACATACAAGTCCTGCTGAGTATGAGAAGACTGTTGGGGTTCAGGCAGTAAATTTTCAGATCTGCAAGACTCTTTTAAAGCTAAGTTACCAATATCATGAGACAAAGAGCCCAGAAGCGCAGAATTCTTCGAAACGGCTGATGAACAGGAACCAATATCGCCCTTGACCTGCTTAATAGTGCGCCTGATATCCTCAATGATAGGTGTAACTAGCCCGCTATTAGCACTTGACGTTAAAGGCGCGTCACATGTTATTACTACAGAGTGAAGATCGTCTAAGCTGCTCGATACAAGAGACATTTTTGATGAAATGTCATGAGTCTTTTCAAGTATCGAAACCGTTTTAGAATTTAAAGTGCCAGTCAGGCTGAGAAGATTATCCATCTTATAGTTCAGGATATGTACATCGTCATAAAATTGTTGAAATTTGGAAAGATCAGCAGAAAACCGACTGATTTTATCAAGCATAAGTGACTGGTCCCCAGAGATTGCTTCCGAAGAAGCTTTCATAAGTCTTAAGACGTGACAAGGCTTGATAACAGAGCATTCACTACAGGTGGTGTGACCAGAAGACGAAGCATTTCCCTTCAAGCATGTAGCATGGAAGGCATTGCCGCAAACTCCATCACAATCTACCCCTTTGCCACTGATATTAGTGGAGCAGATTCTGCAAAGTGCCATTACAAACAAATTAAATTAAAATCGAACACTTATGCTTATGATCGAAAAAAAAATTGAAAAATAACTCATATGTAGCAATAGGGTATATGGGACCCAGATGAGGAAAAACTTTGAACTTCGGGAGGAAAAGCTCAGTGAGAATTGAAAATAAAAACATTCTAGTAGATAGAGAATTTTGTTACCTTTAATTTGAATGTAAAAGTTTTTCTCTAGGGGCATCCGCTATGATGCAGGGTCCGATAAAGTGAAAAAGTGGCTTTCAGGTAAAATGTAAGAGGGTGAAAAAATACACTACGAAGTATACCGGATTGAAAATTTAAAAACGCCATTCGATAGAGCTCGGCGAGGGCTTTAATTAGACGCCCCATATGCCATATTTTGGGCTTGAGGGGGTGGGGTAACAAACCCGCACCCTAAAATTCCCCCACCCCAACTTTTTTTTCATAATTTTAATCCCTTCATCGAACTAAAAACGAATCCAAAGTTGGTTTATTGATCCGCAGGTTCGAATATTGAAAATAATTATAGCAAATTTCTGAACTTCAAATACTATTATTATAATTTAGGGGCGAAAAAGTAAATCGATCACACCAATTTGTTTTTCGGTGATGTTTTATTAAGTTTTCCAGAATGGTTCATGCTGTTTGATGCGCCATTACTTATGTTTTGTGCTCACAAATCTGCAATACCTTTTTTTGTGGGGGAAAACAGTGATGCGAGTAGATGTAAATTGAACCCTCTGCTAAATTAACCCAGTACCACCTAGATAAATGTAAGTACACCAATCCATAGTCCTCAAAAGGATCTTTCATTTGGCACACTGGAAATTTTCCTAGGGCACTCCCCTTCCCCTCTGCACACCCTGACATTTGACGTTCAATCTGACCTCCTAAGTACAACTATACAAGTTGGTTTACACTGTCAATTTGTGAATGTAAAAACACAAGACCCTTGTATTGCATTTTATATGCATAGGCCTTGTATTACTTTACTGGGTTGTAATCAAACACATCTTTTACGACGATACACTCTTTGATACAACATTACTTGAATACCCCTACTATGTATATAATGTAGTTATATAGTTCTATTGCTAAATGTTCTTCTTATTCTTTCTACTGTTTCCTGAATTTTCCAGAAATTTTCTAAAATTATTTTTATAGATGACACTTGTGGCTGATTTCAATGTGATTAATTTGCGTCTACATACGTATGCATGCATAGTGTAAGATTTATTTTTGGAATTAAGAAAATCTTTTTTTTTTAAATATATATAGTTAAGCGAATTTAAACTTAACTCTGTGTTACTAGGCGTTGAGTCTTAAATTTTTTGTGATATATGACAGACTCGTGATAGATACGATTGTAAAATAATTTTGGTTTTTAAATCACTGTAAATAATTCGTTTAGGGTTGGTGTTTTTCTTGTGAAAAAAATTCCACAATTTTACAACAAAATCGTCTAACATTACTAAATTGTGATCGAAGGCTTTGCCCCCAATTTGAAATAAAGACACAAGAATAAGAAATTGATCTACCTATTGTTTAACTATTAATCTACATGTTCAAACCAACATTAAATAGCCACCAGGAAGTAAAATAGTTTAAAAGTTTCTAATTTCAATTTTTTCTAATCATTGAAAATAGGTTGGGAACGAAACGATATATACCTACCTACAAGCACATCGATAAGGCAGCTTTAGTGGAGATAACATTTTATGGTCCTTCGTAGCCAGATTTAAAGTCTAGTGGTTTATAATTTCACACGTCTTAACATGAGTACACTTTAAAAAATTTTGGCTAACCAAGCCACCTCCGCAGAAATCATCGAAAAATCTCTCAAGAACTACAACAATACTGTAGTAGAGAAACGAACAAAAGGGCTTGTTTCTGAGCGCTTAATCGCTTTAAACGAAATCTGGTCAGATTACAAGTCTACTCATTATATAATTATCCAAGCTACGCAGGCGTTGGATGACAGTGAACTTGAGAAGTACGAGTATTTCTTATATAATCAATTTGCAGAGATGGAAAATAAGTACTATACATTCCGAGGTATTCTTAGGGATGCATTAGATGCTTTTGAGCCAAACGCTGATCAGCAATCTTCGTCTTTTTTGAAGTTGCTTAGAATTACACTTCCAACAATTTCTGGTTCTTATGATTCATGGAGATCATTTCACGATTTGTTTAATTCTCTAGTTCATATAAATCCTTCTTTACCTCCAGTACAAAAATTGTATTTTCTTAAAACAAGTGTTATTGGCGAGGCTGAGCATTTGCTGCGACAGTTTCCAGTAACAGACGCAAGTTACGAAAATGCATGGAAAACGTTAAAGGATAGATTCGACAACAAGCGAGTATTAGTGAATGCTCAGCTGAAAACTCTGTGTTATCTACCTAAAATAACAAATGAATCTGCTAAGACAATACGATCCTTATTAGACAGATCTTCAGAATGCATTTTCGAGCTTGAAGCTCTGGGAGTTTCTACCAAGCAGTGGGATCCAATTTTAATATACAAGTTGGTGCAATGCCTACCAACAGAAACCCATCGCTTGTGGGAACAGGAGGTAAATAATGAAGAAGTTTTGCTACGTTTGATTCTCTAAAATCCTTCCTAGAGACCAGATTCCGAACTCTGGAAGCAATTTTAGATTCAAAGTCAGTTCACTTCCTAAAAAAGGTATCAACACATTTATCATCATCTATAGACAAATGCGCAATATGCAAAGAGCCACATAGATTGTTTCCACAATTTATCAAATGGGACATTGACAAAAGGTTCAAGATCGTTACATCTAACCATCTATGTGTAAACTGCCTATCAAGGCACCATAACACGAAATCTTGCCCAAGCAAATTAACGTGTCGGCAATGCGGTAGAACACACCATTCTTTGCTTCACAAGAATAGTAGTACATCCAATCAAAGTACTCACTGTTCAACTAAGCAAAGCAATAATTCTATCAAACAAGCACAGCCACACAATTCTACCCCTACATCTGAGGACATACCAGATAGCTCTTTACGAACATTCTACACAAATCGCCCACAGCACGGTACTCAAGCACTGCTTGCCACAGCATTGCTTCACATTTCCTCAACAGAGGGAACAATGCATACTATGCGGGCTCTAATCGACTCGGGGTCTCAAGTATCTTTTATTACAGCAGCAGCGAACTGCACCTATCTGCCACTCGCGTTGACACCCACATCACAGGCTTGGCAAATCGCAAAGCTATAAAGATTAAACAACAAGCATGGTTCAAAGTATGTCCGCAATCTAAATCAAATAAGACTACTTCAGTGACAGCACTAATCGTGAACAAGATCACTGAGTTCCTGCCTCCGACTACCATTCAAATACAAGAATGGGCTCATATAAAGGATTTAAAGCTTGCTGACCAATTTTTCCACAAGCCCGGAAAAATTGATATTCTCTTGGGAGCAGATATATACGGGGTAATTCTATTGGAAGGATTAAGAAAAGGTCCTCCAGGAAACCCTACTGCCCAAAATAGCACCCTAGGATGGATTCTCTTCGGAAATCTATCGCGAGCGGACTCTATTTCTAAAGTTTCATCTTTAGCAATTAATGCGCAAGCTGACCAAGAAGCGTCAATAGATAAAATCCCGAGAAAGCTTTGGGATCCTGAGAAAATCACTTCTCAAGTACGTAAACTCTCAAAATCCGATCAAAAGAGTGAACGATCTTATCAAAACACTCATCGCCGTATTTTCAGCTGGCCAATATGTACGATTACCATTCATCGAAGAAAAACCAGTACTAGGTATTTCTCGAAATAAGGACTTACGCAGGTTTTATAACCTCGAAAAGAAACCACCTAAGAATGCCGATCTTTACAAACATTATAAAGGTTGGATAAATGTATGTCATGCCATAGGACACATGAAACGAGCTTCAAGAAAGCAAGCAGCAATTCTAGCTCCAATGCAGCAGACATCATCAGCTCCTATAGATGAGCAAGCAGCAAGCCCAGCTTCAGGGCGTCATACTTTGCCAAAATCAGTTACCCAGTCGCAGCGAGCTATCTGTGTATCTACAGCAGGGCGGCAAAAATCCACGTCGTCTGAGCCTCAACAAGTACCGCTGACGACATCAAGCCTTCAGCAGTTTCAACCTGCATTGAAGTTGAAAAAACGCATTTTAAAAGATACAAATGTTCTTCAAGCAGAACGTGCGGATAACGACTTCCAGCTACTTATTGCAGACAGTGAATAACCGAACACATTCGAAGAAATCACCGTCTCATATGAAAAACTAAAGCAGTCCAGGAAAAAGAAACGACGTTTCACTGCTCGGGACGGGACACGCATAAAAGTAAAGCTACTTGTAGATGGACGTATACGAATCGTAACGTAAAATAATTAATCTAGAGACTATTTTTTATTATCTTCCTAACATTCAACTGGGATAAAGCATTTGTAGAAATTTCGGAAGTTCGATCTCTACGCTTACTCAATGTATTATTTTCTATAATATCTTCGCTTTTATGAGCATCATATGGAAAATAAAGCATATTCGCTCAAGTATAGTATCCCTATAACAGCATACAAGATTGAAATATTTTTTCTACCCGAAATTCAAATACCTTTTCGCCTTATAAAAATAAAAAAAAAAACACACACAAAACAAAATCATATGAAAGATAACATAAATTTATAATATCACGTACGCACGCCCATACGTATAACCGTACACCCATGTCAATAATTAAAACAAAATCTGTTTCAAAATTACACATATGCCATAATAACATTTATGCGAAGTTCAGGTTTTGCAATAATTTCTTCTCGACTATCACCCGGCATCTAATTGTAAAAAAAAGAAAATCTGTTTCAAGACACAGAATTTTCCCCATGTAAAGATCTCATCATGCTGAAATTTTGCATTACAAACCACGAAACCCTTTGCATCTAGTAGAAGGGGGCATAATCACAATGATGCAAAGTCCAGGTCTTTGCTATTGTTTCTTCATAACAAAGATATTTTTTTTTTCAAAAAAAAAATAGTTTTTAAAAAAACAAAAATTGGTTATTTCGCCACACAAGCACACAATAGCAACAGACACCATGTACTTTTCCGATTCTGATCGCCGAAGCATTTAGGAAGGTAATAACAAGGTATAATTCCTTAGGTAAATAAAAAAAAAAGGGGGAGTCACCAAATGTATGCTTCGCCTCTTCATTCTAAAACTAATTTATATTTTAAGTGCATTAATTTATAATAACAAATACTTGAAAGATTGAATTTTCTCTATTAAAATTCAACCTTTCAACAGGGGGCAGTATGTTCAAACCAACATTAAATTGCCACCAGGAAGTAAAATAGTTTAAAAGTTTCTAATTCCAATTTTTTCTAATCATTGAAAATAGGTTGGGAACGAAACGATGAATACCTACCTACAAGCACATCGATAAGGCTGTTTTTAGTGGAGATAACAATCAACACCTCATGGCTACATTCCACACAAACAAATCCGGGACACAATCCAATAAGAGGAAAGTAACTTGTCTACGATAAAAGTGCGCGAAACAAATGGAATTAGATTAAGTCATCTGTACATTTAAATGTATCTTTAAAATAGCAAATTAGCAATATTTTAATAGGTAACTTATTGTATAATTATAATCTTAATAACTTTAGCTAGGAAATATTAGGAACGACAACAAAAAATGCTCAAAATTCCAGTTGCGGTGCACAGCTGCTAGGGTCAATGTACTCTTCTGACCTACGCACAGCTGCTAAAGTCAACGGACTTTTCTGTTGCTACCTACGCACAGTTACTATGCGCAATGTAAAATGATTTGTTGGAGCCGTGCGCAATTCAGAGGCAATATAAGTCGCAGGCCAACTTGAATCTGTTTTTTTTAGTATCCAGCTTTCATAGATTGCGCATCATTTGGAATTCGACTTGGCTAGTGTAATAAAATATAATTATTAACAAATTAACTTTATCTTGGGTAACGACTGAGATAAAGCAATATATTCTGGGTCTCGACTGGAATAAATTCTACTAACATAATAACTTTATCTTGTGTAACAACTGAGATAAAGATATTTATTCTGGGTCTCGACTGGAATAAATTCCACTAACATAACAACTTTATCTTGGGTACCGACTAGGATAAAGATATTTATTCTGGGTCTCGACTGGAATAAAATTTGCTAACCTAATAACTTTATCTTGGGTAGCGACAGATATAAAGATATTTATTCTGGGTCTCGACTGGAATAAATCTTACTAACTCAACAACTTTATCTTGGGTACCGACTGAGATAAAGATATTTATTCTGGGTCTCGACTGGAATAAATTCTACTAACATAACAATTTTATCTTGGGTATCGACTGAGATAAAGATACATATTCTGGGTCTCGACTGGAATAGATTTTACTAACTCAATACCTTTATCTTGGGTAGCGACTGAGATAAAGATAGTTATTCCGGGTAGCGATTAGAATAACACTCACTAATCTCAAACCTTTATCTTGAGTCTCGGCTGAGATAAAGATAGTTATTCCGGGTAGCGACTAGAATAACACTTACTAATCTCAAACCTTTATCTTGGGTCTCGACTGAGATAAAGATATTTATTCTAGGTACCGACTAGTATAAACGCGACTAATACAACTTTGCTTTGGGCTCGGCTGAAGTAAAGTATCTTGTTCCGGGGAACGACTAGAACAAGACTTCTACTAACCAAATTACACCTTTGCTTTGAGTCCCGACTGAAGTAAAGTATCTTGATCCGGGGAACGACTAGAACAAGCTAATCACTAACTATTTAATTACCAACGCCATAAAGTCGATTCCAGAGTTTTATACTGGTGAGTACATTTTTTGATTAGTCATATATTATAGTTCATATTGTTTAATATATTTATATATATATACATATATAATGCCATTGGTCAAAGTTGTCTCAGCTTTGACAGTATTGTATTGAAATTAAAATTATTATTGTGTAGTGAGTAAGCGACTTTATTAAATCAATTGAAGTTTAGTTCTTAGGTGTCGTGAAATTGAATTCTGTTAATTTTAGTTCTAGTTGTAATTTTATACATAAGTTTACATGCGTCCAATAAACCACTGACTATAAAATATTCCCCGGCGTTATTATTTACAGTCCACATTATTATTAATATTTTTTTTGAGTGTTCTCATTGGGCAGAACATTTTATGAGTGTTTGTTCATTAAACTTAATATCACTAATAAGCTTTTCTTTTCTTACCCTAGTCATAATTGGTCGATTTCGCATTATTGCTAACAATTCAAAATAGATATTGTATCTTATTTCAGCCTTTGTCCAATTGTTATTTTAATTATATATTTTATATTATAATCCACAGAAATTTCTACATTACTGTACATACCAAACACAATCCGCAATACAATTTGTTATGGTCGTAGCCTGCTGTATGCAGCAGTAGGCTACACACTGAAGCTAGCAGCAGTACGCGCAGGTGCCACATGAAGAATGTGCTGCCACTGCTGACACGAAATTTAAGAAGAAGCATCGGAGATGCCGGATGACAAACAGCCGGCCATCATTTTAAAAAGAAAAGAGTCTAACGTGAGCAAAAAGTGCGAATGCTGAGAAATCCTAATAGTTTGTGGTAGCACAGAAGGCGAAACGGTACTGTTAGGAAAAGGGAATATCCGGAAAAGGGTGCATAAAAGAGGTAAGACAATAAAATTTCTCTATGTCAGGAATGGATTTTTTGAGATTTTTTTGTTTGTCATAGAGCGGCAACGGTGAGCGTAAAGCTCCCCGCGTAAGGTTAGAAATTACTTGCGAAGGTTATAGTGCAACTCCCGAGGGGGGGGGGGGTGATTTTTCTGGTATACTAATGACGGGCACAAGTTGTGACGGTTTGGTGCATAGGGCTACGAAGCAGATGAGATTTGCTTGTTCGGAGTGTGTAAGTTCTTCAACCATTTTCTAAATGAATTCTCAGAGTGTTTTATTTCGTAGTTTTAAATCTTAGAATCCATGGGATTTTAGTCCAAGGAGGCTGTGAATCGGATGGCATGCATTACCAACAAGTCACAGTAAATGTTAGGTTAAATTAAAATAAGGAATTTAATTCACATATTTGAAGATCTTACACGCACTTAACAACAAATTACAGAAAATATTAAATTATATTAAAGAATTCACGTTTTTAGATCTTACATGCACTAACAACAAATTACAGAAAATATTAAATTAGATTAAAGAATTCACGCTTTTAGATCTTACATACACTAATAACAAATTACAGGAAAATATTAAATTAAATTAAAGTAAAGAACTCAAGTTTTGCATAAAATTTTATATAACCTTCTGAGAAAATTTTGAAGAAGAAGGAATATTGAAGAATTTTGTTAGACTAAAGCCAGAAATCAGTACAGAGCAACCTAGATCGAATTAACCATAAAAGAAAAAGAAAAAATATATAGAAAAAGTTTGATCTTCCTATACAGATACTTACCGGGTGCTGGAGCGCTTCAACATGTCGGAGGAATTTGTGGCCGTGAGTACTTGTGTTTTTGTTAAATTCAATTTTTTTATTATATACAATCAATTCATCTTTTGCCTCTGGGTTGCTTCCACTTATTGTTGGTACATATAGATATAATTTAATTAAGAGGATTAGTAGTGCTGATTCTTGTTTGCTCTAGGTTTTACTTTTATCGCCGACTAAGACTCTTAGTTAAGCATCGGTCTTATCAGATAATGTAGTGCACGACGCACAGTAATCTTAAGTGCATACTGGAATTGAATTGTGCAAATACAGTAAGAGTTTATCAATGGAACGGTGAAGTTTCTCTCATTTCCCTCACTCTCCCCTTTAAGATGAAGGTCGACTAGGTTCGCTACTTCTCTCCTATTCACAGGTCAAATAGGGACACTGAAAACAATCTGGGGCAAGCCGTAGAAGGCAGTCCATCTGTGCCTTCACACAGGTAAAGGTAAGTGGTGTAAAGGCCCCTTCAGGGCTGGAGTGTGTGCTACGAATTTTGTTTGTAGGCACGAAAATTTTTGATTATGGCAGGTGGCAGCGGCAGGATTTTGGTTAACCCCCCCTATAGCTCTCCCGCAATATCCGAGGTGCTAGCATGCCACCCTGCAGTCAACGCTGTCCACCGAGTGATCTGTCAGCTCATGCTGGCAGTTGGGACTTAACGTCCAGTCGTCAATCACTCAACATAGTGCCATAACAAGTTGACTGGAAGAGTTTAATTTGTGTACGGAACCATGATGAGTATCTTTTTTAGATTTTGCTATACTCAAGAGTCAACGTATTGACATTTTTTTCTGCGAATTCTTCGTAATCACAACATTTTTATGTTTTAGAGCTTAGCCAACAATACTACTTGCCCATGTAATACCAGGTAACCGGCAGTCAAATCCAGCGGTAAATTCCTCACAGATATGAATTCCTCAGCAGTTTGATGCTGCAATTTACTTTACGGATCTGTGTACCACGCTCTTAAGCCCGAAATGTCGGAATACTTTTTGCTGGACGAGAATATGGTCGATTAATTGATGAGCAAATTACTGCAGTTTCAGACCAAGGTAGACTCTTCTTTGTTGCTAGAATTTGCCTTAAGAGACTTCCACATGCGTTTCTAGTTAGACTGCGACAAATTTTTCTAAACACAGCGACACCTGCCTCCTATAGCACACCAAATAAAAATGAAGTTCCCAAATCAGCCGCTTTTGCTGAATGGGTAGAAATCGCTGTTTTAGAAAAGTCAGCTTCAGCTAACGTTCTTGACTTTCCTTTTCACAATCACAATCAAAGTCCCAGGAAGTGCTCTTCTTCTTCTCCCCATTCGGGTGCGTTCGGCGCGTATAGGCACTCCGTCCCTATAGAAAACAGTCCGCGCATAAATGACGCAGCTAGCCTCAGTGTAGCAATATGCTACGACTATAACAACAGTACGGAATGTATGAAATGCATTACATTACCCACGCCGGCGTCGTCGGCGTGGTCGTCGACCCATCTCTAAAGGCCGAAATACAATGATGCCGACACAACATGTACGACAACAAATTAAATGTTGACCTAATGGCAATACCATGTTGCTGTACCCAAGGTGCCGTAACCAGAGTTGGAAATATTTCAACTGTTGTCGTCGTAATTTGATTTTGACAGCTGAGCGTAATGAGAAAAAAATTTCTTTCAAGGAGCAATTAATTAATTTATTGAAGAAAATGAAGTATTTTTATGCCAAAAGAAATCCTCAAAATCGAAATAAATATTTAAAAGAAAAAAATTGGAAAGAAATTGGAGAAAAGTTGAAAATCAGTGGTAGATGATATTTTGTAATCCACATAAACTCAGCGTTAATTATAGTTTATTACACTTTTACAACTTTTTTCATATCTTTCCCATATTGATAATAAATTTTAACAAATAATTTTTCCACCTACATATCTGGATATACGAACATAAGAATGGCGGTCGGTGTCATTGGGTTAATTCGGCTACATTTACGACGACAATGCTGTCGTAATTGCCGTGTCGGCATCATTGCATTTCGGCCTTAATACTAATTTTAACGCTAGCGCTTCATTGCTGCCAATATTCAAGATCTAAATCTATTATGAAAAAATGAAATGATGTTTGAATTTCTGAAAATAAATAACGTTATTTTTGGACTTGAAGAAAAAGAAAATATCTTTTTTATTATTATTTAAAATTTTTATTGTAAGCCGGCAGAGATTACACACAAATAACTCAACTGTAAAATGTAAGGGAAAATAATGCATGGCGCTACCGCCCAGTGTTGATGTAACTTGCCCGGCGTTTTGTGCGGCGTTTGACGACAACGACGACGACCACGCCAGCGTCGGCTTCGTTGTTAATGTAATCCAGCCATAACGCGATTCGATTCTTTGATTCCGGTGCCCAGCAAAAAATTTTTGTCTTCCAGATGAAAAATCCCCCAAACGAAAAGGTAGCGAGAAATTTATCTTAACTTTTTTGTAATTTTATTGCTTGTGAAATATTGGAAAGATGATACAAATTCAATAAGAAGTAAATTCGCGATGTGGATAATAAGCATTATTATCTGTTATGGTCGTAGCATATTGCATATAGCAATATGCTACACTGAGAAATACTGTAGCATGCCGGCCTGTGGTTAAACCGACAGCTGAACACACCCCAAACTCGACGAACGAGCTCGGTGTGGCATGCTGGTGGCGAAAAAGAAGAAGAAGAAGACTAAACCTTGTGTTGTAGGTTATTCTAATCAAGTGCGGCATTAAATTTTATTCCCGGGAAACGAAAAAATTAGTTAAACATCGAAAAAGCATTCTAGGGAATATAACGTTAACAATCCCAAATGTTTATCAAGAAATCTTATTATACGACCAAAGTAAGTAGTGTTTATATCTGACGTGCAAACCACATTGCAAGTGTTAATCGAAAGATTTTTCCTAGAACCAAATAAAATCCTGGAAAATCTGAAGGAACGTAAAGGATCGAAACGGAAAACTGTGAACTTTTAACCAAGGTGAGGATAATAATAATAAATCCTTTCCCATTGAAATTGTATGGGGAGAAAATTATCCAACAGAATTACAAAATTAATATGGATATTTTAATAGGAACCTCATCTTAAGCGTTAAAGGAAAAGAGCTTCTTCAGTGCCAACTGAAGAAGCTCATCAATGGATAGGTTGCGGAGTGACATATACTGTATTTGAGTGCCTTCCGTTATCTGTGAGAAGGGGCGTAAAACAAAAAAACAACTGTAATCTATCCAGCTACAGACAAAATCTTGAAAGATATTCAACCCGCGGAAAATTTCTGCTGCAAGAGACACTTGTTTCGTATAAATTTGTATCAAGGCCTCACATTGAATCAGAGCAGTTCGATCTAGAGTGCAGGTATAACCTATTAGAACATAAGCAAGAATCCGACCGCATTGTGCACGAAGACCAAGAACCAAAAGAAAAAGGGTGATTCGTTCTCATACCGGATCTTAAATGCGACGGCAAAACCCTGGAAACGTTATAGGCATTAGCAGGTGTCCATGAAAGGGATATGCAATCCCATCGTGATTTAGATGCCTTCCATTCAATACTATTGAAAGATGTCCGTGATTCCGGTTGTGAAGCAACTGGACCTGTTTATGGAATTCCTCGTTCTCCGCTTCGTGTGTACTTCCATTATCAGCCATCATTTTGCTATTTACGCGCTCATTTTTTTAACCCACTGAAAAGGAGGCTCCAGAAATACCTTGTGAAAAGTCACACTTACCGGATACAGGATAAATAATATTCACTTATTCGCCGACTTTTATCCGATAGCAACATTGACGTATACTGCATTCGAAGGAGAGAAGCTATTGGAACAGTTCCTCCTAAAGAAGGAAATTGACAAGTTTGAATAAGTCCAACATTCAGTACGTTTACAGGAATACTTGAGTACTTGACATGAAATTCACTTGAAGCTCAGGTGGGCGGTTGATTGAATTAATTCCAATTACTTGACTTGCATTTTTCTTGGATTTAATTTTCCAATTACTTAAGTTGAAATTTACGCATTGAATGAGCGTTTTCATGATATTTTTATTACTTCAAGCATACTTCAAGTATTCATGTAAACGTACTGATTGAAGTGTTTTCTGTTTTTTTTTGTATATATTTCAATTTAATTACATTTAGCAAATGGTCTATGGCCTAGCGGAACTTCCAAGGAGGCGCCTCTGCGGGGGATACCGAAAAAAATTTAATCAAGTGCGTTAAGATTTTATTATTATTGAACAGAAATATTTTTCAGTATAAGAAGCTCCACTTATAACACAGATTTATAAGAGCAATAGTTTATGAATATATTTGATACAAGTTTTCGAATAAGAAGATATAGACCCAGATTATCCACGTCTAACGATATCATGTAAAGTTATCATCATACAAACAAAGTAAATGGTTATCAAAGTAGTTTTGTTGATGATTTCCGACTATTTTTGAGTATAGATATATACTGTTGTTGTAATAAACATACATACTTTATCATAACGTGATGAAGCTCTAGGTTTTTTTTATTCTCTCCTTCACTATCGTCTAGGTCCTGTTGTGTGCAAAAATTCCTAAAAGGAATTTGGTCAAGGACAAGGTATTTGAAATGCATGATTCAATGCATAATTCAAAGTTTCATGCCCAGCTTATCTTTTGATCGAGTGGAAAAGCCACATTAGCAGTTTCTACACCCGAACGAAGTACATTTCATTTGAACGTGTAAGATAATTAAAATATTTTCCCATAAAACGACTTGGGACAAATAAAAGTTTTAAACTTCAACCCAAGTCGTTTCAATACAAAAAATGCCCCACGACAAATCTTACCTTCAGTAAAATTTGTCGTAAATACGATATGTATGTACATATATACATACATACATATCTGGCGCATGAAAATTTTACGTCGGTGAAGACTGAAACGATCAAGTCTTCACCGAAAAAAGCTCTTATCAGCAAATTGTCGCGAGATGCATACATTGTGATGGTTGATATTTATCAAAATATCAAATTGCAATTTCAACTATCGTTCGTCGCGATAATTCTGGGCATGTTTAAACATGCCCAGCGGTAAATAATTTTCTCAGGATAGGAATGCTAATTAAGCACTTTCCAATCCTGAACAACTAGACTTGCGATTAAAAAAATCCAAGTCGAGTACAGTCGGTTTTTTGGTTTGTTGGAAAACCGAGCTTGGTTAGACTAACGGTCGATTTTCTTAAAGTAATTAGAGTTTTGATTTGTAACTAGCTGCTCGAGTGATAACGTACAATCAATCTTGTGTAGCACCAGTTGTTTTGGTTAAAAAATTAGTTGATAATAGAAAAGAGGGGTATGGAGCATTGTTAAAAGAGTATAAAGTTTTGGAATGTAAACATTAGTCTAAGGAAAAGTGAATGTAAAAAATAGTCTAAGAAAACGTGAAAAATTATACTATTGGAAGTAAAACAAAAATAAAAGTGAGAAAGGTTAAAAAAAAACAGCCATAGTGTTTGGATATTATTGCCCCGTCACTGGTAAGTGATCTTGGTTAGACCCAGAATATACAACAGTCCGCTCTAGTTTCTTTACAGGTCAACAAGGGACTCTGAAAAATCTTGCCCTCAGAGTCATATTGGTGGCTGGGGCATGAAAGAAAGGCATAACATCTGCGCCTTCGATGTGAGTATAGGTAAGTGACGTAAAGGTCCCTTCAGGACCGAATGTGTGCCGGCGTTTTGTTTTAGTTTTAGGCACGACATTTTTTTTGATTATGGCAGACGGCAGCGGCAGGTGTTTCGTGGAACCTCCCCACACTCTGTGCCAATAGCCGAGGCGAGGTAGCGTGCCGCCCTGCAGTCAACGCTGTCCGTCGAGTGATCCGTCAGCTCATGCTGGTAGTCTGGACTTCACGTCCAAGCCAATCACTCAACATAGTTCCTTAACAAAAATTATCATCAATCAGTTAGACTTCGGTGGTCTAATTATGACTTTTACTGGGGACTGGGACTTAGAGTGAGACGGTCATTTGGCACTTTGGTCATATCCAGTGGAAGTTATATGGAGACCTGGGTCTAATTGGTTTTGTTAGTTGAAAATTTGTCTTGTAGAGTAAAGTAAAGTTTTTTGAAAGTGTTTTATATTTTTGATTTGTTGATTGAAGTAGAGTAACGTAACATTCTAAAGTTTTTGAAAAAGTCTTTTTTTTGAAAGTTAAAGTTCGGCTTTAGGGTTGACTTAGGTCAAGCCTCAAGCTTGAACAGTTTGTGGAGTTTTTTTTTGAATTTGTTGAATTTTTTTAAATTTTTTTGAAAGTTTTCTTAAATCTTGTCTGAATGATCTTTCCCGCCGGCCTTCTTCCATGGAAATGGTAGGTGGCCTCACACAAATTTTTTGAATGAGCTCTCACGGAGACATGCCTCTGTTGGCCAACTTGCTGGACAGAGTCGTGAATCTGTGAGACGACTTTTTGGCTTTCAGCTAACTAGTTGACCGGATTCATGGCTTTGCCCAGTTGGAAGGTTACCTAGACATGACAATCAGGTGAAGAGGAAGGAAAGAGTTGGTGGAGGATGGAAGTGAGAACTCAAACATTTTTTCATGCACACATTCACGTCGCTTATTTGCATCAATATTTCTGACCTGAGAGAGGGAGCGGCCTGGAGATTTTTATGTGTAGAGTTAGCTCTTGGAGGGTGAGGGAGGAATTAGTACGATTTTGAATTTCTGATTTTAATTGAAATTGAAATATTAGAAATTTTTTTGATACTGTAGACTGCAGTGTCTGTTTTGTTTTGAATACTGGTAGTAATTCGTACCTTGCTACTGAATGTGAACTTAAGCATCGTCCGATATTACTGCTTCGACGAATTAAATTGAATTCCCCGCTTGATAGAATTTCACCTATGGGCAAAGTTTGGCGATCTCGAGTATTTACTTGTATTTTTTTCAAATTTTAGATTGATCTTTCTGGTAACTCGATCGTTGAAGACTTAGCCGTCGAACATTAGATTTTTTTTTCTTCTTTTTTGAACTTCTTGGGATTTCTTCCAAACCCTTGGTTTATTTGCTTGAAATCTTGACTTACGACTGACAGTTTATACAATGGCTACAGCACAAACACCACCACAAGCAACTGGTGTACCATACCGTTGCCAGACCAGTGCTCCATCTGCCAGGAGGGAGACTGGTCAGGCAAGAGGAAGCCCGTTGAGACGATCTGTAGACATGTCTTCCACAAGGCGTGTCTGCGGACGTTGATCGGACAGCAAGCAAACTGCCCGAACTGTAGACAGCCGCTTACTTCGTACGATTTCATTGAGTACACAGGTGCTGTCCCTAAGACGACTCACACGAAGCCTGTTAGTCAGAATCCCCGAACGGCAGCCCCCGTGTTTCATTTAAAACCCCTAACGATCCCACCAGTTAGTCTGGGATTTTTATCACCTGGAATGTTAAATCTGCATTCTACGACCTTTTTCTATCCTACCTGGCGACGAAATAGCCCCCTGCCTTCTGGCATTGGACAGAACGCAGCAACAACTGAAGCCCTGCTGGCAGGTCTTCGCATACAGCTGCAGGACTTAGTTCGAGAAGGTATCGAGCAGATTTTGAATGCATTACGGACTGAATTGACAAGTAGCGTTAGGCATAAAATAGTAGCCGCTATACCAACCGTTGATTTTTCACGACCACCTCCTTCTATGGGTGATCCTAGACCATCACAAGAGTTCCACGTTAAATAAACCATCTTCAGCTCTTGGTCAGCCTGGACCAAATTTTATACAACCTCCACTACCTCCATCTCTTCGTATCCCGGCGAGTGTAGCACAACGACGATCAGGCAGTCCTATCAGAAGATGGAACCTGACATACAATGGCAATAACTCCGAGCTTTCCGTAGATGAATTTCGATTTTCGAGTCGAAGCGCTCACGCACTCCGCTCTAGAAGGAGATTTTGATCTCCTTGTTAGGAACATGCTCATGTTGTTGACGGGACCAGCGAAGGACTGGTACTAGTCACTATTAAGATACAACCCCTTTCTAACTTGGGAATTTGTTAAAACTGGATTGTCGATTGAATGGGGAGTGCCCAAAGATGATTTTAAAATCCGATTGCAGCTGATGTCGCGAAAGCAGAAGCCTGGTGAACTATTCGCCATCTATCACCATCATTTAGCGTTGCTACGTGACCAATTGCAAAACGCCATGCCAGATCAAGAATTCTTGGAAATCGTCAAGTCTAATCTACTGCCTGAGATTCAGGAGATGATATGTCTGCATTCCACCGATACAATAAGACAATTAAGATCGCTCGTTACCCGAATTCAAGCCACGCAGCTACAAATTGCGACAGCTGGTAGTTGGAACCTTTACCGGAACCAACGAGTAAACGAGATTGACGACTTCCAGGCCTTAAACCCCGATTTGTCAATAGCAACAGGTAGTGAAACCAGCTTAGGCGACGTATCAGCCATTTCGACCAGACACACAGTAGTGTGCTGGAATTGCGATCAGCAAGGTCATTTTTACCAGGACTGCCTTCAAGAGAGACAGCAAGTGTTCTGCTACGGATGCAGCCACAAGAACATTTTTAAGCCCAACTGCGAACACTGTGCACAGAAAAACGAAAGTCGGGTCGGGAATCCCAACACCTTTTCTCGACCAGCGTAAACGTCCCGAGCACCAACTGTAACGAACACTCCTGTCCTATCCTTGGACAAGGAGGAAGGTCCGCTCCATTAGCAGACCTTAACGACGAATCCACGAATTGTCCACTTATATTTCTCAGTGACTCTAATGATATCAGCAAACCACCTGATAGACTTAACGATGGATTGATAGAGACGGAGAACCTGATAGACTTCTGCGCAGATCTTCAAGCTCCCATTTCCACTTCTGGGGAGCGAATGACATAATTAGACACTTCTTTGGAAAAGTCTTTAATTTTCGATGTCCCGATAACACCTACAGCACTTTTAGCTGACAAGGTTACTGAGCAGGAGATTTGGCCTCATGGCATTTCTGTACTGAAACGGCCACCAAACTCTGTTATAAAGAGTGGGCGTGAGCCTATTGTGTCGTGTCCTAATAATAAAACTCACGAATCAATAAAACAATAAATCTTTAAACCAAAGCAAACACACGAATTGCGTTTAAAACAATACTTTATTAATCCGAGAACTGACCTAACTTAATGACAGTATAACTAAACTACCTGGCGCTTAGGTAACCTGAACCGACTCTAATCACGATAAGACTGTACACTTTACGGCACTCGCCAGTCCAGTCATTGTTCTTTTATGCACCAATATTCGGAAGTAGACTTTACTTAACAACGCGGATGTAAACAACCGACAACAACCTTGCCGTTTGTTCTACCGGTTGCAGCACCTGAGTCGCTCAGTAGTAAACAATCGCTTTACATAATAATTACCATACGAGGTTAATTATTATTGTAATCGTCGATTGCTCCACTAAGCGCTCATCATAGCCAGCTGTTGAGCTAATCAGCAAAATAACCGACAGTTGCAGAACGGTACCATGCGAGGTTACTGTTTAGCAATTGCTAATTATTTCACTAAAATGCGCCCTTGGCTACTGGAAGAATCTTCCATATATTGGGCCATAACATCCCTCCCCCTTGGAAAAACTAGTTTCCGCCGGGAACTAGATCTGGAGAGTACAACAATCTTAATTAAAAACTGAAAATGTCTTTATCCTCGTTCGGTTCAGATTCTTTACATTTTTCATTATATACCTACTATCTAAATTGTCTTATTTTTCTTTTTCAAACCGTACATTTTACATTTTTACATCTTTTTACATCATTTCTCTTCTTATATTCTTTTACATTTAACTTCTTTAAATTCAATATTTCATTTTCACATTTAATTCCTTTCTTTCATTTTTACATCTTTTTACATTATTTCTTTTTTTATTTTCTTTTACATTTAATTTCTGATTTTACAACATATCTATTTACTTTTTTTTTTACTTCACATGTCCTTTCTTGGAAACTTCCTCCACTTCTTAAATACCTTATTATACTAATAATTTCCTACATTTAAATCTTATAATAATTAATCTATTCCTTTCCATTGAACATGATTGAATATTATATACCATATATACATATTTTTATTTCTATATAAATTTACACGTTAATCTCTAACTACGGGTTGCCCTTAAATTACTTCTACGTTATACAAGTGCAAAAAATATATATATATACTTAACTGAACCTATGGCGGCTACTCTAGCTGCACAAGTTGTTTCCCCACAATAGTTGGCAGATTGGTGGTTGGCAAGTTCGCTGTCGTGGGCAAGATTGTCTCAATGGTTATGTTTACATTTTGGGCCTTGGGTTGCTACTCTGACTTATGAACTATAGGTAGAATCACTCTGTTAGTGCCGGCTTGGGTATAGTTCCTCTTCCAGCGCTTAAAATGGCATGATACTCCTATCAAGATTACTAAGCTGATGACGGCTAAACATGCGGTAGTAGTTATCGCTGATAAATGTACTGGATGTGAAATGGCACGTCTACCTGCCTCCTCCGTGCTGATTTTGTTTCAACCCTCTTTATAGCGGCATCCTGCTCTCTCCATGCTTGTCCCTATCCAGCAATCGTATTTCGTCCTTTTTGCCTTCTACTACCTCCTCTCTCTGCCTGTTTGTCTGTGTCGCGATGCTGTTCCAGGCTGGTAGCTCCATTCGTCTGGGCTGATATAGAGATATAATTCGCTGTGCGGCATTTTCAGCTTGTATTCGTAGGTCACCGATTTGCAGGTGACAATGTTCTTCGATGAATAATATCCCTGTGTGCTCCAGCTCACCGATGGAAGTTGGTGAATATTGGCAGTTTACTTCCAGCTTGGTCTTCTCAGACATCACAAATAACCAGTGGTTTGTCCTTACCATTCTCACTAAGCTGCTCCACTTTGCTGTAGCACTTTCCTTACAGGCCTTCGCATTTACGTTGAAGCTCCAAAAAAGGTTCAGCACACAGTTTTCTCCAATAGCAGTAATGGTTGGGGCTAATTGTGGGCATAAGATTTGCGGGTAGTCCAATGCGGTTAACGACCTCTGGCACTTCTGGTACTGTTGGTAACTCAGCAAGACATACTGTCGTTCATGATTGTTGGCTGCCACAAATTCCTACCAGCTGCGCCAAATTCAGCGTGATACCCAAATTCATCTATAGCTATCGGGATCGGGCATACCTTATGTAAGTCAAATGCAACTCGTTGGGGCTGTGGGATATCTACCCTGACTAGGATTTCTTGGCTTACCTGGAGTGCTTGTACCTTTGCAATTTGTACCAGCAATTGGAAATTCTGGAATTTTTCATCTAAATCCAGTTTACTAGTGGCATTCTTCATTATCTCGGTCATCTCTCGTGCATGAATTATCAGCGGGTGTAGCTTTCCTACGCTTAGGGAGATTAATATGATCATTATTGTTTCTTGCATTTCGCTGATTTCTCTTAAATAAAGGCTCATTAGCGTAATTACCTCACTCAATTCCATTCTTAGTTTCAATGACAATAATTCCTGATATTGACCCTGCTGCTGTAGGTTCTCCCTAGCTAGTTGAAACGCCCTCTGCAATTTGAATCGCAATACCAAATGGTACTTATCCATATTGTATACCGGTTCAGGCTGACGCTGTACGCTACTGGGGATTTCCGCTACAAATCCAAACAACGTTTCCATGGGCGTAAGTTTTGTGCCTGGATGCACGGTGTTGTTGTACGCATGCGCTGCGGTTCTCAACAGCTCGTCCCAGTTTCGTGGCTCCCGATCAACGAAACTCCTCAGATAGTTGGCTAGCGTAGAATGCTGCCTCTCCACAGCGTTGGACTGGGGATGGTAGGCAGTTGTTTGCAGCTTCTTTATCTTCAACATTTTACAAAGAGCCTTTAAGACTTCTCCAGTGAAGTTTGCTCCCTGAGTAGGTAATGGGGCACTTGAGCCTGGGAACCAAAACCGGTTTTGGTGTGAGTTCATTAAATATGCAAAAGGCGTGTAATGAGTAGTTAATTGTATGTTATTGATGACGGGTGATTGTTAGTAGTCACTAAGTATGCAAATGTTGAGTAATGAGTAGTTAATTGTATGTCGTTAGATGATTTATTAATAGGTAATTATTTGAGTCAGGTGCACACCTGGTAGCTGGGTTCAGTGACCTCACGCAGCGCTGCTAGAGGTAAGCGGTGGGCTGAAAATAATCAAAGATCTTGTGCAATATGCAAATGAGGCGCGCGCCGGCTTAAAAGCAATTAAGTTTACCGGTGAGTAGTGCTTTTTGTCACAAGCTTAAGAATGCGCGTGCCATGGAAACAATTTTTCATTTGGGAATGGTAAAGTAAACGAAGGGGCTGCTGACCCTGAGTACTGTTAAACGAGCTGAAATGACGGGGAGTGGAAATAAACAAAGAAAACTGGTAGTAGTTGATTTATTGTTTTATTTAATTATTGGGAAATTGCATCATGGGTAGTGAATGAAAACATTTGCAGACTGATTGAAGCCGGTTGAATTTTATTGATATCTAGCCTTAGTGTGATATTATGCGATAAGTTTAAGGTTAATAGAATCAAGTTTTTAAACGTAAGCAGTATTTGATTAATGCAGATAAACTTTGATGTGATTAAGAGAAATATGTAATTACATGACAACTTGTTTAGTTGAATAAAAATCGCTTTCTTACTTAAATATGTTTTATTTAAATCTTTCTACATAAATTTTTTTTCTGTGATGTCTATGTTATCATGTATCTGATTTTATAATTATTGTTAAATTTTACTTGGCTGCGTAAAAAGTTCATAAGAGTAATAAATTTCACAGAAGAGTCCAAGAACTATTAGGACCCCTGTTAAATATTTTAACGTGTTGAAAGCATAAATCAATGGTTTTGATGTTCCGGGTTTATTAAACGGTCCACATACATCTTTACCATTGGCATACATACAGTTTGGAGAAAGGTGAATATGTTCTACTTCAATGTCCTCTGAGCAATTTAAAGCACACATTTCCAGGGAACAAAAGTGACATTTCACTATGTCTTTCAAATTGGTGTAAAAGAATCCACTTCTTGCAAGTTTGCGGCATTTTCTATCATCTAAATAAAGATTACGAAATGTTTTTAATCTATCGTACTCTCTCTTTAAAAATAACATTATGACTGCTTTAAATTACTTATAAAACTTCTTTTATATTAATCCAGCTGTTGTGCTCTGATGAAAACCCAAGCCATTTAACCAATACTTTATTTCCATGTCTCTTTAAAATTTTCTCGACTAAATAGAGATCGGGATGCTTAGCTGGAGCTAGTTCCAGTTCATAAAATTTACCTCGTATTTTATTTCCCTGATAATCCTTAAGAATATAAGCTGTTGGGTAAACCGCGTTAACTTTTTTTATTTCAAATATTTCAGTTGACCAATTGGGCGTATAACCTTTCTCAAAAACATGTTTGTGTTTGCTTATACGAACAAACTCACCGACTTTGTACTTTGGTTTTGTTTTTATTTTAGGAAATTTATAAATAGTTGATAATAAACGTTTTTCATTATGTAGACCAACATCTACAGGACGCATTTTAATAGTTCGATGTTTCATAGCATTATAATTTTCTGTTGACCTATCTAACATACTGATCCAACGATAATTTCCGTTCATACTAAATTCTTTCCACATCATATTTTTTAGCGTTCTGTTAAATCTTTCGACAATTGATGCCTTTCAAGAGCTGTACGTGGAATAGTGGTTATTATCAAATGTTTTCATCAGTTTTTGAAATGTTTAATTAAAAAACTCTTTTCCATCATCGGTTTGCAAGTTTTTTGGAATGCGCCCTAAATTGAAAAGGGACTGCATAGCTTTAACAACTTCCGCTGCATTTTTACTTTTAATCGGGGCAGTCCAAGCATATTTTGAAAAGGTGTCGATTACAGTGAGTAAAAAACGGGAGCCTTGGTTCTCAGATGAATAAGAACTCATATCAACCAAGTCTGCTTGCCACAAATCATCAAAACCTTTGATGATGACACGTTGCCGTTTAAAGTTTTTACGAGCTGGTTTATGTAGCTCTTCGATGACTTGCCTTCGGATCATTTTATCGGGTGTATAAATACGGCTCAAACGAGCTTATATAACATTGACATCGTAAAGCTAAAATGTTGACGTTTAAACACCCATTCACAATGATGGTAGCCGGGCCATCAGGTTGTGGAAAAACAACATTTATTAAGAACCTCATCGATAATGTATCTTTAACAAATCCACCAATATCAAAAGTTATGTGGTGTAATTCAGAGAAGGGAGCATTACCGTCACAGATCGGATTTAATAATATTGAATTCATTGATACTCTTCCCGAATAATTCGTAAATTATACAAATGAACCCACTCTAATTGTACTTGATGATATGATGTTAAACGCATTTAGTAAGCAGGTTTGTGAGCTCTTCACCAAAGGATCCCACCATCGTAACCTATCAGTAATTCTGGTAACGCAAAACGTATTTCACCAGGGTAAGTTCTGCCGGGTTATATCGCTAAACTGTAAATATCTCGTAGTATTTAAAAATCCGCGAGATAAAAGCCAATTCATTCATTTAGCAAAACAGATTTACCCTGAAAATAGCTCAAAACTCTTAAAAATATATAAAGACATTGCAGAGAGTCCCTATGGTTATTTATTGATCGATTTAACTCAGCACGTTAACGAGGTTCTACGGTTCCGGACAGATATCTTCAACAAAAATTTTACTACTTGTTACTGCCCACAGAACTGTTTAAACAGTAAAAATGGTGTCACGATTGAGACGATTAAAGGAAAACAAAATATGTTAAACGTTCTTAAAAATGCGAAACCAAGGTTAAGAAAAGCTATTATGAAAAATGTTGATCCTGAAGTTATTAAAACTCTCTGCGAAATTACACTTAATACATTAAAAGGGAACCATATGCCACATGGAAATATATACAATTCGTTGTGTAAGTATAAAAAGAGCATGCGCAAATTAATGCACGCAAAACGATCTGTACCGAGACAGCGTAAAATTTTAGTTCAGGAAGGGGCATTTTTACCTGTTTTACTAGGGAGTGTGCTTTCAGGCGTTATTGGATCATTAGTTGAAAAATATGTACAGAAATAATGCTCTAAACAAAATGTTACTTCTTTCCCCAGAGGTATATGAAAAGTTGAAGAATGATATAGATGGATCTACTAACATATCTTTGTTTGATGAAGCAATGAGCAAAATACTTAAAGACAAATACTTATCCGATAAAGAAAAATGGTATAATTATAGAAATGAACTAATAAAGTTTTTAAATTTAAAACGAAGAGGTATGCGTGTATTTGAGAGAAAACCGCAAACACAAGTTCCTCAAGATGGTGTAAGGCAAAAAAGTCTACGAGATAATACAACACAAACAAGGTTAATTTTAAAAAATGATATATCAGCGCAAACTTCACCAATAAAGGAGAATATATTTGAGAATTCGAGGAAGATATTTTTGAAGAGTTACGTGATGTAACACCACCAAGGAAATCTTTGTCTCCGGCTGCTAAGCGACGCTTGTCGGCTAGTGGAATAGCAAAAACTCTTAAGCCACCATCAAAAGTACCAAAACTTCGAGATAAAGAGTATAAAGTAATAACTGCTAGTGATGGTATAACCCAGTATACTGTACCTATGAATATGAGTGTTGACGAAGCTGATAGCATTCTAGAAGAAATAGAACAAGATGAGGCGAATCAGAAAGAACCATCAAGAAAGTCTATATTAAAGCCTTCACTGCTAGATCCTACTCAAAACACACTCTCATTTCCGGTGAGAAAAGTAGTACGTCAAAGCGAGCGTATAAAAGGTAAAAAGGAGCGAACCCCAACTGTACCAAACATTGATTGGGAAGAAATTTAAAAATGCCTGTAGATATAAACGATAATGACTTTTACGTTTGTCTTTTAAGTAACGATTCCATGCAGTTTTTCCCGAAAATACACTATCAGCTTTTACAAATGCACTAACTAGACCGTGCAAGTTTACTGATAACTGGTGTGTTGGAATAACTGAAATTTCTCTGCCATACCATGACATAAAAGGGGGAGTCAAGCGAAATACAGCTGAAGAAGTAAATCAGAGTAATGTTAAAAGGGTGAGGCGTGTTGCGTCTGATCAATTGAAAGAAATAGGAGAGCAGCATGGAAAAGAAATCAAATCACTTAGCATCAAAATAAATGAAAGCGTTAAACTTGAGTGGACTAAAGAGACTCTTGAGCAAGTTAGTTACAGAGCGGGACAAGTAAATTTTTCTGCATTCCTACTAATATTTTATAGCGCTATTTCACCATCATGGTATACCATGTACTTGGATGATGTTAAGAAAAAGATGTGGGATCGGTTAGAAGCTGATTTTTTTGATAGTGTTATACCTGAAATAAGTTACAAACAGGATCCAGACGAGTTTATATTACACATATATCAGGGTAAAAGGGCTTCAGAAAATGTTGTTTTAAAATATAAAAACTATGAATCAGTTGAAGCCTTTGTTGACGACGTATTTGGACAAGTTCCTAGACAGAAGAGAAAGTATCCTATCATACAAGATTCGATAGACAATTACACACATCCAGCACTTAGCATCAAAAGAGCTCGTGAGACAGAAAAAAATACTGGTGGTAAAAGAGTACATGATGTATTTGAACTGCGGTTGGAAGATTTGGGAGTCACAATCAAAATAAAAAAGCCACTACCATCTCATCTTAATGTTAGAGATCTTATTACGCTTTTTATATCAAATGTACACTTTGATGATCAATCTCTTAGCGAGCAAGAAAAACAAAAGATAATTATTCAAATTAAGGATACGATTTTTAACATCTTGAATAGATTGAATAAAGATTCGACTAATGCTAAACCGCCTGAACAGCGAAAAATTATTAAAGGAAGCAATATTTTAGATGTTCCATATGAAAAGCAAAGTTCCGGTGAATATTTAACTACACCAGTGCCCATCGATACTAATATAGACAACCTGTCTAACTTCTTTACGGATATATTTCTCCAAACACCTGAAAATAAGCGTGCGCCTGATGCCATATTGTCAGAAATAAAAGAATCTTTTAATACGGCAGAATTACGTCGGGAGCATATGTCAATTATAGCTAAACTTACTAGACTGGAAAGATCGGTTACAGAATTGGCAATGAACTTACCACAAGAGGCTCAGCAAATAGCAAAGGACTGTTATGAAAAAATATAATTTATGTCTACACCGATATTATTCAGCCTAGAGTTATAGGTAATCAGCTAGTGCGATACTTACGTATAATACCTTTAAAAAAATGTGAAAACACAATAAGATTTCAACACGTAGAATACTGTCCTATTGAAAAAACGTTTATCGAAAGTATTTCTATAAAAATAACTAATCACCATGGTGAGTTAATCGATTTCAAGCCAAGCTCTACCCCGACATATATAATGCTCCATTTTAAAAGAAAATAATCTATAAATAGTCATACAACCATCAATTTAAGATAGTGTGAAGTTAATAGCATTTTGTATAGCTTCGAAAATGAATTCATATTATACGCGTTATTACTTAGTACAAAGTGGTGGTGCCTTATCTGATATCGGGGAGCTATATCAAACGCCTCTTATTTACCAGCTTGGGAGAGGTATTGGGAGCTTCTTCAGTGGACTATTGCGATATCTACGACCTTTGGTGGCATCAGGCGCGAAAGCTATAAAACAACAGGCAGTGAAAACTGGAAAAGCGATAATAGAAGAAGTAGGAACTAAACCGATTAAAGATATGTTAAAAGAGCAAGGAGAGGTTGCAGCTCAAGAATTAGCTCAAAAAGGTATAAATAAACTGTTTAATAGCATGGAGGGTGCAGTTATAAATAATCGCTTGGGTTTAAAAAGACCCAATCAATTTACAACGCTACAGTTAAAGATATCTTCTAAGCGTAAGAAACGTTCAAAATCGAAGAAATCGATTAAAAAATCAAAATCATCATCTTCTTCAAGTAAAGGTGTGAAAGTTAAGAGGAAATTAGGCAGTCGTGTTTTAGATATTGTTACGCTTGCCTAAGGCGTGAAAGGAGGCAGCTCTAGTGGAGATGGGTGAGGGTTTTAAATTAAAAGATGTTATGGGCGCCACGTGGTTTTTGGGAGATACCACGAAACCTAAATTGAATGAAAGCACAAGGAATATAGAATTCAATTTTTAACTATATTATTCCACACTTTAACCAAAAAAAAAAAAATATTATAAACACAGCTTTTACACCAAATGCTTTTTCTTTTTTCTTGGAAATCTAGTGAACAAAACGAGTATAAATGGTACTTAACTTTTGATCCTCTGCCCTTATGGAGAATCGCCAATCTAGTCACTCCCAAGCCTTTTTTTAAAAAAAACAAAAATCCGCAAACGGTCCAGAGCCTCAGCTTCTTACTGCACTTATTTCTTTTTTTTTGTTTTTAAATTCAATTTTTGTTATAACTTTAATTCTTTTCGTTTTCCTTTTTTTTAAATCAAACCCTTTTTTTCTTTTCAACTTCTTGCCTGGTGATCTACGTTTTTCCTCCTATCTCGCCCACCGGAAGTGATCTTGCCTTCACCACGGAGAGCACAAAATGGCCGATATTTAGGGTGTACTAAATTAATGCTCTTTTCAATTCAAGCTTAGGTTCAGTTTCACTTTAAAAATTGTTATATTTTATTTGCATTTTCCAAGGCTGATTGTAATTAACTTATTTTGTCTATTTATTATTGTACACGTAAATGGTATAGGTTTCATGTCGAACCATGACTACTCCGGGTGGCTCACAACTCCTAAAAATACAAAGCGGGCTCTAATAAATTATAGTTTGAGCGCTTCTCAAAAAGTCCCTGGACGCGTTTCTTTGTACTTCGGTAATTCTTATTCTAATCAAGATATCTCCATATGAACAAGAGGATCTATGTACGCCTGTGCGATTAACTTAGTATAGTATAGAGATTATTACAGGAAAGAAAAAAATCGGAAATTATTTTAACTAAAATATACAATATGATGATGTGTAGGTATTTCTGTAGGAAGCTTTGAGAATGTATCTGCCTTCCTGAAGCCGGTATTCACGTTCAGCATCCGGAAAAACAATTTTTGTAGAAGGTCCCATGAATTCTATGCCCAGGAGTAAATGTGTCAGTGTATTTAATATAGTTCCATGATACGTGGTCCTAAAAAAAAATATTCAAGGGCATTACTAGTTCCGAGATCGAAATATGTATTTAGAACACAATTATGACACATAACATCCCTCCCTTTCCTCCAAGAGATTTCCCCGAAATCTCTTAATTATATACACCAGGATAAAATTTTCCAACACCACATATCCCTTTATAGGTCACGAGAATACATAAATCCAAACTGTAATACGTTACGTCAAAAGAAATATTAGTGTAGAGTAATTTAACAACACAGCAAATATCATACATCTGGATTGTTATTAATGTAAGGCTTTAGATCCTTTGTGTGCCACACACCTAGAATTTTACCTTCTACGTTTCCTAGTTCATATGTCCAGGGGGACACTCTCCGAATTACTTTGAAAGGACCTACAAATTTTGGAGCGAGTTTTGCGCTATAATATCGAGCTGCATCAGAGAGGACGAAATTTTTTCGCCACACAAGGTCGTTGGAGTAATATTGAACATCCCTTCGACGTAAATCATAGATCTTCTTCCCGACTGCTGAAGCTTTTTATAACCTACATCGTACATCATTCCTAACTTGCTCCAGTGCCTACTTCCGTGAAGCTATGTCGTATGACTCATTATTTGAAATCGACTTCCAACATTTACCACTTGTTGGCATTTCCCTGCCAAAATGTATAAAGTACGGCGTCATTTTTGTAACGTCGTGCGTTGATGTCCGTATTGCACAGGCTACTTTCGACAAATACATATCCCACTTACGGTGGTTATCGGAAATATATGCTCTGAGCATGGTTTTTATAACTTGGTTAGTACGTTCGGCTGGGTTAGCTTGAGGATGATAAAAGGCAGTAAAATTTGTGTCGATCTGATAATCCTCCGAGAGCCTTTTGAATTCTCGACTTTTAAATTGGACTCCGTTGTCACATATTATTTGTTTTGGTACCCCAAAAATCAATAAAACGAAATCTTCTAATACTTGAACAATTGACTTAGCAGTAGCACTTCGTAAAGGAAATAATAAAGGAAATTTACTGAATTCATCTACTACTGTTAGGATGTAAGCATAGCCCCGAACAGATCGTGATAGAGGCCCAATAAGATCTATACAGATAACTTCCCATGGAACACTAGCATGCTTTCTAATGGCCATAAGACCCGAAGCCTTTCGCAGCTCTGGCTTAACAGCTTGGCAGGTTTTGCAGTTTTTCATATATGACGCTATATCCTGCTTCATTTTCGGCCAGTAATAACGATGAGCTAAGCGATTGTGGGTTTTCTGCACTCCCGGATGGCCAGCTATCTGCGAGTCGTGATTTCTGTAGGAAGTACACCGGCTGCTATTGGTACAGATCTAGATAGAAGGTCAGGTAGGAGATGTATGACTTCAAACTCATATTGTTGCATCTTAATTGCCCAACGCGCTAATCTGCCCGCAGGATCTTTAAGATTATGCAACTATACGAGTGAAGCATGATCTGTGACTACAGTGAATTTATTACCTTCCAGATATGGTCTGAGCTTATCCACCGCCCACAGTACAGCGAGGCATTCTCTTTCTGTGGTGGAGTAATTTCTTTCGCACCGAGTTAAAGATCTGCTTAAATACGCAATGACCTTTTCTTGTTCCTCTATCATTTGCGTAAGAACCGCTCCAATTCCATAGCCCGATACGTCGGTATGCACAATATATGGAAAATCGAAGTTGGGACAAGATAATATAGGGGCCGATATCAATTTTTCCTTTACCTCGCGAAAAGCTCGCTCACATTCAGGAGGCCAGTTAAATTTCCGATTCTTCTCAAGTAATCCAGATAAAGGTGAAATCAATGTAGAAAAATCTGGGACGAACCTGCGATACCAAGCCACTACTCCGACAAAACGTCTCACTTCAGTCACGGTCTTTGGTACTGGTATGTCTAAAATACTCTTCACTTTATCCGGGTCGACTTGAAGCCCATTTTCCCCAACTAAATAACCGAGGTACCTCAACTCTGAACGACAGAACTCACATTTTTGATAATTTATCACTAGACCAGCTCTATGTAACCTGTCTAGATGTGTTTCGAATGTCTGAGTAACAATTATCACATCGTCTAGATAGACGAACACATGGTTTTCGAGCTCATCAGATAGAACTCGATCGATTAACCGCTGCCATGTTGCAGGCGAATTTTTAAGACCAAATGGCATTCTTCTGAATTGAAATAGCCTTCTGCCTGGAGCCGTGAAAGCAGTGTATTGTTTAGAAGATTCCTCCATTGGCACTTGCCAAAAGGCGGATTTAATATTCAAGGAAGACATGAATCTTGCGTCTCTCAACTTATCTAATGTGGCTGATGTATACGGAAGAGGATATGCATCTCTTTTTGTAACTTTATTAAGTTTTCGAAAATCTATACAGAAACGATAAGATCCATCCTTCTTCCTCACCATTACGATTGGAGATGACCAAGGGCTATTGGAGGGTTCCACCACACCTAACTCTAACATCTTATCCAGTTCCTCGTACACTACTTTTGCATTGCTGGAGAGAGCGGATAATAACGCTGCTTAATTGGAGTGGAGTCAGTCTGTATCTGATGCTCCACTTTATTCGTGCAACCGAGATCTGTTCCCATGCTCCTTTCTGCGTGCTCGATAAGTTCATCCAATTTCTGTTTTTGACCCAGCGATAACTTTGATCTACTCTCGAGTGAACACAACTGCCCCATATTATTGTCATCAACAAATCCCCAGTAATCTTCTTTTAAATTGGCATAAATCCCCATATCTTTCCAAAAATCCGTACCCAAGGTAATAGAGTGTGGAACTTCCGGAATGATTAGAACTGAAAAAAATTTGATGAATCCCGTTAGTTCAATTGGAATGTTTACTTCCCCTAGAACGCCAATCCTTTCCCCATTAGCCAACGAGACTGATTGAGCACCACGTTTATATATGTCTAGATTCATAGCCTTTAGCTTATCCCATCCAGGGCCACCAACAATCGTTCGCGATGCTCCCGAATCTAGAAGACCTAGCATGCTGACGTTGAAAACAGAAATTTTTAGAAAAGGTCGCACATCATTTTCCTCATGAGAGAAAACATAATCCAGCATCGCTGTTAATGTACGATCATTTGCTATAAAACATTGGGATTCATCACACAATCTACGAACAGTGGCGTCTTCGGGCATTCTATTGGAATTCAGCGTGACGCCTACTGCTGAGCTCTGCTCCCGTTTCCCGCTTGTTGTTGAGCTTGAGCTACATAATTGGTGGGATTACAATTAGGACATCTGGATCGAATAACACCCACTGACCCACAACCAAAACACCTCCTTTGTTCGCGACAATACCGGGCAGTGTGCCCCTCTCGTTTGCAATTTAAACACTTATATCGAAAACGCGGGGAGTTGGTTTCAACGGGTGAAATTTCTGCCTTAGCCGATGCTATATACGCCAAATCTGGTTCTACCAAATGGCTACTACGACGTGAAGGAGGGGGTATAAAGGCTTCTACTGATGACCTAACGGCCTCTAACTTTCTTCCCAATTCTACTAATTGCTGAGTAGTATCTACTTCACTTAGTCCCAACTGCGCTTGATAGAAAGGGCTCACATTGCGTATTAACACCCTCAATTGCTGAGCTTCAGATACTGGGACTGTTAAACGCGAGAACATACTCTCAATAATTGCCACATATGTTCCTATCGATTCATCCTTGCCCTGAGTTCGCTTACGGATTTCATCCATCAAGCGATCGTCATAATCTGAAGGAAGATATTCTTTTCTCAGCTCCTTGACAAGGTCTGACCAATTATGTACTTTGTTTTTATTGGCGCGGTACCAGATTAGTGCTCGACCTTCGAAAAGATCAAAAGCTGATCTGAACAGTTGTTGTTTCGTAACTCCGCGAGCTTCGCTTAACTCAGTAACCCTCTCTAAGAATGAGTTAAGAGACTGTCCGGTTTCACCTGAAAAATGTACACCCCACTTATATATATCTACTCTGGAACGTCCGTTAGGTAACAGAGTTGAAGATAGAAAAGGTTCATTTTCCTCGTCTTCGGAATTGAGATCTAAACTAGTCCCTTCAGCTTTACTTTGTAAAGCGCCCAAAGCTAAAATCAGTGTGCCCTTCAGACAACTTTTTTCTTTTATCTGATCTGCCCCATCCGGTTCGCAGCGACCCAATCTACCTAGAGCCCATCGAATTTTAGTAAGCAGCTTCTTATAGTCACTACTACGCTCATCACCCACAAACTTATCTAATGCCTCGTTTATCTCTATTATTTTATTATTTAGTACCCCCTTATCCTCTTCAAATTTATACGGATAATCAGGATACTCCATCGATTCACATTTTTCAGTTTTTAAAGCAGCCCGGAAGAGCTTCCTCATATCATCTACTGATCCAACTTGTAGCCCTCTTATCGTTAATTCATACGCGAGCTCATCTTGACTAAGCCGATTAATATCCATTTTCTTGTTTACTTGTCTAATTCTGTAACCCGTAAAACTTTCAAATTTCAACCGCCTCTATTACTAAAATTTGTTGAATTGCTTTCTTTTAACGCACTTAATTCTTCAAAATAACTTCTCCGGAAAACCAGTCAATGACCAGAAGCCGTAATACTAACAAAAGCTAGCTCTAAACTATCTAAACTAAACAATCTAAAATACGCTCGTAGAGGGAAAATTTCACAATAATGACGGGGCTTGGAAACGAGATTATGGAATATTTAATATTCACAATGCTATATGCTTATGTATAACTAATCTTAATTATTAATTAAATTTAGGATTTTTAAATAAATTCACTGCTGGAAAAAAAATATGTTACAGAATTCTAATATATCTGCCAATTTTCCATTACTTCAATGTGCATAGAAGCAATTACCAAAACAACCTCCCTGAAAAGTAGGGGACCTGTCACAATAGACTCAGCTGAGTTTTGCATTTGAAGTTAAAAATAATAATATATCGCCATATACATATCTGTGTGCTGATTAATGAAAACACAGGACTGCTCGTCGCTGTAGGAACGGGACTTGTTTCACAATGATATCGCTCGATAATGCTACAAAAAAAAAAATTCTCGAGTTCATTGAGATCTAATATGGCAAGCTGATCAATAAAATAAATTTACTGGCTACGTGTATTTAGTAACTTAAACCTTAAATAACTTACGGAAAAAAATTCACAATTTCTTCGTCCAGGTGTATAGTATGTAAATATGTGTAACCATATACCTTTTATAGCATGCAAACACATAAAGTTGATAGATATGCCGGTTCGCTGAAACGTAAGATATTTAAGGTAAAAATAACTTTAAATAAAATAATTCAAAATATACCAAATAGAATTTCAACCACGTTCCACCATTCAGGCTAAGTTATCTTTATTAGCAAACGCTATATAGATACTAATATTATGGACTCTTCACGATCGAGGGAATTAAGTTCCCAATTATTCCTTTTTCCCACAATTGAATGATTAGCTACAGATTAACACCAGCATGCACGAAACATTCACTGAAACTCACTGGATAATTTTGTTAAAAAAAATTCAAAACTTCTAGATAAATGCACTAGCCATGACAGGAGATTAAGAACTACTGCATCGATTGAACAAATGAGACCAAATAGGCATTCTGCTCTCGTATATGTATATATATATAATAATAGTTGATTCCGAATAAAAGCTGTTTTTCTCAAGCGAATCTTGATGTACGTAAACACCGATTTATGATAAACGAAATCTGTTGGCCGCTACCAGCTAGGTGATTTACTGTACCCAATTTCACAGGGAAATAATTTTTTTTTTTTATGAAATGTTAAGAATTTCCTTGTCACTTGTGCTTTACTATGCTTTGAGATGATTCCACTTAGAAATTCAATAAATTGACAGATTTTTTGTACTAATTCCTATTATAGATTGGCCCCACGTTGGCGCCAAAATGTTACTCTTGCCTAAGGCGTGAAAGGAGGCAGCTCTAGTGGAGATGGGTGAGGGTTTTAAATTAAAAGATGTTATGGGCGCCACGTGGTTTTGGGAGATACCACGAAACCTAAATTGAATGAAAGCACAAGGAATATAGAATTCAATTTTTAACTATATTATTCCACACTTTAACCAAAAAAAAAAATATATTATAAACACAGCTTTTACACCAAATGCTTTTTCTTTTTTCTTGGAAATCTAGTGAACAAAACGAGTATAAATGGTACTTAACTTTTGATCCTCTGCCCTTATGGAGAATCGCCAATCTAGTCACTCCCAAGCCTTTTTAAAAAAAAACAAAAATCCGCAAACGGTCCAGAGCCTCAGCTTCTTACTGCACTTATTTCTTTTTTTTTGTTTTTAAATTCAATTTTTGTTATAACTTTAATTCTTTTCGTTTTCCTTTTTTTTAAATCAAACCCTTTTTTTTTCTTTTCAACTTCTTGCCTGGTGATCTACGTTTTTCCTCCTATCTCGCCCACCGGAAGTGATCTTGCCTTCACCACGGAGAGCACAAAATGGCCGATATTTAGGGTGTACTAAATTAATGCTCTTTTCAATTCAACCTTAGGCTCAGTTTCACTTTAAAAATTGTTATATTTTATTTGCATTTTCCAAGGCTGATTGTAATTAACTTATTTTGTCTATTTATTATTGTACACGTAAATGGTATAGGTTTCATGTCGAACCATGACTACTCCGGGTGGCTCACAACTCCTAAAAATACAAAGCGGGCTCTAATAAATTATAGTTTGAGTGCTTCTCAAAAAGTCCCTGGACGCGTTTCTTTGTACTTCGGTAATTCTTATTCTAATAAAGATATCTCCATATGAACAAGAGGATCTATGTACGCCTGTGCGATTAACTTAGTATAGTATAGAGATTATTACGGGAAAGAAAAAAATCGGAAATTATTTTAACTAAAATATACAATATGATGATGTGCAGGTATTTCTTTAGGAAGCTTTGATAATGTATCTGCCTTCCTGAAGCCGGTATTCACGTTCAGCATCCGGAAAAACAATTTTTGTAGAAGGTCGCATGAATTCTATGCCCAGGAGTAAATGTGTCAGTGTATTTAATATAGTTCCATGATACGTGGTCCTAAAAAAAAAATATTCAAGGGCATTACTAGTTCCGAGATCGAAATATGTATTTAGAACACAATTATGACACATAACAATATATTCGATAAATAGACGTAATGTCTTCATACAAGGAATGAATGAAATCGGAATTAGATATTTTTTCTACAACGCCCATTCAAAGCAATGTATTAAAAACAGAGGAAGTGTCTTATAAACCCATAGCGTCACTTGGTCTGTTTTAGAATTTATATCGTTAGGACACGGTGATACATACCGTGATTTATCAAGCATTTATCTACGACTAAAAGTACAACTAGTTAAATTAAAAGATGGTAAAGAAGAATTATATACCAGTAATGAAATAATTACAATTAAAAACGCTGATGGAAAAGAGGAAGAAATTGAAGCTGACCCAGTTGGAGTTGTTAACAATGTTATGTACTCTCTTTTTCGACAATGCACAATATATTTAAATGGGAAATAGAGCTTACATTGAAAACCTGCTAAATTATGGAAAAGATGCTGCATCGACTCACTTGGAATCCGCCGGATGGTATCTCGATGACCGTAACATGGAAGTCATAGAAAGTGCAGTAGATGGACAACCTGTTGATTTAAATGAGGGGTATCTAAAAAGATCGAAATTGTTTTCAAAAAGTAATGTAGTGGAGTTAATGGGTAAAATTCATGGAGACATGTTTAATCAAGATAAACTGCTGATTAACGGTGTAGATCTACGTGTTGTGCTATCACTCGAGAAACCGGAATTCTATCTATTTTCCAAAGATGGTGACAGCTCGCCACGGATTAAAATATTGGAAGCGACAATATACATGAATCATGTGACTGTTAGTCCGAATATTATGCTAGCACATGAGACCGTTCTCCAACGCTCAAATGCTGTATACCCATACAAACGTGTTGAAGTTAAAACTTATACCCTACCTGCAAATACATTCACATTATCATTAGACAACGTAGTTATAGGCAATTACCAAATTTACTCATTTTTGGTATGGTGGATAATGACGCGTATACCGGTAAACAAACAAAAAATCCATACAACTTTAAACATAACAACATCACGAGATTCAATTTGGCAGTTAATGGAGTGCAAGTGCCAAATCAGCCTTTAGAATTTGATTATTCGAAAGAAAACCCTGTTAGTACACGTGGATATATCTCATTGTTTAAAGGTACCGGTATCCACTATTTCGATAAAGGCCATCAAATTTCGAAAAAATTCTTCGGCAATGGATGTTTTCTAGTTGCTTTCGACTTAACAGCAGATCTTTCATACAGCTCTGCATGCGGAAATTATTAAATCAAGGAATCGTACGAGTTGAGGGAAGGTTCAAAGAAGCCTTAAAAAACACAGTAACTTGTATTCTGTACGCAGAATATGATGGAAGTATAGAAATTGACAAAGTCAGAAACGCTTACACAAGCTTTTAAACCATATAAGACCAGCATCACAATTATCCAAAGTTATTCATCATTTTATCTTTGAAGTGAAAACATAATGAGCTACTGCATTGTGAACGTAGAATACTTTTCAGGAGGTCATTTGACTTTCCTAAAAAGGATATGCTTCGCTGAATTTACTTCACATAACAAAACTTTTACAAAGGAAATCGCTTATAAATATCCCACGTCTTCTGCCAACTGTATAGACCAAGCCGGTAAATTTGGAAACTTGGAGCTTAAACGTCTAGATGAAGATCTTATAAAAACTCTAGCTAAATTTACAACAATTTTTGTTCATGGAGCAGCAACTAAAGAACTGATACAAAACTACATTACATCTTGTACAAATTTATAAATATTGAAACCCTTGGAACAAAGGAACAAGAATGAACACGATCGAAATTGCTACTGCCTTGAAAAGTAATGCTAAAACAAAGAAGTTCTTTAAGGGGGTATTCCCATGTGATCAATTACCATCAAAAATACAAAAACCTGCCTGTGTGGTAGCCAACACTGATCCTGCAAATAGAAGTGGAACACATTGGATAGCATTTTTCTTTCCAAAAGCCGGTCCTGCAGAATACTTTGATTCATTTGGAGAATACCCCAAAAAAATCTTTAGGAAATTTTTATTGAACAATTCACATATTTTTACCAGCAATAAAAGACAACTTCAAAGCGCTTTTTCAAGTACATGCGGGCATTACTGCTGTGTTTTCCTCTATTCCCGATGCAGCGGAAAGGGTATGAAATCGTTCTTGAGGCAGTTTTCATCATCTGAATTTCAACTTAATGATAAAAGAATTGTAAAATTATATCGTCAGATATTTGTCAATGGTTTTAACAAAAATGGAGGGGCTTACTGCAATCAAATCTGTAACAGCAGATCGAGATGTGGTATACATAATAACTAGCAACTCCATGCAGCCAGTTTATCAGTAAATTTCTCTCAGAATGAAGCAATCTTCAAAGAAGAAGTCATGAACACAAACTACAATGAGTAATAAAAAATTAGATAAAGCAAAGAAAGTTAAAATCCCCTGTGAAAAACTTCTGCTGAGCTATACTTATTATCTGGATGATGGACAGAATCGTACAGTTACACTAGGTTTTGATCCTTACACATTTGACGCAAAAATAGTATTTCATCCTAATGGACGATTTCCAGTATCAGCTGTTTACTCAGAGTGGTCGTCTCTGTATAATCATCTAAAAGACTTGAAGATTAAAATGGAAATTAATGCCACAAAGGGGCAAGATGAACTTAAAACCTTGTATAAGATTCCAGTAGGACGAGGTAGTATGCAGTTACAATTCAGTGAACTTATCAGACTTTTCGAAATGTTCGACGTCTTCAATATTGTAATGTTCCACAATAACAACGCACCTTAAAGTGTAGAGGAATACTATCAAGCTTACCTCGAAGAGTGCCAGCACAAAAATGTTGTCAAGTTATCCGACAACGACTTTTTCATTCCAGCAAGAACATCCTATGTACATATAAACTATTCTAGATTGTTTTACGAAATACCTTTACTTTGCACGATTTTTGTTGTTTCTTATTAGAAGTTTTGTAAACTCTAATGTAAATAAAATTATAATTAAAATAAAAGACATGTTTTTATTCTATAATCCCATTTATTAACATGTATAAATATATATTTACACAATTTTGAACAGCACAAAGAATAACAGGTTGATTCTTGTGAATTGTACAAAAAATAGAAAAGTTAGTTAGATCGCTCAGCCTTGGCATATCAAGCTGCATTATTTCCGCTTCTGGTAAGTATTTTTTCACAAAATTGGCCTTGAATCCTCCTTTCAAGTATATAGTAGAATTGCGGAAATTTTCAAATATATCCACTAAGTTATTGTAATTACCGTCTCCATCCTCCCAGTCTAGTCCATTTACATTGTCTACGTCGTACCGGTTTTGCTCCTTTCTAAGCACTTCGAGATGTGTTTCGAATGTCTGAGTAACAATTATCACATCGCCTAGATAGACGAACACATGGTTTTCGAGCTCATCAGATAGAACTCGATCGATTAACCGCTGCCATGTTGCAGGCGAATTTTTAAGACCAAATGGCATTCTTCTGAATTGAAATAGCCTTCTGCCTGGAGCCGTGAAAGCAGTGTATTGTTTAGAAGATTCTTCCATTGGCACTTGCCAAAAGGCGGATTTAATATTCAAGGAAGACATGAATCTTGCGTCTCTCAACTTATCTAATGTGGCTGATGTATACGGAAGAGGATATGCATCTCTTTTTGTAACTTTATTAAGTTTTCGAAAATCTATACAGAAACGATAAGATCCATCCTTCTTCCTCACCATTACGATTGGTGATGACCAAGGGCTATTGGAGGGTTCCACCACACCTAACTCTAACATCTTATCCAGTTCCTCGTACACTACTTTTGCATTGCTGGAGAGAGCGGATAATAACGCTGCTTAATTGGAGTGGAGTCAGTCTGTATCTGGTGCTCCACTTTATTCGTGCAACCGAGATCTGTTCCCATGCTCCTTTCTGCGTGCTCGATAAGTTCATCCAATTTCTGTTTTTGACCCAGCGATAACTTTGATCTACTCTCGAGTGAACAAAACTGCCCCATATTATTGTCATCAACAAATCCCCAGTAATCTTCTTTTAAATTGGCATAAATCCCCATATCTTTCCAAAAATCCGTACCCAAGGTAATAGAGTGTGGAACTTCCGGAATGATTAGAACTGAAAAAAATTTGATGAATCCCGTTAGCTCAATTGGAATGTTTACTTCCCCTAGAACGCCAATCCTTTCCCCATTAGCCAACGAGACTGATTGAGCACCACGTTTATATATGTCTAGATTCATAGCCTTTAGCTTATCCCATCCAGGGCCACCAACAATCGTTCGCGATGCTCCCGAATCTAGAAGACCTAGCATGCTGACGTTGAAAACAGAAATTTTTAGAAAAGGTCGCACATCATTTTCCTCATGAGAGAAAACATAATCCAGCATCGCTGTTAATGTACGATCATTTGCTATAAAACATTGGGATTCATCACACAATCTACGAACAGTGGCGTCTTCGGGCATTCTATTGGAATTCAGCGTGACGCCTACTGCTGAGCTCTGCTCCCGTTTCCCGCTTGTTGTTGAGCTTGAGCTACATGATTGGTGGGATTACAATTAGGACATCTGGATCGAATAACACCCACTGACCCACAACCAAAACACCTCCTTTGTTCGCGACAATACCGGGCAGTGTGCCCCTCTCGTTTGCAATTTAAACACTTATATCGAAAACGCGGGGAGTTGGTTTCAACGGGTGAAATTTCTGCCTTAGCCGATGCTATATACGCCAAATCTGGTTCTACCAAATGGCTACTACGACGTGAAGGAGGGGGTATAAAGGCTTCTACTGATGACCTAACGGCCTCTAACTTTCTTCCCAATTCTACTAATTGCTGAGTAGTATCTACTTCACTTAGTCCCAACTGCGCTTGATAGAAAGGGCTCACATTGCGTATTAACACCCTCAATTGCTGAGCTACAGATACTGGGACTGTTAAACGCGAGAACATACTCTCAATAATTGCCACATATGTTCCTATCGATTCATCCTTGCCCTGAGTTCGCTTACGGATTTCATCCATCAAGCGATCGTCATAATCTGAAGGAAGATATTCTTTTCTCAGCTCCTTGACAAGGTCTGACCAATTATGTACTTTGTTTTTATTGGCGCGGTACCAGATTAGTGCTCGACCTTCGAAAAGATCAAAAGCTGATCTGAACAGTTGTTGTTTCGTAACTCCGCGAGCTTCGCTTAACTCAGTAACCCTCTCTAAGAATGAGTTAAGAGACTGTCCGGTTTCACCTGAAAAATGTACACCCCACTTATATATATCTACTCTGGAACGTCCGTTAGGTAACAGAGTTGAAGATAGAAAAGGTTCATTTTCCTCGTCTTCGGAATTGAGATCTAAACTAGTCCCTTCAGCTTTACTTTGTAAAGCGCCCAAAGCTAAAATCAGTGTGCCCTTCAGACAACTTTTTTCTTTTATCTGATCTGCCCCATCCGGTTCGCAGCGACCCAATCTACCTAGAGCCCATCGAATTTTAGTAAGCAGCTTCTTATAGTCACTACTACGCTCATCACCCACAAACTTATCTAATGCCTCGTTTATCTCTATTATTTTATTATTTAGTACCCCCTTATCCTCTTCAAATTTATACGGATAATCAGGATACTCCATCGATTCACATTTTTCAGTTTTTAAAGCAGCCCGGAAGAGCTTCCTCATATCATCTACCGATCCAACTTGTAGCCCTCTTATCGTTAATTCATACGCGAGCTCATCTTGACTAAGCCGATTAATATCCATTTTCTTGTTTACTTGTCCAATTCTGTAACCCGTAAAACTTTCAAATTTCAACCGCCTCTATTACTAAAATTTGTTGAATTGCTTTCTTTTTACGCACTTAATTCTTCAAAATAACTTCTCCGGAAAACCAGTCAATGACCAGAAGCCGTAATACTAACAAAAGCTAGCTCTAAACTATCTAAACTAAACAATCTAAAATACGCTCGTAGAGGGAAAATTTCACAATAATGACGGGGCTTGGAAACGAGATTATGGAATATTTAATATTCACAATGCTATATGCTTATGTATAACTAATCTTAATTATTAATTAAATTTAGGATTTTTAAATAAATTCACTGCTGGAAAAAAATATGTTACAGAATTCTAATATATCTGCCAATTTTCCATTACTTCAATGTGCATAGAAGCAATACCAAAACAACCTCCCTGAAAAGTAGGGGACCTGTCACAATAGACTCAGCTGAGTTTTGCATTTGAAGTTAAAAATAATAATATATCGCCATATACATATCTGTGTGCTGATTAATGAAAACACAGCACTGCTCGTCGCTGTAGGAACGGGACTTGTTTCACAATGATATCGCTCGATAATGCTACAAAAAAAAAAATTCTCGAGTTCATTGAGATCTAATATGGCAAGCTGATCAATAAAATAAATTTACTGGCTACGTGTATTTAGTAACTTAAACCTTAAATAACTTACGGAAAAAAATTCACAATTTCTTCGTCCAGGTGTATAGTATGTAAATATGTGTAACCATATACCTTTTATAGCATGCAAACACATAAAGTTGATAGATATGCCGGTTCGCTGAAACGTAAGATATTTAAGGTAAAAATAACTTTAAATAAAATAATTCAAAATATACCAAATAGAATTTCAACCACGTTCCACCATTCAGGCTAAGTTATCTTTATTAGCAAACGCTATATAGGTACTAATATTATGGACTCTTCACGATCGAGGGAATTAAGTTCCCATTTATTCCTTTTTCCCACAATTAATTGATTAGCTACAGATTAACACCAGCATGCACTAAACATTCACTGAAACTCACTGGATAATTTTGTTAAAAAAAAAATTCAAAACTTCTAGATAAATGCACTAGCCATGACAGGAGATTAAGAACTACTGCATCGATTGAACAAATGAGACCAAATAGGCATTCTGCTCTCGTATATGTATATATATATAATAATAGTTGATTCCGAATAAAAGCTGTTTTTCTCAAGCGAATCTTGATGTACGTAAACACCGATTTATGATAAACGAAATCTGTTGGCCGCTACCAGCTAGGTGATTTACTGTACCCAATTTCACAGGGAAATAATAATTTTTTTTTTTTATGAAATGTTAAGAATTTCCTTGTCACTTGTGCTTTACTATGCTTTGAGATGATTCCACTTAGAAATTCAATAAATTGACAGATTTTTTGTACTAATTCCTATTATAGATTGGCCCCACGTTGGCGCCAAAATGTTACTCTTGCCTAAGGCGTGAAAGGAGGCAGCTCTAGTGGAGATGGGTGAGGGTTTTAAATTAAAAGATGTTATGGGCGCCACGTGGTTTTGGGAGATACCACGAAACCTAAATTGAATGAAAGCACAAGGAATATAGAATTCAATTTTTAACTATATTATTCCACACTTTAACCAAAAAAAAAAAATATTATAAACACAGCTTTTACACCAAATGCTTTTTCTTTTTTCTTGGAAATCTAGTGAACAAAACGAGTATAAATGGTACTTAACTTTTGATCCTCTGCCCTTATGGAGAATCGCCAATCTAGTCACTCCCAAGCCTTTTTTTAAAAAAAACAAAAATCCGCAAACGGTCCAGAGCCTCAGCTTCTTACTGCACTTATTTCTTTTTTTTTGTTTTTAAATTCGATTTTTGTTATAACTTTAATTCTTTTCGTTTTCCTTTTTTTTTAAATCAAACCCTTTTTTTCTTTTCAACTTCTTGCCTGGTGATCTACTTTTTTCCTCCTATCTCGCCCACCGGAAGTGATCTTGCCTTCACCACGGAGAGCACAAAATGGCCGATATTTAGGGTGTACTAAATTAATGCTCTTTTCAATTCAAGCTTAGGTTCAGTTTCACTTTAAAAATTGTTATATTTTATTTGCATTTTCCAAGGCTGATTGTAATTAACTTATTTTGTCTATTTATTATTGTACACCTAAATGGTATAGGTTTCATGTCGAACCATGACTACTCCGGGTGGCTCACAACTCCTAAAAATACAAAGCGGGCTCTAATAAATTATAGTTTGAGTGCTTCTCAAAAAGTCCCTGGACGCGTTTCTTTGTACTTCGGTAATTCTTATTCTAATCAAGATATCTCCATATGAACAAGAGGATCTATGTACGCCTGTGCGATTAACTTAGTATAGTATAGAGATTATTACGGGAAAGAAAAAAATCGGAAATTATTTTAACTAAAATATACAATATGATGATGTGCAGGTATTTCTTTAGGAAGCTTTGATAATGTATCTGCCTTCCTGCAGCCGCTATTCACGTTCAGCATCCGGAAAAACAATTTTTGTAGAAGGTCGCATGAATTCTATGCCCAGGAGTAAATGTGTCAGTGTATTTAATATAGTTCCATGATACGTGGTCCTAAAAAAAAAAATATTCAAGGGCATTACTAGTTCCGAGATCGAAATATGTATTTAGAACACAATTATGACACATAACAATATATTCGATAAATAGACGTAATGTCTTCATACAAGGAATGAATGAAATCGGAATTAGATATTTTTTCTACAACGCCCATTCAAAGCAATGTATTAAAAACAGAGGAAGTGTCTTATAAACCCATAGCGTCACTTGGTCTGTTTTAGAATTTATATCGTTAGGACACGGTGATACATACCGTGATTTATCAAGCATTTATCTACGACTAAAAGTACAACTAGTTAAATTAAAAGATGGTAAAGAAGAATTATATACCGGTAATGAAATAATTACAATTAAAAACGCTGATGGAAAAGAGGAAGAAATTGAAGCTGACCCAGTTGGAGTTGTTAACAATGTTATGTACTCTCTTTTTCGACAATGCACAATATATTTAAATGGGAAATAGAGCTTACATTGAAAACCTGCTAAATTATGGAAAAGATGCTGCATCGACTCACTTGGAATCCGCCGGATGGTATCTCGATGACCGTAACATGGAAGTCATAGAAAGTGCAGTAGATGGACAACCTGTTGATTTAAATGAGGGGTATCTAAAAAGATCGAAATTGTTTTCAAAAAGTAATGTAGTGGAGTTAATGGGTAAAATTCATGGAGACATGTTTAATCAAGATAAACTGCTGATTAACGGTGTAGATCTACGTGTTGTGCTATCACTCGAGAAACCGGAATTCTATCTATTTTCCAAAGATGGTGACAGCTCGCCACGGATTAAAATATAGGAAGCGACAATGTACATGAATCATGTGACTGTTAGTCCGAATATTATGCTAGCACATGAGACCGTTCTCCAACGCTCAAATGCTGTATACCCATACAAACGTGTTGAAGTTAAGACTTATACCCTACCTGCAAATACATTCACATTATCATTAGACAACGTAGTTATAGGCAATTACCAAATTTACTCATTTTTGGTATGGTGGATAATGACGCGTATACCGGTAAACAAACAAAAAATCCATACAACTTTAAACATAACAACATCACGAGATTCAATTTGACAGTTAATGGAGTGCAAGTGCCAAATCAGCCTTTAGAATTTGATTATTCGAAAGAAAACCCTGTTAGTACACGTGGATATATCTCATTGTTTAAAGGTACCGGTATCCACTATTTCGATAAAGGCCATCAAATTTCGAAAAAATTCTTCGGCAATGGATGTTTTCTAGTTGCTTTCGACTTAACAGCAGATCTCTCATACAGTTCTGCATGCGGAAATTATTAAATCAAGGAATCGTACGAGTTGAGGGAAGGTTCAAAGAAGCCTTAAAAAACACAGTAACTTGTATTGTGTACGCAGAATATGATGGAAGTATAGAAATTGACAAATTCAGACCAGCATCACAATTATCCAAAGTTATTCATCATTTTATCTTTGAAGTGAAAACATAATGAGCTTAATGAGCTACTGCATTGTGAACGTAGAATACTTTTCAGGAGGCCATTTGACTTTCCTAAAAAGGATATGCTTCGCTGAATTTAATTCACATAACAAAACTTTTACAAAGGAAATCGCTTATAAATATCCCACGTCTTCTACCAACTGTATAGACCAAGCCGGTAAATTTGGAAACTTGGAGCTTAAACGTCTAGATGAAGATCTTATAAAAACTCTAGCTAAATTTACAACAATTTTTGTTCATGGAGCAGCAACTAAAGAACTGATACAAAACTACATTACATCTTGTACAAAGTTATAAATATTGAAACCCTTGGAACAAAGGAACAAGAATGAACACGATCGAAATTGCTACTGCCTTGAAAAGTAATGCTAAAACAAAGAAGTTCTTTAAGGGGGTATTCCCATGTGATCAATTACCATCAAAAATACAAAAACCTGCCTGTGTAGTAGCCAACACTGATCCTGCAAATAGAAGTGGAACACATTGGATAGCATTTTTCTTTCCAAAAGCCGGTCCTGCAGAATACTTTGATTCATTTGGAGAATACCCCAAAAAAATCTTTAGGAAATTTTTATTGAACAATTCGCATATTTTTACCAGCAATAAAAGACAACTTCAAAGCGCTTTTTCAAGTACATGCGGGCATTACTGCTGTGTTTTCCTCTATTCCCGATGCAGCGGAAAGGGTATGAAATCGTTCTTGAGGCAGTTTTCATCATCTGAATTTCAACTTAATGATAAAAGAATTGTAAAATTATATCGTCAGATATTTGTCAATGGTTTTAACAAAAATGGAGGGGCTTACTGCAATCAAATCTGTAACAGCAGATCGAGATGTGGTATACATAATAACTAGCAACTCCATGCAGCCAGTTTATCAGTAAATTTCTCTCAGAATGAAGCAATCTTCAAAGAAGAAGTCAGGAACACAAACTACAATGAGTAATAAAAAATTAGATAAAGCAAAGAAAGTTAAAATCCCCTGTGAAAAACTTCTGCTGAGTTATACTTATTATCTGGATGATGGACAGAATCGTACAGTTACACTAGGTTTTGATCCTTACACATTTGACGCAAAAATAGTATTTCATCCTAATGGACGATTTCCAGTATCAGCTGTTTACTCAGAGTGGTCGTCTCTGTATAATCATCTAAAAGACTTGAAGATTAAAATGGAAATTAATGCCACAAAGGGGCAAGATGAACTTAAAACCTTGTATAAGATTCCAGTAGGACGAAGTAGTATGCAGTTACAATTCAGTGAACTTATCAGACTTTTCGAAATGTTCGACGTCTTCAATATTGTAATGTTCCACAATAACAACGCACCTTAAAGTGACGAGGAATACTATCAAGCTTGCCTTGAAAAGTGCCAGCACAAAAATGTTGTCAAGTTATCCGACAACGACTTTTTCATTCCAGCAAGAACATCCTATGTACATATAAACTATTCTAGATTGTTTTACGAAATACCTTTACTTTGCACGATTTTTGTTGTTTCTTATTAGAAGTTTTGTAAACTCTAATGTAAATAAAATTATAATTAAAATAAAAGACATGTTTTTATTCTATAATCCCATTTATTAACATGTATAAATATATATTTACACAATTTTGAACAGCACAAAGAATAACAGGTTGATTCTTGTGAATTGTACAAAAAATAGAAAAGTTAGTTAGATCGCTCAGCCTTGGCATATCAAGCTGCATTATTTCCGCTTCTGGTAAGTATTTTTTCACAAAATTGGCCTTGAATCCTCCTTTCAAGTATATAGTAGAATTGCGGAAATTTTCAAATATATCCACTAAGTTATTGTAATTACCGTCTCCATCCTCCTAGTCTAGTCCATTTACATTGTCTACGTCGTACCGGTTTTGCTCCTGAGCACTTGGGGAAAGCTCCTGGTGCGGGTGTGGGGATGCCAAATGGTACACCATTGGTATAATTGCACCATGGGATAAAACTGCTAGTTCTTTTGCAAAATAATTTCCTCTGTTACCACATACAAACTGAATATCAAAAACCACTATACTCATGTTGCAGTGTTGCAGATAACCAATTAAATAAAAACCTTGAAAACTAAATGCTTTATATATATTTTCTACGCAGCCATTTGTAATTAATATATGAATTATTACACAATCGAAAGCGATATTGCTATACAACTTTCTAAAGTAAAAATGGTACACCCATTCTGTATAAAAATCGAGCGCCTTCTTTGAGGAAACTCAGTTTAAATATATTGTTGTACAGGTTAAAATATTACTTTCTGCAATTTTAAAATGGAAGTGAATAAGTTTAAGGCCAGATCTTTAAAAAAAAATCTAAAGCTTCTAAAGACAGTGATATCTTACACACACTAAACAATACTTAAAGTCGATTCTATCCACAACGAATATGGAGAAAAGAAAAAACTATAGGATATTGAGCGCAAAGAGAAACACCACACGTTTTGGCCAGAAGATAATGTTGGAACTGGAGAAGTACGTGCTGTTTCTTCCATCACACTACAACGAAATTACAGAGGACATTTTGGATACCATGTCTACAAAGAAAAATTTTTTTGTCTCCAACGATGGAGAATTACAATTTAGCCAAAATGATGTTATACATCATGTGGATAAAGTTGATGTAGATCTAAGTGGTTATAGTGAATAATGTAAATAAAAATAACACTTTTTCTTAGTAAATTTATTTTCTCTACATTTATTTATTATAATAAATACAAAAACTCTTAAAACTTTCGCACTCTTTTAATTCCTTTATCACTTTCCGAATTGACTCGATTGTTGTTGTTGATAAATATATGACATGCAAACATGTCGAAAGCTGCCTGAACTGGTCTTGTAGTGGGTAAGTCCAATATCTCTGAAAACGGTAGAGTTTTGACGTGTATATCAGGCCCATTAAAGTTCTCGTAGCACAGATATTTTAATAGTAAAATGTTACTTAACATCTGTACTACGGATAAGTATGCATTAATATCCTCTACCACCACATCCATCATGACCTGATGGCCATGAACCGATAACAAATTCTTTTTTTACGAGGGGTGCATTCCTACCCCTGTAAACTGCACTCTGGCACGACGATCCCGAATGATGGCTACAAGCTCTTTTAGAGTATAAATTGCCTGCATTTTTACTCTTTTTGTATATTTATAATTTTTTTAAATTAAAGCTTTTATGCGCTTTTTAAATCCTCTGGATTACCACTTTGAACTAATTTTCTATTAAACAATTTTGCGCTTTTATACAGTAAAAATCTTATTAAATGCAATAAAGTAATTACAGCTTTAGTCAGAAGATGCGCTTAATTATTCTTAGAGTGAATGTAAGATTAGAAAATCTATTGAATGCAACAAAGTAATTATAGCTTCAGACGGAAGTTGCACTTAATTATTCTTAGAGTGAATGTATTTTCATAGACTTGAAAGTACAACAGGTTTTTATGTAGCACAACTTCGGCTTTGTACTACTTTCAATTACACTGTTATCATAAAAATGTAGCTAGCATACTAAGTGTTTCCCTTCCTTGTTGTTCAATATAATTGCGCGAGAGTTTATATAAAGGAAATAATTCTTTAATAATCAGTGAGACTGTTTTACGGATTACCATCATCGAGATTTTCAAAATAAAAGTTTTTATTAAATAGGTGTAAAATGTCAGATTATTTTACAGTAACTAAGGACATTTCTACCATGGTTAAACGGTTTAACCTACGCGGGCGGAAATTAGAATTTAAAATTAATCCTGTTGCCGAAGGTGTCGACCCTGTAACATGGATTAAAAACGCAGTCACAAAAATAATTACGGTCGCGTTGGAAAACGTTTCCGGGTTGATTATGTCGGTATAACGTTTTGCGGGAAAAGTTTTGAAGAGCGTGGCCCCGGATGGTGAAGTTTAAGCCTGCTTCCGATGTAAAAATGGAGGATGTGTGGGAGATGATTGCAAAAATTTTTCAAAGTAATTCATCAGGTAATAACTTTCTACCTATATTTAGACAGAAAGATTAAATTCTTTGTTAATTTAGGGCTAGCAACGGATACCTTCTGCCTGTCGGTTCGTTTACCACAGGGGAAAGGAAGAGACTGTTGCAGAAAATATAACACTTTTGATGAGGAGTGTTTGAAGCGAAGAGGCATTGTACAAATAAAAAACAATGATAACCTTTGTTTGTTTCGAGCGTTAGTTGTGGCAGTTGCACATGTATCAAAGGATGAAAAATACATCAGCATCAGAAAAGATCTTGGAAAAATTCAACTTCAACAAGCAAAGGAATTGAAGGAAAAATGCAGGGTAACCATACCCAATGGTGGAGCAGGTGTTGTTGAGCTGCAAAAAATCCAGGATTATTTGCCCGATTTTAAAATTGTTGTTTATCAATATGGGACAAACGGTCGTGATGTTGTATTTGAAGGCTCCAGCGAAGGACCACATCTAAATTTGCTGTATCACAGAGGACATTACAACGTTATAACTTCCCTGACTGCTGCCTTTTGCTGTAGTTATTTTAGCGAGTATTGTCACCAGCCTTATAACACTAAAAATTCTCACCGATGTGAAAAATCATGTCCCTGTTGTCAACAGACCCCCGTATGTAACAATAGATCTTTCAGTGTATTATGTGAAAGTTGCAATCGAAATTTTAGAGGACAACAATGCTTTGATAACCATATAAGTTCTAGTTCGTCAGGAAAGGGTAGTGTTTGTGCAAAAGTGAAAAGATGTAATAACTGTCTAAAAACATACAGTGCAAATAAAGACCACATGTGCGGAGAATTTTTTTGTAAAATTTGAGAAAAATATGTGTTGTCAGACCATTTGTGCTACATTAAACCCGCTGAAAAACTGCTTCCTACAACAGATGTTTTATTTATATTTTATGATTTGGAAACGCGACAAGAAGAAACAATATCTGAAAAAAATTTTAACGGAGTAAAACGGTGAAGTTAAAAAACATGAACCAAACTTGTGCGTATTTAATCAAAGATGGGATAAGTGCATTAATGAAATCAAGTTAGTGTTTTGCCAAACGTGTGGTTTTAGAACTGTAATTTACAAGGACAATGTAATCGAAAAAAATTTAAAACATTTATTAGAAATTAGAAAAAAAAATTAAAAAATTAATAGTGATAGCACATAATGGTCAGGCGTTTGACCACCAATTTATTTTACATTATATACTTCAAAACACCGACAAAACTCCACAAAGATAATTCTAATGAAACTTGAGAATTTAAAATTTCTTGATTCGTTAAATTACTTTCCAATGTCACTCTCGAAATTGCCTAAAGCATTTGATTTTGATATTTCCCTCATTTATTTAACACTGTGGAGAATCAAAACTACACCGGAAAAATACCGAATATCAAGTATTACAACGCTGATGAAATGAAAAAAGAAGACCGTAAATTGTTTTTAAAGTGGTATGAAGAACATAAGGATGATTACTTTGACTTACAAAATGAGTTGGTTGAATATTGTGTCAGTGACGTACAAATACTAACAGAAGCTTGTTTAAAATTTAGAGAACTAATGCTGAAAGAGTGCAATGCGTGTCCGTTTCTGGAGGCAACTACAATTGCTTCTGCCTGTAACCTTGTTTTTCGTCGTAATTTCCTTAAATCAGACACTATTGGAATAATACCAAGGCGCGGATATCGAAATTCTGACAATCAATCCGAAATAGCTATACTTTGGTTGTTATGGGAGGAATCTAAGCGAAAAATTAACATCTTACACGCGGCTAAACAAAAAGTAGTTGAAGTTAAAGGAACTAAAGTTGATGGATATTGTATGGAAACAAAACAGGTGTTTGAGTTCCACGGTTGCTATTTTCATGGGCATCCTAAATGTTTGAGGTATAACAGAGATCAGCCTTTGTACGATGACACCAATGATTCATTAAACAGACGGTATGAAGCAACAGCTTCTAAAACAGAAAGATTACGAACACTTGGCTATGAAGTAATTGAAATGTGGGAATGTGAATTTCATTTAGAAAAGAAAAATAATAAAGAAATAGAACAGTTGGTTGATCATCCCCTGCTCGCCAATATTCCATTAAACCCGAGAGATGCCTTCTACGGTGGAAGAACATGAAACGTTTTTACGTATTATAGGTGCAAACCCGATGAAAAAATTAAATACATAGATGTGTGCTCCTTATATCCACGGGTATGCAAGTACGGGAAGTTTCCTATTGGCAATCCAAAACTATACATTGGTCATGAAAATTGCACAAAGGTAGATCTTAAAAAGCGCAATGGATTGATTAAATGTAGAATGTTACCTCCTCAGAACTTATTTCATCCAGTTTTACCTATTAAGGAAAATAATAAATTAATGTTTACATTATGTTATGCCTGCAGCAAAACTAAAGAACAAGATGCGGACTGCAGCCATAATGACAATGAAAGAGCATTATTGGGTACATGGGTGATTGACGAAGTCAGAAAATCTCTGGAAAAGGGCTACCGAATTCTTAAAATCTATGAAATATGGAGTTATGAAATAGAGCAATACGATACTGTAACATCTAGCGTAGGACTTTTCACGGATATGATGAATAAATTTATAAAAATGAAGCAACAAGAATCCGGATGGTCAATTGATTATCATACCGAGGAAAACAAGTTAAAGTATATTCAAGACTTTTTTGAAAAGGAGGGTGTAAAATTAGATTTTTTGGAGATTGGTAATAATCCTGGATTAAGATCGTTAGCCAAATTGATACTGAATTCCTTTTGGGGTAAATTTGGTCAACGAGAAAATCAACCTAAGACACGTATAATTAACAAGACTGAAGAACTTTATTCCATGTTTACTAATCCGGCTGTTGTAATTTGTCATATTTTACCAGTCAATGAAGATACCCTCATAGTAAATTGGGAACACAGAAATCAAGCCGCAGACTATTTAAAAACCGTTAATGTTTGTATTGCAGCTTATACGACCTCGCAAGCGCGCCTCAAATTGTACAGCTATCTTGAAATGCTTGGTGAAAGAGTATTGTATTATCACACAGACTCTGTAATTTACGTAAGCCGAGGTGGTGAAGTTGAACCGGAAACAGGCCAATTTGTTGGAGACAAGACTTAAAAATTATCAGCTCAGGTCGGAGAAACGTCGATTCCTGCAAGACCATAGTTCTGTTCCATATGGTTTTAAAAGAAAACGACCAGATTAAAAGCCCAGCACTAGTACTATTTTAGAGATGTATGGCGCAATCTCATTTGTTGTTGTTGTTTAGGCAAACCAATCAGTCAATAATTAAATAAAACAATAAATCAACTACTACCAGTTTTCTTTGTTTATTTCCACTCCCCGTCATTTCAGCTCGTTTAACAGTACTCAGGGTCAGCAGCCCCGTCGTTTACTTTACCATTCCCAAATGAAAAATTGTTTCCATGGCACGCGCATTCTTAAGCATGTGACAAAAAGCACTACTCACCGGTAAACTTAATTTCTTTCAAGCCGGCGCCTCATTTGCATATTGCACAAGATCTTTGATTATTTTCAGCCCACCGCTTACCTCTAGCAGCGCTGCGTGACGTCACTGAACCCAGCTACCAGGTGTGCACATGACTCAAATAATAACCTATCAATAAATCATCTAACAACATACAATTAACTACTCATTACTCAACATTTGCATACTTAATGACTACTAACAATCACCCGTTATCAATAACATACAATTAACTACTCACACCAAAACCGGTTTTGGTTCCCAGGCCCAAGTGCCCCATTACCTACTTCCCTGATCCGTTACTAGCTGTTTCGGTAGCGAGTACCGGCTGAGGATTTGCTCAAACAAGGCCTGGGCTACCGTGTTCGCTTTTTGGTCTGGTATCGCCACGAAATCTACAAATCTAGTCAGATCATCCATCATAGACAAGATGTACTTGTTACCCTTGTGACTGACTGGCAAAGGTCCAACTAAGTCAACATAGACTTTCTCAAATGGTCTTTCCGCGATTTCCGTCACTACTAATGGCATCTTGATGACTCTAGCGCGCTTATTTTTTTGGCAAATCGTTCAACGTTTAACATACCGAGCTTTCAGCCTTCATTCCCTTCCAACGGTAGAAGCGCTTCACTCTGTTGGACGTTTTGTTCCTTCCAAAGTGTCCTCCAAACCTAGAGTCATGATAATCTCTTAGAATTAGCTCAATCACTTCTGAATTGGTCACCAGTTTTGGTTCTGGTTTCTTCAGTTTTTCTTCGGTGATTATTCAGTCCCTTCAATGCTGTTACCTTCGTTTTCAGAATCTCGCAACGGTATTTGTTTTGGTTGTTCCCTTTCTTTCTGTTCCCTAGCTTGAGCACGAGTTATTGCAAGGCATGGGTACTCCTTGTTATGATATGACTCAGGTTCTTCAATGTGCCTTGGAATTCTGCTTAGGGCATCGGCATTACCATTTTCCTTTCCAGTTTTATATATAATCTCAAATTCATACTCCGATAGGTGTTGGTGAAATGTGAGCATACGGGAAGTAGTGTCCTTCACCTTGAAAACTCCCCGTAGCGGTTGGTGATCCGTTACTATTTTGAAAGGTTTGCCCAGAAGGTAGCACCTATAGTTCCGTACTGCCCACACAATGGCCAACATCTCACGCTCTGTAGTGGAGTAGTTTCTTTCTGCCATGTTCAAAGTACGACTAGCGTAACTAATTGGCTTGCCCTCTTGCTCCAGAACTGCCCCTAAAGATTCCCCACTTGCATCAGTGATTACCGTAAATTCCTTTGTGAAATCCGGATATATCAAGAGTGGTGGTGTAGTAAGAACTTCCTTGACACGACTGAAAAAAGCCTTTTCACACTCGAGTCCCCATGTGATCTTAACGCTTTTTTTTAATAAACTATTAATGGGTGCCAATATTTTTGAAAAATTCGGAACAGATTTCCGATAATAATTGGCTAGCCCTAAAAAAGATTGAACCTGACGAACAGTTTTTGGTTTTGGGAAATTTTGTACTACTTCTACTAATCGTTTATCAGGCTTTACTCCTTGTGCTGAACAAATATGGCCCAGATACACTACCTCTTTCCTTAAAAACTGACATTTTGAAGGCTGCAACTGAAGGTTGTGTTCTCTGAAATGCTAGAAAACTGCTCGTAGTTTGCTGTTATGTTCGTCCAAACTCTTAGCAAATATCACGACATCGTCGAGATACACGAAGCATTTAATCCCTTGAAGTCCCGTTAGAATTCCGTTCAGTAGGGATTGAAAAAATGGGGGGGCCGTTTTTAAACCAAATGGTAATCGTTTATAATGGAAATTATTAAAATTGGTACTAAACGCCGTTTTTTCTCTGTCTTTTGGGTCGATTAATACTTGGTGGTACCCGTTAGCTAAATCTAACGTGGTGAAGTATCTAGAATGACCCAAACGATCTAAGATGCCTTCAATTCGGGGAAGGGGATAAGAAAAGAGGATGCATACTTGTTTAGTTCTCTGAAGTCTACACATAGCCGATACTTTCTTTTACCGTTATCATCTACTCCTTTCTTAGGAATTAGAAGTACGGGGAAATTAAATGGACTGTCACTAGGTTCGATCATATCGTCCTCGATTAATTTTTTGAGTTGTTCCTGACACTCTTCTCGATGGGCTTCTGGCATGCGATATAGCTTTTTGTGTATGGGGCCGTATTAGCCATTAACGGTAACTTAAAGGTCTTCGTCGGGGTGTATGACAATTTATCGCCTGGCAAATGAAAGATATCACTGTATTCGCAGCAAATATGGGTTACTGCTTCCCTTTCTTCGAAGTTAAGGTCTTCTCCCAGCACCAGTGATTCCTTCATAAGCTTGAGCCATTGTTGGCGATTATCAATCTTACCCTTATCCCGTCCTAGTGGATGCACAGTATACTTACTCAATTTTTCAAGCCTCGGCCTGAAATTCACTAGTTCAACGGGCTCACCTCCTGCGTTAATAATACCTACCCACGCTTTACCGTTCCTTGGCTTAATTATAGCATTCCCACAATACGCTCCTGGCCTAATTTCTTCCGCCATGCACACTAAATCTTCCTCACCTGTGACAGGAATTTCCAACAGCCGCTCTGTTCTTGGGTTCAGCTTAATTCTTGTCGCCTGAGTGCTTTTACTCTTTCCTAAGTAATACTTTTCCTTTCGCTGTGTAAGATGTACCTTTTCGCTCTGAGCCTCTGCGTAAGCTGTAGCTTTAGAGAGGTCGCGCTGGACTTCCATGCGAGGAATTTCCAGCTCCTTTTCCCGTTTTCCTGCTACACCTTCTTGTTCTCTGCTCCCCATCGGTTTAGTCCTATTGATGGGTGCTTCTTGAGAATCTTTTTGATTCGTTCGCGTGCTAAGAGACTCGACCAATTGTACGCAAGGCCACTCCTCAGCTGTTAGAGCTGGCTGTACATCATCTTCTTTTGGAAAAGTCATCTTTCTTTCTTTTATTTCACCATCTAGGTAAGATTCTACTTCTGAAAGATACTTTGTGAGGCTATCTGATACCACGCCCGCTTTGGATATAATGTCGCACAAGGCTGCGACTCCATTCTTCATTCGTTGCTGAATCTCTTTTGGGGAAGAATACACTGACTCATCTTTCTGGATAAACTGGTGATGATTGTCCTGGGTGCTTTCCTTCAAAAAGAGATTTTTCTTCCTTTATTTTCTCCATGCCTTTCACTGACAGTTTTCCATTTATACAATCAATGACTGCTTTGTCCTTCAGGAACTCGATCCCCAGAATACCGTCAGCTGGAATCGAATTAGTGTCATAAATGGTGTTAAACTCGCATGGCTGTTCTACTCCACCCATGCGTAGTGTGGCTTTGCAAGTTCCAATTGAGCTTTCTTGTGCCCCAAACAACCCTCCAATCATTATTTTCTTGAGAGTTTGTATAGGCGTGTTTCCTTTAATACGATTTACCTTAATTATATTACATGTTGGACCTGTATCTACTAATAATGTTAATTTACCTGGTATACCTATATCCGATTCTACTGAGATAATGCAGTTATTTAACAAACTTAACTCTATGACACTGGCTTCTTTTTGTGAGGTCTTCATGGTCTTGAATTCCGTTAATTGAAGGCAGCTGCGGATAATTCCCCCAGCTGCCGCTCCCCGTTTCCCTTCTTTAGAGCTCTAAAGCTCTTGTTCCGCTAGATATTTCTTCAAGCAGTTTGCGGTATAATGATCGCAGGTTCTACATATTTGGCAATAAAGGATTTCTGGGTCTGTTTGCAGCTGTCCTGGAGAACCAATTTAAGTATCCGCAAACCTTATGCTTTGTCTTCGGCAACTAGCAGTATCGTGACCATAGTTTCGGCATTTTAAACAGTATGGTGCCTGTTTTCTTGATTGGCATTCCCTAGCAATATGCCCCCTTTGCCCACACCGGAAGCACTGGATGGGCCTAGGCGGCGTTGCCTTAGCCTGTGATCCACGATATATTCCTGCTGCTGCTGGAGATGGGCCCTTCTGTACGGCTTCTCTGAATGCTCTGCTGGTATTATTGTTGAAACCATTAGTCCCCCAGCTATCTCGCATTGTTTCGAAATTCAGTTTTCGCCCACTTCCCCAGACTTCTGGTTCTCTACTCTGGAGCCTCGTTGCATCTTTCTCGAAATAACTCGCTTCTTCTTGTACTTCATCTAAAGATTGGAATCTCCTTCCCGTCAGATGTACTTGCGTTGCCTTATTCCCTACGCCTGCTTTAAAAGTAGCCACTGCGTCAGCTTCCATTTCTGCTATTAGTCCACCTTCCTTATTTGGGTACTTAGCTGTGACTGCTGTTTTAATTTTGTCCAACAGCCCTTTCATTCTGTCAGCGATTTGTCGAATGTCCTCTCTAGGTCGTTGTTTACACTCCAGCATTTCCGTACGTATCTCACTGAACGTTTTTCTTGGCGTATATCCAGTTGTAATACCTTGCTGCAGAGTTTCAAAATCCTTCGGCTCCTGGGAACACACTAGATAATAAGCGTCATCTGTAAGCCGAAATTTCACACATTTGATAAAGATAGCTTTTTTTTCAGTAGTCAATTGATCGTAGAGTTCCTTGCTACAATTCAGGAAACGGTACAATTCTTTGCCCAGCTTTGGTGACCTTTCCCCAGAAAATAATGGTATATATTTGGATGCCATATCTTGCCTATCTTTCGTTTCTCGTGGTTTATCCCAGAACACTAATTTCCTTGGTGTCCACTTCTTACTGACTTCTTGCCTGTGTACTTTCTCTTGCGGCAGTGGACCCTCGGCTCTTAATTCTGTCTCCAGCTCCCGGCTGCCTCTTCTGCTTCCTTCAGTTGCTATTCCAAAGACAATATTTTCTTTACTAGACCCTTGTTCTTTCTTTTATCTTCTTCTAACAATTGTTCTGCTTGGATCTCACCTCTTTGGATCACGTCGAGTGTAGCCGTTACCAGCAAGTCTAAGGCTTCGCCTTTCGTACAGGACTTGGCAGCTTTATTCCACTCCTGAATCAATTTTCTCGATTCTTCACTTGATGTTCGTTTTTGCAACTCTGCCGTGAGATGCTCTCCAATATACTGCCAGTCTTGCTCGTAGCTTTCTAACTTCTCCTTACACTGTTTTAGCTCCTGCGATCTTTCCTCTAATTCCTTCTCTTGAGTTTCGAACCGTAACAGTTGCTCTCTTGTCAGTACATTACTTCTACCCACCGACATTGAAGTATGAACCAGAAGATCATCTAATTCTTCTCTCTTTTCCCTCCAATCCAAGCCTAATTACATATATATATTATATATAATACCTAACCAAGAAAAAAATCTCACCCAACAAAACAACTTACACAAAAGTTAATTAATTTTAAACAGCACCTAGTAAAACTAATTCAAATTTTTCCCAATTTTCTCATTCAATCTCACTTTCTCCTGCCTTTTGTAACCTAAATGCACCCTAGATTAACACCTTAATCCCAAACGTTACAGTCGACTTGACTTTTTGTGTGAATCACGAAGACATAACCCCAACCCTCAGCAGATATCAATATCGAGACTTATAATCTCTGTTTAAAACGTGACGATTCAGACAAATATAGCATATACTCTATCAATGCTATAACAAGCGCGAAGTAGCTTCGAACGAACAGGAATGAAATCCAACTTTTAAGCGGAATTATTGAAAACAACACTATACTTAATTACCAAAATTTTGTGACGAAGTCACAAATAGAATTTTAAATCTATAAACATCCGTTAATACATACCGCATAACAAGCAAGTAGTGCTTAACCAAGTTGACTAAGTGATGTGTTTACAATGACGTAAAATTTAAATGTTCATATGTGAACCAACCCTCTTGATGTTCCATGAATGATGGTAACTCAGGATGTCTGAGAAGTCAAATGTGGAATGGAAACATCAAGACGGCCACACTTTCAGGTCTATAAAAGGCGAGTAATCACCGAGAAAAATCAGTCGATCATCAAGCTTCGACTAGCTAAGAACTTCTCAGTTTCTAGCTAACAGAAGAAGTAATCGACTCAATTTCCTACCGAATGTGAGGTTTCCGCATTTGAGACTTACCTATCATCCCGTATCTAGTAATATTTCCGCTCCTACCGAATGTGAGGTTTCCGCATTTGAGACTTACCTATCATCCCGTATCTAGTAATATTTCCGCTCCTACCGAATGTGAGGTTTCCGCATTTGAGACTTACCTATCATCCCGTATCTAGTAATATTTCCGCTCCTACCGAATGTGAGGTTTCCGCATTTGAGACTTACCTATCATCCCGTATCTAGTAATATTTCCGCTCCTACCGAATGTGAGGTTTCCGCATTTGAGACTTACCTATCATCCCGTATCTAGTAATATTTCCGCTCCTACCGAATGTGAGGTTTCCGCATTTGAGACTTACCTATCATCCCGTATATCTAATAATATTTCCGCTCCTACCGAATGTGAGGTTTCCGCATTTGAGACTTACCCCGTTTTCCTATATTTACCCATATAAAAGAGTAAAAAAAGGTTGAGATGTAAAAAAAAACTAAAGCGGATTTAACCAACATAAAAGTGGAAAACAATACAAAATGTATTAGGTTAAGTTTGTGAAACCTTCTGACAGAAAGGTTATTAATAATTGTGTTAGTTAAGTTTTTAAGGTTGTGTAAGTGTCATAAACAATAAAGTGACAAGTTTACCTTATGGAAAAGGGGTAAACATAGCTTGTAAATAGTATTAAGATCCTAAGGTTGTGTAAGTGTCATAAACAATAAAGTGACAAGTTTACCTTATGGAAAAGGGGTAAACATATTTTGTGTATAATATTAAGATTTTTAAGATTGTGTAAAGTGTCATAGACAATAAAGTGACAAGTTTACTTTATGGAAAAGGAGTAAACATAGCTTATGTAATAGTGTTAAGTTTGTAGAATTAAAAAACCAACACATGTGTGAAATAATTTTTAATTTTTAAATAAAAATATTGTTCAGTATCCCATTAAAAAGTGTTCACCTCTAAACGTCAAAACCTGGTAATTTATTTCTTCTTCTTCCCCGTCGTTGAACGCATTGACCCTGGCGTAACTCCAAAGCTGACCCGCAACGTTCAACTCAAATATCAACGATTACAAAATGGCGCCCGAGCAGGGACTCTCTTTTCTGCCACTGAGGAGACGTCAGTGAATGAAGTAGAGTAGTCACCGTATATATCCAGAAAACCAGACCGAGAAGAAGATAAATACCAGTGTATAAAATAAACAATTCCCGTAAACAAAAATTATATCTGTGTGATCCGTGTATAAAAATATTAAATAAAATAATCATGACCGAAAAAAATGAAATAACCGTCAGTGCCATCTACCAACTGAAAAAGGATGACCTAGTCATTGAATTAGACCAAAGGGGTTTAAAAACTAGTGGAACCGTGGAGGAACTGCGAAAACGTCTTGCAGACAGTGTAAAACGTGAACAAGCTCTTCAAGAGGAGGAACAAAATCAATTAAAAATGGTGTCAACCGAAACTAAGACCGATAAAATGACACATCCGATTACAAATACATCCGAAACCCAGACCGATATATTGATAACTTCGATCATCAATACCGAAACACAAACCGATAAGCAAAGATTGCAGCCGAATATACCGCCAACACGCCTGAGTGTTACCGACAAGGAGACATCTTGTAACAATATTCCAAATATTCCGTACCCGATAGAAATCCGAGACCGACCACTTTCAGACGCTGACATTATGGATAAAGTCAGAAAATGGAATGTGAGATTTGACCAAGGTCAAGATCCGTTAAATTTCCTCGAGAGAATTGAGGAAATGGCACAATGTTACAGTATACCAACCGACCGAATGTTAAATACATTACCCGAGCTGCTGACAAAGACAGCACTAGCATGGTATCGTAACAACCGATAACAATGGACAACATGGGATGAATTCATAAGTGACTTCAAATTGTTTTTCCTACCACCACGTTTCAATATTAAACTAGCCGATGAGATCCGAACTAGGTTACAGAAACCTAAAGAAAGGGCCAAAGATTATATCACGGCCATCCAGTCACTCATGCGCTGGCAAACAAACGTGTCAACCGAAGAGAAACTTGAACGAATTTATGAAAACATGTTACCAGAATACCGCCTATACATCCGAAGGAAAGATTTCCGTAAACTGTCTGAACTTATTCAACTCGCAGAAGAGTATGAATATATTCAAGTTCAACAAAAATCCCGCAACACCGAAACACAACCGATCCGTCAGATGAATAGACCACCACAAAACACCCCAGCCTTGCCAATAAACGTTTCACATATAAGGCGAGAGAGCTGTTGGAGATGTGGACAACTGGGACATCGTAGACACGAATGTCAAAATCCGGCAAAAATATTTTGTTCACAGTGTAGGAAACTAGGTGTACTGACTAGAGACTGTCATGGTATGAACAGACCGTTAAAAGACCAAGGGATACCGGAGAGACAAGGCAGCCGAGTATCCCAGAACCAGAACCAGACGCCTTAAAAACCAGTCTACCCGATACAACTATGATAGATGTACACTATGAGGACGACCGATACTTCATCACCATGTCAATATTTGAAACACCGTGTATAGCACTCATAGATACTGGAGCTGCTAAATCATTTATTGGTGATGAAGTCAAAACACTGCTGGAATTACATAATATTCCTCCGATATCATGTTCTTTGAGAACTGGAATGGCGAACAGTAGTGAATTTAAAATCCACCAGTCATATATGGTGGACACACAGTGGAATAATCATAAAATTTCACATTTATTCTACTACATGCCAAATCTAGCCGAAACCATCATACTGGGTGTAGACTTTCTTCGGAAAGCTGACATATCAGTAAAAATATGGAACCAGGAAATTTCACCAGGAATCATGAACATTGAAGAGGAAATATCCGAACCAGCAACATGTACAGTGGTAATACCCGACGAGATAGATAACATACAGGAAAACCAAATAACCGAATTCCTGTCCACTCAAATTCAAAGATTTGACAAAATCTCCGGACCCACTCCGATTTCACATCACCATATCCGAATGAAACATGACAGTCCAATAAAACAACGTTACTTTCCGAGGAACCCCGCTATGAAGGAAATTATAAACTTGCAAATAGATGAACTTCTTGCCGAAGACCAGATAGAACCGTCAAAAAGCCCATACAGTTCACCCATCGTACTAATACGTAAAAAACAGGGCGGATGGAGGCTATGTATTGACTACCGACAAATAAATGAACATTCCGTTAAAGACGCCTATCCGTTACCTCAAATCAACCATATACTGGATAAATTGAGAGGCGCAAAATACATTTCTACGTTAGACTTAAAACAAGGTTATTGGCAAATACCACTGACAGTAGAATGCCGACCATATACAGCATTTACCATTCCCGGTCGAGGTTTGTTTCAATGGAAAGTTATGCCATTCGGACTTCATTCCGCACCCGCTACATTTCAGCGAGCTCTAGACCAAGTAATCGGTCCGGAAATGGAACCATATGCTTTTGCATATCTGGATGACATTATTGTTATTGGTCGTACTCTGGAGGAACACTTGGAAAAATTAAAAGAAGTGTTTGACAGACTCATAGCTGCAAATCTAAAAATTAATCCCGACAAATGTGATTTTCTGAAAGAAAAAATCCGATATCTGGGACACGTTGTCAGTTCACAAGGTATACATACCGACCCGTCAAAAGTTGAAGCCATAAGTGCACTTTCCGCACCGACAACTGTCAAAGAAGTTAGACAATTTTTGGGTATTGCATCATGGTACCGAAGATTTGTGCCGTCCTTTTCTACCACAGTAGCACCAAAAACTAAACTACTGCAGAAAAAACATAAATGGAACTGGGGACCAGAGCAACAACAGGCATTTGAAGTATTAAAACAAAAATTAACCGAGTCACCAATACTAACCTGCCCAGACTTCACACAACCATTTATACTTCAAACTGATGCTAGCCAAGAAGGACTAGGAGCCGTACTCTGTCAAGAACTAGATGGTGCAGAGCATGTTATAGCCTACGCTAGCCGTATGTTGAATAATGCCGAACAAAAATATTCCGTGACAGAGAAAGAATGTCTAGCCGTTGTATGGGGCATTAGGAAAATGAGACCGTACTTAGAAGGCTATAAATTTACAGTCATCACCGACCATCAAGCGTTAAAATGGCTTCATTCGCTTGAAAATCCGTCTGGCCGACTCGCAAGATGGGCTATCGAAGTTCAGTCTTACGACTTTGATGTTAAATACCGACGAGGAAAATTAAATGTAGTAGCTGATGCACTGTCCCGTCAACCGTTAAAGAATACAGAGTCACAAACCTCTCTATTCACCTTGCTTTCGTCTATTGAAATAAACTCCGAATGTCCATGGTATCACAACAAACGTTACCAAATTCAGAAACAACCCGAATTATGCCCAGATTACAAAATTGAAAATGGACAGATGTATCGTCGATTCTTTGATTCAACAACTTACACCGAGGACGCTGTACCGTGGAAGCTTTGTGTGCCAAAACCACTTCGAAACAGGGTATTACGAGAAAATCATGACATTCCTACTGCCGGCCATCTTGGAATCAACAAAACTATAGCTCGCATCGCTAAATACTACTACTGGCCTGGAATGTTCCGAGATACTGCGAAATATGTACGAAGTTGTGACATATGTCTACGTTACAAAGCCGAACAACAAAAAACTGCTGGTTTAATGCATGGATTCTCCGCTAATCGACCATGGGAAATCGTTAGCACAGATTTCATTGGACCTCTCCCTCGTACAACAAAAGGTCACACCACAATACTAGTGTTCCAGGATAAATTCACAAAATGGGTAGAATTTATGCCTCTCCGACAAGCCACCACCGCTGTACTAATACGTGGTTTCATAGAAAGAGTAATCTCTCGTTTTGGTTACCCCGAAGTATTAATATCCGATAATGGCACTCAGTATACAAGTAGAAAATTTAAAACTCTGCTAAAAGATTCAAAAATAAAACACCGATTTACACCACCATATACGCCGCAAGCTAATCCGACTGAAAGAGCAAACCGTGTAATAAAGACAATGATTGCTCAATACGTGGACCAGGACCATCGGAAGTGGGACGAACATTTACCAGAATTAATGTTGGCTATAAATACTAGCAAACATGAGTCTACTGGATATTCTCCACACTATCTAAATTTTGGCCGAGAAATAATATCACCGAATAGTTTGTATGGAGAATTAGGAGAGAAAATTCCTACAACCGAAATCACCGAAAAATCCAAAATTTTGCAGGAAATATACGAAATCGTCCGAATCAACTTGAATAAAGCATTTACTGACCAACGTCGTTACTATAATAGCCGTCGACGTGATTGGTGTCCAAAAGTTGGAGAACAAGTTCTACGAAAAGAACGAATATTGTCATCCACCGCTAAAAATTATACTGCTAAATTAGGGCCACGATATAATGGACCATATACTGTAGCTAAAATAATTTCTCCTGTCATAGTTAAACTCGTAACACAAGAAGGTAAAAAGGCCGGTATAACCCACGTAAAAGATTTGAAAAAATATTACGAATCAGAACCCGAACGCGGTAACACTAAAAATTTGTATATAAGTTCAATACATAAACCACAAATAGTCAGTCGGAAATCAGACATCATGGCGACACCACGACGTGTCACTTTCACTCCGGCATCCACACAGGATGCAAAAATTAAGATAACCATCCAGAAGACACCACGTCAGGTCAAATTAGTTCCACCTTCGCTACAAAACCCGTGCATACGAAAAAGAACGCAACCACTAAAGCCGAGTAACACATATAAACCCAGGGGTCAGGTTGCCGAAATTATAAAAAAATAGAGGAAATCACGACCAGTCAAGCCATACAATCCGCAGCTAAATCACCGGCAGTCCAAAATCCAAAAACACCACCGAAGAAAATTAAAGAGAAACAGCAGCTACCAGGGTCTTCTCAGAATAAGTCACCCACCGAGCAAGAAGTATTCAATAATATCGAGACGCTATTACAACCGTTCAGGAGAGTAAAGAAGTTTATAATTCAAGGAAAACATGGACCAATACGAGTCCGTACATTGGTAAATGGCTGTCGCGTTCTTCGCTGCCAGGGACAACGAAAAGTGTTGCCACCAGTAAAAAGCCAACAATAAAAAAAAAGAAATCCATCAAAAACATTATTATTTTTTTATTTAAAATGTGAATATTTCTGTTAATTGTGAAGTATATTAAGTTTATAAAAGTTTTTTTTAATAAATATTTTCAAGGTTTTCCACTATAAAATTGTTTCCACTATAAATAAAAATGTTCAGTATCCTAAAAAAAAAAAAAAAAAAAAAACAAAAAAAACTGAAATTAAACCAGTGTAACAGTTTTTTTTTTGGGAAAGAAAGAGGGGGATGTGACGAAGTCACAAATAGAATTTTAAATCTATAAACATCCGTTAATACATACCGCATAACAAGCAAGTAGTGCTTAACCAAGTTGACTAAGTGATGTTTACAATGACGTAAAATTTAAATGTTCATATGTGAACCAACCCTCTTGATGTTCCATGAATGATGGTAACTCAGGATGTCTGAGAAGTCAAATGTGGAATGGAAACATCAAGACGGCCACACTTTCAGGTCTATAAAAGGCGAGTAATCACCGAGAAAAATCAGTCGATCATCAAGCTTCGACTAGCTAAGAACTTCTCAGTTTCTAGCTAACAGAAGAAGTAATCGACTCAATTTCCTACCGAATGTGAGGTTTCCGCATTTGAGACTTACCTATCATCCCGTATCTAGTAATATTTCCGCTCCTACCGAATGTGAGGTTTCCGCATTTGAGACTTACCTATCATCCCGTATCTAGTAATATTTCCGCTCCTACCGAATGTGAGGTTTCCGCATTTGAGACTTACCTATCATCCCGTATCTAGTAATATTTCCGCTCCTACCGAATGTGAGGTTTCCGCATTTGAGACTTACCTATCATCCCGTATCTAGTAATATTTCCGCTCCTACCGAATGTGAGGTTTCCGCATTTGAGACTTACCTATCATCCCGTATCTAGTAATATTTCCGCTCCTACCGAATGTGAGGTTTCCGCATTTGAGACTTACCTATCATCCCGTATATCTAATAATATTTCCGCTCCTACCGAATGTGAGGTTTCCGCATTTGAGACTTACCCCGTTTTCCTATATTTACCCATATAAAAGAGTAAAAAAAGGTTGAGATGTAAAAAAAAACTAAAGCGGATTTAACCAACATAAAAGTGGAAAACAATACAAAATGTATTAGGTTAAGTTTGTGAAACCTTCTGACAGAAAGGTTATTAATAATTGTGTTAGTTAAGTTTTTAAGGTTGTGTAAGTGTCATAAACAATAAAGTGACAAGTTTACCTTATGGAAAAGGGGTAAACATAGCTTGTAAATAGTATTAAGATCCTAAGGTTGTGTAAGTGTCATAAACAATAAAGTGACAAGTTTACCTTATGGAAAAGGGGTAAACATATTTTGTGTATAATATTAAGATTTTTAAGATTGTGTAAAGTGTCATAGACAATAAAGTGACAAGTTTACTTTATGGAAAAGGAGTAAACATAGCTTATGTAATAGTGTTAAGTTTGTAGAATTAAAAAACCAACACATGTGTGAAATAATTTTTAATTTTTAAATAAAAATATTGTTCAGTATCCCATTAAAAAGTGTTCACCTCTAAACGTCAAAACCTGGTAATTTATTTCTTCTTCTTCCCCGTCGTTGAACGCATTGACCCTGGCGTAACTCCAAAGCTGACCCGCAACGTTCAACTCAAATATCAACGATTACAATTTCCACTCCTTAACTTTTACTCTATTTAACATATAGAAAGATTCACAGTTTTTCTTACAGGTACAAATTCATTCATCCACACAAAAACTGAATAACTTACTACACTTCTCATTTATAATAAAAACGTAAAGGCCAACGATAAAACACAAAACATTTACTCCCCCATATTAAACGAAAAATATTGAAAATCGCCGCAAACAAAACAAAAACAAAACATCGATGAATTAACTAATTAACCTATATCTTAAATTTTCAACTTAAACACACGGAAATGCGACAAAAAACTTTCAAACGCCCATAATGATTTAACCTCAACCTATCCAAAAACGCACATCACAATCATGAAATCAATATTACTACACTGAAATGGCTTCCCAAAATCGCACTCAACACTTAATCTAACACTTTTTAAATATATCCCGAAAAGTAAAAAATGGAGTAGCTAAAAAAGCATAACGCCCACAATTTAAAAAAATGGAGCAGCTAAAAAAGCATAACTCCCAAAAAATTAAAAAAAATGGAGCAGCTAAAAAAGCATAACTCCCAGTATATATAAATTTTAAAAACACAAGACCTTTTTAAACTGGCTCCGCCAAATTGTCGTGTCCCAATAATAAAACAAATCTTTAAACCAAAGAAAACACACGAATTGCATTTAAAACAATACTTTATTAATCCGAGAACTGACCTAACTTAATGACATTATAACTAAGCTACCTGGCGCTTAGGTAACCTGAACCGGCTCTAATCACGATAAGACTGTACACTTTACGGCACTCGCCAGTCCAGTCATTGGTCTTTTATGCACCAGTAGACTTTACTTAACAACGCGGTTGTAAACAAACGACAACAACCTTGCGTTTGTTCTACCGGTTGCAGGACTTGATTCGCTTAGTAGTAAACAATCGCTTTACATAATAATTACCATGCGAGGTTAATTATTATTGTAATCGTCGATTGCTCCACTAAGCGCTCATCGCAGCCAGCTGTTGAGCTAATCAGCAAAATAACTGATAGTTGCAGAACAGTACCATACCTCGCATGTTTACTGTTTAGCAATTGCTAATTATTTCACTAAAATGCGCCCTTGTCTGCTGGAAGAATCTTCCGTATATTGGGCCATAACAGTTGTACATCCGCTGACGCCATATCATACGCGTCTGCAGAAATATAATGCAGTAAGAGACCGCATCTTCTCCTCAGTAGCGGAGTTAGCTGACATTATGTATCCTGACCTGGATATGAGACCAAGAAAGAAAAGATCTACGATTCGTTGGCGGGAATACTGTTGACGGATGAGACTGGAAAGGAAAAAACTGGCACAGATTTCCGTGTCGATGCCAGACGACATTCGACTGTATGCCGAAGTAAGACTACTCGGGCGAACTGAGACTGGATTACTTGATAGTGGTGCCACTGTCAGTATTCTAGGCCAGGGAGCCCTAGAGAAACTTGCGGAAGCAGAGGTTGAATGGAAGAGGTATCGGACACAGGTTCAAGTAGCGAATGGTGCCATGACGACTGTGCATGGTCATGTGAAGTTGGGCATCACTTTCCGAGGTAAGACCCAAAACGTGCGTTTTTACGTGGTTCCTGGGCTCACACAGGCACTATATCTAGGAATAGACTTCTGGCGTCTATTTGGGTTGGCTCCAGATGTCCTAGGTATAGTTGCAGAAGTGACACCAAGTTTACTAGCTACTCCTGACACCGACCGCCATGTTCTTTCCAGTCTGGATCAATAGCGTCTAGAAGCTACTTAACAGATTTTCCCTCTTTCGCCTCTTTAGGCCTGGGAAAGACATCTTTGGTTACTCACAAGATTGAGACGAATGCCGCAGCTCCGATAGCACAACGATTTTAATCGATTTCGCCGGCAGTACAGAGTTTGATGAATGCTGAATTAGAGCGAATGCTATCACTGGGTGTGATAGAGGAAAGCCAGAGTCCTTGGAGCTCTCCAGTTGTACTAGTGCGGAAGCCTGGAAAGGTTCGGCTTTGTTTTGACGCCAGGAAATTCAACTCCGTTACGAAGAAGGTCGCCTATCCGCTGCCGCAGATAGATGCGCTTCTGAGTCGACTTCCTCCGGCAAACTACATTACAAGCCTGGACCTGAAAGACGCATTCTGGCAGATCCCACTAGACGCTGATTCCAAAGAGAAGACCGCTGTTACTGTGCCTGGTCACCTCTCTATCAGTACACGCTGATGCCATTCGGCCTATCCAACGCTCCACAAACGATGTGCCGCCTCATGGATAAAGTCATTCCTTTCGATCTTCGTGAGGACGTTCTCGTCTATCTAGACGATTTATTAATTCTGTCATCAGACTTTGACTCTCATCTCACATTGCTATCCCGTGTAGCGGATTGTTTGAGGAAAGCTGTCCTCACTATCAACGTTGAGAAGAGTAAGTTTTGCATAAAGGAGACTAAATACTTGGGTTTTATAGACGGGAAAAGAGGAATTAGGACTGACCCACATAAGATCTCAGCCATAGTTGACTATCCGTCACCTAAAACTGTTCGGCAAGCCCGACGCCTACTATGTATGACGGGATGGTATAGACGGTTCATCCCGAACTATGCTGATTTAAGTGCCTCCATAACTGACACCTTGAAGAACCCTAGTCAGTTCAAGTGGACACATGAAGCCCAGACATCTTTGGAGATGCTAAAACAAAAACTTACGTCTGCTCCGTTGCTGGTGAGTCCAGATTTCACAAAGCCGTTCGTTATACAGTGCGATGCGAGCCAACAAGGTATTGGTGGGTGTTGCTTCAACTAGATGACGATGTCCACGAGAAGCCAATAGCCTACGTCTCGAAAAAGTTGAACTCAGCACATAGAAATTATACCGTCACAGAGCAAGAATGCATAGCTGCAATCTTAAGTGTACAGAAGCTCCGACCCTTCATAGAACTGCTGTCACGCATTCATGGGGACAGCCTGTCCACAAACGAAGATCCTGGCCCGGAAGTTGACCTTAGATCGAATTATTTCAACTCGTTGGAATATGAGGAACTGAGGCATAAAGTTAAAACAACTTCTGGCAAACTACCAGATCTTTGCGGCAGGGATGGCTTCGTTTACATTCGGACGGTTGCGAAAACAGGCGGTCCGATTCCGGAGGAAGAAGCTTGGAAGCTTGGGATTCCACGAGGGCTTGTCTCCGGCGTTATTTCAAGAGCGCATGATCCGCCACTAGCTTCTCACGGAGGTATAGGGAAAACACTGGAACGTCTGAGAAGACACTTGTACTGGCCACGAATGACAGTTGATGTCAGAAACTAAGTAGGCGCCTGTGACGTGTGTAAAGAGACTAGGGCTCCCAATACCATTCTTAGATCACCTATGAGAGTCCAGTCTGTGACAGAACGACCATGGCAAAAGCTGTATGTTGATTTTCTGGGTCCATATCCTCGGTCAGTGAGAGGAAATGTCTGCATCTTAATAGTTCTTGACCACTTTTCAAAGTTCCCGATTCTCAAACCTATGAGAAAAGCATCTACACTCAATGTGTGCCAGTTCATCGAAACGGACGTGTTCCATGTGTTCGGAGTCCCGGAAACGATAGTCTCTTTGCTCGGCTCAGTTTACCAGATTACTGGACAAGTATGGGGTGAAGCACTTGCGAACGGCAGCTTACTCGCCGCAAGCAAACGCAGAGCGAGTAAACAGGTCTCTATTGTCAGGGATTTGAGCATATATTCGGAAGGAACACACCAAATGGGATGAGAAGCTGAGCCAGATAGCTAGTTCCCTCAGGAGCTCTTTCCACCAAGCAACTGGTTTCTCTCCTTATCGAACACTTTTCGGTCAGCAAATGATTGAACATGGCAGCTCCTATTCCATCCTGAGGAACCTTGGGACTCTTAACGAGCCTCTGAGAGTAGATGCTGAAGACAAAATGAGATTGATCCGTGCGAGAGTTCAGGAGAACTTACACAATGCGTTTGAACAGGGTTCAAGAGCCTATAATCTCAGGGCGAAGCCTGTTGATTTCAGAGTGGGTCAAGAGGTATTCAGACGGAATTTTGCTCAAAGCAACTTCCAACAGCAAACTAGTGCTAAACTGGGACGCAAATTTGTCAAATGTCGGGTTAGAGCCAAGAAAGGAAACTCCTTATACGAGCTTGAAGATCTGCAGGGGAACCCTTAGGAGTCTATCACTCCAGACATCAGGCAGTGATATCCAGTGTAGAAGCGTCATGTATCGACTGTCACGTTCATTCCTGGTAGCCCTAAGAAGGCATCCAGCCAGCTTCACTGGTAAACTATAGGATATCGCGAAGCCCTCCTATTGCCCCGTCAATGGTGGGTGATATACCTGTTGGAACCCAATCCTGTATACGGCTGTTGGCAAGTTAGGAAACGAAATCGACAACGTCACCACTTCGAGGACGCCTTGGGGACACACCCTTGAATAATCACCAGTCGGAGATCGGAGCGAGATGTTGTGCCGGGAAAGCTCAGCGATCAGTTGGTTAGGTTACTGATCGCTGGGCTTTCTCAGCGTCTCGGTGAAGGACGGCAAAGAGACATCGACCGGCTGGATTTTTTTAGGTTACCAGCTTGTCGATGTAACTTTGGTTTCCAACACGGAGAAGGATGTCGAGGTCTGATCAAAGACTGACGAGACTTCAAGGATGTGTCCTCGATGCGTCATCAGTCAAGCAAAGGCAACAGTCGTAATCGAGTACGAGTAATGAGGGATGCTCATTGGGTCGTGGGTCGAGACACACATTGGGCGCCCGCAGCGATGAGGCCTATGTTTAAGACCGGCTAGCTCAGTCGACCATTGGTGGTCTAGACCACTCTGCCCTGTTATGGTCGTAGCATATTCCATATAGCAATATGCTACACTGAGAAATTCTGTAGCATGTATGCCGGCTTGTGGTTAAACCGACAGCTGAACACACCCCAAACTCGACGAACGAGCTCGGTGTGGCATGCTGGTGACGAAAAAGAAGAAGAAGACTAAACCTTGTATTGTAGGTTATTCTAATCAAGTGCGGCATTAAATTTTATTCCCGGGAAAAGAAAAAATTAGTTAAACATCGAAAAAGCATTCTAGGGAATATACATAACGTTAACAATCCCAAATGTTTATCAAGAAATCTTATTATACGACCAAAGTAAGTAGTGTTTATATCTGACGTGCAAACCACATTGCAAGTGTTAATCGAAAGATTTTTCCTAGAACCAAATAAAATCCTGGAAAATCTGAAGGAACGTAAAGGATCGAAACGGGAAACTGTGAACTTTTAACCAAGGTGAGGATAATAATAATAAATCCTTTCCCATTGAAATTGTATGTGGAGAAAATTATCCAACAGAATTACAAAAATTAATATGGATATTTTTAATAGGAAGCCTTAAGGAAGCCTAAAAGGAAAGGAGCTTCTTCAGTGCTAACTGAAGAAGCTCATCAATGGAGAGGTTGCGGAGTGACATATACTGTATTTGAGTGCTTTCCGTTATCTGAGATAAAGGTCATAAAACAAAAAAACAATTGTAATCTATCCAGCTACAGACAAAATCTTGAAAGATATTCAACCCGCGGAAAATTTCTGCTGCAAGAGATACATACTTGTTTCGTATAAATTTGTATCAAGGCCTCACATTGAATGAGAGCAGTTCGATCTAGAGTGCATGTCATGTCCATGAAAGGGATATGCAATCTTATCGTGATCTAGATGCCTCCCATTCAATACTATTGAAAGATGTCCGTGATTCCGGTTGTAAAGCAACTGGACCTGTTTAAGGAATTCCTCGTTCTCCGCTTCGAATGTACTTCCATTATCAACCATCATTTTGCTATTTACGCGCTCATTTTTTTAACCCACTGAAAAGGAGGCTCCAGAAATACCTTGTGAAAAGTCACACTTACTGGATACAGGATAAATAATATTTACTTATTCGCCGATTTTTATCCGATAGCAATATTGACGTATACTGCATTCGAAGGAGAGAAGCTATTGGAAAAGTTCCTCCTAAAGAAGGAAATTGACAAGTTTAAATAAGTCCAACATTGAAGTGTTTTCTGTTTTGTTTTTTTTTGTATATATTTCAATTTAATTACATTTAGCAAATGGTCTATGGCCTAGCTGAACTTCCAAGTAGACGCCTCTGCGGGGGATACCGAAAAAAGAAAAAAATTAAATCCCGTGAGTTAAGATTTTATTATTATTGAACAAAAATATTTTTCAGTATAAGAAGCTCTACTTATAACACAGATTTATAGGAGCAATAGTTTATAGTTCTTTCTTCTTTGCAAAAATTCTTACTTTTATTTTATGCAATGAATGAATATATTTGATACAAGTTTTCGAATAAGAAGATATAGACCTAGATTATCCACGTCTAACGATATCATGTAAAGTTATCATCATGCGAACAAAGTAAATGGTTATCAAAGTAATTTTGTTGATGATTTCCGACTATTTTTGAGTATAGAGATATACTGTTGTTGTAATAAATATACTTTATCATAACTATCCTGAAACCCTCTCGCATGAAGGTCGTCTAGGTCCCCTCTAGTCTCTTTACAGGTCAACAAGGGACTCTGAAAAATCTTGCCCTCAGTGTCAGATGGGTGGCTGGGGCATGCAAGGAAGGCATAACATCTGCGCCTTCGATGTGAGTATAGGTAAGTGACGTTAAGGGTCCTTCAGGACCGAATGTGTGCCGGCGTTTTATTTAGTTTGTAGGCACGAATTTTTTTTTGATTATGGCAGACGGCAGCGGCAGGTTTTTCGTGGAACCTCCCCACACTCTCCGCCAATAGCCGAGGCGAGCTAGCGTGCCGTCCTGCAGTCAACGCTGTCCGTCGAGTGATCTGTCAACTCATGCTGGCAGTCTGGACTTCACGTCCAAGCCAATCACGCAACATAGTTCCATAACATATCGTTTCCGCGAATCGCATTCTTAATTGCTTGACGTCACGCCAAAACTTCTCCTAGGAGTATCGCATATGGGGACCATTCGTTACAAACCCGAATTCGATATTACCCAAATGCAAGAGTGACGTTCTATATTAGATATCTGTATGCGTGTCGTCCCCATAATTACTTGTTAAGTTTGAACTGCTTTGCTTTTCTTATCTCCGTAGGGCGTCGAAAGCTGTGAGGCGAATCATTTTAGAGAGCGTCAGCGGCGGCGCGTTGGATACGCCACGGGAAAGCCAACCTCGGACGCGGAAGGAAGCATCAACTTGATCCAGCACTTAAAAGCGACGTGGAGATCCTCACCAATGCATCACATTGAATAGATTTAAGAAAAAAATTAAATGTAATTTATAGATAAGTCTGTGTCAAATCTAGGAGTCTATGTGCTTTCTCCCCAAGAAAACGTTCCAACCTTAAGAGTGAGTGTGAGCGCAACGTCAAGCTCTACGCCACGGTCGAATACACGATATTTTCGAGACTCGCCACGAAGGATGACGTTTGGTTAATTTCCGACAGGGGACACTTGGAAAAGGGGACTGTGCGTGACAGGTCTGCAGATGACTGAGGTCGAAGTTTTTTCTGCGTATTGAGTTTTGTGGATCACAAAATCCTTTTCATCCTGCGGACATCGGCTCTGGATAAGCGGAATTCTGGCAAAAGTTGCGGTGTAGGAGCCTCTTATTTCGGAGATGCTGTTCTGAGAATTGCTGCAATTTTAATATATATGAGGAACGTTTTCTTGGAGGAGATTGGCCTTCTTTTTAACACAAAATTAATGTGGTACAAGTAAGTTCATGATTCATCTTTACATATTACAATTTTGCAGTACAAATTGTTTAGATACCCATACAGTTGGTACGAGTATGAAGGCAAGACCAATTTATTGAATTATGTATAGATTTATCCCGGTTATGTATGTATGTGTAATAAGAGTGAAATTATACCGTTTTGTTCCAAATTGTATCGAGCTGTATTCTTTAATAGTTTCTTGGTTGATCTACAAAACAAGGTGGCGCCCAAAATTCCTTCCTAAGGTAACCCGGCCCGTCTCCATTGAGCGGCACAGATGAAGAAGGGCGGAGCCCTATTTAATGTCCGACGTATTGCTAACTGTAGGACGTAACACATTTTATACCGGATGAAGTATTCTCAATAGGAATACGAATCTACAAAGGCCAAACGTTTTCTATATTCCGGAAGATAAAAATTGTTTGCTGGGTGATATTCAATCCGCTCCGTTCTGTTTGCCAGTTAATTCTCAAATCACCACTCGTTGCGCATGCTAGTGCGGGAAGCAGTGAAGTTTCCTGTGTACGACAATGCTGCCAGTTCATTTGACAATAAGAAAAATAAGCACTTATTCCAAAAAGAGAAAACAAAAGAAACCAAAAAATTAATCAAAAACAAAATTAATTACAATTCCAATTACATAAAAATAAAAACTAGTAACTTAACTTGTGTTAATACAAACATACATATTTACAAATTTAGAGTTTTAGCTTTTGTAAAACTTAATTAATTCTAAGCGCGGCTCAAAATTTGTTGTTCCTTCGCGCATTTTTTTACAAAATATAATACTTTCTATGGTTTTTATTTCCGTACGATTTCTCTTTTTGTTTCTTACAATGAGGTGAGGATGCCTAAATAAATATAAATTTGCTGAGTTCCTTCAACATGGATTCTTCAACCACCTTAATTTCTTTAGCCAGCTTTTTCCAGCCTTTTAAAAATCTCGTTCAAAATTACTTTGATTTCATCTTTTGAAAAAATTGTTAAAGACCTCCATGGATCGTTCATTTTTTCTGAAGAGACTTCATTAAAATGCATGCTTCCAAAATGGGAAGAATAGTAGGAAGTTCTCCGTTTTAAATTTTTTTGGATCTACATATGTACTTTAGCAGACACAGCTGGCTATCGCTAAAATCAAATCGTCTTTTATTTCGTTACACAGTTTAATGTAGTTTTGAAGAACATTCTGTTTAATTTTACCGACATCTCAATCTTTGTAATTAACAGAAACATTAACATGTTCAGGTTGAATCTATTGTGCAAAATTTTCAAAAATGTGTGTGAAATCGAAGAATATAGTAAATGAGATGTTCCATTATTATATTTATGTCAACCAAAAAAATCAGAAAAGAATCAAACATAAAATTCGTTGAAACTTTGTATATGCGTTGTGAACAGAGGCAATCCACGAACGTATGTAATAAATTAAGGACAAAAATTGTGGTAGACTTTTAACTTTGCGTGGAAGAGTTGGAAGAACCGAAATATTTGAAAACTTGAACACTCTGTACGACTTCCATCAGGGGCTGGATTCCCCAACTGTGAACAATTTGGAAGTGTACAGTTCCTTATATGATTACCGAAATTAATTGTGTGCGTGTTCAATTAAGTCACAGTTTTTTATATAAACAATAACTGTGTCACAAATTCACAACACGTAATGATTATTAAATTATTATATTATCACCTCAAATCGCAAATAAACATCTGTACAGCCGTCCTACAGCCTAGATGAAATCTATAGGGTATACTAAGTTTGTCATTCCGTTTGTAGCACCTCGAAATAATGATCGTAGAGTAAAATGGATTGGACAAGTTCGAAAATGAGACCTATCGGGCAACTCCTTCGTGGGGTTGTCGTGTCCCAAAGCAATCACTTAGCGAAAAATCGAATAATTAACAACGCTCGAATTTCAAATATATAAATCTTTATTTTACTCAAACAAACTGACCTATCTTAATACCTTTAAAATTAAGCAAACCCGAACCGAACGGTAACTTGACACCTCAGAGTTACAACGCGACTGAACAATTAACGGCACTCGCCAGACCAGTCATTGGTCTTTTGTGCCCCGATATTCGGAAGTACTTTCTTTGCTCACAACGCGGATATAAACAAACGACAACAACCTTGTCGTTTGTTCTACCGGTTGCAGCACCTGAGTCGCTTAGTAGTAAACAATCGCTTTACATAACAATTACCATGCTAGGTTAATTGTTATCGTAATCGTCGATTGCTCCACTAAGCGCTCACCGCAGCCAGCTGTTGGGCTAATCAGCAAAACAACCGACAGTTGCAGAACAATACCATGCAGGTATTGTTTAGCAATTGCTGATTATTTCGCTAGAATGCGCCCTTGGCTGCTGGAAGAATCTTCCGTATATTGGGCCATCACAGGGTTGCCATAAAACAATTTCGTTTTCCCTTATATATTTGGACACTGCCTGAGAACGCGTCGACATAGATAGCTGAAATTTGGTACATGCTGTTTTCATTGTACTTGCAAATAGAGTTTCAAAAATGGATTAAATCGGGCTACTCCTTCTTGGTGTTGCCATATAAAAATTTAGGTTTTTTACTTATACTGTGAAAACAATCAGTCCAAGCCATTTTAATTGTAAAAAACTTCTTCAGAATACGAAATCCTATAAAATTGGTTATAATAATTTTTTCTGTGCGACAAACCGTTCTATAAATATATGCGAAAAACCACTTGAAAAATCAAACTTGCATAGATCGGTGACCATACGAAATTTTACACAGGCATTCATCTAGGGCAGGCGTGGCCAACCCGCAGCCCGCGGGCCGCATGTGGCCCAGGACGGCTTTGAATGCGGCCCAACAAAACTAATATACTTAAATACTTTTTCAATTAATTTTATAAAACATTTTCTTTATCTATATAACATTTGCATGGGAGTAGTTACTTCTCGACATAGTAAATGTACAATTGCGCAATGTGGCCAAAGAAAGTTTTCAATGTGCAATTGTACTTAGTCAAATTGACACTGAAAACATTGGAGACATTATTTATTTTTCGGAAGTAACCCAAGTAGCAATTTTGATCACTGTTACACTGGTTTTCATCACTCCTATATTACCGTAGTAAATCTAACGTAAATCTTACAATTTTGGCGATGTTAATGTAAATGTGATTGATTGATGGATTTGTTACAATATTGTTACCAATATGACATTGAGTTAATTTTTACGTATTACTTACAATAACGTTGCAGATGTTTCAAAATGTGACATTAATGAAGCAATAGGTACCATAATGTTATATTGTAAGTAGTATGACATTGAGATTACCGTCAAAGAAGTTACGTTAGCCTTTCGCAGTTTGTTATTACTATGTAACTTTGAGGTAAATCTATGTCCAAAGTTAAATTTGCCTTAATATTACTTTTCCCCCATATGGTTTCCATGTTGACAGATCCATACGTGCGAGATACATGGATTCGCAAAAAGTCATTAAGAAAAAAACACGACCGTATAAATATACGGGAGAATATTATCGGAAGGTTAAACTAAAAGTACGTCGATGGAAAGTTTTAAGTAGTGGAAGCTTAAAAATAAAAGAAAGAACATCTCTTTTCGATCAGACATCATGATATTATAGTTGCAACAGGTAATTTATATGTGTTTACGTATATGTATTACGAATGTTAACACAAAGTTAATATGCTCTGGTTTCTCAAATTAAAAAGTGGGTTTATATTGAAGCCCAACGAGAGCAACAAATGGTTTATTACAAATACAAAAGATATAGTAGAGATGATAAATGTGACATACCATATGAAGAAGCCTATATTCTTCCTTGGATTTATCTCGAACCGCTCCAAAGCTGCATGTGCTGCATGATATTGAACATAAAGTAAAGGCTTTACACACAGTTGAAAATACATAAATGAGATCACTTTATCAGGCATATGAAAAAGTTTATTATATTATTTGAAAATATAGATTTATATAAATGAACAATGTTTTTTTTTTAAATTCAATATAATTGTGGGCCATTATTCGGATTGTTAGGGTGGTTTAGGTAACTGACGTATATTACGCACCATTTTGTCTCGTCCTGCAACACCCACAACGTGAACAGCACTATCAGCGTTCCTTGCTATACCCACTTCCATTTCTGAATTATAATCAGTTAGCATTGTATCCATCTTACTTATTAAACCAGGATGCAACATAGCTTGTTTCTTTTTAGTAAAGTAAAGCTGTCCATCTGCATCCGAAAATGAAGCAAACAACGCTTCACGCTCTAGTCCTTCTTTGAAATTATTTATGGGATCACAGTTTTTAGGCACACATTTAATTTAATGCCAGTTTCGGTGGCCAAAATAATGTGGATCCTTTGACCCAACATGATGGCACACATGTAACGCATGTATCTCCGCCTTCAACAGTTGTCACAATTTTAAACATTAAAATAATTTTTAAATAATTCACTTGTCGAGACATAAAGAAAAGTACAAACATTTTACGCGCACTAAAGTATTCAAGATGCCAATGGTGAACTGACAGCTGTCAAAGATTTCATTTATGTTACATTAAGACCAGTGCTAGATTAAAATAACTTTAAAGCCACACTTATATTAACACAATTGAAACCTGATTTCAATCAAATTCCTTGTGATTTTATATGTTAAACATTCAACGTTAATTGCAACATTGTTACAACAAAGGTAACTATACCTAACATTTAATCTCTAACAAACTTCGACGTATATGTTATGTAAAGTTGAGTTTATTGAAACCGCAATGAAATGAAAAAATCATGGCGTCAATAAATTATACCCAAATATGGCCGACATTCTAAAAGTTATTGAAATTGAAGTTTTGTTGTTTTTAATTCAAGCTAAAACCAAAAAATTAATAATTTTTTATACTTCTAACCCTTTCGAAGATAAAGAAATAAAGAAAACTGAAAAAAACGACGTATTGTCAAAAATAAATTTTTGGAAATTTATAAATAATTTTAATAAATCTACAATTTTACGGAAGCGCGTAATTTTTATCGAAGTACATATTTAATATGCTTTTATCAGAAAACTGGAGTTCGTTTGAAATTTCATATCATACAATGCGTTCTAATCTCAATATTTCCAATAATTAATGTCATATCGTATCCATTATCTAAATAATAAAAATGTCACATACGATATAGTTAGTTACCAAAAGGTTAAGTTCTTCCTAACCCTACGCATACAATTTTACCTGCATCTGTAATATGTAAGTCCTTCGCAAATTTGTATGCGCGTTTTTCACATTTACGTAAACTTTACGTTAAAATGATCGTAACAGTTACATTATCACGCCAATCTTGAGGTAAATTTAGTTACATAGACGTAATTTAAGTCAAAGTTACATTATTGTAATGCAACGCCCCATATCACCACTTTGTCACTGTTACAAAATTCGTATGAGTTTTTTGCGAAGTTACATACATTGTGAGGTAATTACAATTTTAATTTAAGTTTAACTTATGGTAATTTTTACAAACCGGGTAATACTTACGTAACTGTTACAAAAATTGCTGCTTCGGAAGATGATTAAGTCGGATTAAGTTCAATGTAATTATATCTCTTCAAAATTCACGAACAAAATTGCCGGTTACCTTTTACAAAATTTTGACAGAAAAAATTCATTTCCACTTTTGCAGAATTAGAACAAAGTGGTGTACATAAAATTTTGTGTACACGCGTAAAGTAAACTCACAGTTGCGGAATCCGATCCTGCACTACCCTACATGCACAAAGGCTGAGCTTAGTACATTATGCAGTTTGCGTTCAAAGTTTATTAATGACAAGTTAAGAAGCAGTTGAGCAAAATTGGAAATTTTTTTGTGATTTTTAGAATGAAACAAGTAATTTCATATACTTTCGTCTTTTGCATTAATGGGGGAAAAGAACTTGGCTATGCGCTCTTTTATAGTGCAACTGAGACAACGAGTTAGAAACAAAAACCGAGAAAACGTAGGATTACCCGAACGACAAAACTTATTAAATCCCTCAAAATCCTTTCAACCTATTCGTAATAATCTACATCCGGTCATACTACCTCCAATTTTTAAGAAAAAGATAAATTCGCTTTGGCCGAGATGCTGAAAGGAGATGTAAAATTCCTCTCAAATAAAGGCTGTGTTTAACTTTTGGCTAGAGCCGGCTAGAGCTGGCTATAGCCAGAATGGCTGTAGCTAGGGGTCTTATTTGTGTGAGTAAATGTCAAACTTCCGTCATTCCATAAATTGTTTCAATTTAAAGTAAATTAGTTGTAATAACAACTATAATAAAAGAATGGATTGATTTCCTAGAAAATAATTGAAACCTATAGTAATAAAAAATTTAATCACAGCGCAAATGTTCAACATTACCGTCCTTGTCTGTTAATAATGGCGCATTATTTTCGTAAATAATTTCACCTTTTATATACACACAGTAATAAAATTGAGACATTTTTTTTGGTTTCTTGCGTAACCACCGCAAGATACAAGCCATGAACAAAGTCTAAAAAAGAGAGCAGGCGACATCCACAGTCTTCTTGCCTTGTCTTACTGAAGGAGTTTTTCATATAAAAGTTGCTTGTATTTTGCTCAAACGCTGTAATTTCCGTAAATTTGTTATATATGCTATTTTTGTTTTAAACTAATAGAAAGAAAACATATTTGGCTACAATTTGCTTTAACTTCATTTTGCTGTGGGAGTGACAGTTTTGGGCCTTAGGACCTGTTTAAGATGAAATTTTAGTATTTCCTCCAAGAAGAGTATACAAAAAGCAGTGAGAGTGAGATCTTACTGCATGCTGTACCCGGCACGTTAAGGTCTTTTAATGTGTCAGTGCTTTCGGCGACTTCATGGCTTGTATTATATTCTGGCGGTTACGTTTCTTGACATCAAAAACTAAACAATCAAACGTCAAGCAAATTTGGCCTCATCTCCAGAGCACTAACCAATTTGGCTATAGCCGGCTACAGCCAAGAATTGAACAATAAATTCTGACAATTGAGCTAACATACTATACATACAGTTTGATTTTACGTCATTTGGTTAAAAATTGGCTATAGGGCTATAGCCAACAACAAGCCATGAAGTCTCCGAAGCTACCGACACATTAAAAGGCCTTAAGGGTACAGAATGCAGTAAGAGCTCACTCTCACTGCTTTTTGTATTTCGGCATGGAGGAATAACTAAAATTTCATTTTAAACAGGTCGTAATGCCCAAAGCTGTCGCGCCTACAGCAAAATGAAGTTAAAACAAATTGCAGCCAAATATGTTTTCTTTCTAATAGTTTTAAAAAAATATAGGGCTTAAGACCAGTGTATGAAACGGCACCGAATTTCTTCAAACTTTGCACACTACTCCCGTTTTACTCACAAATCACAAATATGAAAACAAAATTGCGCGGAAAGTTATAGTTTCTGAGATAATCGATTTTAAAATTCCCGAACTTTGTACTGCAATTCACAACACAATTTGACATTCTCACATTTAATTAACTCAACTTCTTCTCCGCTTCGCTCCGTGCGCGTGTTTGTAACCCTGCCAGCCTGTGTGTGTGTGTGTGTGTGTGTTTCTTTAATAAAAATTTTTCTATTCCATTCTAAGTAAATGCTGTTACTACACACCAATTGAATATTCGTAATGAATAAAAAAACGCAATGCTGGTAACCAGAATGCTTGGAAGGTTAGTATATACATACCTACCACTGCCTCTTCTTAATACTAAAAAGAAGAAGAAGAGTTAATTAAATGTGAGAATGTCAAATTGTGTTGTGAATTGCAGTACAAAGTTCGGGAATTTTAAAATCGATTATCTCAGAAACTATAACTTTCCGCGCAATTTTGTTTTCATATTTGTGATTTGTGAGTAAAACGGGAGTAGTGTGCAAAGTTTGAAGAATTTCGGTGCCGTTTCATACACTGGTCCTGTTCAAAATATAGCATGTAGAACAAATTTACGGAAATTATAGCGTTTGAACAAAATACAAGCAACTTTTATATGAAAACTCCTTCAGTAAGACAAGGCAAGAAGACTGTGGATGTCGCCTGCTGACCGGCCCGCTGCTCTTTTTTCGACTTTGTTCATGGCTTGTATCTTGCGGGGGTTACGCAACAACTGAACGTCGAACTCGAACGACCTCATTCTGGCTTTAGCCAAAAGTTGAACACAGCCAAAATTCTCATTTTTATCCAAAATATCAGAGAATCATGAGTTTTCCCACTTAATCTCTTCATTAGCAAAACGAATGTAAACAGAAGCGCGTGCTGTTCAAATATCATAGGATTACAACAACAACATGTGACCACAAAGATTTCATGAAAAGCGGTTTTCACAAAAGCCCGGGAGCATTTTATGAGAGTAAAACGTGAAAACTCCGCCCCTTCTAATTTATTTACAAAAATGAAATATTTGCCATTCTGTTTCGTTGCATGCAACATGCGCTTTCAGATTTTTTATCTTTATTCATAAAAGTTTAAAAGAGTTTTTCTTTTTTCCTTTTCTTGCCGTGTGCATTTTAAATGTAAAACACTCGGAAATTTCGCCTGCTTCTTAACTGTCATTAAAACTTTGGTTTGCGTTTTCCATTTTATATTCGCACTCATCCAAATCTAATTAAAACTATACTTATTGAGAGGGGTATGATGCGCATACATACATAGCTCGGTAGTGGAACATCTAGAACCGTAATCCCCGGAATAACAAGCCACGAACAACGTCGAAAAAACAGAGCCCCAGTATTCATGCAGTAGAACAGCTCTGTCAAAACTGGCACATGATTAGGATGCTTCTAAAATGTGACTATACATACTTTCTCATTCAACATTTTTGCCTAACACACTAGTCAATTTTTAATACAAAGCCTCCTATAAGCCATGAAGTCTCCAAAGGCACCGACACAATAAAAGGCGTAACCCCCGGAATATAATACAAGCCATGAAGTCTCCGAAGGCACCGACACATTAAAAGGCCTTAACGTGCCGGGTACAGCATGCAGTAAGAGCTCTCACGGCTTTTTGTATACTCGTCATGGAGGAAAAACTAAAATTTCATCTTCAACCGGTCCTAAAGCCGAAATCTGTCGCTCTCACAGCAAAATGAAGTTAAAACAAATTGCAGCCAAATATGTTTTATTTCTAATAGTTTAAAAAAAAAATATAGTATGTAGAACAAATTTACGGAAATTATAGCGTTTGAACAAAATACAAGCCACTTTTATATGAAAAATTCCTTCAGTAAGACAAGGAAGAAGACTGTGGATGTCACCTGCTGACCGGCCCGCTGCTCTTTTTTTCGACTTTGTTCATGGCTTGTATCTTGCGGGGGTTACGCTCCTATCAAATCTAAGTGGAAGAAAGAGAACTTAAGGCAACGAACAACAATCGTTATTCTTTGCTTAAGGCTTGTACAACAAACTTGTACTAGAGGAAAAGGGGCAAAATGACAACCAAATAAGCTAATAACAATATGTTCCACTTCCCATGCCATTCGGCTTGGTTCTACTCTAAAAATTGTCACAAACATTTTTACATCCATTTTGCATATATTACACTGTCCATGGCATCTTTAAGAAGGTACACCACTTCACAGTCAAACATGTTCAGTTTATGTTGCAAGTAGATTGTCTAAACGAAATGTGCTTACATTAAACTAATTTTCTTCCCGTAGATTGTGCACCTATAACTACCGTTCGCCCACACTTCCGTATCATACTTAATAGTTCCCTCCTATGGGAGAAATTTTGAGGTTTTTTTTTGTAATTAAAAAATTCTCTTTTCAGTAGTTTGTTCTAAGCTGTTCTATATATATATACTGTGACAGAGCAGCCGGTCAGAAGGCGACGTGGTGGGTGGAACGTATAATAAAAACATGTATTCAATTTTCACTCAGCCTGTCTGGCAAGGTTATGTCGATTTCGATGGGACCATTTCAGTTTTGCACTTTTTCTGGCAGCGGAGAACTGAAGTTCATCGAACATACATATTTTGTCATATTCCTTGTATTTGTGGGCACACGTATTATATACACGGAACTGTCAAGCGTAATAAATGTTGGTTATTCATACATAGAAACAAATTTTTTCTTAACTTAAAGCCAATTACCCAAATAAAAATGTTTAATTTATTTAACTCCAAAATTTCACAAATAATCGCGACAGTACACTTTGACAGCGCAGATGACAATTCAACTTGAATATGTTTTGTAACACCGACAAAATATCCGGTGCAAAGTAGGGGAAGTGAGTGCAAAACTTGTGTTGCACTTCTGCTATAAAAATTGTCCCATCGAACACTTTCAGTGTTGCATTGCTGGAAAAAGTTCAATAAATGGTGTTGCACCGAAGTCCCATCGAAATCGACATTATATTCCCCATGCGATGCGCGCTGACATGTATTTATATATATGTCAGTGCCCAGCCCATGCGTTAAAACTTGCGTGGAGCGGGAGAATAATACTTCAGTATCAGTAGTGAGATTTTCTCATTACATTTTATATTATGACAACTCACAAACATATACATAACTTACGCTGCTCTGGACATCACACAACGTTTCGTACGATGTGTGTTTCATAAACTGAGAAATGATATTCGGTGTCGATTTTTAGAGTTGAAATTAATGTGAACCGGAAAAAAGTGGGCTGGCGAGTGTTTTATTGTTTACATGAAAAGTTTTAAAGTTTTTGATAGTGAGTTTTGTGATATCGTGCATATTGCTTAGCTAAATATATAAAAATTAATTGTATAAAAAAACATGGTAGAAGCTATTAGACTTAAAAAGAATATTCGATTTTTGGAGACTCTGAAATGTTATCCGAGCCTATGGAATCCTAGTTACCCGGAATCTAATCATCCAGAACTTTTGGAGGAAGTATGGTGTCAGCTTGCAAAACAATTGTCTTCCAAACGTAAGTTTTTGCTTTTTTTTACGATTAAATAGTATAAAATGGCTTTTGTGGTAAGGGAATTTCTTTAAACAACAAGGATGCGCTGGATTTGATGTATTTTACAGAATATTTCGTGACATTTGTCAACTTTTGTGAAGAAAACTCTTTATACAAGTAGTGCAAGAAAGTGCAACTAAATTGAATTTTTGCTTGTGCTGTACGCTTTAGCTAGAACTTAAAAGCTTCCAAATGTTGGTGTAACTACAATAGTCCTATAAAGTCAATTGTAAAAAAAAAGTAAAATAACTTTATTCAAATAACATTGACCCTACTAACTTCTCAATTTCTAAAAAAATTGTGTTTTGAGTTGACTTCTTAAAAGGATTGAGTCAGTTCAATAGATCAAAGTCAAAGTCAAAGTCAAAGTACATTTATTTCTGAGACCCCTGCTTAAAGCAACGTACAACGTTGGGCTCTACGACATTCAAGTATAGTTTCAAACTTAGATGTTATAATTACATAGCAAAATAAAAAATAAAGAATAGAAATAAGACAAATTAGATCTAGTGTTACAGTTCGATATTACATGTAGTATATAATTAGTTGTTGATTAATTAGCAAATAAATTGGATCGCAATAGTTCAGTAGTACACATATGTATATGATAGATGATAGTAATTGATATTTACAAAGTAGTATTCTGTGATATATAGTAGCTTAGTTCATTTAATTAAGTTAGATATTGTTTATTGTTTAATAGCACAAGCCCTACGGAATTGATTTAGTAGCCAAATGAAGTGAAGTGAAGTCCCCCTTAGCAGCCCCAGCAAACGCGTAGTTGATCCGAGGCTGAACATGACCCCATCCGCAACCAGTGCAAGAGATGTTGGTGTAGAAAGATATAGAAAGATTTGCAAAAATTGTCACAAATTAATAATTGTCTTCACATCGCCGGCAGTTTCATCTTTTTAATAGGCGGTGTGGCAACAATTTTGTTGTTAGGGGTGTGATATTTCATTTTCATAATAAAAAAAAAAATTTAGACTCAATTTTCCTCGATAAAAGATTTTAGTTAGAAAATAACTATTTCGGCACAGTTATATTTCATCTATAAACCCCTCTACCCTATCCAGACTGTCTCTATAATGATTCAATTTAAAATTCAGTTATTTCAAGGAAGGAAGTGAAAATGTGGCAGACTGAATAAAAGTTAGTTCACTTGAAATGCCATTGCCAGTTCCGTCATTGTGATTAAAGTTCAATAATTTAATTAAATGCTATCAAAAAAATCTGCGATTAGGATAAGCGCACCAATTTGCCTCCACTACCCAATTTGCGTCCTGTTCATTTTATAACATGTCATGAGCGTGTACCACTGACTTGTAACAATGGACTGAGCGATTTGCTATTTCATGTGGCACAAAAAATATTGTGTTTCTGTATATCACCGTTAGAGCACCCTTTAAAACGATTACATAAAAAACATGTAAAATTCAACCAATCAGATGAAATTTTACACCCGTAAATCGAATTTAATTAAAACAAGTGAAAAAGCTAGAATTGGTCTAAGACCAATTCTTATGATACCCTAGATGAATGCCCGTATGAAATTTCGTATGGGTACCCATTTGAGCAATTTTGATTTTTGCAGTGGTTTTTCGCATATATTTCTAGAACGGTTCGTCGGACAGAAAAAATGATTATAACCAATTTTATAGGATTTCATATTCTGAAGAAGTTTTTAGTACAATAAAAATGTCTTGGACTGATCGTTTTCACAGTATACATAAAAAACCTAATTTGTTATATGGCAACACCAAGAATGGGTTGCCCGATTTAGTCCATTTTTGAAATTTTATTTGCTAGTACAATGAAAACACCATGTACCAAATTTCAGCTCTCTACGGCGACTCGTCCTCAGGCAGTGTTCAAATGTATAACGGAAAACGAAATTTTTGTATGGCAACCCCACGAAGGAGCTGCCCGATTTGTCTCATTTTCGAACTTAATTTTACTTTTTTTTTTTAAAGTCTGTGTACAAAATTTCAGCTCTCTGAGTGTACGCGTTCTCGAGTTATCGTGCGCACGGACGGACGGACGGACATGCAAAAATCAAAATAACTTTTAATATTATGCGTGGGTGTCCAATCCATTTTGCTCTACCATCATTATTTCGAGGTGTTACAAACGGAATGACAAACTTAGTATACCCCTTTAGATTTCATCTAGGGTATAAAAATATATTTTCTTGTGCCCAAGTGATATTTTAATCGCTTATAAGGAATTAAACTCATTCCGACTTTAATTTTCAAAAGTTATTCTTAACTGAATTCTGCTTATGGGCAAGAGAGACGGAGCATGGTAAACACTATCTTTACCTTATTCCTTCTGAGGTGAATGCATCTGTAGCCAACATAAAAACATCAAATAGCATAAGCAAACGTTCCAGAATGCAATGTTTTGTGTTGGTAGCTCCAACTCTGCCATAGGGCGAAAGAGAGAACAATAAAACTTGTGCCATGCTTTCCTATAGGAAAATGACAATACGCTCGGTCAATTGTTATAAGTCAGTGGGTACACCATCCGTGGAAGATACCCCACGCGTTCTCAATTATGTTTAGGTCAGGGGAAATCTCTGACCAATCAAGGGCGAATAAAGACAAGAAATATGAAAGCGCAGATTATATGCAACAAAACAGATGGAAAATGATTCATTGTCGTAAATAAATGAGAAGGGGCGGAGTTTTCAGATTTTGCTCTCATAAAATGTTCCCGGGTTTTTGTGAAAACGGGTTTTTCTGAAATATTGTCAGAGTTTGATCGCATGTTGTTGCTGTAATCCTATGATATTTGAACAGCACACGCTTCTGTTTACATTCGTTTTACTTAGAAGAGATTAAATGGGTGAAATTCATGCTAGACTCTCTGAAATTTTTGGCAGAAATGCGATTTTTATTCGACAGAAATTTTACATCTCCTTTCAGCACCTTGGCCAAAGAGAAATATATCTTTTTCTTAAAAAAGTGTGGTAGCGTGACCATGGAATTTTGAGGGATTCAATAAGATTTTGCCGTTCGGGTAATCGGTTTTAATCGCACTAAAATACTGTATAGCCAAGCTCTTTTCCCCAATTCATGCAAAACACGAAAGTATATTGCTGCGTTCTTTTTCTCGTTCTGAATGAATCTGTATGAATCGACAGAACGATGTCATAATTTAATTCTGTGTTCATAGAAAAGGAACGAAACAGCACAATTTCAAGTGTGTGACATTTCTTCCATTTGATTAAAGCAAGTATTAATACGTAAAAATTGTTGTTTATGAAAAATAAAGCTATTTTCCAACAAAGGCAACTTAAACTCAACTAATACCACTTCGTTCAAATTGTAAATTACACATTCACGAATACAAGTTAAGATCGTTCTGCTTGAATCCGGGAAAAATTCAGGTGCATTCAGAACGATTCGGAGTTCGAAAAAGGCGACGCCAGATTGAAACTAATGTCGTTTTCGTTTGAGCATCAGTTTCGCTCTGGAGGCAACATAAGTGCTGTCAAAGCGTTCGTTTGAAGCAAAAATGACGTCATGGGTTGCCTCTGGTGGCAACCCAAAAAGCATCAGTTTCACTCTGAAAATTTACTCGGGTACACTATGACTTCACTCACACAAACAAAGTCTAGTTCTGATTTGATATTATTTAATTAATTTTAAAGTTAACAATTATTAAGACCACTCTACTATTATTATATTATCCTCAAATTTATCCGCAAACAAATTATCAACTAGTTTTCGCAAAAAGTTCATAGCTAATTTGACGTTAGTTTACATACACAAGCGAACTTTTTCAGGTGCACTCTGAAACCGTTCGATTGAACGGGGTTGCCTCCAGAGCGAACCTGGATGTTCGAACGAAAACGACATAAATCGTTCGGCCCGAGAAAAAGAACGACATGGATTGAAGAAAATCATTCTGAACGAGAGAAGGAACGCAGCATTTGACATTATGTATTTATTTCTTTCTAGAAAACACGAAAAATTTTCAATTTTGTTCGGCTGCTTCTTATCTTCTTATTAGGTTATTTGTGGTCTGGATTCCGTTGCGCTCGAAGTATTCTTTAACTTGTCGAGCGGTGGGAATTATGGCGCTGTCTTGTTGAAAAATTAGTCGTTCCCAAACCAGTTGTTTGTGAAATGGGCGATCTCTTCGTCTACGAGTTTGATGTAATCATAGCTGTTTATACGGCCACTCATGAAACGAATATTTGTCCGCTGACGATACCCAATGCCCCCCAGGCCACGCCACTTCCGCTTTGGTGTCGTCGTGTTGAAATCCTTTCTTAGGTCATGAAAATAATGTTGGAAGTTGTTAGGACTATCAAGGCAAAACCTCTTTTTTTATTATGATAAGCAACTAGGCCTTAGGCCCATTGTATAAAAACATGTTGCTACAGCAAACAAAATGAGTGGCAGAACAATATAAATAAACAAGAAAAAAATACTAAGATTGACTAAAATGAAATTTTTTTAAATATGCCGACAAAACGCACTCGATCGATCGATATCCATCCCCGCTGTCCAGAGAGGTATTACGTAGAAAGTACTAGTACAGAAGTGAGAACTGAGGGTGCAGGTGTACTACCTATTGTCAAGCCGAAAGTGTGAAAGTTAGTAAATCAATGCGCGAAATAAGGACGTAGTACGAAGGGCAGAAAAAAATTGGATTAGATTAAATTAGAATAGAATGAATTAGATTAAGTTAGATTAGAATAGAATAGACTATAATGGACTAAAATAAAAGAGCATAGGTTAACGAAGAGCCAGACCAGCACGACCAATTAAGACTTCCAAGTGAGTAGCATTCAAAAAATCTAGAAGGTGCGATCTAAATGCCATCAAAGTAAGCGAGAAGTAAGCGAAATTCAATAAGTTCCAAATGGGAATAACACGAACAAAGTAGAAAATTTTCAGAACGTTGGATGAATGACGCGGGATAATTAAATTAAATGGGAAGCGAGGGGACCTAACAAACTCCAACCTGGAAAACAAATATTGCGGAATGCGAGATCGAATTAGTTTTCATCAAGATGACTTATCTCCAGCGTTTCTTCCAACCCATATGGTTCTTTACAAAGGTGAGTCGAGCTTCACGATGACGTTATTGAAGAAGAGGTTTTCTCTTCAGCCTTTTCCTCTGAAGATGTTCTGTGCTAAACGGTGTTGGCAAGTCCTTAGCTTCTTGCGCACGTTTGTAATGCTAACTGCCCATTTTCCAAAATTTTCCGTTTTTTATAAATTGTCCCTTAATGCACTCCACTAATGATTTCACCACAAACATCAACTTAGGATTATATCGGATCGAGAAAACTGGGTTTTTATGCTGGTGCTATCCACTCGTCTCTCTTTATTTTCAGGTAATTAGGATTTCCCAGACTGTCAACGGGGTAGGAGAGGTAGAAAACTCCTAATTACTTTTAAGGGACCGAGAAAATGCCTACCCGCAAAAACTTTTGTGCCTTTCTATACAAAATACTTAATAAAAAATACTTCTAAAAGACAACTTATTCTCAATATAAAACTCATTTTTCAGTCCTCAACCTTTTACTGACTTTTTGTATATGCCTTTGGTTATCCTTCACATTTTATTTTTCTCCAGGCTCCTCGATTTCATCAAGGCTACTTGATTCTCGAGTAAATACATCGCGGGTATATCGTGACGTATATACCTCTATAATTGCCAGTATCGACATTCCTTCCCAGCTCTTCTTGGGTTTTCGTTTCTGGTGGTTTAGAGACCTGAGGGTGAGGACTTATGATTTTCTTCGCTAACAGCTCGGCCACGCTCCGGTTGTCACGTCCACGTGGCACCTAATTAAATAAAATAATAAAAGTAAAGTTCTTATCAACGCATATTATAGTTTCTTTTTAATTTTTTTTTTTAATTTTTAGTCTTGTTACGTCTGTCGCATTGTCGTCCGTATCAGAAAAAGTGTTATATCATTTTATTGTATGACTAGGACATATCCCTGTGTATTTTCTACGCAAACGTATCGCTCCTGGCAAGTCCTCGATTACATAATGGTCATGGTCGAGGATCCTTTTGACCACGTATGGTCCACTGTACTTCGGTAACAATTTCTTACTCTCTCCATCATTTGATTCCTTTGATCTTTTGACTACGACATGTTGGCCAACATCGTATGTTGGAGCTTTGGTACGTTTACCATCCAAATACTTCTTCTGTGAAGCCTGACTCTTCTTTATCGACACGGAAGCTTCTTCCCTGCTTTTACACAAATTTCTAACTTCATCTTCGCAAACTTCGTTAGCTATAAACGAATCGTTAGGACTACGCAGAGTATAACCTAAAAGAAGTACATAAGGGGACTTTGCCGTGGTTTTATTTACTGTGACATTCAACCCCCACTGTATACTCGAAATCGTTTGGTCCCACTTTTTTTCATCTTCGTTAGATGATGATCGTTCGATTATATCTCTCAGCCTGGCCGTTAGCACGTGGTGTAGCTGTGTCATTGAGTATCTTCTTTATACCCAGTCTTGTACAATATTCAGTGAACTTTCCACTAGTGAAGCAACTGCCTCTGTCACAGACAATTCGACGCGGAACGCCGAACGTCCCGATAATATCATCAATTAATTTAATCACTGTCGTGCTCGGAACTGACTTAAGAAATATAAATTTCGTAAAACCATCTATAATCGTAAGTAGATGCGTATTTCTGTATGAACTTTTCACAAACGGTCCTAAATGGTCTACGTGTAGGGTATCAAATGGTATGGCTAATTTCTCAATAACATGTTGTTTGCCTGCCGGAACTTTATTGTATAAACACGGTAGACAGCAGAGTATGTATTTCATAACATACTTTCTCATGGATGCGAACCAGGAGGGTGATTCTGATCTTTTGTCGTACTATTTAATCGTCAATTTTGACATATTTTGTTATACTTTTTCTTTTCACACAGTTCATTTTGTGTCTTCACTATTATCTACCACAAAATCAACTATAATGAATTTTCGGTGAACAAACGTCAAAAAACGCGACTAAATATACGACAAATTAGTCAACTGCTTCCAGAGGTTGTGACAAAAATTTTACACTGGTAAATGGAAATTCTACACCTAAATTAGAGCATTACAAGTGCTTAAATTCGAAATATTATTTTGAATTTGTAATGTGAAGTGTCATTATCAGTTCATTCTATGTCATGCAAGGGTTGCTGACCTGAATAAAAACACGAAAAAATCAGTAGAAAAGTTCATTTCATTTAGTCGTATGTTTTGACATTCAAGTACGATAAAAGATCAGAATTACCCTCCAGTACTTTCTTCGTATGTATTCCAATGTTTTCTCAACCGAAAAATGACCCACATTATCATGATGACACATCACTACTTCCCTCCTTGAACTCTTTGGAACCACCCATCGTTTTCCTTCACTTGTTAGTTTATATAGTCTGTTATTTTTTAACACGAACTCCTTGTGTATCATTTGCTCTTCCTTTGTTGCAGGTTTCTTCGCTAAAATTTCTATCAACTTCTGCATCTATCATCCCTCAGCTGGGCGGCCAACACCGAGTCATCAGTTGTGATATCAATAGTGAACACGTTGGCCTAGTCTAAAGTTTGTACTGGATTCCGGCTTAATGTATCAACATGACAAATTTTATTACCAAGACGATATTCAACTACGAAATCGAATTCTAATGTTGTAAGCCACCAACGGCCTATTCGCAGTACCAAGTCTCGTTTGCTAAATGCTGCTCTAACTGCACTGCAATCAGTTATAATTTTGAAGCCAATACCTATAAGATATATTCGAAAATGCTTGGGATTCGACTACTGCCATTGTCTCTAGTTCATAAGAGTGAAATCTCCGCTCCTCTTTACTGGTGGTTCTACTATAATAAGATACAGGCTTCTTACATTCGCCTGGCTGCTTTTGTATTAAAATTCCCCCTAATCCATATTTGGATGCATCAGTGTGCAGTTCTGTATCTGCCTCGTTATCATATAATGCCAGTATTGGTCTTTCGGTGGTCCTCCTTTTTAGGTCCCAAAACGCATTTTGTTGTATCTCTGCCCATTCAAACTTGGCTTCTTTTTTTAACAAATTTGTTGGGGGGTGGCAACGGAGGCAAAATTCGGAACGAATCTGCGAAAATAACTTGCCAAGCTAAGAATTGTCGAATTTGATGAACATCACCGTGTTTAGGGAAATTATATACTGCCATTATTTTCTTCGAGTTTGGCTGAATAGCTTCGAAACTAATTTCATATCCGAGATATCCAATATTTTTCTTAAAGAATGAACACTTTTCCAGTTTGCGTGTCAGCTTTGCTTCACGAAGTAAGTCTAAGACTTTCTGAAGTTTGTTCAATCCATCCTCAATAGTTATTGATGGTAATAACAGATCATCCATGTAAGCGAGTACTTTGGTGAAACGTAAGGGCCCAAGGATGCTGTTTATCATCCTTTGAAACACTGCAGTGCATTAGCCAAACCAAACGGCATACGTAAGTATTCGTAATGACCGTCTGGAGTAATAAATACTGTTTTATCAATTGAATCTTCACTTAATGGAATTTGATGATATCCATATGCTAGATCTAGACTAGGAAAATAAGAGCATCCTTTGACTTTGTCTATTAAGTCGTCTATCCGTGGCATAGGGTATTTATCTTTAATTGTATTCGAGTTCAATTTACTGTAATCCACACACATCCTATATTTCCCATTTTTCTTTTTAACAAGTAATATAGTGCTACTGAACTGAGAAACAGACTCGCGTATAATATTATTTTCTAATAAATCACTTGTTATGTTGCGTACAAGTTCGGAGAATGACATACGGTAGGGACGATAGACTGTCGTCTTTTCTATATTCAGATCAATTTTCATTTCGCACCTTTTCAATTTCCCTAATTCACTTAAGCTCTGCGCAAAAGAAACTCGATACCAATTTAGAAATTTTAATAATTTTTCTTTATGTTCCGCATCAATACCGTTATCAATTTGGTTCGTTATATCAGCAAAGAGAATGTTTTAAATTTACTACTAGTAATTATTAAATTACTTACTAATTTCTCTTCAACATATATTTCGCAGGGGATGCCTCTAGTGACTATCTTTTTTGCTATAAACGTCAAGGGTTCATTCGACATGTTAGCTACCAAGATTGCTCCATCTGAAGTTCTTGTGATGCCACGATTAATCCAGTGCTCCTATCCTGGCTTCCGATTCTCTCGAAATTCTACGTATACATCTAAATTTTCATATTATTGTACACTGCAACATATCCGACGTGTTGGGGTGGAATGACGGTAGTTTCCTTAGCCCACAATGCAACTTTTGCTGGAGGCAGGCTTTCAATCTCGGGTAAGATGGTTAACACCTTGTTGAACAATCTCACTTGGTTGATTTTAATCACCATTGTCACATTTTTATGATTTATGAAAGATTGTCCGATTATTATTGGGATTGTTTGAATATTATCCGGCACAATTAGTACTTTTACAGATGCCTTTGCGAGATCGACGTCCAAATCTATTTCAGCCTCACTTTTGGTTCTTGTGAAACCTCTTGCATATCCGGCAATCTTTAATGCACATGGCTGTATTTGAAGTCTTAACATCTTTGCATCTGTTTCGCGAAGCATCACTGCACAGCATCCCTTGTCTATATAACCTCGGAAACTTTTTCCGTTTATCAAACAGTCGACAAAATAACACCGATTTTGTTTTTCGTCATGCACTTCGCAATTCAATGCGTTTTTATTAATTTTGTGGTGGCAAGAATTCACATCTTGGCCCAATCTATTGCATCTGGAGCACTCAACTTTAGGCTTTGTACACTTTGTCGAAATATGTCCGCGTTCACAGCAATTAAAGCACTTCAGCACATTTTCATATCTAAATTTGCTGTTCCTTGATGTGGTGATGTTGTGATCTGTGTGATAGGAACGTTTCCTGTCTCTCTTATCTTTATCACCGTGCCTACTGAAATTGTTTGGAAGTGGTTTTACGTCATCGATAATCGTTGAAAGAAATTCCGTATACAAAACTTCTGGTGTAAAGTATCGTCCTGCCCTTGCTCCAGTCTATAAATTTGGATTTTGAAGTCCATCGATAAGACGGGATACTACATCCCTTCCAGTTATCTTGCAAATATTGAGTTACTCCATCTTGGCGTAGTAGTACTCTGTCATTGATTCTTTTTCTTCCTTCTTCCGATTGACTAGTTTCCTCAACGTAGAAGCAAAATCTCGATTATCAGGAAATGCCTGTTTTATTAATTCCTTCCACTCATCCCATGAATGATCACAAGTGTTCAGATTGCTATACCACATTTTCGCTAGTCCTGTTAATCGATTCTGCATCGTTTTTGAGTCCCACTCATTTATGGCTGCCAACTGCTCTATTTTATCGATCCACTTAGTTGCTGTCAAATTGGGATTTCCTGGCTCGAATTCGGGGATGCAATCACTTCTAATTGCATATCAAACTTGATTTCCGTTCTGCTGCGAGTTTCCACTTGAATTTTGTTTTAAGAGCATTTCGACCATTTTCTCTAGTCGAACAATACGTCTGTCAGACTCCCCGCTAGCTCTTAATTCACTCTCACGACCGCCTCCTCCATCAACAGAGTTTTCCCGGCGTTCACTTTTCGAATTTTCGCGCACAAACCAATGCTTAATTTATTTAATCTTTAAGGAAAGCAATACTTAGAGAGTAATCCTACTTCTGAGCTACAAGACAACTTATTCTCAAAATAAAACTCATTTTTCAGTCCTCAACCTTTTACAGACTTTTTGTATATATCTTTTGTTATCCTTCACATTTTATTTTTCTCCAGGCTCCTCGATTTCATCAAGGCTACTTGATTCTCGAGTAAATACATCGCGGGTATATCGTGACGTATATACCTCTATAATTGTCAGTATCGACATTCCTTCCCAGCTCTTCTTGGGTTTTCGTTTCTGGTTGTTTAGAGACCTGAGGGTAAGGACTTATGATTTTCTTCGCTTACACTTCTAAATCGTGTTTTTGAAGGGGTGTGCTATCCTGTTCTCGGTTAATGTATCTGATACCTCTAAGCATAGATGACACAAGAACATCGCATGGCATACTAGAGCAGAGTATACAGATTGTGAAATGGGTAGTGCATTCCGGATTGGATCTTAACATGCCTTAGAGCGTGCTGATAGCAAGTATTTCTATAATAGCAGTTTTGTATAAATTTGATCGACTACCTCAACACTTCAGACACGAAAATATATGAATCACTCGACGTATACATCATTTCAAATGTTGTGGTCCATTCCAGAATGTCCCACCACCCATATAAAACTTATATACTCTGCCGTGATATTGTATGCGACATAAAGCTCTTGTCCGTTAATGATAAGACTCAGTTGCATCAGGCATTGTACATGAAAAATCTTGTATAATTAGGGGATATCATCTTTTAAGTGGTATCCAAGATTTCAACCAAAATTTGGCCTAAATAACGTATCATATCAATTGATCACATTTACAGAAAGATAAATCATACGGCAAGGGTTTGGCATTTATTAGCCAGCTGGACTTAGTGCCATGTAGGTGATATTGGAACAACTAATTGAAAAACACTGTTTCTAGTGACAACTAATTCTAATTGAAACTTATTATTATTTTTTTTACAAAAATCTAAATTGTTTTTATGGCCAACTACGACCGAACTACTTTTTGTTTTTTATTGACAGAGTACTTAGTAAGAGTAATTACTTTAGCCCAAATTGGAATTTTCCTAGGTGGAAGATCTTGAAGACTATTGTTATAGACTCTTAGCTCCGTAGCGTTCTTGAATATTACCACATTGTCCTCTTCTGTAAATGGCTGTCCGATTATGGCAGCTTTGCTCTGTACTTCATCCGGCACGACTACAAAATCTGTATATTCTTCTGCTTTATCTAACCGAACCTCTACATTTTTAACCGTACCTAATGAACTCATTAGGCTACCTCCAAAACCTCCTATTTTTTTATTTCAGGATTATGAGTAGTTAAGCTGTTTTAGTATGCTAAATTTTAGAGTATTACTTTCCGATCCTAAATCCAAAAATACTTCTACTTCAACATTATTAATAAAAGCGGAAAAGAAAAATTTCTCACGTTGTTTGACGACGTCCTCTAGCATCATTAGGTCCAAAGTGTCTTGCCTAGTTTTTAGTGTTAACCGTCACAATCTCCTTGATAATAACGTCTGCATTTTTCGCGTCGCTTCTTCTATGGACAATTAGCCAAGATGTGATCTCTTCTACCGCACCCAAAGCACTTCTGCCTCCGATCTTTGTCTTGTTGTCTGCTACTCTCACTATACTTGTATCTCTTCTCGTCATAAGTCTTATACTCTTCTTTGTTGCTCTCCTTGAGACGTCTATTTACAGGTCTAACCGTGTTATAAGTTAATCCTCTGCTTTCAATGGTTTCGATGGTTTTAAGATATCTTAAAAGATCCTCCGATTTTTGGTAATTTCCTACTTTTGCAGCAATCTGTACATTTCTGTCAGTAATACCAGCAATTCTACATGATAGAGCTTTATGATCATAAAGTTCACATAGGTTTAATAACGCTTGTTTTTCGTAGTAGTAGGATGTCATTGTTTCACAACTTCTCTTATTTCTTCTCAACATATAGTCCAGAGTAGAAAAGAAATCTATGACTCCAGGAAAAGCAGCCCTCAAATTAATTTTCCATTCTTCCCAGGAGAAGTTGATACTTGGAAGACTTTTGAGCCAGGTTTCGGCGTGACCTCGGAGCTTGCTAGTCGCATAATTACTGGTTGTGATGTCATTCCACCCATGAATTTGTTTCAATTCCTCAACTTTCCTAAGCCATGCATTAATATCTTGCACCTTATCGGCAGGGTAAAACGAAGGTATTACTTCACTACCAACATTCGAAGTTTTGCATTCAGACCTTGTATTAGTGTTGCCTACTAACGCACACACTAAATTAGTTAGCTTATCGATGCTGGAATTGTGTACGGACGAGTCGCGTGGTACTTCACTTTCGCAACTTCCCTCATTCGTGGCACTGCTGTCGCAGTTTCTGACAATTTCGTGATTTTGCACGTGCCTTCTGGTATTATTCTTTTACGCACTTGTTTTATACGTAGCATTTCGCTTTAATTTAGTTTATTTTCGTAGTTCACTACTAACACAATACAACAAAAGCACACAATGAAGTCTCAAAAGAACTATTTTCCTTCTCTTTGCACAAGGGACTCTTCATCCCACATCTGAGTTGTTAGAGTAAGTAAACAAAATTATGATGGTCTTTACACCAGTAAGATTTATTTCTTTAAACACATATAATATATAGTTATGACACCTTACGGCTGATCGTCTGTAAGAGAAAGAAAAGCGTTCTTGTGAGTAAGACATACTCAGTGCGTACAAATAAAATCTACAATATTCTATACATACTAAACTAACTCATTAATATATAATAAACTGGTAGCGGGACGCACCAACGCTAAAGAATCTTCCTCTTATGGGGCGGGCTGGAATCTCAACTAGAGATTAAACCCCACTCAAACACGGAACCTACCCATTGTTAACTTTGGTTTCCCGGGACCTACCTACGAGTCACCAATGCTCACTTAATATTAATCACAATCTAATCAAATAATAATCTACATAATCACTCAAATATTTTTAATATAAAATCACCCACGTAACGACAATGTTACACACTTCCTAATGTAACCTAACAACAACAACAATCTACTTAATCACATAATTATATATATTATATTTAAATTTGACAAACACCCACCTTTATTCTACTTGTCATGAATCTAGCACTAATTATTATATTTCTCGGATATTTAATATTCGCCTACGCGCACTAACCACTTGCAATCGACTAGGCAGGTACAAGAAAAAGATCGCGTCAGAGATCCCTTCTTAACCAAATTCCATTTTATTTTAGATTTCTTTATTACCCTATGCATGCAAGCGAGGCCGTCAGCATCCTTCAATAATGAAGTATAGTTCACACAAGCGAAGTTACTGTCCCAAGTAGCCTTGTTTTCAGTCCCTCACCTCCTCTTGACATACCCATCAGTTTACTTGCGCCAGTACAAAAACGAGTTCCACTCACTTCAACTTTTTAGCGAAGTGGAATCTGAGAAATAGTCAAATTGAGTGTATTTTCTGCAATTGGTACACGTTTTGATGTGTGTAGTCATTTATAATATCATCTGGCGTGGAACTTATGAAATGTGAAATATTTATTTTTGAGAGAAAATGGTTTCAAGTGAAAAGTTACATATTGAAAAGTTCATTAATTGTGCAGCAATGTAATTAAGGGCAATTACGGAGGAAAACTTCTAAGAAAAAAGTAAGTGCGAGTACGTTCCTGGCATATTGATTGCTGAGGAATAATATTTTTGCTTACATAATTATCTTTTAAATTTACGAAATTTCTTACTGAAAAATAAAAAGCACTCCCTTCGTATAAAAGCGCACACACAAATGTGTTGACATTTTACAAGCTCCACACCAGCTGATATTATTAAAGACTACTTAAATCAAAAAATGTACCAGTTGCAGAAAATGTATTCAATTTGACTATTTCTCAGGTTCCACTTCGCTAAAAAGTTGAAGTGAGTGGAACTCGTTTTCGTACTGGCGCAAGTAAACTGATGGGTATGTCAAGAGGAGGTGAGGGACTGAAAACGAGGCTACTTGGGACAGTAACTTCGCTTGTGTGAACTATACCTTAGGGTTTAGTTTGCCTTGAAATTTCGGGTTAGTGCTAAATACCTAATTTCTAAGAATTATCTACTGTATTTTTCTAGCTATGTGAATGCATACCTTACTCTTGCTCTTTATTACGTGGAACGACAGCCAATCGAGGACAATCCTTGAGTCCATCCAGCAAAAGATTTTATGCACTGTGATACAAATCGTTGCGCTAAGGCGATCGATAATTTCAGCTAACAGTAGAGCAGCGCATAATTCCAACTTAGGAAAAAAAGATAGTTTTTACTGGCGCGATTCGAGATTTTGCGCACAGTTGTCGTATCTCCGACTTTCCTCCGATATCAGCAAATCCATGAATTTCGATTGTAGCAATTGCTGCGTTAGTTAACACAAATCGAGGAACCTGAATTTGTTCAAGTGAGCTGAGGTCATTACGAAACTGTTTCCATTGAGTATGCAAATTCTGAGGCAGTGATTCATCCCAATTAACTTTTCGAATCCAAAGATTTTTCCTAGCACAACAACAGGATTTATAATGCCAATAGGGTCGTAAATTCGAGCCAAATCAGAAAGAACAACTCTTTTTATTATCGAGGTGGAGTGCGAAGTCAATTTGTAGCCATAGAATCTAAATTTGTCTGCTAGAGGTCCCCAGACTATTCCCAGGGTCTTCGTTGTATCACTTGGTTGCAGCTGAATTATTTTTTCTTCACTGTCTTGATATAGAAAGTTTGTTTCTCGAGATTTCTTTAATGCCCTCAACATAGTGATTAGACCTTCCGAGGGCTTTGAGCTCCTCTAATGGTCCAGCTTTATTTAGGAAGCGTCTGCGGGGTCCGGGCGTAGGTAGGGACGGGTTCGATAACGTTATCTCAACTGAAAAGTGGTGTGAGCCTCCAACTTGTGGTTGGATTACCCTGGACGAAATTTGAGCCGGCGGGAGAGAGGATATCACCAAGTCAAGTGTAGAGCCTGAGCTGACCGAGGATGCATTAGAGAAGAAAGTGGGGAGGACAGTCCACAGATTAGGACAGCATTTTTCAACAGAGGTCCCTTTCTCACTGAAGCGTCGGATCTAATAATGTTGTTATCCCACAGAGTCTCTCGCATTTAGATCGCCACGCAGAATTACTGAGTTAAAGTTGGATAGGAAGATGAGAAGATCCTCTGTCATTCTTGAGAGGAGTAGGCAGAGGCTACAACTAACTAACCGGGGTCAGTCACCTGAACAACGACAGTATCCATGTTTGAATCGAAGGTAAAACGCTTGTAGTTAAGGTGTGACTTGATGGCAATTATAGAGCCTCGCTGATAGATAGCTGGTTGAATTTGCTGGCTATAACCATGTTCCTAGCAGAGCGTCTGTTCGCACTGCTTATTGTCATAATTTTAAAAATGTCTTGCTCGATTTGTTTGGCTGGACATAGGGGATCGGTAGGCTTATGATTGCCTTTACAGTTATTGCAGTAGGCAGGATTTGTACAATGCTTTTGTTCAAATGATTCTTTGCAGCAGTTGTCGCAGAACGGGCTTTTAGTTTTACACTGTGGTCTTGGTCGGGGGGTGAAATATTCTACGGAGCGAATGGCTCCTGCAATCGCTACCTTGCGCTCAGGTGAGTTTTACGACTGGAGTGGGGATAAATTTGTTCTCCTCGATTCTTTTTGTGAAGCGGAAAACATAAGTGACTGATCGGCGATGAAATATATTGAAGAATTTCTTCATCTGATAAGTCTGTGGGTACATTTTTAACAATACCTTGCTTGCTTAAGTGTGTAACTGAATGAAACATTTTAGGTCAGCTGTAGGGAGGCCCTTCGTGAGAAGTTAATTGGCAGCTGCGCTACTAGCAAAGAAAACTTTTAACGAGTTGAAGGATTGCTGCTAGATTTTAACAAAACGGAAATTGGCTTTTGCCAAAATGATGCCAACAGAAATATCGCTTAGTCTTACTCTGTTTTCTTTACAGCTCGCACTATTTTCAGTCCTTGTGCCCAGGACCCAGTAACGGCCTTTGTCTTTAGTAGTGTAGGATAAAAGATCCGGATTCGGAACAGAATTTATGTTATCAGAAGTAGAGGTTGGTAGAGGTGTGCTAGCGGCATCTTTCCGAGTTTCCTGTATCCTACTGCGTTTGCCGTCAGGAGCATCCGGGTGAGGAATGTTTTCAGTGTTTCCAGAGAAGTCTTTGAGCGCTGCTTTTGTGCAGGTTGTCTTAGCACTTTTGGTTTTGACTGATGAAATTGAAATTTTTTGGGAGTTGTGAGGTTGGCTTTCTAAGAGAGTAGAGTTGAGGACATTGGTCATGTCCTGTTCCCAGGGTCTCCCGTGTCCATATTTACTTCATTCTCCGTCATCCTACACTATAGCTGCATTTTGTCAGCAAACGTTATGAAAAAGACGCCAAGAGCAACACACACAACTTGAACTGCACACGCGGTTTATATTCGTAATATGATGTGAAAAGACAAAAGGAAATAGCTATATACAAACCTCAGCACAGCAAAAAACTCGAGGAAAAACATCCCTGATTAAATGTTTTGAGGCTTAATCAGATATTTACAGAATAAACACAACCTTTCGGAAATTTTAATGATGGAAGTAGGAAACTTAAATCCACTGCTTGACGCGTTCATCAATCAATTCTCCAGAATAATTTCAGTAGTCTTCTCGCTGGTAAATAGATACGTTTTTACTTGTATCACACAATAGAAAAAATGCAGTTATGCACGCCACCGAAGAAATCTGGCCGACTTACTTGGAAGCTCTATTGGAAGTGAAACACCACTTCAAATAAATTATTTGAGGTAATTTGGCACATGTTGAAATAATCGTAGAAGTTAGTCGAGCATGAAACATATGCTAAATAGGCAATTTTCGTGCGGAACTTGAGCCAAAATGTCGGCTCTCATTAGTTTGACAGTGATCACATATGAAACTAGCTTACGATCAAAGCAGCAAGCATAAAAGTGTTTTTTCTAAGTGAAAATTAGGCATAAAATAAAAGGTACCTTGGTACATTATTCATATGCTATAACTGTTGTCATACAAGAATCTGATTTGTGGGGCAAAGAATATACATATATATATATATATATATATATATATATATATAGGTATATTTTATTTTTATTTTTTTATTATTATTAAAGTATTAAGATCGTAGGTATTGTGAATTGAATTTGTGAAATTTATTGATTTATTGGTGGCAGAATTTTAAATAATTTTAAATTTAAGTTTCTTCACACCAAAAACCGAGAAAAAAACTTTCGGTTATATAGAAAGAACATTTAATTATCATAAAAGTTGTATGATGAGAGCTCATACGAAAAAGCGAATTTTAATTTTACTTCGAAATACCTATCCACATTACAAATGCAATGTATAATTTTCAATATAAACAAAAAGTGAGGTTTAGTACGACCGAAAAAATCTTTCGTCCCGAAACGTTCCACATGTGGAAACCGAAAAAAAATTGACATATGCAACGGAAATTTCGTTTTTTGGCCGAAAAAAGATAAAAGTTGTGTTTTTCTTAAAAATCTGAGATAAATATACTATTTTATTAGTAAAATTATTGATTAATCAATTTATTCCACTTTAAAACAAGATTTTTGTTGCAATGATTAATAAAATCCAGAGAAATAGGATAAATTAAGAATTTTACTGAGAAAATAGTTACATTTATTTCAGATTTTGAAGTAAAACACAAATTTTATGTTTTATCGGGCGAAAAACTTTTTCGGCGGAAAAAATTGAGTTTTTTTAAAAGCTCTAAGATAAATATACTATTTTATTAGTAAAATTATTAGTTTATCCTATTTCCCATGATTTTATTAATCATTGGAGCAAACATTTTGTTTTAAAATGGAATAAATTGAGTTTTTCGGTTTACATTTTTTCAATTCTTGTGTTTGATGTGAAAGTGCCTTTAAGTTAGGAATGTGTGTTTAATAAAAGTGAATTCAAAGTAGATCTGAGGCATAAAGTAAAATATATGCCACAATAAGGCATATTAACAATACATGCAATCAGACATTAATTAAGTTAGCCTAAATATATGTGGGATTCTGGGTCAGAAATCTGAAAAAAAAGAAGATAAAACAAAGTTTCAATAAATTTCAAGAATTTCATGCAGCTGCATAAAATTGCAAAAATTGAGAACAATAACTTACCGCTATGTTGTAAATGCTGAGCTGGATCTGAAGTCATCCGATAATTGCTGTTCAGTTGCAGTTGACTCGTTAAGCCGTGAAATCATTAGTTTCAGTGCAGTCAAATTGTTAAGCCGTGTAAGCTAAGCTGTAGAAGTGAAACATTATTGCCGGTTTCCAGTTCATTTATTCTAATTACCTGTTAATAGTTAAGCCGTGTTTTGAAAAGCCACGTTCCAGCTGTTTATAAAGATCGTGCGTTAGTTAAAGACTAGACTCATATTTTATTCTAATTCTATTTACCTTGAATTACCTAAAAGGACATTACATCTTAATAATAGTGAAACAAAAGAACTCTGCGTTTATAACTGAATTTCCGTTAATAAATAGTGCTATTAATTAAAATAACCAATTTTACGTCTTTTTAATTTAATTACGAACCCCACATATATAGTGAATTAAAGAAAAACAGTAGATGTTACAATTAGAGCATAGGCAGTATATACCATTAGGTTATCAATATATGCCAACGTTAATTAATAAGGAATTCTTTTGAATACTACGGTAGTAGTGAACACAAGTACGCATTTCTTGTTATTTTAACATACCACTATACACTAACCTACCTAAAATGCCGTAATGTAGCTGTAGTTCTCAATTACAGCTACATTATAAGACAGGACGACCGTCTACCATGTCAGCAGAAGAATACGAAACTTTTATTGAAATATCATTTGATTCATCATCAGAGCTATCTGTCATTATAATGTCCGTGGAAAAAAAAATAGTAGTGGTGGGAAGCAATACTAAAGACTCTCAGTATCGATGTACTCGAATTAAAATTTGTAAAATGAGTACAAATAAATTCTCATTCTCATCTATGTAAAAATTCAACAGTTTTAAATTTTATATCTTTGACATTTTGTATATTTAGCTAAATTTAGGACCAACTAAGAAAATTTACCCCACTCATAATTCCATAATAAATTTTTCTGTTTCTTTTCAGCTGCTGCTTGTCGTCAGCGTTGGAGAGGAATAAAAGAAGGCCTTTCACGGGGACGAAGAACTCCTGTAAGGGATCTTGATGGGAATTTAGTGAATTCATATTATTTAGCTAAATATCTTGATTTCTTCGAACCATATTTACCTATGAAAAATCAAGTATCACTTGTAACAGAAGAGTGTGTTGTCAATAATATGCCGGAAGAGAGTGCTGTAAATAATGTACCAGAAGAAAGTATTATCAATGATGTAACAGAAGAAAGTTTTGTGAATATTTTAACGGAAGATAGCGACACTTCATCAAGTCAGCTTATGGATGAACAATGTGAGATTGTAGTTGAAAAACAGGACATCTCTAATGTTAGTATTGAAGGGGATCAAGTTGAAGAAAAATCACCAAATGAAGAATCTGCCAAAGAAGATGTTAATCGTATGAACAAGTCAGCATCGTCTAAAGCCTTCGAATCTGTCAAGGAAGATGCAAATCTTACCAACAAAGCAGAGTTGAAGAAAAAGAAAACTGAAAACAACAACAACGATTCGAATAGAGTGCATATAGAATGGGTGAAGAAAAAAAAGGATGCCGATGGCAATCAATCATTTTTGAATAGTCTTCGACCATATTTACGTGATATGACGGACAAGCAAAATAGAAGATTTCAACAAAAAGTTATAACTCTGATCGATGAAATTCTTGATGATATTGACATACCACAAGTTATTTTTCACTCATTGCCAACTGAGCCTATTTCAGAACCTGCAGAATATTCACCAGAAGAGAATCTTCATCAAGTTGTTAACGCAGATAAGCAGTTTATCGATTTAACTGAGCGAATGAACTGATAAATTCGAGGAAGAGTTTAGAAATTCTATTCATTAATTTTAAAATTAGTTGTAAATTGCCACACCGAAATTAATAATTTTTTTTTTTGTGAAATAGACTGCATTTTTTGGTTTTATTCCTTCCTAGCCAGGACGGATCAAAAACTGATGGATTTGGGATTGGCATGTTGATATCAAATGCTTTACGTACATCTTCCCCTGTTCTATCCATATAAGAGCGTGCCAAAATTTGTATTCTTAGAGCTAGCATTGGATCTACTATTTACATCCAAAAACATCCATCCATTCTGGTCTCGAGATATTTTGGTGCTAATAGTGTAAAGCGTGAATTACAATTACGACTGATCTGTCAACTGCGACTTGATTTTAAGTCGAAGTCGACACTGAGGTGAAATTTGTAATTAAATCAAAGCTTCAACTGCTTGGACAAACCAGAAGTCCTAATTTCTGTGATAGAACTGAGCAAAGTTTTGTTTCAGTCGCAGTCGCAGTTGAACTCGAAGTTGCAATTGTATCTTGCCATATGAATTTCCCATTTGGGCAAAGTCGCAGTCGACAGATCAGTTGTAATTGTAATTCACGCTTTAAATCACGGCTTGTCTGGAACTGCTTTGATTTCTGCAAGCATCCAGCGAGGAAAAACTGTGTGTGCTCTGGTGGAGTGAAGAACACGTTTCTAACGAAATTATTGAAAGGAGTAGAGGCTCAATGGTGTGGACCGTAGCCATTCGGCGTGTCGTGTTCCAAAAGCAAACCAGTAAAAAAACAATTAAAAAACTAAACTTATAAAGACTCGCGTATTTCCAATGTAACAATTTATTAATCTGCTTAAATTAGTTTTATTACAAGAACCGTTACTTTGTATCGAACTCCCGAATTTAAACTAACTAACTTGACACCGAACCATTATCTTAAAAACACACAACTTATAACTGCGCAGCCCGATCTACCGAATCGATCGTGCTCACCTCCATTCAACCAGGCGGAAGCGGCTTTGACCGAGTGACCAGTGCAATACCTTGCAATCATAGTTATAAAGTATTACGTTAATCACTGCTGACAGCTGGAGCCCCCAATACTGATGTAAACAAACAGTGAGCCCATCTGAGTATTTCACTATGCGAAGTGAATTACTTAACCATGACTCAATGCCGAGTTACATACAGCAGTGGATGTGACAGTTTTCAAGTAAACAATTCGCAATCGCCCGGCATTTCACTGTGCGAAGTAAAATGCTTAGTTATTGCAAATCGTTTAATTACCTATACACCTGCTGCTAGCTCGAGTCGTGATGTCACAATTTCACCAATTGAATATTGGGTCACGACATTCCTCCCCCCTGAGAAAAACTGATTCCCAAGAGGACTAAGGTACAATATTCCATAGCATCTAAACAATTTTTATAGCTATGGTTCGGTTTAAACATTTTTTTTTACATTCCTTTTCTTTATCATATATCCATTTCTTCTTTAAAAATTTTACTTTACAATATTTCTTTAGTTCCAATTCTCACTAATCGTTATTTATTATACATATATAATAATTTCTCTCCTATGTAATAATAATAATTATAGTTTATACCTTAAACAGAAGACAAGTGTAATTATAATGCCAACAATTAATTTCCTATGGCTAGTTCTACGTTATTATCTATTCTATTATCCATAAAAAAATATCATACTTGTTTTTTTTTAACATGAATTTTACCTAATCATACTGCATACATAACTACATAAACAGAAACATTATAATTTTAATATACTACTATAATATGGTACTTATACACATGAAGTTTACATTTATTACAATCTTATCAAAATGAATTAATTTCGAAAATATTCTTATTAGCCCTAATACCCTCTTCTCTTTATCTATCGGTTGCCCGTGCCTACCCAGGTACCAATTAAATCAAATGAATTAAAATACATTATAGCTACTCTAGCCGGACGAGATGTTTTCCCACGACGGTAGGCAAGTTTCCCTTTGGCAAGTTTGCTGCTGTTGGCATGACTAACTCTATACTGTGAGTCCATTCCTTGTTCGGCTCTGTTGAAGTGGGTCTGGGATGTTTAATGAATGTCTGGATAGTAGGTAGTATCGATACTCTGCCAGTGCTTCCTCGTCCTTGCTGACGTTTCCAGCGTCTTACATGGAACATCATTACTGCTACAAAAGTCAAGCTTATCAGCCCGGTCAAAGATGTGGCTGCTAAATAGATCTGGTGCGGATGATTCTACTTCCTGTGAACTTCCTCGCTCTTGATGGCGCTCTGAACCTTGGCTATCTTCTCAGCATGATCTTTCCAGGCTTGATTGAAATTACTTGCTGCTAGAAGTTGTAGTTCTCCTGTTTGATCCTTAGGATGTTCCGAATTTCTAGGACCTGTTGGTGTCACGAAGTTTTCCCATTTAGGTAGTTCCGAGTGGGCTGGCTGTCCGAGAGTTACATTTCTGTGGGCGTCGTCTTCAGAAGTTATGAGCAAATCTCCAATCTGCAAATGACAGCGTTTCTTTACGTTCAATACTCCTATCGATGAGAGCTCTCCTATTTTGGTCGGTGAATTGCGGCAGTTGACCTCCAGCTTTGTTTTTCGGCCATCACAAACAGGCAGTGATTTCTGGTCATCATTCGCGCTAGAGAGCTCCATTTCGGGATGACTTTCTCCTTACAAGCCTTAGTCTTGACTTTGAAACTGCGAAACAAGTTCAACACGCAGCTATCGCCAATGGCCGTAATGATCGGGCTCAACTGTGGGTATGATCCGCCATGGTGATCAGTTGCTGACACTTCTGGTACTGGTGGTCATCTAGTAAGACATATTGCCTCTCGTGGTTGTTGGCTGAATTAAGTTCCGCGCCTAAGTCATACACATGGTAGCCTGCTTCATCTGCTGCTGCGGGGATGGTGTAGATCTTGTGGATCTCGAATGAAGTTCTCCGGGGTTGAGGAATGTCTACTCTGACCAGGATGCGTTAGTTAGTCAATATGGCCGTCACTTTAGCAATCTAAACTAATAACTGGAAATCCTGAAACTCCTCGTTTAAGTAGAGTTCTTTGGTGGCATTCCTCATAATCTCAGTCAATTCCCGAGTGTGGACTATTAGAGGATGCAACTTCCCGACGCTCAGCGAGACCATAATGTTCGAAATGGTCTTCAACGTGTCGCTTATTTCGCAGAGCTGGAGGGTCAGTAGTGTCAGAACCTCATTTATTTCAACTCTGCGCTGCAATACTGCTAGCTCTCAGTGGTTCTTTGCGCGGTGATAAGCCCAGAGATCTGGGTCCGAATTTGCTCTCGCTCCGCCTCTGCCCTTACCCGTGATGAATTAACAGGTCGAACGTCTACTTCACAAGGGTAATCTGGTCTTCTAGAAGGCTGAAGGTATGATTCTCTTTCTCATTGAGATCATCGAGTGCAGCGTAGATTTTTTTGGAATTCTGATGATCCATCGTTCCAAAAAGTGCTTTGGATACGGCACCTACCCCATCGAAAAATGATCGTTTTCTTCTTGAGGAAGCTCCAGTATTATAGGTTCATGTAATAATTCCTCCTCCTCCTGCCTGACCCAATTTCCCTCACTGCTAACGTACATCTTGCTTTTACTCCAGTATGTATAATTTCGGTACAAAGACCTGCCACCAGGCTGCTCCAATTGAGGGCGAACTTCAAATAATTTGATACATCTGGTACCTGCAACGTCGACAGAATAGTCCAATGCCGGGTGTAGAAGTGTGTCTTTCCCAGGTATACTATAACCGCTCCTTTCTACGCTTATCGCCGAGCCTACTACCAGGACTTAGAGGACTATCGCGATCGCCTTCATTCTTAACTAACCTATTTTAAACGGGCAACCTTCCTATACTTATAGTAGATTTAAAAAACTTACTTGCTTCTCAAATTTGTTCTCTTTTATTTATTTAGTTATTTATTTTTTTCTTCTTTTTAACCTATACTCTTTATTATCTTCCTTCTATCTTTCTTTTAATTCTTCCTTTTTTTACCTGTACTCTTTATTATCTTCCTTCTATCTTTCTTTTAATTCTTCCTTTTTTTACCTGTACTCTTTATTATCTTCCTTCTATCTTTCTTTTAATTCTTCCTTTTTTTACCTATACTCTTTATTATCTTCCTTCTATCTTTCTGTTAATTGTTCCTTTTTTACCTGTACTCATTATCTTCCTTCTATCTCTCCTTTACTTCTTTTTTTTTTACCTATACTCTTTATTTTTTTCCTTCTATTCTTTAATTGTTGTTTTTTTTTTTTACCTTTTTATCTTACCCTTTCCACAGAAATGAAATGTTTATCTTTCCTTCCTTCTTTCTTTCCAGTAAGCCTCTTCCTCGGCGCGCGGTTTCTGCTTCCTTCTTCTGGTTTTGGTATTTTTTTTTTTCTGAAATGCAAAAACGATTAGTGCATCGACTTGGCAGGAAAGTGTAAGGTCTGAACAGTTTGCAAAGAATTTTACGCGTGAAGTTAGTCATTGGGAAATTCGAAAAGATCAGTATCTATGTAACACGTCCGAACTGTGAATCAATCATTGTTCAAACTTCTTCAGCCTATTAACATGAATTCGCTTCAACTTCCGCTCTTGGAGTATTGTTAGGTTTTCAGGGTTGTGTATGTATATGACTTCGTAGGGTCCCTTAAAAATAGCTGGCAATTTCCCCACCCTAGCTAAGTCCTTAACCAGAACCTTATCTCCCACATGAAAAAGTTGACCTCTAGACGACTTATCGTAGTACTTTTTCGACTTCTCCTTATTTTGCCGTAAATTATTCCGTGCTAAATCAAAAGACTTCTGTCACTTGAATCAAAGCACATAATGATATCTATCGGCGTTATAAAGTGGTTCTGGTTTACGCATCAAATTGCTTGGGGTTTCTGACACAAACCCAAACAGAGTCTCCATTGGCATAAGCTTAGTGACCGTATGTACGGTGTTATACGCGTGTATCGCAGTTCTTAGAAATTCATCCCAGTTCCTGGGCTCTGCATCCACAAAACTCCTTAGATAATTAGCCAAGGTAGAATGCTGGCGCTCTACTGCGTTTGACTGCGGGTGGTAGGCGGTAGTCTGCAATTTCTTGATCTTTAACAATTTGCATAAGGATTTCATGACTTCACCCGTAAAATTAGTCCCTTGATCAGTCACTAATTGCTTGGGAATCGTATATCGGCTCAGTATTTGGTCAAATAGTGCCCGGGCTACCGTGTTGGCTTCTTGATCGGGTACCGCCACGAAATCCACAAACTGCGTCAGGTCATCCATAATAGACAGTATATATTTGTTGCTATTATGGCTTGTAGGTAATGGCCCCACGAGGTCAACGTATACCTTAGCGAACGGCTTTGCCGATACTTCCGTTATGAACAATGGTATTTAAATGCTCTAGAATGCTTATTACTTTGACATTGTCTACATTTGCGGATATATTTCACTATATCATTCTTCATTCCTTTGCAGCGATAGAAGCGTTTCACCTTGTTTAAGGGGGAATAGCAGTGAACAGAAAAATGAAATTTTTATCCTATCCACACAGCCAGCCGGCGGCAACGTCCCACGCACACCACATAAACAGTGGTAGGATCAGAGCCAGCCACAGCAGCAGTCATGTCATGAAGCAGGTCGAGCTCATGGGTCGTGCATGGGTACATCGTAGGAGAAATAAATAAAAATGAGTGTGCGTTTGCACGATGAGCTCTGTGTACATACGGGTGGGATGGTTGAATATTTCGCGGGAGTGGGCTGCATCCAATCCGAAACATATTCATTCTTTTCTGCTTTGTTGTTTGTTTGCTTTTTGCACATCAGAGTTTTAGTTTAGTTTTGAATTTTTTTATTGCCTAGATGAAATATAATAGGGTATTACTAGATTTGTCATTCCGTTTGCATTGTAGCCATACAAAAATTTTGTTTTTCACTATATATTTAGGCACTACCCGAGAAATCGTCAACGAAGAGATCTGCAATTTTGTACACGGCGTTTTCATAAAAATAGTATATGCAATTTAAAAAATGAACTAAATTGGGCAACCCATCTACATGTCATAATTATTTTAGAGTTTTAATTTTTAAATCACATTTATTACTTTGAATTGCCACCTGTTTTTTGTTCTGATAATAACAATAACAAAGTTATAACTTTTGACTATCATGACCAGCTTAACACAAGCTCGCTGTAGTGACACGTTTAATAAATAACCGGTCAACAATACATGCTTTGCTTTTTTCATCACTTAGTGTTAGTACATGCAATGCAACATAGAACAAAATTAAAAATAGAAAATGAAATAAACAAAAAATATTAAATATTATATAGACGTTTTTTAAAACGTGCTTAGAAACGTCAACATCATAGTGCTCAGCCATATTATTAACAGTAATACACATGCGATTAATAGGTTCATACATGCAAAAGTTAGACCCTGAGGTGTTAACATGCAACAGGGGAGCAATATTCTCTGATAGGAATGTTTCTACTGCATCTTGGGTCAATAATTTCCGACAAAAGATGATTAAAATAAAATGCATGTAACTTTGGAACCATATTGTTCCACATTTTTTCATCGCGGTAAATTTTTTCGACCTTCAGAGGAAGGTTGTCTGAAGTCCATACAGCAAACAAACAGTAATTTCTTTTGGTAATATGTGACTGACCTTGAACTTGGAAGTAGTAAGGATGGTTTTTCTTCATTTCTAAGATTGTACGATTTTTTTTATCCACGTCCCAAATCTTGATCACACCTGAAAGGATAGCATCGTTGACTTCTCAGCCAGCTGCTGCTGATGGACATTTTAAAATTCATACTCCTCACTTAAAAACAGTCCGCATTTCTGTACTTTAATTTGACATTGCCTTTCTAATTGGCGAATTGCATTTTCCACATTTTCTCGACCATAGTTTGCAGAAGCAATGTGTGAAATATCTGTATATTAAATTTGCTTCACAATGTTGCTAAATTTCGCCGATCGTCTTTTACAAATACGTGCAAAGTTTGAAGCAGTGATTAAATTTATTCGTACTTCGTGCCACCTGGTGCAACTGGCCTGTTCCCGTGTTTGCTGTTCGATTTCCACTCTATTAGCGCAATTGACTTTTAGATTTTTTAATAATTTAGTTTTCTCTTGCTCAAAAATTTCAGCTGATAAGGTTTTTGTCAACTTTCCGTTCCGTAATGTGCATCTTTGCCTGGCGCGTTCGATTTACGTTTCCGTGATTTATTTTGAACCCTTTTAATATTATTTTTAATTCTTTTGCCTTCAAGCCTATTATTATTATTATTATTATTATTATTATTCTGAAGAGAGCGGACGTCAGATTGAGCTCCAAATAGTTTAAATAGTGATAAGATAGAGGTTCTGGAAAAAAGCGATCAAGTTGAGTAGTAGTGCTTACATCCAGACTTGTGCATTAGAAGGAGTTTGTGTGTGTTGTTTTAAAGACGAAAACTACAAAAAATTTAGAAAGAATTGTGAAAATTTATGAATTTTGTGACATTTGAACAGTGAAATTTAAATTAAATTTGGTCGTTGTCATGGCAACGCTAAAAATGTAAAAATTCTAGTTTATTAAAGTGTAATAAGGTTTTTTTTTGGAAGTGAAAAAATTTACATAAATATAAAAAAAGATAATAGGAATTTACGATTGAAAAAAAAAAAATAAATAAATATAAACGTTCACTGCCTCACTTAATATGAGTGAGTGCAGCAGTAGTGATTCTGGGGGGCCTGATGATCCCCCCAAATCAAGAGGACGGAGGAAGAAGAATAGTGATGTTTCTTCTTCCTCTACCAAGGAAAACCCCAAAGGGCCCAATGAAAAGGCCAATAAGGGCCCTACTGAAGAGGCCAAAAATGTGCATCCAGTTGCACCGGAGAAGACTGCAACTATAGCCACAATTGCTGTCGCGGAAGCTCCTGGACCATCAGCTCCAGAAGTTAACACAGCAACAGCAATCGCATCTGTACATGCTACAGAACTGGAGACATTTCAAATGAATGGAGAACATCCGAAATTATCAGATGTTGTCAAAACGGCTTCGGCTTCAGCGCCTAAGCCCAACACGATATTCTTAAGGCCAGCGCTTTCTTCACGAAAAGCAACTGGCCAGAAGAAGCAGTCAAAAACAACTGTACCACCAGCGCCAGCACCAAGATCCTTAACAGCAGCACCACGATCCCCGGCGTTAGTTCCAGGGATATCGTATGCACAGGTAAGTGGTAGTACCAAGAATAGTTCCAGCATCGAAATTATAGGTAAAGGCATCACTCCTCGTCCACCCCCATTGGACGCGGGTAAGCCTCGGCCCAAGACCAGTGCGGGTCTCCAGGGCTTCTTCGACGGGAGGTGGCAGGACGAGAGCTACGGGATGCAGCTTGAGCACATCAGAGGATGTCCTCAGTCTGCATACCTGAAGGCAATCTTCCGCGTCGTCTCTTGTGAGCAGCTGTTCTCGATGGGAATTATAGCTGGAGGAATGGTCGAGGTGTACACCACGACCCTCGAAAGCGCTACCAAGCTCATGCTTGAGGGCATCGAGGTGGAGGGTAGACACCTCGTTCCATTCCCGCTAAAAGAGAAGCCCACGAAGGTCGTGTTTTCACGGGTCCCTATGCGAGCCCAACATGAAGACCTCGCGAATTTCCTTGGGAGATTCGGGAAGGTTCATGGAAGGGTTCGCGCCATTCCAATTAAAATTGGGGACGAGGGTCTCGGGCGGGGTATTTTCGGTACCAGCCGGGAAGCGTCCATTACCTTGAATAAGGGATGTACGCTTCCGTCAGGCTTCTACCTGAGCATATCCGGTTCGAGATACTGGATAGACGTTGGCACCGAAGCGAAATGCCATGCTTGCCATTTGGTAGGGCATTTTATTGCTGACTGCCCCAGGAGAACCGGGAAGAAGGCTGAACCGAGGGTTCCCTCGAAGGAAGCCACTACTACAGTAGTGGATCTGGAGAAGGAGCCTTCGGCCGGCACTCAACCTGCTATTTTGGAGCAGCCAGTGACTAAGGTGCCTGAAGCTGTCCCAGAGGCAAAAACGATTAAGGCTATAAACGATGCCACGTCGGCACGTGAAGGCACGGCTACTTCCGACGAGGAGTCGAATAGCCAAGTAGTAAAAAAAAAAGAGGACGAGGAGGAAGAAAGTTGACCGGGTGATGCTGCCTCCTCCAGAGCCAGCAAAGCCAGTCGCATCCAAGCGGCCCCACTCGGAGGAGGACGATAGTGGAGCTCGTGGTTCGAAGGTTGTAGTAACGGACGCGGTGGTGTCTCTCGAGCAGCTTTCGGACTGCGACATCACCGGCTTGGATGACACTGGTCTTTCGAGCTTCGGTGGCTACGAGTCGTGTGATAGCATCATTTCGACTGGTAGCCAATTTGAAGTCTCGAAAGGGATGGAGACCCTTCCTAGGAAGAAGATCTCCGAAATTCTTACCCAGCTCCAGTACAAGAAGAATTCAGATAAAATCTGGAGTATTCTTGTAAGGGAGCTGGAGAGGCCAGAGTTGTTACTTCCTCAGCTTCAACTCCTACAACAGGAGGCCAGGAAGAGGAGGAAGTACAACGATGTTGCTCGGTTAGAACGACTTCATAGGAAGGTGGAGGAGTTGCTTCAGGAGCATCGCTTGGCCGATTCTCCTCGTCAATACACGTCGCACATTCATCGTTTGAGCTTTTCATCTCTTTGAATGTGCAAGATAGCTTCGATCAACACCGGGGGTTTAAGTGCACATACAAGGTTACACAGCACTATCGAACATGTCAAAATGTTCGATATAGACATCGCGCTTCTACAGGAGACGAATTTTACACAAGACACATACACACAACTTGAGCGCTATGCTTATTTACACACTGGCTATGCAATGTTTGCCACACCTGCGCCTCGCCGAGGCTCAGGGGTGGCAATCATTGTATCCAACAAATTTACACTATCGTCTCCTGTCTATACAGATATCTTCCCAGGCTTCGCTTCTTCCTTGGATTTTGTCGTTCAAGACAAACATATCAAGGTAGTAAACGTGTACCTTCCTCATGACCAGGACATTACAAGACAAGTTCTTGATAGTGTTGAGTCCTGTCTGGTGAATTTTAGCGGCGAAACTGTCCTCGGAGGTGATTTCAACTGCACTCTGAATCCCTCAATGGATCGGCACTCTGGAGTTGAGTTCAACTCTGTCAATGCTACTCGATTGAGGAATTTTGTCGGTGTTTTCAGACTCGTGGATATCTATCGTTGGATGCATCCTACGACTAGATCATACACGAGGGTCTCGCGAAATATCCATGGAAGTCTCGCAGGCTCCAGAATTGATAGACTTTACGTCTCACCTGGAATACTAGAACATTTCGTTGGTGTCACTCATGAAGTGTGTTCGATTAGTGATCATCTTCTTGTGGTGGCGACCAGCACTCTAGTTGAAAGACGAACTGCATACTGGATATTCAAAAACTATTTGTTGAATTCCGAGCAGTTCATCAAAGAGTTCATTGATTTCTGGCACGATTGGCAAGAGAGGAAAGCTGACTTTCCTTTTCTTAGTCAATGGTGGGATGTTGGAAAGCTCCAGATTCGGTCTTTTATCGAGACGAGTTTCAATCGAAGTGGCTATCAAGCTTCTAGCTTGTCGGCCGAGGTCTCTCGGGTGGCAGCTCTTCTCCCAACTCAGCCGGGGTTGATTCTTTATTTCAATGGAATAAAGGAACGCTTGGCGACACAGACTTACAAGCACAGCTTGGAGTTTGTGCTGCGCGGCCAATCGCGCTGGCTGAGAGAAGGCGATTCTCCAACTGAGTACTTCTTTCAGGCGACTAGACGTCGTACTGCTTCTTGTGAGGTCGAGTCGATGGTTGGTGGGTCTGGACGGGTCCTCAACGGACGGCGGCTGTCAGAGTGTGTTCGGGACTACTGCAGTGGTCTCTGCTCTGGGTCGGCGTCGACAGCGTCCTCGACCACTCATGGGTTTCTTGAGAATGTTCCCACTTTCTCTGAAGACAGTGGGGAGCTCCTGGATACGGTGGTCACATTGGAGGATGTGATTGCTGCGACGAGGGATCTGGGGCGGCGCACTTCGCCTGGTTGTGACGGCTTGACTCCGGAATTCTTCGTGCGTTTCAGGGATTTATTGGTTCCTGACCTTTTGGAGGTCTTCGATTCGGCGGTTGGGACGCATTCGGACTTTCCTTCTGGTTGGAGGAGATCTGTTGTGCGCTTGGTTCCGGGGAGGGGAGATTTGCAGAGGATGGGGAGCTGGAGGCCGGTAGCCCTGTGCGGTGTGGACTGCAGGGTCGTCTGCGGGGCATTGGGGGCGATGCTCCGCTCAGTGGTTGCTTCGGTGGTGCACCCGGAGCAGTCCTATTGTGTGCCTGGTCGTAGTATCTACGACAATATCGCGGTAGCCAAGCATTTGTTTGCCTACCATGAGCAGACAGGTGCACAAATGGCCGTGATTTCACTTGACCAACAAAGGGCTTTTGATGGTGTCTCGCACGAGTGTCTCTTGGCTGCTCTCGAGGCGTTTGGGTTTCCGCCCGGGTGGCTCGGTGTCTTCGGGAGGCTGTGTGGAGATTCAGCGATTTTGGTTGGGCATCGGGGACGGGTTCTGGCTCCTATCTCGTTTCATCGAGGTGTCGGGCAGGGCTGTCCATTGTCGGGTGTGCTTTGTGATCTTTCGTTGGAGCCGCTACTGGTGGGTCTTCGTCGAGTGCTCGGACGGTGTGCGGTTCATCTGCCATGTGCCAGTGTGGGGCCTCTTATGTTGGCGTGTGCGGATGGTCTGTCTATTTTCGTGGCGGGGGATGGGGCTTTTCCGGTCGCTCGTGCTGTTTTCGAGCAGTTCGAGCGTGTAGCGGGCGCTGGGGTCAACCTTGGTGGGAGTCAGGGCTTGTGGTGTGGAGGGTGGAGGGATCGTGCAGATGCTCCACTGGACGTCCAATGGACTGGTGCTTGCCTGAAGTGTTTAGGTGTGTGTATCGGACGCGGGAGTGGATCGGATGGTGGCCGCGTCGCTCTTGGGAGGCTCTCTGGAGCTGTGAACTCGTGGCGTGGTCGACTGTTTCCACTGTCCTTAATGGGTGGGTCGGTCGTGATAGACTATTTGATTGCCTCGTCCATCGTTCATCTGCTGGGGTCTGGGACGTTTGATGGGGGCTTCGTAGGTCTTCTTCAAGCGAAGGCGATGGACGCCTTTTGGTGCGGAGGGCGATGGGTTGCTGGAGGCGCGCTCTGTCTGCCAGTCGGGATGGGTGGGTTGGGTCTCACTAGCTTGGTTGTGAAATCAAGGTGTCTCCGGGTGCGTGCGTTCCAGGGAGTGTTTTGCCAGAGAGACGGCTTGATTTCTCAGCTGTGGGTGGGTGTACTGGGAGGGGTCGGCGTAGGGGGGTATTACTACCTGCTCTCTGTTCGACCACCTTATCCTCGTGACTGGCCACAGGATCTGGTCTCAGCGATTCGGACCTGGGGCGGAGTCGGGCCAGCGTTTCACCTTCGGTGGGGTGCTCTAGGGTGCACGCAGTTCGCGTCGATTCCAGTCGGGTTCAGTCCTGAATTGGTGGATTCAGTGTTCGGTGGTGCTCGGGGTTTTGGGGCTGACACGCATACACTGACGGTTCTCGGAGATATTGTTGATGTCTCTGGGGGCTGCCGAGTGGACACTAGCACTGCGCAACTGCACGACCTGGCTGCTTCTGCGCGGGAGAGATTTCGCCGGCTTGGGACCGGTGACCCTGGCGCTGGGTTGGAGGGTGCTTTCGTTCTGAACAGACCGCCACACACACCTTTCGGCACACTTGCAACACGTGTGCTCCGTGACGTGCTTGTGTCAGTGGGACCTCCGGAGTGTGCAGGATGCAGCAGATGGCGAGCGCACCTCGGGGTGAGTGTGGGCGTGATGGGAGGGATGGCTTGCAGAGTGGTCTACGGTTGTCCTTCTAGTTACGGAGATGCTGATGTGGCATTCGGGTTGCTGCATCACAGTCTTGTGCATCCTAATCAGTTGTCACATATCGACCGCCGGGTTCGGAGGATTTGCGCAGTTTGTGCTGGTGGGGGCGCCCTGTTTCACAGGTTCTTCACTTGTCCGGCTTTGCAGGGTCTGGTGGATCTCGTGCGCGGTGTGTGTCGGTTGGTCCACCCGAGTTTCGGCATTGCTGGGACATCGTTTCTGTGGGGACCGGGGGTGTGTGGTCGGGTGAATTGTTTGATTGGCTTTGTGTTGACACTGGCCAGGTCTGCAGTTCACCTGTGCTGCGTGGGAGTCGAGGATGGGAGTCGGAGCACTGACCCACAGCGCCACGCGCGCGCGCTTGGGCGCCGCTTCGTTGACGGGTTGAGGAGACGTTTGCGTCTCGAGTGTCTGGCGGCGAGCGCAGACACGTTCAGCTGCACGTGGCGGCCACTGTCGTCGGTGCGGGATGGAGCTCTTGTCTTTCGCTGGTGAGAGCGGGCCGCAGCATTTGCAACACTGGTCCGCGGGGCTTCTCCCCGCTTGGGAGTCGTTGCGCGTGCGGTGGGAGGGACGGGCACTCTGTTGGAGATGCTGGGCTGGAGGGATGATGGGGGCGGTTTGTGGAGGTCTGCGATACTGCAGGCCGCCCTCGCGGGACTCTGTAACGGTGTCGGCTGAATTTTTTCGTTCGTTCGGTCGTTTATCTTTGATTCGGTTTCGGTCTCGGTGCTGAATTGCAAAGTTTTTTGTTGAAAATTCGTTCGTTTGGGTAAGTGTTTTTATTGGATTGTTTTGGAGGTTGAAGCTTCTTGGAGCTGCCACTTGCCCAATTGTCGAGGTTGGGACTTTTGAATTTTTTGTCTATCTTTTGGATCCTTTTCAAAATTCTTGTAGCCGTTTTTTAGCCGTTTTTTAGTCTCTTTTGAGAGTTTTGTCTTGTTTGTTTTCCTTTTGTTTGTGTCTTTTTTCTTGTTCATTGGTTTTTCTAATTGTTTTGATTGTTTGGTTGTCCCTATTGACCTTTTGTAGCTTTTGGATTGGCTGGCGGCCTTTTGTTTGCACTTTGTAGAGCCTTTTGCCACCTGTTTTTGGGGAGTTTTGAGGGGAGCCAAGGAGCCAAAAAATAAAGAGCATATATACATAAAAAAAAAAAATTATTATTATTATTCTGAAGAGAGCGGACGTCAGATTGAGCTCCAAATAGTTTAAATAGTGATAAGATAGAGGTTCTGGAAAAAAGCGATCAAGTTGAGTAGTAGTGCTTACATCCAGACTTGTGCATTAGAAGGAGTTTGTGTGTGTTGTTTTAAAGACGAAAACTACAAAAAATTTAGAAAGAATTGTGAAAATTTATGAATTTTGTGACATTTGAACAGTGAAATTTAAATTAAATTTGGTCGTTGTCATGGCAACGCTAAAAATGTAAAAATTCTAGTTTATTAAAGTGTAATAAGGTTTTTTTTTGGAAGTGAAAAAATTTACATAAATATAAAAAAAGATAATAGGAATTTACGATTGAAAAAAAAAAAATAAATAAATATAAACGTTCACTGCCTCACTTAATATGAGTGAGTGCAGCAGTAGTGATTCTGGGGGGCCTGATGATCCCCCCAAATCAAGAGGACGGAGGAAGAAGAATAGTGATGTTTCTTCTTCCTCTACCAAGGAAAACCCCAAAGGGCCCAATGAAAAGGCCAATAAGGGCCCTACTGAAGAGGCCAAAAATGTGCATCCAGTTTCACCGGAGAAGACTGCAACTATAGCCACAATTGCTGTCGCGGAAGCTCCTGGACCATCAGCTCCAGAAGTTAACACAGCAACAGCAATCGCATCTGTACATGCTACAGAACTGGAGACATTTCAAATGAATGGAGAACATCCGAAATTATCAGATGTTGTCAAAACGGCTTCGGCTTCAGCGCCTAAGCCCAACACGATATTCTTAAGGCCAGCGCTTTCTTCACGAAAAGCAACTGGCCAGAAGAAGCAGTCAAAAACAACTGTACCACCAGCGCCAGCACCAAGATCCTTAACAGCAGCACCACGATCCCCGGCGTTAGTTCCAGGGATATCGTATGCACAGGTAAGTGGTAGTACCAAGAATAGTTCCAGCATCGAAATTATAGGTAAAGGCATCACTCCTCGTCCACCCCCATTGGACGCGGGTAAGCCTCGGCCCAAGACCAGTGCGGGTCTCCAGGGCTTCTTCGACGGGAGGTGGCAGGACGAGAGCTACGGGATGCAGCTTGAGCACATCAGAGGATGTCCTCAGTCTGCATACCTGAAGGCAATCTTCCGCGTCGTCTCTTGTGAGCAGCTGTTCTCGATGGGAATTATAGCTGGAGGAATGGTCGAGGTGTACACCACGACCCTCGAAAGCGCTACCAAGCTCATGCTTGAGGGCATCGAGGTGGAGGGTAGACACCTCGTTCCATTCCCGCTAAAAGAGAAGCCCACGAAGGTCGTGTTTTCACGGGTCCCTATGCGAGCCCAACATGAAGACCTCGCGAATTTCCTTGGGAGATTCGGGAAGGTTCATGGAAGGGTTCGCGCCATTCCAATTAAAATTGGGGACGAGGGTCTCGGGCGGGGTATTTTCGGTACCAGCCGGGAAGCGTCCATTACCTTGAATAAGGGATGTACGCTTCCGTCAGGCTTCTACCTGAGCATATCCGGTTCGAGATACTGGATAGACGTTGGCACCGAAGCGAAATGCCATGCTTGCCATTTGGTAGGGCATTTTATTGCTGACTGCCCCAGGAGAACCGGGAAGAAGGCTGAACCGAGGGTTCCCTCGAAGGAAGCCACTACTACAGTAGTGGATCTGGAGAAGGAGCCTTCGGCCGGCACTCAACCTGCTATTTTGGAGCAGCCAGTGACTAAGGTGCCTGAAGCTGTCCCAGAGGCAAAAACGATTAAGGCTATAAACGGTGCCACGTCGGCACGTGAAGGCACGGCTACTTCCGACGAGGAGTCGAATAGCCAAGTAGTAAAAAAAAAAGAGGACGAGGAGGAAGAAAGTTGACCGGGTGATGCTGCCTCCTCCAGAGCCAGCAAAGCCAGTCGCATCCAAGCGGCCCCACTCGGAGGAGGACGATAGTGGAGCTCGCGGTTCGAAGGTTGTAGTAACGGACGCGGTGGTGTCTCTCGAGCAGCTTTCGGACTGCGACATCACCGGCTTGGATGACACTGGTCTTTCGAGCTTCGGTGGCTACGAGTCGTGTGATAGCATCATTTCGACTGGTAGCCAATTTGAAGTCTCGAAAGGGATGGAGACCCTTCCTAGGAAGAAGATCTCCGAAATTCTTACCCAGCTCCAGTACAAGAAGAATTCAGATAAAATCTGGAGTATTCTTGTAAGGGAGCTGGAGAGGCCAGAGTTGTTACTTCCTCAGCTTCAACTCCTACAACAGGAGGCCAGGAAGAGGAGGAAGTACAACGATGTTGCTCGGTTAGAACGACTTCATAGGAAGGTGGAGGAGTTGCTTCAGGAGCATCGCTTGGCCGATTCTCCTCGTCAATACACGTCGCACATTCATCGTTTGAGCTTTTCATCTCTTTGAATGTGCAAGATAGCTTCGATCAACACCGGGGGTTTAAGTGCACATACAAGGTTACACAGCACTATCGAACATGTCAAAATGTTCGATATAGACATCGCGCTTCTACAGGAGACGAATTTTACACAAGACACATACACACAACTTGAGCGCTATGCTTATTTACACACTGGCTATGCAATGTTTGCCACACCTGCGCCTCGCCGAGGCTCAGGGGTGGCAATCATTGTATCCAACAAATTTACACTATCGTCTCCTGTCTATACAGATATCTTCCCAGGCTTCGCTTCTTCCTTGGATTTTGTCGTTCAAGACAAACATATCAAGGTAGTAAACGTGTACCTTCCTCATGACCAGGACATTACAAGACAAGTTCTTGATAGTGTTGAGTCCTGTCTGGTGAATTTTAGCGGCGAAACTGTCCTCGGAGGTGATTTCAACTGCACTCTGAATCCCTCAATGGATCGGCACTCTGGAGTTGAGTTCAACTCTGTCAATGCTACTCGATTGAGGAATTTTGTCGGTGTTTTCAGACTCGTGGATATCTATCGTTGGATGCATCCTACGACTAGATCATACACGAGGGTCTCGCGAAATATCCATGGAAGTCTCGCAGGCTCCAGAATTGATAGACTTTACGTCTCACCTGGAATACTAGAACATTTCGTTGGTGTCACTCATGAAGTGTGTTCGATTAGTGATCATCTTCTTGTGGTGGCGACCAGCACTCTAGTTGAAAGACGAACTGCATACTGGATATTCAAAAACTATTTGTTGAATTCCGAGCAGTTCATCAAAGAGTTCATTGATTTCTGGCACGATTGGCAAGAGAGGAAAGCTGACTTTCCTTTTCTTAGTCAATGGTGGGATGTTGGAAAGCTCCAGATTCGGTCTTTTATCGAGACGAGTTTCAATCGAAGTGGCTATCAAGCTTCTAGCTTGTCGGCCGAGGTCTCTCGGGTGGCAGCTCTTCTCCCAACTCAGCCGGGGTTGATTCTTTATTTCAATGGAATAAAGGAACGCTTGGCGACACAGACTTACAAGCACAGCTTGGAGTTTGTGCTGCGCGGCCAATCGCGCTGGCTGAGAGAAGGCGATTCTCCAACTGAGTACTTCTTTCAGGCGACTAGACGTCGTACTGCTTCTTGTGAGGTCGAATCGATAATTGATGAATCTGGACAAGTCCTCAACGGACAACAGCTATCAGAATATATTCGAGACTATTACAGTAGTCTCTACTCTGAATCGACGTCGACAACATCCTCGACCACTCATGAATTCCTTGAGAATATTCCCACTTTCTCTGAAGACAGTAAGGAGCTCCTGGATACAGTAATCACATTGGAGGATATGATTGCTGCGACAAAGGATCTAAGGCGACACACTTCACCTGGTTATGACGGCTTGACTCCAGAATTCTTCATACGTTTCAGGGATTTATTAATTCCTGACCTTTTGGAAGTCTTCAATTCGGCGGTTGAGACGCATTCAGACTTTCCTTCTAGTTGGAGGAGATCTGTTATGCGCTTGATTCCAAAGAAGGGAGATTTGCAGAGGATGGGGAACTGGAGGCCAGTAACCCTATGCAATGTAGACTACAAAATCGTCTGCAAAGCATTAGGGGCGATACTCCGCTCAGTGATTGCTTCGGTAATACACCCGGAACAGTCCTATTGTGTACCTGGTCGTAGTATCTACGACAACATCGTGGTAGCCAAGCATTTGTTTGCCTACCATGAGCAGACAGGTACACAAATGGCCATGATTTCACTTGACCAGCAAAAGGCTTTTGATAGTGTCTCGCACGAGTATCTCTTGACTGCTCTCGAGGCATTTGGGTTTCCGCCCAGGTGGCTCGATATCGTCGGGAAACTGTATAGAGATTCAGCGATTTTGATTAAGCATCAAGGACAAGTTCTGGCTCCTATCTCGTTTCATCGAGGTATCAGACAGGGCTGTCCATTGTCAGGTATGCTTTATGATCTTTCGTTGGAGCCGCTACTGGTGAATCTTCGTCGAATGCTCGGACAGTATGCGGTTCGTCTACCATATACCAATGTGAGGCCACTTATGTTGGCGTATGCGGATGATCTGTCTATTTTCGTGACAGGAGATGAAGCTTTTCCGGTCGCTCGTGCTGTTTTCGAACAGTTCGAACGTATAGCGGGCGCTAAAATCAACCTCAGTAAGAGTCAAGGCTTGTGGTGTGGAAGGTGGAGAGATCGTTCAGATACTCCACTGAACATCCAATGGACTAATACTTGCCTGAAGTATTTAGGTGTGTATATCGGACGCGAGAGTAAATCAAATAATAGCCGCATCACTCTTGAGAAACTCTCTAGAGCTGTAAACTCATGGCGTAGTCGACTATTTCCATTATCCTTAATGGGTAGGTCAGTCGTAATAAACTATTTGATTACCTCGTCCATCGTTCATCTGCTAAAGTCTGAGACGTTTGATGAAGGCTTCGTAGGTCTTCTTCAAGCAAAAGCGATAGACGCCTTTTGGTGCGGAAGACGATGGGTTGCTGAAAGCACGCTCTGTCTGCCAGTCAAGATAGGTGGATTAGGTCTCACTAACTTGGTTGTGAAATCAAGGTGTCTCCAAGTGCGTGCATTCCAAAGAGTGTTTTGCCAGAGAGACAGCTTGATTTCTCAACTGTGGGTGAATGTACTGGGAGGGATCGGCATAGGGGAGTATTACTACCTACTCTCTGTTCGACCACCTTATCCTCGTGACTGGCCACAGGATCTAATCTCAACGATTCAGACCTGGGGCAGAATCAGGCCAGCATTTCACCTTCAGTGGAATGCTCTAAGGTACACGCAATTCGCATCGATTCCAATCAGGTTTAATCCTGAATTAATAGATTCAGTGTTCAGTAATGCTCGGGGTTTTGAAGCTGACACGCATACACTGACGGTTCTCGGAGATATTATTGATATCTCTGGAAACTGTCGAATAAACACTAACACTTCACAACTACACGACCTGGCTGCTTCTGCGCGGGAGAGATTTCGCCAACTTGGGACCAGTGACCCTGGCACTAAGTTGGAAGATGCTTTCGTTCTGAACAGGCCACCACACACACCTTTCAGCACACTTACAACACGTGTGCTCCGTGACGTGCTTATGTCAATAAGACCTCCGGAGTATACAGGATACAACAGATGGCGAACACACCTCGGGGTGAATATGGGCGTGATGGGAGGGATAACTTGCGGAGTAGTCTACAGTTATCCTTCTAATTACAAAGATGCGGATGTAGCATTCAAATTGCTGCATCACAGTCTTATGCATCCTAATCAGTTGTCACATATCGACCGCCGAGTTCAGAGGATTTGCACAGTTTGTGCTGGTGAGGGCACCCTGTTTCACAGGTTCTTCACTTGTCCGGCTTTGCAGGGTCTAATGGATCTCGTGCGCGGTATGTGTCAGTTGATCCACCCGAATTTCGGCATTACTAGGACATCGTTTCTATGGGGACCAAAGGTATGTAGTCGAGTGAATTGTTTGATTAGCTTTGTGTTGACACTGGCCAAATCTACAATTCACCTGTACTACATGAGAGTCGAAGCTGGGAATCAGAACACTGACCCACAACACCACGCACACGCACTTAAGCGCCACTTCGTTGACAGGTTGAAGAGACGTTTACGTCTTGAATATCTGGCAACGAACGCAGACACATTCAACTGCACATGGCAACCACTATCGTCGGTGCAGGACGGAGCTCTTGTCTTTCACTGGTGATAGCAGGCCACAGCATTTGCAACACTAGTCCACGGGGCTTCTCTCCGCTTAGGAATCGTTGCAAGTGCTGTGGGAAGGACAAGCACTCTGTTAGAGATGCTAAGCTGGAGGGATGATGAGGGCAGTTTGTAGAGGTCTATGATACTACAGGCTGCCCTCGCGGGACTCTATAACGGTATCGCGTAAATTTTTCGTTCGTTCGGTCATTTATTTTTAATTCGGTTTCGGTGTCGGTGCTAAATTTCAAAATTTTATGTTGAAAATTCGTTCGTTTAGGCAATTATTTTTATTAGTTTATTTTGGAAATTTGGAACTTCTTGGAGCTGCCACTTACCCAATTGTCAAAATTGGGACTTTTAAATTTTTTGTCTATCTTTTAGATCCTTTTCAAAATTCTTGTAGCCGTTTTTTAGTCTCTTTTGAGAATTTTGTCTTGTTTGGTTTCATTTTGTTTGTGTCTTTTTTCTTGTTGATTAGTTTTTCTAATTGTTTTAATTGTTTAATTGTCCCTATTGACCCTTTTATAACTTTTAGATTAGCTAGCGACCTTTTGTTTACACTTTGTAGAGCCTTTTGCCACCTATTTTTAAGGAATTTTGAAAAGAGCCAAAGAGCCAAAAAATAAAGAGCATATATACATAAAAAAAAAAAAAAAATTATTATTCTGAAGAGAGCGGACGTCAGATTGAGCTCCAAATAGTTTAAATAGTGATAAGATAGAGGTTCTGGAAAAAAGCGATCAAGTTGAGTAGTAGTGCTTACATCCAGACTTGTGCATTAGAAGGAGTTTGTGTGTGTTGTTTTAAAGACGAAAACTACAAAAAATTTAGAAAGAATTGTGAAAATTTATGAATTTTGTGACATTTGAACAGTGAAATTTAAATTAAATTTGGTCGTTGTCATGGCAACGCTAAAAATGTAAAAATTCTAGTTTATTAAAGTGTAATAAGGTTTTTTTTTGGAAGTGAAAAAATTTACATAAATATAAAAAAAGATAATAGGAATTTACGATTGAAAAAAAAAATAAATAAATATAAACGTTCACTGCCTCACTTAATATGAGTGAGTGCAGCAGTAGTGATTCTGGGGGGCCTGATGATCCCCCCAAATCAAGAGGACGGAGGAAGAAGAATAGTGATGTTTCTTCTTCCTCTACCAAGGAAAACCCCAAAGGGCCCAATGAAAAGGCCAATAAGGGCCCTACTGAAGAGGCCAAAAATGTGCATCCAGTTGCACCGGAGAAGACTGCAACTATAGCCACAATTGCTGTCGCGGAAGCTCCTGGACCATCAGCTCCAGAAGTTAACACAGCAACAGCAATCGCATCTGTACATGCTACAGAACTGGAGACATTTCAAATGAATGGAGAACATCCGAAATTATCAGATGTTGTCAAAACGGCTTCGGCTTCAGCGCCTAAGCCCAACACGATATTCTTAAGGCCAGCGCTTTCTTCACGAAAAGCAACTGGCCAGAAGAAGCAGTCAAAAACAACTGTACCACCAGCGCCAGCACCAAGATCCTTAACAGCAGCACCACGATCCCCGGCGTTAGTTCCAGGGATATCGTATGCACAGGTAAGTGGTAGTACCAAGAATAGTTCCAGCATCGAAATTATAGGTAAAGGCATCACTCCTCGTCCACCCCCATTGGACGCGGGTAAGCCTCGGCCCAAGACCAGTGCGGGTCTCCAGGGCTTCTTCGACGGGAGGTGGCAGGACGAGAGCTACGGGATGCAGCTTGAGCACATCAGAGGATGTCCTCAGTCTGCATACCTGAAGGCAATCTTCCGCGTCGTCTCTTGTGAGCAGCTGTTCTCGATGGGAATTATAGCTGGAGGAATGGTCGAGGTGTACACCACGACCCTCGAAAGCGCTACCAAGCTCATGCTTGAGGGCATCGAGGTGGAGGGTAGACACCTCGTTCCATTCCCGCTAAAAGAGAAGCCCACGAAGGTCGTGTTTTCACGGGTCCCTATGCGAGCCCAACATGAAGACCTCGCGAATTTCCTTGGGAGATTCGGGAAGGTTCATGGAAGGGTTCGCGCCATTCCAATTAAAATTGGGGACGAGGGTCTCGGGCGGGGTATTTTCGGTACCAGCCGGGAAGCGTCCATTACCTTGAATAAGGGATGTACGCTTCCGTCAGGCTTCTACCTGAGCATATCCGGTTCGAGATACTGGATAGACGTTGGCACCGAAGCGAAATGCCATGCTTGCCATTTGGTAGGGCATTTTATTGCTGACTGCCCCAGGAGAACCGGGAAGAAGGCTGAACCGAGGGTTCCCTCGAAGGAAGCCACTACTACAGTAGTGGATCTGGAGAAGGAGCCTTCGGCCGGCACTCAACCTGCTATTTTGGAGCAGCCAGTGACTAAGGTGCCTGAAGCTGTCCCAGAGGCAAAAACGATTAAGGCTATAAACGGTGCCACGTCGGCACGTGAAGGCACGGCTACTTCCGACGAGGAGTCGACTAGCCATGTAATTAAAAAAAAGAGGACGAGGAGGAAGACGAAGGTGGACCGGGTGATGCTGCCTCCTCCAGAGCCAGCAAAGCCAGTCGCTCCAAAACGGCCCCACTCGGAGGAGGACGATAGTGGTGCCCGCGGTTCGAAGGTTGTTGTGAGGGAGGCGGAAGCATCTCTCGAACAGCTTTCGGACTGCGATATGACCGGTTTGGAAGAGACTGGTCTCTCGAGCTTCAGTGGCTACGAGTCGTGTGGTAGCACCATTTCGACTGGTAGCCAATTTGAGGTCTCGAAGGGGATGGAAAACATTCCTAGGGAGAAGATCTCCGAAATTCTTGCCCAGCTCCAGTACAAGAAGAACTCAGATAAAATCTGGAGCATTCTTGTAAAGGAGCTGGAGAGGCCAGAGTTGTTACTTCCTCAGCTTCGAATCCTACAACAGGAGTCCAAGAAGAGGAGGAGGTGCAACCATGTAGCTCGGTTAGATCGTCTCCATAGGAAGGTGGAGGAGTTGCTTCAGGAGCATCGCGTGGCCGATTCTCCTCGTCAATAGAAGTCGCACATTCATCGTTTGAGCTTTTCATCTCTTTGAATGTGCAAGATAGGCTCTCTTAACACCGGGGGTTTAAGTGCTCATACAAGGTTACACAGCACTATCGAACATGTCAAAATGTTCGATATAGACATCGCGCTTCTACAGGAGACGAATTTTACACAAGACACATACACACAAATTGAGCGCTATGCTTATTTACACACTGGCTATGCAATGTTTGCCACACCTGCGCCTCGCCGAGGCTCAGGGGTGGCAATCATTGTATCCAACAAATTTACACTATCGTCTCCTGTCTATACAGATATCTTCCCAGGCTTCGCTTCTTCCTTGGACTTTGTTATTCAAGACAAAAATATCAAGGTAGTAAACGTGTACCTTCCTCATGACCAGGACATTACAAGACAAGTTCTTGATAGTGTTCAGTCGTGTCTGGTGAATTTTAGCGGCGAAACTGTCCTCGGAGGTGATTTCAACTGCACTCTGAATCCCTCAATGGATCGGCACTCTGGAGTTGAGTTCAACTCTGTTAATGCTACTCGATTGAGGAATTTTGTCGGTGTTTTCAGACTCGTGGATATCTATCGTTGGATGCATCCTACGACTAGATCATACACGAGGGTCTCGCGAAATATCCATGGAAGTCTCGCAGGCTCCAGAATTGGTAGACTTTACGTCTCACCTGGAATACTAGAACATTTCGTTGGTGTCACTCATGAAGTGTGTTCCGTTAGCGATCATCTTCTTGTAGTGGCGACCAGCACTCTAGTTGAAAGACGAACTGCATACTGGATATTCAACAACTATTTGTTGAATTCCGAGCAGTTCATCAATGAGTTCATTGATTTCTGGCACGATTGGCAAGAGAGGAAAGCTGACTTTCCTTTTCTTAGTCAATGGTGGGATGTTGGAAAGCTCCAGATTCGGTCTTTTGTCGAGACGAGTTTCAATCGAAGTGGCTATCAAGCTTCTAGCTTGTCGGCCGAGGTCTCTCGGGTGGCAGCTCTTCTCCCAACTCAGCCGGGGTTGATTCTTTATTTCAATGGAATAAAGGAACGCTTGGCGACACAGACTTACAAGCACAGCTTGGAGTTTGTGCTGCGCGGCCAATCGCGCTGGCTGAGAGAAGGCGATTCTCCAACTGAGTACTTCTTTCAGGCGACTAGACGTCGTACTGCTTCTTGTGAGGTCGAATCGATAATTGATGAATCTGGACAAGTCCTCAACGGACAACAGCTATCAGAATATATTCGAGACTACTACAGTAGTCTCTACTCTGAATCGACGTCGACAACATCCTCGATCACTCATGAATTTCTTGAGAATATTCCCACTTTCTCTGAAAACAGTAAGGAGCTCCTGGATACAGTAATCACATTGGAGGATATGATTGCTGCGACAAAGGATCTAAGGCGACACACTTCACCTGGTTATGACGGCTTGACTCCAGAATTCTTCATACGTTTCAGGGATTTATTAATTCCTGACCTTTTGGAAGTCTTCAATTCGGCGGTTGAGACACATTCAGACTTTCCTTCTAGTTGGAGGAGATCTGTTATGCGCTTGATTCCAAAGAAGGGAGATTTGCAGAGGATGGGGAACTGGAGGCCAGTAACCCTATGCAATGTAGACTACAAAATCGTCTGCAAAGCATTAGGGGCGATACTCCGCTCAGTGATTGCTTCGGTAATACACCCGGAACAGTCCTATTGTGTACCTGGTCGTAGTATCTACGACAATATCGCGGTAGCCAAGCATTTGTTTGCCTACCATGAACAGACAGGTACACAAATGGCCATGATTTCACTTGACCAACAAAAGGCTTTTGATAGTGTCTCGCACGAGTATCTCTTGACTGCTCTCGAGGCATTTGGGTTTCCGCCCAGGTGGCTCGATATCGTCGGGAAACTGTATAGAGATTCAGCGATTTTGATTAAGCATCAAGGACAAGTTCTGGCTCCTATCTCGTTTCATCGAGGTATCAGACAGGGCTGTCCATTGTCAGGTATGCTTTATGATCTTTCGTTGGAGCCGCTACTGGTGAATCTTCGTCGAATGCTCGGACGGTATGCGGTTCATCTGCCATATACCAATGTGAGGCCTCTTATGTTGGCGTATGCGGATGATCTGTCTATTTTCGTGACAAGAGATGAAGCTTTTCCGGTCGCTCGTGCTGTTTTCGAACAGTTCGAACGTAAAGCGGGCGCTAAAATCAACCTTAGTAAGAGTCAAGGCTTGTGGTGTGGAAGGTGGAGAGATCGTACAGATACTCCACTGAACATCCAATGGACTAATACTTGCCTGAAGTATTTAGGTGTGTATATCGGACGCGAGAGTAAATCAAATAATAGCCGCATCGCTCTTGAGAAACTCTCTAGAGCTGTAAACTCATGGCGTAGTCGACTGTTTCCACTATCCTTAATGGGTAGGTCAGTCGTGATAAACTATTTGATTACCTCGTCCATCGTTCATCTGCTAAAGTCTGAGACGTTTGATGAAGGCTTCGTAGGTCTTCTTCAAGCAAAAGCGATAGACGCCTTTTGGTGCGGAAGACGATGGGTTGCTGAAAGCACGCTCTGTCTGCCAGTCAAGATAGGTGGATTAGGTCTCACTAACTTGGTTGTGAAATCAAGGTGTCTCCAAGTGCGTGCATTCCAAAGAGTGTTTTGCCAGAGAGACAGCTTGATTTCTCAACTGTGGGTGAATGTACTGGGAGGGATCGGCATAGGGGAGTATTACTACCTACTCTCTGTTCGACCACCTTATCCTCGTGACTAGCCACAGGATCTAATCTCAACGATTCAGACCTGGGGCAGAATCAGGCCAGCATTTCACCTTCAGTGGAATGCTCTAAGGTACACGCAATTCGCGTCGATTCCAATCAGGTTCAATCCTGAATTAATAGATTCAGTGTTCAGTAATGCTCGGGGTTTTGAAGCTGACACGCATACACTGACAGTTCTCGGAGATATTATTGATATCTCTGGAAACTGCCGAATAAACACTAACACTGCACAACTACACGACCTGGCTGCTTCTGCGCGGGAGAGATTTCGCCAACTTGGGACCAGTGACCCTGGCACTAAGTTGGAAGATGCTTTCGTTCTGAACAGACCACCACACACACCTTTCAGCACACTTACAACACGTGTGCTCCGTGACGTGCTTATGTCAATAAGACCTCCGGAGTATACAGGATACAACAGATGGCGAACACACCTCGGGGTGAATATGGGCGTGATGGGAGGGATAACTTGCAGAGTAGTCTACAGTTATCCTTCTAGTTACAAAGATGCTGATGTAGCATTCAAATTGCTGCATCACAGTCTTATGCATCCTAATCAGTTGTCACATATCGACCGCCGAGTTCAGAGGATTTGCACAGTTTGTGCTGGTGAGGGCACCCTGTTTCACAGGTTCTTCACTTGTCCGGCTTTGCAGGGTCTAATGGATCTCGTGCGCGGTATGTGTCAGTTGATCCACCCGAATTTCGGCATTACTAGGACATCGTTTCTATGGGGACCAAAGGTATGTAGTCGAGTGAATTGTTTGATTGGCTTTGTGTTGACACTGGCCAAATCTACAATTCACCTGTACTACATGAGAGTCGAAGATGGGAATCAGAACACTGACCCACAACACCACGCACACGCACTTAAGCGCCACTTCGTTGACAGGTTGAAGAGACGTTTACGTCTCGAATATCTGGCAACGAACGCAGACACATTCAACTGCACATGGCAACCACTATCGTCGGTGCAGGATGGAGCTCTTGTCTTTCGCTGGTGAGAACAGGCCACAGCATTTGCAACACTAGTCCACGGGGCTTCTCCCCGCTTAGGAATCGTTGCACGTGCGGTGGGAAGGACAAGCACTCTGTTAGAGATGCTAAGCTGGAGGGATGATGAGGGCAGTTTGTAGAGGTCTACGATACTACAGGCCGCCCTCGCGGGACTCTATAACGTTATCGCGTAAATTTTTTCGTTCGTTCGGTCATTTATCTTTGATTCGGTTTCGGTCTCGGTGCTAAATTACAAAATTTTTTGTTGAAAATTCGTTCGTTTAGGTAAATATTTTTATTAGATTATTTTGGAAATTGAAGCTTCTTGGAACTGCCACTTACCCAATTGTCAAAATTGGGACTTTTAATTTTTTTGTCTATCTTTTAGATCCTTTTCAAAATTCTTGTAGCCGTTTTTTAGTCTCTTTTGAGAATTTTGTCTTGTTTGTTTTCCTTTTGTTTGTGTCTTTTTTCTTGTTCATTAGTTTTTCTAATTGTTTTAATTGTTTAATTGTCCCTATTGACCTTTTATAACTTTTAGATTAGCTAGCGGCCTTTTGTTTACACTTTGTAGAGCCTTTTGCCACCTATTTTTAAGGAATTTTGAAAAGAGCCAAAGAGCCAAAAAATAAAGAGCATATATACATAAAAAAAAAAAATTATTATTCCGGGGATGCAGACAGGACTCCCGCCTCTCATCCTGCCACCGCGACCTAGGAGATCTTTTGTGACATTACCCCTAAACGCCCTAGGGCGCCCATTCGAACTTTAGGTCTTTAATGAAACCTATAATGTCTTTGGGGGCCATTTTAACAACATCCTCAGGCATGGAAATGCCTTTCCTAGATGTCTTAGCCTTATGCGGCATAGAGCTTCACAATCACACAGGATATGCTCAGCAGTTTCATCGTCTTCCATACAGAATCGACAGGTCTCATCATCGACCTTACCCATCTTCTTGAGATGGTATCTAAGTGGGCAATGCCTAGTAAGTAGGCCCGTTATGAGCCTTAGTTCCTTTCTGCTGAGTGTGAGGAGTTCTTTTGTCCCCTGTTGCGAATACTTTATAATTTTTTTCGCTTGTCTCAGCCCCGGGGTGTTTTCCCAGTATTCCTTTTTAGTTCTGTCCTCTCAAAGCCTGATCTGAGCCAGGTGGTGACTCTTTGGGTGTCCAAAGACAGGCTCCGGGCCAATAAACGGAGATTTGGCTCCTTCCTTTGCAAGGCGGTCCGCAATCTCGTTCCCCTTAATGCCTTCATGTCCTGGTACCCATATTAGTGTCACCCTATTTGTCTCAGCCAGTTGCTTCAAGACAGTAAGACAGTCCCAAACCAGCTTAGACTCAAACGTAAACGAGTTTAACGCTTTAAGTGCTGCTTGGCTATCTGATATTATGTATATTTTTGCTCCACGCATATTCTTATGGATTATCTCGCGAGCGCAGAGTTCTATTGCGTGTATTTCTGCCTGAAAAATGGTTGGTGAGGCCCCAGTGCCTTTGCGAGATGGCACCTTGGCCCATATATGCCCACGCCTGCTTTACTTTCCATTTTGGACCCATCCGTGTACCATTTAAGAGATCCTTTTTCAAAGGGTAGGTCCCCAGTGTGCTACTGTTGACGGTCCCCCAAGATCACCTTAAATGGCGTTTCAAAGTTATGGCGTTTTTGGATAACATCTGAAATTGGGTTAGTCATCGGGTCCTCTACGAATTCCTGGAGGACCCTCAGGTGGCCAGCCAAATTGTTTGTGATTTGGATATTTGCCCTTTGCAGTCTTATTGCACTATGTATGGCCTGCCCTCTCACATGCAAATGTAAGGGTAGCAGGTCCAACATAGCCTCTAAGGCTGTGGTTGAGCAGGTACGCATCCCTGTTACCCCTAGACATGCAAGCCGTTGTAGTTTTTGCAAACTAGCTTGAGCCGTCTTTTGTTCTGTTTTTGGCCACCAAACGAGTGAAGCGTATGTGACCATGGGTCTTATAATAGATGTATATGACCACAGAGTCATTTTTTGGTTTTAGACCCCAAGTTTTTCCAAAAAGCCTGCGGCATGTCCATGTTGCCACTGTAGCTTTATCTAGTATTCTTTTTAAGTGAGAGTTCCAGGTTAGTCTATTATCTAAGGTAATACCCAGATATTTGACCTCCTTTGAGAATTCCACTGTTGTTCCCTCAAGAGATGGAGCTTTCAAACAAAGCTTCCTTTTGCTTGTGAATGGAACAACTATTGTCTTGCCCGGGTTGGCTCGAAGTCCCATTGTTTGGCACCAGTTGCAGACTATGTTTAGGGCATTCTGCAATAGTTCAGAGATTATCTGATCATATTTGCCCCTAATTGTAATAACCAGGTCATCTGCATATCCCTGATTTTCAAAGCCGGAGTTGGTTAGCTTCTGTAGAAGATCATCTATAACCAGTGACCATAGTAGAGGGGACAGAACCCCACCTTGGGGACATCCCTTAGCAGCCACTACTGTTATAGAGTCCTCCCTCAGGTTAGCTGTGATTCTCCGGCTTTCAAGCATAGCTTTTATCCATTTTATCAAGGAAGGTTCGATTCCTTTATTGGTAGCTGCGTTCTCAATGGCTTCAAAGGAGGTATTATCAAATGCTCCTTCGATGTCTAGGAATGCACATAGGGCTGTCTCTTTATCCTCTACCGCCTGTTCTAGTCTTAGAACAAGACTATGTAGGGCAGTTGTAGTAGACTTCCCTGCTTGGTAAGCGTGTTGGTTTGGGTGCAGCGGTGATCGCTTAAGTGCACCGCTCCTAATATAATTGTCTAGCACTTTCTCCATTGTTTTGAGGAGAAATGACGTTAGACTGATCGGACGGTAGGATTTGGGTAGTGCAGGTGAACGCCCTCCCCCTTTAGGTATAAATGATACCTTAACTTCCCTCCACGTCCTGGGTATATACCCTAGAGCATAGCTTGCTCTAAAGGTCTTAATGAGATTTGGCAGTATCTCCTCTAGCCCTTGTTGAATTAGGGCCGGAAAGATGCCATCAGCTCCAGGCGATTTGAATGGCTTAAAGGAGTTGACGGCCCATTTAACTTTCTTTTGAGTGAAAATTCTGCCAGAGAGACTTTTAATCCTGTTGGAAGGCCTGCATTCAAGTCTTAGCTCTTCAGGGGTTCCGTCGTCATCTTGCATAACTCTTGAATCAGGAAAGTGAGTTTGTAATAACAAACTTACTGTTTCTTCCCGGCTACTCGTGTAGCTGCCATCGACTTTCCGTAGAAGGCCGCCGATACTATTGGAGTGATCCTTAGAGAGAACCTTTTGAAGTCTTGCACTTGTGGGTAGATCATCTATACCCTCGCACAGATTTCTCCAAGTTCTTCTCTTGGATTTCCTAAGCTCTTTATTATACTCAGTCAAGGCGCGCTTGCATCCCAAGCGCCAGTTGTTTTTGCCTTGTTGAAGAGCCTTCTGGACTTGGCTCTTACTCTATCTAGTTCCCTGTACCACCAGGGTACAGCTCGCGTTGTTTCCCTTTGTTTAGCAGGACAACTTTGTTCATAGCAACAGATTATCAGTCTGTGCAACTGGGAGGAGATACGGTCTAGATCCGTACGGGTCTCTATTTGGCCGTTATCGAGTTCCTCCAGACCCATTCTGATGTATTCCCTGTAGGAATTCCAATCAGTGAGTCGTGGAACTCTTGTTTCCTCCCTTTGCATAGGGGAAGCCTTAATATCGAACCTGATATGGTTATGGTCCGACATCGAGGCCTCGCTTGAGACATGCCAATTCACAATGCCATCCGCCATATTTGGGCTGATAAGTGTTAAGTCCAGCACCTCTTGGCGAATAGTATTGCAGAATGTTGGTTCATTCCCTGTATTGGCTATGTCTACATTATTTTTAACTAAGTAGTCAAAAAGGTGCTCACCTCGTCTGTTGGTGTCACTGCTTCCCCATACGATGTGGTGGGCATTCGCATCACACCCAATGATGAAGGATTTTTTCCGTTTTCTGCAGAACTCCAGCAGTTTTGTAATTTCCTCTGGAGGAGGTGGATCCATCTCACCCGGGAAGTAGGCTGAGGCCATTACCACCTCATGTTTGCCTTTATCTGTTGGCACCTCCACTAGGGCAGCCACTAGGTCCCGAGAGATTAATTCTGTAATAGGAAGGTAGTTGATATTAGGTTTAAAAAAGCATTGCTACCCTTGGGGTGGCATGGTTCCTATCATAAATCAACTTACCTTGTTTAGTTGGAAGCCCTTTTACTTGACTTCCAAGAACCCAAGGTTCTTGCAGGAGTCTATACTTCCCCTAATGAATCTTCTGCTAAGCACATCTGATGCAGCTTTTGCATGATGAAGATTCACTTGGAGTAGCCTAATATCACTCCTGCTTCTGGTCATTAAGGATGACCTTCTTTTCTGGGACTCTTTTTAGTTCCCTTTTTGCGGCTTTTACGGGCTTTCGCCCCCTGGTTTTCGTTTAAGGGTTTTGGCCCTTTTAAATAAAAACTTGGGGGTACTGTGGTTTTGCAGGGCGGTTTTAATTTAACCACTGCCTGCTCCCCAGCAGTACTGGACAGCCCGTTGCTCTTTTTAGAGGTTGAGGGTGTCGCAATTACCGGCCTGTTAGGCCCACTGGTAGTTGTGGCTACCTTCTCAACCTGTCTTGGGGTTCCCGCTTGGGTTATCGCCCTTGGTGGCTCCGGTTCAGCCACTTCCCTTTTCTCAGGAGCATCAGCATTACTATCGAGGTTTATGCTCGAGGTTGAGGTGACCGCAGCTGCTGGGCCTAATGGCCGATGTGCAGTCTTGGACGCCCCAGCCTTTGAGTTGGCCTCTGTTGTATTCCTTTGCTCCTTTTGCAGCTTTAGATCACCTTTCGGTCTAAGCTGCACCTGTCCAAAAAGGAAGTTAATCTTGAAGTTTAACTTCTTGAGTTTTTCCGCCGAGCAGTGGTCCACTGAGAGAGTGACCTGTGAGACAACCCCTTCAGTCACTTTCCTTAGGACCTTCCACTCAACTACTTTAAGCTCATGGTTTTGAGCACCTACGAACTGTAACAATTCGTCAGCAGGCATCTCTGTACTTTCAGGGAAGTAGCCAACCAGGATCTTTGCTCGAGGAATATCACTTTCCTCTACAGCCCTTAGATTGGCATTTTCCCATGGTTTTATCTCACCCGATATCTGCTTTAGCCACTCCGAGGTAGCCTTGTCAGAGCAGGTGAGAACTAGCCATCCTGGTCTAGCACTGTATCCGAGGAATGCCGGCTTGAGCTGGTCATTCTTCATCTCCAGAATCTTTCCCAGGATCGCCTTACGTACAGATATAATTTGCTCTGCCGTCAGCATTTCTTCGGGGAAGTTCGCTGAAAGGATTCCCATTTTTACGCCTACAACCACTTGTTTGTAGGAGAGGGACCTGGGAGCTATTTCCTTTTTGGATTGCTCCTGCTTCCTTTCTGCTTCTTCACCCTGTTGAGTTCTCAACCTCTTGACCTGTGTGGGTTTAGGGGTAGAGTCCTCTGAGCGATTCCGTTTGGATCCCTTGACGGTCTCCTTTTCCGGCATTGGCTTCATTGCTAGCTCACGGGCCTCAGCTGGGCTGTGCCCGTGTTTCACCAGCCACTGAAGCCGTTTCTTGGCTGCTCCGCTCAATTTACGGCCTTTCTTTTTTATCTCCTTCGTGGGGCCTATTGTATCTTTATCAGATACATTTGAGCTCCCAATGGATCCTTTTGAGTCCTTAGCGGAGCTCTGGATTCCTGTCGGATCATCTGTTTTTACCTCACCTACGATCGACTCAGTAGGATTCTTCTCACTCTCACGGTCCGGCTGTGAGATTAGCTCGACCTCCTCATCAGAGAGAGTAGTCTTTTCGCATAATCTCCGCTAGACTTTCGAGACCTTCGAAGTCCTGTTCCATGAGCAGGTCGTCTTCTATGTCTACTATTTGAGGCATCGTAGCTGCCTTTGGTTTTGGTGCATTGGGAGGGGCACCACCCTCTTCTTTTTTAGTAACTATATCCATGTGATTCCCACGAGTTACGAAGAAAGGAGAGTCACCCACGGCAGAGATTCGTATACCGTGGGAAGGCTAATTTAAACTGGATGTCGCCTGGTATCCAGAGTTCATCGTTAGAAGACACACTCACGCAGTGCCATTCATCCCATAGGCACGATTGTTTACACCCGGGATTGCGGGTTTTATCGAGTTTTCCTCTCTAGATCCGCCGTATTCAGTCAGGCATCTGGCTCACTCCAAGGAGTGCCACCGTCTGCCTGTGCAGGAGCACCTCGGGCAGGATGTGACTGTTACATCACGTACGGACGGTCTTGAGAGAGGGACTTGCCATGCAAGGGACTTGCTTAGCAAAGTTCTCCCCTGATGCGGCGTTCACCCCATCTTGTCCACGCCTTCAAGCCTATGCACTCGTTTATTCGCTTCGTGTCCCAATCCTTTAATGTATAACATTGATACTGTGTAGAAAAACTCTTTTGTTCCTCTAGATGATGTATTGATCACAGGCTCTTTTACCTGGACCTTGTTGTGGGAGCTACTGGTTCGTTATACCAGAACTCCAAAAATCAATGTCTCGTCAAATGTAGATATAAAATTGCTTGTTCTAAACTGCCTTACCACTGGTGGGGGGCAAAAGAACTTCGTAGTAGCCGTAGATAACTAAAAGAACACCTCTAATCGACTCATCATTTATTTTTCATCATACCGTAATTTATAATAAAAAGTGACTTACTCAAACAAAACAAAACAAATACCTACCACTACCTTAATATTAAATTGAAATATCATAGCTGCACTCGCGAATTCCACCGTCGTAGTTTTCCACGAAAATTGCAATCTTTGCCAACTGAAAGTGCCTTATCAACGAGATTCGCACACAAGCTGCATATCCGATTTCACTTGTGTGGACAGTGAAGACAAGTGGAATTCGCGAGGTAAGCTTTATCAGCTAAATTCTAATTGTTTCATGCTGTAAATTGTACATCCTCCCCCCGTTGAATCCTGCATTCAACCATGCTATATGTCGTGCAACAGTGAAGTCTTCTCTGGATGATTTCTTGTCTTCTGCGTTAGCATCGGCGGCCGAGTTCTTACCTTCAGTCTTGCTTTGGGCACATCTCCGATGGATTTGGTATTTCCAAGCAAGGCATGTAATGGTGATTAGTATCAGAAATAGGCCGGCATAGGATACGGTATACTGGTGAGTGTAGTTTGACGTTAGATTTTCTGGTAACTCATTATGCATTTCAATGAGTCTTTTCTTGAGATCTGCTAGCTCGTCCAGGTGAGGCACGTAATGGTGAGTTTGTCGCAGCGCTGGTGCCCATTGGTTTGGGGTTATAGTGTCTGAAAGATTGGTTGATGGTACAAATCCTAATCTTGTCATTGAAGATGCTAAATTGTGTCCCTGGATTGTAATAAGTTGCTGCTTTATGACGCATCCAGCTTGAATCTCCATTCGACCAGATAGCTCCAGAGTGTGCTGGGTGACGGTATTGTTGCAAACTACGTTGATTGTGGTTTTTTCATCTAAAGAGTAAATCCATTGATTCGGAGTGTGTAATTGTATCCAGTGTGGTCCCCTCTCGGTGTTTACGATTTGGCATACTGGTGATTGCTGGGATTGACTAATGAAATTGATTTCGCACGCACTGACTGTTGAACCCCTTCTGTAATAGGGTGATTCTGGTTGCAGAGTATTCCTTGACCCTTTAGAGAGATACAAGTTACCAGTTCTTGTTCAGTAAGAGGATAATACTGGTCACGATGTAAGTTCAGCATCAAGAACGGAAAAGATGGGCGTATAGCGATGAATGTTTCGTTGAATTTCACTGGTACCGGTATGATGTGGAACAGCTCAAAGTTCTCTGCCGCTAATAGAGGTACCTTGATCTTGAATATTATATGCTTTGCTTCGACTCTACCTTCAATAGTTAATAGGTTGTAGAAGCTCAGAATATCGTCTTCAAATGCTGGAAGCATTAAGCCGGTGCAAGATGGCTCTTAATCGTTGTAATTTCTTGCTGTAATTGGGCCGGTGATATAAGCTGGTTGCTGATTCTTCCACTGTGAGCGTCTACCATTACATCCAATATCGCATTTTGGATCCGATGGAAATTTGAAGCGATTAACATTGCTTGAATGGCTATAGATGTAAATGATTGTGTTAGTCGCTCTTGATATATTTCTTGCTCGATACCGTTTATCATTTCCGTCACCTTATTTATGTGCCTTTCCAAGGTTTGGAATTGAAGGTTTGCAGCTTGTTGATCCTTCCGCATTATGTTGATTGTTGCGTCGAGTACAGAGGTGTGGTTTTTTATTAAGTCTAAAAGGTGGACTTCATTCCGCTCGACCTTTACTATAGTGACTGACATTTTCTTGGCATATTCCGAGTCCAGTACCCCAAATAAAGCGTTTGCTATGTTTCCAACGAAATCTATTGCGCCTCTTCTTGCTCTATGTGTGTTTTGTTTTACTAGTAGGATGTTGTTAGCCGCTAGTTCACCCTTCAGGTGTTTGAATTGGTTGTGAATTTGTGAGCAAGCATTTTTTTCTTCGATTAAGCTACAGATATATTCCAGTTTGTTACTATAATTAGTGAATATTTCGAGCTCCTTCCAGTATGGTTCCATGTTGAAGTAAGCAACTAGGTTCCATTCATTGGAAATGATATTAGAGGGTCCAAGGGTTTCAAAATATATACCTGGTTGTGACTCAAATGGAAATATCGTAACCGGAGCGCTATTTGCGAACGGAACAATCAGGCATGTCAATAACAACGTAACTAATGCAGTACCTAATGATCGACGTGCCTTTTTTCTTGGGATAGTTTCCTTCTCTTTCTTTCTGCCTTGTTGCGAAGTGGTTGCGCAAGCAGTTACCGCAGAAAGTTTGTCCTTGCTGTTTCCATCACTGTGAATGATTGCTGCTTCATCAAGATCGGGTTCATGAGTCTCCACTGGTAGTGGTGCTAACTTATGTATAGCACGGCGTATTATTCCTGTCGATGTACGAACGTCAGCGACTCGTACGAGACCATCTGCACCCTTAAATGTTTCAATTATTCGTCCCAAGTGCCACTTTAATGCTGGTGAGTTGTCTTCTTTGACTACCACCATGGTTCCTGGTTGAACATTCTGAATACGTTGTTTCCATTTACTGCGATATTGCAAATGATTTAGATATTCACTGTGCCATCGTCGCCAGAACTTTTTAAATGTGTAACGAGCCTCCATCTTGTGAGCAGGTTGGCCTTCAAAGGTTCCGCGTGAGTTTCTACTGAATAAATGAGGGGTTCTCCCACTAAGAAATGGGCAGGTGTAAATGCCATTAGGTCATTTGGGTCATTTGACATTTGGACGATGGGCCGTGAATTCATAATCGCTTCGACTTCTGTTACCACGGTCTCCATTTCTTCATAAGTTAATGATGCCGCAGCCAATGTAGATTTTAGTAGATGCTTAGCAGACTTGACTGCGGCCTCCCATAACCCACCAAAATGTGGGGCTCTTGGTGGGATTAGATGAAAATCAGTTCCTTTTGAACTGCATTCGGCTTTAATTTTGTTGATAGATTGTTGGCCTTCGATAAATTCCTTTACCTCTTGCAACTGGTTCCTTGCGCCTACGAAGTTGGTTGCATTGTCGCAATAAATGTGCCTACAATGTCCTCGCCTTGCCATAAATCTTTTCAACGCACCAAGGAAACCTTCTGTTGTGAGGTCGCTAACCAACTCCAAGTGCCTTGGTGGCAAAACAGCAAAATGCAGCAATATAAGCCTTCTGGGGTCGTTTTCCTCTAATTTTGAAATGGGTCCACACTGGTCCTGCGAAGTCGACACCCGAATTCACAAATGGTCTTGCTGGCTGCACTCGATGCGTTTGAAGGATACCCATTAGTTGATTCAAAAGCTTAGGTTGAGCTCTGGCGCAGTGTACGCAATGAAGGACTATAGATCTAGCAAGAGTTTTTCCTTTGAGTGGCCAAAATTTTTGTCTTGCAAGGGCTAGTAGCGTTTGAGCCCCAACGTGGGGATTTTTCTTATGAATATCGTCCAAAATTAATTTAGTAATTGGGTGTGAGTGAGGCAACAGAATTGGATGTTTCGAATCGTAGGGTAAGTTCGATGCTTGTAATCGTCCTCCAACTCGTATGATATCTTCTTTGTCTATGAATGGAGTTAAACTAACTATTGTGCTACTTCTTGGAGTTTCGCCATATAGTTCCAAATGTTTGATGTCATCCTTAAATTCTCTTTTCTGGACGTGCCGAATTATTGTTTTCATTGACGTTTCTAATTCTTCGACGTCAAGTGATCGACATGTTCTACTATGGTTGAGTTTTCTTGTGTTATTTATAAACCGCAACATGTAGGCTACGATTCGTTGCAGTTTATTAAATGAATTCTTGTGATTGATTTCATTCAGAAAGTGTGATCCCTCATTTGGCACTGTTATAGCTAACGAACTTCTTTTTAATTCTGGTACGGGCTCCCCTCCTTTAACATACGGAGCTGGCCAAATTGATTTAGCACCATGCAGAAACATCGGGCCGTAAAACCATAAATTGTTAGCAGCCAGCCTTTCCGGAGGAATACCTTGGGATATAATGTCGGCAGGATTTTGTTTAGAGGGCACGTGATGCCATTGGTCAGACCTCGTGGCTTGTTGAATATAAGCAACTCTATCTGCCACGAACGTTTGTAGCGATGATGATGTTGAGTTTATCCAAGCCAGTGTCACTTCGGAATCGGTCCATAAATATATGACTTCTCCATTGAGTTTGAGGTCCAATTTGATCCGTTGCGCTAATTCTGCTCCTAGTTTCGCAGCACAAAGCTCTAGCCGTGGCAAAGTTTGTTGCTTAAGCGGAGCGATTCGGGATTTAGCGCATAATAGCCGTGTGATTATGTTGTTCTTATCTGTTGCACGGACGTAGGCCGCTGCTCCGAATGCCCTTTCCGAGTCATCAGTAAATATGTGGAGTTGCATAGAGCTTGGCGTTCGATGCGAAAATATATGCCTGGGAAATTTAATATCGTTCAGTATTTTTAAGCCTTCCTTAAATCTTGTCCAATACGTAGAATGCTCCTGTGGCAGAGCGGCATCCCATTGTAGTTTCAAATTCCACAACTTCTGTAAGAATAGTTTGGCGACGACCACGACTGGTCCCATGATTCCCAATGGGTCAAATAAATGAGCAACATCAGCAGCAATTGTCCGTTTTGTAACTCGCCGATCTTCGGACTGGCTTGCCTTAATACGGAATGAGTCGTTCTTAGGTGACCAAATCAGTCCCATAGTCTTAATGTGTTCTTCGGTGCCAGTGCTGAAGTCTAACTGCAATTCTCTTTCATCTTGAGGGATATCTCGCAGCAGTTGTGAGTGGTTAGCACACCACTTTCTTAACCTGAATCCACCTTTGATCAGTATCTCCATTGCTTCTACAATACTGTGTGATCCAGATAAGACATCGTCTACGTAGAAGTTTTGTTTAATAATTTGTGATCCTAAGGAATGTGTCCCCGCTTCTTCTTCAGCTAGTTTTCGAAGGCATTTGACAGCAAGGTAGGGTGCACACGCTGTCCCATATGTTACTGTAGATAGCTGGAAGCATTTAAGTTGATCTGTTGGGCTGGTGCGCCACCAAACAAGTTGGAGTTGTTGATCATCTTCATCTACTTGAATCTGCCGATACATTTTTTCAATATGGGCAGTGAATGCGAACACCTGGGGAGCCGGAATCTCAGAAGTACTGTGAAAACGTCGTCTTGAATAAGCGGCCCAACGTGCAGAATATCATTTAGTGAAATATCTGTCGTGGTCCTTGCGGAGGCATCAAAAACTACACGCAGCTTCGTAGTGCTACAATCTGGCTTAACAACTGCATGGTGTGGCATGAAAAAATATGGCCTATGAATGCTGTTAACGTTTACTTCCTTCATGTGGCCCAATTGTTGATATTCTTCCATGAACTTAATGTACTGCTCTTTCAGATCCTTGCTAGAGTTGAGCCTTCGCTCCAGTCCCATAAATCTCTTGTAGGCTATATCTTTAGATTCGCCAAGGGTGCGTGGATCTCCTCGAAATGGAAGTTTTAGTATAAACCGTCCGTCAGCACCTCGTCTATGGGTTTGATTAAAGTGTGTCTCACATTGCCTTTCAACGGATTTTTCGATTTGGTCGCTTAAACATTGGTCATCAGTGCATATACCGCAGGTGGTGGATTCAGAGGCCATCCCCTGTAGTTTCCCCGCTACTGTCCACCCGAACACTGTATTTTGAAGCGTCGGCAGTTGTTTATTCAACTTAATTTGTCCTACAGCGAGTATTGAATGGTATATCTCCGCCCCAATTAGTAAATCAATACTTCCCCGTTTGTAGAAATTCGGGTCAGCAAAAGCTACATTATGTGGTATGGACCATGATGATACATATATTGTTTGTGTTGGCTGGGGCGATATAATCTGAGATAAGACATGCGCTTCAATTCTGGTGATGAATCCATTCACTCTTGATTGTAATGTCACTGACACCCGTTTCTGTGACTTATGCTTTCGCTGCCCTATTCCTTCGATGCTCATTTGTTCAGGTACACCTTCCAATCCAAGCCTTTCAGCAATTCTATTGGTGATGAAGTTCAATTCTGAACCCGAGTCCAGGATTGCTCGGCACTCAATGCCCAACCCCTTGTCGTTGCATACGTTAAGCATGACCGTGCTCAATAATACATATCCAAGAGCAGGCTGACTGGTAGTAAGAGCGGTTGACTTGGAGGCACCCGTGGCTTCGACAGTATTCTTTATGGCCTTATTGTCTGTTGATGGTGTATTTACTGTCTTGAGCATTGTTGGGGTGTCTGTATGTATTAACGTGTTATGTCTTTGAGAGCATTTTAAGCATCCCCTTGATTGACAATCACGCAGACTGTGTCCCGATTTCAAGCAATTGGAGCATAATTTGGTTGATCGCACCGTGTTTAGTCGACTGGATGGAGACATTCTCAAGAATCGCTGACAGGAAAATAATTGATGTTGGCCCTTACATAAATTGCACGATGGGCCTAATGTAACCATTGATGTAGCCGCCTTAAAGAATGGTTTCTTATAATGATCTTCTGAGGGCTTCATCTTACTACCCAGTGCTTCAAGTGACTGGAAGCGCGTTTCCAGAAATTTTAAGAACTCCTTCATCGATGGTAATGATCTAGGTTCCGTAAGTGATTATTCCCATAGGGTATGGGTGGTTCGATCTAACTTTTTAATAAGTATGTGTAGTACGACCGGATCCCAATGTGTCGTCTCTATTTCGAGATTTTTGAGGCCAAGCAAGCATTCCTTCGTTGTATCGTGCAAGGCCCTAATTGTTGATACGTTCTCCACATTCATTGAAGGTTGAGAGAGAAGTTTGTTGAGTAGGGTTGTGACGAGTACCCTTTTATTTTCGTAACGTTCAGTTATGACTCCCCATGCTGCTTCATAGTTAGCGTCTGATACGGTGAAGTGGCGTACAAGCCTTTCTGCATCACCCACCAAGCTACTTTTTAAATACCACATTTTGTGGCAGTCGGCAATATTTTGATTGTGGATCAATTCCATAAATAAGTTGCTAAATTGACGCCATTTGAGGTAGTCGCCATCGAACTTAGGCAAAACCACCTCTGGTAACTTCACTGCTGTTTGCTTAGCATGAAATGATGACGGCTTACGTGACTGATTTGACTTGTCATACAACTCAATAATCTTAGCTTGTACTTCATCTTCTAATATGAAATGATTCTCGCTGTCATAGCCATCTACTTTGGGTTCATTCAGCTGATTCCAGATTTCCTGGTGTAAACTCTGTATGTCGTTCCAATATCTCTCGATCATCTTTACCTTTACGAGATAGTACCGTCTACTGGTATGGTTTGTATTATTCTCCGTAAGGCGGATACTAGAGCATCATATTTCTTGATGGTGCCTAATATCCTTGTACTTGGAGGTTGCATAGTTGCCAAGGGTTTGAATTGAGTACCCATTGAACCTCTTTGCAAGGGGGGTTGCTTACCCATTGTCTTAGGAGTCTTTAGAGGCTGGACTGACATTGGTGTCTTGTTGATGTTCATCGGTTTGGCCATGTGTAATTGTCTTGGGATCTTGGATTCCCGATGGGCCAGTTTCTGGAGTCAGGGATCCTATCATTTCTGTCATTTTTGCTTGGTATCGCTCGTAGACCTTCTGAATTGATTCATAGTACTCCTTGGCGAAGTATGGATGTGATAATTGATCGTCATGTTCGCTGCGAATTGTATTATCTCTCGATTCGAACTCATCCCAGAGAGTTTCCAATTGATGCAACCTGTCCGTCAAATACCGAAGCGTCTTTCGGTCGGCTGGATCTTTCGTGAAATTGCTAACAACATGCTGTATCTCGTCTCCAGTCTCCTTTTGAAATTTAGCCAATTCATCCATGCTGCGATTCCAATATTGTTACTTAAGTGAATCACTGTATCACGTCGGGGTCACCAAAAAATGTAGAAAAACTCTTTTGTTCCTCTAGATGATGTATTGATCACAGGCTCTTTTACCTGGACCTTGTTGTGGGAGCTACTGGTTCGTTATACCAGAACTCCAAAAATCAATGTCTCGTCAAATGTAGATATAAAATTGCTTGTTCTAAACTGCCTTACCACTGGTGGGGGGGCAAAAGAACTTCGTAGTACCCGTAGATAACTAAAAGAACACCTCTAATCGACTCATCATTTATTTTTTATCATACCGTAATTTATAATAAAAAGTTACTTACTCAGCTAAAACAAAACAAATACCTACCACTACCTTAATATTAAATGGAAATATCATAGCTGCACTCGCGAATTCCACCGTCGTAGTTTTCCACGAAAATTGCAATCTTTGCCAACTGAAAGTGCCTTATCAACGAGATTCGCACACAAGCTGCATATCCGATTTCACTTGTGTGGACAGTGAAGACAAGTGGAATTCGCGAGGTAAGCTTTATAAGCTAAATTCTAATTGTTTCATGCTGTAAATTGTACATACTGCTTCTCTAGTGTTATGTTGAACAGCAGCGGCAGAGCATATGTATTCATATGAACGGCGATGTGTGTAATTAACTCGCTTTCCACCCACAAACTTTCCAACCAGGGCATGATATTGTTCAACTATGTTAGACTCGACATCATAAATTAAACTCGCGGAGTGTCGAGCAAGATTTATGCACAAAAAGCTCCAATTGTTCAAAAATTCCTCCTTGCCCCAAAGTTGTTGCCTTATTTTCAGTGTCGCTGTTTTTGTCACAGAAATATTCAGCACAACTGGTATGATCGCCGAATACATGGAATGGTGCGTTCAATATATCACTACGCAATTTTTCGATTTTTTTGTGGAGAAGCCAGTCCTGTTATTTATAATAACCAATTGCTTTTTTTACACCAATTATTATCCTCTGACTGTCCTTTGATAAAATTTTTCGGCTTTTTAAGTCGTACTTTGTATTTCTAGCCAACTCTAAAAGCTTTCCGCGGAAGTTTCTAAACAAGTGGTTGCGACATTCAATCTTTTTGATATGTAGATTTGTATAAGGTCGAGATTCCAACAACTTTTTATAAACACTACTGTCACCATCTCCAATGAATTTATGATAGCGTGCACCGTATAACTCCTCACTTTTTTAAATCCTTCTGTAATTATAGCTATAAGGTCGAAGGTCCTTTAAAATTTGCACTACATTCATGATCCCGAGGCTCAATGGATTTGGCTGCAGATCTCGCACAAACCAAACAAAATTTATTTTTGACGTCCATCCATAGGATTGTTTTTGAATAGTACCCTATTACTTATTTCGATACGATCGCTTTGCCCAACAACCATCAACAACCACTGTTAATAGAGGTATACCGTCAGTATCAATTTCATTATTTTCTTTGGCTGCAGATATTTCCTCTTCAGCAGCTGCTTTCATGGACGAACTTGCTACCTCAGCCCATGCAGCGCCAATCTTATTCTGCAAAGCGATGTATGTATCAGAAGCCATGCAAGGTAAGTTACAGGTGGCAGAAAATTCTTGTAATTGGGAATAGCCGGATCCACCGGCAATTGTCCCTACGACTGCGTTAAGGTTGATATTATCATCACTAGTATCACTTGATGTTAATAACGAAAGGCTGACATTGCACATATTGCCTTTAAAATAAATTGTAGAAATAAAACCGCGATGTTTTTCTTTTATGGGAATTAAATTACCCAATGCTCTGCAATGTTCATTTAATTTAAGAAGGTTTTGCCAAAAAAAAACTCTAAATCAATAAGGCGGAATTTTTCTCAATGAAATTTCGCATCTTGATTCGAATTTCCGCTTTCAGAAGCAGCGTCTTCTAAATACACTGAAATAATTTCATGGTCATCTTCTACCACAAATTCATTTCCAGAATTCTCATTACTCTCATTGTGAGATCTGCAACATGGAAAAAATAAAGTAAATAGGAGTTAGGTAAATGATCGTTAACAGGACTCCCCAATATTCCTATGCAAAATATTTATGTCACAGTTGATCAGGACCTCAGAAAGCACAACATATTTTAATTTTAGTGCATTTCGGCTAAGCTCATTTTCCATAAGAACATTGCGAGGTCTTTGTATCCTCAATACTCTACATTATAAAATCAGAACATCCTTCTTTCAAAGTTGAAGTTTTTTGGTGTATATACTGACATAAAAACATTTCGAATATTGATCAATTTGCTATGTGAAAATGTTATGATAAATAATAGTAGATTTCAAATAAATTAATTTAACGAAAGGTATTCAAAATATCAACTAAGGACATAAATAAATAAAAAAAAAACAATTTTTGCCTGCTACACTACTCTCTTCGCCTCTTTCGCCCATAGTTTGTGTGCTTCTTTTTTGAGCATCTTCCCATACCTTCCGTTATACAAAATAAGCTATGAGGTATATGACACTGCTCACAATACACTAAGTTACGTATTTTCTTATGTCCACTATAATTTTATATAAAATTATCAAATGTTTCTCTGTACACTGTTATTAAGAAAACTATAAGGAAAAACTATAGTTTTCTAAAAGGAAAACCCACAAATAAGAATAAAAATTTTCACAAACAATGTTGTTATACATGCAGAGTAAAATATCCATGTGGCCCGTGGTACTGCAACAAGAACAAAGTTTCGTTTACTTTATTAAGGTACGGTGTGGGGCAGATGACTTATATCCAATCCAATCACATTTTTCTGCAGTTTTTGAGCCCACGTCTTATTGGTGAAGATATTCGTAAATGGTTTCCGGCATATACCAATCATTTATCAATCGTGTACGTTGTATACACCCCTACAAGCCCACTACTTACCTGATCAAGTTAAAAAAAATTAATGTCGTTTTCGTTTGAACATCAGTTTCGCTCTGGAGGCAACCTAAGTGCTGTCAAAGCGTTCGTTTGAAGCAAAAATGACGTCACGGGTTGCCTCTGGTGGCAACCCAAAAAGCATCAGTTTCACTCTGAAAATTTACTCGGGTACACTATGAGTTCACTCACACAAACAAAGTCTAGTTGTGATTTGATATTATTTAATTAACTTTAAGTCAACAATTTTTATTAAGACCAACCACTACTATTATTATATTATCCTCAAAATTATTCGCAAACAAATTACCAGTCAGTTTTCGCAAAAAGTTCATAGCTACTTTGACGTTAGTATACATACACAAGCGAACTTTTTCAGGTGCACTCTGAATACCTTCGATTGAACGGGGTTGCCTCCAGAGCGAACCTGGATGTTCAAACGAAAACGACATCAATGTCGTAAAATTACGAATTTTCTTAATATACATATAGTTATATTAGCAAAAAATTATACACACGATTGCAAACACGTAAAATTATGCACACGATTGCAAACAATGAAATAAAATATGCAAAATTCAAATGAAAATTATATCTGGTTACTTTTCTAAAGTAACTCTCTGGTTAATGTGGTAGTCAATTTGTCGAATGCGAAATAACCAGTGATGAAACATTTGATAGTAATGAAAAATTGTACCTTTTCATATCATCATAATGAATAAAGAACTAAATCAATCTGTGATGACATTATCAGTTTGTCTCAACTCGTCTGAAAAATACTATGCCATAGTAAAAGTTATACGAAGAAGATTTCTCATCTAACAATAAAATTATTTTGAAATAAGTAAAAACATCAGATTTGGTCTAAGACCAATTCTTATTTTACCCTACATGAATGCCCGTATGTAATTTCGTATGGTAACCAATCTGTACAAGTAGGGTATAAAAAGAAAAAAATTCTGAAAAGACCAATAAATTTCAAAACTTCATAAATTTTTAATATTTCAATAAATATTCAATTATACTGAAATTGTGATAACGTTTGAATTTTTACCATGTATCTATTTATATATATTTAGCGATACCTTTCGTCATCATCATCGCATTCAGGCTAATTTTCCTGTTCACACAACCTGAAAATTATCCTATAGTTATACTGGTTACTTACAATTTTATAAGATAATGTGCAATCTCACTAACATCAGTAAATTATTTACACTTGTGTTTGTCCTTTGGTGCTCGCAGGTACACGTCCACTAACTCAAGAACATTGTATAAGCTTTCTGCGCCACGCGCCACCTAGCAAAACTTTAGCATTCAAAAAAACAAGTGTGTCCATGATAATACCACACAAAACAGCAAGTGTGTCCATGATAATATCATTTATTGATAATTGTTGTAAGCATAAGTTTTCTTGCAATTTTTATGCAAAATCGAGTAAATAACATTACAATGTTTAATTTTAGATACTTTGTAACTTTTAATTTACATTGGAACGCTGTTAAAACTTTGATCGAAAAGTGTTCATTTTGTCATATTTAGTTATGTAAAATATTAGCCCAAAAGATCCAAAAGGAAAAAGTAAAAAACTTATCTCATCCTTTTATGGCACATCTTTCGATTTATATCAAAATCGGGTCTTAAATGACTTTCACTTAGCTGGAAAGTGGTGCAAGAGATGACAATTTTTAACAATTTTACAAATTTCAGATAATTATATAATAATTTCTGGATTAATTTTGAGAAATTTGCTACACTTATCTCACGGACTGGACCTTTATCTAAACATTATAATTATTTGGAATAAAAAGACACCTGTTCTCGAGATATCGGGTGCAAGCCGAAGGTCAATTTTCAATTTTCACTGGTATACCCTCTTAATGTTTTGTTTCCGCCGAAATGTCCTTCAAACCGGGAATCATGATAATCCTTCAATATTACCTGAATATCCTCCGGGTTGGGGTGTTAGACTGTCTAGCGCTCTTCCTACCATTCTCTTAGCTTCCTCGATATCTTCCCATTCACTCTAGGGCTCTGTGTTTTTTTCTCTTCAGCTTCTGACTCCTGCTTCTTGGCTTGTGCTCGTGTAACCGCAAGACAGCGAGATTATTTCTCTTTACTGGTGCCTTCTACTGGCTGGGGTATCCTGCTCAGGGCATAAGCATTACCGTTCTCCTTTCCCTTCTGGTAGATAATCTCGAAATCGTACTCCTATAATTTCTGATGGAATCGTACCATGCGTGATGTGGTATCCCTGACCTTAAAAATCTCTCGGAGCGGCTGATCTGTTTTAATTTTAAAATGCCTGCCCAGACGGTAACATTTATAATTTCGTACCACCCAAACAATAGCAAGCATTTCCCGTCCCGTGGTGTAGTAATTTATCGCAATAGGATTAAGCGTGCGGCTGGCATAATGAATAGGCCTCCCCTCCTGTTCTAATACGGCACCTAATGATTCTCCGCTAGCATCTGTGATAAGCGTGAATTCCTTATTGAAGTCTGGATAACCTAGAACGGGAGAGGAAGTGAGCGACTCTGATGGTTTTAAAAAAGTCCTCAGATGCTGGCCCCAATTGAATTTCACCTTTTCGACAAAAGGTTGTTAATTGGAGTCAATATCCTAGGAAAATTGGGAATGAATTTACGGTAGTAATTCGCAAGAGCAAGAAACGATTGCACCTGCAGAACCGTTTTAGGTCGAGGATAGTTCTGAACTGCCTCCACTAACCGTTGGTCCGGGGTTACTCTTTTCTCTGAACATACATGCCCTATCTGTAAAAACTGTCACTTCGCGTGTTGTAGTTTTAAATTATTTTCTCTAAAACGGTGAAATCCTCCCTTAGCTTTCTATTATGCTCGCCCAGATTCTTCGCGAATATTACCACATTATCTAGGTATACAAAGCATTTGATACCTTGAAGCCCTGTTAATATTCCATTTAGTAGAGACTGAAAAAATGGAGGTACGGTTTTCAATCCAAAAGGTAATCGTTTATATTGGAAATGGCTGAAGTTCGTACTAAAAACCGTCTTTTCCCTGTCCGCTGGGTCGATTAACACCTGGTGATAACCATTAGCTAAATCCAAGGTAGAGAAATATCTAGAGTGACTAATTGATCTAAGATGTCCTCAATCCGTGGTAGAGGATACGAAAAGGGAACGCAGACTTTATTTAACTCCCGTGTCGTGTCCCAAAAGCAATCAATCAATAAAACCCAATAATTAACCGCGATAAAACTTTCTTCGAATAAAACAACGCCCGAATTTCGTGCACGTTATAAATCTTTATTTACTAAGACTTGACCTATCTTAACAATTACTATGTACTCCGCACCGAACGGATACTTGACACCACTATGCAACGCGACGGCTCACTGGAAGAATAGAATATTACAGGCACTCGACAGGCCAGTCATTGGTCTTTTATGCTCCAATATTCGGAAGTAAACTTTTACTCGCAACGCGGATGTATACAAACGACAACAACCTTGCCGTTTGTTCTACCGGTTGCAGCACCTGAGTCGCTTAGTAGTAAACAATCGCCTTACATAATAATTACCATGCTAGGTTAATTATTATCGTAATCGTCGATTGTTTCACTAACCGCTCATCGCAGCCAGCTGTTGGGCTAATCAGCAAAATAACCGACAGTTGCAGAACAATACCATGCGAAGTTATTGTTTAGCAATTGCTGATTATTTCGCTAGAATGCGCCCTTGGCTGCTGGAAGAATCTTCCGTATATTGGGCCATAACACCCGAAAATCTACACATAACCTATACTTTCGATTTCATGCTTCATCCTTTCCTTTCTTTGGTATTAATAATACCGGAAAATTAAAAGGGCTATCACTATGCTCTATAATGTCATATTCTAGGAGCTTTTCTAGTTGTTTCTGACATTCTTCTCGGTGAGCCGCCGGCAGACGATATTGTTTCCTGTGGATGGGCCCTGTATTTGACAGTAATGGAAGCTTAAAAGTCCTAGTTGGAGTATATGTGAACTTGTCACCTGGAAAGTAAAAAATGTCATTATACTCACTGCAAATTTCAGACACCACTTCTCTTTCTTCGCAATTTAAATCTTCCGACAGTACTAGTGTTTGTTTCAGTAATTCGAGTCTTTGCTGGAAACGCCTTACCAGCTTTATCTTATCTCTCAGCGGCAGCACTGAATACCTATCCAACCTCTCAAGTTTGGGTTGGAAGTTCGTTATCTCAACTGGCTCGGTTCTAGCGTTGACAATACCCACAAATGCCTGTCCATTCTCTGGCCTGATTATGGCATTACCACAGTACACACCTGGGATAATCTCTTCCACAACGTACCACCTCATCTTCGCTCGCGACACAGATTCTTACCAATTGCTCCGTTCATGGTTCCAGGTGTACTATGGACTCCCTGCCATTTCTCGAGTTGAGGAGGGGTTCGGTTATATTGCCCTGAGGAGTTGAAGCTTTTTCGCATATCCGAGCCTCCGCAAAGGCTGCAGTTTCGGAAATAACTGGTTCGATTTCCGTGCGAGGATAATCTGACCCATTCCCTTTAACAACTGCTTCCCGAATTTGGTTTTGCCCCCGCATTCCTTCTGGCAACCTTTCCAAAATCCTCTGTATAGAGAGGACTTTCCTGCTTTGCCACTGTGCAAAGAGCCGACGCCAAAGTATTTCCCCTTTCCGGGCTTCCACGTGATTTATCCTTGATACACTGTTGAGTGTTTGCCGATTTTTCGCCTCTAAACTCGTCACTGATGTAGCTAGCATTGTTAAAATACTTGGCTATACTCAGAGACAGCTCGAGCTTTATATATCACCTTTCTCAGGTTTTCAATTCGATTACTCATACGCTCTCTTAAAACTTACGCTGAAACTGTCCGAACTGTTTCCCTTCTACATTATAACCCTGCAAGGTTACACTTCAACTTTTTCGGTTTCTGAAAATTGGCAGTGCTTCATTGTACACTTTTCTAAACTGTATTGACAATTTTCCATTAATACAATCGATAACAGCTTTATCCTTGAGGAATTACATTCCTAATATTCCGTCAACCGGTATTGAATCTGTTTGTGTATTACCTGGAGCTCGCATCCTTGCTTACCCATCCCTACATGAAGATGCGCCTTGCTGAGCTCCAAACAGCCCTCCAATCGTGATACAGTTATGTTTTTGTATCAGTGTATCAATCCGTATTCTATTTACCTTAACTAAATTGCAGGTGGATCACGTATCCACCAATAATGTAAACTTATCTTCTAGTCGAATGTCAGCTTCTATTGTGTGATGATGCAATTATTAACTAGCTCTAATTCTATGTCTATGCCCTTTTCTTTACCCGAATATCTGGTTCTAATTTGTTTAGTGGAAGGCAGCTGCGGCATTGTTCCCGAGCTGCCACCTCCCGTTTCCCTCTTGCTGAATATTATTCTCTGCTAAAAATTGTTTTAAACAAATTGCGGTGTAGTGGTGAGTAGTTCTACAAAATTGCAGTATATAACTTTTGCTTCCGATTGCACCTCTACCGAACTGCTAGGTAGTGATTCAGCAAACCTGACTTGTTGCCTTTTGCGTCCAGTTGCGTCATGTCTATATATTCGGTATTTTGTGCAGTAAGGCGTCTGTTTCCTTTCTCTACATTCCGTAGCAAAATGTCCGCACTGAAATCACTGGATAGGTCTTGGTTGATTTGTTTGACTAGGGGAGACCCTGGGCATTCCCGATAATGCTGGCCTCCATTGTCGTCCCGTCCCATTAAGTCCCTCCTTGCTGAACCTACCAGCACCCCAGCTGCATGCTGCCATTCCTCTGTTCTCTTCCTTCGTGTGATTCCGTAGACCGGGTTCCTTAATTTTAAGTCTCCTAAGCATCCATCTCAAAGTAGTCTGCCTCCTAACGTGCTTCATCCAGAGATTGAAATGTGCGTCCCGTCAAATATAGTTGAGTAGTCTGCTGCATATCACCTGCCTTGAACGTTGCCACCGCGTCTGCCTCAAGTTCCGCTAGCAATCCCCCGTCCTTGCCTGAATATTTAGCCGAAACTGCCGCTTTGATTTGACACAGTAGCTCCTTGAGCCTATCCGCATAATCTTTTATGTCGTCACCGGGCCAAAATCCTTCGGCTCCTCTGAACTTACTCGATAATATGCGTCATCTAACAACCGATATCTTACACATTTCATGAAGATTGGCTGTTCCTCGGCCTTTAAGCGATCGTAAAGATCTTTGCAGCAGCTCAAGAAACGGTGAACTTCCTTTGACAGTTTTGGCGTTCTTTCTCCGGAAAACGTTGGTATGTATCTGGACACCAAGTCCATGACTTTATCATAAACATCGGCCATGGTTTTCCTTGCGAGTTTCTTTGAATTTCTCGTGTTATCTTTCGGCACTAGACCTTCACTCGTCTTTGCTATGGTCTGCTTTTTAGCTTTCAAAATTTCTTCTTGCCCTGAAATTCTTGCTCCTCTTTCTCGCTGCCGTTCGTGGAATATTAATTTCTTGGGTGACCACTTCTTAAAAATCCCTCGAACTCCTGGGACTCCTAATTCTTGCTCTAGTTCAGTGGCAGTCTTTTCTGTCTCCTCCAATTGCTTTTCTAAAGACTATGGTTCCTTTTAAATCCCTGTTTTCTGTTTGCACTCATCCAATGCTTGATCTGTTTCGTGTTCAATTCTACCAATAACTTCAAAGGTAGACGTTATCACCAAATCTAAGGTTTCTCCCTTTGTGCTTTTCACTGTAGCCTCATTTATTTCCTCCAGAAACTTATTTACGTCTTCACTCGGCAATCGTTTCTTTAATTCATCCGTTAGATGCTCTTCTAGATACCGCCAATCCTGTTCGTACCGTTGTAATTTCAGCTGGCACTCCTTCAATTCCTGTGTTCTGGTTTCCAATTCCTTTTCCTGATCCTTAACTCGTAACAATTTTTCCCTCGTTAAAACGTTACTTCTTCCCACTGACATCTATAGTCATTACCTAATTTACCCTTCACTCTCAAACACTTCTCCCAGACCGTAATTAATTGCTTAAAAACCCTAAACGCAAAAGCTTGAATTTTCGACGGTGTTTCCTAATATTCAATATTTCCGAACCCTCTTCCACGTTTAACGGCTCTTAACGCCCAAATACCCGCGATTGTATTACCACCTTAAATTTTTCACCTAGCATTTGAAAACTTCCCAATGACCAAAATTATATCCCTTAATATGCCGTACGTTTCGAATAGAATTTACTTACTTAATCTACTGAACTACTGAAACTACTCCATTTACATACCACACTATCACACTATGTATTAACTAAAACTCAAACCACATAACCAAAAACAATCTCACGCAACAACAATCATCACAATTTATACCCTTTGGTTTTTTTTAATTTTCTCCAATAACTTTAACCTGAAAAGAAAATTAGCTGGAGCAGCTAAAAAATCATTACTCCCACAAAAAAATGGAACTGCTAAAAAAAGCGTTAACTCCCACAATTCACAAAAATGGAGCAGCTAAAAAGCATTAACTCCCATAAAATAAAAAAAATGGAGCAGCTAAAAAGCATTAACTCCCATAAAATAAAAAAAAATGGAGCAGCTAAAAAAGCATTACTCCCACACTTCACAAAAATGGAGCAGCTAAAAAGCATAACTCCCATAATTTAATAAAAATGAAAAATGAAAAAAAAAACTGTTTCACTGAAAAAAAGTAACACTTTAACCGGCTGCGCCAAATTGTCGTGTCCCAAAAGCAATCCAGTAAAAAAAAAAACAATTAAAAAACAATAAACTTTATAAAAACTCGCGTATTTCCAATGTAACACTATTAATCTGCTTAAATTGGTTCTAACTCCCGAATTTAAACTAACTAACTTGACACCGAACCATTATCTTAAAAACACACAACTTATAACTGCGCAACCCGATCTACCGAATCGACCGTGCTCACCTCCATTTAACCAGGCGGAAGCGACTTTGACTCAGTGACTAGCGCAATACCTTGCAATCATAATTACAAAGTATTAAGTTAATCACTGCCGACAGCTCGAGCCCCCAATTCTGCATGTAAACAAACAGTGAGCCCAGCTGAGTATTTCACTATGTGAAGTGAATTACTTAACCATGACCCAATGCCCAGTTACATACAGCAGTGGATGTGACAGTTTTCAAGTAAACAATTTGCAATCGCCCGGCATTTCACTGTGCGAAGTATAATGCTTAGTTATTGAAAATCATTTAAATACCTGGACACCCGCTGCTACCTCGAGTCGTGATGTCACAATTTCACCAATTGAATATTGGGTCACGACAGGTGGGTCATTCATTGGAAAGCAACTTTAACATGACCTTGATTATATAGCTATACTAGGGGGAGCATTGCACGGCGATAATACAGATACTTAGTTGGGTGGGGGGTGGGGTTGGGTGGGCTGTTATTTTACTCCATCGGGCGATTCCGTACTCTAGGGTTTCACTCTGTGTCTGTATGTGTGTGTGTGTGCGAGTGTATGAGTGCGTGCATACATTCATATGTGTGGGAGAGTATAGCTCTACGTCGACGCCTTCTCATGCAGTGCAAGATAAAATTTTAGTTTTTCCTCCATGACGAGTATACAAAATGCCGTGAGAGTGAGTTCTAACTGCATGCTGTACCCGGTAAGTTAAGGCCTTTTATTATGTCGGTGCCTTCGCAGACTTCATGGCTTGCATTATATTTCGGGTGTTACGTCCAGGGCCGTTTTCTGACGTTGCTAGGTTCAGAGCGCTGTTCTAGCTCTGCGCTTCGGGCGGTCTACGTAATACGCACTACTTAGCCTACACTCACGCACTTACATACTTATAATAACTTATAACTACGCGGCGTATGTGCGGGGTAGGGGCGTGCGCTTACTATTCCTTAGACCAACACGACGAACGTGCGCTTGTCGTTAGGAGTAGACAACACGGGGATACGGGACGGAGCGTGCACTCACTATTCTTCTGACCAACAAGATTACGTGCGCTTGTCGACACAATAACCAACACGGGGATACGGGACGGAGCGTGAGTTACGTTCCCAACTACACATACAACCTAACATAATCAATAATTTCAGATATTGCATATTAATTTCATTAATTTCATTTATTTCATTTTCATGTACTTGAAAGATTTTTCCCACAGTTTGTAAAATTTTATTCCCATTCATTTTTAACTGATAAAGCATTTTTTACACAACATAAGTTCTAAATGTAACCAAACGCTTTTGTTTTTCATAAAATTTTCTCGTTCTATATGTCATCATACACTTTTGTTTTTTCACAAATTTCTGTTTTGTACGTCTAGACGGTTTCCGCTGAAACCCTAAGTAACTTTTATTCAAAAAGCTAAAATTCAGTTTTGTACGGACTTTTGAAATAATCGGTTCTAGGGAATAAATTGATTCGTAACCTATAAATTGTGTTGTAATTTTTCCATATTCATCTTTTTTTCCTATACAATTTACTTGAAATCATTATTGGCGCAGTCGGTAGGATTCCGACAATTTGGAATTCCTATATATTATCAATGTCTTGTCGTTAATTCGGGAGTTATCGAAATTTATACTAAATCGAATCGAACGAAAATTAATAAAAATTAAATTTGAAACGAATTTCTTCACGTAAAATTGTGTCAAGAGGATATTGACTAGTGAAAAGTAATAAAAAAAATTTTTGTTTTCGTATTTCTGTATTGATATTAACTCCGTGTCGAGTGAAAATTGGCATAAATGAATTCGCTAGACGACTATAGTTGGATAGAAGCACAATAGCGAGAGTATATCGTTGTTTGGTGGATTTCAATCCTTCAGCTTCAAGAACCATACGAATAAAAGTGAAATGCAGTTTATTTGATACATCATCATTGATCTACTGGGGTAGGTCCTATATTGATACATTTAATCTTCCCTCATGTCCTTCTTCATTAAACCAAATTCCAAAAAGCAAACAAATCCCAAAGCGCCGTACACTACTCAAAAGCCATTAGATATCGCCGCGGTATACGGATATTGTAATTATAATTCCGATTCTGATTCTGAAATTTCTTTAAAAAATAAATTGGGAAATAGTTCAAATAGTATAGATCTAAGTAATTTAAGTGAAATTAAACTTGAATTGAATAATAAAAAAGTGAAAAATAATTTCTGTATTAAAATGGAAAATCAAATTAATCAAGGAATTAACACCTCTGATAATAATAATGCCGTTAGCGATAACAGTAATCTAAATATAAATCATGCCAGCAATAATAGTGATACTCCTGGTGTTAGTAATAGTAATAATAGTGCTAATGTTAGTCTAATTCTTACAAACCTGAAAATTCCGGATGCCATTAAAGATCTACCTAATTTCGATGGTAATCCGAGATCTTTATTCGATTTCATTGACAATGTCGAAGAGATCCTAGGGCTAATGATTGGAATTGATGGAACAAATTATGCTAAAATTATTTTAAGGGCCATAAGAAATAAAACTATTGGCGATGCAAATGAGGTGCTGAATATGTATGGCACACCAACAAGATGGGAGCATATTAAAACTAATTTGATTACGCATTACTCCGATAAACGGAATGAAATGTTTGCGACAGAATTCAGATGCAGTCGAAAAATTTTATTTACGGGTTATTGAAATACTTTCAACTATCTCAAACCACGTCAGAGCTCACGAAAGTGATCGTAACGTTATAATTTCAAAACAAAGTTTGTATCAGGAAATGTGCTTAAACACAATTTTATCGGGATTAAGAGAACCCCTTGGTTCTACAATCAGAGCAATGTGACCGATTTCGTTAGCACAAGCCTTGAATTACTCTTTAACAGAGCAAAACACATATTACATAAAAAATTCACAACCATTTAGACAGAACACCGTTAGAAAACCACCGATCAGACCTATCTACTCTGCATTTAACTATGCAACACCAGTATTTAATTCACAAGTACAAAGACCAGTTTCTTCGCAACCTCAAGGTTTACATTTTCAGCAAACCTATAGACCAGCCTTACAACCCCCCAAAGACCGAACATTCAACCACATCAAAAACCATTTCAACAGAATTTCTGTAATAATTATAATCAGAATAACAGAAATTACAATCAGACCTCTAGAAATCCTCCTGAACCCATGGACACTTCCAGCGGCAACACTTACTTGAAATTTGCTAAGAAACCAGTTAGCAATTTTCCTCAATCATCTAAATCGCCAAAATTCGTGTCCGAAGAACTGTTTAATGTAGAGCAATACAATATACCTCAATATCCTTCTACCTTTTATGATGACCCTACATATGAATTACAACAAACTACTCAGATAGATCAACCTAATAATCAAAACAACTATAATAACGACAATTTTAACAGATACTTCCAAGAGTTGGACGAATTTCCCTATCCAACCGAATCAATTGAAAACGAAATTGATGACGAAAATTTTCCATCAATTCCCTCGGAGACCAAATAGGTTACATAGACTTTAACACCCACCAATCATATCTTCTACCATACATTCACGTCCTATGGTCCGATAAAATTCCACTGGAATTCCTCATAGACACAGGAAGCAATATGTCTTTTATAAAACCAGATTTGGTAAATCCCAACTTAATAGAAATAATAGAACCAGTACAAATAAAAACATCCTTCAAGACCCATTCATTTAATAAGAAAATTATATTAAACGCATTTAGGGAACTCAGAACCAAGGATAAGCTCACATTTCTATTATTTAAATTTCACAATTATTTCGACGGACTAATAGGATTAGAAATAATGAAACAGCTTGGAATAACCTTGGATTTAAACTTCTGTTTTAAAAACAAAATCTATAACAGTACCCTTAATCTATAAACCTAACTACATGTCCAAACAGTACACTGTCCCAAGTCGCAGTAAGATAATATCTCATTTACCAGTGGATGTAAAATCCGGAGACATTCATATTAAACCTGCACAAATAAAGGGACGATTAAGGATACCAGAAGGTATTTTCCGAGCTAACGAGTGTTATTCTTATGTAGAAGTAATCGACTTCTCAAACTCTCCTCAAAATTTCGTAATCGAACAACCAATAAAATCTGAGCCGCTTAGTCGTAACCCAGTTCTTAGAAATACACAATGTTTCAATTAATAATAGGGAACACTCCCAAGTCAATGTAGATATATCCAGGTTGATCCGTGTTGATCATCTAAACAGCGAAGAGAAAAACTCAACCATTAAATTGTGCAGACGTTTCGAGGACGTGTTCTTTAAAGAAGGACAAAATCTAAGCTTCACAAACCAGATAAAGCACGAAATCAAGACATAAGACGACATTCCCATCTATACAAAATCGTATAAATATCCGGAGATTCATAAAAAAGAAGTTCAACAACAAATTTCAAAGATGATTAGTGACGGAATCATCCATCCTAGTTTTTCCCCTTGGTCCTCGCCCATCTGGATCGTACCAAAAAAGTTAGATGCCAGTGGGAAGCAGAAGTGGCGTTTGGTCGTCGATTATACGAAATTAAACCAAAAAATAATAGATGACAGGTACCCCTTACCCAACATAACTGAAATCTCAGATTAGTTGGGGAAAAGCCTTTACTTCAGTACACTCGACCTTGCATCCGGATTTCACCAGATCGAAATGAAGCCTGAAGACATACCTAAAAAAGCTTTCACTGTGGAAAATGGCCATTATGAATTTTTACGAATGCCATTTGGGCTCAAAAACGACCCATCTACATTCCAAAGGGTAATGGATAACGTCCTTCGTGACTTATTGGGAAAATGTTGTCTGGTGTTCATGGACGGCATTATAATTTTTTCAACCTCACTTCAAGAGCATCTCGAAAATCTCGCTGCGGTTTTCCAGAAACTAAGGGATGCTAAGTCCAAAGTCCAACTAGACAAGTCAGAACTCCTCCATAAAGAAATAGCTTTTCTTGGTCACATCATCACCCCAAATGGTGTGAAACCAAATCCAGACAAAATAAAGGCTATAAAGAATTTTCCAGTTCCGAAAACACCTAAACAGATAAAATCCTTTCTAGGGCTATAAGGGTATTACAGAAAATTTATTAGAGATTTCGCAAAACTCACCAAACCTTTAACCGAATGTCTAAGGAAGGACAAACAAATAAGACTGGACTCTCGGCACTTAGAGTGCTTCGAAAAATGCAAAAACATTCTATGTAACGAACCTATACTGCAGTACCCCGATTTCTCCAAGGAATTTAATTTAACAACTGACGCAAGTAATGTAGCCATTGGAGCTATATTATCACAAGGTCCAATAGGTTCTGATAGGCCAGTTTGCTACGCAAGTAGAACATTAAATAAATCAGAACAGGACTACAGTACTATCGAAATGGAGCTTTTGGCCATTGTATGGGCCACCAAATATTTTAGGTCATATTTATTTGGCAGGAAATTTAAGATCGTAACCGATCATAAACCTCTAACTTGGCTCTTTTCATTAAAAGAACCAAATTCAAAATTGGTTCGATGGCGTTTGAAGCCAAAAGAATTTGACTATAATATTGTCTACAATAAGGGTAAGGAAAATGCTAATGCAAACGCTCTATCTCGAATCGAGATCAATATATCTGAATCTCTACAAAATAATGTGAATGACATCGCAACTATTACAGTACATTCTGCAGAAGAAAATTTGGAGGATGGAATTCCTATCTCCGAACGACCTCTGAACGAATTCTCTCATCAATTAATTATGGAAAAAACCGAAGGCTTATCCAAGCCACAAAAATCTTTTAAAATAATCTTTAAAACTAAACGTAGGCATACATTTAGGCCGAATGATGTAGACAATGAGACTATCATAATCAGCATTCTTAAAAATTTTACAAATCCCAAAAAACTAACCGCTATAATCACGGACGATAATACATATAAAATAATACAACAAGTATATTCAAAATTCTTTAGTAATGGACGGATAAAGCTAATCCGTTGCATGACAATGGTTCAGGATATCGCAGAAGCAGATAAACAGGAAAAATTAATTAAAGACTACCAAGACAAATCTAATCACAGAGGAAATACCGAGACTAGCACATTTAAGAAGAACCTATTATTTTCCAAAGATGAAATTAATCATAACAAGAATAATCAATAATTGCGAAATTTGCTTAGGAAATAAATACGAACGAAATAGACAACCCTAAAAATTCGAATTATCCGAAACTCCAAACAAACCTCTACAAAATTTTCTAACAATAATAGACAAATTCAGGAAATTCGCTAGTGCCTATTTATTAACTAATAGAAATAGTATAAATATAATCCAGTGTCTCAAACATTTCTTTTCACACCACGGAATCCCAAGAAAATTAATTTATGATAATGGTCTTGAATTCACGTCAACCCTATTCACAGATTTTTTAAAACTATACGACATAGAACCCCATTTAACATCAGCAAAGAATTCAACCGGTAACTCACCCATAGAAAGGCTACATTCCACGATAACTGAAATAATTAGGATAATTCATAGCCATAAGCAATCCTAACATATAATAACTCTATACATTCTTCGACAAACCTAACACCATTCAAAACGATAACAGCTCACTATAATAAATTCTCGTTATTTCCCACAAAATCAACTTCACAGACAAATCAGGATTATTTAGAAGCCCATAAAAAGGAATATGAAAAATTAGCTAATTTAATACACGAACGAAGTTCAAAAATTAAGAAAAATAGTATTAATAGGTTGAATAAAAATCGGAAAGATCCGCCGGATTTTGATACAGATGAAATAATTTTTGAATCCCAAAATAGACGTAATAAATTAGCATCCAAATTTATGACACATAAAGTCATTAGAAATAACAAAATTACTGTCATCTCAAATAAAAGAAAAGTTCATAAGCAAAAGATTAAAACGAAACGTAAATTTTCAGGGTTACCAACAACGCCCAAGGACAACGATTAAACATTCAGGATTTGAGCAAAAACCTGGGATTACTTACTGTCCTTAAATTTAGGAAACGCCAAGTTAATTGAAAATTATTCTAAAATGTTGCATATAATAAATATCACCGAATACCAAGTTAATGTGGAAATTATTGGCAGAAATATAGATAACTTAATAAATCAAACAGGGAACCAAAACGAATATACTGTAAAAACAAAAATATTGGAAAGCAAATATAATAAATTGGTACATAATTTAGACGTAATCGTCCCAAAATATAAAGTAAAACGTGGGTTAATAAATGGATTAGGTACAATCATAAAAGATATTACTGGAAACTTAGACCACAATGACTATGTGGAAATTAGTAATCATTTAGAATCATTACGTACAAATGAAAACAGTATTAAAAATCAGCTTAACAAACAAATAATCCTAAACGAAAGAATGATAGAAAGATTCAATAACATATCCACACATATTAATGCACAACAAGAAACACTAGAAAATTACATTCAAGAGTATCAATTAAACGTAGCCAAAAAAATTAAACGATTGAATATAGAACTTGTATTCCATCAATACTTTGAACAACTAATGTATGATATTGAGCTATTAAACGAACACCTCAAAGACATATTAGAATTAATAATCCTCGCCAAGTTAGATATCATATCAAAACACATTTTGCACCCTGTAGAAGTATTCTACATTCACGAAATATTGAGAAATCAAAACACTATTATTTTATCAGATGACAACATTTATGAAGTCATCAAATTACAAGCTTTCTATAATGGCTCTAATTTAATATTTGTTATACAGATCCCTACCCTATCCACAGACAATTTTTCCCTTTACCATTTAAAGGAACTACCCATTAACGATAACTACACCATAGATTTGAAGGCCCCCTTCCTTTTACTAAACAAATTCATGTATCAATATATGGATAAGCCTTGTCAAACAATTGAAAATATGAAGTACTGCGAAAAATTTCACTGAAGGACATAGAGGCAGACTCATGCGTACCAAATATTATACACAACAAGAAATCAAACTGTAAATTGATCGAGAACGAAGTCCAGGAAAATATACAGCTGTTGGAGCCCAATTTACTACTCATCATCAGCCGAAATACAACCCTAGATGGCACAACCTGTGATTCAGCCATACAAAACCAGACGCTAAAGGGAGTAACCCTTATCAGCTTCAACAACTGTACAATAAAAATTAACAATATAACATACTCAAGCAAAATAACTACCTTTTGGTACTCAATACAGATTTTACCTACCTTAATTAATGAAGTCAATAGCAGCTACGTCATGGAAAAACTAAGCCTCAAGAAACTAAGCAACTGGACAATGGAGAACATGGAAGCTATCAGGATCCTATCCAATGAAACCAAGTTATCTGAAACCCGTTCTTACTTAACAATGATCCTCATCAGTTTGGGTGTGATTATCATTTGTGGCACCTATAAATTCTATAAAAGGTTGAGAAAAGGACCAGACGTACCAAATCCTCCAGTCATCTTCTATAACAACCAGAGTACATCAACACCAACTAGACGATCGCTCAGATGGCCTTCGCTTCACACTGAGAGGGGAGGAGTTACGTTCCCAACTACACATACAACCTAACATAATCAATAATTTCAGATATTGCATATTAATTTCATTTATTTCATTTTCATTTACTTGAAAGATTTTTCCACAGTTTGTAAAATTTTATTCCCATTCATTTTTAACTGATAAAGCATTTTTTACACAACATAAGTTCTAAATGTAACCAAACACTTTTGTTTTTCCATAAAATTTCCTCGTTCTATATGTAATCATACACTTTTGTTTTTCACAAATTTCTGTTTTGTACGTCTAGACGGTTTCCGCTGAAACCCTAAGTAACTTTTATTCAAAAAGCTAAAATTCAGTTTTGTACGGACTTTTGGAATAATCGGTTCTCGGGAATAAATTGATTCGTAACCTATAAATTGTATTGTAATTTTTCCATATTCATCTTTTTTTCCTATACAATTTACTTGAAGTCATTATTGGCGCAGTCGGTAGGATTCCGACAATTTGGAATTCCTATATATTATCAATGTCTTGTCGTTAATTCGGGAGTTATCGAAATTTATACTAAATCGAATCGAACGAAAATTAATAAAAATTAAATTTGAAACGAATTTCTTCACGTAAAATTGTGTCAAGAGGATATTGACTACTGAAAAGTAATAAAAAAACTTTTTGTTTTCGTATTTCTGTATTGATATTAACTCCGTGTCGAGTGAAAATTGGCATAAATGAATTCGCTAGACGACTATAGTTGGATAGAAGCACAATAGCGAGAGTATATCGTTGTTGGGTGGATTTCAATCCTTCAGCTTCAAGAACCATACGAATAAAAGTGAAATGCAGTTTATTTGGTACATCATCATTGTTCTGCTGGGGTAAGTCCTATATTGATACATTTAATCTTCCCTCATGTCCTTCTTCATTAAATCAAATTCCAAAAAGCAAACAAATCCCAAAGCGCCGTACACTACTCAAAAGCCATTAGATATCGCCGCGGTATACGGATATTGTAATTATAATTCCGATTCTGATTCTGAAATTTCTTTAAAAAATAAATTGGAAAATAGTTCAGATAGTGTAGATCTAAGTAATTTAAGTGAAATTAAACTTAAATTGAATAATAAAAAAGTGAAAAATAATTTCTGTATTAAAATGGAAAATCAAATTAATCAAGGAATTAACACCTCTGATAATAATAATGCCGTTAGCGATAACAGTAATCTAAATATAAATCATGCCAGCAATAATAGTGATACTCCTGGTGTTAGTAATAGTAATAATAGTGCTAATGTTAGTCTAATTCTTACAAACCTGAAAATTCCGGATGCCATTAAAGATCTACCTAATTTCGATGGTAATCCGAGATCTTTATTCGATTTCATTGACAATGTCGAAGAGATCCTAGGGCTAATGATTGGAAGTGATGGAACCAATTATCCTAAAATTATTTTGAGAGCCATAAGAAATAAAATTATTGGCGATGCAAATGAGGTGCTGAATATGTATGGCACACCAACAAGATGGGAGAATATTAAAACTAATTTGATTACGCATTACTCCGACAATCGGAATGAAATAAACTTAATAAGAGATTTTCATTGTTTGCGACAGAATGCAGATGCAGTCGAAAAATTTTATTCACGGGTTATTGAAATACTTTCAACTATCTCAAACCACGTCAGAGTTCACGAAAGTGATCGTAACATTATAATTTCAAAACAAAGTTTGTATCAGGAAATGTGCTTAAACACCTTTTTATCGGGATTAAGAGAACCCCTTGGTTCTACAATCAGAGCAATGTGACCGATTTCGTTAGCACAAGCCTTGAATTACTCTTTAACAGAGCAAAACACATATTACATAAAAAAATTCACAACCATTTAGACAGAACACCGTTAGAAAACCACCGATCAGACCTATCTATTCTGCATTTAACTATGCAACACCAGTATTTAATTCACAAGTACAAAGACCAGTTTCTTCGCAACCTCAAGGTTTACATTTTCAGCAACCCTATAGACCAGCCTTCCAACCCCCCAAAGACCGAACATTCAACCACATCAAAAACCATTTCAACAGAGTTCCTTCAATAATTATAATCAGAATAACAGAAATTACAATCAGACCTCTAGAAATCGTCCTGAACCCATGGACACTTCCAGCGGCAACACTTACTTGAAATTTGCTAAGAAACCAGTTAGCAATTTTCCTCAATCATCTAACTCGCCAAAATTTGTGTCCGAAGAAATGTTTAATGTAGAGCAATGCAATATACCTCAATATCCTTCTACCTTTTATGATGACCCTACATATGAATTACAACAAACTACTCAGATAGATCGCCACCTCCCGTTTCCCTCTTGCTGAATATTATTCTCTGCTAAAAATAGTTTTATACAAATTGCGGTGTAGTGCTGAGATGTTCTACAAAATTGCAGTATATAACTTTTGCTTCCGATTGCATCTCTACCGAACTGCTAGGTAGTGATTCAGCAAACCTGACTTGTTGCCTTTTGCATCCAGTTGCGTCATGTCTATATATTCGGTATTTTGTGCAGTAAGGCGTCTGTTTCCTTTCTCTACATTCCGTAGCAAAATGTCCCCGTTGTCCGCACTGAAATCACTGGATAGGTCTTGGTTGATTTGTTTGACTAGGGGAGGCCCTGGGCATTCCCGATAATGCTGGCCTCCATTGTGGTCCCGTCCCTTTAGGTCCCTCCTTGCTGAACCTACCAGCACCCCAGCTGCATGCTGCCATTCCTCTGTTCTCTTCCTTCGTATGATTCCGTAGACCGGGTTCCTTAATTTTAAGTCTCCTAGCATCCATCTCAAAGTAGTCTGCCTCCTAACGTGCTTCATCCAGAGATTGAAATTTGCGTCCCGTCAAATATAGTTGAGTAGTCTGCTGATATCACCTGCCTTGAACGTTGCCACCGCGTCTACCTCAAGTTCCGCTAGCCATCCCCCGTCTTTGCCTGAATATTTAGCTGAAACTGCCGCTTTGATTTGACACATTAGCTCCTTGAGCCTATCCGCATAATCTTTTTTGTCGTCACCGGGCCAAAATCCTTCGGCTCCTCTGAACTTACTCGATAATATGCAACATTTAACAACCGATATCTTACACATTTCATGGAGATTGGCTGTTCCTCGGCCTTTAAACGATCGTAAAGATCTTTGCAGCAGCTCAAGAAACGGTGAACTTCCTTTGACAGTTTTGGCGTTCTTTCTCCGGAAAACGTTGGTATGTATCTGGACACCAAGTCCATGACTTTATCATAAACATCGGCCATGGTTTTCCTTGCGAGTTTCTTTGAATTTCTCGTATTATCTTTCGGCACTAGACCTTCACTCGTCTTTGCTATGGTCTGCTTTTTAGCTTTCAAAATTTCTTCTTGCCCTGAAGTACTTGCTCGCTGCCGTTCGTGGAATATTAATTTCTTGGGTGACCACTTCTTAAAAATCACTCGAACTTGACCCTCCTCTTGTGGTAACGGTGCGACTACTAATTCTTGCTCTAGTTCAGTGGCAGTCTTTTCTGTCTCCTCCAATTGCTTTTCTAAAGACTATGGTTCCTTTTAAAGCACTGTTTTTCTGTTTGCACTCATCCAACGCTTGATCTGTTTCGTGTTCAATTCTACCAATAACTTCAAAGGTAGACGTTATCACCAAATCTAAGGTTTCTCCCTTTGTGCTTTTCACTGTAGCCTCATTTATTTCCTCCAGAAACTTATTTACGTCTTCACTCGCCAATCGTTTCTTTAAATCATCCGTTAGATGCTCTTCTAGATACCGCCAATCCTGTTCGTACCGTTGTAATTTCAGCTGGCACTCCTTCAATTCCTGTGTTCTGGTTTCCAATTCCTTTTCCTGATCCTTAACTCGTAACAATTCTTCCCTCGTTAAAACGTTACTTCTTCCCACTGACATCTATAGTCATTTCCTAATTTACCCTTCACTCTCAAACACTTCTCCCAGACCGTAACTAATTGCTTAAAAACCCTAAACGCAAAAGCTTGAATTTTCGACGGTGTTTCCTAATATTCAATATTTCCGAACCCTCTTCCACGTTTAACGACTCTTAACGCCCAAATACCCGCGATTGTATTACCACCTTAAATTTTTCACCTAGCATTTGAAAACTTCCCAATGACCAAAATTATATCCCTTAATATGCCGTACGTTTCGAATAGAATTTACTTACTTATTCTACTGAACTACTGAAACTACTCCATTTACATACCACACTATCACACTATGTATTAACTAAAACTCAAACCACATAACCAAAAACAATCTCACGCAACAAAAATCACCACAATTTATACCCTTTGGTTTTTTTAATTTTCTCCAATAACTTTAACCTGAAAAGAAAATTAGCTTAAAGCTGGAGCAGCTAAAAAATCATTACTCCCACAAAAAAATGGAGCTGCTAAAAAAAGCGTTAACTCCCACAATTCACAAAAATGGAGCAGCTAAAAAGCATTAACTCCCATAAAATAAAAAAAAAATGGAGCAGCTAAAAAAGCATTACTCCCACACTTCACAAAAATGGAGCAGCTAAAAAGCATAACTCCCATAATTTAATAAAAATGAAAAATGAAAAAAAAAACTGTTTCACTGAAAAAAAATAACACTTTAACCGGCTGCGCCAAATTGTCGTGTCCCAAAAGCAATCCAGTAAAAAAAAAAACAATTAAAAAACAATAAACTTTATAAAAACTCGCGTATTTCCAATGTAACACTATTAATCTGCTTAAATTGGTTCTAACTCCCGAATTTAAACTAACTAACTTGACACCGAACCATTATCTTAAAAACACACAACTTATAACTGCGCAACCCGATCTACCGAATCGACCGTGCTCACCTCCATTTAACCAGGCGGAAGCGACTTTGACTCAGTGACCAGCGCAATACCTTGCAATCATAATTACAAAGTATTAAGTTAATCACTGCCGACAGCTCGAGCCCCCAATACTGCATGTAAACAAACAGTGAGCCCAGCTGAGTATTTCACTATGTGAAGTGAATTACTTAACCATGACCCAATGCCCAGTTACATACAGCAGTGGATGTGACAGTTTTCAAGTAAACAATTCGCAATCGCCCGGCATTTCACTGTGCGAAGTATAATGCTTAGTTATTGAAAATCGTTTAATTACCTGGACACCCGCTGCTAGCTCGAGTCGTGATGTCACAATTTCACCAATTGAATATTGGGTCACGACAGGTGGGTCATTCATTGGAAAGCAACTTTAACATGGCCTTGATTATATAGCTATACTAGGGGGAGCATTGCACGGCGATAATACAGATACTTAGTTGGGTGGGGGTGGGGTTGGGTGGGCTATTATTTGACTCCATCGGGCGATTCCGTACTATAGGGTTTCACTCTGTGTCTGTATGTGTGTGTGTGCGAGTGTATGAGTGCAAGATAAAATTTTAGTTTTTCCTCCATGACGAGTATACAAAAAGCCGTGAGAGTGAGTTCTTACTGCATGCTGTACCCGGCAAGTTAAAGCCTTTTATTGCGTCGGTGCCTTGGGAGACTTCATGGCTTGTATTATATTTCGGGTGTTACGCCCAGGGCCGTTTTCTGACGTTGCTAGGTTCAGAGCGCTGTTCTAGCTCTGCGGTTCGGGCGGTCTACGTAATACGCACTACTTAGCCTACACCCACGCACTTACATACTTATAATAACTTATAACTACGCGGCGTATGTGCGGGGTAGGGGCGTGCGCTTACTATTCCTTAGACCAACACGACGAACGTGCGCTTGTCGTTAGGAGTAGACAACACCAGGATACGGGACGGAGCGTGCACTCACTATTCTTCTGACGAACACGATTACGTGCGCTTGTCGTCACAATAACCAACACGGGGATACGGGACGGAGCGTGAGTTACGTTAACTACACATATAACCTAACATAATCAATAATTTCAGATATTGCATATTAATTTCATTAATTTCATTTATTTCATTTTCATTTACTTGAAAGATTTTTCCCACAGTTTGTAAAATTTTATTCCCATTCATTTTTAACTGATAAAGCATTTTTTACACAACATAAGTTCTAAATGTAACCAAACACTTTTGTTTTTCCATAAAATTTTCTCGTTCTATATGTAATCATACACTTTTGTTTTTCACAAATTTCTGTTTTGTGCGTCTAGACGGTTTCCGCTGAAACCCTAAGTAACTTTTATTCAAAAAGCTAAAATTCAGTTTTGTACGGACTTTTGGAATAATCGGTTCTAGGGAATAAATTGATTCGTAACCTATAAATTGTATTGTAATTTTTCCATATTCATCTTTTTTTTCCTATACAATTTACTCGAAATCATTATTCGTGCACTCACTATTCTTCTGACCAACACGATTACGTGCGCTTGTCGTCAGAATAGCCAACACGGGGATACGGGACGGAGCGTGCACTCACGTGTAAGTGTGATAAGCATTTTTTCTTGACACGGAGGGAAATGACAACAGGCCCAGTTATACGTCAGTTTGACAATTCTAATTTATTTCTGATATTTCAGATTTTATTACAAGAAGTTCGGGTTTGATTTAGTGATTTTGTAGTAAATAACTAATTAAAAGTGATTTTTACGTAATAGTAGTGTGGTACAATAGTGAAATATTGTTTTGTGAACGGGATTTTTATATAATCGAGACTCCGAGTCTTGAATTATCGCGATGAAGTGCGCTGTGCTATGCTGCAGAAACAACTGGTGATATTCTCTTAAGAAATCATTTTGCAGGCAAGCTTAATTCTTTTAGTAATAAATTATAGTGTTTTAAATCAAATAAGAGTTAAATATTTATAAAAATAAACAGCCGTGGCAAAAAAATGTATCATTTTCCAATGCCGGTTTGTTTGTTTATAATTGAATTGCCATTGTCGCCTTAAGTAGCTATACAAAGGCAATGCCAAAAAATATTATCAGAAAATAAACGGGGCACTAAGAAAGTTCGTACATATGTAAAAAGTTATAAAAATATTATAAAATTGTAAACTTAAAAATTAATTTAACAATGTTGTGATATAATGGGATCTATTCTATTGAATTACTTCAATACTTAATAAAGTTTCAACCACTAAATTATTCGCCCGGTGTGAAAATATCGTAGTTAACTACTTCCATGAGTAAAAAGAATACATCGATGCGGCTCTAATAACTACATGCAGAAAAATGCTTAAGGTTTTCTTCCTCATAGCCTATCCCTTTTGTTGTCTAAGGTGACAACCCGCCGAGAGTCTTCCTCTTCCTCTCGAACTTTTCGAATGCCCCCCTGTCAGCTGGTTATCTCACAGCAGATATGAAAAGTGGCAGCACATTCGCCGTGTGGGTTCGACCCATGATACAAAGATAACAAATATGGCCGATTTGAGAGGAATTTTTTGGTCGCTAGGTCATGAGGTGACTAATGTCATTTCCAGCGAATTTGTATTGTGTTTTTCGTATTTTATTGACTGAAATACGTTTCGAATATATTAAAATATTTAACAAAACATTAGTTTCTTCGTTTAAATCCCTTCGGGAAAAGTGATTATGCGCTAGTGGGAAAGCAAAGAAATTTCCAAATAGAAATTTTTTTTCACTTTGAACCTTATCAATTCAAATTGAGACGAAAACATTTCTGACAATTGTCGCCATAGGAGGCACGGAACCAATTGACAGATAATTCGGCCATACCTTGTTAATATTTGTATCATGGGTTTGACCTAGCTTATCGGTAGATTACAGAGCCAGACGATGCAGCATACTGCACTCGTTTGAGGTCTTCAAGTCCCCACACACATATCGACTCTCTACGAATTTAAATTGAAAAACAAGCAGCTAACTCAGCAGTTCAGTGCACCCTTTGAGGGGATCTGGGTGATGCCGTTTGCTCCCTTTCGAGCTCATCAGCCGCCAACCCTCCCTAGAAGGTCCTGAACACATTGTAGGCCTTCACTGGACCTCGCCCCGAAAAGCTCGGTATAGCTCCAGTGAAGGGATTCGTGGTCAGTACCCCCTTTGGGGGGATGTGTGTGCCGTCATGGGCTCTTTCACGAGCTCATCCACCACCAATCTCACATACAAGGTCCTGAACACTTTGTAGGCCTTCACTGGACTTCGCCCCGAACAACTCGGTATAGCTTCAGTAAAGAATTCATGTTCCTTTAGTCGGCTCTTGCGACAGGCTGAACTTACCGTGAGAGAATTCGTTTTCCCCTCTGACCGGAAGTAATATGCCTCAGAAAATGCTTCAACATTAATTATTCATTTCACTGAGGAAGTGTGCACTGGACAAAGGTAAACATGACAGACTTTATTTAGTCTTAACCGTTAATCAAGGCCTGATATCCTTAGCAGACTCAGTACCTTAATACTTTCCTAGCATATCTTCAAGCTCATATAGGGAGTTTCCTTTTTTAGACTTTATCCGACACTTTAAAAATTTACGTCCTAGCTTTAAGCTGAGCTGGTGTTGAAAGCTTCCCTGCATAAAGTTACGTCTGTATACTTCCTGACGCCTTCACATGGATCAATTTTATCTTGTCAGCGACATCTACTATTAGTGGCTCGTTCAGAGTTTCTAAGCTATTGAGGATGGAATATGAGCTTGCATGTTCGATCATCTGCATTCGAACAATACCCGTAAGGTGAGAAGCCAGTTGCTTCGTGGATAGAACTCCTGAGGAAGCTAGCAATATGGCTCAGCTTTTTATCACACCGCGTATGTTTTTTCTTGATGTAGGTTCTTATCTCTGACAATAAGAACCTGTTCACCCTCACAGACGCATTCGCTTGCGGTGAGTAAACTGCCTTTCGCAAGTGTTTAAAGCCATAGTTTCAAGCAGCCTGCGAACTGAGCAGAGCAAAACTGGACTCCATTGTCAGAAACTATCGTCTCCGTAACTCCGAACATGTGAAACACTTCTGTCGCCATGAATTGACAATTGTTTACAGTAGATGCCTTCTTCATCGGCGTCAAAATTTGAAATTTCGAGAAGTGGGCGAGAACAAAAAACATTTCCATTTGTAGATCTGGGATATGGACCTAAGAGAACTATGTAAAGCTGTTGCCATGATTGTTCAGTTACAGACTGGGCTCCTATTGGTGGTGTGAGGATGATATCCGGAGCTTTGATTTCCTTACATACGTCATAGGCACCTGACTGGGGGGAAATTCGCACCCCATAGTGCGAATTTCCCTTGCACGCCTAGTAAAAGTGAAACTTGGACCCGAGCGAATTTCACCCGATAAGGGGGAAATTTCACCCTATAAGGGGGAAATTCACACCGTAATTTTTGTTAACTCAAAATTCACATTCAGTATAAAAACGTCGAAAAAATGATCGTGCATATATCCCCCCTAAAGGGGGAAATTCGCACCGATATCATTTTTTTACAGAAATTACAAATTTATAACATAACGTAAAGGAATATCACAAAATATGAGTTTAGAGATACCACGGGAATTCTATACCTTAAAGAATGTTCACATAAATTATCTTGTGAGTAGGTATAACTTCAATTTCAAGCAGTTCAACTTATAATCGAGAAGATTAACCTGTGTGTGAATCTTATGGCTTTGCATTTAAAACAGGGTGCGAATATCATAGGTGCAATTATTAGAAGAACGAATAAGAGCATTATAAATCAAATAAGGCACGATTGTCACAGATCCAATTTTTGGAAGTTCGAGTGAGAGCGGTCTTTTTCTAATAGGGTGCGAATCTTATATAAGTAATACTTGGAAGTTTGAGTGATAGCCTTCTACTTTAAACAAAGTGCGAATGTTACAGGTACAATTTTTGGAGGTTCGAGTGATAGTCTTCTGTTTTTAACAGGATGCGCGTGTTAAATGTACTAGTTTGGCAGTTCGAGTGATAGCCATCTACTTTAAATAGGGTGCGAATGCTACAGTTACAACCTTCGGAAGCTTTTAAGCCTTATAAATGTCATTTTTGGCAGTTCGAGTGATAGTCTTCTGCTGTAACAGGGTGCGAATGTTAAAGGTATAATTTTTGGCAGTTCAATTGATAGTCTTCTGCTTTCAACAGGGTGCGAATGTTAAAGGTACAATTTTTGGCAGTTCGAGTAATAGCCTTCTACTTTAAATAGGGTGCGAAAGTTATACATACAATTTTTGTCAGTTCGAGTAATAGTCTTCTGCTTTAAATAGCGCGCGAATGTTACAGGTTCAAGTTTCGAGTGATGTCTTTCTATTTGAACAGAGTGCGAGTTTTACAGGTATAATTTTTGGAAGTTTGAGTGATAGGTTGCTACTTTAAACAGGGTGCGAATATTACAAACACAATTTTTGGAAGTTCGAGTGATAGCGTTCTGCTTTGAACAGGGTGTGAATGTTAAAGGTACAATTTTTGGCAGTGATAGTCTTCTACTACAAACAGGATGCGAATGTTACAGGTGCAATTTTCGGTATTACGAGTGATAGGTTTCTACTTTAAATAGGCTGCGAGTATTACAGGTACAAGTTTTGAAAGTTTGAATGATAACCTTCTACTTTAACAGGATACGAATGTTATAGATTAAATTTTTGGCCGCTGGAGAGATATAGCCCTCTAGTATACATATGTATCAATTATAATTAAGTGCAAACCTTCTTTCTTGATCTATGTGTGAAATTGAATAATAGGATCGAGAAATGTATACTGTCAGCTGTATATTCTCCTCCTGAATGATTTTCTGCTGACCGAACTTCGGAATTTGAATTTGTGCTTAGTAATTTGTCTCGTCAATATAACAATATTATTGTTGCCGGCGATTTTAATATCTTGTGTTCCAATAACAGATCCATGGAATTTATTCACTGCATGCAGTCTCTATGTCTTAATGCCGTCAACTCTCTACCAACATCTTTTAATTCTTCTAGGCCATCACTCCTTGATTTATTTTTTACAACCGATAAACGTCGAGTCCTTTTTTATAACCAAATCGACTCCCCTAGTTTCCTCGATCATGACATACTCTTCATCGATTACGACTTTACTACTCAGTGTCCTCAGCACTCAAGTTACTTCTCATATAGAGGCTTTAATAATTTGGACATAACCATCTTAATTCAGGAGTTCTCTGACCTGCCTTGGGATTAGATTAGATTAGATTCGTAGAGGGGTGTGTAGGCGTCAGCCTCACAATCACCGCGACCTAAAAGATCTATTGTGAGTCCCTGTTGAATTTATTCCCTTTGCAGGTTCAGACTGTTAATAAAGTCTAGGATCCTTCTGGGATTGAGGTTCCGTACGTAGTTAGGTGTAGGAAAAGCATGTTCGAGATGGAGTAGTCTCCGCCTGGTCAATGCTTCCCAGTTGCAGAGCAGGTGCTCCGAGGTTTCATGAGCATCCTGGCAAAAGCGGCAGGATGAAGTCTCAGCCAACCCCATCTTGTTAAGGTGATACCTCAAGGGGCAATGGCCTGAGAAGAGTTCTGTAATTATTTTGAGCTCTGTTTTCTTGAGAAGTAATAGTTCTTTTGTTTTTCCTCCAGAGGTGTCGATAAACTTTTTTGCCTGACGAAGTCCTTGTAGCCTTTCCCAGTATAGGGATTTTTGTTTGTTCTCCCAGTTATTTAGGGCAGCTTTGAGGTAGCACTTTGAGGTGCCACAGAATGGCTCCGGTCCGACAAAGGGAGTTTCCGCTCCTCTTTTGGCTAGGCCATCAGCAATTTCGTTGCCTTTATGGCCCTCATGTCCAGGTACCCACATGAGGATAACTTTGTTTCCTCTTGATAAATCTTTTAGGGTTTGTAGACACTCCCGGACTATCCCTGACTTGATGGTGTAGGACTTTAAGGCCTTGAGGGCAGCTTGACTGTCCGAGAGAATATTAATAGTTGAGCCATTTATGGCTCTTTTAATGCAGGTATTGGCGCATTCTTCTATGGCCAATACCTCGGCCTGGAATACGGTAGGGGTAGAGCCCAGGGCCTTTGATATATGGCATCTGGGGCCGTATACGCCCAGTCCGACTCCACTGTTCGTTTTTGAACCGTCTGTATACCACACCATCGATCCTTGTTGAAAGGACGGTTTGGTGGAACGCCTTTGCTGTCGGTTTCCTAAAACCACATCGAATGGTCTTACAAAATCCACCTTGGGTGTGATTATATCAGATATTGTCGTCATTTGCTCAAAGCGTATCTGTTTTAAGATACTTAAATGACCAACCAGATTCCCTGGTTTTAACTGTTTCTCCTTTTGCAGTCTAATAGCACTGGAGATTGCTTCCTTTTTCACCTGCAGATGTAGGGGTGGAAGGTTTAGTAAGGTTTCCATGGCTGCTGTAGGACAGGTCCTCATGGCACCAGTTATTCCTAGATAGGCAAGCCGTTGTGTTTTTTGCAGAGCCTCAGCCTTCTTTTCATTAGTTTTTGGCCACCATGCGAGGGCCGCATAGGTGACCATGGGTCTAACAACCGTGGTGTACATCCAGTACATCATTTTTGGCTTCAGACCCCATGTTCTGCCAATGAAGCGACGGCACGTGTAGAGAGATCCTATCGCTCTTTCCGTCACTCTAGACAGATGCGAATTCCAGGAAAGTTTCTTATCTAAGGTGACCCCCAGATATTTGACTTCTTCTGAAAATATCAATTCCGTGTTATCGAGAAGAGGAGCCTTTAGTGAAAGCTTTGATCTTCTCGTGAACGGAACGATAACCGTTTTGTTTGGGTTTACACTGAGGCCTTTGATTAAGCACCAAGTGTGGACTTTAGAAAAGGCTTTTTGCATGAGGTCGGATATGACTTGGTCATGCTTGCCCCGTATCGTGACTACTAGGTCATCCGCGTAGCCTTGTACGGTAAAACCCGAACTGGTCAGCTTCTCTAAGAGATCATCAATCACGATCGACCATAGGAGTGGAGAGAGAACTCCTCCTTGTGGGCAGCCTTTAGCTGCAGTGATCGTGACTGAACAGTTTCCTAGAGTAGTAGTTATCCTCCTGCTTCTAAGCATGGAGTCTATCCAATTAACCGCGGGGGGCTCGAAGCCCTTGTCCTCGGCAGCTGATTTAATTGCTTCGAAGGAGGTGTTATCAAAAGCACCTTCTATGTCTGCAAATGCACATAAGGCCACCTCTTTTGCTTCAAGAGCTTTTTCGAGGTCTTTAACCAAAGTGTGGATGGCAGTCTCGGTAGACTTGCCTGCTTGATAAGCGAATTGCTTAGAATGAAGTGGTGATTTAATCAAAACTTCACTTCGAATATGTAGGTCTAGGATTTTTTCCATGGATTTAAGTAAAAATGACGAGAGACTAATGGGTCGGAATGATTTGGCTAGAGAGCTAGCTCTTTTTCCTGCTTTGGGTATAAATACCACCCTGACATCTCTCCAGCATTGGGGAATATACCCCAGAGCGTAACTGGCTCGAAAAATGTTTTGTAGTGGAACAAGTATTTCTTCAACCCCTTGCTGTAGTAAGGCAGGAAAGATGCCGTCCCCTCCTGCAGATTTAAAGGGTTTAAACGTACCAACGGCCCATCTAACCTTGTTAGGAGTGAAGATTCTTCCCGCAAGGCTCTTACTCCTGTTAGAGACCCTGTAATTGCCCACCTCAATTGGGTCTGGAGCTACTATTCCTTGAACGGGACTGGTAGAGTCGGGGAAGTGAGTTTCTAATAAGAGCCTGACTGTTTCCTCACAACTCTCGGTATAGTTCCCATCTTCTTTTTGAAGTGAGCATATACCATTCGTGTGATCCTTCGAAAGTACCTTATGGAGCCTGGTAGCTGCGGGCAGTTGATCTATGCCATCGCAGAAGGTCCGCCAGGTTCTTCTTTTAGATCTTCTTAATTCTATGTTATATTCCGTTAGAGCCTTTTTATATTCTCCCCAGGTACCAGAGAGCTTGGCTCTGTTAAATAGTTTTCTGACTTCTTTTCTTTTCAAACTCAGTTCCCTATTCCACCAAGGTACCTGCCGATTACAAGTCTTTTGCTTCAGAGGGCAGCTGTTTTCGAATGAAGTCAGTACAGCCGTTTGTAGCTGCGTAGTGGCTGAGTCCAACTCCTCCGTTGTGCTAATGCTACTACCGGGAGAGTTAACTACAGCCTTAAGATGTTGTCGATAGAGTTCCCAGTTAGTTAATTTAGGGATTCGGTACTCTAGACTTGAGTTAAGTGCGGCTTCTATATCGAACCTGATATGTCTGTGATCGGACATGGAAATCTCGTTCGATACGTGCCACCTGCTTATTTTTGTGCTTATGAACATACTGGCAAGTGTTAGGTCCAGGACCTCTTGTCTGATAGTGTTCATAAAGGTTGGCTTATTACCTCGATTTAGTATCTCTAAATTATTAGATATTATAAAATCGTGGAGGTACTCACCCCTGATGTTGGTATCCGTGCTGCCCCATAGCGTGTGATGTGCGTTCGCATCGCATCTAACGATAAATTGCTTTCCTCTTCGTTTGCAGTAGCTGATGAGTCTTTTTAGCTCTGTAGGAGGTAGTGTATCCGCATCTCCAGGAAAATAGACTGAGGTCACTACTACCTCGTGACTACCTCCCGGAGTTGGTACCTCGAGAGCTACTGCAACTACGTCCCTCGAAATGAACTGCGAAAGAGGAATAAAATTTAGATTAGTGTTGAGCAGCAATGCTGCCCTGGGATATTCATGCTCATTACTGTAAATTAACTTACATGATTTTGTGGGAAGTCCTTTAATGCGGCCTTGATGTACCCAGGGCTCCTGTATGAGCGCCAGACTAAGTTTCTCCGAGACAAATCTCCTGCTAAGCACGTCTGATGCCGCTTTGGCATGATGGAGATTTATCTGGAGGCAACTTACATGATGATTAGTCATGACTAGGATGACTTTTTATGGCCGCTAGCAGCCTTGATAGGATTTCCTTTTTTGCCCTGCTTCACACGGGCAGGAGGAGGCTTCTTCTTAGTGCCTTCGGACTTCTTTGCGGAAGTCCCCGGCTTAGCCTCTGCAGTTCCGACTGCTTTACCGGGGCCAGCCTTAGCCTTGACAGAAAGTTTAGGCCTGCTGGTTCCTGATGTCGATGGCTGAGGCTCATCAGTCAGAGTTTTAATCTGACCTTGGCCATCCCCAGCCTCCGCCACAGTCTTTACTGCACCACCTTTGGGCCTAAGTTGGACTGAGCCGAACTTGTACCCAATTGTGTAATGAGCCTTTTTTAGCTCCTCCATGGACATATGGTCCACGGAGAAGGTTAGCTCTGTTACGTGTGGTTTTTGTGTCTTGCGTAACACAATCCACTCTGACACCTTTAACCCCGCGTTCTGACCCTCGATGTAGTCGAGAATCAAGTCCGTAGGGTCCTCAGCGCTGTTGGGAAAGTATCCCACAAGAACTTGTGGGCGAGGAATTTCACTTTCCTCGACCATGACAAGGTTGGCTCCTTCCCAGGGTTTTAGCTCCCCAACTACACCTTTTAGCCACGTCACGGTGTCCTGATTGGCGCAGTTGATGACCATCCACCCTGGTCTAAATGTGGAGCCCAGGAATCTTGCCTTCAGGGGGCTTTGTTTTCTAGCCGCGATCTCTCTCAAGATAGCACTCTGTACGGACTTCAATTGATCCATGTTGAGTGCCACCTCAGGATAACCGACGGGAAGAATACCCACCCGAACGCTCTCTGCAACCTCTTTATAGGAGGGCTGCTTACGCAAAGGCTGGGAGACGTGCTTCTTTGAAGGATTCTCCGTTGCTGCCTTGCTGCGTTTGGCGCTAGGTTGCTCCACTTTAGGAGAAGAGTCGTCAGAGCGAGTCCGTTTTTTAAGACTCTCCTCATTCCGCTGTTCTATCTGAAGTGCAGCAATCCTTCTAGCCTCTGCCTCTGTGTGGCCATGTTTTAAAAGCCATTTAAACCTTTTTTTGGCCGCGACACTGAGCTTTGGCTTGCGCTCTTTGGATGTGGGAGCTTCAGTATTCCCGCTGTCCTGTTGGCTATGGTCTGGTGATCTAAGGAGATCCTCCTCGTCTAGGGGGAGTGTATCCATCGCATAGCCGTCAGATGAAGGACTTATAATGTCCTGGAAATTTTCGGGTTCGTTAAGAGCCCCGGATTGGGTTTTTGGTACATTTAGAGGTGCACCTCCCTCAGAAAAAACGGGCTTGTCTATTTTGGTCCCACGAGTATGCTCGGAAAGGTTGGTCCATCTCAGCAGAGCCGGCATGCCGAGATAAGGCTAAGGTTGAAACCGGAGGTTGCCTGGTATCCGGAGTCCATCGTTATAAGACACACTCACGCAGGGCCATTCATCCCATAGGCACGATTGTTTACACCTGGGATTGCGGGTTTTATCGAGTTTTCCTCTCTAGATCCGTCGTATTCAGTCAGGTAGCCAGCTGCACCCCAGGGGATGCCCACCAGCTGCCTGTGCAGGAACACCTCGGGCAGGATGTGACTCTTCGTCACGTACGGACGGTCTTGACAGAGTGCCTTACATGGCAAGGTCCTCCCCTGGTAGGCGTTAACGTAATTAATCACCTTTACCTTGTTCCCTGCCTTGGGATAGAATAAGAGCTCTTAGCTCTGTCGACGATCAAGTTGCTGTTTTTGAAAGCCTCTCAAGAGGATTACATCAAATAGGTGTCCTTGCACTCACTACGGTTTTGGTGGATTTCCTGTAAGTTATTCCTTTTTTTTTACATTTATTCTAAATATTTGTAGTTTAATTTGTTTATTTATATAAAAAAAAAATGATGAAAGTATACTATACATACTGGTGAAAGTGTTAGTTTTATTAATATTTTAATGTTGATAGTGAAAAATAAATAAATAATAATACAATGATGATAGGAGGAATATACGGAATTAAGAGTGCAAAGAAATTTTTTCCATTTTTGTGTTATTTTCGTTGTTAGGGGTGATTTGAGCACATATGTATGTGAATTACTTGCCAGTACCGTGAAGTAATCATTTAATTTTTTTTTTCTTATCTTTCTTCTGAAATCCAAATTGATTTTTAATTGTGGTGTGCATACATAAGAGCTACATACGATCCATTAGTCTACACAAGTTCATAAATTTTAAAATCCAAAATACAAAATCTAATAACGAATAAAAATTATTAAAGCCATAAAAAGTCTAGAAAACTAGTGAAGTTTGAGATAAATAATAAAAGTGCTAAAAAAAAAAATATTAATACTTTTTTTTTGAATGAAGCTCTAATGTATAAAGAACTGTTCCTAAAATCGCACCGAGATTCAAGATATCCATTTACCAATCACTGCTTTAGTTAAAGTGATCTTTACGTTCTTAGATGAAATCTTCATAAGAATATAAAATATTTCTGGAGATTTATGCGCAATATTTTTTTTTTTTGCTTTTTGCATTTTTGCATACTTTAAATTAAATTTGAAGAAGTTAAAATATAAAATCTGTGTTCTTAATTTTATTTCTTCCTTCTCTCCTTCTGTTTTGCCTCCTTGGCTGGACTAATGTCATATAATCTTAATCTGTGTGATGGCTCAAAGGTTGAAAATCTGATATTCAATTAAATGTAGTGAATTTCATGTTATTCTTTTGAGATGCCCAATTTTCCTTGATATTTTGTTGCTATTGTGTTCGTGTTGAATCTTCTTAAAGCTCCTCGAGTGGGAGGCTGGTGTTCCTTATCTACCCCAACTGAGGTGGAATGACCAAGTGATAAGAGAACACATCGCTACCTGAGTTCTTAAGTGTCCAATACGCCACTTTTTTACTTTACGAGCTATATATCAATCTGTATATAATCGAACACGCTCTATTCATTTTTCTTATGAGTTTTGTGCTATCTGCCTTAGTTTTCGAGATAGTATTTTTGAATTTGTTCAATATCCCTGAAATTTCGGTTATTTTCAAACACTTTTTGTTCTTATTTGTCCAATGTCCAGTTTTTGTATTACTTTGGACACAGTCTCATACTGCCTGCAATATTTATAAATTTTGTGCTTAATTGTTTAATGTGCAACTTTTTCAGATATTAGACATTTTTTCAATTTCTAAAAAATAGTTAAATTTTATGCTTAAGTGTCCTATTTCACAATTGTCGCCTTAAGTGTCCAATATCATATAGAAGATTGACATTACTGTCAAAAAGTATAAATATGGGAGCCATTTTGAATTAATTTTCAGTCGTAGTCTAACCGTAGTTGAGTGAGGATCGTGTATGTGAAATGGCGTAATTGAAAAACAGAAGTAAGGCATTTTTTTTTTAAAGATTATTTCTTATTAATTATTGTAATTATTAAAAATTTCTAGAATGTCGAATAGTACTACTTCTTCCAGTCCTCCAGAAGTAAGTCCAACCTTACTCGAAATTAATCTTTCCCCAACAGGTTTCAGCGATGATTCTGTTGCAGACCCAGACTTTATACCTTCATCTCCAGAAAGACTTGCTGGAATGAATGACAGATCTGAGCCAAACGAAAATACTATTGAAGTTTTGAACACACCGAGATCTGTTGTCGGTACGAAGAAAAGACCGAGGAAAAGAACTGCAGAGCCGAATAATTGGAAAAAAGTCGCCAAAAAACGTCACCGTGAACAAGGAAAGGAGTACATGACTGACAGTGGAAAATTGAAGCCAGCAAAATCTGTCCAAGCACCCAAGTGTGGAAAAGACTGTGCGTATAATTGCACTTCTTATTTCACGGAATCAATGAAACAACAAATTCATAGCTACTTTTGGACGCTTAACGATTCTGAAAAAAAGTTTTTCTACACAAAGCATATATCCATAAGTTCACCAAAGCGCAGAAGAGTCAACTACGAATCAAGAAAAAAGAAAACATACGCATACAGTCTAGCTGTAGGAAACAGCATGCAAAGAGTTTGCAAATCATTTTTCTTAGCTGTGTTAAATGTGTCACAACGTACAATTTATTACTTTTTTAAAAACAATTTTGACATTACAGTATCTGCTCCAATTCCGTCAAAGAAAGGAAAGCATATAAAGAAGAAAACACCTGACATCCAAGTTCAGGGTGTGCGTAGGCATATACAAATGTTTCCATGTGTTGACTCACATTACATTCGAGCAAAAAGCGAAAAACAATATCTTGAATGTGGTTTAACTCTCAGTAAAATGTACCGTATGTACGTGGAAGAAAATAAAAGTAATCCTGTCAAATACAATATTTACCGAAAAATATTTAATACGGAATATAATTTAGCTTTTTTTAAACCTAAGAAGGACCAATGTGACATTCATGTCAAATATGAGAATATATGCAATCCCACGCCTCAAGATCAGGACATTTTTAATAAACATGAGGACCTAAATAATAAAGCAAAGCAGCGAAAAGCAGATGACATTGCACAAGCTTTCAATAATAAAAATATAGGACTAATATGTTACGACCTTCAAAAAGTATTTTCATTACCACAAGGTTTTACTGGAAAGTTCTATTATAAAAGGAAATTTAATACTTTTAATTTAACAGCACATTGCAGAGCAGATAATAAAACATATTGTGCTATATGGTACGAAACTCTAAGTGGTCGTTCAGGGAATGATTTGGCGAGCGCTTTGGTTAAAATTTTGCAGTGCATTGCTGATAATAATCCAGTGCTAACACACTTCATTCTGTGGTCTGATGCTTGCGTTCCGCAAAATAAGAACAGAATAATGTCACTAGCCATTTTGAAGTTTCTTGAAAAAAACGAGCAAATAAAGACAATATCACAACGATATTCGGAGCCAGGACATTCCAGAATACAGGAAGTTGATGCTGTTCATGCTGTGATAGACCGTCATTTAAAAAACATATCTATTCATAGTCCACTTTCACTCTTGAGAAACCTGAAAGATATGAACTATCCAAAGGTATCTCTAAAAATCTTACAGTGTTCATCCAGAGACTTTTTTAACTATAATGCTGCAAGTGTCGGATTTAATTTTTCTGCTGTAAAATATAATTCTGTTAAAGAAATTTTCTATGATACTAACGATCTATTTCACATCACATTTCAAGAGGACTATGGCGAATTCGCTGAGAAGAAAAAGGTTCCTATTTTTATTAAAAAAAAAGTAAATCGTCAACAACAAACTGAACTCCCGAATGTTTCTAACTTGAAATCAACAACTGCCATGACCAAAGAAAAAATTAAAGATATATCTTCGATGCTTCCTTACATGCCTGCGGATGACGTGAAATTCTATAAGGCAGTTTTAAAGTTGCCTTAAAAAATGATACCAAATCGTTTATAGTTTTAAGTTCTAGTTTTGTTTACGCAGGCACTTACTTATATTTTATATGTATTTGGAATTTATTTTTATGAAAAGTTCTTATGTTATATTTTTCGTTTGTTATTTATTAATTCCTCTAAAAATGAAATATAGACTTATTTTTGTTTAGCTAAATTATTTTATTTTTGTAAAAATAATTAATTTTACCTTCATTTAGGAAAGAAAAAATACTTTTTTGTGATTTTATTATCAGTTTAAAAAAAAAAAAAAACGGTTTTTTTTGTCTAATTTGATAGAAATATGTTTTTTTTCTTAAAGGTCCAATATCAAATAGCCAATTTATATTCAAATTGGCGTATTGAACACGGAGCAAAAACATAATCATGAATCTTTTATAATTATATGAAAATTGTCCAATGTGCACTTTTGACTTTTTTTTAACTTCACCAAATTCTAAGTACGGGTCAAACCTAAAAGAGCGTTTTGAAACTATTATTTCAACAAAACTATTCATTTTCTAATATTAAACAATACTTTCTTCATAAATCTTTATTTTACTGGGTTAAAAATGTATTCAAACTTTAAAATTCGTTTTTCTTCCATTTCAACTTTTTGTATATTGGACACTTAAGAATTCAGGTAGCGACATGTTCTCATTTAATCTTTCCTTAAGAGACGGGAAAAAGATTCCACGCGGAATTCGTAATCCTCGCGATTCTGATTCAGAAGAAAATCAGAGAGACCCTACCGACGCGGACTCAGACGAACATTCATTAGACCTGGCGAAAGATAACGTTTCTCCTAACGAATCTACCTCAACTTCGAAAGAAGGTCAGGTGTCTCACAAATCTAAATCCAAAGACAACGGAAAACTTTCTTCGCCAGAAATGGCAACCTCCTCATTCAGTTTAGCTAATGCTATTAAACTCGTGCCAGAATTCGATGGCAGTCCGGCAACGGTAGCCAGATTCCTTCAAATTGCTAAAATTCATTACTCTAAAGCTTCAACTGCAGAAGAGAAAATTGAATTTCTTGATCTCGTAAAATCAAAATTAACTGGTAAAGCCTATAATGTACTCCTTAGGTATAATACCTATGACACTTGGAACGAATCGGAAGCAGCAATAACGAAAACTTTCATAAAATTTCGTTCTACACAAGTAATACAGGCCGAACTATTCACAGTCAAGCAGGGTATCCGTGAAACGATATCTGAATACTCGGAAAAAATTGAAAAATTATTAGATGAGTTAAACATATCTAGTACCCAGAATGAAGGAAATGAAGGCAGTAAGGCCATCCGAAGTCTAAATGAAAAAACGGCTGTGAACAATTTTAAAAGAGGATTAAAATCACCATTAAAATTGATAGTAAAATCAACAAAGCATAACTCTTTAACTGCAGCCATTGACTATGCACTAGAAGAGGAACATATTGCAGAGAATGAGAACCAAAAGACTGACCTTAAGAGGTGTAGTTATTGTAAAAACATGGGACAGACCACTAATGAATGTAGGAAGCTGCAAAACCGGAATAATTTCCACCAATCAAATGGTTATAATCGTCCCCCATTTCCTAAATTCCAAAATCAGCGCGTTAACACCATTCAAACTGAGCAACGTTGTCGATACTGCAAGAATTTAGGACATACAATTCAAGAATGCAGAAAGCGCCAATTTATTAACTCTAGACGTGAAAATTCAACTTCCACTTATACTAGATCCCATCACAACGCTTCAAGTGTGCCTCAAACTAGACAAAACGACCAAAATACTCGAATCGCAAGTTCGGGAAACGCAGCAATACCCAGCTCCAGTGGCGCAATGGTGCGGGTACAGAATCTCAATTAGTGTGCCAAACCAAAAATTCCAATTGTTCAAATAAAATTTCTTCTCAACGCCAGAAGCAGAAAAGGTTAAACTCCACTAGTCTGAAAAGGCCAGACGGTAATAATATCTCAATCCCAATTCTAAATCTCAGCCCTCTCCAAACGTTTCAAACAGAAACTATCCTCAATATCCTTCAAGCAAAGAATCAAGAGAATACACTTCTCTTGGATACCGGAGCTTCAATTAGTTTAATTAAAGTTAGCTCCCTTAAAGATGACGTTGAAGTTTATACTGACTGGGCGACACCACTTAGAGGCATTTCTGACCACACGATATCGACCAAAGGAATCTGCTATCTGGACATTCAGCTATCCGAAACTGCTATACTTAATCATCCATTTCATGTGGTTCCCTCTAATTTTCCCATTAATTGCGAAGGAATTATTGGAGAAGATTTTTTTTTTCCAAAACTGGTTCTGTGATCAATTATATGTCCCAGATCTTTACATTTCAAACTCAAGATGGAGAAATTGAGTTTCCTTTTAAATACTCCAGAAAAAATATAAATATCCCTCCTAGAACGGAGACATTTTTCAAATTCGGTCCGGTACTCGAAAGCGAGGAAATCATATGTTTCTCTTCGGAGATAGCACCTCTAGTGTACACTTCAGGGTGTATAGCAAAACCTGAGGATAGATACATATACATATCCGTAGTAAATTCTTCCCAAGATGAAGCGGAAATAACTAATAAAATGCATTTGCCTTCCCAAACATTGGATGAATTCGACGTATATAATCTTAAAAATGTCATAAATAAAGACAAAGTGGAGCAGCGCTTAGCGAAACTTTCTTCTCTCCTGGATCTCAATCATCTAAACGCGGAAGAAGAGCAGTCAGTTATAGACATCTGTCGTGAATATAATGATATTTTTCATCTCGAGGGGGATAAACTTACCTTCACTCCGGCAATTACGCACAATATTCCAGTCGATCCTACTCATTCTCCAGTAAATCTTCGACCGTATCGTTTACCTGAGATACACAAGCAGGAAATCAAGAAACAAGTGGATCAGATGCTCGACGAAGGCATAATCCGTCACAGCACAAGTCCTTGGAATGCGCCACTGTTGGTGGTGCCGAAAAAACCTGATGCGCAGGGTAATAAGAAATGGAGGGTTGTGGTGGATTTTCGCAAGCTAAATGAGCTTACTATAGCTGATGCACATTCACTACCCAACATAGATGACATCCTGAATCAACTGGGTGACTCGAAATATTTCTCCACGCTAGATCTAGCAAACGGATATCATCAAATACAGGTGGCTGAGATGGATAAACCGAAAACGGCCTTCAGTACACCATACGGACATTTCGAGTTCAATCGCATGTCCTTTGGTCTTCGTAACGCACCGCCCACATTCCAGCGTCTTATGAATAGAGTCTTGACTGGTTTACAAGATATAAGATGTTTTGTCTATCTGGACGACGTGGTCATCTATGGACGAGACCTGAATGCTCACAATACTAAGCTCCGAGAAGTGTTTGAATGTTTAAAGAAGCACAATTTGAAGCTCCAACCCAATAAATGCAAATTTCTATGCAGAGAGGTGAGTTATTTGGGGCATGTCATAACCGAAAGAGGTATAAAGCCCGATCCCCGCAAGGTGACAGCTGTAAAAACTGTGCGCCCTCCACAAAATGTAAAACAGCTTAAATCTTTCCTAGGTCTGGTAGGATATTACAGAAAGTTTATTCCACGGTTTTCCAAGCTTGCTAATCCATTGAATCAGCTACTCAAAAAAGACATTTCCTTTAATTGGGATGCTCATTGCGATGAGTCTTTTAATTTGTTAAAAAAATCAATTACGCAAGCTCCAATTCTACAATACACAAATTTCGAGAAACATTTTTTTATCACAACCGACGCCAGTAATGCGGCGATTGCCGCGGTGCTTTCTCAAAGAAGTGAACTGGACGGTACGGACTTACCTATTGCATTTGCAAGCAGGGTCCTGAATAAGGCCGAAAAGAATTATTCTACTATCGAGAAGGAAGTACTTGCTGTCGTATGGGCGACCAAGCAATTCAGACCGTACGTCTATGGTAGAAAATTTACGGTGGTGACTGATCATAAACCTCTGGTCTGGATTTTTAATCTAAAGGACCCATCCTCCAGAATTATGCGCTGGAGAATTAAATTTGAGGAATATGATTTCAATGTTATCCATAAATCGGGACATCTGAACACCAATGCAGATGCTCTATCCCGATTGGAAACAGAGAATATCAACGTGATAACCAGATTCCAAAAAATGGGGATTGCAGAAGCAAACAAATGTTCACAGTCCTAAGTCAAGCCTGATCAACAAGTCATTCCAAAATCATACAAATTCACGTAACAATAAAGGCAACGACCGCTTACCTCGAATGCACTCTAGTGAACAGTTTAAGCCAAAATCAAATAATTTAACCAATGATCATACGCACAATGATCTAAACATTGATTCAGAGCCAATCCAAAAGTCTACAGGAAATGTAAAAATAAATCAACCTGTAATTCTAACAGACAGAGAGAAAATCGCAGAAATTCTTCGCGAGTATCATAGTAATCCTATTGGTGGACACCAAGGAGTGGCCCGTACAATCAAAAGAATTAAACAAAAATATGTCTGGAAAAATTTATATAAAGACGTTAAAGCATTCAGATCATCCTGCGATAGTTGTCAAAGGAGTAAGGTTACACAAAAGGTAAAAATCCCTATGAAAATTACGACGACCTCAAATAAACCATTCGAACGCATCTCTTTAGATATTGTGGGACCTATTAATCCACCATCTGATAGTGGAAATCATTATATTCTTACCTTCCAAGACGACTTGACAAAATTTGTACAAGAAATCCCACTTCCAAATCAAGAAGCCAGCACTATAGCCGAGTCCTATGTCCGAAAAATAATTTGCGTTTTTGGCACCCCGCGATATTTATTAACCGACCAAGGTAGCAATTTCTTAAGCGAGTTATTTAAAAGATCTTGTAAGTTATTGAAAATACAAAAGATACAAACAACTCCTACCACCCTCAGTCAAATGGATCACTTGAGCGATACCACCGAAGCTTAAACGAATATCTTAGGAGTTATGCGAACAAAGATTCCAAAAACTGGGATACTTGGATCGATTATGCGGTATTCTGTTATAATACTACTTCGCATTCAGCAACAAACTACTCGCCGTACGAACTCTTATTTGGCTTGAAACCTGAAATCCCGTCTTCCGTCACTAGATCCGTTGAACCAATTTACAATTATGACGACTATGTCATAGAAATGAAAGCCAGGCTCCAGAATGGCTACCAAACGGCCCACGAAAGTTTAGTAAAAGCCAAAGAACGATCAAAACTTTACTACGACCGTGGAACTAAAGAATCAACTTTTACGATAGGAGACAAAGTTTTGTTGGAGAGCAAAGAAAAGAAAAATAAAAAACTCACAATGAAATATGAGGGGCCATACGAAATAATAGACATTCGCTCACCGGAAACTTCTCTAATACAAATCGGGAGAAAAACTAAATTAATTCATAATAACTTACTCAAACCTTATATTATTTAGGAGTCAAACTTCTAACTATTGTTTCTATTCTTTTTCTACGTCACATGCTTTGCAAGATACACTAAAACAAGCACTACGTATTTGCAGGATCCTGATGATAATTTTTACTAAAACTCGTGCTCAATCCATTAAATCATACCACATCAATACGTCAGTGGGGAATTCAAGCGGTATGTACTTCGAAAGTCTGGAAAGCTTGGCCAAATCGACTTCAGTATGGAAACTGGTGGTACATCTTGATTTTACTAAATTTGAAACAGAGGAAAAGCTGCTCCAACAAAGGTACACTATCCTTTCTAATTTTTGTAACGACCTAAAGGCTATCATGCTAATGGATCCGTGTAAGGCATCCATTCAAGCGCTTAACGCGACATTAGACGAAGTAATCGAAAATAATGTCATTCTTAAACAAACTTTTCATCGTAGTACTAGAAAAACTAGGGGAATTGTGAATGGGATAGGAAAACTATCAAAATTTTTATTCGGATCCATGGACGAGAACGATTCAAAGATAATTGACGAGGCTATACGCACGCTCCAAAATAATCAAGACATTTTACATCAGGTAGTCTCAGATCAAACGTCTATTATGTCTAAAGCAGTAGAAACTTTAAACAAATTTGAGAGCTCGACGAATACTAAATTCATTTATATCCAATCAGTTGTAAATTCCCTAGCAGAACGCCTAAATAACAAAAGTAAAATTGAACAAACAATGCATCTCTTTGATGAGTTATCCAGTTTCATTACATTTTCACTCAACCGTTTTCTTAGTAAACAAGAAGAACTCACTAATATAGTCTATGAAGCTAAACTAGGCAGACTAGACAAACATATATCAAATTCACGAACCTTCATTGAAGCTCTAAAAGAGATACAATTGGAACTTCCCCATGAACTTAAACTTCCAGTAAAGACGTCAATAGAAAACCTTCCTTTAATCGCTCGAATTTCCAAGGTGGAACCGTTATACACCACCCAATTTTTAGTGTTTAATATAGAAATTCCGCTAATAAGCGACAAGTTCAAACTCTGTAAGTTGACCAGCATACCCGCACTTTATAGAGATAATCTTTACCACTTTGTTAAAACAGATTCAGAATATATGGCAGTTAACAAAACCTAAAGCAATACATTTTCCTAAAGCAGAATGAAATGGATCAATGTCAAAATGCAATCGAGAATTTATTCATATGTGCTCGGAACTACCTCACGTACAATCAGAATACGAATAATTGCGTAATAAGTCTATACTTAGGAAACAACCTTACAAAGAATTGTGAAGTTAGAATTTTTAAAGTGAATCATGAAATATGGCATTCGTTAAATAAAGGTAATACTTGGTTATATGTTACCCCAAGTTTAAGCGATTTAAGAGTAAATTGTAACAATGACGGATATTCTATCCAAATTGCACATAGTGGTATCCTAGAATTAAATAATGGTTGCAAAGCATCAACCAAGTAAATAAATATAGAAGCTACGAATGTAATTAAGGTAACAAATGCTGTTATACAATTTTTCAATAACATAATCGTAGATAATATTACCGAAATTAATGAAAATTATGAATAGAATATTTTTAAAAATTTTAAACAGACCCAATTTGAGGGATACAATTTAGATAAAATGAGTATAAGTTTAAATCATTTAAAAGATAGATTAAAATCGTATAAAAGTAATTCTGATCCTCAGATTAAGACCTCATTAACTGTTACCACTGTTTTACTATCAGTAGTAATCATGGCCTACGTAGCCTACTGCTTATATAAAAAATACCTAAAATGTAAAATTAAAATACAGAGTAGTAATAATATTAGTAGTGATAATAATTGATATAAATAAAATATGTAAACACGTACATAGAGAGAACAAAAACAACATTTTTTTTTTTTTAAAATAACTATTTTTTTATTATAATTGAAAAAAAAAATTATTTATACACAATCAAACAAATTATTATTTTTCACTTTTGTAAGGGGGGAGGAGTGTTATGACGCAAACTCAAGACCTCGTACAGCACGTTAACAGCCATGTGATATGCGATCACATTTCTTTTACATATTTCCAAAATAACCCTCGTCATCTCAATCGTTTATTTAAGTGGACAACGTCCCCAAAATTTTTGTTAAGTAAACAGATTATACTAACGTAGAGTCAAAAATATTATTTTATTGCTTCAACATGCAAACATTTTCTTTGCCTTATCGCGTTGTGTCCAATTTCACTTTCCCTTTTTCTGATGATTATGCGGTTTTATCCGTGAGAACGGTGCTGTACCGAGGCTTGGGGTTGAGTCTACATAATCGGAGTACACTTCAATCCACCGAACAGGAAAGACGTTGACGGCATTTTACGCGTGTATTTGCAAGGTTTCCAAACCTAAAATTTTGATCGTCATTGTAAATTTATAACGTATTTTAATAAAATAATAAAATAGTTTCTTTCATAATCAAACCCAAACAAAAAGGTGTTTTCTTTCTAATTTACCAGTGTAAATACGAGAAGTGTGCCCCCGCTCGCTGCGGTAATTGGGCGAGTGTAACATTTTGTTTTCGAGATTCAATTAATAGTCGAATGTCATAATCGGTGTGAAAATCCTCAAATTCTCGACGCAAGGAATAACACAACTGATACCAATTTGCATAGGGAAATTTTCGACAAAATTGCCAGTACCAGGTGGCTGCACAGCGACTTAGTAATTGGTGTATGGTAAGTACCAGCCTATTTTGTGGCACCCCATCTGCACGAGCTAACGTTTCGACACGAAACAGGAAATCATCTATTACCAGGCTCCTCGACGACCCATCAAACCTTTTTTGCCAACTACTGACTGGATTTGTACCAGTGCGTCCTGAGGGGTAACTACTTTCCCCCGAAAGATTTTGCTGCCCATGGTCTGTATGACGGTGGCTCTGACTGTCCCGATCTGGTGCCGGCCGCGGCCCTGATTGACCTCGCCCGTGGTTAGCATAACTCGTATCCTGATGAGCAGTGTGAGCTTCTCGATCTCTAGCCTTCGAGAATAGATTCTGTCCACGGGACTGTTCTCTATTCTCCTGAGATGAAAGGCCTAACCCTCCTCTGATCGAGGACACAAGACGCGGGTCGCGGTTCGTGCTCTGATTTCTGGACATTTGGTCGTCTTGGCTATGAGACCCTAACTGGCGTAATTGGTTATCCCGTCTCCCTTCTGGATTTATTCCTGAATAGTTAGGGAACCCGTGTGAGGCCTGATCAAATGGTGGTTGCATGAACCATCGTTGGTCCTGCCTGGACTGACTTACGGCCGGAGAATGCCTCGAGGTGTGTGCTATTATCGGGGAGGTGCTGAGTCGGCTCTTAGTAGCCTTCGGGACGGCACCAGTCCCCTCACGTTGTTCCTCTAGGTCCTCTATATTATCCTCGGCCGAGAAATATCTATCTCCTGCCCTAGCTGTAGGATTCCTGTCTCTATTTGCTCTATGTATTGTGAAGCCCACCTCCTACGGTAACTCAACTGAGCCCTCTGCCTCGCCCAGGCCATCCTCCCCATATTCCTGTTCCTCAAACTCATGGATGGATCCAGGTTTCGGCGTCGACGCTTTACTCGGAGTTTTGATGGCGTCTTCATCGCTCGCCCCCAATTGCTCTATTACTTTAGCGAGGCTTTCTTCTATTGTCTTCTTTAACAGAGAATTGCTTATTTGCTTTGTTGGCTCTGCCATTGCTAATAATTTCAGTCTACGACGTAAATGCAGTAACCGCGACTTAATGTTGCTCAGCTCCAGAGGGTTATTTGTTGCTATCGCGATATTAATTGCTTGCAAGAGATCTCCTGCCTTTTTATTACAGACATCTTTCTCTACTTTTGTATCCTTTATCGGGGGAAACCCTACGAGCTGCTTAACGAGGCCCTTCTCTTCTTTCTCTATTATGGACTGAAGTGTGGGAATATGCCGAGAGTTTTCCAAAGCCTCTTTTTTCTCAATTGGAGCTCATATTCGAGCTCGTCTGGCTCAAGATGCCTAACGTCCATTGCCCAACTGCTAATAACTCTCATGGCCTAACTTATTAGCTAAACTCTTCCTTGCTCTTTAAGGGCCTTGGCTAGCTTCTATGAATGCTAACTCTTACTTAACTTCTGCTTAAACTTCTTAATAGTACACCTCAATTGCTATATTCGTTCTGGGTATGCTTAATGATTCCAATAATTCAAAATTCAGAATTTTCAATCACCGTTGAATGCCAACTTTTATCGGTATCTAGAATCTGGAAGTCTTCAAAGGTATGAATCGTGATTCCTATGTACCTACTATACTGTCTATCCTTGTATATTTATAATAAGAATCTAAGAACTTTATGGTATACGAGATAATTTCATTGAAATTAGTGTGCACCATCCCTAGTCCACGCCTAACAGATTTTTCCATAGTTCCGCTCACTAACCCTGAATGAGGTTTTATTATGATACAGTTACAATGAATACCTGATGCTATGCAATGAATGCGTCCTGCTGAGAGTCACCCTATTCTTCGTAGTTTACTATAACGAGATCAGCACAAGACCACTTGTAACTTTTCTAATCGCTAGCAGCGGCGTATTCAGGAAGGACATGACCTACGAGACAACTCAGTAGACGGCTCTGACTTCCCAAACTTTATCAGCAGAAATTAGTAGTGACTACACCGCGAATATTCTTACACTGATAAGTACTCAACGATACTGGCTCTTGCAGATTCTAAATTAAGCCCGATGCCTACCACGAACCGAATAATCCTTTATGGTCTATTCCCAACAAGGCACCTCCCTTACTTGACCTCCAATGAATCAATTCCCCTCTTTTGTCGCTGTGAGATTACGCCTTAGAATAACGAACAAAAATTTTTAAATTGATTTTTTTTTTTTGCAATTGTACTTTAATTTTATACTAAATTTAGTTTGGAACTTCCCGTCTCCACCAGGGGTCTGGAGTGCCTATTTATCAGATTAACTATACTATTATCGAACTCAAAAGGAACCCAAAACCAAATTAATTTGGCTCTACTTGAACCAATATATGCTTGCGCACATTCGACTCAAGCAGCTCTACCCACAGATTACTAAGAAACCAAATCGGGCCCCACGTTGGGCGCCATTTATGTAACACTAAGGGGCTTCGCGCGAAGCGCCCTAGCGTCCAAAATTAGTTTTTCAGGTCCCACGGGGATTACTACCCCGACTATGTCTTATGCTCTGTACCCGCCTAATTATTCTACCCTGTTTTGTTAATTAAAACGATTACCGCCACCAATTACTAATTGACCTAAGTACTGAGGGCACATTAACTACGGGCACTGCACCGGAGGGACCATCTTTATTCACAACGACGTCGGCGGGGTACTCAAGTCTTTTGACCTCCTCTTAAACTGCCGGCTATAGCTCGTCGGACGGCGTAGGTATATGATTCTGTACCTGAATTGACCGGAAGACAAGCGGATAGCACCATTTCATTGCATCACCATTCATCACAGGAATTGTATCAATTCAACGTAACTAGTCTAGTACCCGAACAACCCTTAGGTTGGAATGGGACTAGCAGCTGTTCGGTTCCGGCCGGAAAAACACCCCCAAAAAAAAATTGGGTGGAAGGGGGTTCTGCACACGGACCGCACTTCTCGGCGAGGACCTAGGACGGTGCACATACTACCTACTACACACTTTATTCCATTCCAAATATCTCCTTATTTCTCAGCATAATTCTTAAATAATTCTACTTAACACTTTGGCACAAAAAAAAAATCTCTAAACAATCTTAACTAAATCCTAATTCCACTACTCGCTTTATTCCATTCAAAATATCTCTTTATTTCACAGCGTAATTCTTAAAATGATTCTGCTTAACACCTTGGCACAAAATAAAATCTCTAAACAATCTTAACTAAATCCTATTTCCACTATTCACTAATTCCACATTTAAATGGGAACCCCTTTCGTTAGTTCAGGGCCTCTCAAACGCAACAATTCAACGTCCAACTTCTATTACTCATAATTCTCAAAAAAAAATTCCACAACCATTGTTGACTGTCACTCACAGTAAGGATGTGGTGTCGGCTAGAGCCCTTGAGGGCACACGGCACATATATCCATACATAATTCCAACGGCCAAAATTTAAAAATTGTAATTGCTTTCTTGTCACCGGATCTCATCAAATATTTACATCCAGCACTTATATGACTTTATGGTTTGAATGACAAGGAGCGTGCTTCGGCGTAAATGAGTAAGCTAGCCAAAGTTAGTTGTAAATCTCATGATAAGTTACCGAAGGTCGAGAATGTATATATGCACCAATAATAACAACACCTTACTTGTCTAATTAGTAGCCGATATTATCTTGAATCTTACAAAAAATATTTAGAAAAAAAATCTACGTGCTATGTACTCACCGGCAATCCAAATGCGCATTTGTTGTGCCTGTGGGTTTGCTGAAACTTGATAAATTGCTTATGCATCTATGTTAGCTACAAATATATATAAATGTTGCCAGCTGGCTGGCTCTTATGATTAAGGTTAGAACTGGTGACACTGCTCCTGGTGATAGGTACATCAAAAAGGCTATGATTTCCGCGATATAATCGACGAACCGTCAATGTCTGGAGGTAGATGTATCGTGTGTATGCAACTTGTTCCCGAGCTCTGCCGCTAATCGCTAGATAATTCTTGGTTATGTTGACTCGCCATGGGCCCCTCGGGTGCCTCTTCTTCACTCCACTCACGAGGACTAAGGTCGGAGGCGCGCCTTGCTGACTAGGTCTACGCCTCCAACACCTACAATACAATAATACCTGCATTACTTACATTCGCCCCTCTAATAAATCCCTTCTCTTTGGTTATTTACACGGAAATTTATTCGCCTTTCCTCCTATTTTTCGGGATTACATACAGCCCCGGTTTTGCCTGGCATTCCTTGTGCTCGGAGATTGCACGTTCCCCAACCTTAAAGCTGCGTCTATGTAAAGAATGCTAGCTAATTAACACCTTACGCGACCGTAGTTCAATTTTACCCTCTTTTTCCTTTTCCTTTTTTTTTATTGCTGCGGGCACCGCCACACTCAATTCTTAGATATATTCACAAGCACGTTTCTTCGTTATATGATATATGGCTTAGTACTTATAGGCCTACGTGCTCTTACTTTTATGCGCCACTGGGATCGAGTCTTCTCCAAAGAATTGATTGCGGGACTTAAAATTCCAACCAGTCCTCCCGTTAGGTAGTATAATAGCACGTTCGGTGCCGTTCTCGTTGACTTGACAGAACTTGTTGAAAGGCGTCGTCACAGATGGCTTCGTACTTTTGGACCAGTCGGCTATCAAGTCCCAATTTGGTGATTATGCAGTTCCTATTAAATTGTCATCTCCTACCACCTACGTTGTCTTGGCTGCGACGAATACGGGTTTGAATTATAGCTAATGGTGATGCCAAGTACTCTTGAATTTTCCCCGACAGGTGTATATTTTGACTTATCTTAAACTTTTACCTTTATGTGTCAAATCTGATAGGGTTTTATGCTAAGAATATGGTACAAAGAAATGTCGAGCTAATATCCCCCAGAGGGTGCATACATACTGTATAAGCGACGGCATGTAATCCATTTAAACTGAAATTATTAAGGCGATCTCCTAACCACGCTTAGCGTAAGCACATTTTTTTTCTCTTCTGAGCTACTGTTACATTGTTTGAGGCAGTGATGAAGCCTCGCAAGAGTCCCCCGTTGAGCGCTATGGCGCTTAAACTTATTTATCCTCTAAGTACTCTTTAGAGTACCCGGGCTCTGTTTTTTTTCAGGTATTATTTTATTATTTTGTTATTAATTTTTTTTTTATTATTGATTGGCACTGATTTTTTGTAGGTTCCGCTGCCACCAAAATGTTATATGAAGATGTGGGCCGTGCTCCGGGTGGAGAGCTCACAGCTTTTATAATAAAGAAAAATATAGAAGAACTCCCCTTTTTTCCGATTTTTTATTTATTTACAACTCAAACACCCAGTATGTGATTTTTATTTTGATTTATTATTTACTTTTTTCACACAAAATTTTCTTATACTCAATCTTATTTTCAATTTTCTATAACACAAAACAGTTAGTATTCGATTTTGCTTTGATTTATTATTTTTTTTTGTATACGCACAAATTTTTCTATATTCAATCTTATTTTCAATTTTCTATAACACAAAACAGTTATTATTCGATTTTACTTTGATTTATTATTTTTTTTGCATACGCTCAAATTTTTCTATATTCAATCTTATTTTCTATTTTCTATAACACAAAACAGTTAGCATTCGATTTTGCTATGATTTATTATTTTTTTGTATACGCACCAATTTTCTTATATTCAATCTTATTTTCAATTTTCTATAACACAAAACAGTTAGTATTCGATTTTTCTTTAATTTATTATGTTTTTTGTACACCGATATTTTTCTAACTCAAAGCTTGACGCCGAACTTTACTAGGTAGATTTTAAAAAACGACTCCTGGAGGTTTGGGCAAATTGCACCCAGGTACCCATGATATTTTTAAAAGCTTTTTCCTTATCTTTTGCTTTCTCACGACGTTGAAAAATCGTACGTGAGAAAATGCACAAAAGTTTTGATGCAAGCTATATGCATCTATGCAAAACTGTAATCCGATATGCACTTGTGCGCCCGTCTTGAAATATTAATTTTAAGAGGGCGCGAATAATTTTGATAATTGTATGTATGTATGTACATACAATTAGATTGGATTAAGTAGGTAATGTACGTATGTACAGCGTACATACGGAAAAAAGTAAGGAGACACTGTATGTAGGTAAGTGTGCATACCGTGTGAGTGGAATGTGTGTCTGATAACAAAATGCAATTTATGCTAAATTGCATTTTGTTATAATATGGGAATGCATTTCTAAATGCATTTTAAATGAGATTTTAAATGAAATTAATTTTGATTTTCAGGGTCATTTCTGCGATACATCAATATATTGCATAGGGCGATATATTGATGTATTCACCTTATGGTTGTGATTTAGGGCATTGGTACCTGAGTCACAACAGAATCCTGCTCCATACTTTCGCGAAGTTATAATAAGATAATTCTTGGTGGTGACTTCAACGTTAATATCTTGCGAGGCAGTTCTGCTACGCTTTGTTTTGTGGATTTTATGAGGAGTCTTCACCTCGAAGTGTTAAATGACACCCCAACCTTTTTTAACACAAGTTCTCCTTCATTGCTAGATCTATACCTTACGACAGATTCAGAATGTAGAATTTTTTTCTCAAATTGACCCACCTAGCATATTTGATCATGACATATTATTTTTAACTTACAAAATGGATTTCTATGTCACAAATCGTTTGTTCTCACACAGAAATTACAGCAATATTGATCATGGTAGTCTTTCAGAGGAATGCATGAATTTTATTCCTGAATTTGCGCGTTTATCTGCTCCAATTGATGATCGTCTATCAATCTTTGAAGGTTTTATGAACTACATTTTAGATAAGTATGCACCTGTAAGAACTAAAAGCTTAAGATCCACCAGTAATCCATGGTTCTCCAGAGAAATTCACTCTCTGATAGAGGAGAGGGAGTATTTTTACCTTATTTATTAGTATATGGACACTTTGGATACCAAATAATGTTGCGTCTGTAAGGGACAGAAGACTCTTGTCCCACTATAGTGTAAATCATATGAGAAATGGGCGTATTCACGGGAAAATGAAAGTTGATGAGACTTAAGTTGCTTTTTGTACCACTTGTGTGTAAAGTAAATGGCGGAATTGGAAACAAGTTCCAGAATATGGAAGTGTGTTCATAACACTATTGATCTGAAAAATGGGAGTAGAGTTGTTATGTTCGGACACATGTGAATACATGTAGTGTACCTGCTCAAGAGGCGGGTTCATATTTTACGCGGTCGAGTTTCAAATGAAACTTGTTTTTTCAGTGGCGAGGTCTTGTTTCCGTGTGGGAACCATGGGGGCTAAGTTTTTGTTTACGTGGGGTACGATCGCGGCAAGGTTTTTGTTTACGTGGGTGGACGATCGGGGCAAAGTTGTTGTTTACACTCTGTCTTCGAGGGGGCCTGCTGGGGGCAAAGTTTGTTGTTTATATTTTTTTGTGTTCAAAGCGAAAGTGGCTGGTTATAGAGAGAAGCGGTGTATAAATGTTGGGTAAGGTAAGTTTTTGCGTCGTTTCGAATTAATGCGATGATCTGAAAAAAGGTCAGGCGAAGAAATAAAAGACGTGGTTAATAGCAGTCAAGTATTTTTATTACAATCGATGAACATTTTTTCATAGTTTCTGTTTGAAGTATTCGTAAAAATAATAAATTTCACAAAACAGTCCAAGTACAAGTATAGCACCCGCTAAAAATTTCAAAGTGTTGAAAGCATAAATTAAAGTCTTTGATGGAACCGGCTTAGTGAGCGGTTTATTGTAGTCCACATACATCTCGACCATTGGCATACGTGCAGTTTGGAGATCGATGAATGTGTTCTGCTTCAACGTCTTCTGGGCAGTTCATAGGATACATTTCCAGGTAGCAAAAGTAACATTTTATTTTATCTTTAAGATTTGTGTAAAAGAATCCACTTCTTGCTAGTTTGCAACACTTTCTGTCATCTAAAGGAAGATTATGGAAAGTTTTTAAGCGGTCAGATTCTCTTTTCAAGAGTAGCATGATGACTATGTTTTAAAAATATTACACGACGTCTTTTATATCAATCCAGGCGTTCTTCTTATCTGAAAAGCCTAACCATTTAACTAATACTTTATTTCCGCGTCTTTTTAAAACTTTTTCTACAAGATAAAGATCCGGATGTTTGACTGAAGCCAGCTCAAGCTCATAAAACTTTCCCTGAATCACCTTTTGTTCATAATCCTCGAGAACATAGGTCGTTGGAAATGTGCTTTTGACTTTATTTATAACAAATATTTCGGTAGACCAATTAGGGGTATAGCCTTTTTCAAATACATGCTTATGCTTACTTATACGAACAAAATCACCTACTTTATATTTCGGTTTGGGTTTTACCTTTGGATATTTATACACAGTCGACGATAAACGTTTCTCGTTGCGTGGGCCAACATCTACAGGCTGCATTTTAATAGTGCGATGCTTTGTTGAATTATACGCTTCTGTTAACTTAGTTAACATACTAATCCAGTGATAATTTCCGTTCATACTGAATTCTTTCCACATCATGCTTTTTACCGTTCTGTTAAACCTTTCTACAATTGAAGCTTTTAAAGCGCTGTAAGTGGAATAATGGTTAATATCATAGCGATTCATAAGCTGTCGAAACGATTTATTAAAAAACTCCTTTCCATCATCTGTTTGTAAATTTCTTGGAATGCGGCCTTGATTAAAAAGAGACTGCATCACTTTAACAACTTCTGATGCCTTTTTACTTTTAATTGGTGAGGCCCATACATATTTTGAAAACGTATCAATTACAGTGAGAAGAAAACGAAAGCCTTGGTTTTCTGAAGCGTACGTACCCATATCGACCAAGTCTGACTACCACAAATCATCAATACCCTTGATAGTAACACTCTGTCGCTTAAAGTTTTTGCTAGCTGGTTTATGCAGTTCATTCACGACTTATCTTCTACTCATTTTACCGAATGTATAAATAGAACCCAATGAATAACAGTTTTATATCATCCGTTTACAATGATGGTTGCTGGACCTTCAGGCTGTGGAAAAACAACATTTATAAAAGACCTTCTCAATAATATATTTTTAATAAGGCCGCAAATAACAAGAGTTATCTGGTGTAATACAGAACATGGGGCTCTGCCCTCAGATACCACATTCACTAATATCGAATTTATTGATAGTATTCCTGAAGAGTTTGTAAATTATACACAGGAACCTACATTAATTGTATTGGACGATATGATGTTAATTGCTTTTAGCAGACAAGTATGTGAACTCTTTACAAAAGGTTCACACCATCGCAATCTTTCAGCAATCCTTGTAACACAAAATGTATTTCATCAAGGCAAGTTTTGCCGAGACATATCACTTAACTGTAAATACCTCGTTGTGTTTAACAACCCTCGAGATAAGAGCCAGTTTATTCACTTAGCGAGACAGATTTATCCAGAAAACAGTTCAGAGCTGCTAAAAATATATAAAAAGATTACACGGGCGCCCCATGGATATTTACTGATAGATTCCACTCAAGATATCAACGAGGTGTTAAGGTTCCGTACTGATATTTTTAACAAGACATTTACAACTTGTTTCTGTCCACCTTTAATCAGTAAAAATGGTGTCACGAATGAATCGATTAAGGCACAACAAGCATATGCTATATGTTCTTAGAACGGCGAGACCGAAATTATGGCAGGCCATTATTAAAAATGCTGAACCCGAGGTCATTAAAACTCTTTGCGAAATTACTCTTAATACTTTGAAGGGAATCCATATCCCTCATGGAAAAATGTACAATTCGCTCTGTAAGTATAAAAAGGATTTGCGAAAATTAGTTGTTGCAAAAAGATCTGTACCCAGACAACGTAAAATACTGATACAGCGAGGAGGCTTCTTACCAGTGTTGTTAGGAAGTGTATTATCAGGTGTAATTGGTTCATTAATCGAGAAATATGTTTAAAAAAATAATCTAGGTAAAATGTTACTTCTTTCACCAGAAGTTTACGAAAAATTGAAAAACGAGATTGAGGATTCCCTGAATCAATCTAGGTTCGATAAGACTATGGATAAAATATTAAAAAACAAGGATTAATCTGATAGGGAAAAATGGTATAACTACCGAAATGAGTTAATAAAGTTTTCAAACTTAAGACGGAAAGCTGTGTGTGTGTCAGATGAAAAACCAAATATTCACTTACCGCAAGAAAAGCAAAAAAGTTTGCGGGATAGTGCTACTCAAACTAATTTTATTCGCATACCGCAAGATAAGCAGAAAAACTTACGGGACAGTAGTACTCAAACTAAATTTATTTTTAAAGATGAAATATCAACACAGACATCACCCTTAAAAGAAAACACACCTGAAAAAATGGAAGAGGATTTACGCTATTAGCTTTTACAAATGCACTACCTAGAGCATGCAAGTTTACTGATGACTGGTGTGTTGGAATAACTGAAATTTCGTTGCCATATCATGCCATAAAAAGAGGGGTCAAGCGAAATACAACTGAAGAATTAAATCAGAGTAATTTTAAAAGGGTAAGGTGTGAGGCATCTGATCCATTGAAAGAAATAGCAGAGCAGCATAGAAAAGAAACCAAATCACTTAGCATCAAAATAAATGAAACAATGAAACCGTTAAACTCGAGTGGACTAAAGAGAGTCTTGAGCAAGTTAGTTTCAGAGCAGGACAAGTAAATTTTTCTGCATTCCTACTAACATTTCATAGCGCTATTTCACCATCATGGTATACCATGTACTTGGATGATGTTAAGAAAAAGATGTGGGATCGGTTAGAAGCTGACTTTTTTGATAGTGTTATACCTGAAATAAGTTACAAACAGGATCCAGACGAGTTTACATTATACATATATCAGGGTAAGAGGGCTTCAGAAAATGTTATTTTAAAATATAAAAACTATGAGTCAGTTGAAGCCTTTGTTGATGACGTATTTGGACAAATTCCTAGACAGAAGAGAAAGTATGATATCATACAAGATTCGATAGACAAATACACACATCCAGCGCTTAGCATCAAACGAGCTCGTGAGACAGAAAAAAATACTGGTGGCAAAAGGATACATGATGTATTTGAACTGCGGTTGGAAGATTTGAGAGTCACAATCAAAATAAAAAAACCACTTCCATCTCATCTTAATGTCAGAGATCTTATTACGCTTTTTATATCAAATTTACACTTTGATGATCAAACTCTTAGCGAGCAAGAAAAACAAAAGAAAATTATTCAAATTAAGGATACGATTTTTAACATTTGAATAGATTGAATAAAGATTCGATTAATGCTAAACCGTCCGAACAGCGAAAAATTATTAAAGGTAGCAATATTTTGGATGTTCCATACGAAAAGCAAAGTTCCGGCTAATATTTAACTACACCAGTGCCTATTGATACTAATATAGACAACCTGTCCAACTTCTTTACGGATATATTTCTCCAAACACCTGAAAATAAGCGTGAGCCTGACGCCATATTGTCAGAAATAAAAGAATCGGCAGGATTACGTCAGGATCATATGTCAATAATAGACACACTTAATAGACTGGAAAGATCAGTTACTGACTGGGCACTAAGGTCACCGCAAGAGTCTCAGCAAACATCAAAGGACTGTTATGAAAAATATATAATTTATGTCTACACTGATATTATTCAGCCCAGAGTTATAGGTGATCAGTTAGTACGATACTTACGTATAATACCTTTAAAAGAATGTGAAAGTACAATAAGATTTCAACACGTAGATTACTGCCCTATTGAAAAAACCTTTATCGAAAGTATTTCTATAAAAATAACTAATCAGCAAGGGGAGTTAATTGATTTCAAGCCAGGCTATATTCCGACATTTATAATGCTCCATTTTAAAAGAAAATAAACTATATATACTCATACAACAAATAATTTAACATAGTGTGAAGGTAATAGCATTTTGTATAACTTCGAAAATGAATTCATATTATACTAAATATTACGCAATTCAAAGTGGCAGTTGTTTAGCGGATATTGGAGAATTATATCGAGCTCCTCTTATCTACATGAAGCAACAAGCAATTAAAACAGGAAAAACTATTTTAGAAGAAGCGGGTAGTAAACCTTTAACAGATATTTTAAAAGAACAAGGAAAAGCGGCTGCCGAAGAACTATCACAGAAAGGTATAAATAAGCTGTTTGGAAGCATGGCCGGTTCAGGAAGTAGCAGTCGCATGCTTATAAAAAGACGCAACCCATTTGCAGCTTTACATTTCGCTCCAACTTCCGTTAAAAGAGGTTCAAAAACAAAAAAGACTGCTAAAAGAGCATCTATTAAAGGCAAACGTAAGATACGTAAACGTGTGTTAGATATTTTTGATAAATAGGCAACATGCCTTCATACAAGGAAGGCATGAAATCTGAACTAGACCTTTTCTCTACACCACCTGTACAAAGCAGCATCTTAAAAACTGAAGAAGTATCTTATAAACCTATGGCTTCTTTGGATAACTCATCGGTATTGGAGTTTGTATCGCTAGGTCATGGTGACACATATCGAGACTTATCAAGCATATACCTTCGATTGAAATTACAACTGGTTAAAATCAAGGACGGAAAAGAAGAACTTTACATAGGCGAAGATATCGAAATAACTAAACCGGATAAAACCAAAGACACTGTTCGTGATGAAAGCCCTGGCCTTGTAAATAACATACTCCATTCACTTTTCCGTCAATGTACAATTTACTTAAATGGAAAACCAGTTGCTCAAACTGATAACAATTACAACGATAGAGCCTATATTGAGAATTTATTAAATTACGGAAAAGATGCCGCTTCAACACATTTGGAATCGGTTGGCTGGTATCTCGATCAAAATAATATGGAGGTAGTTGAAAACGCTGAGCTAAATGAAGGTTATTTGGCAAGACAAAAGCTGTGTGATAAAAGTAATGTTGTTGAGCTGATGGGAAAGATTCACGGCGATATGTTTAATCAAGATAAATTTGTTGTGCGGGTTTTAGTTGCCGCTAGCAACAAAGGACTTGGGAGTGCTTTCTAGCAAGAGAAGGTCACCAGCCCTTAAAAAAAATCCTTTATGGTTTTAAGTTATTTAAGTTATTTATTGTCACTTTGTCTGTCAGTTGGCTTCTTTTGAGCCTTTACAATTTATTTAAAAAAAAACAATGTTGCTATATCTTATATCTTATTTCTTCGAACAAGAGGCCTTACCGGTGGTCGGGGGACTCTCTTGTTCTCTATCTCCTGTCAAAAGCACACTGAATTCTTAATGCCCTCTGACCGGGTTTTTATTGACCATTCAATCGATACATAAGAATTTTCCTTAGGGGGGAAATATTTAATAAAATTTAATGAAAAAAGAAGAATGCCAATCAACGATCATTCTTAATTAAAAGTTGAGAGGAAGAAAAGAAAAGAAAAAAAGAGGAGGCGTCTATCACTGATCATTTATTGTACGTGCGCCTATGTGCCGATCATTGTTTATCGAAAGCACAATACAAGAGGCGTACGTCATTGGTTCTTACTATATGCCTGACAGTGTAGGGGAAATCGTTTACTCATTATTTACATGCCGGTCATTGCTATGTTGACCTACCGAACACGGGAGCAATGCAATGTATCGCTAAGCTGATTAGGCATTTTAGTCTGGTGATGACGAAATTGTGTTGCCGGTATTGTTTATGCTCGGTGGAGGTGCAATACATTACCGTAGCAACGGCAGCAATTTTAAACCAAGCAATCGGCTTGTAAATTGGGACATTTAATTTTAATAAAAAGAATGATGGGTAGGTATATGCATGCAATTCATTGCAACGTATTTTTATAGGGAAATATAGGAATGAAGGTGCATTCATTACACCATCCCCCTTAAAAAAGAAAGTTTCAGTATGGAACTTTCTGGGAAAAATTTCGATTGAATTTTATAGCGTGGAGCCCAAGGTCAATGTGCATTAAGAAATTCTAGTTTACAAAAATTTGTGTTTTTTTTTATTATTATGAGAGGTTATTTTCTTAAAGAGCTTTTAACTTACATATACCTGGGTACCTACATAATTATTTTATTTACGACTTGCATACTTATAAACATGCCTATGAAAATGAATTAAAATAGAATTTATGCTCAAAAGGTTTTTTTTTTTTTTTTTACGTTTCTAAAATATTTTATTATATTGTTATAGTTACTACTAGTACTATTTGGTACGCCCTTATAAGATATTATTTAATTCTACGAGAGACAGTTTATATTATTAACATTTCCATGTCAAGTTTATTTAGCATATTTATGTGAACTATTTATTTAAAAAGCTCCCCTTTTTTGTTTATAACTACGTACATACTTCCTATATCCTAAGATATTTCTCTTTTGCTTTTATGTTCTCCCTTTCTCTTCTTTCTCATTAATACATTTTTGTTCCCATTGTTAACTGATACGCGGTTCCTTCTTCGGTCTTTATGGGTGAGTTTTCTTGTTTTGGTGTAATAATTTTTTTGTTATGTATTTTTTCCATAGAAATGCAATTATAAAGATAAGAACTACTGCAACCAATAAGTATGTAACTGTGTAATGATGTATATTATGTGGTGTTAGCATACGAAATTCTTTTTCATTTTCCCTGTCTTTCTGCTGCTGTATTGCGGAAGAAAGTGCTTTTAAATCTTGGTCGTCGTGGAATTTGATCACGTGCACGCGATCTACTGAGATTTGCTTTTGGCTTATTTGAGGAATACTGTAAGTAAGATTCAGTGAGGGTAGGAAATGGTTATTTAGTTCGGATTCTTTTATGTTGTGAGCTTGAATGATCAGGTTACTTGTACGCATGTAACATTTGGATGATAACTCAATAACGCCAGTGTCGTGCAGTTTGTATGAATTAATCTTACTTCCACAAATGACATCGACAGTTACTGCTTCATGCATCGAGAATAGCCACTGTTAGGCTGGGAGAGCTGTATCCAGAAATCAAGATTTGAAACGATTTGGATTTCGCATTGATCCGGAATACGTTGACTATGTTTGAGTAGATCAATTTCGCAGAGATTATTTACCGAATGTACGTTAAAAATGGGGTGAATGATTCGACAAAGGTAATGGGCTAAATCATTTGTCAGACAATTTTGAAAATCGATTTTATTGAGAGTATAGTAATGTTCTCTATTGTAGTCGATAACCAAATATTCAAGAGATGGCTTGATGTAAGCTAATTTATCATTGTGGGGAGTAGGAAGTGGATATGCTTTGAGGAGTTGATAGTTATCTCTAAATGGTAATGGGAGTTTAACATGAAAGATTATCTTGCTTCCAACTATGGCAGTCCTGACATTGCATATTTGGTATATTTGTAGGAGGTTATTTTTGTCTTTATTTATAGGTAGTGTTAATGTGCTAGGGAGTTCTTTTTGAATATTTTCCAAAGTTTGCTTTATTTGGGATGGAGTATTAATAGAGGGATGTGGTTTTCCATGACGTACATCAGTGACAAGATCGATCAACAAATTCTGAGTCGTTTGGAATCGGAGCATCATTAGAGAAGTCAGAGAAACCATTGTTTCTAAGTCGGTGGTAATACTTTGTTGTAAAGTGTCTGTTCTGACTCGATTGATTATTGAACCTAAACTTACCAGTTTCTTCTCAATGTGTAAGAATTGTTCCTTGATAGCTAAACGGGTCCTATTGAATATATTGACTGTGGTATCTATAATAAAGGTCTGGTTCTTGATTAGGTGAGAAAGGTTTTCTTGATTATTGTTTAGGGCTTCTATATGAGAGTTAAGCTCGGCCGCGTCTTCGGCGTCTAGGGTTCCAAACAATGCCTTACTAAGGGTACCTACAGCATTGAATAAACCTCGTTTGAATCGTGCCGTTTCTGGTTTTAACAATAAAGAATTTTGTTTAAGCATTTCTGTAATCGAGTGTAATTGGTGAGTTATGTCATCACACAGTGGTAGTTTGTTGTGGTGTGTTTTCATTAAGAGACAAAGTGTTCGGCAATAGTCAGCACAACCAGGGTTATCCTAGGATATAATTTTGAATTAGTTATTATTCGATAAATAACTTCAAGTTGTTATTATGTATGGTTTTATACTTATTGCCTACTCTTATGATGGAATTTTCAGTGGAGTTAATTCCTATTACCTCATATGGTCCATTCCATAGAGAAGAGAATTTGTTTTTCCTAGCGTTATTTTTTAGAAGAACTTTGTCTTTGTTCTGCCCGTAGTTAGAGCGAACACGCAAATAATGAAGAAATGTGATGAAATTTATAATTTTGGTTTAAAGTCAGTTTTTTCGTAGCTTAATTCTTCGGTTCACCAAGTTTACTACACTGTAACTCGCACTCCAACTAGATTTTTTAAAATTCAATATGCTAAAATTTGTAATTAATATATAATTTATATGCCTGATAATATTATATCAAAACCACAATTATAATTCAAATTTATCTGCAAAGCTAAATTTAATATTGAATAAATGTGAAAGAATAAGTAAGATTAAATTAAATTTATGTTTAGAAAATTTTATTGTATCTGACAATGTACTCACCAGCTCAGTATTAGGCACTAGATCAAATTGGTTTTCTAATTGAAGGAGGTTTGGAATTGGACTATTCTTTAATCTAGTGGATATCCAGAATAAAGTGAGGTTATTAATTCTGACTGCAGTCGATACCCACAGAAAGAATCTTTATTCGGTCGAGACCCGTAATAAAGTGGTTTAAATTAGTAACTTTCTTATTCGGTCGATACCCGCAATAAGAATCTTTATTCGGTCGAGACCCGTAATAAAGTGGTTTAAATTAGTAAATTTCTTATTCGGTCGATACCCGCAATAAGAATCTTTATTTGGTCGAGACCCGTAATAAAGTGGTTTATGTTAGTAAATTTCTTATTCGGTCGATACCCGCAATAAGAATCTTTATTCGGTCGAGACCCATATTAAAGTGGTTTATGTTAGTAAATTTCTTATTCGGTCGATACCCGCAATAAGAATCTTTATTCGGTCGAGACCCGTAATAAAGTGGTTTATGTTAGTAAATTTCTTATTCGGTCGATACCCGCAATAAGAATCTTTATTCGGTCGAGACCCGTAATAAAGTGGTTTATGTTAGTAAATTTCTTATTCGGTCGATACCCGCAATAAGAATCTTTATTCGGTCGAGACCCGTAATAAAGTGGTTTATGTTAGTAAATTTCTTATTCGGTCGATACCCGCAATAAGAATCTTTATTCGGTCGAGACCCGTAATAAAGTGGTTTATGTTAGTAAATTTCTTATTCGGTCGATACCCGCAATAAGAATCTTTATTCGGTCGAGACCCGTAATAAAGTGGTTTATGTTAGTAAATTTCTTATTCGGTCGATACCCGCAATAAGAATCTTTATTCGGTCGAGACCCGTAATAAAGTGGTTTATGTTAGTAAAATTTATAGCACTTAGAAATCACACTGGGAAATGTTAATAAAATTTAGAGCACTTGGAAATAACACTAGGAATTAGAATACCAACTTGATCACTGCACTGCCAAACTGCAAAAGAGAACGAGTCAAGTCAGATTCTGATTTATATAGCCATGGGTTGCTCATGGCACCAAAGAACGGTATTCAAAGGCGCATGGCATATTGGCATAGCAGCTGCACTTCGTTTTCTATTGTTTAAACTGCATCAAAAAAAAAGAAAAAAAAAAGAAAAAAAAAGAAAAAAACTTGTTTGTAAATTCTATTCAGTCAGAAATATTCGTTGCCTACTGAATTTTTTCTAAATAGATTTTTAATTTCAACTTACCACGTGCAAATGCATTGCACTACCCGTGTACAGTTGTTTCTGGCTGGCTCACTTCACTGCAGCGTTGATAATTTGAACTTCTGATGATAATTTGCTTTAGATCGATAAAAAAATTACCATGCGTGAATGCAATGTACTGCCCGTGGACAGTTATCTGGCGCATGTCTCAGCGAAATTGTTACAATTTAGATCCTAAATTATTTGTTTCTTTAGGTCGGTATATACATACATGTGTCAACCTGTAATTTCGCTAATATTCAGGATTCTTATGAATCCTGAACATACTGCCCCCCGTTGAAAGGATGGAATTCCTTTCAAGAATTAAACGCCAATTATGATCAATCTATTAAAATTTTTAGTAAAATGAATTTTTAATGCAATGAGCCTAGCTGCCAGATTAATGGTTGATCAGGATGACTTTGTAGCAAGAATGAAATTTTGATCATTTTTTTTTTTATTATTTGTGCATACATAAGTCTCTACACAATTGGTATGATTTTGATTGAATACCGGGGAGTATGAGGTTTTGAATTTTTCCCATAGATATGAAAATTTTGTTATCGAGTTTAACGGTACTCTTGATAACTTTGAGGCAAGAACCTTTTAACATTCTTGTGAGGAATTTTTTGTATATTTGTTTGATTTTTTAGTATGTGCATAATTACGTATATGCAATTGTTATAAATGCACTTCACTTTCGATTCTTGGTACCAATGATCATAAATTTGATTGAACTTTTCTCTCGGGTATGAGAATTCCAATATTGTGGTTGAAAGAAGACAAAATATATGTATATTCAAATGGAATAAATACAAAATAGCCTTTTGGATTATTTAATACATGTTGAGATATGTTGTGCTTATAAAAAAAAATTAGAACGTTATTTAGGTTAAAGGAAGGATGGCTAATTTTGTAATTGGTCGTTTTAGCAATTCATTCGATAATTCGTCCTAATACCCAACCACATGCTGGTATATATCAGATTTCTTAATGACAGCCCAATCTCCTATTCTAGGACTGGAGATTGGATTTTTCCAAGTTGGTCTTTTTGAAATGGATTGTTGAAAAAACATTGCATATTTATGCGAGGCATATGTTGCCTTTGTTCTGCCCTTGTGGTATGCAAATTTATTTCTTATGTGGACAGAACCAATTGCAGACCTACATGCAATGTTTTCGTGTGCATTATTTATTAATCTTGTCAAGTTACTTTCTTTTGGCAAGATTATTGGGTGCTCTTGTTCGTTAAATCGACTAAAAGTCGTACAAGATTCCCCTAAGCTGGAACTTTCATTATAAAAGGGCAAACAAGCTTTATGTTGGCCGTTGTCGTTTTTATAATGAGTTTTTTTATGATAATCTTTACAATCTCGATCTGCTTTATACAATTGTCTTCCTGGAATGACTTCTTCGGTCTCTCGAAATCGTAGCTGAAGTTCATGCAGGGAAGACTTTTCCTCGTATTGAGCGTTTGCTGTTAAAGTAGATGCTGTGGAGATTGTGGAAGTGCTTTTTAGATTCCCGAAAAGAATCCAACCGAGCGAACTATTTTGCGCGATTGGTGTTCCTGGCGGACCTTTTCGTAATCCTTCTAAGAGGATTTCTCCGTACACATCCGCTCCTAAGAGCAGGTCGATTTTTCCTGGCTTGAAAAAGTATGGATCGGCAAGTTGTAGATCACGTACATGACTCCATTCCTTTCTTGGAATGGTGGACGGAGGTAATATATCTGTGATAGTGTTCACGATAAGGGCATTAATTGTGGTCGCTTTATTCGATGCTGAATAAGGGTGTATGTTAATTGTAGCTTGGTTTTTAACAAACGCAGCTTCTGACTGTCCTAAGCCAGTGATTTGTGTCGACGTGTTCCCAATGTCCAATTGCAGCTTGCGTGCGGCGGCTTGTGTTATGAACGTGACTTGAGAGCCTGAGTCAATCAAGGCTCGTAGAGTAAACATGTTACCTTTTTTTTGACGGAACTTTCACCAATGATGTGGCAAGCAAGGCTTGTGTAGTTCGTACTGATTGATTCGCGTGAAGCGTGTGAAGATTAGATGTGGAAGGTGAAGGTTGAACTTGTATATCTGGGTTGTCTGATGCTTTGATCAAACCCTCTGGAGTTGCGTTGTTCCTATGGAGTAAGGAATGATGTTTCCTTCCACATCGCTGGCACGTGAATTTGCTTGAGCAAAACTTCGAGTTGTGACCTTTTGAAAGGCAGTTATTGCACAAGTTGTTTGACGTGACAATTTTGAATCTTGAATCTACGTCTTGTTTAATAAATTTTGGACATTTGAATATCCGATGTTGCTCTTTGCACATTATACATCTGTCACCAGATGATGAAAAGTGAGTGGAACCTCTTGGAATTTGAGCTGGTTTGTTTACGGAATATGGTTTTACTTCTGAAATTGCTTCTAGAGTTCGGAATCTCGTCTCTAGAAAAGCTTTTAAAGATTCTAGGGTAGGAAGTTCATTTGTACTATTCACTTCTTGTTCCCATAAGCAATGCGTCTCAGCTGGTAAACATTGCACTAGCATGTAAATCAGGATTGTATCCCATTGTTTAGTGGGGACTTCCAATGCTTCGAGTTCATAAATACATTCTGACGATTTGTCTAGCATAGTTTTTATTACCTTGGCTGACTCGTGTGTCGCTTTAGGTAGATTGAATAGAATTTTTAGCTGCAAAGCTAAATTTAATATTGAATCAATGTGAAAGATGAAAGAATAAGTAAGATTAAATTAAATTTATGTTTAGAAAATTTTATTGTATCTGACAATGTACTCACCAGCTCAGTATTAGGCACTAGATCAAATTGGTTTTCTAATTGAAGGAGGTTTGGAATTGGACTATTCTTTAACCTAGTGGATATCCAGAATAAAGTGAGGTTATTAATTCTGACTGCAGTCGATACCCACAGAAAGAATCTTTATTCGGTCGAGACCCGTAATAAAGTGGTTTAAATTAGTAACTTTCTTATTCGGTCGATACCCGCAATAAGAATCTTTATTCGGTCGAGACCCGTAATAAAGTGGTTTAAATTAGTAAATTTCTTATTCGGTCGATACCCGCAGTAAGAATCTTTATTTGGTCGAGACCCGTAATAAAGTGGTTTATGTTAGTAAATTTCTTATTCGGTCGATACCCGCAATAAGAATCTTTATTCAGTCGAGACCCGTAATAAAGTGGTTTATGTTAGTAAATTTCTTATTCGGTCGATACCCGCAATAAGAATCTTTATTCGGTCGAGACCCGTAATAAAGTGGTTTATGTTAGTAAATTTCTTATTCGGTCGATACCCGCAATAAGAATCTTTATTCGGTCGAGACCCGTAATAAAGTGGTTTATGTTAGTAAATTTCTTATTCGGTCGATACCCGCAATAAGAATCTTTATTCGGTCGAGACCCGTAATAAAGTGGTTTATGTTAGTAAATTTCTTATTCGGTCGATACCCGCAATGAGAATCTTTATTCGGTCGAGACCCGTAATAAAGTGGTTTATGTTAGTAAATTTCTTATTCGGTCGATACCCGCAATAAGAATCTTTATTTGGTCGAGACCCGTAATAAAGTGGTTTATGTTAGTAAATTTCTTATTCGGTCGATACCCGCAATAAGAATCTTTATTCGGTCGAGACCCGTAATAAAGTGGTTTATGTTAGTAAATTTCTTATTCGGTCGATACCCGCAATAAGAATCTTTATTCGGTCGAGACCCGTAATAAAGTGGTTTATGTTAGTAAATTTCTTAGCACTTAGAAATCACACTGGGAAAATGTTAATAAAATTTAGAGCACTTGGAAATAACACAAGGAATTAGAATACCAACTTGATCACTGCACTGCCAAACTGCAAAAGAGAACGAGTCAAGTCAGATTCTGATTTATATAGCCATGGGTTGCTCATGGCACCAAAGAACGGCATTCAAAGGCGCATGGCATATTGGCATAGCAGCTGCACTTCGTTTTCTATTGTTTAAAATGCAACAAAAGAAAGAAAAAAAAAAACTTGTTTGTAAATTCTATTCAGTCAGAAATATTCGTTGCCTACTGAATTTTTTCTAAATAGATTTTTAGTTTCAACTTACGAAGTGCAAATGCATTGTACTACCCGTGTACAGTTGTTTCTGGCTGGCTCACTTCACTGCACCGTTGATAATTTGAACTTCTGATGATGATTTGCATTAGATCGATAAAAAAATGACCATGCGTTAATGCAATGTACTGCCCGTGGACAGTTATCTGGCTCATGTCTCACCGAAATTGTTGCAATTTAGATCCTAAAATATTTGTTTCTTTAGGTCGGTACATACATGTGTCAACTTGTAATTTCGCTAATATTCAGGATTCTTATGAATCCTGAACACCTAGGTTGAAGGATTTATTCCTACAATTTCTGTCGTAAAGACGTTTAGATTTTTCCTTGCTTACGAGGAGATTTTCTTTTGCTATCTGGTAGCTGTGTTGTAGTCTAGCCTTCAATTCGTTACTATAATTTTCATAATTGTAGTTTACGGTTGGATTTGTTTTGACAATTGAAGGGATGTTGGGAGGAAACCCGTATAGAAGCTCGTACGGAGAAAATCGGGTACTTGAATGAGGGCTAGTATTATACGTAAATATAGCATACGGAATCCAATTGTCCCACGTTAAGGGGTCACGATTTACATAATGTCGTAGATATTCGGATAACGTCCTGTGACTACGCTCTAGAGCTCCATTATTTTGAGGATGGTAGGGGGTAGTCTGGAGTTTTGTTATGTTTAGCAGTTTACACATTTGTTTAAATGTCTCACTCAAGAAATTTGAGCCTTGATATGATAGAATAGATGATGGAATACCATGTTTCACTACAATGTTTAATACGAATGCTTCTGCAACTGTTCGTGCTTCAATATTGTGGAGTGGTATGGCCTCCATATATTTAGTGAGGTCATCCTGGAATGTTAATAGGTATCGATTTCCATCATGACTCACGGGAAGTGGTCCTACTATGTCAAGAGCGATTCTTTCAAATGGTCTTGTGCTAGTGGTTGTTATTTTCATTGGCATTTTCTGGTTTCTGCTTAATGTGTTTGTCTGGCAGGACGAACACTTCCGTATGTGGTTCTCTACATCTTGGTTAAGACCGGGCCAAGTGTACATGGTTTGTATCCGCTTTGTGGTACGAGTAACTCCTTGGTGTCCGCCCAAAGGTGACTGATGGAACAACTCAATTATTTGACGTTGTTCTTCTGGATTGTTTACCATCTTAACATCTGTGTAATACATCTTAATTTCCATATTGGGGTACCTTGACGTCATCCTCTAGGGTAGCGATAATTTCCTTTAGATAGGTTTCCGTGTGGTCTTCTGTTTTAGGTAGCAAAACAAATTTATGCTTCACACCTTTTTCGTTGAGTAGGTGTTGCTTTTTTTCAACTATGGTATTGCTGTCGGCCTGGGGGGAAGAGATATATTTGTTGTATAGATTGTCCAGTGTGGGACCAGTTGTCTCTAGTCTTACAGTCTTAGCTTGACTTCTAGTCATAACGTTAATATCTTTTTGTTCCGTTGTGTGGGATTCCTCGGGAACTATTCTGCTGAGTGCGTTAGCGTTAGCGTTAAGTGCCCCGGGCTTGTGTACAATAGTATAGTCGTACTCTTCGAGTTTAATTCGCCATCTCATCAGACGCGAGGTGGAGTCTTTGAGTTTCATCAACCACACCAGGGGTTTGTGGTCTGTGACTATGGTGAATTTGCGTCCATAAATATAGGGACGAAATTGCTCAACGGCGTAGACGATTGCTAGGAGCTCTTTCTCAATTGTCGAGTACCTAGTTTCAGCAGGGTTGAGAGCTCTACTGGCAAAACATATCGGTCGGTCTTTGCCGATATCACCCTGAGATAGCACTGCACCCACTGCAATATCGCTAGCGTCCGTAGTGACAATAAATTCTTTTTCGAAGTCGGGATAGGCAAGTATTGGGGCGGTGATGAGTTTTTCCTTAAGGAGTTTAAATGACTCATCACAGAATTCGTCCTATTTGAAGGGAATGTCTTTCTTCAAGAGGTTTGTTAAGGGTTTAGCTGTTTTGGAAAAATCTGGGATAAAACGTCTATAATATCCGACAAATCCCAAAAATGATTGGATGTCTTTTGGTTTCTTGGGGGTTGGATAAGTCTTAACCACTTTGATTTTGCCAGGATCTGGCATAACGCCATGTTCTCCGACAATGTGTCCAAGATAAGCAATTTCCTTCTGTAAGAAATGACATTTTGCGGATTGCAACTTTAAATTATGTCATCTGAGACGATAAAAAACATTAATAAGTTTTCTATTGTGATCCTGCAAATTGTATCCATAGATGACAATGTCATCTAGGTATACGAAACATTGTAATCCTTGCAGACCAGTAAGTGCTGTGTTCATTAACCGTTGGAATGTGGCTGGCGCTCCCTTTAAACCAAAAGGCATTCTGTTATATTGGAAGTGACCGAATGGGGTACTGAAGGCGGTTTTCTCCCTGTCCTTCTTATCCATTGGTATTTGGTGAAACCCATTCGCCAAATCTAATGTAGTAAAATATTTAGATCGCCCGAGCTGATCTAAAATGTCAGTGATATTTGGTAAAGGGTAAGCTTCTCCCAACGTAACTTCGTTAAGTCGCCGAAAGTCTACTACCACTCGCCAACGTTTTTTATCAGATTCATCAGGTTTTTTGGGGACCGTAATAGAGGGAAGTTCCATGGGCTCCTACTAGGACTAATTATGTCTTGGTTAAGCATTTCTCCAATTTGTTTATCGATCTCCACTCTTTGCAATTCAGGTAGCCGATATGGTTTCACGTGTATTGGGACAGTGTCGGTTTTAACCGGAATAGTATGTGCTGATGATTCAGTACAAGTAAGTACATCATCTTCGAGATAAAACAGATCATTGTATTGGCGACAGATGTCTGTTATTGTATTCTTTTCTTCTTTATTACAATGCTGCAATTCCAAAATATTTTCTAACTTTTTCAAACGGTTTTCGACCGGGTCATGATCGTAATCTGCTTGGACAATATCGTACTGATCAAGGTATTCCCAACTAGGGTTTATTTGTTGATATGGTATTTCAACTTCGTTGTCAGTTGAATTTAGTATTAAAATTTTTATTGATTTATTGATTGATTTGGACATAGTGTTCCCTATGAAAACTCCAGGGTGAATTTCTTCTCTTTCGACGAATAATTCCTCTGTTTCTCTGGTAGGTAAATCTACTACAACTTCAGATCGTGGAGGTAGTTTAATTTTATTAGTCCCGTTATCTATTTCAGGTCTAGAGTCTGAACTCTTCTTTTCTACCACTTTGCTTTTAATAGGATCTTGCTTATTTGATTCGCGACTTGCGTTCTCAGTTGTTTCCTTTTGCAAATCCACACAGGCAGTAGAATTCGCTTGGCTTAGCATGAATGAATTCTGACATACCGGAACATTCAAGGGATTAGGTGTTTCACTTTTTTGTTTTGATAATAAAATTAAATAACAGTACACTTGGAAGATTGCTAAGAGGTCGTTAAATTTTTTTTCTATAACACAACATGTGCTTTTTTTGTTACGTAAGTGTTCATGACACTTGCCTTGTACTTCGACATTTGCCTTTATGCTAGGCTTTTCTTTATTATAAATTTTCTTATTCTCACACTCTCCTAATAATGTATTCTTTCTTAGCGTTTTTTTAACATCTTCCTTTATATAATTTAAATTAGAGTTCTTAACTACGTTTGAAATAAATGGCTTGGGTATTTCTAGCTCCAAGTATCCCTTTGAACAGTTAAGAATGCAATGGAATTTAGTTAGAAAGTCGGTTCCTAGTAAGCCATCATAGGGTAGTTTGCTTCCATCGGGAATTATATGGAAAGGGTGGTTTATTGTGGATTCATATGTCATGAAGTCAAGATTTCCGTAAGACACGCCTAATGAGGAAACATAGTCTCCAGAAAGAGTAGTGATAGTGCATTTTTGATTCTCATGCACCATGGCTGAGTCAATAGTGGCTTCGGCCTTGTGTAAACTAATTTCAGCTCCAGTATCGACAATGAACTTAGTAATTTTAAATTTGGAAATGCTTAACGGGAATTCAACAAACAGAGTGTTTTTATGAGTACTCAGGGGTACTCGGATTGTGTAACTCTGAGTGAATTTTAGTTTTGATGCTGATGTATGATGGCTTGTGCAACCATTTCGCGAGAGGCGTCGCCATCCAACTCTTCCCGCTCGTAATCGTTTCCCTGAAGTTCAGAGTCATGATAGTTTGTGCTCGGGGTGGACCATCGCACTTGTCTAAATGGACGAGGCTGATCAGATTGTCCTGGTCTGAGCTGTGATATCCTTACAGCGTTGGCGTTTGGATACTGTGGACGGAAATGTCGCTCGTCTGCGATTCTTTTCCTACATTCATTAGCGTGGTGACTTGGTTTGTGGCAATAACCACAGAAGATTCTGTTTACCTCTCTTTTGATGTTAGCGTAGTTGGGGACTGGAGGGGACTGTTTTCTTTTAAAACAGTTTTCTTTGTTGTGACCTTTTTTTCCACAAAAATCGCAATGTAAGGTATTCAGAGTAGGACGAGGAACACTTTGGTGTGCTTCTTACAGGCGTTGAGCATGTTCAGTCGCGAAACTGATTAATTTTCTCAGCGAGATTTCGGAACGAGCTTTAATTATTACCTTGAATTGGTCACTTCTGAGACCATCCTCGAACGCTCGAACAGCATTTTTTTCGTTTTCGTTTATTAAGTATTTTTGCGAAGAAGTCTCTGTTGCCTCACTCATCGTGACGCTATTCAGATCAGCGAAATGTTTGGATATTCTTCCGGCAAAATCTTGCACATTCTCGCGAAGGCCTTGCTTTAAGCGGAAGAGTTCCCCTTGAATAACTATACGGGATCTGTGGTCTTGGAAGTGGGAAGTTACTTCGTCTTTTAATTCTTCCCAAGTGGTAATTGATCGATATTTAAAAATATCGTAAGCGGGACCAGTTAATCGAGTTTTTAAAATATTGAGGAACATGCTGCGATCTGCGTCATTTTTGCTTTGAGAAAACAGAAGGTCGCTACAAGAAATAAATTTATGCAAGTCCTCGGGATTCCCATCGAATTCTGGAAGTTTCGAGCATCTGTGAGAGATAATTTAAGGTCAGATGACTTTGAAGAAGAGTTTTCGGAACTGGAATTGTTTCCAGGCATTGTGGTAATCTTTGGTTGTTTTACGTATCGTATTGCTCGCCAAGCGAGATGAAACGTGTCTGCGGCTATCGGCAGCACGGGCTAGATATTCCTTGGCCCTTGTTCTCACAATTTTGAACGGTTAATAATTGCGTAAACAACAAAAATATTCAGCTTACGTTACAGCTGTTACAATAATTTCAAAAAAGTTTTTTGATGATGGATCAGAATTATTTGGAACTTCACAATCAGTTTTTTGAATAAGAAACTTCACAATCAGCACAAAACGAGAGACAAAAAACGACTACGAGAAAAAGAATTTTGTAACGTTTTCTGTAAGTTACAAGACAAAATTGTAACAAAAGAATTGTGACGATTTCCTTAAGTTGTGAGACAATCGATCAAAAGCAAAAAAGAAATTTACACTAATTCACTAATTTTCACTGTCTAACATTGGATATATTTTTATAATAAAAATTTCCTATGAACATATGTATACAAAAATAACTTAAATAATTAAATAATATTTATGAGTCTGACTTGACTTACTTCCTGCGTAAGGTGTTTAGTCGTTGTAACCTTTCGCTTAATTTCCTGTATTCTTCAAAGTCCATGGTCTCTTCATCGGATTCTGCGGTTCTGGTGAATTCTTCTACTTTTTTCTGCAGTTCCTTGGCTTTTTCTTCTCTAGGGTCCATAGTTTTGATGTCTTCCTGATAATTTCTTTATGATGCCTTCTGAGTTCGTTTTACTCAATTTATTTCACAATCTCTAGAGCCTGTCTTGAGATTGGGTTGTCTTAGACAACGTTGGGTATCCTCTGAGCGCCTGGCTTAGGTTACCTTAATTTGTATGTTGGGTAGCTTGGATCTTACTTTCTTACTTTTTATTTTTGAATAATGATCCTCGACCGCTGCCTCCAGTTTTTTATGTTGTGCGGGTTTTAGTTGCCGCTAGCAACAAAGGACTTGGGAGTGCTTTCTAGCAAGAGAAGGTCACCAGCCCTTAAAAAAATCCTTTATGGTTTTAAGTTATTTAAGTTATTTATTGTCGCTTTGTCTGTCACTTGGCTTCTTTTGAGCTTTACAATTTATTAAAAAAAAACAATGTTGCTATATCTTATATCTTATTTCTTCGAACAAGAGGCCTTACCGGTGGTCGGAGGACTCTCTTGTTCTCTATCTCCTGTCAAAAGCACACTGAATTCTTAATGCCCTCTGACCGGGTTTTTATTGACCATTCAATCGATACATAAGAATTTTCCTTAGGGGGGAAATATTTAATAAAATTTAATGAAAAAAGAAGAATGCCAATCAACGATCATTCTTAATTAAAAGTTGAGAGGAAGAAAAGAAAAGAAAAAAAGAGGAAGCGTCTATCACTGATCATTTATTGTACGTGCGCCTATGTGCCGATCATTGTTTATCGAAAGCACAATACAAGAGGCGTACGTCATTGGTTCTTACTATATGCCTGACAGTGTAGGGGAAATCGTTTACTCATTATTTACATGCCGGTCATTGCTATGTTGACCTACCGAACACGGGAGCAATGCAATGTATCGCTAAGCTGATTAGGCATTTTAGTCTGGTGATGACGAAATTGTGTTGCCGGTATTGTTTATGCTCGGTGGAGGTGCAATACATTACCGTAGCAACGGCAGCAATTTTAAACCAAGCAATCGGCTTGTAAATTGGGACATTTAATTTTAATAAAAAGAATGATGGGTAGGTATATGCATGCAATTCATTGCAACGTATTTTTATAGGGAAATATAGGAATGAAGGTGAATTCATTACAAATTATTAATGAACGGTGTTGATTTACGGGTAGTTTTAGCACTCGAAAAACCCGAATTTTACCTTTGGTCAAAAGATGATGACAATTCCCCACGAGTTAAGATAGTAGAAGCAACTATGTACATGAATCATGTAACTATCAATCCTAACATCTTGCTGGCTCATGAAGCTGTTCTCCAACGCTCCAACGCTATATATCCGTATAAACGAGTTGAAGTTAAGACGTATACAATACCCGCAAATACATTTACATTATCATTGGACATTGTGGTTATAGGACAATTGCCAAATCTACTAGTCTTTGGCATGGTTGACAATGATGCATATACCGGAAAACGAACAAAAATTCTTACAACTTCAAGCACAACAACATCACCAGGTTTAACTTGTGAACGGCGTACAGGTGCCAAATCAACCTCTAGAATTTGATTATTCAAAAGAAAATCCTGCCAGCACTCGAGGATATATTACATTGTTTAAAGGAACCGGTATACATTATTTCGATAAAGGACACCAAATTTCAAAAAAATTCTTTGACAACGCATGTTTTCTACTTGTTTTGATTTAACAACAGATCTCTCATATAATTCAACATGTGGAAATCTATTGAATCAAGGAACGGTTAGAATTGAAGGAAGATTTAAAGAAGCACTAAAAACAACCGTGACATGTATTGTATATGCAGAATATGATAGCAGCCTTGATACAGCTAAAGATAAAAATGTGTACACCAGCTTCTAAAAACCTATATAAGGCAGGTTAAATGATCATTGTGCTTAAATACGTAATCTATAATGACCTACTGTTTGGTAAATGTGGAGTACTTCTCCGGAGGCCACTTAACCTTCTTAAAAAGAGTTTCTTTTGCTGGATTCGCTGCACAAAATAAGTCTTTTGAGAAAGAAATAATTTTCAAGTATCCTACATCTAGTACAGAATGTACTGAACATTTAAGTAAATTTGGCAATCTGGAGCTCAAGCGTTTGGACGAAGATCTTATAAAAACTCTATCATAATTTAACATCGTATATGTTCGTGGAGATACAACTAAAGAATTTATAAATAACTACGTTACATCTCACACCAAAGTCATTGACGTGGAAGCCGTCATTTCTGCTGAACAAGAATGAACACGATTGAGCTTGCAAAGGCGTTAACAAATAACTGCACGACAAACAGGTTTTTTAGAGGTGTTTTTCCATGCAGTCATCTACCACAAAAAATAAAAAACCTGCATGTGTTATAGCTAACACTGATCCTCCACATAAAGGCGGAACTCATTGGATCGCCTTTTATTTCCCAAAACAAGGCCCTGCAGAGTACTTTGACTCTTTTGGAAAGTATCCCACCAACAGGTTTTTTCGAAAATTTTTATTAGCTAATTGAAGCTCTTTTTGTAGCAATAAAAAACGACTGCAAAGCCAGTTTTCAGCAACCTGTGGACATTATTGTTGTATATTTCTATATTCTCGATGCAGAGGACGGAGCTTTAAGACTTTTTTAAAACAGTTTGATTCGAGCAATCTAAGTTTAAATGATAACAAAATTGTTAATTTATACCGTAGCATATATCTAAAAAAAAGCATCCACAATCTGGAGGGGATTTTTGTAGCCAGTCTTGCAAGCCTGAGATCAAAACTATAAAAACCTAAACCCTACCTGTTTTTGTATTCAGCGTAACAGTGTGATTTGATTAAGATGGAACCATCACGTAAAAAATAAAGGACTCCCACAAAAGGTAAAAAGAAGTTGTCCAAAGGTGAAGCAGCCGTAAAAGAAAAGGAAGTTGTCTAAATATGCAGCAGAAGTAGCCGGTGAAAATCTCTTGTTAAACTACACGTACCATTTGGACGATTGCCATAACCGGAAAGTAATACTGGGGTTTGACCCTTTATCGTTCGAAGCGAAAATAGTGTTTCATCGGCATGGCCTCTTTCCGGTATCAACAACTTATTCCGGATGGTTGGCAGTTTACGAGAATCTCAACGATTTAAAAACCAAAATGGAAGGGACGCTTCCAGCAAATCAGACCGAATTAAAAAACGAATACACGATCCCCGTCAATAGTGGCAGCATTATACTATCGCAAGCGGAGCTTTATAAAATATTTGAAATGATGAAATTCTTCAATATTGTCATGTTTCACAATAACAACGCTTCTGAAGCTCTTAAGGAATATTATAAAAAGTATGCTGACAAATGTAAAGAAAAGATTGTGTTTTTTTATTCCCAGTCGTACTTCTTATGTACACTTAAATTATTCCAGGCTTTTTTATGAAATACCAATGTATTGTATTGCAAATCTAATTTTTGATGCAATGAATTTGGATTACAAATAAATGAAATAAAATAAATATAAAAAGTATTTTATTTAATTATTTTATTCACTAACAAATATATATAAATATTAATACAATTTTTAACAGCACAACGTACAGCAGATAAATTTCCATGAATTTCACAATATACTTCAAATTGTATAAGGTTGTTTAGTTTTGGTATTTCAAATTGTTTTATTTTAGCTTGACGAATGTATTGCTGAATAAATTTTTCCTTTTCAAGTCCTTTTACATAAATTGTTGAATTTGATAATTTCGTCAGTATGTCAGGTAGATTGTTGTAATTAATAGTACCAGCGTTTCATCTTAACCCGTTTATTCGGTTGAAATTGTAATCATCATGCCAACGAGCTTTTGCTGACAATTGATTATACGGGTATGGAGGTTTGAAATAATATAAGGTTGGATTAAGCGATCCGTGATGTAAGAACGACAACTCCTCAGCAAACAGCTGGCATTTAACTCCGCTGACAAACTGTATATCTAAAACAACACTGTCCGAACTCATGACTTTTACTGCAGAAAGGAAATACCAAACAGATATTTAAATATACGTTTTAAGGCCTTATATATGTAGGTTTCTCGAAAATAATATAACAATGTTCAACACTATTTAACAATTACAACTACTATCATAATCTAAATATGTACATTTTTTTTTTTTTTTTTTTTTTTTTTTTTTTTGTATAACAGTTGTCATATTTATGATTATTTTATTTTTTGCAATTACTAAAAATATTCTATTTGCCTAATTACAATAAATTATTCAAATCTTATAAATATTACATTCTGGTGCTCTTAAAACCGTAAGGATAAGAAAAACCATCCTGCTTAATTACTCTTTTATCAAATGTAAATCTAATTCTTTTTGTTTCCGGTTCAGATACAATCACACCAGGTAATTTTCGTTTAATTTTACATTTATTTTCTATTTTTACAGGCTCGGTTTCTTCAAAAACAATTTTCTTCATTTTATCAAAATTTATCATTTCAGAATTTTTAAAGTTTAACGAAACCCCTTTACATTTGGTGACGTACTCAAAACCACTAGTTGTTTTAATTTTCAAACTATAACATTTAGCTTCAATGCTTACAAACTCAGATATGTACGCGTTTTTTCCATAACATTCCAGCTCATTTGTGAGTCCACCCAAAAATTCAGATGTTTCAAACGTGTTTTCATTCGTTTTTTCAGTGAAAATTACGCTATCAGTGTCGCAGTATAAAACACGATTTTGGATTTTTTCCAGTACTCCATATAATTTCATACGAGCATAAGATGTCGTATATGCTCCTATAGGAATATTCACATGACCAACTACATCTAGATCTTGCTGAATATGCCGCCAGTTAACCCATAATGTATCATTATTTATTACATAAATGGATGATAACTCAATTCCCGGACTTTCAATAAAATCAGAAAGATCTTTAAAATTAGTTACAACAGTTGTTTGCATTTTGTCCCCCCTTTGGGCAAATTTTCCCCACAAAGAATTAAGACATAGTTTTGCTTCATGTCTTTGCCCGGAACTTTTTTCGATTTTTGTTTTATCTAAAAGAATATTTTCGTATTTTTCATTCTGCTGAATATACAGTTCTCTTTCATCTTCAGTATTACATATACTAGGCCAACCACTTGCTTCTTGTTTTAGCTATAAAAACGTATTAACATATTCGGAGAATAGACCTCCCTGTCCTGTTTCACGAGCATATTGAGTGTAGCTATATTGCCAAACTTCAAAAATATCTATTATTTCATACCCTTGCTTAACTGCTAGGGCAACTTCAGGAATTACCCAAGTACCTAATAACATTCCTTCAGTTTCAGTGTGTGGGCATTGATGAAGAATATTAAGTTCGCTGCATGTTGTGCAAAGAGGAAAATATAATTTGTTGTTTATTTTAAGAGGAAGAACAGGAATAGTAATATTTTGTGTGGGCAAAATTCTACATTTAACAAACCCATGCATTTTTATCAAATCTTCCGCGGAAGGTACATCCCCATGTTTTAATATTTTTGGATGCCCAACAGGATAAGGTGCATATTTATTTACGTACGGATAGAGACTTGTAAAATCCAAATATTTAATTTTCTCATCAGCCTTTGCTTCATAATAAACAGCAAATAGCTCAGTACGCCCTCCTGTTATAGCTTCCCCCGGATTAAGCGAAAGTACATGACTTTTTAAATCGTTATCTAAAGATTGGTTTATTTCCGGATTTTCTTTTAAAAACTGTTTGAAATAACACTCCCACATAGTTATTAATTTAAACCCTGCACGTTTGATTAGTTCAATTCTTTTACACGTGCCTTCATATCGATGATCAAGATTCTGGAATTGAAGTTTATTTGAAGTCTGGTTTTTGAAACACAGTATACAGCCATGGAAGAAACATCCAAAAAATTCATAAACAGTATTGGTATCCGGATTAAGCCCGTCAACTTTAAAGCCGCATTTTGGTAGTTTTACTTCACCATAATTTTCTACGTGTATAATTTTCCCCCCAACTTTTCTGTTTTCTAATGTAAGCCATTTTGGACCAATAATTGACTGATTCGAATTTCTAATGTACCCGTTTTTAGGCATAATACCTACAAATTTTCTTTTAGAAAGTTTTTTCTGTATACTAGCATTACTTTTGATGCAATTGTAAGAGCTTCCGTAAACGGATTTATTTGTGTTATTTTAAAAAAATCCTTCATAAAAGTTAAACAACTCTCTCGTAAAATGTTTACGTCATTTCGACAATAACTTATTAATTCGACCTGATTATTAAAAATTACCTTGGATTTTATTTGGTTGTCGTACCATTTGCAGAAGTTTTCCCTTTCATCTGTCTTCATTGCGTCAATGGCATACATTTCTGTAGGTGGAATTTGTCCTACATAGTTCCAGTTATCTAAAGTATTAAAAAAATGAGGGTAATATCCTTTTTTGATGTTTGGAATATTAAAAACTTTGGGTAGTTTTGATAATACAAACGGTAGAAAATGTAATGAATCAATAAAAATTAAACGCCCACAAGTAATTTTCATAATTTTTGACCCATTCATGACTGGTACAACTTTTAGTTTTCTTTTTATCAGTTCTGATATAATAAAGTGTCCGTCGTAAGATTGCAAATTGTGCGCAATACAAATAATTTGCGTTGCAAAAGTTCTGTGCAAAAAGCAGTAATCTACAAATTTTTCTACTACATTTTCAGATCCGTTTTGATATTTAAAAATATGTTCGCGTTTGCCGCATTTAATACAATCACCATCGTCTCTAGTATCCGAAATATAACATTCATTGCAATTCTGCTGGGCTGTTATTAAGTTTACATTGTGTACAAATGAATCAGATTTTTCTTGATATTGTTTGTTTTGAGTGCTTTCACAATCAAAAAATATGAAAAAAAAATTTGTATTTTTCTTTTTTTTGTAAACTTTTATAAAACACAAGTGATCTTCTGGAACGTATTTAAAACAATTCTGACAATAAAACTCACCATAAATGTGAATTTCCTGCCTTTTAGAATAATCGACAAATTTACCACAATCTTTACAAACTTGTAAAGTTTTGCAAATAGTTTCTTTATTCAATAATTTTTTAAGTGATTATTGTAACACACAGTACCCCTAAAGGATCTTTTACATTTTTCACAATTTATTACTTCTTGCACAAATAAACACGGGGGAGATACATAACAATATGTACACTGCATTTCACATTTGTGGTAAAACTTATGATCATATAAATTATCACAAAAAACACAAAGATATTTCTTATTAAAAAACCCCGTCGGAGATTTAACAACATAAAAATGGTTTTCAGCTTCAGAAAAATAAAGATAAATTTTCTTATTCCGCTCAAAAATGGTTGGCCCCTGAAAAAGTATATTTCCCTTTAACGAATTAAAGACCACAATTTGAAAATCTTTTAATTTTTTTAAAATTTATATAGATCTGATAATAAACAACCTTTATTTTCCGTTACTCGAACTAAAGCATTCTTACACAACACTTTTGAAAGGCTAAGAAGCTTGTTTTCAAACTTACGTGAACATTTTTTCGGTAGGGTGATACCATTTGATATTTCTACTGAATAACACAAACATTTTGGAAGACATAAAAAACCGCTTTGACTAACATTTGTCAGACTTTTCTTGTTTTTCAAGTAAGCGGCTTCATTCTCGATGTTACTAAATGTTCCTCCTCCATATGGAAAATTCACTATATTGGCTTCGACCTGCAATATTTCATCCGAAAAAAATACGGAGTTTGACTGATTAACATCAGAGATCAGATTTACGATCAATTTACCGTTAGTCTTATCTACTGGTCTCATGCTAACCCATATCAGTTTAACTTCCGGATTATTTGGCAATGAAAGTGACAAGGCTATTTGACTTCCATCATTGCTGTTTAAAACTAATTCTTTAATCATTTCAGAAAATGCACTTTCCATCCATTCAATTAAATTATTAATGTCTTGATGTGAGGAGTCTTTTAGTTGAAAAGTCATCCTTACGCCATCCATTTTAAATTTCCTGAAATGCTTATTTTCTTTAGATAATATTTTAATAAAGTCCCCACCACCTGACTGCACTATTTCACTGAGTTTGATACTAGAAGAAGGTATAGCCACATCAGCCGTATTTCCTAATACGTTGGTGCTGACAGTAGACTCACAAATATCCACTATGCCGGAAATGTGTGGTTTGTTTTGGCTGGATAAAACGCTTACCTTTTCTAAGGTAGAAAGAGCTTCTTGAACAGAAAGGTTTTGGAAGCAGTCCTTATTAGAAATTGCATATTTAAAAATAATTTTATGTACTTTTAAAATATCTTTTGTTGTTAAAGCAACATTATTATCAAACATTTAGTTTAACCCTGATCTTAAAAAGCATGGGAAAAACTCTTCACCCTTTTCTACAACTAGTTCTAAAATATTTAAAAACTTATCTGTTGACATGACGCCGTTATTTTATTAATCTATTAAAGCTGGTGTTACTGGTGAGAAATTGCTGTAACAAAAAACAAAAAAACAATATATTAAAAACTAGCACTTTAATTTACTTCCAAAATTATGACTCGTACTTTTTACTCTTGCTTTTTTTCTCTGCGCATTACCTAGGATTAATAAAACTACAGCTTTTGATTTTAAAATACGCACAAGATTTCGTGATAAACAGAACGTTTGCTTATAAAAGTTCGCTTTCAATAAAAATGAAGGTATTTTCGTCTACCTTTTATATACCCTAGTCTCCCCTGTTTAAGTGTATGTCTTGCTTACAAAGTAATAAAATGCAATCCAATTGTTTTTTACTTTCGCTGTTGTATATAAAACGGAATTTTTCGTGTATATTTCACAGTTCTATATCAACAGTTGTTGGCTCTTAAGAAATATTCGTAAAGTCATAGTTTTAAAATAATATTATTGTAAAGCATGGTGAGTCAAGTTTTAAAACTTTTTACGTCAATAAAATAATATGATTAACCAATTCAGTCAAACTCCACATCGGAATTGTTGACGACAATCGGAAACGAGCCAGCGTATAAACTTTTGAGACTTGCAGAGCTGGAAACTGATAAGGAATATAAAATCAACTATTTCAAGTACGTGAAAACGCAGTACGGCCAGAAATTAACGGTTTACCTGGATGGTAATTCATACATATACCTTCCAAATCGATTCTCCGAAAAAATAAAAACGCAAAAACAGCTGGATGAAATCAACTCTATTCAAAATTATAGAGACGAGGAGAATAAGTTTTTTTCAGTTTTCATTCATTCAAAAATGAAAAAATGTTCATCGATTGTAATACAAATACTTGACTGCTATTAACCACGTCTTTTATTTCTTCGCCTGACCTTTTTTCAGATCATCGCATTAATTCGAAGTGACGCAAAAACTTACCTTACCCAACATTTATACACCGCTTCTCTCTATAACCAGCCACTTTCGCTTTCAACACAAAAAAATATAAACAACAAACTTTGCCCCCAGCAGGCCCCCTCGAAGACAGAGTGTAAACAACAACTTTGCCCCGATCGTCCACCCACGTAAACAAAAACCTTGCCCCGATCGTACCCCACGTAAACAAAAACTTAGCCCCCCATGGTTCCCACACGGAAACAAGACCTCGCCACTGAAAAAACAAGTTTCATTTGAAACTCGACCGCGTAAAATATGAACCCGCCTCTTGAGCAGGTACACTACATGTATTCACATGTGTCCTAACAACTCTACTCTCATTTTTCAGATCAATAGTGTCACACCGTATGAACACACCTTCATATTCTGGAACTTGTTTCCAATTCCGCCATTTAATTTACACACAAGCGGTACAAAAAGCAACTTTAGTCTCATTAACTTTCATTTTCCCGTGCATACGCCCATTTCTCATATGATTTACACTATAGTGGGACAAGAGTCTTCTGTCCCTTACAGATGCAACGTTATTTGGTATCCAAAGTGTCCATATACTACTGAGATCACGTGACACTTTTATGCGTAATATGTATCGAAGAGCACGGAATAGGGTAACGTCTGCTATACACAGAGCGAAGCGTGAATACTTTCAATCCAGACTTGATATTAACTTGGGCCCAAGGCTTCTGTGGAGTAATTTAAAAAAGTACAGGCTATGCAATAATGAGAAGGCTTGCTGTAATCTTCATCCTGATGAGCTATATCAATATTTTACTACTAGCGTAGTTTCTGTGAGGCTACAATCATTGGCAGGGGCCACAGTCGAAAGTTTAGCACACTCATTAGTAAACTCCTCGGCACCAGAGTTACAAAACTCGTTTTCTTTTAGGTGCGTTGATTGTGATGAATTGTCCATGGCAATTTTTTCTATAAAGTCCGATGCTGTTGGACCAGACGACTTACCTCCACGCTTTCTTAAAAGGATTTTTCCTAGGATCCAAAATGCAATCCTGCTCCTTTTCAATGCATGCCTTACAACATCAACGTTTCCCTCCTCGTGGAAAGTGGCCACTGTCATCCCAATTGCCGAAAATAAATCACCTACCACTGTTTCTGATTACCGCCCGGTAAGTGTGTTATGCTTTCTGGCAAAAGCTCACGTACTGGCAATTGAATTCTTTTTTAGAGGAAAATCGTTTGATATCGCCTTGGCAGTCGGGTTTTCGCTCCCTCCACAGTTGCGAAACTGCTTTATTATGCGTTACCTCCGATTTGCGTGCGGCACTTGACAACGATGAGTTTGCAGTAATGATATTGCTGGACTTTTCCTTTTGTATCTAAACTAAAAAATATTTTCAATTTGTCTAGTTCAGCCTGTAGGCTTGTGATGAGCTTGCTGTCAAATCGAAAGCAACGAGTAAAAGTGGATGGTGAGTTTTCTGGTCTATTATCACTGCGTCGAGGTGTTCCACAGGGTTCTATTCTCGGACCACTTCTGTTCTCTCTGTTTATAAATGATCTGCCAGAGAAAATCCAATTCGCTAAGGTTCACTTGTATGCGGATGACGTACAGATTTACCATAGTAGTTCTATCGGCCTTATGGAGAACTGTTTGGGGTGCATTAACGAGGATCTAGTAAACATATCTGAGTGGGCTCGTGATAATGATATTTTTTTTTTTTTTTTTTTTTTTTTTTTTTTTATATTATTAAGCCAAGCTCAGGGGATACCCTATGATGCAAAGCACAGCATGGCAGGAAGGAGATAGGGAAAGGATTAGGGGATGTGAGGAGAGTGGCGGAGGTGCCGATGTGTGTCGCCCTTAAACTTCCGCAGATTGTATGCCGGAGGAAAAACAGAAGATGGTAAGCTGTTCCACATTCGCACTGTTCGGGATAAAAAAGCATCTCGGAATTTTACTGTACGGCCGAAAGTAATTTGAAGGGTTAAAGGATGTGCGCGGTTTGCAGCGCGAGTATTGCGTGCAGGAATCATTCTACAAGGGATTAGACTAGATATTTCATCAGAACATTGACCATGCATATAGCGATAAAGGAGCGAAAGGCATCCAACATTGCGGCGGTGCTCGAGTGAGTCGATATGACAAGTTATTGCCAAATCGCCAATGAGCTTGAAGGCTCTCTTTTGGACAATATCCAATGAAGCTAAGGCTGTGCGACCAGCCCCGGCCCATATATGGGAGTTGTATTCCATTCTAGGTCTAATGTAGGACTTGTAGAGGAGCGCTAGATTTGACGGGCTGAAATATTTCTTACACCTTTTCAGAAATCCAAGACATTTCGATGCTTCTTTGGCAACAGAGAAGATGTGATCTGTCCAGTTTAACTTACTGGAAATATTAATGCCAAGAATGCTTAGTGACGGTGAATCAGAAATTAATGCTCCATCAAAAGAAACGGGTGTGGTTAAGTTATGATCTTGTTTTAATGAGATGAGACAGCTTTGAGTCTTAGATGCATTGAATTCGACGCGATTCGCTTTGCCCCAAGCGAGGATACTGTTAAGATCGTTATTCAATGATCTAGTCATGCAATCTCGTTTAACACATGCGGCATTCCCCCTGGATTCCGCAAGAGTGTCAAAGGAGTAAGCGAAATCAAGAGTACTGTCATCTGCGAAACTATGGATGGGATTGAAAGTAAGGGAAAGCAGATCATTAATGAAAACTAAAAAGAGAGTTGGAGAGATAACAGAGCCTTGAGGCACACCGGCATTTATGGGATGCGGTTCAGATGTAACGCCATCTAATACAACACGTATTTGGCGACTAGATAGGAAACTTTCAATCCATAATAGAAGAGGAGGGGAGAGACCAAGTGCTTTAAGTTTGGCTAAAAGGGCTGGATGCCAGACTCTATCAAAGGCTTTTGAAATATCTAGAGCAACGATTTTAGACTCACCAAAATTGTGAAGACTACGGTTCCAACGTTCCGTAAGAAAGGTCAGCAAGTCTCCAGATGAGCGTCCAGCTCGGAAGCCATATTGGCGATCGTTGATGAGATGATTAGTTTCTAGATACTTCATTAATTTTGAGTTAATGATAGATTCAAAAACCTTTGAAAGAATCGAAGTGATGGCAATTGGTCGATAATTTGAGGGATCGCTACCCTCTCCTTTCTTAGGAATAGGCTGAACGTGAGCTAGCTTCCAAGCAGTTGGAAATTTTCCTGTCGAATAAGACAAGTAGAAGAGTTTGCGCAGAGGTTTAGCCAAGGATGAGGCGCAGCTTTTAATTAACAGGGGCGAAAAACCATCAGGACCTGCGGCTTTGGAGACGTTGATATCCTTAAGGACCCTGAACACATCCCTCGTACGGATGTGTATTGGCTCTTGTACACATCCGCACGGGGGATGCAAAACAGGTGTTTGTGAAGTTGGTGGAAGACGAGAATTTGAAGCGAATCTAGCAGCTAAAATATTAGCTTTATCCAGGGAGTCAACAATCACTTCTCCATTATTAAGTAGTGAAGGTATAGAGGAATTGGTGAAATTGTTCCTGATGGTTTTGACCAGGGACCAGAAACCTTTGCTACCTTTGCGGCTTGTCAAGATTCTTTGTCTAATATTCTGGTCAAAAAGAAATTTTTCTCTCTGGATAATGGACTTGCAGGTGTTCCGTGCAGTCTTGTAGACTTGTTTCATTTCCGGACATGGATGCAATTGATAGGCGCGAAAAGCAGACTCTTTCGCTTTTATAGCTTGGTTACACTTATCGTTAAACCAGGAGCGATCATGCTGTTGTTGAGACCTGCTGTAAGAATACGGAATGTATTCACGCATGCCAAGATTTAGTATGTTACTAAATTGTAATGTGCATATAAGGCTAAACCCTGCCAAATGCTCTGCAATTGCAATACACAACCCAGGCTTTGACCCCGAGCAGCTTCCACCAGTTTGTATCGACTCTCTTACCCTTCCGTTTGTAGATAAGGTTAAGAGCCTTGGAGTTATGATAAATGCCAATTTAAAATGCACAGATTATATCAGCGCACAATTGCGGAAAATTTATTCTGGTCTGCGGATATTGTGGTTATGTGCTGATATACTACCAATCCGCACTCGTGAAAAACTTGTCAAGGTTCTCCTCTTGCCTCACTTCTGCTTTGGAAACTTTGTTTACCTTAAGCTAGATACTACAAGTGAACGTAGAATGGATGTAGCCTTTAATGACTGTCTTCGGTTTATCCATGATGGTTATGATCACATCACGCCCTATAGAACATCGTTGTTATGCTGTACATTGCAGACATACTTGCTTGCATCGCAGAGGGTTGACCTTCCTCTTCGGCCTTATTACCTCACGTAAACCTAGATATCTATATGATCGCTTACAATTTCTGCGTTCAGCAAGACACCGAAAAATCCTTATTCCCAGAGTCTCTAAACGAGTCATGGAGGGTTCTTTCCTTGTTCAGTTGATTCGTCTTTGGAATAATTTACCCGCACATATCCAGGCGGCGGAAAGCATGCATACTTTTAGAAGGTTACTCCGGTCACATAATCTTTAGTCTTTTATTATTCCTTTTTTTTCTTTTTTTTTTATTATTTATATATATATATTTTTTTTATTTTAATAATTTGCTAAATTTTCTTTTCTCTTTTTGCTTTTCTTTTCTTCTATCTTGCTTTTATGATTTCTTCTTTTAAGCTAAATTAAATTGAATTTGAATTAAATTATTCATGAAGTGAATTAAATTTATTTATTTAGTCTGTAAGTATTATAAGTTCAATAATAATTAATTTTAGAATTATTTTATTTTATTTTTTTGGTTTATTAATTTATAAGAAAGTACTATATAAGATAAAAATCTTGTGTACAATTTTTTAATAAAGATGAATATGAATATGAATATAAAAGCGGTCTTCTTTCCGAAATAAGTGTCTCGTGGGATCTGCCAGAAAGCGTTTTTCAGGCCCAGGCTTATTATGTTATTTGCCGGAGGAGGTCGACTCAGAAATGCGTATATCTGCGGTAGCGGATAGGCGTTCTCCTTAGTAACAGAGTTGACATTCATGGGGTCAAAACAGAGCCGAGCCTTCCCAGGCTTCGTAACTAGAGCAACTGGAGGGCTCTAAGGACTCTGGCTCTCCTATATCACACCCAGTGATAGCACTCGCTCTTATTCGGCATCCATAAAACTTTGCCTTGCCAGTGAAATAGGATAAAGCCTCTACTTTATCGGAGTAGTATCGTTGGTTTCGATCTTGTGAGTGACCAATGATGTCTGTCTTAAGCCCAAAGAGGCGATGGAAGGAAAGACCTCTTCAGTTGTTTCTGTGCGTTTGTCTTTCTAAACGGAAATAACATGGCAGTCAGTATCAGGGGTAGTCACCAGACCTGGTTTCACTTCCACAACTGCATCCAGAACATCTGCAGCCAACCTAAATAGACGCCCGAAGTCTACTCCCAGGTACAGTGCTTGAATGAGCCCAGGAACGCAGAAACACATGATCTTGGTCTCAAAACGAAAAGTGACGTCCAAGTCCACATGACCATGGACATTTGGCATGGCACCGTTAGCTATCTCCACTTTTGAATGATACCTATTCCATTCGACATTTGCTTCCGTTAGCTTCTCTAGAACTTCCTGTCCTAAGGTACTGACAGGAGCACCACTATCGAGTAATCCAGTCTCAGTCCGCCCAAGCAGCTGTACTTCGGCAGATGGCCGAATGACATCTGGCATCGACACTGAAATGTGGGCCAGTTTCTTTCGCTCGGATTTGATTCGTCGGCAGTATTCACGTCAAGGAACTGTAGATCGTTTCTTTGCTCTACATATGGAATCATAATTCCTAAAAGGTCCGCAACTGGTGCAGGTGGTGGTCTTAATATTGAATAAGCGGAGACCGAGCTTCGTGCTCAGCAATATTACCTGAAGTGGTTATGATTGGTTGGAACGGAATTACAAAAATTGGAGACTGTTCGAAAGAAGTGTCTTTTAAAAGTGTCTTGCGCTCCCTACAGTTGGAAACGGGAGCTTGAAACTCTACAGAGAAGTAAATTAGACTCTCTGCATCTGCTAAAAGATTACTATCATTCGTTTGACTATCAGATGGCCTGTTGATATCACAGGAGTGACTTAATGAAATCAACGGACCGTCTTCCCTGTTTAGAGGTTGAGTTGGAGTAATCCGAGCTGTGGCCTTTGGATATGTCGCACTCGGTCGAGAAAAGGTGTTCAGATTCCCGTTTCGATTCGCGTAGACAATGTCTACAGTTTTGCTTGTAAACATAACATAACATAACAGAATACGCGTTGTCACTCTTGTAAAGAATCTTCGTAAAAATAACCTTCTTGGTCACAGTTCCATCAAACAAGAGGTGGTGTAGACTTATAAATGCACTTCACTTTCGATTCTTGGTACCAATGATCATAAATTTGATTGAACTTTTCTCTCGGGTATGAGAATTCCAATATTGTGGTTGAAAGAAGACAAAATATATGTATATTCAAATGGAATAAATACAAAATAGCCTTTTGGATTATTTAATACATGTTGAGATATGTTGTGCTTATAAAAAAAAATTAGAACGTTATTTAGGTTAAAGGAAGGATGGCTAATTTTGTAATTGGTCGTTTTAGCAATTCATTCGATAATTCGTCCTAATACCCAACCACATGCTGGTATATATCAGATTTCTTAATGACAGCCCAATCTCCTATTCTAGGACTGGAGATTGGATTTTTCCAAGTTGGTCTTTTTGAAATGGATTGTTGAAAAAACATTGCATATTTATGCGAGGCATATGTTGCCTTTGTTCTGCCCTTGTGGTATGCAAATTTATTTCTTATGTGGACAGAACCAATTGCAGACCTACATGCAATGTTTTCGTGTGCATTATTTATTAATCTTGTCAAGTTACTTTCTTTTGGCAAGATTATTGGGTGCTCTTGTTCGTTAAATCGACTAAAAGTCGTACAAGATTCCCCTAAGCTGGAACTTTCATTATAAAAGGGCAAACAAGCTTTATGTTGGCCGTTGTCGTTTTTATAATGAGTTTTTTTATGATAATCTTTACAATCTCGATCTGCTTTATACAATTGTCTTCCTGGAATGACTTCTTCGGTCTCTCGAAATCGTAGCTGAAGTTCATGCAGGGAAGACTTTTCCTCGTATTGAGCGTTTGCTGTTAAAGTAGATGCTGTGGAGATTGTGGAAGTGCTTTTTAGATTCCCGAAAAGAATCCAACCGAGCGAACTATTTTGCGCGATTGGTGTTCCTGGCGGACCTTTTCGTAATCCTTCTAAGAGGATTTCTCCGTACACATCCGCTCCTAAGAGCAGGTCGATTTTTCCTGGCTTGAAAAAGTATGGATCGGCAAGTTGTAGATCACGTACATGACTCCATTCCTTTCTTGGAATGGTGGACGGAGGTAATATATCTGTGATAGTGTTCACGATAAGGGCATTAATTGTGGTCGCTTTATTCGATGCTGAATAAGGGTGTATGTTAATTGTAGCTTGGTTTTTAACAAACGCAGCTTCTGACTGTCCTAAGCCAGTGATTTGTGTCGACGTGTTCCCAATGTCCAATTGCAGCTTGCGTGCGGCGGCTTGTGTTATGAACGTGACTTGAGAGCCTGAGTCAATCAAGGCTCGTAGAGTAAACATGTTACCTTTTTTTTGACGGAACTTTCACCAATGATGTGGCAAGCAAGGCTTGTGTAGTTCGTACTGATTGATTCGCGTGAAGCGTGTGAAGATTAGATGTGGAAGGTGAAGGTTGAACTTGTATATCTGGGTTGTCTGATGCTTTGATCAAACCCTCTGGAGTTGCGTTGTTCCTATGGAGTAAGGAATGATGTTTCCTTCCACATCGCTGGCACGTGAATTTGCTTGAGCAAAACTTCGAGTTGTGACCTTTTGAAAGGCAGTTATTGCACAAGTTGTTTGACGTGACAATTTTGAATCTTGAATCTACGTCTTGTTTAATAAATTTTGGACATTTGAATATCCGATGTTGCTCTTTGCACATTATACATCTGTCACCAGATGATGAAAAGTGAGTGGAACCTCTTGGAATTTGAGCTGGTTTGTTTACGGAATATGGTTTTACTTCTGAAATTGCTTCTAGAGTTCGGAATCTCGTCTCTAGAAAAGCTTTTAAAGATTCTAGGGTAGGAAGTTCATTTGTACTATTCACTTCTTGTTCCCATAAGCAATGCGTCTCAGCTGGTAAACATTGCACTAGCATGTAAATCAGGATTGTATCCCATTGTTTAGTGGGGACTTCCAATGCTTCGAGTTCATAAATACATTCTGACGATTTGTCTAGCATAGTTTTTATTACCTTGGCTGACTCGTGTGTCGCTTTAGGTAGATTGAATAGAATTTTTAGCTGCAAAGCTAAATTTAATATTGAATCAATGTGAAAGATGAAAGAATAAGTAAGATTAAATTAAATTTATGTTTAGAAAATTTTATTGTATCTGACAATGTACTCACCAGCTCAGTATTAGGCACTAGATCAAATTGGTTTTCTAATTGAAGGAGGTTTGGAATTGGACTATTCTTTAACCTAGTGGATATCCAGAATAAAGTGAGGTTATTAATTCTGACTGCAGTCGATACCCACAGAAAGAATCTTTATTCGGTCGAGACCCGTAATAAAGTGGTTTAAATTAGTAACTTTCTTATTCGGTCGATACCCGCAATAAGAATCTTTATTCGGTCGAGACCCGTAATAAAGTGGTTTAAATTAGTAAATTTCTTATTCGGTCGATACCCGCAGTAAGAATCTTTATTTGGTCGAGACCCGTAATAAAGTGGTTTATGTTAGTAAATTTCTTATTCGGTCGATACCCGCAATAAGAATCTTTATTCAGTCGAGACCCGTAATAAAGTGGTTTATGTTAGTAAATTTCTTATTCGGTCGATACCCGCAATAAGAATCTTTATTCGGTCGAGACCCGTAATAAAGTGGTTTATGTTAGTAAATTTCTTATTCGGTCGATACCCGCAATAAGAATCTTTATTCGGTCGAGACCCGTAATAAAGTGGTTTATGTTAGTAAATTTCTTATTCGGTCGATACCCGCAATAAGAATCTTTATTCGGTCGAGACCCGTAATAAAGTGGTTTATGTTAGTAAATTTCTTATTCGGTCGATACCCGCAATGAGAATCTTTATTCGGTCGAGACCCGTAATAAAGTGGTTTATGTTAGTAAATTTCTTATTCGGTCGATACCCGCAATAAGAATCTTTATTTGGTCGAGACCCGTAATAAAGTGGTTTATGTTAGTAAATTTCTTATTCGGTCGATACCCGCAATAAGAATCTTTATTCGGTCGAGACCCGTAATAAAGTGGTTTATGTTAGTAAATTTCTTATTCGGTCGATACCCGCAATAAGAATCTTTATTCGGTCGAGACCCGTAATAAAGTGGTTTATGTTAGTAAATTTCTTAGCACTTAGAAATCACACTGGGAAAATGTTAATAAAATTTAGAGCACTTGGAAATAACACAAGGAATTAGAATACCAACTTGATCACTGCACTGCCAAACTGCAAAAGAGAACGAGTCAAGTCAGATTCTGATTTATATAGCCATGGGTTGCTCATGGCACCAAAGAACGGCATTCAAAGGCGCATGGCATATTGGCATAGCAGCTGCACTTCGTTTTCTATTGTTTAAAATGCAACAAAAGAAAGAAAAAAAAAAACTTGTTTGTAAATTCTATTCAGTCAGAAATATTCGTTGCCTACTGAATTTTTTCTAAATAGATTTTTAGTTTCAACTTACGAAGTGCAAATGCATTGTACTACCCGTGTACAGTTGTTTCTGGCTGGCTCACTTCACTGCACCGTTGATAATTTGAACTTCTGATGATGATTTGCATTAGATCGATAAAAAAAATGACCATGCGTTAATGCAATGTACTGCCCGTGGACAGTTATCTGGCTCATGTCTCACCGAAATTGTTGCAATTTAGATCCTAAAATATTTGTTTCTTTAGGTCGGTACATACATGTGTCAACTTGTAATTTCGCTAATATTCAGGATTCTTATGAATCCTGAACACCTAGGTTGAAGGATTTATTCCTACAATTTCTGTCGTAAAGACGTTTAGATTTTTCCTTGCTTACGAGGAGATTTTCTTTTGCTATCTGGTAGCTGTGTTGTAGTCTAGCCTTCAATTCGTTACTATAATTTTCATAATTGTAGTTTACGGTTGGATTTGTTTTGACAATTGAAGGGATGTTGGGAGGAAACCCGTATAGAAGCTCGTACGGAGAAAATCGGGTACTTGAATGAGGGCTAGTATTATACGTAAATATAGCATACGGAATCCAATTGTCCCACGTTAAGGGGTCACGATTTACATAATGTCGTAGATATTCGGATAACGTCCTGTGACTACGCTCTAGAGCTCCATTATTTTGAGGATGGTAGGGGGTAGTCTGGAGTTTTGTTATGTTTAGCAGTTTACACATTTGTTTAAATGTCTCACTCAAGAAATTTGAGCCTTGATATGATAGAATAGATGATGGAATACCATGTTTCACTACAATGTTTAATACGAATGCTTCTGCAACTGTTCGTGCTTCAATATTGTGGAGTGGTATGGCCTCCATATATTTAGTGAGGTCATCCTGGAATGTTAATAGGTATCGATTTCCATCATGACTCACGGGAAGTGGTCCTACTATGTCAAGAGCGATTCTTTCAAATGGTCTTGTGCTAGTGGTTGTTATTTTCATTGGCATTTTCTGGTTTCTGCTTAATGTGTTTGTCTGGCAGGACGAACACTTCCGTATGTGGTTCTCTACATCTTGGTTAAGACCGGGCCAAGTGTACATGGTTTGTATCCGCTTTGTGGTACGAGTAACTCCTTGGTGTCCGCCCAAAGGTGACTGATGGAACAACTCAATTATTTGACGTTGTTCTTCTGGATTGTTTACCATCTTAACATCTGTGTAATACATCTTAATTTCCATATTGGGGTACCTTGACGTCATCCTCTAGGGTAGCGATAATTTCCTTTAGATAGGTTTCCGTGTGGTCTTCTGTTTTAGGTAGCAAAACAAATTTATGCTTCACACCTTTTTCGTTGAGTAGGTGTTGCTTTTTTTCAACTATGGTATTGCTGTCGGCCTGGGGGGAAGAGATATATTTGTTGTATAGATTGTCCAGTGTGGGACCAGTTGTCTCTAGTCTTACAGTCTTAGCTTGACTTCTAGTCATAACGTTAATATCTTTTTGTTCCGTTGTGTGGGATTCCTCGGGAACTATTCTGCTGAGTGCGTTAGCGTTAGCGTTAAGTGCCCCGGGCTTGTGTACAATAGTATAGTCGTACTCTTCGAGTTTAATTCGCCATCTCATCAGACGCGAGGTGGAGTCTTTGAGTTTCATCAACCACACCAGGGGTTTGTGGTCTGTGACTATGGTGAATTTGCGTCCATAAATATAGGGACGAAATTGCTCAACGGCGTAGACGATTGCTAGGAGCTCTTTCTCAATTGTCGAGTACCTAGTTTCAGCAGGGTTGAGAGCTCTACTGGCAAAACATATCGGTCGGTCTTTGCCGATATCACCCTGAGATAGCACTGCACCCACTGCAATATCGCTAGCGTCCGTAGTGACAATAAATTCTTTTTCGAAGTCGGGATAGGCAAGTATTGGGGCGGTGATGAGTTTTTCCTTAAGGAGTTTAAATGACTCATCACAGAATTCGTCCTATTTGAAGGGAATGTCTTTCTTCAAGAGGTTTGTTAAGGGTTTAGCTGTTTTGGAAAAATCTGGGATAAAACGTCTATAATATCCGACAAATCCCAAAAATGATTGGATGTCTTTTGGTTTCTTGGGGGTTGGATAAGTCTTAACCACTTTGATTTTGCCAGGATCTGGCATAACGCCATGTTCTCCGACAATGTGTCCAAGATAAGCAATTTCCTTCTGTAAGAAATGACATTTTGCGGATTGCAACTTTAAATTATGTCATCTGAGACGATAAAAAACATTAATAAGTTTTCTATTGTGATCCTGCAAATTGTATCCATAGATGACAATGTCTTCTAGGTATACGAAACATTGTAATCCTTGCAGACCAGTATGTGCTGTGTTCATTAACCGTTGGAATGTGGCTGGCGCTCCCTTTAAACCAAAAGGCATTCTGTTATATTGGAAGTGACCGAATGGGGTACTGAAGGCGGTTTTCTCCCTGTCCTTCTTATCCATTGGTATTTGGTGAAACCCATTCGCCAAATCTAATGTAGTAAAATATTTAGATCGCCCGAGCTGATCTAAAATGTCAGTGATATTTGGTAAAGGGTAAGCTTCTCCCAACGTAACTTCGTTAAGTCGCCGAAAGTCTACTACCACTCGCCAACGTTTTTTATCAGATTCATCAGGTTTTTTGGGGACCGTAATAGAGGGAAGTTCCATGGGCTCCTACTAGGACTAATTATGTCTTGGTTAAGCATTTCTCCAATTTGTTTATCGATCTCCACTCTTTGCAATTCAGGTAGCCGATATGGTTTCACGTGTATTGGGACAGTGTCGGTTTTAACCGGAATAGTATGTGCTGATGATTCAGTACAAGTAAGTACATCATCTTCGAGATAAAACAGATCATTGTATTGGCGACAGATGTCTGTTATTGTATTCTTTTCTTCTTTATTACAATGCTGCAATTCCAAAATATTTTCTAACTTTTTCAAACGGTTTTCGACCGGGTCATGATCGTAATCTGCTTGGACAATATCGTACTGATCAAGGTATTCCCAACTAGGGTTTATTTGTTGATATGGTATTTCAACTTCGTTGTCAGTTGAATTTAGTATTAAAATTTTTATTGATTTATTGATTGATTTGGACATAGTGTTCCCTATGAAAACTCCAGGGTGAATTTCTTCTCTTTCGACGAATAATTCCTCTGTTTCTCTGGTAGGTAAATCTACTACAACTTCAGATCGTGGAGGTAGTTTAATTTTATTAGTCCCGTTATCTATTTCAGGTCTAGAGTCTGAACTCTTCTTTTCTACCACTTTGCTTTTAATAGGATCTTGCTTATTTGATTCGCGACTTGCGTTCTCAGTTGTTTCCTTTTGCAAATCCACACAGGCAGTAGAATTCGCTTGGCTTAGCATGAATGAATTCTGACATACCGGAACATTCAAGGGATTAGGTGTTTCACTTTTTTGTTTTGATAATAAAATTAAATAACAGTACACTTGGAAGATTGCTAAGAGGTCGTTAAATTTTTTTTCTATAACACAACATGTGCTTTTTTTGTTACGTAAGTGTTCATGACACTTGCCTTGTACTTCGACATTTGCCTTTATGCTAGGCTTTTCTTTATTATAAATTTTCTTATTCTCACACTCTCCTAATAATGTATTCTTTCTTAGCGTTTTTTTAACATCTTCCTTTATATAATTTAAATTAGAGTTCTTAACTACGTTTGAAATAAATGGCTTGGGTATTTCTAGCTCCAAGTATCCCTTTGAACAGTTAAGAATGCAATGGAATTTAGTTAGAAAGTCGGTTCCTAGTAAGCCATCATAGGGTAGTTTGCTTCCATCGGGAATTATATGGAAAGGGTGGTTTATTGTGGATTCATATGTCATGAAGTCAAGATTTCCGTAAGACACGCCTAATGAGGAAACATAGTCTCCAGAAAGAGTAGTGATAGTGCATTTTTGATTCTCATGCACCATGGCTGAGTCAATAGTGGCTTCGGCCTTGTGTAAACTAATTTCAGCTCCAGTATCGACAATGAACTTAGTAATTTTAAATTTGGAAATGCTTAACGGGAATTCAACAAACAGAGTGTTTTTATGAGTACTCAGGGGTACTCGGATTGTGTAACTCTGAGTGAATTTTAGTTTTGATGCTGATGTATGATGGCTTGTGCAACCATTTCGCGAGAGGCGTCGCCATCCAACTCTTCCCGCTCGTAATCGTTTCCCTGAAGTTCAGAGTCATGATAGTTTGTGCTCGGGGTGGACCATCGCACTTGTCTAAATGGACGAGGCTGATCAGATTGTCCTGGTCTGAGCTGTGATATCCTTACAGCGTTGGCGTTTGGATACTGTGGACGGAAATGTCGCTCGTCTGCGATTCTTTTCCTACATTCATTAGCGTGGTGACTTGGTTTGTGGCAATAACCACAGAAGATTCTGTTTACCTCTCTTTTGATGTTAGCGTAGTTGGGGACTGGAGGGGACTGTTTTCTTTTAAAACAGTTTTCTTTGTTGTGACCTTTTTTTCCACAAAAATCGCAATGTAAGGTATTCAGAGTAGGACGAGGAACACTTTGGTGTGCTTCTTACAGGCGTTGAGCATGTTCAGTCGCGAAACTGATTAATTTTCTCAGCGAGATTTCGGAACGAGCTTTAATTATTACCTTGAATTGGTCACTTCTGAGACCATCCTCGAACGCTCGAACAGCATTTTTTTCGTTTTCGTTTATTAAGTATTTTTGCGAAGAAGTCTCTGTTGCCTCACTCATCGTGACGCTATTCAGATCAGCGAAATGTTTGGATATTCTTCCGGCAAAATCTTGCACATTCTCGCGAAGGCCTTGCTTTAAGCGGAAGAGTTCCCCTTGAATAACTATACGGGATCTGTGGTCTTGGAAGTGGGAAGTTACTTCGTCTTTTAATTCTTCCCAAGTGGTAATTGATCGATATTTAAAAATATCGTAAGCGGGACCAGTTAATCGAGTTTTTAAAATATTGAGGAACATGCTGCGATCTGCGTCATTTTTGCTTTGAGAAAACAGAAGGTCGCTACAAGAAATAAATTTATGCAAGTCCTCGGGATTCCCATCGAATTCTGGAAGTTTCGAGCATCTGTGAGAGATAATTTAAGGTCAGATGACTTTGAAGAAGAGTTTTCGGAACTGGAATTGTTTCCAGGCATTGTGGTAATCTTTGGTTGTTTTACGTATCGTATTGCTCGCCAAGCGAGATGAAACGTGTCTGCGGCTATCGGCAGCACGGGCTAGATATTCCTTGGCCCTTGTTCTCACAATTTTGAACGGTTAATAATTGCGTAAACAACAAAAATATTCAGCTTACGTTACAGCTGTTACAATAATTTCAAAAAAGTTTTTTGATGATGGATCAGAATTATTTGGAACTTCACAATCAGTTTTTTGAATAAGAAACTTCACAATCAGCACAAAACGAGAGACAAAAAACGACTACGAGAAAAAGAATTTTGTAACGTTTTCTGTAAGTTACAAGACAAAATTGTAACAAAAGAATTGTGACGATTTCCTTAAGTTGTGAGACAATCGATCAAAAGCAAAAAAGAAATTTACACTAATTCACTAATTTTCACTGTCTAACATTGGATATATTTTTATAATAAAAATTTCCTATGAACATATGTATACAAAAATAACTTAAATAATTAAATAATATTTATGAGTCTGACTTGACTTACTTCCTGCGTAAGGTGTTTAGTCGTTGTAACCTTTCGCTTAATTTCCTGTATTCTTCAAAGTCCATGGTCTCTTCATCGGATTCTGCGGTTCTGGTGAATTCTTCTACTTTTTTCTGCAGTTCCTTGGCTTTTTCTTCTCTAGGGTCCATAGTTTTGATGTCTTCCTGATAATTTCTTTATGATGCCTTCTGAGTTCGTTTTACTCAATTTATTTCACAATCTCTAGAGCCTGTCTTGAGATTGGGTTGTCTTAGACAACGTTGGGTATCCTCTGAGCGCCTGGCTTAGGTTACCTTAATTTGTATGTTGGGTAGCTTGGATCTTACTTTCTTACTTTTTATTTTTGAATAATGATCCTCGACCGCTGCCTCCAGTTTTTTATGTTGTGCGGGTTTTAGTTGCCGCTAGCAACAAAGGACTTGGGAGTGCTTTCTAGCAAGAGAAGGTCACCAGCCCTTAAAAAAATCCTTTATGGTTTTAAGTTATTTAAGTTATTTATTGTCGCTTTGTCTGTCACTTGGCTTCTTTTGAGCTTTACAATTTATTAAAAAAAAACAATGTTGCTATATCTTATATCTTATTTCTTCGAACAAGAGGCCTTACCGGTGGTCGGAGGACTCTCTTGTTCTCTATCTCCTGTCAAAAGCACACTGAATTCTTAATGCCCTCTGACCGGGTTTTTATTGACCATTCAATCGATACATAAGAATTTTCCTTAGGGGGGAAATATTTAATAAAATTTAATGAAAAAAGAAGAATGCCAATCAACGATCATTCTTAATTAAAAGTTGAGAGGAAGAAAAGAAAAGAAAAAAAGAGGAAGCGTCTATCACTGATCATTTATTGTACGTGCGCCTATGTGCCGATCATTGTTTATCGAAAGCACAATACAAGAGGCGTACGTCATTGGTTCTTACTATATGCCTGACAGTGTAGGGGAAATCGTTTACTCATTATTTACATGCCGGTCATTGCTATGTTGACCTACCGAACACGGGAGCAATGCAATGTATCGCTAAGCTGATTAGGCATTTTAGTCTGGTGATGACGAAATTGTGTTGCCGGTATTGTTTATGCTCGGTGGAGGTGCAATACATTACCGTAGCAACGGCAGCAATTTTAAACCAAGCAATCGGCTTGTAAATTGGGACATTTAATTTTAATAAAAAGAATGATGGGTAGGTATATGCATGCAATTCATTGCAACGTATTTTTATAGGGAAATATAGGAATGAAGGTGAATTCATTACAAATTATTAATGAACGGTGTTGATTTACGGGTAGTTTTAGCACTCGAAAAACCCGAATTTTACCTTTGGTCAAAAGATGATGACAATTCCCCACGAGTTAAGATAGTAGAAGCAACTATGTACATGAATCATGTAACTATCAATCCTAACATCTTGCTGGCTCATGAAGCTGTTCTCCAACGCTCCAACGCTATATATCCGTATAAACGAGTTGAAGTTAAGACGTATACAATACCCGCAAATACATTTACATTATCATTGGACATTGTGGTTATAGGACAATTGCCAAATCTACTAGTCTTTGGCATGGTTGACAATGATGCATATACCGGAAAACGAACAAAAATTCTTACAACTTCAAGCACAACAACATCACCAGGTTTAACTTGTGAACGGCGTACAGGTGCCAAATCAACCTCTAGAATTTGATTATTCAAAAGAAAATCCTGCCAGCACTCGAGGATATATTACATTGTTTAAAGGAACCGGTATACATTATTTCGATAAAGGACACCAAATTTCAAAAAAATTCTTTGACAACGCATGTTTTCTACTTGTTTTGATTTAACAACAGATCTCTCATATAATTCAACATGTGGAAATCTATTGAATCAAGGAACGGTTAGAATTGAAGGAAGATTTAAAGAAGCACTAAAAACAACCGTGACATGTATTGTATATGCAGAATATGATAGCAGCCTTGATACAGCTAAAGATAAAAATGTGTACACCAGCTTCTAAAAACCTATATAAGGCAGGTTAAATGATCATTGTGCTTAAATACGTAATCTATAATGACCTACTGTTTGGTAAATGTGGAGTACTTCTCCGGAGGCCACTTAACCTTCTTAAAAAGAGTTTCTTTTGCTGGATTCGCTGCACAAAATAAGTCTTTTGAGAAAGAAATAATTTTCAAGTATCCTACATCTAGTACAGAATGTACTGAACATTTAAGTAAATTTGGCAATCTGGAGCTCAAGCGTTTGGACGAAGATCTTATAAAAACTCTATCATAATTTAACATCGTATATGTTCGTGGAGATACAACTAAAGAATTTATAAATAACTACGTTACATCTCACACCAAAGTCATTGACGTGGAAGCCGTCATTTCTGCTGAACAAGAATGAACACGATTGAGCTTGCAAAGGCGTTAACAAATAACTGCACGACAAACAGGTTTTTTAGAGGTGTTTTTCCATGCAGTCATCTACCACAAAAAATAAAAAACCTGCATGTGTTATAGCTAACACTGATCCTCCACATAAAGGCGGAACTCATTGGATCGCCTTTTATTTCCCAAAACAAGGCCCTGCAGAGTACTTTGACTCTTTTGGAAAGTATCCCACCAACAGGTTTTTTCGAAAATTTTTATTAGCTAATTGAAGCTCTTTTTGTAGCAATAAAAAACGACTGCAAAGCCAGTTTTCAGCAACCTGTGGACATTATTGTTGTATATTTCTATATTCTCGATGCAGAGGACGGAGCTTTAAGACTTTTTTAAAACAGTTTGATTCGAGCAATCTAAGTTTAAATGATAACAAAATTGTTAATTTATACCGTAGCATATATCTAAAAAAAAGCATCCACAATCTGGAGGGGATTTTTGTAGCCAGTCTTGCAAGCCTGAGATCAAAACTATAAAAACCTAAACCCTACCTGTTTTTGTATTCAGCGTAACAGTGTGATTTGATTAAGATGGAACCATCACGTAAAAAATAAAGGACTCCCACAAAAGGTAAAAAGAAGTTGTCCAAAGGTGAAGCAGCCGTAAAAGAAAAGGAAGTTGTCTAAATATGCAGCAGAAGTAGCCGGTGAAAATCTCTTGTTAAACTACACGTACCATTTGGACGATTGCCATAACCGGAAAGTAATACTGGGGTTTGACCCTTTATCGTTCGAAGCGAAAATAGTGTTTCATCGGCATGGCCTCTTTCCGGTATCAACAACTTATTCCGGATGGTTGGCAGTTTACGAGAATCTCAACGATTTAAAAACCAAAATGGAAGGGACGCTTCCAGCAAATCAGACCGAATTAAAAAACGAATACACGATCCCCGTCAATAGTGGCAGCATTATACTATCGCAAGCGGAGCTTTATAAAATATTTGAAATGATGAAATTCTTCAATATTGTCATGTTTCACAATAACAACGCTTCTGAAGCTCTTAAGGAATATTATAAAAAGTATGCTGACAAATGTAAAGAAAAGATTGTGTTTTTTTATTCCCAGTCGTACTTCTTATGTACACTTAAATTATTCCAGGCTTTTTTATGAAATACCAATGTATTGTATTGCAAATCTAATTTTTGATGCAATGAATTTGGATTACAAATAAATGAAATAAAATAAATATAAAAAGTATTTTATTTAATTATTTTATTCACTAACAAATATATATAAATATTAATACAATTTTTAACAGCACAACGTACAGCAGATAAATTTCCATGAATTTCACAATATACTTCAAATTGTATAAGGTTGTTTAGTTTTGGTATTTCAAATTGTTTTATTTTAGCTTGACGAATGTATTGCTGAATAAATTTTTCCTTTTCAAGTCCTTTTACATAAATTGTTGAATTTGATAATTTCGTCAGTATGTCAGGTAGATTGTTGTAATTAATAGTACCAGCGTTTCATCTTAACCCGTTTATTCGGTTGAAATTGTAATCATCATGCCAACGAGCTTTTGCTGACAATTGATTATACGGGTATGGAGGTTTGAAATAATATAAGGTTGGATTAAGCGATCCGTGATGTAAGAACGACAACTCCTCAGCAAACAGCTGGCATTTAACTCCGCTGACAAACTGTATATCTAAAACAACACTGTCCGAACTCATGACTTTTACTGCAGAAAGGAAATACCAAACAGATATTTAAATATACGTTTTAAGGCCTTATATATGTAGGTTTCTCGAAAATAATATAACAATGTTCAACACTATTTAACAATTACAACTACTATCATAATCTAAATATGTACATTTTTTTTTTTTTTTTTTTTTTTTTTTTTTTTGTATAACAGTTGTCATATTTATGATTATTTTATTTTTTGCAATTACTAAAAATATTCTATTTGCCTAATTACAATAAATTATTCAAATCTTATAAATATTACATTCTGGTGCTCTTAAAACCGTAAGGATAAGAAAAACCATCCTGCTTAATTACTCTTTTATCAAATGTAAATCTAATTCTTTTTGTTTCCGGTTCAGATACAATCACACCAGGTAATTTTCGTTTAATTTTACATTTATTTTCTATTTTTACAGGCTCGGTTTCTTCAAAAACAATTTTCTTCATTTTATCAAAATTTATCATTTCAGAATTTTTAAAGTTTAACGAAACCCCTTTACATTTGGTGACGTACTCAAAACCACTAGTTGTTTTAATTTTCAAACTATAACATTTAGCTTCAATGCTTACAAACTCAGATATGTACGCGTTTTTTCCATAACATTCCAGCTCATTTGTGAGTCCACCCAAAAATTCAGATGTTTCAAACGTGTTTTCATTCGTTTTTTCAGTGAAAATTACGCTATCAGTGTCGCAGTATAAAACACGATTTTGGATTTTTTCCAGTACTCCATATAATTTCATACGAGCATAAGATGTCGTATATGCTCCTATAGGAATATTCACATGACCAACTACATCTAGATCTTGCTGAATATGCCGCCAGTTAACCCATAATGTATCATTATTTATTACATAAATGGATGATAACTCAATTCCCGGACTTTCAATAAAATCAGAAAGATCTTTAAAATTAGTTACAACAGTTGTTTGCATTTTGTCCCCCCTTTGGGCAAATTTTCCCCACAAAGAATTAAGACATAGTTTTGCTTCATGTCTTTGCCCGGAACTTTTTTCGATTTTTGTTTTATCTAAAAGAATATTTTCGTATTTTTCATTCTGCTGAATATACAGTTCTCTTTCATCTTCAGTATTACATATACTAGGCCAACCACTTGCTTCTTGTTTTAGCTATAAAAACGTATTAACATATTCGGAGAATAGACCTCCCTGTCCTGTTTCACGAGCATATTGAGTGTAGCTATATTGCCAAACTTCAAAAATATCTATTATTTCATACCCTTGCTTAACTGCTAGGGCAACTTCAGGAATTACCCAAGTACCTAATAACATTCCTTCAGTTTCAGTGTGTGGGCATTGATGAAGAATATTAAGTTCGCTGCATGTTGTGCAAAGAGGAAAATATAATTTGTTGTTTATTTTAAGAGGAAGAACAGGAATAGTAATATTTTGTGTGGGCAAAATTCTACATTTAACAAACCCATGCATTTTTATCAAATCTTCCGCGGAAGGTACATCCCCATGTTTTAATATTTTTGGATGCCCAACAGGATAAGGTGCATATTTATTTACGTACGGATAGAGACTTGTAAAATCCAAATATTTAATTTTCTCATCAGCCTTTGCTTCATAATAAACAGCAAATAGCTCAGTACGCCCTCCTGTTATAGCTTCCCCCGGATTAAGCGAAAGTACATGACTTTTTAAATCGTTATCTAAAGATTGGTTTATTTCCGGATTTTCTTTTAAAAACTGTTTGAAATAACACTCCCACATAGTTATTAATTTAAACCCTGCACGTTTGATTAGTTCAATTCTTTTACACGTGCCTTCATATCGATGATCAAGATTCTGGAATTGAAGTTTATTTGAAGTCTGGTTTTTGAAACACAGTATACAGCCATGGAAGAAACATCCAAAAAATTCATAAACAGTATTGGTATCCGGATTAAGCCCGTCAACTTTAAAGCCGCATTTTGGTAGTTTTACTTCACCATAATTTTCTACGTGTATAATTTTCCCCCCAACTTTTCTGTTTTCTAATGTAAGCCATTTTGGACCAATAATTGACTGATTCGAATTTCTAATGTACCCGTTTTTAGGCATAATACCTACAAATTTTCTTTTAGAAAGTTTTTTCTGTATACTAGCATTACTTTTGATGCAATTGTAAGAGCTTCCGTAAACGGATTTATTTGTGTTATTTTAAAAAAATCCTTCATAAAAGTTAAACAACTCTCTCGTAAAATGTTTACGTCATTTCGACAATAACTTATTAATTCGACCTGATTATTAAAAATTACCTTGGATTTTATTTGGTTGTCGTACCATTTGCAGAAGTTTTCCCTTTCATCTGTCTTCATTGCGTCAATGGCATACATTTCTGTAGGTGGAATTTGTCCTACATAGTTCCAGTTATCTAAAGTATTAAAAAAATGAGGGTAATATCCTTTTTTGATGTTTGGAATATTAAAAACTTTGGGTAGTTTTGATAATACAAACGGTAGAAAATGTAATGAATCAATAAAAATTAAACGCCCACAAGTAATTTTCATAATTTTTGACCCATTCATGACTGGTACAACTTTTAGTTTTCTTTTTATCAGTTCTGATATAATAAAGTGTCCGTCGTAAGATTGCAAATTGTGCGCAATACAAATAATTTGCGTTGCAAAAGTTCTGTGCAAAAAGCAGTAATCTACAAATTTTTCTACTACATTTTCAGATCCGTTTTGATATTTAAAAATATGTTCGCGTTTGCCGCATTTAATACAATCACCATCGTCTCTAGTATCCGAAATATAACATTCATTGCAATTCTGCTGGGCTGTTATTAAGTTTACATTGTGTACAAATGAATCAGATTTTTCTTGATATTGTTTGTTTTGAGTGCTTTCACAATCAAAAAATATGAAAAAAAAATTTGTATTTTTCTTTTTTTTGTAAACTTTTATAAAACACAAGTGATCTTCTGGAACGTATTTAAAACAATTCTGACAATAAAACTCACCATAAATGTGAATTTCCTGCCTTTTAGAATAATCGACAAATTTACCACAATCTTTACAAACTTGTAAAGTTTTGCAAATAGTTTCTTTATTCAATAATTTTTTAAGTGATTATTGTAACACACAGTACCCCTAAAGGATCTTTTACATTTTTCACAATTTATTACTTCTTGCACAAATAAACACGGGGGAGATACATAACAATATGTACACTGCATTTCACATTTGTGGTAAAACTTATGATCATATAAATTATCACAAAAAACACAAAGATATTTCTTATTAAAAAACCCCGTCGGAGATTTAACAACATAAAAATGGTTTTCAGCTTCAGAAAAATAAAGATAAATTTTCTTATTCCGCTCAAAAATGGTTGGCCCCTGAAAAAGTATATTTCCCTTTAACGAATTAAAGACCACAATTTGAAAATCTTTTAATTTTTTTAAAATTTATATAGATCTGATAATAAACAACCTTTATTTTCCGTTACTCGAACTAAAGCATTCTTACACAACACTTTTGAAAGGCTAAGAAGCTTGTTTTCAAACTTACGTGAACATTTTTTCGGTAGGGTGATACCATTTGATATTTCTACTGAATAACACAAACATTTTGGAAGACATAAAAAACCGCTTTGACTAACATTTGTCAGACTTTTCTTGTTTTTCAAGTAAGCGGCTTCATTCTCGATGTTACTAAATGTTCCTCCTCCATATGGAAAATTCACTATATTGGCTTCGACCTGCAATATTTCATCCGAAAAAAATACGGAGTTTGACTGATTAACATCAGAGATCAGATTTACGACCAATTTACCGTTAGTCTTATCTACTGGTCTCATGCTAACCCATATCAGTTTAACTTCCGGATTATTTGGCAATGAAAGTGACAAGGCTATTTGACTTCCATCATTGCTGTTTAAAACTAATTCTTTAATCATTTCAGAAAATGCACTTTCCATCCATTCAATTAAATTATTAATGTCTTGATGTGAGGAGTCTTTTAGTTGAAAAGTCATCCTTACGCCATCCATTTTAAATTTCCTGAAATGCTTATTTTCTTTAGATAATATTTTAATAAAGTCCCCACCACCTGACTGCACTATTTCACTGAGTTTGATACTAGAAGAAGGTATAGCCACATCAGCCGTATTTCCTAATACGTTGGTGCTGACAGTAGACTCACAAATATCCACTATGCCGGAAATGTGTGGTTTGTTTTGGCTGGATAAAACGCTTACCTTTTCTAAGGTAGAAAGAGCTTCTTGAACAGAAAGGTTTTGGAAGCAGTCCTTATTAGAAATTGCATATTTAAAAATAATTTTATGTACTTTTAAAATATCTTTTGTTGTTAAAGCAACATTATTATCAAACATTTAGTTTAACCCTGATCTTAAAAAGCATGGGAAAAACTCTTCACCCTTTTCTACAACTAGTTCTAAAATATTTAAAAACTTATCTGTTGACATGACGCCGTTATTTTATTAATCTATTAAAGCTGGTGTTACTGGTGAGAAATTGCTGTAACAAAAAACAAAAAAACAATATATTAAAAACTAGCACTTTAATTTACTTCCAAAATTATGACTCGTACTTTTTACTCTTGCTTTTTTTCTCTGCGCATTACCTAGGATTAATAAAACTACAGCTTTTGATTTTAAAATACGCACAAGATTTCGTGATAAACAGAACGTTTGCTTATAAAAGTTCGCTTTCAATAAAAATGAAGGTATTTTCGTCTACCTTTTATATACCCTAGTCTCCCCTGTTTAAGTGTATGTCTTGCTTACAAAGTAATAAAATGCAATCCAATTGTTTTTTACTTTCGCTGTTGTATATAAAACGGAATTTTTCGTGTATATTTCACAGTTCTATATCAACAGTTGTTGGCTCTTAAGAAATATTCGTAAAGTCATAGTTTTAAAATAATATTATTGTAAAGCATGGTGAGTCAAGTTTTAAAACTTTTTACGTCAATAAAATAATATGATTAACCAATTCAGTCAAACTCCACATCGGAATTGTTGACGACAATCGGAAACGAGCCAGCGTATAAACTTTTGAGACTTGCAGAGCTGGAAACTGATAAGGAATATAAAATCAACTATTTCAAGTACGTGAAAACGCAGTACGGCCAGAAATTAACGGTTTACCTGGATGGTAATTCATACATATACCTTCCAAATCGATTCTCCGAAAAAATAAAAACGCAAAAACAGCTGGATGAAATCAACTCTATTCAAAATTATAGAGACGAGGAGAATAAGTTTTTTTCAGTTTTCATTCATTCAAAAATGAAAAAATGTTCATCGATTGTAATACAAATACTTGACTGCTATTAACCACGTCTTTTATTTCTTCGCCTGACCTTTTTTCAGATCATCGCATTAATTCGAAGCGACGCAAAAACTTACCTTACCCAACATTTATACACCGCTTCTCTCTATAACCAGCCACTTTCGCTTTCAACACAAAAAAATATAAACAACAAACTTTGCCCCCAGCAGGCCCCCTCGAAGACAGAGTGTAAACAACAACTTTGCCCCGATCGTCCACCCACGTAAACAAAAACCTTGCCCCGATCGTACCCCACGTAAACAAAAACTTAGCCCCCCATGGTTCCCACACGGAAACAAGACCTCGCCACTGAAAAAACAAGTTTCATTTGAAACTCGACCGCGTAAAATATGAACCCGCCTCTTGAGCAGGTACACTACATGTATTCACATGTGTCCTAACAACTCTACTCTCATTTTTCAGATCAATAGTGTCACACCGTATGAACACACCTTCATATTCTGGAACTTGTTTCCAATTCCGCCATTTAATTTACACACAAGCGGTACAAAAAGCAACTTTAGTCTCATTAACTTTCATTTTCCCGTGCATACGCCCATTTCTCATATGATTTACACTATAGTGGGACAAGAGTCTTCTGTCCCTTACAGATGCAACGTTATTTGGTATCCAAAGTGTCCATATACTACTGAGATCACGTGACACTTTTATGCGTAATATGTATCGAAGAGCACGGAATAGGGTAACGTCTGCTATACACAGAGCGAAGCGTGAATACTTTCAATCCAGACTTGATATTAACTTGGGCCCAAGGCTTCTGTGGAGTAATTTAAAAAAGTACAGGCTATGCAATAATGAGAAGGCTTGCTGTAATCTTCATCCTGATGAGCTATATCAATATTTTACTACTAGCGTAGTTTCTGTGAGGCTACAATCATTGGCAGGGGCCACAGTCGAAAGTTTAGCACACTCATTAGTAAACTCCTCGGCACCAGAGTTACAAAACTCGTTTTCTTTTAGGTGCGTTGATTGTGATGAATTGTCCATGGCAATTTTTTCTATAAAGTCCGATGCTGTTGGACCAGACGACTTACCTCCACGCTTTCTTAAAAGGATTTTTCCTAGGATCCAAAATGCAATCCTGCTCCTTTTCAATGCATGCCTTACAACATCAACGTTTCCCTCCTCGTGGAAAGTGGCCACTGTCATCCCAATTGCCGAAAATAAATCACCTACCACTGTTTCTGATTACCGCCCGGTAAGTGTGTTATGCTTTCTGGCAAAAGCTCACGTACTGGCAATTGAATTCTTTTTTAGAGGAAAATCGTTTGATATCGCCTTGGCAGTCGGGTTTTCGCTCCCTCCACAGTTGCGAAACTGCTTTATTATGCGTTACCTCCGATTTGCGTGCGGCACTTGACAACGATGAGTTTGCAGTAATGATATTGCTGGACTTTTCCTTTTGTATCTAAACTAAAAAATATTTTCAATTTGTCTAGTTCAGCCTGTAGGCTTGTGATGAGCTTGCTGTCAAATCGAAAGCAACGAGTAAAAGTGGATGGTGAGTTTTCTGGTCTATTATCACTGCGTCGAGGTGTTCCACAGGGTTCTATTCTCGGACCACTTCTGTTCTCTCTGTTTATAAATGATCTGCCAGAGAAAATCCAATTCGCTAAGGTTCACTTGTATGCGGATGACGTACAGATTTACCATAGTAGTTCTATCGGCCTTATGGAGAACTGTTTGGGGTGCATTAACGAGGATCTAGTAAACATATCTGAGTGGGCTCGTGATAATGATATAAGGCTAAACCCTGCCAAATGCTCTGCAATTGCAATACACAACCCAGGCTTTGACCCCGAGCAGCTTCCACCAGTTTGTATCGACTCTCTTACCCTTCCGTTTGTAGATAAGGTTAAGAGCCTTGGAGTTATGATAAATGCCAATTTAAAATGCACAGATTATATCAGCGCACAATTGCGGAAAATTTATTCTGGTCTGCGGATATTGTGGTTATGTGCTGATATACTACCAATCCGCACTCGTGAAAAACTTGTCAAGGTTCTCCTCTTGCCTCACTTCTGCTTTGGAAACTTTGTTTACCTTAAGCTAGATACTACAAGTGAACGTAGAATGGATGTAGCCTTTAATGACTGTCTTCGGTTTATCCATGATGGTTATGATCACATCACGCCCTATAGAACATCGTTGTTATGCTGTACATTGCAGACATACTTGCTTGCATCGCAGAGGGTTGACCTTCCTCTTCGGCCTTATTACCTCACGTAAACCTAGATATCTATATGATCGCTTACAATTTCTGCGTTCAGCAAGACACCGAAAAATCCTTATTCCCAGAGTCTCTAAACGAGTCATGGAGGGTTCTTTCCTTGTTCAGTTGATTCGTCTTTGGAATAATTTACCCGCACATATCCAGGCGGCGGAAAGCATGCATACTTTTAGAAGGTTACTCCGGTCACATAATCTTTAGTCTTTTATTATTCCTTTTTTTTCTTTTTTTTTTATTATTTATATATATATATTTTTTTTATTTTAATAATTTGCTAAATTTTCTTTTCTCTTTTTGCTTTTCTTTTCTTCTATCTTGCTTTTATGATTTCTTCTTTTAAGCTAAATTAAATTGAATTTGAATTAAATTATTCATGAAGTGAATTAAATTTATTTATTTAGTCTGTAAGTATTATAAGTTCAATAATAATTAATTTTAGAATTATTTTATTTTATTTTTTTGGTTTATTAATTTATAAGAAAGTACTATATAAGATAAAAATCTTGTGTACAATTTTTTAATAAAGATGAATATGAATATGAATATAAAAGCGGTCTTCTTTCCGAAATAAGTGTCTCGTGGGATCTGCCAGAAAGCGTTTTTCAGGCCCAGGCTTATTATGTTATTTGCCGGAGGAGGTCGACTCAGAAATGCGTATATCTGCGGTAGCGGATAGGCGTTCTCCTTAGTAACAGAGTTGACATTCATGGGGTCAAAACAGAGCCGAGCCTTCCCAGGCTTCGTAACTAGAGCAACTGGAGGGCTCTAAGGACTCTGGCTCTCCTATATCACACCCAGTGATAGCACTCGCTCTTATTCGGCATCCATAAAACTTTGCCTTGCCAGTGAAATAGGATAAAGCCTCTACTTTATCGGAGTAGTATCGTTGGTTTCGATCTTGTGAGTGACCAATGATGTCTGTCTTAAGCCCAAAGAGGCGATGGAAGGAAAGACCTCTTCAGTTGTTTCTGTGCGTTTGTCTTTCTAAACGGAAATAACATGGCAGTCAGTATCAGGGGTAGTCACCAGACCTGGTTTCACTTCCACAACTGCATCCAGAACATCTGCAGCCAACCTAAATAGACGCCCGAAGTCTACTCCCAGGTACAGTGCTTGAATGAGCCCAGGAACGCAGAAACACATGATCTTGGTCTCAAAACGAAAAGTGACGTCCAAGTCCACATGACCATGGACATTTGGCATGGCACCGTTAGCTATCTCCACTTTTGAATGATACCTATTCCATTCGACATTTGCTTCCGTTAGCTTCTCTAGAACTTCCTGTCCTAAGGTACTGACAGGAGCACCACTATCGAGTAATCCAGTCTCAGTCCGCCCAAGCAGCTGTACTTCGGCAGATGGCCGAATGACATCTGGCATCGACACTGAAATGTGGGCCAGTTTCTTTCGCTCGGATTTGATTCGTCGGCAGTATTCACGTCAAGGAACTGTAGATCGTTTCTTTGCTCTACATATGGAATCATAATTCCTAAAAGGTCCGCAACTGGTGCAGGTGGTGGTCTTAATATTGAATAAGCGGAGACCGAGCTTCGTGCTCAGCAATATTACCTGAAGTGGTTATGATTGGTTGGAACGGAATTACAAAAATTGGAGACTGTTCGAAAGAAGTGTCTTTTAAAAGTGTCTTGCGCTCCCTACAGTTGGAAACGGGAGCTTGAAACTCTACAGAGAAGTAAATTAGACTCTCTGCATCTGCTAAAAGATTACTATCATTCGTTTGACTATCAGATGGCCTGTTGATATCACAGGAGTGACTTAATGAAATCAATAATCTTCCCTGTTTAGAGGTTGAGTTGGAGTAATCCGAGCTGTGGCCTTTGGATATGTCGCACTCGGTCGAGAAAAGGTGTTCAGATTCCCGTTTCGATTCGCGTAGACAATGTCTACAGTTTTGCTTGTAAACATAACATAACATAACAGAATACGCGTTGTCACTCTTGTAAAGAATCTTCGTAAAAATAACCTTCTTGGTCACAGTTCCATCAAACAAGAGGTGGTGTAGACTCGACAGCTGACGCACCTGCTGTATTTGCATTACATTCTGGGGTTAGAGACAGATTATCAATCTCGCTTATACGCTGACTCGAATATGTGTTTAAGCTACCAGCATTTGCAATTCGCAGTTGCGTGGCTTGAATCTGTGCAACCAACGATCGAAGATGGGCTATATTATTAGATGAGAGCGAGACGATTTTATTTTGAATTGTTTGGGTCGTAGCATATTGTATATAGCAATATGCTACACTGAAAAATACTGTAGCATGTATGCCGGCCTTAAACCGACTGCTGAACGCACCCAAAGCTCGACGAACAAGCTCGGTGTGGCATGCGGGTGGCAAAAGAGAAGAGGAGGTTAGCCGGCTGTCAAAAAAATGTGATGTGGTGAAATGAGCCGAGAAATAGCGTGTGAATCAACAGTTTTATTTTAAATAAAAAAAACGAGGAAGCTTAAAGAGAAACAGGAAAATATTAAAAAAAAGTACGACGAAAAGCTAAGAACAGTGATTTGTGAACGAAAATTGCAAAAGGTAACCGGGGATTAAAAAGAAAATTTCCTATGAAGATTGGAAGGAGGGTTCATCGGACCACGAAGTTTAGCCAGCTGAAAGTATAGCCACAACAAAAATTTTAAGGTATCGTACAATCATTTAATTAAGTCATGATGTGCGAAATGCTGGGAGATATATACTCCTGAGCAGATACAGTTTGTCGCATCCGCGTCTACCCACCTTTTCATACAAAAGTTTTTCGAGGTTAAAGGTCCACATGGGACCGGGAATGACTCCACACCTAAAAGAGAACGATCTTGTACATGATGATCTTCAATAAAAGTGCCAATATGGTACAGAATTCAATTGGCAATGCTAACAAACAAATAAAATTAGAAAAACACCTGATAAATGCAGCAGCTTCAAAGCACGCTGGATGACAACGAGTAAAATATTTAACAAAACGGAAATAAACGAATATTTCATTATTTGGGAAAGAGAAAAGTCCAATATATAAAATAGACAAAAGAAAAAAACAACAAAAAAATTTAGAAATCAGGAACTAAAAAGGAATTGCGTAAAAATTTCAGTATGAATTTGTCCCCAAAGGAATTCGATTTTTCCACCACTATTTGGTATTTCTTCAAGCAGTATTTATTTCGATAACTCCAGTCGGAAAGACATACATACAAGCGTATGTTGTACTATATCGCGAAAAAGTTCCATCCTTTGCACTGGCAAATATATGAATTTTGTTAATTTTATATTGATTTTTATATTTTCATACTTCAATTTCTAAAATGTCGTCACGAGCTTTATTACGTACATAATTAAATAATCAATTGAATTGAGAATTTTTGTTCAATCTATTGCGGGATTGTTATATTTTATTTTTCGTTAATAAGTGTTGTATTTTGAGGTGACCGAAATAAGTGTATTTGTCGTACAACATATATTAATTACTTTTTATTAAATATAACTTCAAACACAGATATAAATGTAATGAAACTAAATGTACTTCTAGCAGCGTGCGTAGTCCATCAGATGACATCTACATGTTCTGTTGACTGACGTCTGATACTTGCAGCATTGCCAACATCTCTCCCCTGCGGAAGACCTGTAACGTAGTCCTGAAGATAAGCAGGAACTCTTTTTTAACGTATTGGACGCGGCGTTTTCAGTGTTGCCAATTGTGTTGCGGCTCCGATGATCTTTGTTGAGTTTGATTCATCTCACTTGATTCTTCAGACTGCGATTGTGCTGAATTTCGCTCCTCACTTAAATGAAATGTATCGACTAGAATGTCAAATGGAAGCTGTCTCATTCGCTCTTGTGGTTAAGCTTTGGTGCGTGTATCAGGTTTCAGCTGATTTGCGTGAGCTGTCATCAATCGGTTAGTCGGGTATACTCGAACTTTATACATAACTTTACCAAGCTTACTTAGTACTTCTCCACTGCGCCAAGTCCACTTTTCTCCCTTGTGAACCTTGATAAACACACGATTACCAGACTCGAAGTGTTTTGGCTTAGCACCTTGTCTCTGATTGAATTGATCTTCTTGCTTTGTATTGCGATGATACCCTTGGTGAACTGGAGAACGCAGAAGGTCCAATTGATTTCGCATCCTTCTACCCAATAAAACTTCTGATGGAGACTTGCTGTTAGGAGCATTTCGGTTTGGTGTAATACGGTACCTTTGAAGGAACGTTTGTAAATTTTCTGAAGTTGTCCCTTCCCCTTCTAATTTCCGTAAAGCTCTCTTGAATGTGTCGACGAAACGCTCCGCTTGACCATTTGACTGCGGACTGTATGGAGCACACCGAAGATGCTGAATGCAGTTTTGAGTGCAGGAGTCTTGGAATAAATCGCTTGTAAATTGTGTCCCGTTATCTGACACAATTGTCTCTGGAATACCAAATCTCGCAAAGGTTTCTTGGAGCTTTGCAATAGTTGCACTTGATGTTGTAGTCGTCATCTCTAATATTTCTGGCCATTTCGATAGTGCATCCACAATTACAAAAAACATTGTCCCATTTAGAGGACCAGCAAAATCGATGTGAATACGTTGCCATGCACAATTTGGAGTCGGCCAGGATGAAAGCTCAGTTTTAATTGGAAGCTTTCCCGCTGAGATGCCAATAGACATAGCTTCTTGCAATGGACTTCATGCGATCCATGCCGGGATGTCCTTTATGTAATTGGCGAATGACTATTCTTTCTCCAATAAGTAAACATTCATTAACAATTGATAAAAGCTCCTTTCGTGCAAGGAATGGTTTAATGTTTTCTGAAACATTTGAACTGAAATGTTTAGTGGGATGCGGCCATCCATCCTTCAGATATGACATTAAGGTTTGAAGTGTTTCATCCGTTTTTGTTGCTTCTACAATCATTTTGTGCGTTACGGGTAATTGCCGAATAGACTCGTCGAGGATATACATGGTGTCATTTTCAAACTGTACTTGTGCAATTAAGAGGTCTTCAGTTTGTGGCGTGCATGATGGAATTAATCTGGATAGCATATCAGCATATCCGAAACTAGTCGTTGACACATATTCAATGTTGAAATTATATGCTAGTAGAATCAGTGCCCATCTCTGTAATCGATTTGATGTATAAACTGGAATACCTTTTTGAGAGCCAAAAATTGTCACTAAAGGCTTGTGATCGGTTTGTAATACGAACTTACGACCAAAAATCATTATGTGAAATTTTGTAACTGCGAAAGTGAGAGCTAAGGCCTCTTTTCGATTTGGCTATATTTTTCTTCACTCGGAGTTAACGAACGTGATGCGTATCGGATGACCCTTTCTGTTCCACCTGGAAAGCGATGAAATATGCATGCGCCTATTCCATAACTTGATGCATCAGCAGCTACAATTATTTCCAAATCAGGATTAAAATGTGTTAATAATAAATTTGATGTCATTGTATTCTTCAAATTTTAAAAACTTGTTTGGCACTGTTTAGACCAATTCCATTTAACACCTTTTCTTAAAAGATCATCGAGCGGTCCTCTGAGACTCCGCATTTTGTTAATAAATTAATAATTAATAGCACCCAGAAAAGATCGCAGCTCTGTAATATTTTTAGGAGACGGCATTTAATCAATTGCAGTCGTTCGATCCGGATCAGGTCGAATACCTTGATGATCGATGATATGTCCCAAATATTTTAGTTGGGTTGCAAAGAAGTTACATTTTGCAAGTTTTAACCGAAATCCATAATTTTCGATTTGTTTAAGAGCATTGATGAGATTTTTACGATGCTCGTCTTCCGTTTTTCCAAAAACAATGATATCATCATGCAAATGTACCATTTAGTCCAGCAAGCATCATATCCATTATGCGTTGAAAAGCGCTTGGGGCTGGCTTTACACCTGGTGGTAAACGATTAAATGTAAATAATCCCAAATGTTTGTTGATTGTTAATAGTTTCCTTGATTCATCATCGACTTCAACTTGTAAAAAAGCATCCGATAAGTCGATATAACTGAAGAATTGTCCTCGTGACAACTTGGAAAGTATATCATCTGGAATTGGCAGTGGATGTTTATTAGATTGTAGGCTATCGTTGAGGCCTGTTGAATAGTCAGCGCAAATTTTGATTTTTCCATTAGCTTTTCTTACAGCCACGATGGGTGCTGCCCAATCGAAAAATTCTACTGGTGAAATTGCTCCTTGCTCTTGAAGGCGTTTTAACTCTTGCTCTAATAGGGGCTGTACAGCGAATGCTATTGGCCTCTTGTTTCTAAATACAGGTTTAACATTACTTTGTGTGTGCAGTGCTACCTTTACTTTAGTGCAAAGACCTAATTCTTCTTTAAACAGATTAGGAAATTGTTTTTCAATATGTTGAACTTCATCATGAGATGTTGGTTTAGACAACATTTTTAACTGATTGCAGACTGTTCCGATCGGAACATTCCAAAGTTCAAATTTTTCCAAGAGATCCACTCTGCACAAATTTAAATTCTATCCAATGACACGAAGCACTTGTTTATAACAGATCGATTGCTAAGTGTGAACTTTGCTTCAAATTAGCACCTGAAGCCGTTTTAATAATTTCCTGCACTTGTTTTGTTTTTGGATTTCCTAACATTTTCCAAGTATCGTGCGAAATTATGGTTATATCAAAACCAGTATCAATTTGTAACTTGACATCAAATTCGTTAATATTCAATTTAATAAACCTCCTTCGAGCGGAAACTGATTCAATATTGTTGCAAATATATATTCCGTTGGACTGGAATGTATTTCTATGGTGAGAGATTTATTGCTGCACGGGGTTTTGTTTTTGGTACTGGCGGTTTGGCTTGTTTTTATTTACGTTTTCACAAAAGCCGTCTTTGTGTCCTACTTGAGAACACTTGTTGCATTTATGGTTTTTGAAACGACATTTCCTTACAAAATGCATGTCTCCGCAGAGCCAACATGATCTCGGTGGCTGTGATTTGTTCTGCAATTTACTATAAGTTTCGCTGTAATTTTTGCGTGGCAATTCTATCTTTGCTACTACATTTATTTTCGATGAGTGCTCCGTCCTGTTTAACGTTAATGACTCTCTGGCATTCTGATACTACCATTTCGAGATTGATAGTTTTCTCTTCAGAATTATCAAGTTTCGATAGTAATCTAGTTCTAACTTCTGAATCTTTTGCTGAACTTAAGCCCGTAACAAAAATTAAGCATTTAAACTCATCTTCAGTAATTGTGCCTAATTTGAAATCCTCACATAACCTATTGACACGACCAGCGTACGTAACAAAATCTTCACTTGTGTTCTTTGAATTTTGAAGACAAACAAAGCGTCGATGTAACAACGTTTGCTGTTCACCAAAAAGATTTTTTAGAATTTCAACTGTTTTCTCTAGAGTTAAATCTCTAGTAAGTTTAGGCAAGATGAATGCTGCATATTTATTATAAACACTGGATTCCAACTTCCTAAGAAGTAGTCGTACTTTTGCGCCGTCATTTAGACTCGCACCATCAATTTTGATGTTATCTTCGTACCGATTGTACCAGGAGTCGAAAATTAAATTATTTTCTGGATCGTAGCGGAATTCAGTGATGCCTTTTGCGAGAGTATCACTAATGACATCCGTCGATGTTTGAAGAAGAATTGGTTTACCTTCCGATTCAGTTTCTTTGGTCTTGCTATTTGTAATGTCAATTAAAGCTTTTGTAATTTCTTGATATTGCCGCTGTTGGTGTTGTAATTGTTGTTGCTGTTGCTCCAACAATTTAATGATGGACTGCTGTACTTCCGTCATTTCAGATTATTTTTAAACAAATCTAAGATTTCGCTGATTAACAACGTTTTCGAGTAGTAGGATTTGGTTTTAATTTCCCAAATGTTGAATTTCACCACTCGATTTGCAAATTACATCGATGATAAATCGAATTACATATCCGTGGTCGAATAATCCTCGTCGCCAAATATGTTGTATTTTGAGGTGACCGAAATAAGTGTATTTGTCGTACAACATATATTAATTACTTTTTATTGAATATAACTTCAAACACAGATATAAATATAATGAAACTAAATATACTTCTAGCAGCGTGCGTAGTCCATCAGATGACATCTACATGTTCTGTTGACTGACGTCTGATACTTGCAGCATTGCCAACAATAAGTACATATGCAAACTGATAGTTAGCGAATAACTTGTTAGGTAACTTATTCCAGATTTTTTTTTACTTTTCTTGTAAAATTCAGTATTATCGCATTGTCCTGTAACGTAATTACAATAGAAACTATAAAATATAAAAAAAATTAAGAAATAACGTTCATGGCTCCATAAAAATTTATTGAATCATCATTATTATTAAGTTTTGAAAGGAAATCATCACTGAATTACTATTACCCTTAGATGTTGACAGAAAATTCTTGTCAGTTTATTATTATTACCAGATTTTTGACAGAAAATGATTATTACCATGTTGTAAGGAAAATCCCGACAACTTCAACATTTTTGTTTTGTTAGATTTTCTATTTACAGGAACGCAGTTACCATCCAGGAGGCCTTCGCGGAGGGAATTGCTTCATTTAATGAAAGTAATAGCACTAGAAATTGTTGGTACCAAAGGTAATTAAAGAAAAAAACAGAAAAAGAAGACTGTCGGGGATTTTCTCAATAGCGTTCTTTAGTAGGTTTCTTTGTAGTGCGGTACAATTGATTTTGTCATAACTTTTACTCTCTCTCTAGCCAGTTTGAAAAGGCTTACTAGAAAATATAATAAGTTTTTGCCTTGTATAACGATAAGAACTATTAGAATGCTACGGCGTGAAATTAAGGTTTAACAAACATTGTTACTTTTAATATGAATCCCGACTGCCCACGATAAGTGCAGTGATCTGGAATGGATAAAACCTTACTTTTTATAACGTAATGGCTCGCTAAAGTTTTTTTGTTCTCACCCTTCACTTTGCTGGAGCCCTCTCACATGGAGGTCGTCTAGGGCCGCTCTAGTCTTTTTACAGGTCAACAAGGGACTCTGAAAAATTTTGCCCTCAGAGTCAGATGGGTGGCTGGGGCATGCAAGGAAGTCATAACATCTGCGCCTTCGATGTGAATATAGGTAAGTGACGTAAAGGTCCCTTCAGGACCGAATGTGCGCCGGCGTTTTCTTTCAGTTTATAGGCACGAAATTTTTTTGATTATGGCAGACTGCAGCGACAGGTTTTTCATGGAACCTCCCCACACTCTCCGCCAATAGCTGAGGCGAGCTAGCGTGCAGCCCTGCAGTCAACGCTGTCCGACGAGTGATCTGTCAGCTCATGCTGGCAGTCTGGACTTCACGTCTCACTCAACATACTACCATAACAAAATGGCGCCCAACGTGGGGCCACCTCAGTTAGACTTCTATATAGACTTCTAAATATGACTTTTGCTGGGGACTGGGACTTAGAGTGAGACGGTCATTTGGCACTTTGCTAATTGACTGACCTCAAGTCTCATATCCAGTGGAAGTTATATGCAGACCTGGGTCTAATTGGTTTTGTTAGTTGAAAATTTTTCTTGTAGAGTAAAGTAAAGTTTTTTTGGAAGTGTTTGATATTTTTGATTTGTTGATTGAAGTAGAGTAACGTAAGTTTTTGAAAAGGATTTTTTTCAAAGTTGAAGTTCGGCTTTAGGGTTGACTTTGGTCAAGCCTCAAGCCTGAACAGTTTGTGAGTGGGTAATAGGTCGGTTGAGCCTGCGTTCCTATTGGTCGAGAGATTTTGGTGACGTCACACCTACGTGTGAATAGACCACGCCCCTCTTGTGTGTGTGTGTGTGTTCATAAATATAATAATATTATTTGTTCCACCATGTTGTGAAATATAGCTGTTTCTATATTTATCTGGATTTGAGAGATAATTCAAATGGGAAGTAATTTTCAAGTCCTCAAATGGGAACCAGAGAAATGCTTAACAAGGCAGGCTACCAGGCTACCAGAAGCCATTTAAAGTTAAGTTAATGTCTTCGGGGGCACCTACTTGATATATCAGATAAGCCATCAACCGATTCATTTTATTTTCATTTTGGCTCATGTTGTTGACGGGGCCAGCGAAGGACTGGTACCGGTCACTATTAAGACACAACCCTTTTCTAACTTGGGAATTTGTTAAAACTGGATTGTCGATTGAATGGGGAGTGCCCAAAGATGATTTGAAAATCCGATTGCTGCTGATGTCGCGAAAGCAGAAGCTTGGTGAACTATTCGCCATCTATCACCATCATTTAGCGTTGCTACGTGACCAATTGCAAAACGCCATGCCAGATCAAGAATTCTTGGAAATCGTCAAGTCTTATCTACCGCCTGAGATTCAGGCGAAAATATGTCTGCATTCCACCGATACTATAGGACAGTTAAGATCGCTCGTTACTCGAATTCAAGCCACGCAGCTACGAATTGCGACAGCTCGTAGTTGGAACCTTTACCGGAACCAACGACTAACGAGATTGAAGACTTCCAGACCTTAAAACCCCGACTTGTCAATAGCAACAGGCAGTGACACTAGCTTAGGCGACGTGTCAGCCATTTCGACCAGACACACAGTAGTGTGCTGGAATTGCGATCAGCAAGGTCATTTCTACCAAGACTGCCTGCAAGTGAGACAGCAAGTGTTCTGCTACGGATGCGGCTGCAAGAACATTTTTAAGCCCAACTGCGGACGCTGTGCACAGAAAAACGAGAGACGGGTCGGGAATCCCAACACCTTTGCTCGACCATCGTGAACGTCCCGAGCACCAACTGTAACGAACACTCCAGTTCAATCCTTGAACAAGGAGGAAGGTCCGCTCCATTAGCAGACCTTAACGACGAATCCACGAATTGTCCACTGATATCACTCAGTGACTGTGATGATATCAGCAAACCACATGATAGACTTAACGATCGATTGCTAGAGACGGAGTACCTGATAGACTTCTCCGCAGATATTCAAGTTCCCATTTACACTTCTGGGGACCCCATGACATTATTAGACACTTCTTTGGAAGAGACTTTAATTTTCAATGTCCCGATAAAACCTACAGCACTTTTAGCTGACAAGGTTACTGAGCAGGAGATTTCACCTCATGGCATTTCCGTACTGATACGGCCCACAATTCTGTTATGACGAGTGGGCGTGAGCCTGTTGTACATCCGTTGACGCCGTATCATACGCGTCTGCAGAAATATAAAGCAGTAAGAGGCCGCATCTTCTCCTCAGTGGCGGAGTTAGCTTACATTATGTATCCTGACCTGGATATGAGACCAAGAAAGAAAATATCTACCATTCGTTGGCGTAAATACTGTCGACGGATGAGACTGAAAAGAAAAAAATTGGCACAGACTTCCGTGTCGATGCCAGACGACATTCGACTGTATGCCGAAGTAAGACTAGAGAAGCTCGCAGAAGCAGAGGTTGAATGGAAGAGGTATCGGACACAGGTTCAAGTAGCGAATGGTGCCATGACGACTGTGCATGGTCATGTGAACTCGGACATCACTTTCCGTGGTAAGACCCAAAACGTGCGTTTTTACGTGGTTCTTGGGCTTACACAGGCACTATATCTAGGAATAGACTTCTGTCGCCATGTTCTTTCCAGTCTAGATCAACAGCGTCTAGAAGCTACTAAACAGCTTTTCCCTTCTTTCGCCTCTTTAGGCCTGGGAATCACATCTTTGGTTACTCACAAGATTGAGGCGAATGACGCAGCGCCGATAAAATAACGCTTTTATCCGATTTCACCGGCAGTACAGAGTTTGATGGATGCTGAATTAGAGCGAATGCTATCCCTGGGTGTGATAGAGGAGAGCCAGAGTTCTTGGAGCTCTACAGTTGTACTAGTGCGGAAGCCTGGACAGGTTCGGCTTTGTTTTGACGCCAGGAAAGTCAACTCCGTTACGAAGAAGGACGCCTATCCGCTGCCGCAGATAGATGCGCTTCTGAGTCGACTTCCTCCGGCAAACTACATTACAAGCCCGGACCTGAAAGATGCATTCTGGTCGATGCCAGTAGACGCTGATTCCAGAGAGAAGACCGCTTTTACTGTGCCTGGTCAACCTCTCTATCAGTACACGGTGATGCCATTCGGCCTATCCAACGCTCCACAAACGATGTGCCGCCTCATGGATAAAGTCATTCCTTTCGATCTTCGTGAAAATATTCTCGTCTATCTGGACGATTTATTAATTCTGTTTTCAGACTTCGACACTCATCTCACGCTGCTATCCCGTGTAGCCCATTGTTTGAGGAAAGCTGGCCTCACTATCAACGTTGAGAAGAGTAAGTTTTGCATTAAGGAGACTAAATACTTGGGTTTTATAGTCGGGAAAGGAGGAATCAGGACTGACTCAGATATGTTCACAGCCATAGCTGACTATCCGTCAGTTAGAACTGTTCGGCAAGCCCGACGCCTACTACTTATGGCGAGGTGGTATAGACAGTTCATCCTGAACTATGCTGATTTAACTGCCTCCAGAACTGACACCTTGAAAAACCCTAGTCAGTTCAAGTGGACACCTGAAGCGCAGACGTCTCTGGAGATGCTAAAACAAAAACTTACCTGTTCTCCGTTGTTAGTGAGTCCAGATTTCACCAAGCCGTTCGTTATAAGTGCGATGCGAGCCAGCAAGTTATTGGTGGGGTGCTGATTCAACTAGATGACGATGGCCACGAGAAGCCAGTAGCCCACGTCTCGAAAAATTTGAAATCAGCACAAAGAAATTATACCGTCACAGAGCAGTAATGCCTAGCTGCAATCTTAAGTGTACAGAAGTTCCGGCCCTTCATAGAACTTATGCCGTTTACGATAGTGACTGATTATGCGAGCTTGAAATGGCTGATGTCTCAAAAGGACCTCAGCGGTAGACTTGCTCGGTGGAGTCTGAAGCTTCAGGGTTTCGACTTCACTATTGAGCACCGAAAAGAAAGCCTGAACGTCGTCCCTGATGCGCTGTAACGCATTCATTGCGACGGCCTGTCCACAAGCGAAGATCCTGACCCGGAAGTTGACCTTAGTTCGCCATATTTCAACTCGTTGGAATATGAGGAACTGAGGCATAAAGTTAAAACGACTTCTGGCAAACTACCAGATCTTTGCGTCAAGAATGGGTTCGTTTACATTCGGACTGTTCTAAGAACAGGCGATCCGATTCAGGAAGAAGAAGCTTGGAAGCTTTGGATTCCACGCGGACGGAATTTTGCTCAAAGCAACTTCCAACAGCAAACTAGTGCTAAACTGGGACGAAAATTTGTCAAGTGTCGGGTTAGAGCCAAGAAAGGAAACTCCTTATACCAGCTTGAAGATCTGCAGCGGAAACCCTTAGGAGTCTGACACGCCAAAGACATCAGGCAGTGATATCCAGTCTAGAAGCGTCATCTATCGACTGTCACGTTCATTCCTGGTAGCCCTAAAAAGGCATCCAGCCAGCTTCACTGGTAAGCTATAGGATATCGCGAAGCCCTCCTATTGCCCCGTCAATGGTGGGTGATATACCTGTTGGAATTCAATTTCATCAGCACACCTCTACCTCTTATGAGTAGATAACCTTTTTATAGTCCCTTCCGGATTGGCCTCATTAGGAGGATTTTTCCTTGTCTGTCCATCTACAACATTTCTTTAATCGGCAACGTTGGACATAGTAGTACTAAATCCAGATCCTGGTAGCCCTAAGAAGGCATCCAGCCAGCTTCACTGGTAAACTATAGGATATCGCGAAGCCTTCCTGTTGCCCCATCAATGGTGGCTATATCTGTTGGAATCCAATCCTGTATACGGCTGTTAGCAAGTTCGGAAATGAAATCAACAACGTCACCACTTCGACGACGCCTTGGGGACACACCCTTGAACAATCACCGGTCGGAGATCGGAGCGAGATGTTGTGCCGGGAAAGCTCAGCGATCAGTTGGTTAGGTTACTGATCGCGGGGCTTTCTCAGCGTCTCGGTGCGGGAGGGCAGAGAGGCATCGACTGGCCGGATTTTTTTGGGTTATCAGCTTGTCGATGCACCTATGATTTCCCACACGGATAATGATGTCGAGGTCTGGTCGAAGACTGACGGGACTTCAGGGATGTGTCCTCGATGCCTCATCAGTCAAACAAGGGCAACAGTCGTAATCGAGTCCGAGCAATGAGGAATGCTCATTGGGTCTTAGGTAGAGACACACATTGGGCGCCCGCAGCGATGAAGCCTATGTTTAAGACCGGCTAGCTCAATCGACCATTTTTCAGCGTTGTTTGAACCACGAGTGGTCTAGACCACTCTGCCCTGTTATGGTCGTAGCATATTGCATATAGCAATATGCTACACTGAGAAATACTGTAGCATGTATGCCGGCCTTTGGTTAAACCGGCTGCTGAGCACACCCAAAACTCGAGGAAGCTTAAAGAGAAACAGGAAAATATTTAAAAAAAAGTACGACGAAAACCTAAGAACAGTGATTGGTGAACGAAAATTGCAAAAGGTAACCGGGGATTAAAAAGAAAATTTCCCATGAAGATTGTGAAGGAGGTTTCATCGGACCACGAAGTTTAGCCAGCTGAAAGTATAGCCACAAAAAAAATTTTAAGGTATCGTACAATCATTTAATTAAGTCATGATGTGCGAAATGCTGGGAGATATATACTCCTGATGTTATGGTCGTAGCATATTACATATAGCAATATACTACATGACATACTGAAGCGTGTATGCCGGCTGCTGTCCATAGCAGAAATCTTGAACGCACCCCGACCGAGAGAGATGCGTTCCCTTGAGCTCGGTGTGACATGCGATAAGATAAGGAAGAAGCAGAACACTAAGTTTCCGTGTCACAACGCCATAGGTTGGCTACAAAAAAATTTCCGTGTCACATCGCCATAGGTTGGCTACAAAAAGTTGCCGTGTCCATCTGGTAAAATATACATCCTGTAAGTATAATTAAAATATCTTTCATTCCTCACACTAAATTGTCGCAATTCATAGAATTATATTTAATCTGCCTCCGTACGGCAGTCGAGTGCCGCAGTGCGATATCAATTTGTATCCATTGGAAAGGAAACCCGTAGGAATGTTAAGGAAGCAGTGTCGATGTTTGTTTCTGTTTTGTTTCTGGCTTCGAATTTTTTGAGTTTTCCGAGTTATTTTTATTTTTGTTGTGATCGTACACTAAAGTTAGTCTCTTCAGTGTTTGATATCAGCTAATTTGTTAAAGTTCACACGGGAAATTGCCTGCATTAAAGGTTTTAACCCTTTTCACCTGCTTCTGTCTGACAATTCTGTCAGACGTCGATTCCTGATCATCTTTTTCATCAACAATTCGAAATCTCTTCTAGAATTATATTTCAGAAAGGTAAAAAACTTTATTTCCTTCTTTCTGGGAGCATATACTCTGCTGAACCTCTTAATTTTTCTGAAAATCTTAAATTATATGTTTACCGGAGCGCTACATCACCTCACTGCCTGAGAGTTTGTGCTGACGCTGATTGATTGCACCAAGGCTGCTGACACCACTAACTGCTGTTTACACCTGTTTCACGGAGCACCTGCGGAGATTTAGCCTTGTGATTAGATTTATTTGTATGCCATCGCAGCCCCACTGGGCATTTGCATCAGTTCTCCTCTTCTTTTGGTATATTTTTTTTATTTTTATCCAAGTACACTTACCATTTCTAATTTCGGAGACACATTAGCTGTGATACAATCCCCAATTTATCCGGAAATCGAGGACACCATTTTTCGGAACAATCTTCCAATTGCTCCAACCTCTAGTAGTGACACAGGATTAGACACATTTATTTTGAATCAATTGCTCCAACCGCATTTGGTTGTGACTCAGGGTTTAATCACATTAATTTGAATTAATTACTCAAACCGCATTAACTTGAATCTATTCGGTAACCCAGGACACTGTTTTTGTTTTTGGGATTATTTCCTCACTACATAATGACTCGCTGTGGTTATGCTAATTGTTCCATCTCCGACAACAGCTCTTCCCTGATTGATTGTTGTGGATTGTGTGGCAGATCGTTCCATCCATCCTGTGTTGGACTCTCCAATTTCGGTCGTTTATCCATAAAGTCTGTTCAGGAGATTACCAACGCTTTCTCCTTTTATTGTACTGAGTGCAAGGAAATTACCCTTCCACATGTATTGCTTGCCATCAAATGTAACAATGATCAATTGAAGGACTTGGCCAGCAACTCTGACAATCTGTGCAGTCACCTTAGTTCTATTAGATCTACACAAACTGAGCTGGCCTCAAATGTTGCATCCATGCTGTCTGCTTTTGACGTTCTGTCTTCTAAAGCTGAGTTGATTCCTTCCGTCGCTGCCAAGGTAAACAACATTGACGCCCTCGGTAAGAAGCTTGAAGGCATTGAGATCAAACTTGACTTCCTCAGCAATAAACTCAAGAGCAGCTCTTCACAAAATGCGCAAACTCTTGACGAGAAGATATGCAAGCTCTTCGATTCCCTCGCGTGCAAATTCATGGATTGTGCTACACATTCGAAACATTATGAGGTGATCTCATCGTCATTAAATGATCATCTGTCGGATTTAAAAACATACATCAACGATATTCCACATTCGATTGAAAACATCGTTCAGGATACAGCTTCTAAATCCGAGTACAATTCCATTCTTGTAAAGCTTGCTGATGAGGTATCTGTTGCAAAAATTTTAATTGGGGACATAGCTGATGAAATAAAGGTGCGGCCCGCTACCCAATATAATCTACCGCCTCCCACCACTTGCTGCTCTGATTTACGCAGTGAACTCAATGCAGTGCTTACTCCAAATAATGGGTCTATTGGTAACTCGCCGGTTTCGCCCCTTAACGATATCATTGTGCTTAATGATAATTCGCCATCTACCTCTCTTAATAATGTCAATGTTAATAATGCTCTAACTAAAAATGCTGAATTGTTAAAGAATACAGCCTCCGATATAAGGACTTCTGCTCCAAATAGAGGAACTGATGTGCCACCTATCCTACCTGCTTCTAAGCCTCGTCGCAAGCGCCAGTCGCGCCATGGAAAGCGACCTAATTTGCACCTTTCCGCTACCAATATCAGTCCGAGTACCTCGACTGATGTCGCCTCAGGAAACGCTGTGCGTCAATTCTCGCTTGCACCTGCATCTAATTCTGCATCCTCGTTTGGAAGTGTTATTGGTCCCTCTTTGAGAACAGTACCAAAACCTTCAAGTATTTTCGTCACCCGTTTCTCTCCTGAAACGTTGTGTGAGGACATATTGACATATCTAAGGTCCAGAAATGTTGCAGCGGAGAGTATTTCGTGTCGTAAGATTAGTAAATCCTCTAAACCGGTTGCATCCTTTGTCCTAACTGTTTCAGCGGATCTGCGGGACCGGTTATTGGATCCCTTATTTTGGCCCTCCGGAGCCTTTACTAAATTATTTGTGCCTTCTGAGTGCCATCCCAGAAATACATCCAAGACAAGCAACGTTGTTCCAAAAAACTGAAGTCGATTTCCCTTTACTATCAAAATGTAAGGGGGATTCGGACAAAAACTGTTAATATCTTTAAATCCTCTACTGCAACTTGTTTTGATATAGTTTCTTTCACTGAAACTTGGTTGCATCATGGCTTTCGCGATGCCGAAATCTTAGACAATTCTTACCAAATTTTTAGGAAAGATAGATATGTTGACTCTGAAGCTCGCGGAGGTGGCGTACTCCTCGCATGTAAAAACCATTTCAATTGCACCCAAATTGTGGTTCCCAGTTTTTCCAACTCTCTTGACACCGAACTTATAGTTCTTAAGCTGTCTCTCTTAAGACACGACTTATACATACTTTGTTGTTATATTCCTCCAGATTGTATAAATATTGTTGATGACAAAGGTCAAAATTTATACGACCTGCTCATTTCAACTTCTAATTTTATCCATGGTAAGATGGAGCCTCTTGACGAATTACTACTTATTGGTGACTTTAACTTACCCAATATACAATGGGTATTAAACGATGATAACGAAGACTATCTCCCACTTAATAACCTGACAATAAGAGAATCACTCTTTCTGGACACTATTTCATCTCTTGGTCTCAGTCAAATCAGTAATGTTAAGAATGACATGGGTAGGCAGTTAGATCTGGTATTTTCTACTGACACGGGTAACTTATTAGTTGAACCTAGCCCAGTTATAATGTCCACTCTTGACAATTATCACCCCCCACTACTAATTACATATTGCTATGAAACTGAAAACTTTACAAATTGTGACGAAACAGAATACTTTTTCAATTTTAGAAAGGCTAACTTTTCGGAACTTTCCAGTACACTTACATCTATTGACTTTAACACATTACTGGCTAGCAATAATGTTGACGAAGACGTTTCTAAATTCTATATAATTCTTTTCGATTTGTTTTCCTCTCACGTTCCCCGCGAGCGTCAGCGGCTCTCTAAAACGTGCCCACCATGGTTCAATAAAGAACTGAAGCGTCTAAAAATTAAAAAGAATAAATTGTGGAAAAGTTATATGAGGGACAAGGACATTATAAGTCACAACAACTTCCTCACATCATATAATGAGTTCAAAGATCTTTCCTCTTCACTCTATGACGAGTATATTCAAAGTATGCGTGCGAAATTATTTAGTGACCCACGTAACTTCTTTAAGTTTATTAACATGAAGAAAAAAACGGACAAATACCCCAATACCATGAGGTACAAGGATTCTGCTAGTGATGATTCATCTGAGATTTGCGATATGTTTGCTTCTTTTTTTGACAATGCCTTTGTCTCGTCAAATTTTCAACCTCAAAGTAGCAACTTCAGTCATATGAACGACTCTCATAACGTTTCATTCACTATCCCTCCAATTTCAGAAGAGAATATACTTGATCATATTAATAGGCTTCCAAATGACTTTACAACGGGTCCTGATGGGATCCCTCCAGCCTTTTTTAAGTCATGTTGCCTCTCCCTGGCAACCCCACTGAGAATTATTTTCCAAAAATCGCTCGATAGTGGTTGTTTTCCTCAGCTATGGAAAAATTCTTTTATCATACCTGTCTACAAAAAAGGCAGTAAAAAAGAAATCTCTAACTATAGGCCTATTGCAAAATTATCTTGCATGCCCAAGTTATTTGAATCTATCATCTACTCTCCGTTATCAATAATCTGCAAGAATTTGCTCTGTTCAAACCAACATGGGTTTGTTTTGGGTCGGTCTACAACCACTAACTTATTGGAATTTGTCTCTGATACCATTCACGGGTTTGTAAAAGGCAACCAGACAGATTGTATTTACACAGACTTTAGTAAAGCTTTCGACAAACTATCTCACTCCGTGATACTGTTCAAAATGGAAAAGTATGGGTTTCCCACAACGTTCCTAAAATGGACGGAGTCATATCTAGATAACAGAACATACCAAATCTATTTCCGCCATTCCATTTCTAGAGTCTTGAAAGCTTCGTCTGGCGTACCTCAAGGGAGTCATTTGGGCCCGTTGCTATTTATTCTATCTATTGACGACATTGTCTCCGTAGTGAAGCACTGCAAAGTCTTAATATATGCTGATGACATTAAACTTTTCGCTCAGATTAAATCTTTTAATGATTGTCAACTGATACAGGATGACCTCCACAAATTTTATGATTGGTGCAAAAACAATAATTTGGTACTCAATATCGACAAATGTGAGGTGATGACTTTCCACAGGAATCTGAATCCTATCTCTTATGTCTATGGGTTCTCGGCTTCCTCGATTCGCCGCGTTAATTCTGTCTGTGACTTAGGTGTCAAATGTGACCATAGATTGAATTTTAACTCTCACATAAGCCACATGGTATCTAAGAGTAGTTCTATGCTGGGCTTTATAAAACGTTGGTCCCGAGAGTTCTCGAATCCCTCCATAACATTACGTTTATATACTTGTTTTGTGAGACCACTTCTTGAATACGCTAGCCAGGTCTGGTCGCCTTTTTACAGTACACACATCATCCGTATCGAGTCTGTTCAGCGAAACTTCCTGCGCTTTGCTCTTAGGGACCTACCCTGGAATAACTCATTGATTCTTCCACCCTATGAGGATCGCTTGCAGCTCTTGAATATGCACTCGCTTGAGAAACGTCGCATGGTTGCCGATGTAATTTTTGTTCACCAACTCTTAAACGCGAATGCTGATTCCCCGTTATTACTTGACAAAATCTCTTTCCGTGATAATAGGCACAATTTGAGAAGGCTACCTCTGTTGCATGTCAACTCCTCAAGGTCTAACTTTGGCATGTATGAACCTATTAATCGCATGTGCATTAATGTTAATAATTTGGCTGAGTATTTTGTTGTTGACGACTCTAAGCATGTCTTAAAAAAACGTCTATATAATATTTAATCTTTTGTTAAATTTATTTTAATTTTTTAACTTTTTGTTCTATGTCGCATTGCATGACATTTCATCTGGTGTTTGGTCTATGTTTAGGGTAACATACTAATACTAACACCGACTAAGTGATGAAACGCATGTATTGTTGAGACGTTTATTTATTAAACGTGTCCATGCAGCGAGCTTGTGTTAAGCTGGTTCTGATAGTCAAAAATTAAATTGCATACAGCTTCCATAATCTTAACTGTCTATCAAGAGGTTTTGTTATACCACAAATAACCAAGTAAAATTCGAGAGGGAGAAAAAAAAATATACCACCGCAGGTCGGAAACGGGAACACCAAGGCCATTAGTCCCCCCCCCCCAAATAAAGACACCAGTATAATGCAAAACACGCGTTTAAGCAGGAAGTGCATCTGCGCATATGCCTACATCTATAAAACAGTGTTAAATACAAATGCATTTAGCGACATTACTTGCATATCCATACGAAAATTGGTATAACACAGTATACCTTGGCGGGAGATGCTCCAAAGGGGCTCGGAAAGAGTTAAAAGATACAGTTTAAAACAACAAAGGCAAAAAGTCTATCGCAATAATGAAATAGTTACGAGTACTAGTATCGTTTTGCTGTACATCGAAACAGAAGCTTTATACATAGCTTGTACTTGTAGCGCTTTAGTACGCATTTCACCTTCTTTCTTTAGTAAAACGTTAACCTGTTCGGAGATTGTCTGTCCATTGTACGAAAACAGAGTTCGTTCATGTGTCACGTAAGGGTGTTTGGCAACTAATAGTGCCGCCGGCCAACTTTACTCTAATTCAAAAGAAAATTGTGGTCGAGCCTACCGAGAGAGCAAGTCGAAGCCTTTGACTTTAATTTCATTCTTTTAATAGATACGGGATGCTGAAGCGCTTCATCATGCCGTGGAGTTTAACCGTGAGTATTCTTTATCTATATTACACATTTTTTTGACATACGTACGAGCTTTGGGCTTCTTGAGAGACTGGCATATGTAGACAACTTTGATTTAATGATATTTTTCATGTACATATAAATTTTGATTTCATGATAGACCTACATGTATATACATAGCTTTAATTTAATGATATACTCGCTTAGATACATATACGTGCCTTTGAATTAATGATATTTTCGATTTACTATGATAGTTAGACGTATATATGTCTTTGATTTATTGATATTTTTTTCATATATTTATATATTTTCAATTTAACACTATACTTGCATATATATATAACTAATTTAATAATATACTTGCATATATATAGTTATAATTTCATGGTATACTTACCTATATACCTATATATGTACATTGGAATCATGACCTTTTTGATTTAATGCTTTCTATACATCTACATAGCTATAGTTAATTTAATGATATCTTTGCATCTATTTACCTTGAAATGATGAGATTTTTTTTATTTGACAATCTCTGTACATATATATGTAGGATTCTGATTTAATGCTTTCTATACATCTAGCTATAGTTAATTTAATGATATCGTTGCATATATTTACCTTGAAATGATGAGATTTTTTTTATTTGACAATCTCTGTACATATATATGAAGGATTCTGATTTAATGCTTATTATACATCTAGCTATAGACAATGTAATGCGATCTTTGCATATACTTACCTTGAAATGATGAGATTTTTTTTGTGGGTCTATTACTCTACAATTATAACGTAAATATGAAATTTTGAAAGTTTTAATTCTTCCTTCACTATCCGAGGGCCCTCTTACACAGAATGAAGGTCGTCTAGGCTCGCCTAGTCTCTCTCTCTCTCTTTTGCAGGTCAATTCGGGACTCTGAAGATAACTGCCCTCGGAGTCGCATGAGTGGTTGGGGCATGCAGGAAGGCAAAACATCTGCGCCTTCAATCATATGCAGGTAAGTGACGTAAGGGTCCCTTCAGGACCGAGAGTGTGCCGATTTTGTGTTGACAAACAAGAAATTTTTTTGCTTATGGCTGACGGCAGCGGCAGGTTTTTTTGTGGAACCTCCCCACACTCTCCGCCAATAGCTGAGGCGAACTAGCGTGCTGCCCTACAGTCAACGCTGTTCGTCAAGTGATCTGTCAGCTCATGCTGGCAGTCGGGACTTTACGTCCCAAAGCAACTCACTCACCATACTTCCATAACAAAAATGGCGCCCAACGTGGGGCCACCTCAGTCAACTTCGGTGTTCGAATGTGTTTGACACTGGGGACTGAGACTACTTGAGATATGGACATTTGGCTTGTAGCTAAATCGTCTGACTCGGTAGTCTCATATCTAGTGGAGAATACATGTGAACCTGAGGTTTGACTGTTTTGTTAATAGGAATTTTTTGTAATGTAAAGTAAAGTTAAAGTTTTTATTAAAGTTTTGAAAGTTTTGAAAGTAGAGTAACGTTTTGAGATTTTGATATTTTTTGATTTGGATGATTAAAGTAGAGTAACGTTTTTGGAAGTTTTGAATTGAAATTCGACCCTAGATTTTACTTTGGTCCAGCCTCGAGTCTGAACAATTGTCTAGTTTTGAAAGTTTTTGTGAATTTTTTTTTGTAAATGATCTTTCCCGCTGGCCTTCTGCCATGGAAATGGTGAGTGGCCTCACGAAAATTTTTGTGTGAGCTCTTGTGGAGACGTGTCTCTGTTGGCCAACTGGCTCGACAGAGTTATGAATCTGCGAGACGACTTTTTGGCTTCTAGCTAATTAGTTGACCTGACTCATGACTCTGCCCGGCTAGCGAACTAGCTGGACATGATAATCCGGTGAAAGAGGAGGGAAAGAGTCATCAGAGGATGGGAGTGATGCTGGAGACCTTCAGTAATCAGGGGTTGGCATACTGCTAACTGCCTTGCTGAAGAATCTCTAGTAGCATTCTCAGTCTTTGGCACCTCCAACTTTACTCTTCTCAGATTTCTGCGAGAACTCAGACTTTTTCAAAGCGCACACTCACGTCACTTGCTGGTATAATTTTCTGACCTGTAAGGAGAGAGAGCGACCTGGAGACCTCTTATGTTGAGAGTTAGCTTCGGGAAGTGAAGGAGAAATCATATTTCGATCATAAATTTTTGAAACGCTGAATTGAACGGTTAGGAAGGAAATTTTTATCCAAGGAGCGTGCTAACGTTTCCGAACTTTGGATTTTTTGTATTTATATTGTATCGAGTCGAGAGGACTTTGCTAACTTCCCGAATCTTTGATTTTGTTTGCACTTTATTGAAAACTTCTTCGAACGTTTGGGAAGAAATTTTTCTGAATTTTAGTATATCGTCCCAAACTCCAACTTAAATTAGTTTCGTCATCCTCACATAGTGAAGAGCCTGTTATGTCTTCCGAATTTTCAAATTCTTTGAATTTTTTTGATATCTAGTCCAAACCCTTGGTTTGAAAATCTTTTCGTTTGATTTACGACTGATTGTACAATGGCTACGCCGCGAACACCACCGCGAGCAACTGGTGTACCGGTACCGTTGCCAGACCAGTGCTCCATCTGTCAGGAGGGCGAATGGTCAGGACCGAGGAAGCCAGTGAAGACAGTTTGTGGACATATGTTCCACAAGGTGTATCTGAAAGCGTGGATTGGGCAGCAGTCAAACTGCCCTAACTGCAGGTTCCATTTCACTCAGTATGATTTTACTGAGTATACAGGCGCTATCCGGAAACGACGAGGCCCGGAGAATCTGTCAGTCACGACCCATTGCCTCCCATGCCGTCACTAGAGTTACCACCTTTGACAGTTCCACCTCCTAATCGACGCTCTATATCACCTGGAATGCCAGATATACATTCCATGACCTTCTGGCAGTGGACATACCTCAGCAGCTACGGATGCTTTGATAGCAGGCTTGCGCATTCAAATACAGGACTTGGTTCGAGAAGGCCTCAATCTGAGCTTGAATGCATTACGAACGGAATTGGCAAGTAGTGTCCGACAGCAAATAGCAGCTGCACTGCCACCAATCAATTTTCCACGGCCACCTCCTACTATGGGTGATCCCATACCACCACCAGAGTTTCACGACGAGCCTTCGGCTTTTGGTCAGCCTAGACCAAATTATAACCACCCTCCACCAGCTTCATTTCATCGTATCCCGGCGAGTGTAGGACAGCGACTATCAGGCAGTGCTATCAGAAGATGGAACCTGACATACAACGGAAATAACCTCGAGCTTTCCGTAGATGAATTTATTTTTCGAGTCGAAGCGCTCACGCACTCCGCTCTAGAAGGAGATTTTGATCTCCTTGTTAGGAACATGCTCATGATATTGACGGTACCGGTCGATATTAAGACATAATCCCCTTCCAACTTGGGAATTTGTCAAGACTGGTTTGTCAATTAAATGGGGAGTGCCCAAGGACGATTTAAAAATCCGCTTGCAGCTGATGTCGCGAAAGCAGAAGTCTGGTGAACTATTTGCCATGTACCACCATCATCTAGTGTTGTTGCGTGATCAGCTGCAGAGCGCCATGCCAGACCAAGAATTATTGGAAATCGTCAAATCTAACTTACTGCCTGAGATTCAGGAGAAGATATGCCTACATTCCACCGATACGATAGGACAGTTAAGATCGCTCGTTATTCGAATTCAAACCACGCAGCTATGAATTGCGACAGCTGGTAGTTGGAACCCTTACCGGAACCAACGAGTGCACGAGATTGACAGCTTCCAGACTTTAAACCCCGAACTGGCAATAGCAGCAGGCAGTGACACTAGCTTAAGCGACGTGTCAGCTATTTCGACCAGACACCCAGTAGTGTGCTGGAATTGTGATCAGCCAGGTCACTACTACCACGACTGCCTGCAAGTAAGACAGCAAGTGTTCTGATACGGGTGTGGGCGCAAGAACATTTTTAAGCCCAACTGCGGACACTGTGCGCAGAAAAACGAGAGACGGGTCGGGAATACCACCACCTCTTTCCGACCAGTGTCGACGTCGCGAGCAAGAATTGCAACGAACCCTCCAGCTCAAGCCTTGAACAAGGAGGAAGGTCCGCTCCATTAGCAGACAATAACGACGAATCCCTGAATTGTCCACTGATATCATTCAGTGATTCTGATGATATCAGCAAAACCCCTGATAGTAAGAACGTTTCATTGATAGAGACGGAGAACTTGATAGACTTCTCCGCAGATCTTCAGGCTCCCATTTCCACTTCTGGAGTGCCCATGACATTGTTAGACACTTCTTTGGAAGAGTCGTTGATTTTCGATAACCCGTTAAGACCGACAGCACTCATAGCTGACAAAGTTACTGAGCAGGAGTTTTGGCCTCTTGCCATTACTATTTTAAAACGGCCACCAAGCACTGTTATGACGAGTGGGCGTGAGCTAATTTTACATCCGCTGACGCCGTATCATACGCGTCTGCAGAAATATAAAGCAGCAAGAGAACGAATCTTCTCCTCAGTAGCGGAGTTAGCTGAAATAGTGTTCCCTGACTTGGATATGAGACCAAGAAATAAAAGATCTACCGTTCGTTGGCGGGAATACTGTCGGCGGATGAGACGGGAAAGAAAAAAACTGACACATATTTCCGTGCCGATGCCAGACGACATTCGACCGTACGCCGAAGTAAAGCTGCTCGGGCGAACTGAGCCTGGATTACTTGATAGTGGTGCCACTATCAGTATTCTAGGCCAGGGATCTCTAGAGAAGCTCGCGGAAGCAAAGGTTGAATGGAAGAGCTATCGGACACAGGTTCAAGTAGCGAACGGTGCCATGACGACTGTCCATGGTCGTGTGGACTTGGATATCACTTTCCCAAAACGTGCGTTTTTACGTGGTTCCTGGGCTCACACAAGCACTATATCTAGGAATAGACTTCTGGCGTCTATTTGGGTTGGCTCCATATTTCCTGGGTATAGTTGCAAAAGTGAATCCGAGTCCAGCGGCTACCTCTGACACGGATTGCCATTTTCTTTCTAGTCTTGATCAACAAGGCTTAGAAGCCACAAAACAGCTTTTCCCCTCTTTCACCTCTTTGGACCTGGGAAAAACATCTTTGGTCTCTCACAAGATTGAAACGAATGACGCAGCTCCGATAAAACAACGCTTTTATCCGATATCGCCGGCAGTACAAAGTTTGATGGATGCCGAATTAGAGCGAATGCTATCACTGGGTGTGATAGAGGAGAGCCAGAGTCCTTGGAGCTCTCCAGTTGTTCTTGTGAGGAAGCCTGGGAAGGTCCGGCTTTGTTTTGACGCCAGGAAGGTCAACTCTGTTACGAAGAAGGATGCCTATCCGCTACCGCAGATAGACGCACTTCTGAGTCGACTTCCTCCGGCAAACTACATTACGAGCCTGGACCTGAAAGACGACTTCTGGCAGATCCCACTAGACGCTGATTCAAGAGAGAAGACCGGTATTACAGTACCTGGTCATCCTCTCTATCAGTACACGGTGATGCCATTCGGCCTATGCAATGCTCCACAAACGATGTGCCGCCTCATGGATAAAGTCATTCCTTTTCATCTTCGTGAGAACGTTCTCGTCTATCTAGACGATTTATTAATTCTGTCATCAGAATATGACTCGCATGTCACGTTACTATCCCGTGTAGCGGTTTGTTTGAGGGGAGCTGGCCTCACTATCAACGTTGAGAAGAGCAAGTTTTGCATCAAGGAGACCAAATACTTGGGTTTCATAGTCGGGAAAGGAGGAATTAGGACTGCTCCAGACAAGATCTCAGCTATAGTTGACTATCCGTCACCTAAAACTGTTCGGCAAGCCCGACGCCTACTAGGTATCGCGGGATGGTATAGACGGTTCATCCCGAACTATGATGACACAGACACTTTGAAAAACCCCAGTCAGTTCAAGTGGACATCCGAAGCTCAGACGTCTCTGGAGATGCTAAAACAAAAAATTACCTCTGCTCCGTTGTGAGTGAGTCCAGACTTCACCAAGCAGTTCGTTATCCAGTGCGATGCGAGCCAACAAGGTATTGGTGGGGTGCTGATTCAACTAGATGACGATGGCCACAAGAAACCAATAGCCTACGTCTTGAAGAAGTTGAACTCAGCACAAAGAAATTATACCGTCCCAGAGCAGGAATACCTAGCTGCAATCTTAAGTGTACAGAAGCTGCGGCCCTTCATTGAACTCATGTCGTTTAAGATAGTGACTGATCATGCGAGCTTGAAATGGCTGATGTCTCAAAAGGACCTCAGCGGTAGACTTGCTCGGTGGAGTTTGAAGCTTCAGGATTTCGACTTAACTATTGAGCACCGAAAAGGAAGCCTGAACGTCGTCCCTGATGAGCAGTCATGCATCCATTGTGACAGCCTGTCCACCAACGAAGATCCTGACTCGGAAGTTGACCTTAGTTCGCCATGTTTCAACTCGTTGGAATATGAAGAGCTGAGGCATAAGGTTAAAACGACTTCTGGTAAACTACCAGCTGTATTTTCTAGGTCCATATCATCGGTCAGTGAAAGGAAACGTCTGCATTCTTATAGTTCTTGACCACTTTTAAAAATTTCCAATTCTCAAACCGATGAGAAAAGCATCTACACACAATGTGTGCCAATTCATTGAGACGGAAGTGTTCCACGTTTTCGGAGTCCCGGAAACGATAGTCTCTGACAATGGAGTCCAGTTTTGCTCGACTCAATTCACCAGATTACTGGATAAGTATGGGGTGAAGCACTTGAGAACGGCAGTTTACTCGCCGCAAGCAAACGCCTCAGAGCGAGTAAACCGGTCTCTATTGTCAGGGATTAGGCCCTATATCCGGAAGGAACATACGAAATGGGATGAGAAACTGAGCCAAATAGCTAATTCCCTCAGGAGCTCTTTCCATCAAGCTACTGGTTTCTCTCCCTATCGAACACTCTTCGGTCAACAAATGATTGAACATGGCAGCTCCTATTCCATCTTGAGGAGCCTTGGGACTCTTGGTGAACCGTTGAGAGTAGATGCTGAAGACAAAATGAGATTGATCCGTGCGAGAATGCAGGAGAACTTACACCATGCGTTCGAACAGGGTTCACGAGCCGATAATCTCAGGGCCAAGCCTGTTGATTTCAAAGTGGGTCAAGAGGTACTTAGACGGAATTTTGCCCAAAGCAACTTCCAACAGCAGACTAGTGCTAAACTGGGACGAAAATTTGTCAAGTGTCGGGTTCGAGTCAAGAAAGAAACTCCCTATACGAGCTTGAAGATCGGCAGGGGGAATTGCTAGGAGCCTATCACGCCAAAGACATCAGGCAGTGATATCCAGTCTCAAAGCGTCATCTATCGACTGTCTCGTTTATTCCTGGTAGCCCTAAGAAGGCATCCAGCCAGGTTCACTGGTAAACTATAGGATATCGCGAAGCCCTCCTATTGCCCCGTCAATGTCAGCATGTCACTACTTCGACGACGCCTTGGAGACACACCCTTGAACAGTCACCGGTCGGAGATCAGAGGAGATGTTGTGCTGGGAAAGCTTAGCGATCAGTTCTTTAGGTTACTGATCGTGGGGCTTCCTCAGCATCTCGGTGAGGGAGGGCGAAGAGACATCGACCGGCTGGATTTTTTGGGTTACCAGCTTGCCAATGTAACTTTGGCTTCCCACACTGAGAAGGATGTCGAGGTCTGATCAAAGACTGACGAGACTTCAGGGATGTGTCCTCGATGCGTCATCGGTCAAGTAGAGCAATAGTCATAGTCGAGCACGAGTGATGAGGAATACGCATTGGGTCGTGGGTCGAGACACACATTGGGCGCCCGCAGCGATGAGGCCTATGTTTAAGACTTGTAGCTCAGTCGACCATTTTTCAGCGTTGTCTGAACCATGGGTGGCGCAGACCACTCTGCCCTGTTATGGTCGTAGCATATTGCATATAGCAATATGCTACATGAGATACTGAAGCGTGTATGACGGCTGCTGTCCATAGCAGAAAACTTGAACTTTACTTTAATTCAAAAGAAAATTGTGGTCGAGCCTACCGAGAGAGCAAGTCGAAGCCCTTGACTTTAATTTCATTGTTTTAATAGATACGGGATGCTGAAGCGCTTCATCATGCCGTGAAGTTTAACCGTGAGTATTCCTTATCTATATTACACATTTTTTGACATACGTACGAGCTTTGGGCTTCTTGAGAGACTGCCATATGTAGACAACTTTGATTTAATGATATTTTTCATGTACATATAAATTTTGATTTCATGATAGACCTACATGTATATACATAGCTTTAATTTAATGATATACTCGCCTAGATACATATACGTGCCTTTGAATTAATGATATTCTCGATTTACTATGATAGTTAGACGTATATATGTCTTGGATTTATTTATATTTTTTTCATGTATTTATATATTTTCAATTTAAAACTATACTTGCATATATATATAACTAATTTAATAATATACTTGCATATATATAGTTATAATTTCATGGTATACTTACCTATATACCTATATATGTACATTGGAATCATGACCTTTTTGATTTAATGCTTTCTATACATTTAGCTATAGTTAATTTAATGATATCGTTGCATATATTTACCTTGAAATGATGAGATTTTTCTTATTTGACAATCTCTGTCCATATATATGAAGGATTCTGATTTAATGCTTATTATACATCTAGCTATAGACAATGTAATGCGATCTTTGCATATACTTACCTTGAAATGATGAGATTTTTTTTGTGGGTCTATTACTCTACAATTATAACCTAAATATGAAATTTTGAAAGTTTTAATTCTTCCTTCACTATCCGAGGGCCCTCTTACACAGGATGAAGGTCGTCTAGGCTCGCCTAGTCTCTCTCTCTCTCTTTTGCAGGTCAATTCGGGACTCTGAAGATGACTGCTCTCGGAGTCGCATGGGTGGTTGGGGCATGCAGGATGGCAAAACACCTGCGCCTTCAATCATATGCAGGTAAGTGACGTAAGGGTCTCTTCTGGACCGAGAGTGTGCCGATTTTGTGATGATAGGCACCAAATTTTTTTGCTTATGGCTGACAGCAGCGGCAGATTTTTTTTTTGTGGAACCTCCCCACACTCTCCGCCAATAGCTGAGGCGAACTAGCGTGCCGCCCTGCAGTCAACGCTGTCCGTCAAGTGATCTGTCAGCTCATGCTGGCAGTCGGGACTTTACGTCCCAAAGCAACTCACTCATCATACTTCCATAACACTGAGCAGATACAGTTTGTCGTATCCGACGTCTACCCACCGGGAATGACTCCACACTTAAAAGAAAACGATTTTGTACATGATGTTCTTCAATAAAAATGCCAATGTGGTACAGAATTCAATTGGCAACGCTAACAAACAAATAGAATTAGAAAGACGCCTGATAAATGCAGCAGCTTCAAAGCACGCTCGATGACAACGAGTAAAATATTTACCAAAACGGTAATAAACGAATATTTCATTATTTAGGAAAGAGAAAAGTCCAATATATAAAATAGACAAAAGAAAAAAACAACAAAAAAATTTAGAAATCAGGAACTAAAAATGAATTGCGTAAAAATTTCAGGATGGATTTGTCCCCAAAAGAATTCGATTTTTCCACCACTATTTGGTATTTTTTCAAGCAGTATTTATTTCGATAACTCCAGTCGGAAAGACATACATACAGACATACAAGCGTATGTTGTACTATATCGCGAAAAAGTTCCATCCTTTGCACTGGCAAATATATATGAATGTTGTTAATTTTTTATTGATTTTTATATTTTCTTTCTTCAATTTCTAAAATGTCGTCACGAGCCTTATTACGTACATAATTAAATAATCAATTGAATTGAGAATTTTTGTTCAATCTATTGCGGGATTGTTATATTTTATTTTTCGTTAATAAGTACATATGCAAACTAATAGTTAGCGATTAACTTGTTAGGTAACTTATTCCAGAATTTTTTTTACTTTTCTTGTAAAATTCAGTATTATCGCATTGTCCTGTAACGTAATTACAATAGAAACTATAAACTATAAAAAAATTAAGAAATAACGTTCATGGCTCCATTGAATCATCATTATTATTAAGTTTTGACAGGAAATCATCACTGAATTACTATTACCCTTAGATGTTGACAGAAAATTCTTGTCAGTTTATTATTATTACCAGATTTTGACAGAAAATTATTATTACCTTGTTGTAAGGAAAATCTCGACAACTTAAAATTTTTTGTTTTGTTAGATTTTCTATTTACAGGAACGCAGTTACCATCCAGGGAGGGAATTGCTTCATTTAATGAAAGTAATAGCACTAGGAATTTTTGGTACCAAAGGTAATTAAAGAAAAAAAGAGAAAAAGAAGACTGTCGGGGATTTTCTCAAAAGCGTTCTTTAGTAGGTTTCTTTGTAGTGCGGTAAAATTGGTTTTGTCATAACTTTTACTCTCTCTCTAGCCAGTTTGAAAAGGCTTACTAGAAAATATAATAAGTTATTGCCTTGTATAACGATTAGAACTATTAGAATGCTACGGGGGTTAAATTAAGGTTTAACAAACATTGTTACTTTTAATATGAATCCCGACTGCCCACGATAAGTGCAGTGATCTGGAATGAATAAAACCTTACTTTTTATAACGTAATGACTCGCTAAAGTTTTTTTGTTTTCACCCTTCACTTTCCTGGAGCCCTCTCACATGAAGGTCGTCTAGGGCCGCTCAAGTCTCTTTACAGGTCAACAAGGGACTCTGAAAAATCTTGCCCTCAGAGTCAGATGGGTGGCTGGGGCATGCAAGGAAGGGATAACATCTGCGCCTTCGATGTGAATATTGGTAAGTGACGTAAAGGTTCCTTCAGAACCGAATGTGTGCCGGCGTTTTCTTTTAGTTTGTAGGCACGAAATTTTTTTGATTATGGCGGACGACAGCGGCAGGCTTTTCGTGGAACCTCCCCACACTCTCCGCCAATAGCTGAGGCGAGCTAGCGTGCCGCCCTGCAGTCAACGCTGTCCGTCGAGTGATCTGTCAGCTCATGCTGGCAGTCTGCACTTCACGTCCAAGCCAATCTCTCAACATACTACCATAACAGAATCTTTGGCAATAAGTTTGGCAAAGGGTTTTGTAATTGATCACGTGGCTGTATTAATGTCTGGTGATATGTAGCAAATTATTTATCAGGGCACTTCTGCAATTGGGATAGTTTGTTTGCTGACCTATCCAGATCTGTAGATATGCTTTGTTAATCCCACGTCCAGAAATGGTAGTTAATGGCTTCCTCTTAACAGACCAGTCTTCGTCTTGACACTGGTTTGGCATCTGGACAGGAACATCGATAGTAGGTGGTGTTCGTATGGTAGCCATTATGCAAAAATTATCAGCTTCACGAGAAACAATAAGAGTGTGATTGTATCTATAAATGTTTAAAATCTGAGAAGTTGGAGTGTGTACAGAAACCTGTTTTAATCCAGAAAAGAAAAGCAGGTATTAACAAGGCCAGAATCAGAACAACACAAGTGACCAATTCGAAAAGTCAAAAGTTTTCATGAACTGAAGGTTGATGCTTAAACTAAAGGTCGTCGGATAACCTCAGTATTTTTATAGTCTCCTTTTTAAAATAATCGTAATAGTATAGGCACGCTCTAACCTAGTTAGTAGCTAACGTGGAGTAGTAGACAAGGTCGAGGAATTTAAAAATCTATTCCACGTGAACCACTTGAAAATTAGAGGCTTAAAACTGAACTCACTTCGTTTAAAAAGCAAAAACTTCGTCCCATTATAAAAGGTCGACGCTCGAGATACTGAAGGATATGGTCTAAGCAAAGACAATCGCGAACGTATTATTTTTCAAAACTGTAGTCTAAGTGCTTTGCACTATTTAAAAAAAACTCAAAGTTCAAAACATCAAGAGCCAATTCCCAAAGACAAAGATCTTCCAGATCCACTCTCTGAATCAGGTCATAAATGTGTCAGGTAATTAATGTGAATGAGTGCATAAAAAAAAAACTTGAACTTCTCAAGGAAGTCTTAGAAAAGTCGGGTTGGAGCTGTCAAAGACTGAAAATGCTACTAGAGATTCTTCAGCCAGGCAGTTGGCAGTATGCGAGCTCCTGATTACTGAAGGTCTTTAGCATCATTTCCATCTCTAACAACTCTTTCCTTTCTCTTCTGCCGATCGGAATATCCAATTAACCTTCCAGTTGGGAAAAGCCATGAATCTGGTCAACTAGTTAGTTAAAAGTCAAAAAGTCACCTCACAGACTCATGACTCTGTCCAGCCAGATGGTCAGCAAAGACATGCCTTCATGAGAACTTCAAACAGAAAATTATTCCATGAGGCCACCTGCCATTTCCATGGCTGAAGGCCAGCGGGAAATATAAATATCAACAAAAGCAAAAACTAGATACACTCAAGACTTGAGGCTTGCCCAAAGTGAAACCTGAAGTCAAACTTCAGATCAACACATCAAAACACCAATATTGAAAACATAAAACTTTACTCGAAATGAAAAATCTCAAATCTTAAAATGAAATTCAAAAACTTTAACTTTACACAAAACTTGAAACTCTAAAATCTTCAATTGCCAAAAACTGTAGGTACTCAAATCAGTTAGGCTCAAATCCGCATGTAACTTCCACTGGATGTGAGACTTGAGGTCAATCAACTAGCAAATTGCCAGAAGGTCGTATCAATCTACGTGCGAGTCCACAGTAAAAGTCACAGTTAGACCACGGAAGCTCCAGCTCCACATTCGGTGCCATTTTGTTACGGTAGTACTTTCGAGTGAGTGCTGTTGGACGTAAAGCCCAGTCTGTCAGCATGAGCTGACAGCTCACTCTGTGAACAGCGTTGCTAGTGGAGGGCAGCACGCTAGCATCTCGGATATTGCGGGTGTGTTAGTGAGGTGGGTAACCCAAATCGTGCCGCTGTCATGAACCGTATACAGAAAAAAATTCGCGCATTCAAAAACTCGACACCACATTCAGTCCTGAAGGGATTTTGACTCAACTTACCTTGCACTGCTGCGAAAACATTGATGGAATGTCATCCTTGCCGGAGCCCATCCACCCAATGACATTGCGGACAATATTTTGGAATGTCCCTTGTGAACACCTGAAAAGTTGTGGAGGAGCGGTCCTAGTCGACCATCGCAGTTGTGAGCGGTCTGCGGGAGATTGAGAGGAAACACGAACAACTTAGCACATTATAACGTTATAATGATTCATCTTTTCAATTTATAACGTTCTGAACTTAGTATACACCTGCCTCAGCAATGAAAGGAAAGTCTCCTGACAATAAAATGTAATATAATATTTCAGCTATGGAGGAGGGAATATGAACATTTTAGCAAATGAAAGTGTCTATCCATAACAGCTATCCTGAAATGAAAATCTTATTAGACAACCAATAACTAATAGTAATAATGACAATGAATATACTGAAATTTACGAAAATACTGTAACTAATAACCGCATATCGCAATATTCCTGAAATGCAACGTTTATAAAGTAGGTTTTTGCAAATACTATGTATACAACTGACTTTGCGGTGACGAAAGCAACTTAACACTAGAACTGGAGGATGATTTTTCTGCACTGAAACCTTTATGAAATCATTCTGATCATGGAACGAGTAACTGTCTAACTTGACAAACCGTTCGACCATCGACATGCTCCCATAAGCAGACCTATGGACGACAATTTGTAACTGATATTAACAGATTAAAGTCAATACATCTCGATGACATTTTCCTCCACGGTCTCATCAGTCAATAGCTCGAAATATGTCAATTTGACATTGAAAGCCTTCAAGCCTCTACCTGATTTCATTTAGAATTTCCGTCATGAAGCTCGACCTCCACTCTCATGCCGAATTCAGACTTTCAAATAGCTTCTGAAATCTAAAAGCAATACGAAAATTATAATCTCCAACATGCGGACATCTATTAGCTGAAATCTTGAACTTTACCAAAAATAATACGAATTAAAAAAAAAATGTGTGTATCGGATTAGCCTGTGTGGTGTTTGTGTTAGCTAGCTCGTCGTTGGGGTAGGTACGTGATACACTCTCGGCATTTGTTGATAGTTACTTTTGAATTTAAAATAAATTACAGGCTGTTTTACTATCGAAGTCCATTATCTCACAACAACAACAAAATTAAAACCAACTTCCACACAACGGACATAAAAAGGAGAGAAATGAAGAAACATCTTACGCCACCACCACTACATCACACCTCACGAAAACTCCTCTTTCATCACATTATAATTATAATTTTATTCACGAAATACTAGAAAAATTCTCTACTTAACCATTCTTTGTGGTCACCAATTTATAAATAAAGAAATCAAACGTCTTATCGTTGTACAAACCAAAATGCACTGTATCACAGCTCTAATAAAATATTCACATCAAAAATTTATTGGGTTCGTTTTTTTTTTTTAGAAAACTGCCCCGTTGTATGATAAAATTAATCCATAATATACTACAAACAATCATCTCTTTTTTTTTCTTTACTTAAAAAAACAAAAATTAATCCTCAAGAAGATGTCTCCAACAATTAATATGTCTTGCACTCCGAAGGATCTAAACAAACAAACAATACACAATCCCTCTCGTTATTTCTCCTTCTAGGTTAATCCTTTTTATAAAAAAAACTTTCTCCTTCAATTCTTCGTCATGAGCTTCGCGCTAATATTAATTCGTCCATTTTTCTCTTTTGCCTTAGTTTTCTAATTAATTACCATTTATTTTATTTTTCTTTCCACATAATATTTTATATTTATATATATATGTATATTTTATTTGGTTAATATTTTTCTTTTTGTTTTAATTTAACACAAAAAAATTCAACAAATTCTTACCTTACAGATACTATCATTACAGTATTTCGTTTTATTTTAACTTAATATTGTTCATACCAAAATCTCTTCACAATGTTCATATTTTTTCTTTAGTTTAGCTCCTTTTCTTCTTGATTCATTATATTTTCTCAGCGACGAATCGGCCAGCAAGATTTACAAAACTTTAGTATTACAATAAATTCGAACAGAAAAACTCTACAAACAGACAAAGAGATGTCGTTCTTGTCGAAAAATCCAGAAATAAGTACCGATACACTTATTTCTGTAAGGAATTTCGACGTTGGTGGAATAATTGAAAAATTTAACGAAGGAACGGCGATTTGGCACTAGATTTGATGCACTTATTATCAATTGCAGTTTTCCGAAATAATTTAATCCGCAATGAGCAAATTATCCATTTCTTTATTTTCTTTATTATTTTTATATTTATTTTGAGATATCTACACACAATTGTCAAAAAATTCATGACCAAATGTCAATTTTTCTTCAAGAAATCCTAGACCTACTTCCTTGGCTCTAGCATACCGCCCTTAATGGCTTAAGGCCACGTTTACGCAAAAGTTGCTTCTTGACAAACCTCAACCACGTTTCTGCGGACATCATTACCTACCTATGTTTTGTTCCAAACGTGTATCGTAATCATCCAGTAATGAAAAATTTGTATACGTATTTAGCAAAAAAATCTATCTTAGTAATAATAAAGTTAGGAAACTATCTTTGCAAAGAAATTCATGAGGCGATTTTCGCCATAAAAATAAAAAAAATGAACTTTTCAGCAGATAAACATGCAAATAACTGATTATTTCAAGCCATATAGATAAAAATTTGTTTATATAACTGCAAAATTATAAGAGGCGACAACTTACATAATTTGTTGTAGCGAATCAATCGGAGAGGCGCCTCCGAGAATGTTCTGCTGCCACTGTTAAGGAAAATATAAAGACTTTTCTTTTCTTGCAAAAACTGCGTTGCTATTCCAATTCTGATGGCAATAATTAACTGATATGTATGAGTTGGGGAAGAACTCGCACAATTATCTGCCTCCGCGCCATCGGCGTTATTACAGCGATCACACAGCTCGTAGTACTTCATTGCGTATGACAAGTACAGAATTTCCAAAAAGTTACATTGAAATTGACTTTGATTCCCTAAGAAGCAACGAATACGTTGGACTTTTATATAATGAAAATCTCTCAAAAGTACGTTATGCAAACGTAATTGCCGTATACCATCCACTCCTAACTTATTAAAAGGATAGGTGTGGTCCCATTCTTGACTATAGAAAATATGTAAGTAGGTTCGCCCGAAGCTGCACGTGCAGGGGCACCAGTCTTTTCCCATTAATATATTTTTCTCGTCGGTTTAACCTTCTTAACTTTTCTCCTCTTGTAATCCCTAAGAGCTTCTCCCACAGCCAATTCTTTTGTCAAGGTTAGCTACTCCTGAAAAGGATGGATGAAACGAATTTCCTTTTCCTTCAATCGAAAACGAAAATATCATGAACTCCTTCATGAAAGCAGCAAAAATGCGGACAGAATATCCGGCAGAACTCTGCACTTCCATTGTAATCTATCTTTTTGGCGTTTTTTTTCCTTATAACCTCGAATCTTTTTCGATTTTTAGAAAAACTTTCACTTTTACCTTCCTTTTCCGCCTCTCAAAATCACTCACTACTTCTTCCTGTCGAGCTTTTCGTATGCGCCCTGTCAGCTGGTAATCTCACAGCAGATGTGAAAAGTGGTAGCACATTCGCCATTTGGGTTCGCTAGATGACAGAGCCACACGATGCAGCATATTGCATCGTGTGGTCCTGCGATAATAACAACTGGTCTGCAGTTGCATTCATCGCGGTTGACGTCGATAAAGTGGAATAAATCTCACCTCTCATCTTTTCTGGGCTTAACCGGGTAGGTCTTAGAAGTTCCAATCTGAGGATTATCGTTCGAATCTCGATTGTCGTTGACCAAATATTTTCTCCGACTCCTTTAAGTATATACTTATGTATGTACACATTTCACAGTTATGTCATCATTCATGAACATAGGTTAGATGTCATAGTCGTACAGTACGTTTACATGAATACTTGAGTATGTACTTGATTTGAAATCCAATTGAAGATGAGGTAGGTCGATTGATTGAATTAATTCCAATTACTTAACCGGAATTTTTCTTGAATTTAATTTTCCAATTGCTTAAATTCGTTAAATTCACCCAAAATAGTAATTTGTTTGTTCAACACTATGGCGTTCAAAAATGCTGGATATTTCAGAAACTACCAGACGGTTTGGGTATGTAGGATTCCTATGAAAGAATAACAAAGTGAGAATTGCAGTATCGGAATAAAACGTACTGGAATTCGTTGTTAGAGCTTAACGAAAGGTTTCTGCTCTCAAGTACCCTTATTTCATTTGAAATGTCATACTTTTCGCGTAGCAGATAATTTCATTCTTCTTCCGTCCCTCCGAATAAGAACTTTTCAACCTCTCAAAAGTAGTATATCCAGGAATCAAGTATAACTCGCCCGGCAAAGTCCAAGTTTCAACGAAACAAAGCAGGTCACAAGTGATAATGAGGCTATCACTCATTATGTCCTGATAGTGAGCATACAAACTTTGAGCGTTGTGATATTTAACCAAACATGGAGAAGATTCAGAACGATTTAAGAGAAAATAAAAGTGGGTTTGAAGCGCCTTTTCAGTACGTAAAGAAACTATTTCAACTTGAACAGGGTGATGTAACAGGGCTCCGCTCCGTGCTCCGAAGGAGAGAGCAGTCGCCGATATCGAGGAAAGGGAAAATTAAAACTGAAACACTTTATTATTCTTTTTTCTATTTTTTAATATTATTATTTTTGTCATTCATGTAGCGCCCTGGCTTGTATGATTTGTAATTCCTTCTGCTGGTACTACTGGAAACTGGCTGCGTTCGACTGAAATTTGGTTTTTTCGCTTATACGGAAAAGACTTCGCAATATTGGGTATCGTAATTAATTTCGGTAGTAATTATGAATGGTAATTCATAATGGCCACAAATCGCGTTCTAAATCAGATTATTTACCGGAAGAAATATCGCGCATCAGGAATCACCCAATGCAAGCGCTGCCAAGCTTTCGGGCATGTCGCGAGGAATTTTGCGGTTGACTATAGATGGGTACAGTGTAAAATTGACCACTTACTAGGACAGTGTGAGCGGAAAAACCAGCAGGAAAGCGCCCCCCTTCGTGTTAACAGGAAGGACATCCAGCCATCTATAGGGGTTGCCCCAAGCATAAGGAGCGTGCAGCAACGTGCAAAGAAGAACGAAGAACATCGCCAACGTGAAGACTTTGTGAAAGATTCCACAAAACACTAGGTGCATCCAGGTAAATTTCTCGCTAAGGTAATTTAAAATAAAACTGTCAATAATTGTTCCGTGAAACCCACAGCCCACAAACCACAAGTAGAATCTAGGACTGCCCCATAGCAGCACCTAGGAAACCTAGTGTCAGAAGCTGACGATTTCTGCACCAAAGAAGCGTAGTCCCTCTTTGGCTGCGATCTCATCGACTTTATGGACAAAATCAATAATTTCCTTCTTAAATACAGGATGCTCTCCTCTATCTCGGAAAAATAAGCAGCTTATCTTCAATTTTCATTCGGATTATGTCTAGCAATTAAGTAAGCCGAAAATTATGGCACTCAACTGCGATTCCCTGGTAAAACAGAGCAAAAGAATGACTCTATTGTAAGTAAGTCAGGTAATGCAGTACATGACTGACTCTTTAATACCACCCAGGATTTCGTCGTTGTCTCGAAAGATATGAGCAGTTTACCATCTATGATTATTGGAGCTATCCGACCTAGAGGATCATATAATGATGCGATCCCTGATAATATGATGCGATTTGTCAACACTGCATGATTACTATTTTTTTTTATTGTTTTTATGACGTTGCTCAGAGGGAATTGAGGATTATTGGGTTGAGTCAAGTAGGTGACGGTGCGCATTACGCTTGAATGTTTGTGGCAAACTGTTCCACATTCGTATTCTTCTGCTTATGAATGATTCACGGAATTTCTGAGGGTTTTTCCTCGAAGGATGTTGAGTGTTGCTCTCAATCCATTATCATCATTTTATGGTTCGGGGTGTGCAGCTTTATTCCGCACAGTAACAAGAGTACTAAACCTAACAGTGACTGTTATAAAGCCCTTAAAAACAAAGAATCTGCATTTCAGACATATAAACGATGCCATTCTGCGCAATTGAGACAGGTCTATAGAAAAGCACGTAACACCAAATCCATTATTCAGCGAGCTAAGTTCCAGTTCGACCAAAACATTAAACAGAAAATCATTACCAGTCGAAAGCGAGCGAGTCTGAGATAATAGCATTAGATATCTCGAAAGCCTTCGATAGAGTCGGGCATGTTCTTTTAGCCAAACTTCAGTCATTAGGTCTCTAGACCCTCTATTCAAGCTATATTGGACGGAATTACTTCTGAACTTTTTATAATCCATATCGATGTACCGCAAGGCTCTGTGCTCTCTCCTATTATCTTCCTCATTTTTATTAATGATCTGCTAGCTCTCTTTCAATCCTATTCATAAGGCTAAAACACAATGTGAGCGACACGACAAAAACGCCGTAAAAAACGCTGTCATTTGGGTTCTAATAACATGGCAGTGTATGGTATAAAATACAATGCTGACGACATCGTTCGACGTTGTCGTCCAACTTAAATGAAAATTGAAATTTTTCGCACGTTTAGGGTGCGTTTAACAAAATTATGATTTTGGGTTGCATTCTTATTTATTGTTATACGTTCATTGTAATCATATTTATGACTTGATAAATTAAAAATATCAGTAAATAACAATGCTGTGGTAAATATCAAAGTTGGTTGAATAAAAAATGGAAGAAAAGTTTATTGAGATGATAAAATATCACCATATTATACAAAAGCAAACGCATCTGCATAAAAACCCAATTCCGGCTGAGTTTTAGATAACTCTTGGACACACCTCTTCTTCTATGTGGTTTCTGTTTTTTATCTTCATTAGCAAAACGGCCACACATGCAATTTTAATAATCTTTTATAATTTATTCGTTGAAATTTTTTCTATTTTTACTTTACAACACAAGTAACAGAATAAATTTAATTGGGGATTGACAGCTATTGTCGCTCCCATTGTATTTTCACGGACGTTTTGTACGGCGTTTTTTACGGCGTTTTTATCGTGTCGCTCACATTGTGTTTTAGCCTATAGTTTGCAGACGACAACACCCTTGATTTCGTGTACTCGCTCGACTCTGCAGCTGATTCACGTGCGAACCTTATAGCTGACAAACGAAGCCACATGTTGAGTTCACCAAACTATGACTTCACAAAAATACTGGCTTGGGGCAGAGTGAATCAGGTCTTGTTTAATGCTTCCAAAATGCAATGTTGTCTGTTATCACTTAAACGTACTCCAACACCCGCTCAATCCATTTCTGTCGATGGAGCTTATATCTCGAACTCACCATCTCTTAACATCTTAGGTATTGAAATATCCAACAATCTTAGTTGCTCCGATCACATTTTTGGTATTGCCAAAAACGCAATGAAATCCCTGGGCTTTTTGCAAAGATGCAAGAAGTATTTTACTCCAGCAGACTTGTGCGCAAATCTACAAGTCTCATATCAGGTCTAGATTAGATTATAATTCCATTATTTGGGCAGGGACTGGACGCACTGCATTGTCCGCGTTAGGAAAAGTCCAAAAGAAGGCCTTCCGGCTCATTAACGCTGACATGTCAATAGCAATTATTGATTCCCTAGAGCACCGACGTAATGTCGGATGTCTGTCTCTCTTTTATCGCTACTTCTATGGTCATTGCTCTGACGAAATTTCTAGCCTGATCCCTTGTAGCATTCTTCCCATGCGCACCACACGAGCTGTAACTCGAGCTCATCTTCACACTCTTGAAGTCAAATTCGGCCGTACCGTGAAATTCCGTGAATCATTCATAAGCAGAAGAATACGAATGTGGAAAAGTTTGCCATCATCTGTTTTCCCCCCAACTATGAGCCACAAACATTCAAGCGTAATGCGCACCGTCACTACTTAACTCAATCCAATAATCCTCAATTCCCTCTGAGCAACGTCATAAAAACAATAAAAAACTCTCTAATGAATTCGTTGAGTTAAGCCCAATCAGCTTGAATATAGTGCCAATCGCTTTGACTGGTGAGTTTCAGTGATGATATGGAGAATAGGGCTGAAATGAGACATTGATCTGACTTGCCAAGAGGAGATGAGACTGGCGTGGAGTACTTGTCAGGATGAGATGTTAGAATTAGATCTAATAGGTTGGTGCTATGTCGAATTATATCAAGCAAACGAGTTGGACTAGCTGTCGGTAAATAATTCAACGTGTCTCCCCGCTGGACTTGTGGTTGAGCCACTGCATCTTGTGGAAATTGAAATCGCCAGCAATATCGATTCCGGAAGTAGGAGATTTTATCAAAATATTTTCTATTTTGGAGGATAGAGAATCAAATGAGCATACAGTATCAGTGTCAGACATATTGGGGCTGCGGTATAAAAAAAAAAATAAATGGTGTGTTGATGAAGTTTAAATCTAATTCAGACGTAATTAATCTTTGGATTAGTTGAAGCAAATTCAGAGACAATGGAGAAAGGCACATCATTCCGAATTTAAAGAGCGATTCCCCTCTGAGGTGAGAAGAGTGGCATTAAGTGATAACCCCGTAAGAGAAACTGATTGTTATCAGCATCAATAACCTTTGTTTCACTTAGGGCTAAAACAGCCGGTTTAGAAGAAGACAAGTGGCAATACACCGAGAAATAATTACTTCGTTAGCCACGAATATTGCAAAACTCAAAGCAAAATTCGTGCATTGTCCCAAATGAGCATAACCGCACAAAACTTTTAATTAAATGCACGCAGTCACTGAACTGACCATGACAACGGGACCCAACAGCAAACCAAACCGCTCGCTGATTTAAGGGCAGCAGTAATGTTATGCCTACTGTGCTGACCTTTGCACCCAAACAAGCAGTCAGATGCCTAGCAGTAGGTACCGATTAATTGCATTCCAAGCAATGAAATTACACTACTCTGAATTCGGATGGATTTAGGGAAAATGGAGCAGACTTACCTTGGCTGTGTTTGGTATGGCGGAATAACTGGGGACACTGGGGGCACGCGTCTGCTACCACTTGGAGTTCAAACTATACTCCGACAATGGGTTAGATACAAACGTGAAGTAATCATTCATTGGGAACCATTTAATTCCCAATCTCTTGACTGATTCACTTTCTGAAAACATTAGCGAATTTTACAGTTCGGTATGATCTTTAGGAAAATCTTGTAAAAGTCTACTATCATTGCTGCTCAATTTTCTAAAATTAATAAGTTTGGATAAGTTGATGCTGTAATTGCTTTGCGTCCTTTAAACTGTCCGCTGCAGACAGAAGATCGTCTACTTAAAAATTGTTGAATACCACATCTGCTGCAAGCGGCCAACTATGTTTTTCCTCCTCTACCAATTGTTGGAGCGTTCTTATCGCCAAATATGGAGCTGAAGTTGTACCAGAGGTTACTGTCTTCAGTTGGTAATCTTGGAGTACACCTTTCTTTGATTTTGTTCAAGAAAGAATTTTTTGGGATTCTCCGGTATATAGCAACAGCTAAAAAATGTTCTAATTTGTTATTTCAACAATTAAAATTAAAAAAAAGAAGAAAGAAATGAAAAATAGAACAAACAATTTTTTTATTTATTAAAAAAATTTTTAAACAGATTTTGAAACAGATTCATTCGTTGTCTCCAAAAATTAATGGGTTGTGTGATGAAATAACAAATTAGAACATTTTTTAGCTGTTGCTATATACCGGAGAATCCCAAAAAATCCTTTCTTGAACAAAATTAAGTTTAAACCGGTAAAAAGTCCAAAAGAGTAATTTTTTATTTATTTTTCCTCCTGGGCTTTCATTTCTTTCTTCTTTTTTTAATTTTGTTCATTTGTTTTTCAAATCAAACAATTTCGCTCTATGGGACCTGTTGACTCATCATCAAGACTTGAAACTTGTCTCCAAAAATTAATGGGTTGTGTGATGAAATAACAAATTAGCACATTTTTTAGCTGTTGCTATATACCGGAGAATCCCAAAAAATTCTTTCTTGAACAAAATTAAGTTTAACCCGGTAAAAAGTCCAAAAGTAATCTTTTTATTCATCTTTTTTTGGATGCCGCCACACTATCATCTGAAAGGTCCTATGATATTTCCTCAATATCTGCAATCATGACAGTTCTATATGTCCTCCAATTCAACAATGTCGTGAATAATGTCGGCTGAAATGTTGGTCTCATTGAGAGACTCTTCATTTCTCATCTTCGCTTTTGCGTCAAATACAACACGTAGTGCTGTTGTTGAACTCTGCCCTTAAAAACAGCATGATGGAGAATGTAGTAATGATTCTTGCCGTCTTGAGGCGGGCTTGCTTCGTCCATGTACCCTAAATTGATACACTCGTCTTAACATTTTTCTTACTCCACTTTGAAATCAGCGTTTCTTGCAAATTGCTTTTGTAGGCAGTAGTTACGCTATGCGGGTACCAGATCACCGTTTTAGCTTCCAGGATTTCGCCATAAATGGCGCCAACGTCACTAGGTGGTTTGGGTCCACATTAATGTGGGGTTGTGCCTTGGCTGTATTGGTTTATGTCTTGGATTCACCATTGGGTCTTGGATGGTTTATGTCTTGGATGGTTTATGTCTTGGATGCACCATTGAGTCTTGACTGGCTTATGCTTTGGATACACCATTAAGCCTTGACTGGCGTATGCCTTGGATGTGTCATTTGGTCTTAACTGCGCCCTAGCGGCATTAGCCTTACTACCAGCATGCTTCGGTACTACGATTTTCGTCTGTGTGTGTGTGTGTGCGCGCGTGCGGATGTGTCATTTTATCTTGACTGCGTCCTAGCGGCATTAGCCGATACTACCAGCATGCTCCGGTACTACGGTTTTCTTGGATGTGTGGTGTGCCTAAATGTGGGCTTTTTTTATTATGATTTTGTATCAGAGATCCTCTACGGGCACGCCATTTCTTGAGTAAGGTTACCTAGCGGCATTAGCCGGAACTATCAGCATGCCTTGGTTTTGCTGTTTTCTTTTATTAGTTCTAGATATCAGCATGATGTCATCTTGGTAGCCGGTAAGTTGTAGATATCAGCAACATTCGAATTTCACAACAGGACAACACCTTGGCTTGATGTTTTCTCAGCAAATTAATATTATTGGGTTTAGGGGGTGCGTGTATTAAAAAATCACAGTTGCTCTTTCGAGTGCAAACACCATTTCTTGAGTAAGGTTCCCTATCGGCATTAGCCGGTACTTCACATGCTGTTCACCTCGAGGGAAAGTAAGGTTCCCTAGCGGAATTAGCAGGTACTACCACCATGCTTTGGTTGTGCTGTTTTCTTGCTTGACGATTTATTAGCGGGGAGGTTGTAGATATCAGAATGACGTCATCTTAGTTTTGCTGTTTTCAAGTGGTGTGCCTAAATAAGTTTCTTAGTGGGGAAGTTGTAGATATCAACATCATTCGAATTTCACAACATGATATCACCTTGGATTGATGTTTTCTTAGCAAATAATTATTATTATTGGGTCTTGGGGGTGCGTGCAGAGAAAATTCACAGTTGCTCTTTCGAGTGCAAATACCATTTCTTGAGCAAGGTTCCCTGGTGGCATTAGCCGGTACTACATCATTTCGGGCTTGGGGATACTAGATCACTTTCGGGATAGGTACTGGAGGTTGGCTGAGAGCTTTAGTGGCAATATCTGATACTATGACTAGGATTGTCTGGGGTGTGTTGGATTCGGCTACGTTACCTATACCAAGGCTTGGGTAGAATGTGTACGGCTTAAGTAATGATGTGTGTTCTAACCAAATCGGTTCGAATATATTTTGGTTTCACCGATTTCTTTAAAAGGAAAACATCCTGAAAACAAAGCATCAAATTTTTAGGAAAATTAAATCTAATTTGATTACTCTTAATCAAAAAACAGGTACACAACCTAACAAAGCCATGTATTTGTCATCTACATAACACATTGCACAAATACAATACAACAATATAGCCTCATTGAGCAGATCAAATTAAAATTCTTATCATATGATTGAAGCAATTAGATTCGTGCTAAAAACAATTGCTGGAAAAGAACATTTGCAAAAATACCATGCTAAAATTGAGTTCTAAAAGCAAAACAAATTCAATCGAATTACAAGTTTTCTCAAAAATAAGTACAGCATCTAACCAAAGCATGTGTTGTCATGTAGCATACAATGCATGGCACAAATACAATCAGATCAAGCAGATCAATTTCCAACTCTATCATCATTATAAGTACTATCGAACGGGAATTTCTTCTCTACGTGATAGAGATAACATTTTATGTAAATATACAGAATTCAATTTAACACAGCAGCATGGGTTGCTTTAAATTTCTTGTTACTATGCATTTTTGTTCGTTGCTATGCATATTTTATCTCTAGTACCGTAAAATTACAGAATCACGGCCAATTCTTGTGATCATGCGCCTCTGCTACTCCATCATTGGTGTCGTGTGCAAGCAAGGGCTATATAAACAGCAGTTTGACTTGATTCGATCTCTTTTGTGATTTAGCAGTGCAGTGATTAACTTGGCGATTTTATTCCTTTGTGTTCTTTCCTAGTGATTTTTCCTAGTGTGTATTTTATTACAAAATTAAATACTTGGTTTAATTGACACCTAAAATAAAATATTCTTATTCTGGGTACCGACTGGATTAAGGAGTTTGTTTTAGATAGCGATTAAATTAAAGTTTTTTTTTATTGTGGGTAGCGACTGCAATAAAAAATATTACTAACAATACACTTTATTTCTGGTCTCCACGGAAATAAAGAATCTTTCTTCGGGTCTCGACTGAAGTTAAGATATATACTAACATTCACTTTAAGTCGGGTCTCGACTGACTTAAAGAATATTATCTCGGGTCTCGACTGAGATAATATATTACTAACAAATAACTTTATTGCGGGTCTCGACTGTAATAAAGTTTCTTATTGCGGGTCTCGACTGTAATAAGAAATCTACTAACTCACACCACTTTATTGCGGGTCTCGACTGTAATAAAGAGTCTTATTGTGGATCTCGACTGTAATAAGACAATTACTAACAAAACCACTTTATTGCGGGTATCGACTGTAATCAAGAGTCTTACTGCGGGTATCGACTGTAGTAAGACAATTACTAACACAAACACTTTATTGCGGGTCTCGACTGTAATAAAGATTCTTGCTGCGGGTCTCGACTGTAGTAAGAAAATCACTAACACAAAACACTTTATTACGGGTATCGACTGTAATAAAGAGTCTTATTGCGGGTTTCGACTGTGATAAGACAATTCCTAACAAATCCACTTTATTGATTGCGGGTATCGACTGCAATAAAGAATATCGTCATCCCACACCTCAGTCAAATAAAAGGTCAAGTAAATCAGCTGCTATATATCGATCAGGTGAGTACAAGTCAATTGCTACAGTTGCGTAAATCAAATTTATATATTAATCATTTAATAAACATTGGTTTCAGCTTTTTTATTATAATATATATATATATATATATATATATATATATATATATATATATATATCTTGCAGTTCTCAAGTTTTAGTATTTATTGAACTTGAAACATTTAGTGCAGTGAATAAACAAATAAAAACCACTAGCTTTATTTCACTACACCTTTCATTTATTGCATGTACGGTCTGACTACGGGCAGTACAATGTGAAATACCCTAACCGAATTTATATCGGGGCTGTATACTTGTCAGCTTGAGTTTATTTTAAATTGTATTATAGGTGTTTTTTCAAGAAATCATAAAACATCTTTGTTATTAATCCAAGAATTGTGTTTTGATGAAAATCCGAGCCATTTAACGTAAGCTTTATCTCCACTCTTCTTTAAGATTTTCTCTACGAGAACTAGGTTTGTGTGTTTAACTTTCAGCAGCTCCAATTCATAAAAGCCTCCTGTGATTGGATTTCCTTGATAATCTTCCAGCTGATATGTGATGGGGTTTGTGTTTTGAATTTTAATAATTTTAAAAATCTCAGCTGTCCAGTTTGGTGTATAGCCTTTCTCAAATATATGCTTGTATTTGCTGATGCGTGCAAAATCTCCAACTTTATACTTTACAGGAACAACAATTTTTATATGATTGTATACAGTTGAATGCAGTTGTTTCGCATTGGAGGCATTGATATCACGTGGTCTCATTTTCGTAGTTCGATGTATTCTTGAGTTGTATTCAGTGAGCAGTTTCTTTACCATACCAATCCGCTGATAAGTTCCATTAAAGCTGAATTCCTTCCACATCATATCCTTCAGAGTTTGGTTAAATCGTTCCATTATTGATGCTTTGAGGAAATTGTACGTAGAGTAATGATTAATTGCGTGCATCATCATCAGATTTTTAAAGAGGCTGTTGTAGAATTCCTTTCCATCATCAGTCTGCAGGTTTTTATGTATTCGTCCCTCAGTCAAGTCTTTCTTATTTATAACTGAAGTAAACAGATAGTTTTCAATCTTCGCGATTTCGTCATTGATATATAGCGTTAAATTTGTCACCTCTATATTAATCGTTTTTTTTTATTTCTTCAACACTTATTTTAATTTTCTTGTCAACGTAGTGTTTGGTAGTAGTATCATCATTTTCAAGGGCTCACCAAGTCGTTTTATACACTTTGAGTTCAGATCGCAGTCTCCGTTTATCGTTAAATTCAATCCAATACCCCGCTCTCCTTGTTCAGCAGCTGGACCCTGAGCTCCTTGTTTACCATCTGATCCTTGAGTTCCTTGTTCACCGGCTGGCCCCTGAGCTCCTGTTGGTCCACGTTACCTGCTTTCCCAAGATATCCTCGCTTAGAGAAACGTCCAAACTTGTCAACGCTCATCTGTAGATTGTGAAGAAATATGATAATGGAGTAGTATTTAAACTGTAATATCTCCTTCTCCCAACTCCTCCAGGATAGATACAATTTCATTGTTGTGACTGGTGTTTCCAGCCTGCTTTGATGCCATTAGAAGGCGCAGTCTATACACTAATTCAATTGCATCATCCCAGTAAATGTGATCAATGTTTTCTTTAGGCAGACGCATCAGTCCCATGCCTTTATGCTGTATAAGTTTACTGATTATAGCTTTATACTTAGCCGCTCTAGTACCCTTTATTTGTCCATCGTCAGCATAGTCACGTTTATATGCATTGCTACCTCTCAAAATAGATCCATAATTAGTTAAATCCTCTTTAGTATATAGACTTTTTATAGGATCTTTCATAAATAGCAGCTTACATAACCCCAAAGTTGTTTTATAGCTCTTCCCTTTGATAACAATATTTCCTACATCATCAACATCAAACGTTGAATTACCGATTCTCCGCGCGTTGTCATCATAGTAAACTCCATCGGTTGGATCAATTTTAGGGCTATTATCAGTGAACAGCTTTAAATAGTTTGAAACTATGTATCAAGACTTATCGGGGGAGGTGACAGGAGACCTTCCTGTCAATGTTCTTGAATGTTTAGGTGTTGCGAATTCTTCTTCAGATGTTAAGGAATAATCTCCATAATCTATAGGTGTGCTACTAGCTTCCATTTTAACATATTTTCGTTTTGGAGGAGTTAAAGATTCCACAATATGATTGGCTTCTTCTTTTGCTTCTTCTTCTTTTTCTTTTTCCTCTTTTGTAACTATTGTCTCAAACTTGGCTATATCCGGCGGCTCGTATTTGCTTTGGTATATGCGTATATGTTTGACAGAGATAGAAGCTGTCTATATCTTCGTGGCTACCCATGCAAAAATAGGATCGCACATTATCTTGCTTTTCACATGCTACATCATCGAAATTAAACACTGAATGTGATCTGGCTTCCTCTGGTGGTAGAACGTCGCAGTTGTTTGAGAATGTATAATACCCCATCCTGATATGGGAGTCATCACTCGCTTCAAGTATTCATACTTTGGTTGATGTAAAGATTTGGAATATATGTAAATATTTTCATATCTCAGACCATTGGGATGTTCCAGCAAACTTATCATAACATTAGTTTTTCCACAATTGGATGGTCCAACAATGATACTCCTTATACTATTAGGCAATAGGGGACCATGCTTCTTTTTTCACCTTCATAACACCTGTATCAGCATTTCGAACAGGAAAAGCTTGTTGTTGTTTAATGAACCGCATACTGAAGACTAACGAGATTGCTATAAGTACACCTGTTTATATTACATTTCAACAGTATCATCGGAACATTATAAGATGCCGGATCATAAGTCGAAACGCTCCAGAAAATCTTTGAAAGGGGGCAGAGGACTATTAAATTCAATCATCAACAAATTTCCTGTAGAATTACATCTACCGGGATACCAGTATTGTGGACTAGGAACAAAGTTACAACAAAGATTGGCGAGAGGAGATCCGGGCATTAATCCACTGGATGCAGCCTGCAAGGAACACGATATAGCATACTCGCAACATAAAGATACAAGTGATCGACATATAGCTGATAAAATATTAGCTGAAAAAGCTGGCAGCGTGCAAAATCTACGGATGCAAATTTGAGTGAACGTGCCAACGCTTGGCTTATAACAAACGCAATGAAGGCTAAAATTAAGCTAGGTATGGGTCTTAAGGCTAAAAAATAAACGTCAACCCACATTCCGAGAAGCAGTACGAAATGCACGTAAGCTACAAAGATAGCTCTTAGTGCAGCTAAAAAATATTGTGAAAAGAAAGAAGAAATCAATTAAAACTCCACGAGTGATACCTGTACCAAAGGTTGGTGGGGCACTTCCGTTCCTCATCCCGTTGTTTGCTGGGATTTCAGCATTAGGAGCACTATCGGGAGGTGCAGCAGGCATAGCTAAAGCAGTAAATGATACCAGTGCGGCAAAGGCAAAATTGGAAGAAAGAAGAAAGCAAACGTCATAACCAAGCAATGGAAACTATAGCGGTTGGTAAAGATGGAAACGGGCTGTTCCTGAAGCCGTACAGAAAATTATTTGGACTCTATTTACAACCTCAACAAAAAAATAAAACTATTAAAGATGCTACCCAAAAGACCGCTGAACGAGTTGGATCTTCACAAGTGTACCCCACACTTGCCGTACTTCAGAGGAGTATTTACGCGTTATAATCTACCTAAAAAGCCATGGAAGCGAGAAAGCGGGATTGTTAACTTGGACATCTCAACTGGAGCAGGTACACACTGTGTAGCGTACTACAAGAAAGGTGATAAACTCGAATACTTTGATAGCTCTGGCAATCTCCAACCACAAAGAGAGATCATAAACTACTTGGGTAGTAATATAACGTACAACTACAGCTCTGATCAGAACTATGATGCAGTAATTTGCGGTCACTCATGTTTATAGTTTTTATATAATTGTTATAGCCATTAATTATTATCTATAAATAAATGTATCTATATTGAAATTGTGACAGTTCATTATCAACCGCCATGTCATTAACACTTACTCTCACGGGAAATTCATCTCTACTCACTGCTGAGTACTTTCCTCCGCTGGAGCTCGCAATGGATTATGTTTGTGGATTAATTGATTTTCAAACATACAACTCTATACCAAATATTTATGTCAGCAATTATCTGGTTCATGTAGGGAATGAGGTTGTTGAGATACCTGTTGGATCCTATGAGATTGATGATATAGCAAAATATGTCCAAGGATACTTTGAAAAGGACGGAAAAGGATAAAGGTTGGGATAAAGGCCAACAATAATACAGTGAAGAGTGAAGTTAAGGCAACTGAAGAAATATATTTTGAAAAACAGAGATCAATAGCTCCTCGGCTTGGATTCAGTAAAAGAAACTTATCTGCTAATATAGTGCATATATCAAAGTTGCCAGTCAACATCATTAATGTTTAAAGGCTCTTTTGCCTTTATCGATGCAATTGTTATTCGTTGGTTGAGTCAATGGTACTTGGACCTTGACCTTGATGCGAGAGTCGTTGGTGCTTGTACCAAGACTCTTCAGTGATTAAAAATATTGGAGCTTGTTCTGATTGCCTTACCTTGGGTAGGGGGCAATTCAGAGCTTCGTGGTAGCTTGGATGTCGATGTACAATTAAAACCAAATCTCTCTATCAACTACCCTTTATTTCTTATTCGAATTAAATTTATATATAAAAATTGCTGACTTAAATAATATTTTGTACATTGCAATTCTATTCTACGTACCTACTCTTTTACTCACACCCACGAATTCTGCTGTCGTTCACAGTACCGAGAAAATTTCATATTGATAAGCTTGACCATGCACAAGCTACATATCCAATTACTTACTCTGGACCTTCGACTTTTACCGCGACAATTCTATGTACAATGCACATGCTGCTTATCAGGCAAATTCTATGCACAAGCTGCATAGCATGTATATTCCATGCACAAGCTGCATATCATGTTTCAATTTTTACCAGCAGAATTCGTGGGTGTCTGCATTTATTTAATTTTTATGAGAATTATTTCTTGCAAACTCGAACATCTTCCCCCGCGTTGGACGGTAGTCCAACTATGGCTGGTTCTCGATGGTTATTTCAAAATCCCCGGCCGAACTTCGCCTTGGATGAGGGATTGGTTGTGGAAGGTCTGCAATGATCCGTCTGGGATGAGGTTTTGGTTTTGGGCATTCATCCGGGTTTCGGTACCAATTCCAGCTATTAGCTTTACACTTCCATGTCAGACATACAGCGATAGTGCCTGCTAGCAACATCGCTATATATCCTACGGCATACTGATGAACATCATGTGCCTGGAGTCTATTGGGTAACTCGCTGTTGGTGATTTGTTGATCGAGGCGTTGTTTGACTTCCCCCAGTTCTCGAAACTGAGCCTTGTATGGTGATGCCTTGTGTATTACAGCCTCCAACTCCTCTGGTTTCACGATGTCTGTGATATTACTTATTGGAGTGTAGGACATCCTATTGACAGTTGGGTAGATATTGTGACCCTGAACCGTAACTTCGTTCTGTTTTATCATGCAATGCTCTTGTAGCTTCATAATACCCGATCCTTCCATTGTTGTTGTCGTGACGTTGGTGCCACAAACGACCTTCACCAATGCCCTTTCCTTGATCGCAAATATCCATTGGTTTGGATTGTTTAGTTGGATCCACTGGGGCTCATCTCCGATGTCAACGATGCGGCATGATGACGCTGGTGATAATCCATTTATCAAATTTACCTCACAGGAGCTTTTACTTGACCCTCGATTGTAAATTGGATGAGTTTGTTTACATAAATGATGACCTTCATTGATGGAGATGCACGATTGTACTTCTGGTTCAGTGAGAGGGAAGTATTGATCCCGATGTAGGTTGATGATCAAAAACTTAGATGATGGAGTAATTCTGATGAAGGTACCATTGATGAGTACTGGTATCGGTATTATCCGAAACAGTTCAAAATCCTAAGGTGAAAGCAATCGCAGACTGAGCTTAAAGATAATGTGTCTTGCTGTGACTCGTGCTGCTGCCTTCAGTAAGTTGTATAAGCTGCGAACATCATCTGGTCTCACTGGGAGTCTTAATGACGGTGATAAGTGGTTTCTGATGGTGAACAATTCTTGTGTTAGTTGTTTGGGTGAGATCAATTGGGGACTAACTCGTCCGTTATGACTGTCAGTAAGCGTATCTATGATAGCGAACTGAACTCTCTGTATATTTGACGCTACTAGAATTGTCTGTATGGACAGCGATGTAAACAGGAGGGTTAGTCTTTCTTGCTGAAGTTCCTCTGCAGTAAATTGACTGAAGTTGGCAAGTTGGGCCAACTCTGATTCTATTTCTTTATACTGGCTGGTATACTGTTCGTGATTTTTCCTAATGATGTTCACAGTCGAATCAATAATTGTTGTTTGGTTTTTGATCAGATTAAGAAGGTGGTTTTCATTTGACTTCACATCCTCAATCGTCTGAGACATCTTCTCAGCGTAATCAGCATCTAATACTCCAAACAATGCATTGGCGATGTTTCCGACAAAATTCACGGCTCCTCTCCTAGTTCGGCTTGTTTCGACATCCACTTGTGGCCTTAATAGTTCGTTATTGCTGGACAGCTCTGCCTTTAGATGCACCAGTTGTGTCACTATAGCTCTACATGATTTCTCTCTAGTGATTGAATTGCAGAGGTCATGTAACACACGACTTCCATTCAGCAGACCTTCGAACTCTCTCCAATAGGGTGTCATATTATAATAGACAATGAGGTTCCATTCATTAGAAATCACGCTCGCGGTGCCAAGGTTTTCAAAGTGGAGCCCTGGCTGAGACTTGAATGGCGTTATTTGAACAGGTGATCCTATACTTAATGGTAGGCACAAACAAACCACTAGTAGCATGCTGATTGCGGACCCTGCTGACAATCGTGCCTTCTTTCTTGGAATTTTATTTGCCGCCGTTAAACTAGACCGGTCTTGCCGTGTTGATGCCGAGTTTGAAATGGTTGAGTCTATTTTAGTACTGGTACTAGTTTCCCTTAGTATTGATTCATCCGCCAAAGGTGTTTCCTCATTTAATATGGGAAGCGGTGCCAACCTATGTATAGGTCGACGCAGGACATTGTTTGCTACTCGGACATCAACCACCCGAGCGAAGCCGTCGTCACCTTTGATGACGCTAATTATTCTTCCTAGTGGCCATTTAAGTGGATGCAGGTTGTCCTCCTTAATGACGACCAACGTTCCTGTTTCGATATTTTGGCTTGACGTCTTCCATTTAGTGCGTTGTTGTAATTCATTCAGGTACTCTCTGGACCACCGCTTCCAAAATTCATTTTTCAGGTGGGCGACCAATTCCCATCTAGTAGGAAGATTGCCTTTTACTAGTTCTGATTTTGGATCAATTGTGCTGGTAAGCGGTTCCCCTATTAAGAAGTGTCCAGGAGTTAGTGCTGATAGATCATTGGGATCTGATGAGAGAGGCGTTATTGGCCTCGAGTTCAAAATTGCCTCTATTTCGACAACAACGGTTTCTAACTCCTCGTAAGTCAAGGATGCATTTCCAACTGTCCTTTTAAGTAGATGCTTAGCCGATTTAACGGCAGCCTCCCAGAGACCCCCAAAATGAGGGGCACGTGGAGGAATAAATGAAAGTCGGTGCCCTTGGGTTCACATACTGCAGCAATTTTTGTCTTCGCCTTGTCAGAATATATGGTTTCCTTCAGCTCTTCTAGTTCATTTTTGGCGCCAATGAAATTCGTTGCGTTGTCGCAATAAATGTTTCGACAGTGGCCTCTCCTTGCCACGAATCGTTTAAGAGCTCCGAGAAATGCTTGTGTGGTCAAATCACTCACCACTTCCAGGTGAACTGCCTTGGTGGCAAAGCAGCAGAACACTGCAATGTAGGTTTTTTGTGGGCGTTTTCCTCTAACCTTATAATGTGTCCACACTGGCTCACAAAAGTCCACACCAGCATTTGTAAATGGCCGTGCAGGTTGAACCCGGTGAGGAGGCAAATTGCCCATTACCTGTGACATCATTTTTGGTTTCGCTCTTGCACAGCGCACACAATTTTGAACGATGGATCTTGCAATTGTTTTGCCCTTTACTGGCCAAAACTGTTGTCTCGTGATTGCCAGGAGAGTCTGTGGACCAACGTGAAGATTTTCAACGTGAATTTTGGCCATCAAAAGCTTAGTGAACTGATGTGAATACGGCAGTAGTATTGGGTGCTTCGCCTCATAGGATACGTCGGCAGCTTGTAGTCGTCCTTCAACGCGTATGATGTCTCTTTCATCTAAGAAAGGTGCCATACTAATCAATGAGCTGCTTTTGTCTAGATGTTTAAATCGCCTTAGTTGATCAATCTCCCTGTCAAAACACTCTGCCTGCATTACCTTAACAATCACTATAAGGGCTTCATTGAGTTCTTCGGCCATGAGTGATTGTGTGTTAGTTGTGCTTATCTTTTTGCTTCTCTGTTTCAATCGGCTTATGAAACGTATTACATATGCTGTGATGCGGGTTAGTTTTTTGAACGAATTGTGGTGATTTATCTTGTGAATGAAGTGTGTGGAATCCTGCTGTGTGGTTATGGGCAGTGCAGTTTGTTTCTTTTCTAAATCACGCCTTCTGGGAGGCATCAGCAAACGTGTGTATCTGCGTGGATTTTGATAGTTCTTCAGGCAGTACATGTCTTGGAAATTTAATGTCGTTTAATGATTGTAGGTCATTACGAAACTTGACCCATTGTGTATGCATCTCCATTGGTATAGATGCGTCCCAATCTAATTTTAACGCCCATAGTCGTTGCAGGAATATCTTGGCAGTAACCACTACTGGAGACATGATTCCAAGTGGGTCAAATAGCCGTGCTATATCTGAACATGCTGTTCGTTTTGTGATTGCGTTCCTTTCAACCTTGGTGGTCTTGACACAAAATGAGTCTGAGTTTGGTAACCAAGTGAGACCCAAAATTTTTATTTGCTCCTCAGTTTCACTGCCAAATGTGAGCTGTGGTTCTATATCCTTTGGTTGAATACTTTTCAGTAGTCGTGGGTGGTTTGCACACCACTTTCGGAGCGTGAATCCTGCCTTAGCCAGTGACGCTATCAGTTGTGTTTGCATTTCACAAGCAGTACACAGACTATCTGATCCTGTGATCACATCATCCACGTAGAAATCTCTAGCCAGTACCTCTGCTCCCAGTGGATATGAAGCGGCATGTTCTTGAGATAATCTTTGCAGACATTTTGTCGCCAAATACGGAGCGGAGGTAGTTCCGTACGTAACCGTATTCAGTTGAAAGCATTTTAGAGGATGATTTGGGCTGATTCTCCAAAAAATTAGTTGGAATTTTCGGTCGTCGTCATTGACCATTATTTGCCGATACATCTTCTCAAGTCGGCCGTGAAGACGAAGCGTGGTATTCGAAATCGGAGCAATATTGAGAATAGTTCGTCTTGTATTGTTGGTCCTGCCGCAAGTATGTCATTCAATGCGACATTTGAGGATGTTTTGCAAGAGGCATCGAACACAACTCTCAATTTGGTTGTCGTGCTCTCTGGCTTGAGCACACAATGGTGTGGAATGAAATAATGTGGTTTTGTAATTGATTCAACATCGACCTCTTGCATGTGGCCTAGGTTTTGATATTCATTCATAAACCCAACATATTCGGAGCGGAGCTCACTATTCTTCATAAGTTTTCGCTCTATTGACAAGAACCTCCGCAATGCGATGTCTCTAGACTCACCTAGTTGTTGTGGATTTTCCGTGAATGGTAATTTGACAATAAAACGACCTGTATCACTTCTTTTGACACTTTGGTTAAAATGCTCTTCACATCGCTTTTCTGACGGTGTGAATGTTTTCCTTTCATCAGAAGCTTCCTCCAAGGTCCAAAACTTTTCTAGTTGTTGGTCCATTTCTTGGTCTCTGTTAAATACACAACAGAGGCTTTGATTTGGTGGCATCTGGTCTATTTTACCAGCCAACACCCAGCAGAGCACAGTGTTCTGTAATGTTGGCAGTCCTTCTCCTAATCTTATCTGCCCAAAAGCTGGTAGTAGAATTCCGCTCCGATCAATAAGTCTACGTAGTCTGGCGTATTGAAATTAGGATCGGCCAGCTTGATATTGGATGTAATTTTCCACTTTGAAATATCAATTTCTCGGTTCGGCTGTGGTGCTAAAATTTGCTTGAGGATGAATGCTTCTAGTCTGGCAGAAAACCCACTTGTGCGTGATTGGATTAACACGCTTACTCGTTTTTTTGCTTGTTGCTTCGATTGACCGATGCCTTGCACATGCATTAGGGCTGGAGTTCCCTTTAAACCTAGTTTCTTGACGATTCTTTCACTTATAAGATTCACCTGGGATCCGGAATCGAGAATCGCCCTACACATTATACCCTTTCCATCATGTGTAGTAAGATTTATTGCAACTGTGCTGAGCAATACATAGCCTTCCTGGTGGTTAACCTTTTGCGTTGCTAGTGTCATGGATTGGCTTGTAGATTCAGCTAATTTGGGTTGCTGAGGTTGAGATGTCATTGTTGTGATGAACTCAATTTTTCTTGTGGTCTGCCTTGTAGATGCACTAATGTATTATGCCATTTGGAGCAATGAGTACATCCCCTTAATGTGCAGTTGGTTGCATAATGTCCGGACCTCAGGCAGTTAATACACAAGTTGTTCTTCCGTAGCAATCTTAAGCGTTCAACAGGTGTATACTGCAGGAATTTACGACAGCTAAAAAACTGATGGTTCCCCTTGCAAACTATGCATGTCGGTTGAGGTGAGTTGGTGGATACAAATGAATTGACCCTACTGGGAACTTGGTTTAGTTTTCGCCGTGAGTCATCCGTTGGCTTGTCCTTCTGCCCCAGAGCTTCCAGGGACTGAAAGCGAGTTTCCAGAAAATTGAGGAATTTCTCTACTGATTGCAAGGCTCGAGGTTGTTCCAGCGACTGTTCATATAGATTATGTGTGGCTTTATCTAATTTTCTCACTAAAATGTGCAATAATAATGGGTCCCAATTAACTGTGGGAACACCCAGATTTTCTAGGCCCATAAGGGATTCCCTCGTTGAGTCGTGCAATGCTTTAATAGTTGACGCACCTTCTGAGGTAAGTTTGGGCTGCGATAGCAGTTTATCGATGAGCGCTGTCACCAACAATCTTTTATTATCAAAGCGAGACTTCAATGTATCCCAGGCAGACGTATAATTATCATCTGATAATGTAAAGTGTCGAATGAGCTTCTCGGCTTTTCCCTTCAAGTTGGTCTTTAAGTACCACATTTTCTGGCACTTGCTCATGTGCTGTTTATGTATCATCTGTGTAAATAAATCGTAAAATTGGCTCCATTTCAAGTAGTCGCCGTCGAATGTGGGAATTATAAGCTTTGGTAGCTTCAACGCCACACCACTACTTGACGCCTCATTGCTTCTTGTTGTGGTACACTGGGCCAATTTCTCAGAGAGCCGGATGATGGTAGATTGTATTCTGTCTTCGAGTTGGAAATATTCCTCAGCGTTGTAGCCAACTTCTGACGGGTCATCTGCCATCTGCCATATTTCCATGTTAGAACTCTCTACCTGAGACCAGTATCGTTCAATGCTATTGATTTTACATTGATAATACTGCCTGGTTTGGAGCTGTTGGTCGCCTGACTCTATTCCTTGCAGAAGGTGGCGTAATGATTGGATACCAGCCTTCTGTTTTCGTATATATCTGGTTAACATGTCTTCGTTATTGGCTGAATCGCTCATAGTGGTAGACATCTGGTCTTTTCTATTTGTTTTTACTGAGCCAATTACGAATTCTTGTTCTGTAGAATTGGCACTAGGTTTATCTTGTTGTTGCGCTCGGGTACTTGATTCTCCTGCTAGTGGTGCTGATTCTGGAGGGATGGATTTGATTAATCCGAATATCTGATCTCGGCCTATGTGGTAAACTGCCTTGATCCCAGCAAAATACGATTGGGTGAAGTAGCGGTGAGCTGTCTGGTCAGCGTGTCTGGTCTTAATAAGGGCATCTGTGGATGAAAACTGGCCCCATAGATCATCCAGTTGGTGTTGTTTTTCCTGCAAATCGGAAAGCGTCATCTGGTCTGGTGATTCCACCTTGAGGTCTTTTACTAATTTTTGAATGGCAGTTCCATTCTTCTTTTGGAGCTGCGTCAAATCTTCCATGATGGTTGCGGTTCCTTGTGGTAGGAAATCGTTATCAAGTGATGCACTTGATCACGTCGGGGTCACCAAAAATGTTTAAAGGCTCTTTTGCCTTTATCGATGCAATTGTTATTCGTTGGTTGAGTCAATGGTACTTGGACCTTGACTTTGATGCGAGAGTCGTTGGTGCTTGTACCAAGACTCTTCAGTGATTAAAAATATTGGAGCTTGTTCTGATTGCCTTACCTTGGGTAGGGGGCAATTCAGAGCTTCGTGGTAGCTTGGATGTCGATGTACAATTAAAACCAAATCTCTCTATCAACTACCCTTTATTTCTTATTCGAATTAAATTTATATATAAAAATTGCTGACTTAAATAATATTTTGTACATTGCAATTCTATTCTACGTACCTACTCTTTTACTCACACCCACGAATTCTGCTGTCGTTCACAGTACCGAGAAAATTTCATATTGATAAGCTTGACCATGCACAAGCTACATATCTAATTACTTACTCTGGACCTTCGACTTTTACCGCGACAATTCTATGTACAATGCACACGCTGCTTATCAGGCAAATTCTATGCACAAGCTGCATAGCATGTATATTCCATGCACAAGCTGCATATCATGTTTCAATTTTTACCAGCAGAATTCGTGGGTGTCTGCATTTATTTAATTTTTATGAGGAATATTTCTTGCAAACTCGAACAATTAAAGTAAATACTATACGCATCGAATGTAATATTATATCAGGATCATTCTTCAACAACACACAAGTACACACTCTCCACGAGTTTTCACCGAACGTGGGACCTGTGTATAAAATAGGGGAGGTACCCAAAAATGGAGTCTATTTGCCTGTGAACACCAAACGTATAAGTTCTCTAACATTGAAGCTCCTTGACCAAGACGGTGATTTAATCAACTTCAGAGGAGAGACTATAACCGTCATTACATTTGAAGCCACAGCATGTTGATATACAATAATGATAAATACGAGCTCGGAGCAAACAAGAGCATTAGTCAGCGGACGACCTTGAAGCGGTCAAGACCTACATTAACACCTGCAAATACAGCATATTTACAATCGATAGGCCTAACGCTGAAACAATGAATAAAAGAATACTAGATATTGCACCATACGCTCGCTTTGATAACAGTGTTACTAAATTTGAGCATCACACCTATTCACCATTTCTAACATCATTTAAAAAAAACAGCTATGAAATCCGTAAATCTGTACAACATCAGGACTTGAATCTTCTACCCAGCAGGAGTTTTCTTTACATTGAGGCGTCACTAACAAAGCTGGATGGAACCGTTTCAACAACCGCAAAATTAGCTAACAACGCTCTACCATTTCTTTTTGAGGAAATACGCTATGAATTGAATGCAGTGGAAATCGATCGTACAACATTAATCGCTAAATGCCAATGGACTGTTTAACTATTGTGTACCTCTGAATTATTTATTGGGATTCGCTGAAGATTACAAGAAAATTCTTATAAATTCCAAACATGAACTCATATTGATCCGGAGCAGGACAGACGATAATGCCATTATATCACCCACAGATGTGGTGAAAATTGAAATTTCCAAACTTCAATGGAGCATTGCGCATGTTACAGTATCCGATGAAGAAAAGCTGCAACTATTTAAAATTGATACAAATACCATTCCGTAGCTGGGACATATATGAGTATCCAGTACTACCAGAATCCACGCATCAAACCTTGTCAGTTAAGACTTCCACTCAACTGAAGAAACCTCCATTTATCATCATAGCATTACAAACGGAAGGAATGATAAAACCAAGGATGCTAGCAAATTTGAATACACCGATGTTACAGTTCATTTGAATTCAGAATCATATCCCTATGATGATTTGAATTTGGAATTTGATTTGAATAGATACGCATTGGTGTATGAGATGTATATAAAGTTTACACAATCATACTATGGTCATCAGTATCAGCCATTCCTCACATGGGAGAAGTTCAAAACCGATGCTCGATCGTTGTCATTTATTGCTCACATCAAAATGAAACAATAAAAACTGGACCTGTTGACATAAGGCTAGAATTCAAGACATCTGGAAATATACCGGCTAATACAACAAATACAGTCCGCTGACAAGTGAAGTTAGAAAGTTAAATTAAGAAGATGACTGTCATCGTAGACATCCAAGGATTCAAAATAAACCTCAATGAATTTATCACTAAAGAACTGGCAATTTTAACCAATGAAAACCAGATGCAGTATTTTATATTTCAACCCCCGTTCAGATACAAAGATTTGACTTCAGCAAAAAAGAGACACGTAAAATGGCTTCAACACAATTTTCACGGATTCCGCTGGGCTGATGGCTATATACCGTATCACAAGCTGTACACTATAGTTGAACCATTGCTTCGAAACAAAACCATATATGTAAAGGAAGCTGCAAAAGTTCATTGGATGCAGAAGATAGTTGGAGAGGGTGAAATCATTATCAACGTCGACGATGAATACAACTGTGGAAAACTAATAGAGATTAATATAAATGCACCATCTTGTCAAGTTCATATTGGACAATGTGTTATAAGAAATACTTTTATAATAAGAAATTTTATTGGAAATAAAAACAAATGTTTATAGAACATAAGACTTTTCAATACACATACCCCAGAACCCACACTGACCTCTTCTAGAATCTGTTCATGGTGATGTCATGTTGTGAAATTCGAATGATGCTGATATCTACAACTTCCCTGCTAAGAAAACTTTTTTAGGTGCAGGATTTTAAAACAGGAAAACCATGATGACGTCATGCCGATATCTAAAACTCTCCCGCTAATAAAAGAAAACAGCAGTAGTTCCGGCTAAGGCCGCTAGGGAACCTTACTCAGGAAATGGCGTTTGCACCCGAACAAATGTCGCTAATATCTCCAAAACCAAAGCCAGTAGAGGATTTCTGATGAAAATTTCGTTCCACCTCCCACCCCACACCACCTAGAATCCATTGCCATGAACAAAAATAACTTGTATTATTAATACGCTAATATATCGAAAACCAAAGCCCGTAGAGGATTTCTGATGAAAAATTTCATTACCCCCCTCCATATCCTAGATTATAATACCCCCCACCTACATCTAGAATCCATTGGCATTAACAAAAGTTTCCTACTATTAACTTTAATTATTACTAATATTAATTCAAAACCAAAGCCTACATTTAGGCGCAACACTTGAAACCAATAAAAGCCTACATTTAGGTGCACCACACATCCAAGAAAACCGTAGCATTTTGCTGCTACGTGTGGGCACAAGTGAAGCAACAAACTTCCTAAGTCGTAGCATGCTGCTACGTGTGGGACAAAAGTGAAGCAAAAAAGTTCACACATCTAAGAGAACCGTAGTATCGGCGCATGCTGGTAGTTTTGGATATTGCCGTTAGGGTGTTGTCAAGACCAAATGACAGACACACACACATACACCCGAGAAAACCGTAGTACCGGAGCATGCTGGTAGTACCGGCTAATGCCGCTAGGGCGCAGTTAAGACCAAATGACACATCCAAGGCATAAGCTAGCCAAGGCTCAATGGTGTATCCAAGGCATAAACCAGTCAAGGCTCAATGGTGCTGTTGAAGTTCCCTAGGGTTTGAATTGACGTCAACTTCAACAGGTTTGGATTGCGGATTGATAGCCTCCACATTTCTAGGATGCAAACTGTTTGTTTTTACATCCTGATGTATCGATGTATGATGCATCTGTTTGCATTTGGTACTTCGATACCTACTAGAACAATTCCTAAGTGAATGTTCCCTTGTTAAGCAGTTGCAGTAGCAAAGTCCATTTGCCTTGATTAACATTTTTCTGCCTTGTATATCCATCTTCTGGAATCTTGTGCAATTCTGAAGTAGATGATCTTCATTACATGCTGAGCATTTTACTGTCTTGATTGTGTTTAATGCTTTCGTTGTAGTTCGTTTTGATTGACATTTGGCTTGACTTGACTTGGGTGCCAACGTGTCTGAAATTGCTTCTAATATCCAAAAATGTGAATAAATGTTCATATGTTGGTAACTCTTGCGACTTTCCTTGATTTTCTTCCCACAATTTTGCGAAAGGCAACTTTTGTACTATTAAATAAACAAGCAGTACATCCAATGTATAAGTGTCAAATTGCAAACCTTTCAATTGTTGAAAACACTCTTGTATAGTATCAACGATTGATTTTAATTCTGCAGCTGTTTCTGACGTGATCTTCGATTGACTTGTCAAAATCTTAAGCTGATGATTTACTAGAATTTTTTTTTCTCGTATCTTATGGTTGTAGTATACTGCATGCAGCACTGAAGCTAGCAGCAATATGCTACACAAACTCGGATGGCGAGTGTGCTGCCATTTTTGAGAGGTTGCACGTTTGACATCTGACGGCGGGATATGTCACTAGGAATAAGAAAAATAAGCAGAATTTTGATGGATCTGTCAGATAATAAGAATTGAGTAGATACGTATCAAGGAAAAGAAACATAGTTTTTTGAGTAAGTAAAATATAAAGAAACGGATGAAAACTTTCAACGAAGAATAAGAAGAGAATAACTAAAAGTAAGAACAGCTCGTACTAGGAAGAAAGAAAAGAGCGAAGAAAGAAATAGAGAAAATTCAGTCTAGCAGCCAACGCGGGAGAATAGGAGAAAAGCCTTAAATATCCTAATCATCCGCCGAGGATTTATAACAGTTTTAGTGATTTTGCATTTGTTATGGAAGTATATTTCGGAATGTTTGGTTTGGACGTGAAGTCCAGACTGCCATCATGAGCTGACAGATCAGTGACAACGTTGATGCAGGGCGGCACGCTAGTTCGCCTCGACTAATTGCGTAGAGTGTGGGGGGGGGGGTTTCACGAAACCTCCCGTTGTCACATTACCATAATAACAAAAAATATCGTGCCTACTCAAAACGGAGCACCACACCCGGCCCAGAAGGGACCTTTACACCACTTACCTATGCAAAGGCGCAGATAGCATGCCTTCATATGCTTGGCCCTATCCACCCATTGACACTGAGGGCAGCAAGTATCGTATTCAGTGTCCCTAATGATGACCTGTAAAAGAGAAGAAGTAGCGGACCTAATCAACCATCATTGCTGTGAGAATCCGAGAGAGAGAAAGAGAGAAGCACCCTTTGGTTTAATACTTCATCACGAAAAAAATTTCATTCGATCGAAGAAACATTCTGAACCTAACCCCTATTTCCCCGAAGAGGCGCCTCCTTGGACGTTCCGCTTAGTGGCACCAAGGCAATAATTAGAACAATTTAACTTATAATACGTTACATCTATGTTATGGAACTATGTAGAGTGATTGACGACTGGACGTTAAGTCCCGACTGCCAGTATGAGCTGACACATCACTCGGCGGACAGCGTTGACTGCAGGGCGGCACGCTAGCTCGCCTCAGCTATTGGCGGAGAGTGTGGGGAGGTTACACGAAAGAAGCCTGCCGCTGCCGCCTGCCATATACAAAAAAATCTCGTGCCTTTAACCAAAAACGCCGGCACACATTGAGTCCTGAAACCACCTTTACGTCACTTACCTACATCCTCATTGAAGGTGCAGGTGGTCTGCCTTCCTGCATGCCCCAATTACCCAACTGACTCTGAGGGCAGATATTTACAGAGTCCCTTGTAGATCTGAAAAGAGAGAGGAGTAGTGAACCTAAGCGACCTTCACGCCGAGAGGGCTCCGGGAGAGTGAAAGAAAAGAAATAAAAGTACTTACCAGCGCATCATTACGTTATAAAAAATATAATTCAAATGTGTACATTGGTTCCTCCTTAAGTTCCAGCAAATCTACCTATCCTCCTTAACCACATGGCATTCTTACTCTTGCAATTTTTTAAAAAAAAAATAAGTTAAAACTCATCGTTGCTGGGAATATGTTAATATCAATATCTACTTAGGACACATATCCAAAAGTGTGCCAATATGAAATTTAGTTCAGAGTCAAACTCTCCAAACTCTGCTTAAATACGCGTAATATAACCCTTAAATTCATAAGGCTGAATTGAAATGTGGAAAACAAACCCAGAATCATCGTTTCCAATCACTGATTGTAAACGTATATATAGTGTGCGTAAAGGGCACCATGAATTGCAACTTTTAAAATTTACTTACACGTCATCCTGTCCCCTAAGGAGCTCCCTGAAGGATTTTATGTGACCTGTATAAAAAGATTAAAGTTTATTTGTTAGGAGGTTATATACTACTGCCGAATATCGTATCGCTTTGTAACCATAACTATTGCACAAAGAACTGTCTGTCTTGTTCTTCCACCCTTCCTTTTTATAAAAACTTTAATACCTTCGACAAGTTAAGCAAAACATGAGACGTGAGCTGAGTGACAGTTAGAAAAAAAAAATTTTTTCCCCTTTAAAAGTCTTATGAAATAACCTACTGCACCCAACATCAAATATATTAATGAAATTTAGTAATATTATACTATGCTACCGTTTGTTTTGCTTCCGTATATAAATTTCCATTAATACAAAAGAAAAGAAAATTTGCTTAGTTTTAATAATAAGAAAATACATAATATTCCTATAGAACCCAAAATACTGATCATTAAGTGTGACTGAATGATATGGAATTCATCTCTCTTTCTGCACAATACATTAAGACAAAAGAAAATCCATTTACCATAATAAAAAGAAAATCTCACTGAATTGAACTCTGATTATAAGGTATTCGAAGCGCCGATTGATTATATTCATCAACGTAAGTATTAAATTTAAAGTAAATTTAGTGATTTGTTAAAAACTTCAAACTCTTCCTTATTTGTAGGTGGGTAGATAAATATATATATATATATATATATATATATATATATATATATATATATATATATATATATATATACATATATATATGTAAATCAATGCAAGCAGCAAAACTGGAAATTTCGTTCAGGTTTTGTTGGTGTGAAAATCGCAATCTTTCCAACTTTATTGCAACCTTTTCTTTTTCAATTGGGGATTATTACTTCCACACCATAACGATGAAATTTCGTTTTTTTCTTTTTCCCGTTTTAAATTAATTTTTCCTTATGAAATAATGATAAAATATATGGAACTGTCCCACCTGATTTCCTTCCTGTTTGCTTTGTTTTTTTTATGTTAATTCGTACTAGCTACTTCAGGTATGCAACTGCCTTCTGCTTTATAAATTTTCTGCCCTAGAGCCTACATACTCCTTGGCTGGTAAACCACGTTTTTTCGTGTCAGTTGCTTTCTACAGTCGAACGTCAATATATAGGGAGGATGCTTCGAAGTTATCTCGCACCCCACCAACAATAAAGCCAGCATCCGTAATGCCGAGCAAGCGATGGTTGCCGCCGCCGGCGCTCTTGTCTGGGATCGGGTCTCCCTCCTTACACCACAGCAACTTATTTTGCGAAAGAAGTGGCAAGTTAGTTAGGGATTAATTTGTATTTGCTTGATACTTACTTGGATTGTTGGGATTAAATTCAAGTTGCACTTTCTCCTTTTTTCTTGGGTTTTATTTATTTATTTACCCTTTTTCTTTGTACGGTTTCCTTTTCTTTGCTTTTCTACTTACTCTTCACTTTAGATTAGGAACTTTTTTTCCGATGTTTCCGGATTTTAACTCCCTCAAGTGATAACTTTCTCGAGGCTCGTTTAATTGTATCGCACTTGTGAATCAAAAAAGATCACACTGTACTCCCTCTCGCATTCTTCTTCTTCTTTGTCAAAAACTAAAAGGTGAGCGTCGCATCGAGTCGGGTGCGTTGGAGCTGTCTGTTTGCCGGCAGACCGGCATACCTGCTGCAGTAATTCTCAGTGTAGCATATTGCTATATGCAGTACGCTAGGACCATAACAGGGCAGAGTGGTCTCGACTAGACCACCCGTGGTTCAGACAACGCTAAAAAATGGTCGACTGAGCTAGCCGGTCTTAAATATAAGCCTCATCGCTGCGAGCGCCCAATGTGTGTCTCGACCCACGACCCAATGAGAGCATTCCTTCTTACTCGGTCTAGGCGGGTATTCCGAATCGACTACGACAGTTCGACTTGCTCGACAGATGACGCATCGAGGACACATCCTTGAAGTCCCGTCAGCCTTCGATCAGACCTCGACATCCCTCTCCGTGCTAGAAACCAGAGATGCACCAACAAGCTGGTAACCTAAAAAATCCAGCCGGTCGATATCTCTCTGCCTTCCTTCACCTGCTGGGAAAACCTCGCGATCAGTAACCTAACCAATTAATCGCAAAGTTTTCCGGGCCCAGCATCTCACTCTGATCTCCGACCGGCGATACCCTCGTGGAATCCAAAGCTTCCAAAGTTCTTCTTCCTGAATCGGATCGCCTGTTCTCGGAACAGTCCGAAAGTTCACGAAGCCATCCCTGACGCAAAGGTCTGGTAGTTTGCCAGAAGTCGTTTTAACTGTATGCCTCAGTTCCTCATATTCCAACGAGTTGAAATATGGCGAACTAAGGTCAACTTCCGGCCCAGGATCTTCGTTTGTGGACAGGCTGTGGCAATGAATGCGTGACAGCGCACCAGGGACGACATTCAGGCTTCCTTTTTGGTTCTCAATAGTGAAGTCGAAACGCTGAAGCTTCAAACTCCACCGAGCAAGTCTACCGCTGAGGTCCTTTTGGGCCATCAGCCATTTCAAGCTCGCATGATCAGTCACTATCTTAAACGGCATAAGTTCTATGAAGGGCAGGAACTTCTGTACACTTAAGATTGCAGCTAGGCATTCCTGCTCTGTGACTGTATAATTTCTTTGTGTTGAGTTCAACTTTTTCGAGACGTAGGTTATTGGCTTCTCGTGGCCATCGTCATCTAGTTGAAGCAGCACCCCACCAATACCTTGTTGGCTCGCATCGCACTGTATAACGAACGGCTTGGTGGAGTCTCACTAGCAACGGAGCAGAAGTAAGTTTTTATTTCAACAAAACAAGAGACGTCTGGGCTTCAGGTGCCCACTTGAACTGACTAGGGTTTTTCAATGTGTCTGTAATGGAGGTAGTTAAGTTAGCATAGCTGGGAATGAACCGTCTATACCATCCCGCCATACCTAGTAGGCGTCGGGCTTGCCGAACAGTTTTAGGTGACGGATAGTCAGCTATGGCTGAAATCTTGTCAGGGTCAGTTCGTATACCTCCCTTTCCGACAATGAAACCCAAGTATTTGATCTCTTTGATACAAAGCTTACTCTTCGCGACGTTGATAGTGAGGCCAGCTTTCCTCAAACAATCCGCTACGCGGGCTAGCAGCGTGATATGAATGTCGAAGTCTGAAGGCAGAATTAATAAATCGTCTAGATAGACGAGAACATTCTCACGCAAATCGAAGGGAATGACTTTATCCATGAGGCGGCACATCATTTGTGGAGCGTTGCATAGGCCGAATGGCATCACTGTGTACTGATAGAGAGGATGACCAGGTACAGTAAAAGTGGTCTTATCTCTGGAATCAGTGTAAAGTCGACTCAGAAGAGCTTCTATCTGCGGTAGAGTATAGGCGTCCTTCTTCGTAAGGGAGTTGACTTTCCTGGCATCAAAACAAAGCCGAACCTTTCCAGGCTTCCTCACTAGAACAACTGGAGAGCTCCAAGGACTCTGGCTCTCCTCTATCACACCAAGTGATAGCATTTGCTCTAATTCAGCATATATCAAACTCTGTACGGCTGGTGAAATCGGATAAAAACGTTGTTTTGCAGGAGCTGCGTCATTCGTCTCGATCTTGTGAGTGACCAGAGATGTCTCTCCCAGGCGAAAAGAAGGGAAAAGCTGTTTAGTAGCTTCTTAACGCTGTCGATCTATATCGGGAAGATCATGGCAGTCGGTGCCAGGAGTAGCTAGTAAACTTGGTGTCACTTCTGCAACTATACCTAGGACATCTGTAGCCAACCCAAATAGATGCCAGGAGTCTATTCCTAGATATAGTGCCTGTGTGAGCCCAGGAACTACGTAAGAACGCACATTTTGGGTCTTATCACGGAAAGTGATGAGCAAGTTCACATGACCATGCACCGTCGTCATGGCACCATTCGCTACTTGTACCTGTGTTCGATAACTCTTCCATTCAACCTCTGCTTCTGCAAGCTTCTCTAGAGCTCCCTGGCGTAGAATACTAATAGTGGCACCACTATCAAATAATCCAGTCTCAGTTCGCTCGAGCAGCTTTACTTCGGCATACGGTCGAATGTCGTCTGGCATCGACACGGAAATCTGTGGCAGTTTTTTTTCTTTCCAGTCTCATCCGTCGACAGTATTCCCGCCGACGAACGGTTGACCGTTTCTTTCTTGGTCTAAAAGCCATGTCCGGATACATAATATCAGCTAACTCCGGTACTGAGGGGAAGACTCGGTCTCTTACTGCATTATAATTCCGCAGACGCGTATGATACGGCGACAGCGGATGTAAAACAGGCTCATGCCCACTCGTCATAACAGATCTTGGTGGCCGTTTTAATACAGTAACGCCAGAAGGCCGAATCTCCTGCTCAGTGACATTGCCAGTGGAAAGTGCTGATGGTATTATCGGGACGTCAGAGATCAAAGACTCTTCCAGAGAAGTGTCTAGTAGTATCAAGGGCTCCTCAGGGGTGGAAACAGGAGCTCGAAGATCTGCGGAAAAGTCTATTTGATTCCCCGTCTCTATCAATGGAGTATTCGTACAATCAAGAAGAGTGCTGGTATCATCAGAGGCACTGAGTGATATCAACAGACAAGTCAATGTTTCGTCGTCGGGGCCTGCTGATGGAGCGGACCCTCCTCCGTGTTCAAAGCTTGAACTGGAGTGGTCATAGCAGTTGCCGTCCGAGACGTTGAAACTGGTCGAGAAAAGGTGTTGGGATGCCCGACCCGTCTCTCGTTTTTCTGTGCACAGGCTCTGCAGTTTGGTTTAAAGACATTCTTGCGTCCGCATCCATAACATAACACCTGTTGTCTCTCTTGCAGACAGTCCTGGTAAAAGTTACCTTGTTGATCACAATTGCAGCACACTACTGCATGTCTGATTGAAATGCCTGACACGTCGCCTAAGCTGGTGTCACGGCCAGATTCTTATGACAAGTCTGGGTGTAAAGACTTGCAGTCGTTAATCTCGTTGACTCGCTGGCTCCGGTAAGGGCTCCAGCTACAAGCCGTAGCAATTCGCAGCTGTGTGGCTTGTATTTGAGTAACAAGTGATCTCAACTGGTTGATAGTATAGGTGGGGTGCAAGCATATTTTGTTCTGGATATCTGGCAATAGATTGGATTTGACTATCTCCAAGAACTCATTATCCAACATTGGAGTCCGTAGTTGGTCACGCAACTGCACTAGATTTTGGTGGTATGCTGCGAAAGATTCTGCGGATTTTTACCTGCGGGACATTAGCTGGACCCGCACCTTCAAATTGTCTTTGGGAACTCCCCAATCAGCTAGGAGAGCTGTTTTAATATATTCCCAGGTTGGTATGGAGTTCAGTATAAGTAAGGACCAATACCAATCCATGGCCGGACCTGCGAGCAACGTGCTCATATTCCTCACTAGGAGGCCAAAATCTCCTTCGAGAGCTGAGTAAGTGAGCGCTTCAAATCGGAAGACAAACTCATCCACTGAGAGTTTGGAACTATCTCCACTATACGAGATGTTCCATCTTTGTATAGGGCTTCCAGAACGTCTTGACCATGCGTTTCGTTGAGGTCTGTCATTCTGAAATTCTTGTGCTTGGGGAATAGGATTAGACCCTGACCTCTGAGGTCTATCGGGTCTATCCTGATTGCCTGATGCGTGATGTTGTTCATCAACTGGTCTGGGCCGTTCTGTAGAAGGTCTAGGTTGTCCTATACGTGGTGGTGGTCGAGAAGTGTCTACGAGAGGCACGACAGGAGCTGGTCGAGGAAAGTTGTTAAAGAGTTCGTCCCGCAGAGTGTTCATACTCTGTGTAATTTCCTCTCGGATAAGACCTTGCATCTGTATTCTTAAGCCAGCCATTAACGCTTCTGACGCTACCAAGCCTTGACCATTGGTACCAGGCATTGGACTATTCATGCGTGAAGTAACGTGAGACGTCGTTACTGACTGTAAGACAGGAGATAAAGATCTACGAATCGAAGAAGGATTTGTCGGTGGTTGTAGATTCAGCTGCGGGAGCTCATAGGACGTATTAATCTGGCTATCCTGTGCTACATCCCAGAAATCCCCAAGTATGTGCCTTTAATGTTGATGCTGACGTTCGTGATAATATTTTTGTTGTTTTGTTAGTAATAATCGGTAATACTACTCAGAAGTTCTTATTTTCAGAACAAGTAAATCCGAATCTACTAAACTCTCGCGCTGCCAACAGTTTGAGGTTGATAGCTGTGGCGGTCCAGAAGCCACCCCTCTTAGATCTCCTTCTCTTGGAGTTGGCCTAGATGTAACCATCCCGATGGCGGGCGGATAAACGAGATTGATGCCATAACCCATCTGCCTTCTTCGAATCTTCTTAAATGTTTTGTTTTATACGAACAACTAGTCGAAATACTCTTAGCATCAACGTCCAACCTCATGTCATCTATGTATGCCAGATCATTAAATTAGATAAACAAAATTCGAACTATGTATAGAATTTAGAATGGCTTTCGTACTCGCACATATTTACTTACTTTCGTTTTGCATTCACACACGTATTAAATATAACGTTTGTTGCTCTATTTCAGATCTATGTATTTGGCGTAGTTAGAATCTTGAAATAATCTTGTTATACATTAGTAAGAGCAGTTTCAAATTTAAATATTGCCAATTTAGCAGGTTTTTTCCTTTTTTTAAGTGATTCAAAATTAAATCTAGGTACGTGTAATTTTTCTCAAAATTGAACTAAACGACTCTTAGTAAACATAAGCACTGTTCTCACACAACCAAATAGCCGCGTTCTTTATTTAAACAAGCCAAACAAATTCTCATGATATATTATAATATTAATCAAGTCAAAGTCGTTTAAAATCTTCCTTCTCGTTAAAAATTAATTAACATTCGTACTCTAAACGAGTAATCGAAAGTAAGCCCAGATCCCCCTTTCAATAAAAGTCCGAAACATCACAGCAAAGGTTCGGGCACAAGCTAAATATATGAGTATAAAGCTGGTATAATTTACGTCACCAATATTGGCAACAGTGCAGCCAATTTATTGTGCGAAGGTTTCGAACAAGAAGTTCGATATCCGGAGCGAGAGGAAAAAAATTAAGAACGGCCATTGAGCCCATAAGTCTTCCTCTTTTCTGGTTTGTACGTGCGGCCGAGTGGACATAGAACCAGAAAGTGTAGTTAAGTTCAGCAGGCGAACACCCAGAAAATAAAATAAAAGAAAAGACGACAAGAAGAAGTGATTCGGCAAACGACGCAAAAAAAGAAACAAAAAAAATAGCAAATTAAGCAAACTTATATAGCAAAACAAAGAAAAGGGATCTGGACTACTGCGTGATTTTTATTTGTACCCGCAAAGAACGGCAAGGTTGAAAAGGAGAAGGTCGGTCGAAGGCCAGAAAGGGGGACAAACCCCAACAATCAAAAGCTAAGTACTATTTGTCCTTAATTAAATATTTAAGTGTTTTGTGCGCGGCTGGCTGGTTGTTGTGATTTGGAGTCGTCGCGTGCTTTCTGCTGTAAAAATGCAGCTTATGAATGATGCTACTAGTGAATTAATTTCTTTTATATTTTATTATAAATTATAGTGGTATATATAAACACCTTATTTACTAGCAATTTAATATATTACAATAACAATAATTTTTACATATTTTAATCTAATGGAAGGTGTAATGGAATTATCCCTCCCTAGTGCATTTGAATAAGATATATATGCATTTATATAATTTATAGATTTAAGAATAAAATACTCTTTGCTACGTAGAAACGAAGTAAGAGGCGAGTACTTCGAGGATAACATAAGAAGGGCATAGGAGTGCCGATATTTTTTTCACATTTGTAATAGTTAATCTATTGTGTTGTCAGTTGTGACTGAAATGCTGAGAGCTAGCAAGGATTCCATTAAGTCTAGTGGGTTTTTTTTATAGTATTTGTTTATTGGAATTCGTCCTATTAGTAAACTTTACAATACATACGTGCTCTATGGAGAAGCTTAAATAAAATAACATAGTATTCGTTCTCTTGGTAGACTTTATAATACATGCATGCCATGTGGAGAAACTTACATACAAAAGGATAATATTATATTTAACTGGGATTCATCCTCCGTAAATTTTTATTTTTATTTTTTTTTAATTACATATATCTGCTATAGGAAAAAACCTACATATGATAGTTTACGTAATAGTTGTTTTCCAAGACCGTGTTGGATTTAGAGGTCTGTGTCAAGGTTCCGTACAACGTTTATAATTACTATTATAATTGTTTCTTTGCAAGGAGTCACAAAGAGCTACTCCATCCTGTAGAATTAGGCGTTGGACATTAACCGTATTTGAATTTTTCTTAATACGCGAGCGATACGTTCTCGCAATAATAAGATAAGTTAACAAAGATATTCAGGAAATCAATAGGCTATTATTTAGTCCCTTTTGTTTTGTACGAGGTACACTTTACGTGCATCTGTGCAAGGTTTCTTTACTTACTTATTTTGTCGACTCCTTATTTAGGTAACACGAATTGGTTTAAATATGGAGATTAACCGTCTAAACCAAGACGAGCTTACATACGAACTCACTATAAGAGGCCTTCCTACCGGTAAGGTAGATGATATGAGGGCTAGCCTCAGAACGGCTTTAAGGGCCGGAAGAACTGGTCAGCGACTATTCGTGGAACCGTACCCTTACGAATTTGCTGAGGACGTTGCTGCCTTAGAGAAGTAGTTAGAGGAAATAAAGGAATTAATTGGGTCATTTATAGGCGAAGTAGGCTCTCCCGATTACAAGAAGATTATAACCAAGTTAGAGTGGTCCTTTAGTTGGTATGGGCATATGAAAACAACGGGAGATGAGCAGCAGAAGGAAAAGAAGAGAATAAGAGCAGAGTTAATTTTAGCTTTGGGTTCACTGCAAGGTAAGGCCGAGGGAGACGAGTCGGATAATGAGGATTCCTTTTTAGGAGAAGATAATTCTCTCTCAGCAACGATTCAGGCCGGTTCACGGTCCAGAGTTTCGCTGTATAAATGGAACCTGAAATTTAGTGGAGAACAGGGTCAATCTCTAAGCTCTTTTTTGGAACGAGTACTGGAACTAGCCGAAGCTAGGGGTGTAACAAGAGCACAAGTTTTCCATTCAGCTTTAGACCTCTTCTCAGGGCGTGCCCTGATTTGGTACCGGGCTAACAAGAATAGGGTCCACTCTTTGTCATGATGGTTATGATGAAAGTCTAACGGAAGAAATTAAGCGAAGGACGCAAGGGAAGGACGAGACTATTGGAACATATGTTGCTGTCATGAGGAGTAAGTTCTCCCGATTGACAATTCCTATGACAGAGCTTGAACAGCTGACAGTACTGAAAAGGAATGTTAGTCCGTTTTACCAAACCCAGTTCGGTTTGACAGAGATTGAAGATATAGAACAACTCATTGATATAGGAAGAAAACTGGAAACCATACGTACAACAGTTGAATCTTTCGTTCCACTTCCATCAAAAAGGAATCCACATTTGTTGGAACCAGATTTGGCCTATGTGTCCTCCTATTCACCAGCCGTTGCTACGGCAGTAGATACGTGTAATGTTTCAACTGCCTGCGATAGTTCCGTACCGCACTCTGGTAATCGTAGACCATCCCAAAAATGTAATAAGTGCGGAATGGAAGGACATATAGCGCGTTTCTGTCGGAGGAGTTTCAAGTGTTATGGGTGTGGAAAACTCGGGGTGATCCGCCCAAATTGCAGCCACTGTAGGAATACCGCAACTGCACAAAGTCAACGGACATCCAATCATAGTAGCCAAAATACCCCAAGCAATAAACATAGTAACAACCGAAATACGAATCAACCTGCTCAAAATACGTCTCCGAGTGTATCGGAAAACGAGACCCGAGTTCGCTAAACAGCGTCGAAACGAGCTCCAGTCCGTGCTTTAATGCCGCCCATTCGAAAAGTAGCAATAACAGTAGTGACCCCTCGCCAGAAGGTGAACAGGTGGTAATACCGACTGTGGATTATGCCTTTGCTAAGGCCGAGAACGACACGCGACCATTTTTAAAAATTTCAATTTTAGGGCTCGGAATCGTTGGACTTCTTGATTCCGGAGCATCACGAACCATATTAGGTGGACCCGGCTGGAAGAAATTAAGTGATGGCAAGCTAAAGTTAAACGAGGCGAATGTAGAGAATGTTATTTTAGCTAACGGAGAAAAAGTGAAGGTTTTAGGCCAAGTTAGTTTGCCGATAGAACTGCAAGGAAAAGTAAGACTTTGTGATGTTCTAATAATTCCCGACTTACCTCATCAAATGATTCTTGGCGCAGACTTCTGGAGACTGATGGGTTATCTGTCAATCTCAGCGAAGAATATTGGGAATTTTCAAAACAACAGGGGGAATGTGTCGTGAACGCCATCGAAGACGATCAAAGCTAACGCCCCAACAACAAAGTGAGTTAGAGGGCATAATAAGCGATGCTGAGACTAAAATGGGAAAGACGCTCGCCTGTACGAATCAAGTTGAGCATAGTATTGAAACCGATTCGTTACCTATAAAACAGCGATACTGTCCCGTGTCACCGGCTATTCAAAATATAATTAACAGAGAGCTCGATGAGATGCTACGAGAGGGCATAGTAGAACCATCTAACAGCGCTTGGGCTTCACCGGTCATACTAGTTAAAAAAAAGGATGGAACATATAGGTTTTGCGTTGACTTCAGGAAGTTGAATAAGGTTACGAAAAAGGACGCATACCCTTTGCCTTACGTATCAGCAACCTTAGATAAGTTGAGAGAAGCAAAGTATATGTCCTCCCTCGATATCAAATCAGCTTTCTGGCAAGTCCCAATGGCTGAAAAATCTAAGCCCTATACAGCTTTCACTGTTCCTGGTAGAGGGCTCTTCCAGTTCCGTCGAATGCCCTTTGGGCTCACAAATTCACCTGCGACCTGGCAGCGACTAATAGACCGAATTCTTGTCGATAAATTAGAAAGCAGTGTATTTGTCTATTTGGATGATGTAATCATCGTAACACCAACATTTGAGGAGCACAAAGAAATACTTACAGAGGTATTAAAAAGGCTTCATAATGCTGGCCTCGTGATTAATTATAAAAAATGCGAATTTTGTCGATCAGTGCTGCGTTATCTCGGATATGTTGTCGGAGAGTACGCACTTCAAGTAGACCCGGATAAAATCAAATGCATTTTGGACATTTCGAGCCCCAGGAATGTATCCGAGGTTCGCAGATTCATAAGGGTTGTGGCTTTGTACCGAAGATTCATCCCTAATTTTTCATCCCTTATAGCACCCATAACAGAATTACTAAAGAAAAAGAAAAAATTTGTTTGGTCACCGGAGTGTGAAGAAACCTTTAATTATGTGAAAAATAAACTAGTCAGCGCACCCATTTTAACTTGCCCCGACTTTAACCTCCCCTTTACAGTACATACTAAAGCCTCAGGTTATGGGATACGGGCAGTTTTGACACAAAATATACATGGAGAGAATAAAGTGATCTGTTATTTAAGTCGTTCCTTGAACCGCTGTGAGCGCAACTATTCTACGACGGAACACGAATGCCTCGCAGTACTATGGGCAGTAGACAAGTTACGTCCGTACATCGAAGGCATGAAGTTCACTGTGGTCACGGATCATGCGTCTCTAGTTTGGCTGCATAATCTCAAGGACCCTACAGGTAGACTGGCCAGATGGGCGATGAAGATGCAGCAGCACGACTTCGAGATTATTCACAGGAAAGGTAAAGAGCACTTGCTGCCAGACTGGTCATCGCGCTCGGTGCCACTCGTTGATTCGGTAGAAGCAGCCAAAGCCTCAGAAGACAAATGGTATACTGTTGTATAATTATTTCCTCAGTTGTTTCCATGTTACAAATTAACTAATATGTAAGTTACTTTGCAATCGTAACAATTGCAAAAATAAATAAAATAAAAACATTTTACGTGCACTGATCAATGCCCGGTCAGCATAAAAAAAAAATGACCTAGTGATTGATCAGAATTTATTGTGACTTACCTTCGCAATAATGACCTACTTCGCAGGTAAACAAAGCCAAGTAGGAAATAAAAATGATCTTGTTTGGAAACATTAAAAAATTCTGGCACAGAAATTACGCGTAGCCGATTCTGCATTTTTTTTTTAAATAAACTAATTAATATCGAGTGCGGTAGAATAAGTCGAGTTACTTCAGAGTCTCGTGTAAAAAGTAAAACAAGACAGAACAAGCGGTGTAATTATTTAAGTAAAAAAGCGATGTAATAAAAAAAGGAAAAAAGCGGTGTAATTATTTAAGTAAAAAAGCGATGTAATAAAAAAAGGAAAAAAGCGGTGTAATTATTTTAAGTAAAAAAGTGATGTAATAAAAAAAGGAAAAAAGCGGTGTAATTATTTAAGTATAAAAGCGGTGTAATAATTAAAAGTTTAAAAAGCGGTGTAATTATTAAAGTTTAAAAAAGTTTATTAAAGTCGTGTTGATATAAAAGTTCATAAGCATTAAGGTGTAAAGATAAATTAATAACTACGAAAATAAAAGATTAAACTGTGTGTCATTTTCGCCTTTTCGTAATCAAAGCCTCCACATCCCTTTTTCTCGCGGTGTACAAAAATAAACACCACATTTGGCGCAGCCGGTAGGATTCGGAAAATTACATAGCGTTGTATCACTTAATAATACTGATACTGGTATTAGAAAAGCTATATCCGAATCCAAACCTATTTGAAAGCGAGAACGAGGCTGACTACGATCTACGAAAGGCAATAGAAGGCAAAAGTGTGCAAAAGTTACAGTGTAAAAAAGAAATAGAGCAGCCAGTAGCCTATAAAAAGATAGAAATTGAGAAAGTACTGAAGAAGTGAAAGTTGTCCACGAATAGAGCATCAAGCAGCCAATTGAAACGCAAAAACCGAAGAAGAATTCAAAGTGGTCAACAAATAGAGCATCCAGCAACCTATTAAAATTCAGTAAGCAGTATATCGTATCTTGCATTTATTCTTATTTATACCATATCATATATTACATATATAGTTTTTATAGCAACGTAAGAGTATTTATTATTATTTTCGTGCATATACATAATAGTAGCTTACGAGTTACGGAATCAGTGATTTTTTTTTGAAGCTCCAATTTATATGTATATATAGACATATATTAGAAGTCAAATTTTCTAAAACTTTCCTTGTTAACTGTGTGTGAAGGTACTCTGCGGTAATTCATTTGATTAAATTTTGAGCTTCTGAATGCCATTTCATGAGTTAAATTGTAAACTTCTTTAATTTTATCGACCGACGCATGGTGCCTGTATAGCGCATGTCCAGATTAGAAGGTAGAGGTGCAGATGCCCCTAAACCCAAAAATAGGGAAGTAAGTTTTCTTCTAGGTGATATTGAACCACTTGAAGAAACAGTACTGCGATCAGGTCATAGAATAGCGAAACCTCCTACTCCCACTACGAGTTCTGCCGAAACCTTCATAAATTCAGTCCATTCAACTACGGCTACTGATCTACTCTTTAAAACCGCTGAAGAAACGGACAACCAGATTAGGGCAACCACCTTAGTTAAGCAGTTGGTTCAGAAAAATCAAGATCTTTTCACTGACTTAGAACACTTTCAAGTAACTTCTCCATCTTCCGAAATAACGCAAGCTCCAACTCTTTCTGGAATAATGTCTAACCCCAATAACAGCACCAGTCTTAGTAAGACTTTTCACTGCGAACCAACATCCACCATAATAGATACCATAAACAAAATAGTGCCAACATTTTCCGGTGAGCCATCTTCAACAGCAGAATCCGATTTGCATGTGTTTTTGAATATTTCACAGGCGTATTGCAATTCTTTGAATGAAGAAGAGAAGGCAATTTTCTTATCTTTTCTCCCCAAACTAAAATTGCGTAAAATTCCTTATGAGATTTGCAAGAATACCAGTTTTAAAACATGGGAGGAATTGCAGGAGACCTTAACGGCCTATTACTTTCCCTGTAAAAATTTAGCAGATCTCACCCATGACATGCAAAGCTGTAGACAACTCAATGGAGAAACTGTGAGACAGTTTGGTCAACGAGTAAAACAACGTCTAGAAGAATGTGAGCTGAACTTGAGACAAAAATGCAAAACAGATCCAGAACCAATGATAAAAGAATATCAAAATATGGCCACACAAGTTTTTAGGAGAGGACTTTTAAGTATGACACTCAAGCAATATGCCTGCATGTCAGATAGTTCAAGCTTCACAGATTTAATAAAAAAGGTTAGCTTTATGGAAGACACGGAAAATCAAATTTACGGTGGTGTAAACTCCAACAATTTCTCTTTTGGTGGAGTAAACTCCAATAACTTCCCTTTTGGTGGTGTAAATAACTTCCCTGGCCAAAGTGAAATAAATAGGAATGGGCTAAATAGCCGTAGACCTTTTTCACACTTTTCAGAACGTCCAAGTGTACCCATATATCCACAGAATTATCAATATCAAGAACAAAATCACCCACCCCGAACACAATATGAAAGCTTCCAGTATCCTAGACGTACCGCACATGGTGCTCCCCCACGAAACTCAGCCCCCATTACCTGCTTTAAGTGTGGACAACCAAATCATTTGAGTAGAGACTGCAGAGCCTCCGGTAATTCGATCTATTGTCAAAGGTGTAAGACTTCGGGTCACGATGCAAGAAGCTGTAGGCGAGTAAGTGATCGACCCTCGGAAGTAAGACAGGTAATCGTCACTTGCGATTTCTGCGAAAGGCATGGCCATACAGTATTTAATTGCGCTACGAAAAGACGATGGGAGGAAAAACAAGAAAATTCGGGAAACTTGCCGGCGCCGATCGGATCCCACCCCGATCGGCAGTAACTTTCTTAGACATAAACAAGAGCCTTAACGAAGTAAGAAATTTTGAATCGCAAACTCCTCATGACTCTGTAGTTAAGTTGCCGTTAGATGTAAGTAAAAAGCGTGAAACAAAATTTTTGATAGATACTGGCTCCCAGGTAACTCTTATTAAGGAAAACTGAAGACGTGAACAAAAGTAAATAAAAATGAACAAATTCGAATAAATTCAGTACACGGCAAAGAAAATACTTTAGGGACTTGTACAGGAACTTTTGTGTTGAAATCGGAGTTACCCTGTAAATTAAACGTAGTAAGTACGGGTACTAACATTCCGGAAGATGGATTGTTAGGAAATGACTTTCTCCAAGAAAATTGCAATGTTGAAGGTCCTACAAAACGACTACTTTTTCCTCGCACGGAAATCAATAAAGTAGAATTCGGAGTGCCATTCGAAGAAACTGCTACGCATTCAGAAGAAAGTTCAAGTGCCAAGGCTAGTCCCAAGTTGGATTGTGGGAAGGAGACTCAGAGAGCAACCCGCAATCTCGGCAAGCCTAGGCATGCTGAACAAAATTCTGTCCGCATTATGCTAGCGGATCAAATAAAAGACTCGCAACAAGAGAGTAGCCCTGAACAATTTACTAATGTTCAGTGCCATAATGAAAATGAATTGACTTCGAGAGAAGTTCATATTCCTGCTCGATCAGAAGTTTTGGTCAAGACAACTTGTTCAAATGAAGGAGATTTGATTTGTTTAGCCGAAGAGCTAAGCCCTGGAGTGTTCATTTCAAATTGTATAGTGCATCCAAAGGACCAAAACATTGTGATAAGTATAGTAAACATCAACGAAATTGCGGTCACACTGAAAAATATTAATCCCAAGATTGAGAAACTGGAAGATTACGATATAGTAAGACTTAGTGAAGGAAAAGTTGAGAAACCAAAGAAGAAAATGGTGAATGAAAGTAAGGAAATAAACGCAGTGGAGGCAGCAACTGTAGTAAAGAAGAATAGTACTTGCCAAAGAATTTATCGCGACATTAACCGATTGCAAAAACTACATGAAGAAATAAGCCTAGATGAAGAATTAAACTCTGAGGAAAGGGGTAGAATATGGGCAATTTGTGAAGATTATGAGGATATATTTCATTTGAAAGATGATCTTTTGACATACACTCCAGTACTAAAACATAAAATACAGGTAAAAGAAAACCAGGCACCAATTAACCAGAAGAACTACAGATTACCACAGAGTCAAAAAGAGATAATAAATGAACAAGTTCAGGAAATGCTCAAAAATGATATCATAACTCCTAGTAAAAGCCCATGGAACTCCCCATTACTGGTAGTACCAAAAAAGCCTGGCTCGGATGGTACCAAACGATGGAGAATTGTCGTCGACTTCCGCAAGTTAAATGAAGTTACTGTCAAGGACGCTTTCTCGTTACCGAGAATAGAAGAAATCTTAGATCAGTTGGGTCACGCAAGATACTTCACAACTTTAGATTTGGCAAGTGGTTATCATCAAATACAAGTAGATAGACGAGACAGAGAAAAAACTGCCTTCAGCACTAATTATGGACATTATGAGTTTAAACGGATGCCTTTTGGACTCACCGGAGCACCAGCGACGTTTCAACGCATAATGAACCATATCTTGACTGGTTTGCAGGGATTTAAATGTTTCGTTTATTTAGATGACATTGTCATCTATGGAAAAAGTCTGAATGATCACAACGCCAAGCTGCTGGAAGTATTCCAGAGGCTAAGGGAAAATAACCTAAAATTACAACCGGAAAAGTGTCAGTTCTTACGTCGTGAAGTTGTCTATTTAGGACACAAATGTGGTAAGGAAGGTGCCTTGCCAGATCCTGCGAAAACTTTAAGTGTTCAAAATTTTCCAACTCCCAAAACAGTTAAACAAGTGCAATCTTTCTTGGGATTGGCAAATTATTACAGGAAGTTCATTCGCGATTTTTCCAAAATAGCAACTCCAATAAACAAACTACTAAGGAAAAATGTAAAATTTAAATGGTCCGAGCAATGCCAAAATTCTTTTTGTGCGCTGAAAAATGCTTAGTTTCACCTCCGCTTTTGTTATACCCTGATTTCTCTAAGCCGTTCATCCTAACTACCGACGCCAGTAATGACGCTTTGGGAGCTGTGCTCTCTCAGGGAGAGGTAGGCAAAGATCAACCCATAGCATACGCAAGCCGAAGCCTGAACCAGGCAGAAAAAAATTATAGTACAACAGAAAAAGAGCTCCTGGCCATTGTGTGGGCGGTCAAAAACTTTCGATGCTACTTGTTGGGAAGAAAATTTACGGTTTATACGGATCATAAGCCTTTAAAAGGAATATTCAAGGTAAAAGATACCACTTCGCGTCTAGCTCGGTTTCATGTGAAATTGTCAGACTATGATTTCGACATTGAATATAAGCCCGGAAAATATAATACAAATGCAGATGCGCTGTCCAGAATTTCACCTCTTAGCGCAGAATTAGCAAGTTCCGCGACTCAAGATCAGGAAAACAGCAAAACCAACTGCTTGGTGGTTACACGATCTCAAGACAAACAGGGCCCCTATAGCTTGCCTTTAATATCAGAGGAGCCTCAACGTATACAGGACATACCATTGAATCACACAACCACGGTGCCTTCTACTATGGAAGTATACATACAGAAGACTCCCCTCAGTTCAGACGAAGAAGCTGATGATATAACAAATGAGGAAGAAATTAGCACAAAAGGCAAAATCCGAATCTTGAAAGATAGGAACGAAATTGAGACTATCCTACATAACTTCCACGATGCACCTCTGGGCGGTCACCAAGGCGTGTGGAAAACATTTTATAAAATCCGCAGAGAATTTAAATGGAAAGGTATGTTATCGGATATAAATAAATACATAAAAAACTGTATTAAATGTCAATGCTATAAAGCTAGCCGTAAAAATAAAATGCCTATGGTAATAACAGACACCGCTCGCGAACCTTTCGAGAAAGTTTATTTGGACCTTGTAGGCCCTTTAGAAGAAACGAGTGAAGGTAATAAGTATATCTTAACTTTCGAAGATGATTTGACGAGGTTCATGGACTGTGTCGCTATACCAGACGCAGAAGCAGCAACAGTAGCGAAGGCATTTTTTAATGAAATAATAACGCGCTACAGAATCCCCAAAGTACTGGTTACAGATCAAGGGACAAACTTTACAAGCGATTTGTTCAAAAGAGTATGTAAAATGCTTCAGGTCAAGAAAATACAGACTACCGCGTACCATCCGCAAATCAATGGAGCTTTGGAGCGGTCTCATAGGCCTTTGGTCGAGTATCTGAAAATCTTCGTTGAGTCTAACCCCCGTACATGGGATGAACATCTTAGGGCAGCAATGTTCGTACGAAATAACAGCAAACATAGAGGAACTAAGCTAACGCCTATGGACTGTTTGTTCGGTTTCACTGCGGAAATTCCTAACAATTTGCAACGAGAGCCTGAACCAGTATACAACTTTGAAGACTATTACTTTAAATTAAGAAGTATTGTACAACAAGCATATGCAATTGCGCGTAATAATTTACTACAAAGTAAAGAGTACTCCAAAACCCAATATGACAAAACGGCTCGGCCTTTAATTTTCGATATTGGCGACCAAGTGCTGCTAAAGAACCCGGTTAAAAAAGGAAAGTTTTCTCCTGAATGGTTAGGACCGTACAATGTAATTGAAGTACCTTCGGAAGTAAATACGGTGATACGAATTAAAAACGGTAAACGGCGTGTACATAATAATAGATTAAAACTTTGGAAATAAGTAAAACAAACAAACAAATATTTTTTTTTCCTCTTATTCTCTTTTTTCTTTCTCTTCGTTTTCTTTATCTCTACTTAAATATACAAAGAAAGAATCTGTCCTAACCGCTGAATTTTCTTAGGTATGAAAATACTCCGCTTTCTAATGACCACACTTACGTGGCAATGGATCACCAGTACTCCCTTCGACATAAAACTACTGGAGCCGGAAAGGGAAGTCTTGATGGAACCAATAGGAACTGCAGTATTTTATCACACGACGTGGACGGTGGTTACTAGCATGAAAATGCCTAATTGGACAACAACCATCGATTTTCTGAGGTACTGCGATGACAACCTATTAAACTTGTGCAGTTTCAAAGGTAAAAATAAAGAGGGTAGGTGCAATTTCTGGGATAGTTTATTTAAAAGAAATATAATAGACGTCCAGGAAGAAATTTCTGAATTGACGTCCTTCTTAGCGCGACATCGCGAAAAACGAGGGTTATTGGATATCGTTGGGAAAGTGAGCAAATTTTTGTTTGGTACAATGGATAATGATGATGCCAACAATATCTACAGTCGTCTCGACGCGTTAGAAAACCAAGAAGATCAATCCATCCATCTTCTGGAAAGACAACTCACTTTAATGAAGTCAAATTTTGAATCGCTATCCTCGCCAATACTAGACTTGACAAAAAATCAGGACCATTTAATACAGGTGGTCAATAGTTTTCTTCTAGAAGTTAATGGCACTATGAGCGAGTTTGACGTGGAAATTCATAGAAATAGAATACAAGCTGAACTAAAAGAGATTATTCTGACAATGTTATCTCAGTTACAGCATATACAAAACACTCTTTCGAAAATTTTACAATTATAAATGCCTTGCAACAACACCGATTACACCCACTTCTTTTACGTTCAGAGAACTTGGAAAATTTATATAACAACATAACCCTGTATTCCCCGATTAACCATTTACTTCGAGATACTTCTATTATTAATGAGGTAATATCGGTGCAAAGCCTCTATCTGCCCGATCATATACTTATTAAAATTGTTATACCCGTAGGTACTTCGCCAGATTTTTACATCAGCGAAATTCACCCCCTTCCGTTCCAAAAAACCGATGGAGTCTACGCTTTGTTAGATATTGACGCTGATTATCTTCTCAAAGATAATATTACTCAGCAGACCGTCGTTATGTTTCAGAGTGAGCTCAATACTTTATGTCGTCTTCTATCTACATATCGAGAAACTGAACTCTATCTCAGCAGACAGAGTAAGCCCCATTCTATTGACCACCAATTACAGGAATCATGTGTTAACAGCCTTTATAAAAGCCAAAATGAAAATGTCCTCACATGTCCAGTAAAATTATTACCTCAGCCTCCCAATGTTGTGACGGAATTAACCGCTCCCAACCACTGGCTGTTTGTATTCCACGAAGACAAAATTCTACAAGCTCAATGTCCAAACAGAGTTTTCCAAAAGACTCTCTCCGGGCCTGGCATCTTACATCTTAATGCATCTTGCAAATTTACCCTAGGACACTGGGAGCTCCCCACAAGAGGTAACTCAATTAATGTACTAAATACGTGCGTGTATGCAAACTTTTCCCTTCCCAAATTAAATTACGAGGACTCCTCACTCAGGCTATCTATCTTTAACGCAACCAAACTAAGAAATCTAACCATAACCTCATCACACCCCAACTTTCAAGAAGTACTTAAAAAGGCTGCTCTAAATTTCAAAGAATTAGACAATGAAATAAGGCATGCAAAACACGAAAAGGTACAGTCTGCTCATAAAATGTTTACATATACTAACACCGGGCTTCTCTCGTTAGTAACTGCCTTTCTAATAGTCGTAGGAATTTATTTATATTGGAAAGGAAAAGCATCCTCAAAAATATCAAAATCACGTTCTACGATAAATATATCCTCTCCAATAATAACAGCATCCACCCTCACTGCTATCCCACACGAGGTTGCCACTATTTCTTCAATGGAAACACCCAGAACGCATCCAACAACGGAAAAAGTTTATGAATTGCCTATAGAACTTGCACCAGCACCACCAACTCTTAAAAACAAATATCGGAAATCGTTCCGCATTCCCTCACACACAGTCTCAAATTATTAAATTACATTATCATAAAAAAATAAATAAGTAAAAAGAATCTTTATAGGAACTAGATTAATAGCATTTAAAAAATTATTAAATTGAATACGTTAATTTACTGGAATAACTAAGTTAAAAATGAATAAATGAATTTTGTTGCAAAAAAAAAAAAAAAACAAAAAAAAAATATTGTAACTATTAGTATTGTTAGATTAATTTCAAACTCCTTCTATTAGTCTTAATTATTATTAGGAATTTTTCTATTTTTTTTTATTATTCCGCTGATAATGTATAATTACTTAGGTACATTAATAGCTCAGATGATCAAGCTACTCGTAAACTTCTGTGCCAGCAGCATAACTTTTTCTTATGTTCCATTACTGCTAGTTTAATTAATTTTTCTTTTACATGGGGGGAAGGAATGTTGTATAATTATTTCCTCAGTTGTTTCCATGTTACAAATTAACTAATATGTAAGTTACTTTGCAATCGTAACAATTGCAAAAATAAATAAAATAAAAACATTTTACGTGCACTGATCAATGCCCGGTCAGCATAAATAAAAAATGACCTAGTGATTGATCAGAATTTATTGTGACTTACATTCGCAATAATGACCTACTTCGCAGGTAAACAAAGCCAAGTAGGAAATAAAAATGATCTTGTTTGGAAACATTAAAAAATTCTGGCACAGAAATTACGCGTAGCCGATTCTGCATTTTTTTTTTAAATAAACTAATTAATATCGAGTGCGGTAGAATAAGTCGAGTTACTTCAGAGTCTCGTGTAAAAAGTAAAACAAGACAGAACAAGCGGTGTAATTATTTAAGTAAAAAAGCGATGTAATAAAAAAAGGAAAAAAGCGGTGTAATTATTTAAGTAAAAAAGCGATGTAATAAAAAAAGGAAAAAAGCGGTGTAATTATTTTAAGTAAAAAAGCGATGTAATAAAAAAAGGAAAAAAGCGGTGTAATTATTTAAGTATAAAAGCGGTGTAATAATTAAAAGTTTAAAAAGCGGTGTAATTATTAAAGTTTAAAAAAGTTTATTAAAGTCGTGTTGATATAAAAGTTCATAAGCATTAAGGTGTAAAGATAAATTAATAACTACGAAAATAAAAGATTAAACTGTGTGTCATTTTCGCCTTTTCGTAATCAAAGCCTCCACATCCCTTTTTCTCGCGGTGTACAAAAATAAAATTTCAAAAAATTTCCTGATTGGCATATAAGAGATGGCAAGCTCTGGAAGCACGTTAGGCCTCGATACCCTGCTTTGTCCTCTCAATTAGAAAGTTGGAAAGAAGTAGTATCGAAGCAAGATAGGAAAGAAATTATGTACAAGGCTCACGCTGCACCAATTTCAGGTCACTGTGGAGTGCAAAAGACATACGACCGTCTCTGCCAACAATTTTATTGGCAGAAAATGAAGAAGGATGTAGCAACTTATGTTAAAAGATGCATAATATGTCAATCAACCAAGCCTGAGCTTAAGAAGCCAGCAGGTTACATGGCAATTCGAAAGATAGCTAATAAACCCTGGGAAACAATCAGTATGGATTTGATAGGCCCTCTACCTCGCTCTAGTCGTGGATTTGTTTATATACTAACGGTAGTCGACCACTTTAGTAAGTTTCCTTTATTATTTCCCCTACGTTCAGCGACCGCAAACTCTATCTCCCTAGTGTTGGAGGATTATGTATTCCTAGTTTTTGGTGTGCCAGCGGCAATTATATGTGACAATGGGGCACAGTTTAAGGAATTTAGGAGACTATGTGAGAATTACCAAGAACGTTAAACCTAAATGAGGAGCAAAACTCGTGCGTATCTTGGATTAGGTAGTGGTTAACTTCTGCAGATACATATGATTCTTCATCGAAAGAATACTCAGCTAAGTTGTTCTCTCAGAAATCTCAAAGATCAGTAAAATATTTGTCAGACTTTGCAAGCAGATGGTGAGGAATAGTATAATTTTCAGATAAGCGTCCACCCATAGTAAATAATGATACTATAGAGTATGGACGGATTCATCACTAGTCTCATTAGGGTCATCTCCAGTGATGTTAAGATCTTCCTCATAAGTTGATTTCAATTTCTCCCATATATCATTCAAGAAACATATTCCCAAGTCGCAAAAAAAAAAAAAAAAAAAAAAACCAGGTTAACGCCTTATTCATTCCCGTTAAAAATGGTATGCTTTCCATTGCTTTGTCTGATATTAGGTATTTTTATACAATCGTTCGTAGCACAAATTGTGGCCTCTTCTTTTGTGATTACATGAGAAATACCATTAATGTCTTTGTCTTATCACTACCAACAGAGTCAACAGAAATAGTTTTGAAGATTGACAGGCAGACTGGCAGACTTTAGCTCATCGAAAGATAAGTTTACAAGCGAGTTGTTACAAACTTCTACATGCTTTTCCTTAATATTCCTAGTGCAAAATCAACGGCCTTTTGAAATATCGACTCACGTTTCTAGTGCTTGCAATACTCATTTGACCATGACCGTAGATTGCTAACCATATGATTGCCTGGATCATCATTTGCCTTAATATCAGCCCAGGGTGTATTTATCCTTTTTTATTTACCTCCTCTTTCTGCGAGGGTATATATGATATATGGCGTTGTAAGGGTGGCATGGGGACACACAATTTTTTTTAATGAGTATCAAAGTCAGTCTTGTTCTTTTGTTTGTATATATAATTGTTTTTCTGAATGAAATTTCGAGGAAATTTCCCGGGGAAGAAGAGGTGTTGTTACATCCCAGAAATCCCCAAGTATGTGCCTTTCGTGATAATATTTTTGTTGTTTTGTTAGTAATAATCGGTAATACTACTCAGAATTTCTTATTTTCAGAACAAGTAAATCCGAATCTACTAAACTCTCGCGCTGTCAACAGTTTGAGGTTGATAGCTCTGGCGGTCCGAAGCCAGCCCTCCTAGATCTCCTTCTCTTGGAGTTGGCCTAGATGTAACCATCCCGATGGCGGGATGATAAACGAGATTGATGCCATAACTCATCTGCCTTCTTCGAATCTTCTTAAATGTTTTTATACGAACAACTAGTCGAAATACTCTTAGCATCAACGTCCAACCTCATGTCAACTATGTATGCCAGATCATTAAATTAGATAAACAAAATTCGAACTATGTATAGAATTAAGAATGGCTTTCGTACTCGCACATATTTACTTACTTTCGTTTTGCATTCACACACGTATTAAATATAACGTTTGTTGCTCCATTTCAGATCTATGTATTTGGCGTAGTTAGAATCTTAAGCTTGAAATAATCTTGTTATACATTAGTAAGAGCAGTTTCAAATTTAAATATTGCCAATTTAGCAGGTTTTTTTCCTTTTTTTAAGTGATTCAAAATTAAATCTAGGTACGTGTAATTTTTCTCAAAATTGAACTAAACGACTCTTAGTAAACATAAGCACTGTTCTCACACAACCAACTAGCCGCGTTCTTTATTTAAACAAGCCAAACAAATTCTCATGATATATTATAATATTAATCAAGCTCTGGTCCTCGTTTAAAATCTTACTTCTCGTTAAAAATTAATTAACATTCGTACTCTAAACGAGTAATCGAAAGTAAGCCCAGATCCCCCCTTTCAATAAAAGTCCGAAATATCACAGCAAATTTCGGGCACAAGCTAAATATATGAGTATAAAGCTGGTATAATTTATATCACCAATATTGGCAACAGTGCAGCCAATTTATTGTGCGAAGGTTTCGAACAAGAAGTTCGATATCCGGAGCGAGAGGAAAAAAATTAAGAACGGCCATTAAGCCCATAAGTATTCCTCTTTTGTGATTTGTACGTGCGGCCGAGTGGACATAGAACCAGAAAGTGTAATTAAGTTCAGCAGGCGAACACCCAGAAAATAAAATAAAAGTAAAGACGACAAGAAGAAGTGATTCGGCAAACACCACAAAAAAAAGAAACAAAAAAAAATAGCAAATTAAGCAAACTTATATAGCAAAACAAAGAAAAGGGATCTGGACTACTGCGTGATTTTTATTTGTACCCGCAAAGAACGGCAAGGTTGAAAAGGAGAAAGTCGGCCAAAGGCCAGAAAGGGGGACAAACAACCAAAAGCTAAGTACTATTTGTCCTTAATTAAATATTTAGGTGTTTTGTGCGCGGCTGGCTGGTTGTTGTGATTTGGAGTCGTCGCGTGTTTTCTGCTGTAAAAAAAATATTTTTTTTTGATTTTGTAATTTTACTGGTGGTACGAAAGCTTCTTTTTTTTTGTACGCTTTATAACGTATAAAAAGAAAGGAAAGAATATAAATAAATATATATAATGAACTCAACCTATCAGTGCGTTCTATGTGATCGGTTTCGTGGTTTAACCTAAAAACTACGTGGCGCCCTACACGATTTTCAGTATTACCAAAACCCACACCTTTCCCTGAGCAGCCGCAATTACGTTCATAGGGAGAACGTAACACCTGTCGAGTCTGATTTCTTTTCGGAACGGTGCCTGTGTGGATGGTGAAATCTTTTTGTGTAAGGGGACACCTACAATTCGGGCAGCTCCCTTGCTCGCCTATCCATGTACGCAAGCACGCTTTATGGAATAGGAGTCCGCAAAGAGTCAGAACTGGTTTCCTGTGCGCATACCAATTTCCGTCTTGGCAAATGGTACACTGATCTGGTCTAGATACGGGAACCTCACCGAGGGGTGGTGTTCGCACTGTAGCCATTGTATAACTTCAACCGATCAGTCGTAAAAACAATGTGTTCCAAAAATTTCGGAAGGAATGCCAAGAAAATTCAAAAAACCAAAGGTTCGGAGAAGATAGTGAAATCTTCAAAAATTGAGATAACCGAAATCAATTTGAAACTTTAAAAAACTTTCACCAACTGGTCAGAAAAGATCACAAGATTTTCGAAGAAATGTTACTAAAAGTTCAGAAAAATTCATATCATAATTACCAAAGTACTAAGTATTCGAGAAGATAGCGGAATATCAACATGGGCAGTACTCTCACTCAGAATTTAATACTTGTACTACCTCGATCGTGCAGTCCAAAGATATAAATGCTAATTTTTTTATAAAAAATTCAACTCAAGCAAAAAAATCAGCAAAAAGAAAGTCATACAGTCTCTCCCCCCACTGTCCAAGAGCTAACTCCCAAAACACAAAAGTCTCCAAGTCCACTCTCTCTAATCAGATCAGAAGTAGGATAATATAAGGTAAGTGACGTGAATGTGTGCATGAAGAAAAGTTTGCGCTCTCACAGAGATCTGGGAAAAGTAGGGTTCGAGATGTCAAAGACTGAAAATGTTACTAGAGATTCTTCCACCAGGCAGCTAGCAGTATGCCAACTCCTGATCACTGAAGGTCTCCAGTATCACTTCCATCCCCTGACATCTCTTTCCTTCCTCTTCACCTGATCGTCATCTCTAGTTAGTCTTCTAGTCGGACAGAGCCATAAATCTGGTCAACTAGTTAGCTAAAAGCCAAAAAGTCGTCTCACAGACTCATGACTCTGTCCACCCAGTTGGCCAACAAAAACATGCCTCCGTGATAACACAAACAAAAATGTTTGTGTGAGGCCACCTGCCATTTCCATGGCTGAAGGCCAGCGGGAAAGATCATTTCAAGACATTTAAAAAAAATCAAAACTTACAATTATTCAGACTTGAGGCTTGACCAAATTCAAGCCAAAGGTCGAACTTACAAAAACTTCCAAAAAACTTTCAAAAACACGTTACTTTACTTTACTTTAATACAAAAATTTTTTATTACAACAACACCAGTTAGACTCAGGTCCGCCTGTAACTTCTACTAGATATGAGATTACCGAGCCAGACAATTAGCTAAAAGCCAAATGGCCATATCTCCAAGTAATCCCAGTCTCCAGCATCCGTCACATTCAGACACCAAAGTCTAACTGAGGTGGCCCCACGATGGGCGCCATTTTGTTATGGAACTATATTGAGTGATTGGCTTGGACGTGAAGTCCAGACTGCCAGCATGAGCTGACAGATTACTCGGCGCCTCGGCTATTGGCGGAGAGTGTGGGGAGGTTACACGAAAAAAGCCTGCCATATACAAAAAAATCTCGTGCCTTTAACCAAAATCGCCGGCACAGATTCAGTCCTGAAACCACCTTTACGTCACTTACCTACATCATCATTGAAGGCGCAGATGGTCTGCCTTCCTGCGTGCCCCAACCACCCAACTGACTCTGAGGGCAGATATTTACAGAGTCCCTTGTAGATCTGAAAAGAGAAAGGAGTAGTGAACCTAAGCGACCTTCACGCCGAGAGGGCTCCGGGAGAGTGAAAGGAAAGAAATAAAAGTACTTAGCAGCGCATCATTACGTTATAAAAAATATAATTCAAATATGTACATTGGTTCCTTAAGTTGGCAATTCCCTTCCAGCAAATCTACCTACTATTCCTCCTTAACCACATGGCATTCTTACTCTTGCAATTTTTTAAAAAAAATTAAGTTAAAACTCATCGTTGCTGGCAATATGTTAATATCAATGTCTACTTAGGACACATATCCTAAAGTGTGCCAATATGAAATTTAGTTAAGAGTCAAACTCTTCAAACTCTGCTTAAATACGCGTTACATAGTCATTAGATGCATAAGGCTGAATTGAAATGTGGAAAACAAACCCAGAATCATCGTTTCCAATCACTGATTGTAAACGTATATATAGTGTGCGTAAAGGGCACCATGAATTGCAACTTTTAAAATTTACTTACACGTCATCCTGTCCCCTAAGGAGCTCCCTGGAGGATCTTATGTGACCTGTATAAAAAGATTAAAGTTTATTTGTTAGGAGGTTATATACTACTGCCGACTATCGTATTGCTTTGTAACCATAACTATTGCACAAAGAACTGTCTGTCTTATTCTTCCACCCTTCCTTTTTATAAAAACTTTAATAGCTTCGACAACTTAAGCAAAACATGATACGTGAGCTGAGTGACAGTTAGAAATAAATTTTTTTTTTCGCGTTAAAAGTCTTTTGAAATAACCTATTGCACCCAACATCAAATATATTAATTAAATTTAGTAATATTATACTACGCTAAGGTTTGTTCTGCTTCCTTATATAAATTTCCATTAATGGAACAGAAAAGAAAATTTACTTAGTTTTAATAATAAGAAAATACATAATATTCCTATAGAACCTAAAATACTGATCATTAAGTGTGACTGAATGATATGGAATTCATCTCTCTTTGTGCACAATACATTAACACATAAGAAAATCCATTTACTATAATAAAAAGAAAATCTCACTGAATTGAGCTCTGATTATAAGGTAGTCGAAGCGCCGATTGATTATTTTCATCAACGTAAGTATTAAATTTAAAATAAATTTAATGATTTGTTAAAAACTTCAAACACTTCCTTATTTGTAGGTGGGTGGGTGTTTGCTTTGTTTTTTTTAATGTTAATTCGTACTAGCTACTTCAGGTATGCAACTGCCTTCTGCTTTATAAATTTTCTGCCCTAGAGCCTACATACTCCTTGGCTGGTAAACCACGTTTTTTCGTGTTAGTTGCTTTCTACAGTCGAACGTCAATATATAGGGAGGATGCTTCGAAGTTATCTCGCACCCCACCAACAATAAAGCCAGCATCCGTAATGCCGAGCAAGCGATGGTTGCCGCCGCCGGCGCTCTGGTCTGGGATCGAGTCTCCCTCCTTACACCACAGCAACATATTTTGCGAAAGAAGTGGCGAGTTAGAAACAAGTGAAATTGTGGCAAACCAAAGATAAACTAATATTAAGAAGATAGGACACAGTCGGACAAAATTGGAAATTTATCGTGTTTTTAATAACGGAACAGGTAATGTCATATACTTCCGTCTTTTCCATGAATTTGGAAAAGAACTTGGTTATGCACTATTATAGTGCAACTGAGACAACGAGTTAAAAATCGAGGAAACGTGGGATTACCCGAACGACAAAATCTTATTGAATACCTTCAAAATCCTTTCAAACTATTCATAATAATGTAAATCAGGGTATATTAAGGCACTTTCACATCAAAAACAAGAACTGAAAAATTTAAACCGAAATTTACCTGTCAAATTTTTCATTCAATTTTTTTGCTACTTATAAAATGTTTTTCGTGAGGAACGGCAAGGGGCGAACGAAATGTGACACCTTATTGCTTGGGCAAATTTTATTTTAATGAAGCTGGTAATCATATAAAGCTCTTCCGAGAAATCTGATTGTAATGTACCATACAATTTTCGTTTGTCAATAATTTCCATTTTATTAACTAGATAACTTCATAGATACATTAGAGAGTTAGATTTAAATTTACCAACAATCGGATTTCCAGGTTGAGCGATGTCTGGTAGTATTTCCATTTCAATTTCGCATAAAGTTTTTGCATGTTTCAAGGAAACTAGTTCATCAAGCCTAGGACAGTCGGAATTAGTATAATTGGAAAGTTCTTAGGGTGACGTATTATGTTTATTTAAGCTTAGCAACAAAGCAAGGATAAGCGTGTGCACTGTTTTGTCGTATGTCCACATCTGAAGTAGTGCTAGAATATGAATCAATTAGTATGAAAGAACTGTTGATTATATAATTTCGGAAAGAATAAAAAAATGAAAAAAGTAAACAAGTAAAAAAGCTGGAATTGGTGTAAGACCAATTCTTGTGATATCCTAGATGAATGCTGTATGTAATTTCGTATTGTCCATCTGTGCAAGTTTGTTTTTTGATCTGGTTTTTCGCATATATTTCAAATACGGTTCGCTGGACAGTATAAATGGTTATAACCAATTTCATAGGATTTTATATTTCCAGGAAGGTGTTACTCGATTTAGCCCACTTTTGAAATTATATTTACTTTTACTTATTCTACTTATCATTTGCAAAATTTCAGCACTCTAAGTGAACGCGTTCTTGAGTTATCGTGAGGACGGACAGACGGACATGCAAAAATCAAAATAACTTTGATATTGTGCGTGGGTGTCCAACGCATATTGCTCTACTGGCATTATTCTGTGCGTTACAAACCGAACGACAAACTTAGTATACCCTATGATTTCATCTAGAGTATAAACAGTATTTCCAACGCAGGGGTGTCGCCTGTAGCCCTAATCCCCTTTTGTGCTACTAATTAAAAATAATATGTAAATATTTTCGTGCTTGTAATCAGTATTATATATACGATGATAGTTAATTTATCTGCTTACTTTTACTCCAATGAACGAAAACTCCGTATTAATGCTGCTTTCCAGGCAACCACCGATCTTACCAAAGGAGAGTTGCAGGGTGTTAAATCAAAATTTTACGATCCTCACTTTGCCTCCTCCTGCTGAACAAAGGAGCCGGCATTTAAATATTCACCGCTCCTGTCAGTGAGAAGAGAGGATTTATACATGCAATAGGCTTATATGTAAGTATAAATAGTTACATTATGGAAGCTGGAAAGATATAAATTTACTAAGAAAAAGGTAACAACATATGCACGGACGGGGCAAACAAACCGACGATTGTAGTGAGTCGGGTTGAACGGCTAGTAATTATAAAATACTTTAATTGTTATCCATCTTGAATTATTTTCAATTTTGGGTGTATTTTGTTGACATTTTCGGTCTTCAAATTTTTTTCCGATTCCCAGATACAATATTTTCTCAGTAAAATAATGATGAATTAATCTAATAGTCCAGCAGCCACCGCCTGTTTTTTTTAGTGAGTAATAACAGGCTGCATCTTCGTGAGTAGGTTCGATTTGACGAGGCGCCAAGTTTTTCCTCTCTGAAAATCGTCGATAGAGGTAGCTACTGTAGTGCGCAGGTATAAAACATGTCGATTCGGTGGGGTGTTGAAATTGTTTTATTTGAATATTGAGATAATTGGATAATAAACTCGGAAAAACATTTGGATGGTTTGACTGACGCGTCCTCCACTCCGAATATGTCCAAATAACGACGTCATAAAAATTATTAATAACCAGCTGATTTTCTGTATGCAGCTTAGTAAATATTTGTACAATGACATGGCCGCATAGTCCTACAAATTTAGTGGTACGTTTTCCCAGTCTTACGCTTACAAGTTGTCCATTCCACGATAACACGTTTTTCATTAATAACAACTGAATTTTAATTTTTTCCTATCGGGAATAAAGTGTAGAACACAATTTTATCACTGTCCTACATAAAAAATGGTGTTTATTTCCAGGAAGAGATATATTTTGTTCAATACTCATTCAACGCATTCCTTTTAATTTGTAATTGTGATAAACTGATAAACATCGAAATTACATATCCCGGATTGCTTGACGATTGTTGAAGCAGTTTCTTGGGTATCCGAAAAACATCGAAGCCCTTTTCGAGAATCTCTGTGGATTTAACACTAGAACAAACAATTAATGGCGATGCCTCTTCTACAGCTTGCGGCATCGTCAGCATCATAAACTCGTGCTCCGCCAGACAAAAATGGGCAATAACTCATTCATTGCGTACGAGTGTGTGACGTCGTTTGCTCGGTCGGTCGGGATTTGCTCGGGCGCCAATACGGTCGTCGGTGGGAAACGTCAAATTTTTGGCTGGGTAGCTGCAATGGAGTTCAGGGCTAAATGACAACGCTGGTTTCTCGTTTATATGTTTGATTCTTTATTGCTTCTTGTGACTGTGTTCCTGTTACAAATGTGAGATGTGGGTTCCTAGACTACTTAGCGTTCCGTTACACACGTACAGGCCGAGTGGCTTCCGTTTTATCACACATACAACCCCTCAGCGTTCCGTTCTTCACGTACTTACTCGGCAACAAAGAGTCTAGGATGGCTTTCCGTTGCACACGTACAGGCTGAGTGGCTTCCGTTGTATCTGACGTACAACTCCTCAGCGTTCCGTTCTTCACGTACTCACTCTCACTCGGCAGCAAAGAGTCTAGGACGGTTTTTCGTTCCACACGTACAGGCTGAGTGGCTTCCGTTGTATCACACGTACAACCAATCAACTTTCCGTTCTTCACGTACTTGCTCGGACTTAAGGGTGTGGGTATGGATTCCGTTTTAGCACACGTACTACCGTCGGATTACGTTCTGGATGTTTAAATGCTTTCCGGGCAAGCCAGTTCGGTATTTAAACGTCGGGATAGGTGGGGATTCGGGTACTGGAAGAGGTGTCTTTGCCTGAGTATTATGCCTCTACTTATATGTTATTTTCAAATTCTAATTGTGAATTATATATAAACGAAAATGTTACATGAACAAAAATTAATCGTCTCTATAAAGTTCCCCTACAATATAGTTCGTTACGAGTGTTACATCAAAAGTTATGGAGTTTTGCGATCAGAAGTTACCAGATGATATTACGAAGGACTTAAAAAAGTCAGCAATCACTAAATCTGCTAAGAACTTGGAACGTTTATTACTATCAATAAAGCGGTTCACGAACCCTTTTGGATTAGAATTGTCAGAAGACCATCTTTATAACATCTCAAAAGGTCAATCGGTGAACAATGAAGATTATGAGTTCTTGGCGTCAGTTGAAATCGAAAAACAACGTACTAACTTCATTGCTGAGACCCGAGAAACACTAGAATGGTTTGATAAAACTATCAAGAGAAATAAAATTATTAATTTTGAATGCAAAAATACCCAAAAATCAAAATTACTGGAAAAACTATAGAAGTTAAGATCCAGAGAGATGTGTTTGGTCGTCTACTGTACGCGTCATTAAAAAAAAAATTGACATAAAAAAAGCACTGAGTTATCCTCTGGCCCCATACCGATGGAACTATTTGCAAGACCCCAAATCTGTGATTATTAACGAATTGGTTAAACATCAGGCTGAATTCGTAGATCTTCCGGAAGCAGACATTCACTTTGTTGATGGATTCTATTACTTACATACGTTGAAGAACCTTCCAGTAAAATCAAAAATTTCACATACTTAACGGATGACATTTAGATAATAGTTGATCTAAGCACGGGAAAGAAAAAATTGTACCTTTACATCAACGAAATTCATGCCAAGCTTGGAGAACAGTTATCACGGTCGCTTGCTATATGCCACATTTTTACTGGGAACGACTACAACCCTGCTTTCTGCCGGAAAGGAAAGAAGAGGCCTATCGATATTCTTAAAAAAAATACGAAATTTCAAGAGGCTTTTGTACAACTGCACAGCGGGCGTGCCGAGTTAGCAAAATCGAGTGAGATATTCAAGACGAAACTGATGAAGCGTCGACATCGGAATCCGACGAAGAATGAAATTATATTTTAATAAAACGAAATAATGTTATTTTCAATATTCTTGTAGGACAAGCGATAAATACCCATTTTTTTGTAGGACACTGCTTGATTTAGGCAAAGAATGCATTAACTTAACACGTGTTATCTTTGTCCTACAGTTATTAATGAAAAAAGTGTTATCGTGGAATGGACAACTTGTAAGCGTAGGACTGGGAAAACGTACCACTAAACTTGTAGGACTATGTCGCCATTTCATTGCACAAATATTTACTAAGCTGCATACAAAAAATCAGCTGGTTATTAATAATTTTTATGACATCGTTATTTGGACATATTCGAAGTGGAGGACGCGCCAGTCAAACCAAAATGTAGGACAAATGTTTTTCCGAGTTTATTATCCAATTATCTCAATATTGAAATAAAAAACTTACTGTTATTCAGACAATTTCGACACCCCACCGAATCGACATGTTTTATACCTGCGCACTACAGTAGCTACCGCTATCGAGGATTTTCAGAGATGAAAAACTTGGCGTCTCGTCGAATCGAACCTACTCACGAAGATTCAGCCTGTTATTGCTCACTAAAAAAAACAGGCGGTGGCTGCTGGACTATATCATCTTCATATGATGTTGAGAACAAGTGTTTTCAGTTGAAAACCAGTTGTAAAAAGCTGGAAAATTATTAGTTTCAGAAACACATAAATTCAAAATTATTAATTTTTTATATTTTTTGTGGGGATTTTGACCGATTTGTCTTTTGAATACATTTAAATTAAGTTTATATACAGCGAAAAAGTAGTCAGAAGGAGTGTGTAATTTTCGAAAATCCTTCTTATTAGAGTAATTTTTATAGAACACGAATGCTACTGAACGATTAAACGTTATTAGTTCTCCGGATTTTTGAACTATTGATTCACATTCCTTGCAATTTAGCTTAGGGGAAATTTTATAGATTAGGAAACTTACAAAGTACCTCAAAGATGGATCTTCAAACAAAATATCCTCATCAAATACCGCATATTCGATGTCGCCAAGGTTATCATCTGGCTCTGAAATATCCTCGCATGCTTCAGAGATTTCACAATTTTGGCATTGATATCATCTACCATGGAACTAGTAAGCATTTCATTATCTATAAAAAAGTATTCACTATCCTCTTGACAGTTTGTATCACTAGACGGAGATAACAACTTGTATGATATTATTTTGACAAAAATGTGATTAACAATATACAAAGATGGATTCCTATTATATCCACCCCTACTTCGAACTAAAGAGAAAAAGTTTTCAATTGGGTTTTGATTTAATTTGTATGTCAAAAGAAATGGATGATTTAGATACTCTGCAAATATATCTTCGGATAATAATAATGTGGACTTTATACTTTGAATTATACCTTTAACCCAATAGGTTTGGCTGTAGCCCTTAAATTTTATATTTTCGAAATATAGTATCATTTCGTCTAAGTATTTTCTAACATCATTGTCCTTCCTTAGACCGCATTTGTACATATTCCGATTAAAAGGAGCCTTACTATTAAAACAATCAAACAAGTTGTTGACTTTCTTGAAAAATATTGTAGTAGATTTTGAAAATGGAGCCGTTTCGGAGCTAAAAGCTTTTAACTCATTCACTGTTTTTATTGCGGCACTGCATGTATGACTGAAAACTTGGATTGCATACGAAACTTTCATTTTTTGTCAGCTGTTTGGCATTACATGTTTGGACGAAATTTTACAACACATCCTTGTTGAGCTATTTTTTTCTGCATTGTATAATTCTTGCACGCATTTCCATGTAACGACACCTTCAGTGCATTTTATAATTTTTTTAATAGAGTATTTCTTATATATTTTATTAAATGTAGGAAGTCGAAATTCACAAAAATTTGTCTATTACTATGCAAAAAGAAGGGTTTATCTGGTATTACATTTAATCGGTTGAAACAGTTTCTGTTAAAAATACTTGTGTTTGCCACTAACACGAACTTAGTCTAAGCATACGATCATAGATTCAATACTGCTACTGTATTGTTTGTTCTTGCAATAGTTCAGTTTGCATTATTCTCTCGACGTGATAACACGAATTTTTGTAACTTGCGATATATAGATACCATATAGCAATACACTAATTATAGTAATAATATTCCGCGGACTATGAAAACAGATATATATTTTGCAAGTTTGTCGTTTTTGTAATTATCAACATCAACATATCCAACTGTTGTACCAATCTGTGTTGGCATTCAATCGTTGTATGGTGTGTGGGCCAATTGTACGAAGCATCCAACGATCGCAAGCTCGGTTTGATGGTTGGATGTGCATGCAGGTAAACCGCTGTTGTATATGCGACCGTTGTATAGTGTATGTGCTTGTTGTTCAACTGTTGATCCGATTTCATTATCTGTGAATTTTTTTTATTGTAATTGCATTGTAAAAACAAACCAAAATGGTGTCTATTAAGTATAAGGACTTCGGGGAAGAGTTTATTGATATATTATTAATTTTGAAAGATATAATCACAGCTGAAAAACAAATGCACATTTTTTTTTTTTGACAACCGATGACATTATTTCGTAATACTCAGTATGAAAAGTTACACAAGACTGACAGCGGAAAAAATCGGTCCAACGGTTGTTCAACTGCCGTTGGACCAACAGTTGTATAGCCGTGTGTGGGCCGCTTAATTCTCGCTTTATAGCCATTCCATCGAAGATAACAGATGCCTCTTTTTAATAGCTTTTTCAAATTTTCTGTAATTGCTACATTAAAGCCATGTCTAATATTTGTAATTGATTGCCAAAGATTTATCGAACAAACTGCCGAAAGTTTTAAATTTAAAACATTTCTTAAGTAATAAGCGGATGGAGATTTGTAATGAATATTTAACGACAAATTCTTTTGCTTTCGATTATATTGAATTGCCTTTCCATTCGATAAAATCATTTTAGAAAATGTTTTACCATGTGGACTAATATTTTGAAGAGCATCAATAATCATTAATAAAGATGTTTGTTTATTTTGGCGCGTGATTTTTTTCTTATTAATAGGGTTTTTGATCTAAACCTAATTATTCCATTTTTTAGCGAAATTATCTTTTTGCTTTTCTTTAGCTTCTTGTATTTGGTTGTAACAGCAGCAAATTTAGACAGATAGATACTAACAGAATTCTCTGATTTTAAACAAAAACTACGTCTTGCCTCCGATATCACTTCATCTGGATTTACAAAATTCAAAGGCTCAATAAAAGGATGGTCTCAAGCATGCATTCATTCTGCCGAATAGAACGTCGTTCATAAGTTTTTCCCTCAAACCGAACAGGTATATGGCCTTCCGGAAAATCTAACGAATGCGGATCACAGTCAATATTTAGTGAGGGAACAACACCTTTTTTTAATCGCTTTTTACCAATATCGTCGTTAGCGGCAAAATGACGGGAATTTAGTATTTTTGGAAGGAAACTTAAAATATTTCAAATTGACATTATCCCGTCTTTTTTTCACCACACGATTCGACTACACACTTTACACCCCAAAGTTTTCTCGTTGCCATATTAGGCGCTTTCGGCAAGCGCATTCTCAGTGAGACAAGTGAGATATTCTCAGTTCGCTCACTGAGACTGCACCTTCGGTGAACTGTCTTACTTCCATATTGAGCTACAAAATTCGAACGCAACCACTGAGCAACTGAGACAAGTGAAACTAAATTTTCTTGTCTCAGATGACTCAGTTTCGTTATTTTGTGACTTTAATTACTAATTAAAGTTTAGTGAGCTATTTGAATAAACTATGAACACTTTCCTAAAGTTATTACTATCCATTTTCTGTGGTCAAAATTATTTAAATGTCAAAATTTGCAAATCAGCTGATTGGTTTGAACTGAGACAAGTGAGACTGTTGCTCAAAGTTTTGTCTCAGTTGTCTCACTGAGACAGTGCTTGCCGAAAGCCCCTATTGTAAAAACCACAAGTTCAAAATTTAAATGAAAAAATTATAAATTTCAAGCGAAAATCTAAAACTTATAAGTAGGTATATGGTATACCTACCTGTTCACTACTAATATGAGACAAACATTTATTTATTTTAAATTATAAGGAAACACCCAGTTTTAAAATAAAAATTCTTTGGAATTCAGATAGTAAAGAAACTTATTTAAAAAAATTATGTCAACAGAATATAGAGCAAACAGGAATGGTGATAAGCCAGATTTTGCGCAATGAATTTCTGGTTGTGTTGATAGTCCATTTTTACATGTATTCACGCAACTTGTCAATTTGCAAAAAGTAAACAAAGGTTTTGTGCGGAGAATCTGTGGTAAAAAATGTTCTATTTGTACTTTATTTTGAAACAATTCATATAATTAATTTATATAAAACTCTGCTTCTATTAACAAAAAAGATAATTTAGATAGTGCAGTTGCCTCAAACAGGATTTCCCTAGTTTATAATCCAATTTATTTTTGCAAGCACTTACCGAACACTTCATTTCTGTTTTTTTAATTGATATCAAGATTTTAACAGGCACTAGTGGCACTATAAAACTTTGCACTAAATAAAGTTCAAAGATAAATAATTTTGAAAAGAATTGATTCGGTACTTTTGTTAAATTTCACAAATGAATTTTAAGTTGACTAAATCTGCTCCCAAAACAAAATCACATTTGACAATTGTGCACCCAGCTTTACAAATCTTTCTTGCAGCATCTCATTTAAACCTATGTATAATCTCCTGCTCTTGACAAATTACGCTCATGTACACGAATTTTACACGATTCAACCATTCCTGTTTGCTATATATTCTAAGGTTTGCACTACACTTTTCATTTTCTTTATATTCGCTACAATAATAATACTTCTTCTGATCACTGCTATAAAGCGCATTTACATAACTATGTACAGATCACAATTAAAATTTTGAAATGTCTTTTCTCTTCAGATGGATCCTAATAAAAACGCTCAACAACAAACAACAAAACATATAAAAATTACCTGGAAAGCATCTACAATTTCCTTGTCCACTATAAGACTATAAAATATGTACATGTATATTAAAACCTGTGATGAGCTTAGTCGTACCCACTGACTTATAACAATGGACTGAGCGTATTGTCATTTTCCTATAGGAAAGCATGGCACAAGTTTTATAGTTCTCTCTTTCGCCCTATGGCAGAGTTGGAGCTACCAACACAAAATATTGCATTCTGGAACGTTTGCTTATGCCATTTGATTTTGTTATGATGGCTACAGATGCAATCATCTCAGAAGGAATAAGGTAAAGATAGTGTTTATCATGCTCCGTCTCTCTTGCCCATAAGCAGGATTCAGTTAAGAATAACTTTTGAAAATTAAAGTCGGAATGAGTTTATTTCCTTATAAGCGATTAAAATATCACTTGGGCACAAGAAAATATATTTTTTTAATTAAATTCGATTTACGGATGTAAAATTTCATCTGATTGGTTGAGTTTTACATGTTTTTTATGTAATTGTTTTAAAGGGTGCTCTAACGGTGACATACAGAAACACAATATTTTTTTGTGCTACATGAAATAGTCCATTGTTATAAGTCAGTGGTCGTACCCTGTGATGAACAAAGTCGAAAAAAGAGAGCAGTGGGCCGGTCAGCAGGCGACATCCACAATCTTCTTGCCTTGTCTTACTGCAGTAGTTTTTCATATAAAAGTTGCTTGTATTTTGTTCAAACGCTATAATTTCCATAAATTTGTTCTACATGCTATTTTCTTTTAAACTATTAGAAAGAAAATATATTTGGCTGCAATTTGTTTTAACCCTATTTTGCTGTGGGAGTGACAGTTTTGGGCTTTAGCACCTGTTTAAGATGAAATTTAATTTTTCCTCCATGAAGAGTATACAAAAAGCAGTGAGAGTGAGCCCTTACCGCATGCTGTACCTGGCACATTAAGGCCTTTTAATGGGTCGGTGCTGTCGGCTACTTCATGGCTTGTATTATATTCCGGGGGTTACGGCCCGGCACGTTAAGGCCTTTTAATGTGTTGGTGCCTCCGGCAACTTCATATGGCTTGTATTATATTCCGGAGGTTACGGCCTAGTAGTAGAAAATTTACATCAAAATCGATCGATTAGTCGACCTACCGACATGATTATGTATGCATGGTTGCAATAGGCAGGCACAGGCCTACGCAGTCGAACTCGGCCCCGTTTAGAGATTCTCCGTCTTGCTTAAAAATAAAAGCCCAAAGGTATGCAAAATAAAATATGTGGAGGCATCGCACAATCTCAGTTGCATGCAAAAGCGTTTCACTTTTGATATTCTTCATGATTCTCCTTGTCCTTCTTATTTCTACGAGATTACCTCTATTTTTTAAGAAAAAGATTAATTTCGCTTTGGCCAAGCTGCTGAAAGGAGACATAAAACTCCGCTCAAATGAAATTCTCATTTTTCCCGAAAATATCAGAGAATCCAGCATGAGTTTCTCCCACTTAATCTCTTCAGAGCCAAACGAATGAAAACAAAAGCACGTGCTCTCAAATATCATAGGATTACAACAACAACATGTGTCCATTACAGCAACACGTGACTCTGTCAATATTTCATGAAAACCGGTTTTCACAAAAGCGCGGAACATTTAATGAGAGTAAAACGTGGAGCTCCGCTCCTTCTCATTTATTTATGAAAATGAATCATTTGCCATTCTGTTTCGTTGCATATAATCTCCGCTATCACAGTTTTTATCTTTGTTCATAAAAATTTTAAAGTTTCATTATTTTTCTGTTTTTCTTTCTTTCTTCCTTTTCTTGTCGTGTACATTTTAAATGTAAAACACTTGGAAATCTCCTCTGTGATCTAACTTGTCATTAAGAAACTTTGGCCAAACCGTCAGAGCTGCATCACACAGCCAAAACCCTAGAAAATACTTCACAAGCCATGAAACAGTCTCGCTCCCTCATCCAACGGAGTCCTAACATTCTCAAATATTTCCAGTGTTCTTATCTAAAACTTACAAAAGTTTTATTTGAATAGCTGCTCCGCCAGGCCTAACCACAATGTGCATATGCTAGCATATGCAGGCACGAGCAATTGCTTTTCATAATAACAACCCACAATAGGAATAAGAAGGCGTTCGTCAAGTTTTAATCCTTTCGTCAACTTCTGTCTGTACGCTCGCGATCGTACTTTGTATAAGCAAATTTGACAGTTTGTGTAAATACTATACAAATTTAGTGATGTATAAGGAAGCATTCGTGATATTTTCAAGGCTTGCATATGCAAGGTTATGGACATTGTGGTTAGGCCTTAAACTACTACTCTTACAGAAAAATGGTGTTCTGATAATCTTAAACATGCTTTCTTATCTTCCGTACCGAAATAAAATGTTTATACCTTTCCTAACAAAATTATTTAAAATTTTTTATCTGAACCAAATGACTACGATTCCTCAAACAAAATCTATCAGCGATCAATCATTGTATATGGTGCCAACATAGGATGCCGTGGGCTCATGATATCGATGTAGTTGCCTACAGATTCCGATTCCGACTCCGGCACGGCACTACATAGCCAAATGCAAGTATTACTCAGCTGAGAGTAAATGAGCGTAAAATAGTAAGGTATTTTATTCCGGTGGTTACGGCACCGGGCACCGCGCAAAATCATATTTTGAGTAAGTGAATGATCTAAGTGTGCGTAGGAATTGTGGAACGGAAAGAAAAGTTGAATGCATATGAAAAAAATGTTGTTTACACAAAAGTTGGCGGGAATCACATGATAGCAGAACCCAAGCGTGCGTAAATATCCAAAAGAGAATCGCGTTATACTGTGGCTGTGTGGGACTGATCCGTGCTGTGATACTTTTTTTGCTTGCTGTGCAAATGGCCATACGAGCGATGGGCATCGTGCTCGCCTTGTTGTCAGCTTGATGCGTTCTCCGTCTGCCTCGTATGAGCTGAGCGTGGTGGGGCATGCGATGTGATAGGAGTTGTGTGTGCGGTTCGTGATATAATTTGAAGCGACATGGAATTTCAGTTTCACAGTCCCAACCTAAGTCAAGTTTTACCGTGGGAGTGAAAAAAAAAGTGTCACAAATTTCAGTAAAGTTTCAATTATTTTTAGAAGTGAAATCGAATAGCAAAAATGAATTCGGATATTGTGGCTACTTATAACTATAACCTCAAATTGGTGGAGCTTGTAAAAGCTTTTCCATGCATATGGAATACAAATCTACCAAACAACGATAACAATTTTGAGTCGTACAGCGCATGGCAAATGGTGGCGAAGAAAATGTGCGACACTGGTAAGTTTAAAATGCCGTTTTTTTTTTACGCTAAATGAATTCATAGGGTATACTAAGTTTGTCATTCTGTTTGTAACGCACTGAAATAATGCTAGTAGAGAAAAGTGGGTTGGACACCCACGCATAATAATAAAAATTATTTTGATTTTTGCATGTCCGTCTATCCGTCCTCACCAAAACTTGAGAACGCGTTCACTTAAGGAACTTAAATTTTGCACACGGGCTTTTTAAAAAAAGTAAGTTCAAGTTCGAAAATGGGATAAATCGGGTAACTCCTTCGTAGGGTTGCCATACAAAAATTTTGTGTTTTACTATATATTTGGAAAGTGCGTTACAACGCGTCGTTGTAGAGAGCTGAAATTATGCAGTTTTTAAAAACAATGCAAATTTAGGTTTAAAATTGGGACGAATCGGGAAACTCCTTAGTAGAGTTGCCATATTTGTTTTCACTATATATTTGAAGTCTGCCTGAGAACGCGTGAACGTAGAGGTGTGAAATTTTGTGCATTGTGTTTTCATAGCTATAGTAAATAAAGCTTCGAAAATGGACTAAATCGAGCAACCTCATCTTGATGTTGTCATATAAAAATGTAGGTTTTTACGTATACTGAAAAACGATCAGTCGTAGGCGTTTTTATTGCACTGAAAAGTTCTTCAGAATATGAAATCCTATGAAATTTGTTATCATCATTTCTACTGTTCGACGAATCGTTCTAGAAATATATGCGAAAAACCACTTCAAAAATCAAACTTGTACAGATGGGTGTGTTTCACCACTCGTTTTCCTACCAGAACACCAGCGCCCGGTAGAATGTAGCTTCATCGATCAAGTAAAATCAAGCTGACATCACTGTGGCGGAAATTTTGTTTTACGTCGTAGTAAACAGGCTTCAAATTAGTAGAAATTAAATTTAGGGTCTAGTCATTGAATAAATAACTAATAAGGAAGCGGGGTATCGTGCGAATACAGTGTACGTGTTTGAGCATTTCAAAGACAGTGTGACCTTTGTTCGGGGGGGGGGGGGGGGGGGAGAAATGACAAGAGGGCGTCGTTGATATTTTGTGTCAGTTCAATATTCTGACATTTCATAATTTTGAAAATATGTTCAATGATTTGAATTCGCGATATTGTGAAAAATAAAGAATTAAACGTGTTTTTTACGTAATAATAGTGTGAAATAAGTGCGGAATATTTCTTTTGTGAACGACATTTTGTGTAATAGAGACTCCGGAGTCCTAAATTAGCATAATGAAGTTCGCTGTGCTGTGCTGCAGGAACAAACGGCGTTATTGTCGTGGAAAAGCATTCTTAAAGTAAGCTTAATAGCTTTACTAATTAATTATATTGTTTTAAACAAAATAAAAGTGAAATATCTGTAAAAATAAAGAGCCATGGCAAAAGATTTAACGTTTTACCAATGCCGGTTTATTTGTTTACAATTGAATTGTCATTGGTAGATAAATTATTCCAGTCATACAAAGGCAACGCCAAGAAATATTGCCTGAAAATAAGAGGGAGCTAAAAATTTGTTTATTTTACATAGGAATTTGGATTATAAAAAATATTCCCCTTCAAAATTGCACGATTCCACTACTGCCATGACGAAACGAATACAAACAGAGCACACTAATACATTTCGCCGAGATGCTTACGTTTTCACCCGATATGCCGTTTCCTTATTAGTTATTTATTCAATGGGTCTAGTACGATGCAAAAAAAAAACAAAGTTTCTAAGAGGCTTTCATACAACTACGGTGCTATTTACACAATTCCAATGTCATTTCGTGCTATGTTGAGATATGTAGATACATATATACCGCACACTACAAATGCAAAGTTTGGTGCTTGTGGTGTGCAGTCGGACGATGTTTCCGCACTACTGATATTTATTCAGTGATGGTAAAATTTGCAAGATGAAAAGACGTGCTCTTAAATTTATGCATTTAATAATTAAAATTGTGGAAAAATAAGATTATTGGATCCTAATGAGTGGAATTTCCCACAATTTCATAAATAAATCATTGTTAAAATTGTGTATATTTATTTGGCAATTATATTTCGAAATTCATCTGTTAACTGTAAAACGGAAGTTAAATTTTGCGATTATTGTATTTACGATTACGTATTTTGATAAAAAAAAATAATTATTTACATTTTGATGGAACTATGGTAACTAAGGTATTGATGGTAATATTATTAATATAATATAATTAAGCACCTTAAATTTTATTTTTTCATGTTATGATGATATTTGAACGAACTAAAGTGATTTGGAAATTTGCGTGGATCCCGATGTTTAAAAAAATCAACTTTACTCAACCATATGTTAATTTTAATCTGTTTTATGCTTGTTCAATCTAGAGACGAAATGCGAACAGCGTGGAATAAAATAAAGAAAGGTTTGGTTAGGACTGATAATTTAGCACTTCAGACTAAAATCGATAAAATCCGACGACGACGGAGCAATTGAGAAGCTCTTGATATGCTAGTAAAGAACAGCAAAACGATTAAGCCAAAATTCTCCTGGTAAATATTCTTACGTGCAACAGAAAAATAAAAGTGACATCTATTGGAAATGGAAACTTCGCGTAAGAAGAGTAATAAGGTGCGGACAGTAAACAGCGTTAGGTTCGGAGAATCAATGTTTCTGGAATAGGATCTTCCGGAAGGTTCTGGACAATTTGCACAGTATATATATTATAAAGCACTTGTCAGTGCCAGAAGTCAATGAAATAACAGTACTAGCGATATCTAGAGAAGAGTTGATTGGTAATTGTTTCTGAATTTAATAAGAGTAAACAGTATAGTGAAAAAAAGGACTTGCAAATTTGATCTGAAAGTATTCTAATTGGATTGCGATAATTTGAAGCACAGTAATAAGAGTAAACAGAATAGTGAAATAAAAAGAACCTGTAAATTTTATCTGAAATATTGTGTTTTGAATAACGAACCGCACGCAACAATATGTTCAACCAAATAGCCTTGAAATTGTTTGTGTTTTAGATTTTCCATACATGTATAAGATACAAATTGTAGGAAGTGATACTGTAGTTCAACAACAAAGTTTTCAGAGAAAATGGCTTAAGGCATTGATTATACATATAGATATGCCACCGCCGCGCACAATGTGTTACCTCTTCTCACTGATTCGCCACTGTAGACTTTAACAACTTTAACTCACAAAACGGTCCGCCATCTGTTAACAAAATTTGGCGAATATGAGAAAAATATGCTGTCTTCGATAATAAATAGCGCCATATCACAGCAGAGAATCTAATCTGATTTTATTTTTTTCCGTCTTTCTTTATCTAATGATTAGTTAAAATGTGGAAAAAATCTGTAATAAAGAAATTTAAAGGCATATCTTGATTGGTATCAGGATGATTTGAAGGATTTGGCAAATGTGTATGATACGTGATTTAAGTAAAAAGAATTTCATACTTCGCTTTCGCACCAGAAAGTTGCAGAACAGACAAAACACGGACGGCTTCCAAGAAATTTTTCGGTTGGATTTTCGATAGAATTTTGAAATTTTGTACATAGTGTTTTCATAAAACCAGTATATACAATTTCAAAGAAAGACCAAATCGGGCAACTCCTTCTTGGTGTTGCCATATAAAAATTTAGGATTTTTACGTATCCTGTGAAAACGATCACTCCTATACGGTTTTAATGTACTGGAAAGTTGTTCAGAATATGAAATCCTATAAAGTTGATTATAATCATATTTGCTGTTCGACGAACCGCTCTAGAGATATGTCGTGTATTGACAACATGTTTGTTAATAATATTAATTCTTTATTACTCGCTATAAACAGTAATGTTATAATTATTAATTATACGTATATTTATTCTTGCTGGGCAAGTCAGAGGCTGGATGTTGACTGTTACTATGATGCAGATCGTAGTATTGCCAGCATATACCTGTTCGATTTGGGAAATTTGGAATATTGTATTGTAGTCTTGAATTTCATCATTTTGTAATTTAATTGGAAATGTTGACAAAAAATCAACATTAGCGTTATCTTTAGTGCTTCTATACTTAATGTCGTAGTTGAATCCGGACATAAAATTTGCATAGTGCAACAATCGTAAAGCAGAAGTAGAAGGTAAAGCCTTGGTCGGATGAAAAATGCTTGTTAATGGTTTATGATCTGTAATAAGTGTAATTTTCCTTCCGTAGAGATCCTGGAAAATTTTTTTCATATCCCAAACTATTGCAGTAGCTTCCTTATTTATTTGAGAATAGTTGGACTCAGCTTACAGGGGAAGCTATACATCCAGTCGGAATAACAACAGTACAAGTTGTGTACGCCAATAAAATTTTCAACGGTCAACTTTATATCCTCAAACAAAATGTAAATCTGATTTTTGGAAGGCAATGGATTAGTGGATTAGAATTAAAAATAAATTCCATACATAACTTACCTACACCAGACATTTCAGAAAAGGAATGCAAAAGTAAACTTACAAACTTAATACAGGAATTTCAAGAACTCTTTACAGATAAAGTTGGGAAAATACAGCAAATCAAGTGTTCACATAAACTTATAGATACTACAAGCAAACCCATTTTCATACGCCCACGGCCAGTACCATATTCTTTGAAGAATAAAATTGAAGACGAGATTACGCGTCTGGAAGAGGAAGGTATTATAGAAAAAGTTAAATATTCACCCTGGGGAACACCTGTAGTACCAGTTATAAAAAAGAATGGCCAATTACGTTTATGTGCTCACTACAAGGCAACTTTAAATAAAGTCATTGAAGCTGACAACTACCCAATTCCGCGAATTGAGGACATCTTTGCAAAGATGAGCGGGGGAAAATATTTTGTAACATTGGATCTTCACCAAGCTTATCTCCATATGAGTATGGATGATGAAAGTGCTCTTCTTCAAGCAATAAGTGCGCACAAAGGAACATATAAAGTTACATGGCTCATGTTTGGAGTCAAAACAGCACCCAATTGTTGGCAACGATTCATAGATAATATCTTGCAGGACCTAGACGGCGTTTCATGTTTCTTCGACGACATAAACATTCAAAGAAAAACATACACGGAGCTCCTTTTATGTCTTCGAGCAGTTTTTACACGCCTTAGGAAATATGACTTACATTTGAATAAAGATAAATGTCAGTTTTTGTTAAATTCAATTTCATATTTAGGTCACGTCATAGATGAAAATGGTATAAGTCCAATGCCGGACAAAGTTGAAGCAATTACAAAATGCAAGCGACCGACAAATGTTTCTGAAATGAGAACATTTCTCGGACTCATTAATTATTATCAGAAGTTCTTACCAAATTTATAAAGCCGTTTGAGACCTTTAAATGATTTTCTCAAGAAAAATTCAATATTCAACTGGACATCAGAATGTGAAAATATTTTCCGGAATGTAAAAAAGGAAATAACTAGTACGAATACACTCATACCATACAATCCAAAACTACCTTTATTCCTAGCTACGGATGCTTCACCGAGAGGACTTGGTGCGGTGATTTCACATCGTACACCTGATGGATCAGAGAGAACCATTGCTTTCGCTTCAAGGTCCTTGACCAAAGCTGAGTCCAACTATTCTCAAATAGATAAGGAAGCTACTGCAATAGTTTGGGGTATGAAATATGTTTCCGTAATAGTTCAACTCCTTATATTTTTTTTTGTTTTGGTAATTCAGGAGCAGTTAAACTTGAAAGCGTGTTATACATCTAGGCCCCCAAACAATTAATGAGAACTTGAACACATTTGGCGGCACCTTCCGCAGTCTGATCATTTAAATTCCGAATATCTAAGTAATTTCCCAGACGTTCTAAATAACTATCGAAGGTTTCATGGTGCTCATCGTATACAGGCATTTGTAATCCCGGCGATATATTCGTTGGAGCTATATTTTGTAAGGATTGTTGTAATATTTCGGCGATTTTCTTTACGGCGTCTTCCATTGTAATTGTAAGGCATAAATGTAATGTAATGTAAATAGCACTGCTATTTGAAAATTAGCAGTTCCCGTATGTGGTCGCCCGTATAAGTGTGTAATTTCAACTGAACGCACGTACAAAGTTTATGCAAGCGTAATATAATATAACACACGTACAAAGTTTATGCAAGTGTAATGTAATGTAATGTACGTACAAAGTTTATGCAAGCGTAATGTAATATAACGCACGTACAAGGTTTATGCACAAGTTTATTTTAAATTTTATTATTATAGATACAATTCACTTATTTGATTTGATATCTATTCCCAGTCACAAATATTACTTTTTTAATTGTAATCTATTTGTACGGAATGTGTATCGTCTGTTTGTGCGTATGCTTTGTTATGGTAGTATGAAGAGTGATGGGCTTGGACGTGAAATCCCGACTGCCAGCATGAGCTGACAGATCACTCGACGGACAGCCTTGACTGCAGGGCGGCACGCTAGCTCGCCTCGGCTCATTGGCGGAGAGTGTGGGGAGGTTCCACGAAAACCTGCCGCTGCCGTCAGCCATAATCAAAAAAAAATCGTCGTGTCTATAAACAAACAAAAGCCGGCACACATTCGGTCCTAAATGGACCCTTACGTCACGTATCTATATGCGCAGATGAAGGCGCAGATGTGCTGACTTCCTTGCCTGCCCCATCCTCCCAACTGACTCTGAGGGGCATAATTATTCAGAGTCCCTAATTGACACGTAAAGAGAGAGAAACTAGGTGAGCCTATACAACCCTCACTTCATGTGAGAGGGCTTCGGGATAATAAAAGAGAAAGCCAAAAACTTTATGGAGCCATTACGTTATAATTCTTTCATAATTCTGTATACAGGTTAAACAACTTCCTACTAAGTAACACTAACAGTTCAGTTGTCACGCAGAAGGCTTACGACCATCCCGTACTTACTAGATTCTTATGTTCGATAGTATAAAACATCCTTACTTCTAATGTCATGATAAAACAAACTCTTCGTATAAACTTTCTAGCTCTAGCCTTATGAAACCTCTATTAACCATAAATCCTATCATAGTTATGCATAAGTTCTCAATGTTAATTCACTTTTTCTTTTGCAAAACGTTGCATTCAATCACCTTAAAAAGTCATATGAACTGACATACATATTCAATTGACACAAACAGAAATGTGCGAAATATTGAAAACTAAACGTGTCGCACGTCTAGAGGGAAAATAAAATCTAAAGCAAAAACTGCGTCGTGTTATGAAATATTAATAATAATGTAAATGTCACCCAGATCTTGAACATTTCCCTTACATTAAAGGTATACTATTAGTAATTATAATACGGAGTGGAAATAAAAGCTTTAGAAGCTACTCCCCAATGAAGTTACGTTAATTGTTTTTATGTTTAATTATAAACGAATTGTTTACATTTTACCATATGTATATACTTTTTAAATTAGTCGACAGGTGATTTTGAACTTATTCCGTAAATTTCCTATTCCTTATTAACTTTTTTTTTTGTTGCGTTATAATCAAAAGCGTTTATTCATTCCCAATACCTTCACAAAATTTACGTAATGAAATAATAGTAATATGCCCTACGAATTCTTCTACGAAAACTGAGTGATCAAATCTATGGGCCAGTACAATTAGATTTTCAATTTAAATTTGAGTGAACACATATATAAATCTACGAATATACCGCTACACGTGAATCATTTGTATAAACGACACTCGTTAGTAGTAAATTTTAAAATTAATTAAAGACATAGTTGGAAAACGAATATATAGATAAGTATGTAATGTAATCAATGGGATTATTGAAATCTGAATGAAAAAAAAAAATATAACTAGATGACAACAACTTACATGTTTTAATTGATGGGAATCCCACGCAGAGGCGCCTCCGTTGTTATTCCGCTATGCCCCTGCTTACTACTAAATGTAATTGTAGTTCAGACGTTAAAATTAAAAAAATGCGTAAAAGTCAATTGATGTTAGCATGGATGATCTTATCTCAATCATTTCCGTGCCACAACAAGTGTTGACGCGGCCTTTTAATCATAGCAATACTAAAATAAGACGTTAAAATTTCACTATCTGATCTAGCTTCTTGCACACTATACAAAGCACAAATGTTCTGGAAATCCTTCGTATATTCAAAACTCCAAAGTGGACCTATATATCCGACTAATTCATCATCAGTAGATTTAAATTAAAAATAGGATTAAAAAATGTCGATTAGTATATCTCCATTATGAGTAGTCCTTCGTAAACATTGTTCTTTAACTCATACTCTGTGGTACTCGTTCGTGGATTTCATTTATAACCTTTATGGAGTTAACAACTGGTACAAATAGGTCAGATACTGTTACATGGCCTCGAATTCTGCCGAGCTCTTCAATAGTTTCAATGCTGAACAACGCCCGATGTGTTATTTCAAATCTCTCTATTTCCCAACGCTTGATGTAAAATATAAGGCTCCGCTGACGTTTTAGATAGACCGGAGGTTCACGCTCGTGTAACTTGCATATTTCTCTTACAATGTGATACGCTATAGTCTTAACTCTGCGTCCCTCAAGTTTTATTTGGTACCGTGCATCACAAAATTCGACAAGGAATTGAATCTTCATAGATTTCTTTCTTTAGGTCACATGAGCTTCATTTAAAGCAGTTAAAACGGCCAAACTTAGCCGAGATAGCACTGCCTCTGAATTAATTTTTGGACGTAATCCCAACAAAACTCTATGAACTCCTGAAACCAAGGGCATCAACAAAATCAGAAATTGACATCAATTTAAACAAATTAATTATACCAATATCATAGAAGTTGAAGTCTTTCTTCTGAAGATCTCCTTGCAGAAAATTCAGTTCACAATTCAAGGCTAAAATTTCCTTGGAACTTTCCTGCTGACAATTTACAATACGGACCGATGTGAAATGTTCAATATCCAGACGTAATTACGCAATTTGCACAACTTTTGTTGAGACTTTTCAATTGTATATTTTGAGCTACAGTCTCGGCTAAGGCCGCGAGATGCAGTTCTGTCGGAGTCTCGACGTTTTTCTTTCTTTTTGTGTGTTTTTTTTCCTGGTAATGAGGAGAATTTAAATTTTTTTCCAGTCAAAATTTCAATACTGGTAAGGGATAAAAACTTTTGACTTACGGGCTGCGTTGGATTAGCTCCGATGTTTTCTGTAGATTGGGAATTCACTAGATTTGGTTTACGTTGCACAAATGCACCTCGCCTTCACTTTTGGCAGGTTTCCACAAGACAGAATTGTCTTCTTCTTCTCTTTTCCACATCAAGATGTCATCTTTAGCTTGAGGAAACGCACTTCTCTAGGTCGGGGTGTCTTCAATTTTTTATGCTGACAGCAGCCGGCTTACACGCTTCAGTATTTCATGTAGCATATAGCTATATGCAATACGCTACGACCATAACAGGGCAGAGTGGTCTGCGCCACCCCTGGTTCAGACAACGCTGAAAAATGGTCGACTGAGTTGGCCGGTCTTAAACATAGGCCTCATCGCTGTGGGCGCTCAATGTGTGTCTCGACCCACGACCCAATGTGTATTCCTCATCACTCGTGCTATATTTTGACACTTGCTCTACTTGACCGATGACGCATCGAGGACACATCCCCGAAGGCTCGTCAGTCTTCGATCAGACCTCGGCATCCTTCTCCGTGTGGCAAACCAAAGTTACATCGACAAGCTGGTAACCTAAAAAATCCAGCCGGTCGATGTCTCTTTGCCTTCCTTCACCGAGATGCTGAGGAAGCCTCGCGATCGGCAACCTAAAGAACTGATCGCTAAGCTCGCCCGGCACAACATCTCGCTCCGATCTCCGACCATGTTGTTCATGGGTGTGTCTCCAAGGCGTCATTGAAGTGGTGACGTTGTCGATTTAGTTTCCTAACATGCTAACACCCGTATACAGGAATGGATTCCAACAGATATATCACCCACCATTGACGGGGCAATAGGAGGGCTTCGCGATATCCTATAGTTTACCAGTGAAGCTGGCTGGATGCCTTCTTAGGGATACCAGGAATAGATTTAGTACTACTATGTCCGACGATTGCCGATTAACGAAATGTTGTAGACGGACAGACAAGGAAAAATCCTCCTAATGAGGCCGATCCGGAAGGGACTATAAAAGGTTATCTACTCATAATAGGTAGAGGTGTGTTGATGAGATTGAATTCCAACAGGTATAGCACCCACCATTGACGGGGCAATATTAGGGCTTCGCGATATCCTATAGTTTACCAGTTAAGCTGGCTGGATGCCTTCTTAGGGCTATCAGGAAAACGTGACAGTCAATAGATGACGCTTCTAGCCTGGATATCACTGCCTGATGTCTTTGGCGCGATAGACTCCTAGCAGTTTCCCCTGCAGATCTTCAAGCTCGTATAGGGAGTTTCCTTTCTTGGCTCGAACCCGACACTTGACAAATTTTCGTCCCAGTTTAGCACTAGTCTGCTGTTGGAAGTTGCTTTGGGCAAAATTCCGTCTAAATACCTCTTGACCTACTTTGAAATCAACAGGCTTCGCCCTGAGTTATAGGCTCGTGAACCCTGTTCGAACGCATGGTGTAAGTGTTCATGCACTCTCGCACGGATCAATCTCATTTTGTCTTCAGCATCTTACTCTCAACGGCTTACCAAGAGTCCCAAGACTCCTCAAAATGGAATAGGAGCTGCCATGTTCAATCATTTGCTGACTGAAAAGTATTCGATAAGGAGAGAAACCAGTTGCTTGGTGGAAAGAGCTCCTGAGGGAACTAGCTATCTGGCTCAGCTTCTCATCCCATTTTGTGTGTTCCTTCCGAATATTCGCTCTAAACCCTTGACAATAGAGACCTGTTTACTCGCTCTAAGGCGTTTGCTTGCGGCGAGTAAACTGCCGTTCGCAAGTGCTTCACGCCATACTTGTCCAGTAATCTGGTAAACTGAGCCGAGCAAAACTGGAATCCATTGTCAGAGACGATCGTTTCCGGGACTCCGAACACATGGAACACTTCTGGGCATCACGAACCATATTAGGTGGACCCGGCTGGAAGAAATTATGTGATGGCAAGCTAAAGTTAAACGAGGCGAACGTAGAGAATGTTATTTTAGCTAACGGAGAAAGAGTGAAGGTTTTAGGCCAAGTTAGTTTGCCGATAGAACTGCAAGGAAAAGTAAGACTTTGTGATGTTCTAATAATTCCCGAGTTACCTCATCACATGATTCTTGGCGCAGACTTTTGGAGACTGATGGGTTTATCTGTCAATCTCAGCGAAGAATATTGGGAATTTTCAAAACAACAGGGGGAATGTGTCGTGAACGCCATCGAAGACGATCGAAGCTAACGCCCCAACAACAAAGTGAGTTAGAGGGCATAATAAGCGATGCTGAGACTAAAATGGGAAAGACGCTCGGCTGTACGAATCAAGTAGAGCATAGTATTGAAACCGATTAGTTACCTATAAAACAGCGATGCTATCCCGTGTCAGAGAGCTCGATGAGATGCTACGAGAGGGCATAGTAGAACCATCTAACAGCGCTTGGGCTTCACCGGTCATACTAGTTAAAAAAAAGGATGGAACATATAGGTTTTGCGTTGACTTCAGGAAGTTGAATAAGGTTACGAAAAAGGACGCATACCCTTTGCCTTACGTATCGGCAACCTTAGATAAGTTGAGAGAAGCAAAGTATATGTCCTCCCTCGATATCAAATCACCTTTCTGGCAAGTCCCAATGGCTGAAAAATCTAAGCCCTATACAGCTTTCACTGTTCCTGGTAGAGGGCTCTTCCAGCTCCGTCGAATGCCCTTTGGGCTCACAAATTCACCTGCGACCTGGCAGCGACTCACAGACCGAATTCTTGTCGATAAATTAGAAAGCAGTGTATTTGTCTATTTGGATGATGTAATCATCGTAAAACCAACATTTGAGGAGCACAAAGAAATACTTACAGAGGTATTAAAAAGGCTTCATAATGCTGGCCTCGTGATTAATTATAAAAAATGCGAATTTTGTCGATCAGTGCTGCGTTATCTCTGATATGTTGTAGACCCGGATAAAATCAAATGCATTTTGGACATTTCGAGCCCCAGGAATGTATCCGAGGTTCGCAGACTCATAAGTTTTTTGGCTTGGTACCGAAGATTCATCCCTAATTTTTCATCCCTTATAGCACCCATAACAGAATTACTAAGGAAAAAGAAAAAAATTGTTTGGTCACCGGAGTGTGAAGAAACCTTTCATTGTGTGAAAAATAAACTAGTCAGCGCACCCATTTTAACTTGCCCCGACTTTAACCTCCCACTTACAGTACATACTGACGCCTCAGGCTATGGGATAGGGGCAGTCTTGACCCAAAATATACATAGAGAGAATAAAGTGATCTGTTATTTAAGTCGTTCCTTGAACCGCTGTTAGCGCAACTATTCTACGACGGAACGCGAATGCCTCGCAGTACTATAGGCAGTAGACAAGTTACGTCCGTACATCGAAGTCATGAAGTTCACTGTGGTCACGGATCATGCGTCTCTAGTTTGGCTGCATAATCTCAAGGACCCTACAGGTAGACTGGCCAGATGGGCGATGAAGATGCAGCAGCATGACTTCGAGATTATTCACAGGAAAGGTAAAGAGCACTTGCTGCCAGACTGGTCATCGCGCTCGGTGCTACTCGTTGATTCGGTAGAAGCAGCCAAAGCCTCAGAAGACAAATGGTATACTAAGATGTTGGGACAAATCAACAAGAGTCCTTCTAAATTTCCTGATTGGCATATAAGAGATTGCAAGCTCTGGAAGCACGTTAGGCCTCGATACCCTGTTTTTTCCTCTCAATTAGAAAGTTGGAAAGAAGTAGTATCGAAGCAAGATAGGAAAGAAATTATGTACAAGGCTCACGCTGCACCAACTTCAGGTCACTGTGGAGTGCAAAAGACATACGACCGTCTCTGCCAACAATTTTATTAGCAGAAAATGAAGAAGGATGTAGCAACTTATGTTAAAAGATGCATAATATGTCAATCAACCAAGCCTGAGCTTAAGAAGCCAGCAGGTTACATGGCAATTCGAAAGATAGCTAATAAACCCTGGGAAACAATCAGTATGGATTTGATAGGCCCTCTACCTCGCTCTAGTCGTGGATTTGTTTATATACTAACGGTAGTCGACCACTTTAGTAAGTTTCCTTTATTATTTCCCCTACGTTCAGCGACCGCAAACTCTATCTCCCTAGTGTTGGAGGATTATGTATTCCTAGTTTTTGGTGTGCCAGCGGCAATTATATGTGACAATGGGGCACAGTTTAAGGAATTTAGGAGGCTATGTGAGAATTACCAAGAACGTTAAACCTAAATGAGGAGCAAAACTCGTGCGTATCTTGGATTAGGTAGTGGTTAACTTCTGCAGATACATATGATTCTTCATCGAAAGAATACTCAGCTAAGTTGTTCTCTCAGAAATCTCAAAGATCAGTAAAAGATTTGTCAGACTTTGCAAGCAGATGGTGAGGAATAGTATAATTTTCAGATAAGCGTCCACCCATAGTAAATAATGATACTATAGAGTATGGACGGATTCATCACTAGTCTCATTAGGGTCATCTCCAGTGATGTTAAGATCTTCCTCATAAGTTGATTTCAATTTCTCCCATATATCATTCAAGAAACATATTCCCAAGTCGCAAAAAAAAAAAAAAACAAAAACCAGGTTAACGCTTTATTCATTCCCGTTAAAAATGGTATGCTTTCCATTGCTTTGTCTGATATTAGGTGTTTTTATACAATCGTTCGTAGCACAAATTGTGGCCTCTTCTTTTGTGATTACATGAGAAATACCATTAATGTCTTTGTCTTATCACTACCAACAGAGTCAACAGAAATAGTTTTGAAGATTGACAGGCAGACTGGCAGACTTTAGCTCATCGAAAGATAAGTTTACAAGCGAGTTGTTACAAACTTCTACATGCTTTTCCTTAATATTCCTAGTGCAAAATCAACGGCCTTTTGAAATATCGACTCACGTTTCTAGTGCTTGCAATACTCATTTGACCATGACCGTAGATTGCTAACCATATGATTGCCTGGATCATCATTTGCCTTAATATCAGCCCAGGGTGTATTTATCCTTTTTTATTTACCTCCTCTTTCTGCGAGGGTATATATGATATATGGCGTTGTAAGGGTGGCATGGGGACACACAATTTTTTTTAATGAGTATCAAAGTCAGTCTTGTTCTTTTGTTTGTATATATAATTGTTTTTCTGAATGAAATTTCGAGGAAATTTCCTGGGGAAGAAGAGGTGTTGTTACATCCCAGAAATCCCCAAGTATGTACCTTTCGTGATAATATTTTTGTTGTTTTGTTAGTAATAATCGGTAATACTACTCAGAATTTCTTATTTTCAGAACAAGTAGATCCGAATCTACTAAACTCTCGCGCTGTCAACAGTTTGAGGTTGATAGCTCTGGCGGTCCAGAAGCCAGCCCTCCTAGATCTCCTTCTCTTGGAGTTGGCCTAGATGTAACCATCCCGATGGCGGGAGGATAAACGAGATTGATGCCATAACTCATCTGCCTTCTTCGAATCTTCTTAAATGTTTTGTTTTATACGAACAACTAGTCGAAATACTCTTAGCATCAACGTCCAATCTCATGTCAACTATGTATGCCAGATCATTAAATTAGATAAACAAAATTCGAACTATGTATAGAATTAAGAATGGCTTTCGTACTCGCACATATTTACTTACTTTCGTTTTGCATTCACACACGTATTAAATATAACGTTTGTTGCTCTATTTCAGATCTATGTATTTGGCGTAGTTAGAATCTTAAGCTTGAAATAATCTTGTTATACATTAGTAAGAGCAGTTTAAAATTTAAATATTGTCAATTTAGCAGGTTTTTTCCTTTTTTTAAGTGATTCAAAATTAAATCTAGGTACGTGTAATTTTTCTCAAAATTGAACTAAACGACTCTTAGTAAACATAAGCACTGTTCTCACACAACCAACTAGCCGCGTTCTTTATTTAAACAAGCCAAACAAATTCTCATGATATATAATAATATTAATCAAGTCAAGCTATGGTCCTCGTTTAAAATCTTACTTCTCGTTAAAAATTAATTAACAGTCGTACTCTAAACGAGTAATCGAAAGTAAGCCCAGATCCCCCCTTTCAATAAAATTCGGAAATATCACAGCAAAGGTTCGGGCACAAGCTAAATATATGAGTATAAGGCTGGTATAATTTATGTCACCAATATTGGCAACAGTGCAGCCAATTTATTGTGCGAAGGTTTCGTACAAGAAGTTCGATATCCGGAGCGAGAGGAAAAATAATAAAAACGGCCATTGAGCCCATAAGTCTTCCTCTTTTGTGGTTTGTACGTGCGGCCGAGTGGACATAGAACCAGAAAGTGTAATTAAGTTCAGCACGCGAACGCCCAAAAATTAAAATAAAAGAAAAGACGACAAGAAGAAGTGATTCGGCAAACGACACAAAAAAAAAGAAACAAAAAAAAAATAGCAAATTAAGCAAACTTATATAGCAAAACAAAGAAAATGATCTGGACTACTGCGTGATTTTTATTTGTACCCGCAAAGAACGGCAAGGTTGAAAAGGAGAAGGTCGGTCGAAGGCCAGAAAGGGGGACAAACACCAACAATCAAAAGCTAAGTACTATTTGTCCTTAATTAAATATTTAGGTGTTTTGTGCGCGGCTGGCTGGTTGTTGTGATTTGGAGTCGTCGCGTGTTTTCTGCTGTAAAAAAATTTTTTTTTTTTGATTTTGTAATTTTACTGGTGGTACGAAAGCTTCTTTTTTTTTGTACGCTTTATAACGTATAAAAAGAAAGGAAAGAATATAAATAAATATATATAATGAACTCAACCTAGCCATGCGTTCTATGTGATCGGTTTCGTGGTTTAACCTAAAAACTACGTGGCGCCCTACACGATTTTCAGTATTACCAAAACCCACACCTTTCCCTGAGCAGCCGCAATTACGTTCATAGGGAGAACGTAACACCTGTCGAGTCTGATTTCTTTTCGGAACGGTGCCTGTGTGCATGGTGAAATCTTTTTGTGTAAGGGGACACCTACAATTCGGGCAGTTCCCTTGCTCGCCTATCCATGTACGCAAGCACGCTTTATGGAATAGGAGTCCGCAAAGAGTCAGAACTGGTTTCCTGTGCGCAGACCAATTTCCGTCTTGGCAAATGGTACACTGATCTGGTCTAGATACTGGAACCTCACCGAGGGGTGGTGTTCGCACTGTAGCCATTGTATAACTTCAACCGATCAGTCGTAAAAACAATATGTTCCAAAAAGTTCGGAAGGAATGCCAAGAAAATTCAAAAAATCAAAGGTTCGGAGATGATAGTAAAATCTTCAAAAATTGAGATAACCGAAATCAATTTGAAACTTAAAAAAAATTTCACCAACAGGTCAGAAAAGATCACAAGATTTTCGAAGAAATGTTACTAAAAGTTCAGAAAAATTCATATCATAATTACCAAAGTACTAAGTATTCGAGAAGATAGCGGAATGTCAACATGGGCAGTACTCTCACTCAGAATTTAATACTTGTACTACCTCGATCGTGCAGTCCAAAGATATAAATGCTAATTTTTTTATAAAAAATTCAACTCAAGCAAAAAAATCAGCAAAAAGAAAGTCATACAGTCTCTCCCCCCCACTGTCCAAGAGCTAACTCCCAAAACACAAAAGTCTCCAAGTCCACTCTCTCTAATCAGATCAGAAGTAGGATAATATAAGGTAAGTGACGTGAATGTGTGCATGAAGAAAAGTTTGCGCTCTCACAGAGATCTGGGAAAAGTAGGGTTCGAGATGTCAAAGACTGAAAATGTTACTAGAGATTCTTCCACCAGGCAGCTAGCAGTATGCCAACTCCTGATCACTGAAGGTCTCCAGCATCACTTCCATCCCCTGACATCTCTTTCCTTCCTCTTCACCTGATCGTCATCTCTAGTTAGTCTTCTAGTCGGACAAAGCCATAAATCTGGTCAACTAGTTAGCTAAAAGCCAAAAAGTCGTCTCACAGACTCATGACTCTGTCCAGCCAGTTGGCCAACAAAAACATGCCTCCGTGATAACACAAACAAAAATGTTTGTGTGAGGCCACCTGCCATTTCCATGGCTGAAGGCCAGCGGGAAAGATCATTTCAAGACATTTAAAAAAAAATCAAAAACTTACAACTATTCAGACTTGAGGCTTGACCAAATTCAAGCCAAAAGTCGAACTTACAAAAACTTCCAAAAAACTTTCAAAACTTTCAAAAAGACGTTACTTTACTTTACTTTAATACAAAAAATTTTTATTACAACAACACCAGTTAGACTCAGGTCCGCCTGTAACTTCTACTAGATATGAGATTACCGAGCCAGACAATTAGCTAAAAGCCAAATGGCCATATCTCCAAGTAATCCCAGTCTCCAGCATCCGTCACATTCAGACACCAAAGTCTAACTGAGGTGGCCCCACGATGGGCGCCATTTTGTTATGGAACTATATTGAGTGATTGGCTTGGACGTGAAGTCCAGACTGCCAGCATGAGCTGACAGATTACTCGGCGCCTCGGCTATTGGCGGAGAGTGTGGAGAGGTTACACGAAAAAAGCCTGCCATATACAAAAAAATCTCGTGCCTTTAACCAAAAACGCCGGCACAGATTCAGTCCTGAAACCACCTTTACGTCACTTACCTACATCATCATTGAAGGCGCAGATGGTCTGCCTTCCTGCGTGCCCCAACCACCCAACTGACTCTGAGGGCAGATATTTACAGAGTCCCTTGTAGATCTGAAAAGAGAAAGGAGTAGTGAACCTAAGCGACCTTCACGCCGAGAGGGCTCCGGGAGAGTGAAAGGAAAGAAATAAAAGTACTTAGCAGCGCATCATTACGTTATAAAAAATATAATTCAAATATGTACATTGGTTCCTTAAGTTGGCAATTCCCTTCCAGCAAATCTACCTACTATTCCTCCTTAACCACATGGCATACTTACTCTTGCAATTTTTAAAAAAAAATTAAGTTAAAACTCATCGTTGCTGGCAATATGTTAATATCAATATCTACTTAGGACACATCCTAAAGTGTGCCAATATGAAATTTAGTTCAGAGTCAAACTCTTCAAACTCTGCTTAAATACGCGTTACATAGTCATTAAATGCATAAGGCTGAATTGAAATGTGGAAAACAAACCCAGAATCATCGTTTACAATCACTGATTGTAAACGTACATATAGTGTGCGTAAAGGGCACCATGAATTGCAACTTTTTAAATTTACTTACACGTCATCCTGTCCCCTAAGGAGCTCCCTGGAGGATCTTATATGACCTGTATAAAAAGTTAAAGTTTATTTGTTAGGAGGTTATATACTACTGCCGACTATCGTATTGCTTTGTAACCATAACTATTGCACCAAGAACTGTCTGTCTTGTTCTTCCACCCTTCCTTTTTATAAAAACTTTAATAGCTTCGACAACTTAAGCAAAACATAAGACGTGAGCTGAGTGACAGTTAGAAATAAATTTTTTTTTCGCGTTAAAAGTCTTTTGAAATAACCTATTGCACCCAACATCAAATATATTAATTAAATTTAGTAATATTATACTACGCTAAGGTTTGTTCTGCTTCCGTATATAAATTTCCATTAATGCAACAGAAAAGAAAATTTACTTAGTTTTAATAATAAGAAAATACATAATATTCCTATAGAACCTAAAATACTGATCATTAAGTGTGACTGAATGATATGGAATTCATCTCTCTTTGTGCACAATACATTAACACATAAGAAAATCCATTTACTATAATAAAAAGAAAATCTCACTGAATTGAGCTCTGATTATAAGGTAGTCGAAGCGCCGATTGATTATTTTCATCAACGTAAGTATTAAATTTAAAATAAATTTAATGATTTGTTAAAAACTTCAAACTCTTCCTTATTTGTAGGTAGGTGGGTGTTTGCTTTGTTTTTTTTTTAATGTTAATTCATACTAGCTACTTCAGGTATGCAACTGCCTTCTGCTTTATAAATTTTCTGCCCTAGAGCCTACATACTCCTTGGCGGGTAAACCACGTTTTTTCGTGTCAGTTGGTTTCTACAGTCGAACGTCAATATATAGGGAGGATGCTTCGAAGTTATCTCGCACCCCACCAACAATAAAGCCAGCATCCGTAATGCCGAGCAAGCGATGGTTGCCGCCGCCGGCGCTCTGGTCTGAGATCGAGTCTCCCTCCATACACCACAGCAACATATTCTGCGAAAGAAGTGGCGAGTAAGAAACAAGTGAAATTGTGGCAAGCCAAAGATAAACTAATATTAAGAAGATAGGACACAGTCGGACAAAATTGGAAATTTATCGTGTTTTTAATAACGGAACAGGTAATGTCATATACTTTCGTCTTTTCCATGAATTTGGAAAAGAACTTGGTTATGCACTATTGTAGTGCAACTGAGACAACGAGCTAAAAATCGAGAGAACGTAGGATTACCCGAACGACAAAATCTTATTGAATACCTTCAAAATCCTTTCAAACTATTCATAATAATGTAAATCAGGGTATATTAAGGCACTTTCAGATCAAAAACAAGAACTGAAAAATGTAAACCGAAATTTACCTGTCAGATTTTTCATACAATTTTTTTACTACTTATAAAATGTTTCTCGTGAGGAGCGGCAAGGTGCGAACGAAATGTGACACCTTATTGCTTGGGCAAATTTTATTTTAATGAAGCTGGTCATCATATAAAGCTCTTTCGAGAAATCTGATTGTAATGTACCATACAATTTTCGTTTGTCAATAATTACCATTTTATTAACTAGATAACTTCATATATACATTAGAGAGTTAGATTTAAATTTACCAACAATCGGATTTCCAGGTTGAGCGATGTCTGGTAGTATTTCCATTTCAATTTCGCATAAAGTTTTTGCATGTTTCAAGGAAACTAGTTCATCAAGCCTAGGACAGTCGGAATTAGTATAATTGGAAAGTTCTTAGGGTGACGTATTATGTTTATTTAAGCTTAGCAACAAAGCAAGGATAAGAGTGTGCACTGTTTTGTCGTATGTCCACATCTGAAGTAGTGCTAGAATATGAATCAATTAGTATGAAAGAACTGTTGATTATATAATTTCGGAAAGAATAAAAAAATGAAAAAATTAAACAAGTAAAAAAGCTGGAATTGGTGTAAGACCAATTCTTGTGATATCCTAGATGAATGCTGTATGTAATTTCGTATTGTCCATCTGTGCAAGTTTGTTTTTTGAAGTGGTTTTTCGCATATATTTCAAATACGGTTCGCTGGACAGTATAAATGGTTATAACCAATTTCATAGGATTTTATATTTCCAGGAAGGTGTTACTCGATTTAGCCCACTTTTGAAATTATATTTACTTTTACTTATTCTACTTATCATTTGCAAAATGTCAGCACTCTAAGTGAACGCGTTCTTGAGTTATCGTGAGGACGGACAGACGGACATGCAAAAATCAAAATAACTTTTAATATTGTGCGTGGTTGTCCAACCCATATTGCTCTACTGGGCTTAATTCTGTGCGTTACAAACCGAATGACAAACTTAGTATACCCTATGATTTCATCTAGAGTATAATCAGTATTTCCAACGCAGGGGTGTCGCGTGTAGCCCTAATCCCCTTTTGTGCTACTAATTAAAAATAATATGTAAATATTTTCGTGCTTGTAATCAGTATTATATATACGATGATAGTTAATTTATCTGCTTACTTTTACTCCAATGAACGAAAACTCCGTATTAATGCTGCTTTCCAGGCAACCACCGATCTTACCAAAGGAGAGTTGCAGGGTGTTAAATCAAAATTTTACGATCCTCACTTTGCCTCCTCCTGCTGAACAAAGGAGCCGGCATTTAAATATTCACCGCTCCTGTCAGTGGGAAGAGAGGATTTACACATGCAATAAACTTATATGTAAGTATAAATAATTATATTATGGAAGCTGGAAAGATATAAATTTACTAAGAAAAAGGTAACAACATATGCACGGACGGGGCAAACAAACCGACGATTGTAGTGAGTCGGGTTGAACGGCTAATAATTATAAAATACTTTAGTTGTTATCAATCTTGAATTATTTTCAATTTTGGGTGTATTTTTTTGACATTTTCGGTCTTTAAATTTTTTTCCGATTCCCAGATACAATATTTTCTCAGTAAAATAATGATGAATTAATCTAATAGTCCTGCAGCCACCGCCTGTTTTTTTTAGTGAGTAATAACAGGGTGAATCTTCGTGAGTAGGTTCGATTTGACGAGGCGCCAAGTTTGTCCTCTCTGAAAATCCTCGATAGAGGTAGCTACTGTAGTGCGCAGGTATAAAACATGTCGATTCGGTGGGGTGTTGAAATTGTCTGAATAACAGTAAGGTTTTTATTTGAATATTGAGATAATTGGATAATAAACTCGGAAAAACATTTGTCCTACAAAATGGATGGTTTGGCTGACGCGTCCTCCACTCCGAATATGTCCAAATAACGACGCCATAAAAATTATTAATAACTAGCTGATTTTCTGTATGCAGCTTAGTAAATATTTGTACAATGACATGGCCACATAGTCCTACAAATTTAGTGGTGCTTTTCCCAGTCCTACGCTTAAGCCCCCCATTCACTTACAGATTATCTACAGATCCGAACTGTAGATATATTTGAATTCCGCCATCCATTACCAGTTCAAATCGTACGATTTGATCTACAGTCTAGGTAATCTGCGTGTGTATGTTGAAAATTTGTACGATTTGATTGTCAACCAGATCGGCAGTTCAAGAACTGCAGACTGTAAATCTGTAGATAAATAATACACCACACACATGCAGCTCATCGTCAGATAACAGGACTGCAGATTTGTAAGCTGCATACAAAGTGTACAATTTCATCGTCAATCATTATTTTCAGATCAGTTTGATATTTTCGTCAGATATTTGAGGTTTCTCATCCCAACATGGATAGAAGTAATTCAATGAATTCTGAAGTATACAGGAAACATGGAAAGTAAAATATGATTCATATTCAGATAGAAAACAAAAAGAAAAATATTATCAGGAATAAATAGAACGTTATAAAGCTACTACTGATTCTGAGAGGAAAAAAATTAATAACTTAATATGTGAGATGCTTTGTGAAGCAACCAATCTTTCACCCAGAAACGTTTTTTATTCTTCACTGGTATTTCTGATAAAAAACTTATTAATGAGCAGCAATTTTCTTCTTTGACAAAATCAGTTTAAAAATTCAACCGAATTGCATGAGAATCGTGAACAGACTAATTACGATATGGACTGAAGACAAAACTGTAGGTGTGTGGTTAATCGTCAGTTTATCTTAAGTTTTCTATCTGTCAAATTTCAAACTTACGATCTGATCTGATACTAGTGGGTGGACGAAAACAGATTTGGACTGACAGATGCCATCTACAGTCTGAATCGGCAGATAATCTGTAAGTGAATGGGGACCATTACAAGTTGTCCATTCCACGATAACACTTTTTTCATTAATAACAACTGAATTTGAATTTTTTCTTATCGGGAATAAAGTGTAGAACACAATTTTATCACTGTCCTACATAAAAAATGGTGTTTATTTCCAGGAAGAGATATATTTTGTTCAATACTCATTCAACGCATTCCTTGTAATTTGTAATTGTGATAAACTGATAAACATCGAAATTACATATCCCGGATTGCTTGACGATTGTTGAAGCAGTTTCTTGGGTATCCGAAAAACATCGAAACCCTTTTCGAGAATCTCTGTGGATTTAACACTAGAACAAACAATTAATGCCGATGCCTCTTCTACAGCTTGCGGCATCGTCAGCATCATAAACTCGTGCTCCGCCAGACAAAAATTCATTGCGTACGAGTGTGTGACGTCGTTTGCTCGGTCGTTCGGGATTTGCTCGGGCGCCAATACGGTCGTCGGTGGAAAACGTCAAATTTTTGAGTTCAGGGCTAAATGACAACGCTGGTTTCTCGTTTATATGTTTGATTCTTTATTGCTTCTTGTGGCTGTGTTCCTGTTATAAATGTGAGATGTGGGTTCCTAGACTACTTAGCGTTCCGTTACACACGTACAGGCCGAGTGGCTTCCGTTTTATCACACATACAACCCCTCAGCGTTCCGTTCTTCACGTACTTACTCGGCAGCAAAGAGTCTAGGATGGCTTTCCGTTGCACACGTACAGGCTGAGTGGCTTCCGTTGTATCTGACGTACAACTCCTCAGCGTTCCGTTCTTCACGTACTCACTCGGCAGCAAAGAGTCTAGGACGGTTTTCCGTTGCACACGTACAGGCTGAGTGGCTTCCGTTGTATCACACGTACAACTAATCAACTTTCCGTTCTTCACGTACTTGCTCGAACTTAAGGGTGTGGGTATGGATTCCGTTTTAGCACACGTACTACCGTCGGATTGCGTTCTGGATGTTTAAATGCTTCCCGGGCAAGCCAGTTCGGTATTTAAACGTCGGGATAGGTGGGGATTCGGGTACTGGAAGAGGTGTCTTTGCCTGAGTATTATGCCTCTACTTATATGTTATTTTCAAATTCCAATTGTGAATTATTTATAAACGAAAATTTTACATGAACAAAAATTAATCGTCTCTATAAAGATTTCCCCTACAATATAGTTCGTTACAAGTGTTACATCAAAAGTTATGGAGTTTTGCGATCTGAAGTTACCAGATGATATTACGAAGGACTTAAAAAAGTCAGCAATCGCTAAATCTGCTAAGAACTTGGAAATTTTATTACAATCAATAAAGCGGTTCACGAACCCTTTTGGATTAGAATTGTCAGAAGACCATCTTTATAACATCTCAAAAGGTCAATCGGTGAACAATGAAGTTTATGAGTTCTTGGCGTCAGTTGAAATCGAAAAACAACGTACTAACTTCATTGCTGAGACCCGAGAAACACTAGAAAGGTTTGATAAAACTATCAAGAGAAATAAAATTATTAATTTTGATTGCAAAAATACCCAAAAATCAAAATTACTAGAAAAACTATAGAAGTTAAGATCCAGAGAGGTGTGTTTGGTCGTCTACTGTACGCGTCATTAAAAAAAAAATTGACAGAAAAAGCACTGAGTTATCCTCTGGCCCCGTTTCGTTTTCTTTTTGTCATACCGATGGAACTATTTGCAAGACCCCAAAATCTGTGATTATTAACGAATTGGTTAAACATCAGGCTTAATTCGTAGATCCTCCGGAAGCAGACATTCACTTTGTTGATGGATTCTATTACTTACATACGTTGAAGAACCTTCCAGTAAAATCAAAAATTTCACATACTTAAAAGATGAAATTTAGATAATAGTTGATCTAAGCACGGGAAAGAAAAAATTGTACCTTTACATCAACGAAATTCATGCCAAGCTTGGAGAACAGTTATCAAGGTCGCTTGCTATATGCCACATTTTTACTGGGAACGACTACAACCCTGCTTTCTGCCGGAAAGGAAAGAAGAGGCCTATCGATATTCTTAAAAAAAATACGAAATTTCAAGAGGCTTTTGTACAACTGCACAGCGGGCGTGCCGAGTTAGCAAAGTTAGTGAGGTATTCAAGACGAAACTGATGAAGCGTCGACATCGGAATCCGACGAAGAATGAAATTATATTTTAATAAAACGAAATAATGTTATTTTCAATATTCTTGTAGGACAAGCGATAAATACCCATTTTTTTGTAGGACACTGCTTGATTTAGGCAAAGAATGCATTAACTTAACACGTGTTATCTTTGTCCTACAGTTATTAATGAAAAAAGTGTTATCGTGGAATGGACAACTTGTAAGCGTAGGACTGGGAAAACGTAACACTAAACTTGTAGGACTATGTCGCCATTTCATTGCACAAATATTTACTAAGCTGCATACAAAAAATCAGCTGGTTATTAATAATTTTTATGACATCGTTATTTGGACATATTCGAAGTGGAGGACGCGCCAGTCAAACCAAAATGTAGGACAAATGTTTTTCCGAGTTTATTATCCAATTATCTCAATATTGAAATAAAAAACTTACTGTTATTCAGACAATTTCGACACCCCACCGAATCGACATGTTTTATACCTGCGCACTACAGTAGCTACCGCTATCGAGGATTTTCAGAGATGAAAAACTTGGCGTCTCGTCGAATCGAACCTACTCACGAAGATTCAGCCTGTTATTGCTCACTAAAAAAAACAGGCGGTGGCTGCTGGACTATATCATCTTCATATGATGTTGAGAACAAGTGTTTTCAGTTGAAAAGCAGTTGTAAAAAGCTGGAAAATTATTAGTTTCAGAAACACATAAATTCAAAATTATTAATTTTTTATATTTTTTGTGGGGATTTTACCCGATTTGTCTTTTGAATACATTTAAATTAAGTTTACATACAGCGAAAAAGTAGTCAGAAGGAGTGTGTAATTTTCGAAAATCCTTCTTATTAGAGTAATTTTTATAGAACAAGAATCCTACTGAACGATTAAACGTTATTAGTTCTCCGGATTTTTGAACTATTGATTCACATTCCTTGCAATTTAGCTTAGGGGAAATTTTATAGATTAGGAAACTTACAAAGTACCTCAAAGATGGATCTTCAAACAAAATATCCTCATCAAATACCGATATTCGATGTCGCCAAGGTTATCATCTGGCTCTGAAATATCCTCGCATGCTTCAGAGATTTCACAATTTTGGCATTGATATCATCTACCATGGAACTAGTAAGCATTTCATTATCTATAAAAAAGTATTCACTATCCTCTTGACAGTTTGTATCACTAGACGGAGATAACAACTTGTATGATATTATTTTGACAAAAATGTGATTAACACTATACAAAGATGGATTCCTATTATATCCACCCCTACTTCGAACTAAAGAGAAAAAGTTTTCAATTGGGTTTTGATTTAATTTGTATGTCAAAAGAAATGGATGATTTAGATACTCTGCAAATATATCTTCGGATAATAATAATGTGGACTTTATACTTTGAATTATACCTTTAACCCAATAGGTTTGGCTGTGGCACTTAAATTTTATATTTTCGAAATATAGTATCATTTCGTCTAAGTATTTTCTAACATCATTGTCCTTCCTTAGACCGCATTTGTACATATTCCGATTAAAAGGAGCCTTACTATTAAAACAATCAAACAAGTTGTTGACTTTCTTGAAAAATATTGTAGTAGATTCTGAAAATGGAGCCGTTTCGGAGCTAAAAGCTTTTAACTCATTCGCTGTTTTTATTGCGGCACTGCATGTATGACTGAAAACTTGGATTGCATACGAAACTTTCATTTTTTGCCAGCTGTTTGGCATTACATGTTTGGACGAAATTTTACAACACATCCTTGTTGAGCTATTTTTTTCTGCATTGTATAATTCTTGCACGCATTTCCATGTAACGACACCTTCAGTGCATTTTATAATTTTTTTAATAGAGTATTTCTTATATATTTTATTAAATGTAGGAAGTCGAAATTCACAAAAATTTGTCTATTACTATGCAAAAAGAAGGGTTTATCTGGTATTACATTTAATCGGTTGAAACAGTTTCTGTTAAAAATACTTGCGTTTGCCACTAACACGAACTTAGACTAAGCATACGATCATAGATTCAACACTGCTACTGTATTGTTTGTTCTTGCAATAGTTCAGTTTGCATTATTCTCTCGACGTGATAACACGAATTTTTGTTACTTGCGATATATAGATACCATATAACAATACACTAATTATAGTAATAATATTCCGCGGACCATGAAAACAGATATATATTTTGCAAGTTTGTCGTTTTTGTAATTATCAACATCAACATATCCAACTGTTGTACCAATCTGTGTTGGCATTCAATCGTTGTATGGTGTGTGGGCCAATTGTACGAAGCATCCAACGATCGCAAGCTCGGTTTGATGGTTGGATGTGCATGCAGGTAAACCGCTGCTGTATATGCGACCGTTGTATAGTGTATGTGCTTGTTGTTCAACTGTTGATCCGATTTCATTATCTGTGAATTTTTTTTTATTGTAATTGCATTGTAAAAAAACAAACCAAAATGGTGTCTATTAAGTATAAGGACTTCGGGGAAGAGTTTATTGATATATTATTAATTTTGAAAGATATAATCACAGCTGAAAAACAAATGCACATTTTATTTTTTTCTTGACAACCGATGACATTATTTCGTAATTCTCAGTATGAAAAGTTACACAAGACTGACAGCGGAAAAAATCGGTCCAACGGTTGTTCAACAGCCGTTGGACCAACAGTTGTATCTCGTGTGTGGGCCGCTTAATTCTCGCTTTATAGCCATTCCATCGAAGATAACAGATGCCTCTTTTTAATAGCTTTTTCAAATTTTCTGTAATTGCTACATTAAAGCCAGGTCTAATATTTGTAATTGATTGCCAAAGATTTATCGAACAAACTGCCGAAAGTTTTAAATTTAAAACATTTCTTAAGTAATAAGCGGATGGAGATTTGTAATGAATATTTAACGACAAATTCTTTTGCTTTCGATTATATTAAATTGCCTTTCCATTCGATAAAATCATTTTAGAAAATGTTTTACCATGTGGACTAATATTTTGAAGAGAATCAATAATCATTAATAAAGATGTTTGTTTATTTTGGCGCGAGATTTTTTTTCTTATTAATAGGGTTTTTGATCTAAACCTAATTATTCCATTTTTTAGCGAAATTATCTTTTTGTTTTTCTGTAGCTTCTTGTATTTGGTTGTAACAGCAGCATATTTAGACCGATAGATACTAACAGAATTCTCTGATTTTAAACAAGAACTACGTCTTGCCTCCGATATCACTTCATCTGGATTTACAAAATTCAAAGGCTCAATAAAAGGATGGTCTCAAGCATGCATTCATTCTGCCGAATAGAACGTCGTTCATAAGTTTTTCCCTCAAACCGAACAGGTATATGGCCTTCCGGAAAATCTAACGAATGCGGATCACAGTCAATATTTAGTGAGGGAACAACACCTTTTTTTAATCGCTTTTTACCAATATCGTCGTTAGCGGCAAAATGACGGGAACAGACATATACACATAGCACTACGTAAATTATTGGTAAGATCCATTTGTCGAATTCGTTAGTATTTTTGGAAGGAAACTTAAAATATTTCAAATTGACATTATCCCGTCTTTTTTTCACCACACGATTCGACTACACACTTTACACCCCAAAGTTTTCTCGTTGCCATATTAGGCGCTTTCGGCAAGCACATTCTCAGTGAGACAAATGAGATATTCGCAGTTCGCTCACTGAGACTGCACTTTCGGTGAACTGTCTTACTTCCATATTGAGCTACAAAATTCGAACGCAACCACTGAGCAACTGAGACAAGTGAAACTGAATTTTCTTGTCTCAGTTGACTCAGTTTCGTTATTTTGTGACTTTAATTACTAATTAAAGTTTAGTGAGCTATTTGAATAAACTATGAACACTTTCCTAAATTTATTACTATCCATTTTCTGTGGTCAAAATTATTTAAATGTCAAAATTTGCAAATCAGCTGATTGGTTTGAACTGAGACAAGTGAGACTGTTGCTCAAAGTTTTGTCTCAGTTGTCTCACTGAGACAGTGCTTGCCGAAAGCCCCTATTGTAAAAACCACAAGTTCAAAATTTAAATGAAAAAATTATAAATTTCAAGCGAAAATCTAAAACTTATAAGTAGGTATATGGTATACCTACCTGTTCACTACTAATATGAGACAAACATTTATTTATTTTAAATTATAAGGAAACACCCAGTTTTAAAATAAAAATTCTTTGGAATTCAGATAGTAAAGAAACTTATTTAAAAAAATTATGTCAACAGAATATAGAGCAAACAGGAATGGTGATAAGCCAGATTTTGCGTAATGAATTTCTGGTTGTGTTGGTAGTCCATTTTTACATGTATTTACGCAACTTGTCAATTTGCAAAAAGTAAACAAAGGTTTTGTGCGGAGAATCTGTGGTAAAAAATGTTCTATTTGTACTTTATTTTGAAACAATTCATATAATTAATTTATATAAAACTCTGCTTCTATTAACAAAAAAAATAATTTAGATAGTGCAGTTGCCTCAAACAGGATTTCCCTAGTTTATAATCCAATTTATTTTTGCAAGCACTTACCGAACACTTCATTTCTGTTTTTTTAATTGATATGAAGATTTTAACAGGCACTAGTGGCACTATAAAACTTTGCACTAAATAAAGTTCAAAGATAAATAATTTTGAAAAGAATTGATTCGGTACTTTTGTTAAATTTCACAAAAGAATTTTAAGTTGACTAAATCTGCTCCCAAAACAAAATCACATTTGACAATTGTGCACCCGGCTTTACAAATCTTTCTTGCAGCATCTCATTTAAACCTATGTATAATCTCCTGCTCTTGACAAATTACGCTCATGTACACGAATTTTACACGATTCAACCATTCCTGTTTGCTATATATTCTAAGGTTTGCACTACACTTTTCATTTTCTTTATATTCGCTACAATAATAATACTTCTTCTGATCACTGCTATAAAGCGCATTTACATAACTATGTACAGATCACAATTAAAATTTTGAAATGTCTTTTCTCTTCAGATGGATCCTAATAAAAACACTCAACAACAAACAACAAAACATATAAAAATTATTTGGAAAGCATCTACAATTTCCTTGTCCACTATAAGACTATAAAATATGTACATGTATATTAAAACCTGTGATGAGCTTAGTCGTACCCACTGACTTATAACAATGGACTGAGCGTATTGTCATTTTCCTATAGGAAAGCATGGCACAAGTTTTATAGTTCTCTCTTTCGCCCTATGGCAGAGTTGGAGCTACCAACACAAAATATTGCATTCTGGAACGTTTGCTTATGCCATTTGATTTTGTTATGATGGCTACAGATGCAATCATCTCAGAAGGAATAAGGTAAAGATAGTGTTTATCATGCTCCGTCTCTCTTGCCCATAAGCAGGATTCAGTTAAGAATAACTTTTGAAAATTAAAGTCGGAATGAGTTTATTTCCTTATAAGCGATTAAAATATCACTTGGGCACAAGAAAATATATTTTTTTAATTAAATTCGATTTACGGATGTAAAATTTCATCTGATTGGTTGAGTTTTACATGTTTTTTATGTAATTGTTTTAAAGGGTGCTCTAACGGTGACATACAGAAACACAATATTTTTTTGTGCTACATGAAATAGTCCATTGTTATAAGTCAGTGGTCGTACCCTGTGATGAACAAAGTCGAAAAAAGAGAGCAGTGGGCCGGTCAGCAGGCGACATCCACAATCTTCTTGCCTTGTCTTACTGCAGTAGTTTTTCATATAAAAGTTGCTTGTATTTTGTTCAAACGCTATAATTTCCATAAATTTGTTCTACATGCTATTTTCTTTTAAACTATTAGAAAGAAAATATATTTGGCTGCAATTTGTTTTAACCCTATTTTGCTGTGGGAGTGACAGTTTTGGGCTTTAGCACCTGTTTAAGATGAAATTTAATTTTTCCTCCATGAAGAGTATACAAAAAGCAGTGAGAGTGAGCCCTTACCGCATGCTGTACCTGGCACATTAAGGCCTTTTAATGGGTCGGTGCTGTCGGCTACTTCATGGCTTGTATTATATTCCGGGGGTTACGGCCCGGCACGTTAAGGCCTTTTAATGTGTTGGTGCCTCCGGCAACTTCATATGGCTTGTATTATATTCCGGAGGTTACGGCCTAGTAGTAGAAAAATTTACATCAAAATCGATCGATTAGTCGACCTACCGACATGATTATGTATGCATGGTTGCAATAGGCAGGCACAGGCCTACGCAGTCGAACTCGGCCCCGTTTAGAGATTCTCCGTCTTGCTTAAAAATAAAAGCCCAAAGGTATGCAAAATAAAATATGTGGAGGCATCGCACAATCTCAGTTGCATGCAAAAGCGTTTCACTTTTGATATTCTTCATGATTCTCCTTGTCCTTCTTATTTCTACGAGATTACCTCTATTTTTTAAGAAAAAGATTAATTTCGCTTTGGCCAAGCTGCTGAAAGGAGACATAAAACTCCGCTCAAATGAAATTCTCATTTTTCCCGAAAATATCAGAGAATCCAGCATGAGTTTCTCCCACTTAATCTCTTCAGAGCCAAACGAATGAAAACAAAAGCACGTGCTCTCAAATATCATAGGATTACAACAACAACATGTGTCCATTACAGCAACACGTGACTCTGTCAATATTTCATGAAAACCGGTTTTCACAAAAGCGCGGAACATTTAATGAGAGTAAAACGTGGAGCTCCGCTCCTTCTCATTTATTTATGAAAATGAATCATTTGCCATTCTGTTTCGTTGCATATAATCTCCGCTATCACAGTTTTTATCTTTGTTCATAAAAATTTTAAAGTTTCATTATTTTTCTGTTTTTCTTTCTTTCTTCCTTTTCTTGTCGTGTACATTTTAAATGTAAAACACTTGGAAATCTCCTCTGTGATCTAACTTGTCATTAAGAAACTTTGGCCAAACCGTCAGAGCTGCATCACACAGCCAAAACCCTAGAAAATACTTCACAAGCCATGAAACAGTCTCGCTCCCTCATCCAACGGAGTCCTAACATTCTCAAATATTTCCAGTGTTCTTATCTAAAACTTACAAAAGTTTTATTTGAATAGCTGCTCCGCCAGGCCTAACCACAATGTGCATATGCTAGCATATGCAGGCACGAGCAATTGCTTTTCATAATAACAACCCACAATAGGAATAAGAAGGCGTTCGTCAAGTTTTAATCCTTTCGTCAACTTCTGTCTGTACGCTCGCGATCGTACTTTGTATAAGCAAATTTGACAGTTTGTGTAAATACTATACAAATTTAGTGATGTATAAGGAAGCATTCGTGATATTTTCAAGGCTTGCATATGCAAGGTTATGGACATTGTGGTTAGGCCTTAAACTACTATTCATACAGAAAAATGGTGTTCTGATAATCTTAAACATGCTTTCTTATCTTCCGTACCGAAATAAAATGTTTATACCTTTCCTAACAAAATTATTTAAAATTTTTTATCTGAACCAAATGACTACGATTCCTCAAACAAAAACTATCAGCGATCAATCATTGTATATGGTGCCAACATAGCATGCCGTGGGCTGATGATATCGATGTAGTTGCCTACAGATTCCGATTCCGACTCCGGCACGGCACTACATAGCCAAATGCAAGTATTACTCAGCTGAGAGTAAATGAGCGTAAAATAGTAAGGTATTTTATTCCGGTGGTTACGGCACCGGGCACCGCGCAAAATCATATTTTGAGTAAGTGAATGATCTAAGTGTGCGTAGGAATTGTGGAACGGAAAGAAAAGTTGAATGCATATGAAAAAAATGTTGTTTACACAAAAGTTGGCGGGAATCACATGATAGCAGAACCCAAGCGTGCGTAAATATCCAAAAGAGAATCGCGTTATACTGTGGCTGTGTGGGACTGATCCGTGCTGTGATACTTTTTTTGCTTGCTGTGCAAATGGCCATACGAGCGATGGGAATCGTGCTCGCCTTGTTGTCAGCTTGATGCGTTCTGCGTCTGCCTCGTATGAGCTGAGCGAGGTGGGGCATGCGATGTGATAGGAGTTGTGTGTGCGGTTCGTGATATAATTTGAAGCGACATGGAATTTCAGTTTCACAGTCCCAACCCAAGTCAAGTTTTACCGTGGGAGTGAAAAAAAAAGTGTCACAAATTTCAGTAAAGTTTCAATTATTTTTAGAAGTGAAATCGAATAGCAAAAATGAATTCGGATATTGTGGCTACTTATAACTATAACCTCAAATTGGTGGAGCTTGTAAAAGCTTTTCCATGCATATGGAATACAAATCTACCAAACAACGATAACAATTGTGAGTCGTACAGCGCATGGCAAATGGTGGCGACGAAAATGTGCGACACTGGTAAGTTTAAACTGCCGCTTTTTTTTACCCTAAATGAATTCATAGGGTATACCAAGTTTGTCATTCTGTTTGTAACGCACTGAAATAATGCTAGTAGAGAAAAGTGGGTTGGACACCCACGCATAATAACAAAAATTATTTTGATTTTTGCATGTCCGTCTATCCGTCCTCACGTTGTGATCACAATCGCTCGTACTTCCCAGCGCTTCCGGGGTGGAGCGATTGGGGAGGAAGTTTTTTTTTCTTTACCACAAAATAAACAAGAATTTCGGAACTAGTCACAATTTTTCTCTTTATTGTGTTTTTTTTTTGTACATCTGTGTTATTCTTTTATTTATTTATTATTTTTTTTGTTTAAATACAAATATACCACTTTTCTTCTAAGTCACCTTTAACTAATTATTTTCTAATAATTAATTCTTATATTTTTCACTGACACAAAATAGAAGGTTTAAAATCACAAATTTCTTTTTCCTTTCTAATTTCTTTTTCTAGTATCTCACAGAAAAATTATTGGTTACTTTTATTCGACCGATTTAATTAATTCCTCCTTTGGGATACTCAAGCGTCGGCTTCAAAAAACGAACTCCTCGAGGTTTTGGCTTGCCGGCCCCAGGTACCCATGATCAGTTTTTTTTTAAAAGCTTTTTTTTCTTTTTGCTTTCTCACGACGATGAAAAATCGTACGTGAGAAAATGCACAAAAGTTTTGATGCAAGCTATATGCATCTATGCAAATCTATAATCTGATATGCACTTGTGCGCCGCCTTGAAATATTAATTTTAAGAGGGCGCGAATAATCGTGCTAATTGTATGAATGTATGGACATACAATTAGATTGAAAAAATAGGTATAGTACGTATGTACATAGTACATACGGAAAAAAAGTAAGAAGACACTGTATGTAGGTAAGTGTGCATACCGTGTGAGTGGAATGTGTGTCTGATAACAAAATGTAATTTATGCTAAATTGCATTTTGTTATAACATGGGAATGCATTTTTAAATGCATTTTAAATTTTGATTGAGATTTTAAAATGATATAATTTTTGATTTTCAGGGTCATCTTGTAATACTTCAATATATTGTATAGGGCAATATATTCATGTATTCACCTTATGGTTGTGATTCGGGGCATTTGGTACCTGAGTCACAACATAGGGTATACTAAGTTTGTCATTCTGTTTGTAACGCACTGAAAAATGCTAGTAGAGAAAAGAGGGTTGGACACCCACGCATAATAATAAAAATTATTTTGATTTTTTCATGTCCGTCTATCCGTTCTCACCAAAACTTGAGAACGCGTTCACTTAAGGAACTTAAATTTTGCACACTGGCTTTTTAAAAAAAGTAAGTTCAAGTTCGAAAATGGGATAAATCGGGTAACTCCTTCGTAGGGTTGCCATACAAAAATTTTGTTTTTTACCATATATTTGGAAAGTGCGTTACAACGCGTCGTTGTAGAGAGCTGAAATTATGCAGTTTTTAAAAAAAAAATGCAAATTTAGGTTTAAGTTTGGGACGAATCGGGAAACTCCTTAGTAGAGTTACCATATTTGTTTTCACTATATATTTTAAGTCTGCCTGAGAACGCGTCAACGTAGGGGTGTGAAATTTTGTCCATTGTGTTTTCATAGCTATAGTAAATAAAGCTTCGAAAATGGACTAAATCGAGCAACCCCATCTTGATGTTGTCATATAAAAATGTAGGTTTTTACGTATACTGAAAAACGATCAGTCGTAGGCGTTTTTATTGCACTGAAAAGTTCTTCAGAATATGAAATCCTATGAAATTTGTTATCATCATTTCTACTGTTCGACGAATCGTTCTAGAAATATATGCGAAAAACCACTTCAAAAATCAAACTTGTACAGATGGGTGCGTTTCACCACTCGTTTTCCTACCAGAACACCAGCGCCCGGTAGAATGTAGCTTCATCGATCAAGTAAAATCAAGCTGACATCACTGTGGCGGAAATTCTTTATTGTTGTTGTTTTGCTAGGAAAACGATTGGTGTATTTTAAATAAAACAATTCTTATAGATTTCTCAAGTAAAGTATTTTGTTTTACGTCGTAGTAAAGAAGATAGTCAAGGCTTCAAATTAGTTGAAATTAAATTTAGGGTCTAGTACGATGCAAAAAAAAAACAAAGTTTCTAAGAGTCTTTCATACAACTAAGGCGCTATTTATACAATTCCAATGTCACTTCGTGCTATGTTGAGATATGTAGATACATATATACCGCACACTACAAATGCAAAGTTTGGTGCTTGTGGTGTGCAGTCGGACGATGTTTCCGCACTACTGATATTTATTCAGTGATGGTAAAATTTGGAAGATGAAAAGACGTGCTCTTAAATTTATGCATTTAATAATTAAAATTGTGGAAAAATAAGATTATTGGATCCTAATGAGTGGAATTTCCCACAATTTCATAAATAAATCATTGTTAAAATTGTGTATATTTATTTGGCAATTATATTTCGAAATTCATCTGTTAACTGTAAAACGGAAGTTAAATTTTGCGATTATTGTATTTACGATTACGTATTTTGATAAAAAAAAATAATTATTTACATTTTGATGGAACTATGGTAACTAAGGTATTGATGGTAATATTCGAATAAGGTGCTTAATTTTATTTTTTCATGTTATGATGATATTTGAACGAACTAAAGTGATTTGGAAATTTGCGTGGATCCCGGTGATTAAAAAAATCAACTTTACTCAACCTTGTGTTAATTTTAATCTGTTTTATGCTTGTTCAATCTAGAGACGAAATGCGAACAGCGTTGAATAAAATAAAGAAAGGTTTGGTTAGGACTGATAATTTAGCATTTCAGACTAAAATCGATAAAGTCCGACGACGACGGAGCAATTGAGAAGCTCTGGATATGCTAGTAAAGAACAGCAAAACGGTTAAACTAAAATTCCTCTGGTAAATATTCTTATGTGCAACAGAAAAATAAAAGTGACATCTATTGGAAATGGAAACTTCGCGTAAGAAGAGTAATAAGGTGCGGACAGTAAACAGCGTTAGGTTCGGAGAATCAATGTTTCTGGAATGGGATCTTCCGGAAGGTTCTGGACAATTTGCACAATCTATATATTATAAAGCACTTGTCAGTGCCAGAAGTCAATGAAATAACAGTACTAGCGATATCTAGAGAAGAGTTGATTGGTAATTGTTTCTGAGTTTAATAAGACTAAACAGTATAGTGAAAAAAAGGACTTGCAAATTGTTATGGTATTATGTTGAGTGATGTACTTCGGACGTGAAGTCCAGACTGCCAGCATGAGCTGACAGATCACTCGGTAAACAGCGTTGATACAGGGCGGCATACTAGCACCTCGGCTAAGTGGCGGAGAGTGTGGGGGGGCTCCCAGCGAAAACCTGCCGCTGTCACCAACCATAGTACAAAAAATTTCTCATGCCTACATATAAAAACCTGGCACTCACTCAGTCCTAAAGGGACCTTTCTGTCACTTACCTACGTTCCAATGAAGGCGCAGATGGTCTGCCTTCCTTGCCAAGCCCCATCCTCCCATTGAATTTGGGTGGCACAATTGTCCAAAGTCCCTATGTTGGCCTGTAAAGAGATTATAGCGGACCTATACAACCTTCATGCTAGAGTGCTCCAGGTGAGTGAGAGGATAGTGACATTCTAATGTGTAATGAAATACATTGTGTCTCTTTGGTACTGTTCATAAATACACGTTTTCTCTTTTATTAACTTTTTCCAGTGTAGTACAGTGTAATGCGTTGTGAAACAATAAGCTATAACCTGGCTATTAACTATATAACTGGGTAATTCTGTACACATAACATTTCATAATAAAAGGAAAATTCAACTTATGTAATTCCAAAAAACAATTCCTTCCCTTCTTTTTGTTTTCATAATTCCTATCTTAATATCAATTCTTAAATCTATTAACTGTTACTATTGATCAAGCCATGGTGCAAAATAACCTTCTAAACAGGTTCATGATACAAATCTATAAGCTCATAAGGAGCATACGACTATGGCCATAGTTGGCTCGCACTTCAAGCAACCCCCATGCTCGACTTGATGGGCTTAGGCAATTTAAAATGAAAGGTAGTTGTACTAGTATTCAGGAGATGTTACAAGTTAAAAGTACTTACGCTCAAGGCTCTCCGATAAGCTGAAGCGCTCCAGTTGTCGCGAGTACATGTATGGATGAAATCAAAGTTTAATTCATTCACAAATCGCTGCCAAGGATGCCCCGAATCAAGGGTAGCATTGGGTTTACTATTGACATCTGAAATCGGAAGAACTACGCTAAAATTACTTAATGCTATTAACAAAAATTTCTCTTAACTGCTTTAGTTCAGCACCACTAACACTATTATTCATGATCCGATAGGAGTGGATCTCAAAAAAAAAGAAGGAAAACAAATCGTAAATTCACTATCACGTCATAATAGACTTAATCACGACACTAGGTAAGGCTATCAAACAAAATTTCCATAATATACGTCCACTCTCAGGTGGAATACCTTTGTGTCAAAATTTAGGAAATAATTTCTAGAAATAAGCTACATTATTCAATTCGAGCCCGGTAACATAAATCCCTTAAACAATAATAAAAACCTTAACTATTCAATGCGAGCTACCTTAATCGGAGCATATATTTTAGCCTATTAGATCATTCTTCATATATGTATATGTAATTCATTACTATCGTTAATATGCTGGGCGCATTGCTGCAGATCCCAGTGTATAAACTTATATTAAGAAAGGAAAAGACCTAAATTGGCACTTAAATTCGCAGCCTATATAGACTACTCTGTTTTGCAGTTGCGCTGGTACTATACTAAAGGCCCCATTGATATGCCCAGTAACTCCCCTCAAGTTTGTTGTTGCTTATTTACAACGATTTCTGATGCGGCTGTAAGAGATTGATGCCACAAGGAGTTTAATGTGTGCTTCCTCATCCAGTTGGTATCCTGGCACGGTTGACCCTTGACATGCGAAGCAGACGACTTATACTAGTAAAAAAAAAACGTTCTGACCTTAGTATTCCTGGCTTTCCTTACCTGATGGCTTTTCCTTCTCGGTCTAGTGATGTAATTCAGGAAAAGTTACATTGGTGACGTCTCCGATTCGCCGCCCGCTTTTTCCAAGGTGTGTGATTTTCAGAAGATTTCGTTGATTCTCCTGCCTCAACTATAATACCACCCGCTGATGACTCCTTACGGGGCTTTTCTACGCATAAAATTTCCTAATGGGTTTCAATAACTTTATTCAACTTATTCAATATACCTTTTTCCTTTTTTCCGCAAGTGCTTTGAGCAGAGAGATACAGTCTTTAAATGTTTTGCTGGCTTGAACTACAAGAACTTGAACTCGCGTTCTTGTTCAACCACGCTTGAGGATAATTATCTCCCCGATTTTCGGATTACTGCTCGATTTCACTATGATTTTCCGCTTTTTTTTTGTCAGGCCTCTTTAGGATGCCGTGAATATTTATTGATTTCACCACTCGTATATATCGCGCTGTAACCAAGAAACCTTTACTCTTGCAGTTTTTCCACCTCAGCCTGTCATCCTCACTTCGATTTATATTATCGTCCGCCTATCCTCTGTCACGTCACCAGACTTCTTCTTCTTTTTCCGATCACCTTTTTCCACAGTCCCCTTTCGACTCTCGATATGGGTGCGTTCGTTCTGCGTTTTACTTTAAGGCCAGCTTACATGCATCAGCAATTTACATGTAGCATATTGCTATATGCAATAGCTACGACCATAACAATACAGAGTGGTCTACACCACCCGTGGTTCAGACGACGCTGAAAAATGGTCGACTGAGCTAGCCGGTCTTAAACATAGGTCTCATCACTGCGGGCGCTCAATGTGTGTCTCGACCCACGACTCAATGCTTTTCTCATCAACCGGACTCTACCTGACCGATGACGCATCGAAGACACATCCCCGAAGTCCCGCCAATCGTTGACCAGACTTCGACATCCTTCTCCGTGTGGGAAGCCAAAGCCACATCGGCAAGCTGGTAACCTAAAGAATCCAGCCGGTCGATGTCTCTTTGCTAGGGAAGCCTGGTGATCAGTAACCTATAGAACTGGTCGCGAGGCTTTCCCGGCGCAACATCTCACTGCGATCCCCGACCGCGATTTTTCAAGGGTGTGCCTCCAAAGCGTCGTCGGAGTAGTCACATGTTGACAGCCGAATATGGGAATGGATTCCAACAGGTATATCACCCACTATTGACGGGGCAATAGGAGGGCTTCGTGATATCCTATAGTTTACCAGTTAAGCTGGCTGGATGCCTTCTTACGGCTACCAGGAATAGATTTAGTACTACTATGTCCGACGATTAACGAAATGTTGCAGCTGGACAGACAAGAAAAAATTTTCCTCCTAATGAGGCCGATCCGGAAGGGACTAAAAAAGGCTATCTACTCATAAGAGGTAGAGGTGCGCTGATGAGATTGAATTTTAACAGGTATATCACCCACTATTGACGGGGCAATAGGAGGGCTTCGTGATATCCTATAGTTTACCAGTGAAGCTGGCTGGATGCCTTGTTAGGGCTACCAGGAATAAACGTGACAATAGATGGACGACGTTTCCAGACTGATGATCACTGCCTGATGTCTTTGGCGTGATAGACTCCTAACAGTTTCCCCCGGAGATCTTCAAGCTCATAGTAAGCGTTTCCCTTCCGGGCCCTGACACGACATAACAAATTTCGGTCCCAGTTTTGCACTGGTCTGCTGCTGGAAATTGCTTTGGGCAAAATTTCGTCTAAATACCTCTTGACCCACTTTGAACTCGACAGGTTTCGCCCTGAGATTGTAGGCTTTTGAACCCTGCTCGAGTGCGTGTTGTAAATTTTCCTGCACTCTCGCACGGATCAATCTCATTTTATCGTCTGCGTCTACTCTCAATGGCTCATTAAGAGTTCCAAGGCTCCTCAAGATGGAATAGGAGCTGCCATGTTCTATCATTTGCTGTTCGATAGGGAGAGAAACCAGTAGCTTGATGGAAAGAGCTCCTGAGGGAACAAGCTACTTGGCTTAGTTTCTCATCCCATCTCGTGGGTTCCTTCCTAATATATGCTCTAATCCCCGACAATAGAGACCTATTTACTCGCTCTGAGGCGTTTGCTTGCGGCGAGTAAACTGCTGTTCGCATGTGCTTCACTTAAGTTAGAATAGCTGGGAATGAACCGTCTATACCATCCCGCCATACCTAGTAGGCGTCGGGCTTGCCGAACAGTTTTAGGTGACGGATAGTCAGCTATGGCTGAAATCTTGTCAGGATCAGTTCATATACCTCCCTTTCCGACAATGAAACCCAAGTATTTAGCCTCCTTAATGCAAAACTTACTTTTCTCGACGTAGATAGTGAGGCCAAACAATCCGCTACACGGGATAGCAATGTGAGATGAGTGTCGAACAGCGTTATGTTCGGAGAATCAATGTTTCTGGAATGGGATCTTCCGGAAGGTTCTGGACAATTTGCACAGTCTATATATTATAAAGCACTTGTCAGTGCCAGAAGTCAATGAAATAACAGTACTAGCGATATCTAGAGAAGAGTTGATTGGTAATTGATTCTGAATTTAATAAGAGTAAACAGTATAGTGAAAAAAAGGACTTGCAAATTGTTATGGTATTATGTTGAGTGATGTACTTCGGACGTGAAGTCCAGACTGCCAGCATGAGCTGACAGATCACTCGGTAAACAGCGTTGATACAGGGCGGCATACTAGCACCTAGTAGGCGTCGGGCTTGCCGAACAGTTTTAGGTGACAGATAGTCAGCTATGGCTGAAATCTTGTCAGGATCAGCTCATATACCTCCCTTTCCGACAATGAAACCCAAGTATTTAGCCTCCTTAATGCAAAACTTACTTTTCTCGACGTAGATAGTGAGGCCAAACAATCCGCTGCCCGGTATAGCAATGTGAGATGAGTGTCGAAGTCTGAAGACAGAATTAAAAAATCGTCTAGATAGACGAGAACGTTCTCAAGGAGATCAAAAGGAATGACTTTATCCATGAGGCGGCACATTGTTTGTGGAGCGTTGCATAGGCCGAATGGCATCACTGTGTACTGATAGAGAGGATGACCACGTACTGTAAAAGCGGTCTTCTCTGGAATCAGTATCTAGTGGGATCTTCCAGAAGGCGTCTTTCAGGTCCAGGCTCGTAATGTAGTTTGCCGGAGGAAGTCGACTCAGAAGTGCGTCTATCTGCGGTAGCGGATAGGCATCCTTCTTCGTAACAGAGTTGACCTTCCTGGCGTCAAAACAAAGCCGAACCTTTCCAGGCTTCCTCACCAGAACAACTGGAGAGCTCCAAGGACTCTGGCTCTCCTCTATGACACCCAGCGATAGCATTCGCTCTAATTCGGCATCCATCAAACTTTGTACTGCTGGCGATATCGGATAAAAGCGTTGTTTTATCGGAGCTGCGTCATTCGTTTCAATCTTGTGAGCGACCAAAGATGTTTTTCCCAGGCCCAAAGAGGCGAAAGAAGGGAAAAGCTGTTTTGCAGCTTCTAAGCGTTGTTGTTCCAGACTGGAAAGAACGTGGCGGTCGGTGTCAGGAGTAGCTAGTAAACTTGGTGTCACTTCTGCAACTATACGTAGGACATCTGGAGCCAACCCAAATAGACGCCAGAAGTCTATTCCTAGATATAGTGCCTGTGTGAGCCCAGGAACCACGTAAAAACGCACGTTTTGGGTCTTATCATGGAAAGTGATGTCCAAGTCCACATGACCATGCACAGTCATCATGGCACCATTCGCTACTTGAACCTGTGTCCGATACCTCTTCCATTCAACCTCTGCTTCTGCAAGCTTCTCTAGAGCTCCCTGGCGTAGAATACTGACAGTGGAACCACTATCAAGTAATCCAGTCTCAGTTCGCACGAGCAGCTTTACTTCGGCTTACGGTTGAATGTTGTCTAGCATCGACACGGAAATCTGTGCCAGTTTTTTTCTTTCCAGTGGCATCCGTCGACAGTATTCCCGCCAACGAACGGTTGATCTTTTCTTTTTCGGTCTAATATCCAAGTCAGGAAACACGATTTCAGCTAACTCCGCTACTGAGGAGAAGATGCGGTTTCTTACTGCATTATATTTCCGCAGTCGCGTATGATACTGCGTCAGCGGATATACAACAGGCTCACGCCTACTCGTCATAACAGAGCTTGGTGGCCGTTTTAATATAGAAATGCCATGAGGCCAAATCTCCTGCTCTGCAGCCTTTTCAGCTAAAAGTGCTGTAGGTGTTATCGGGACATCGAAAATTAAAGACTCTTCCAAAGAAGTGTCTAATAATGTCATGGGCTCCCCAAAAGTGGAAATGGTGTTCGGCGATGGGGTTGTTTTTGCTGAATACAACTCGATCGTTTATAAGCTCGCAGTCCGTCCTTCTAATTTGGTCTACATGTCGTAGGTAAATCATCTCTTTTTGTCCAAATAATGCCGAGCTTCAATTTAATTTCTTTGTTTGCGTAGACTCGCACTTCGTCCTTGTCGCCTATTTGATATTGAGGTATGCTTGGAGGGTTAACAGGTGTGTTCCTTTCCATCATTTCTTTTCGCAAGTCTCTTTTGACAAGGTCGATTCTTGTTCTCATTGGACGAGAAAACATTAATTCGGCAGGGCTAATGCCCGTCGTGCTGTTCGGAGTTTTTCTTAGTTGCATTAACAATCTACATAATTTTTCGTCAATGGAACCTCTTTCATCCTTCATTGCTCTTAATCCTTGTTTAATTATTCTTACATATCGTTCAGCTTGGCCGTTTGTGGCGGGATGATATGGAGCGCTTCTGTTGTGGACAATCCCATTTGATTTAATGAATTTTTGGTGTGTAACTGGAAGTGTTTCAATTTGGTTCATTAGGAATGTGGACTGTGTATCTCGCACGTCACTTTGCTGTTGTGCTTGCTCGAGAGGAAACCTGGACAAAAAGTCTGCATTTGCATGGTCAGTTGTTCTTCTGTACCGGATCTCATAATTAAATCCAGACATAAAGCTCGCGTAATGTAGTAGCCGTAGTGCTGATGAGGCAGGTAGGTCTTTTTTTGGATGCAATATTCTAGTCAAAGGCTTGTGATCCGTAATAAGCGTGCCATAACAGCATTGAAAACATTTTCGAAGACCCCAATAAATGACTGTGGCTTCCTTGTCGAGTTGAGAGTAATTCAACTCAGTTTTGCTTAAAGATCGAGATGCGAATGCAATTGGTCTTTCTTCTCCATTTTTTAATAAATGAGAAATTACCGCACCTAACCCAGTAGTTGAAGCGTCAGTCGCTAATATAAGAGGAAGACTTGGATCGTATTTAGTAAGTGTTTTTGGACTTGTAATTTCAGCTTTTAATCTTACATAGGCGCTTTCGCATTTTCCATTCCAATAGAACTTTGTCCCCTTTTTTAATAAAACATGTAAAGGAGCTAGCTTACTTGATAAATTTGGTATAAATTTTTGATAGTAGTTAATAAGCCCTAGAAAGGTTCGAAGCTGCGATACGTTATTTGGACGCTTACTCTGTATTATTGCTGTAATTTTATCTGGCATTGGTTTGATTCCTTCTTGATCTATAACGTGACCCAAGTTTGTAATTTTGTTCAACAAAAGACTGGCACTTATGTCTATTCACGTGTAAGTTATTGTCGTGAAGACGTTTAAATGTAGCATCAAGATTTGTAATTAATTCGACATACGTTGAACCCTGTACGAGTATGTCATCAAAAAAGCAAGTAACACCATGCAGATCTTGTAAAATATTATCCATGAAACGTTGCCAAGTGTTTGGACTAACTTTCACACCAAACATCAAGCGTTTTACTTTATATGTTCCTTTGTGTGTAGAAATGGTTTGCTCATCAGTTTCCATGTGCAGGTATGCTTGGTGCAAATCTAAAATACAAAAGTAACGGCCACCTCGCATTTTGTCAAATATATCCTCTATGCGTCGAATTGGATACGTGTCGTCCCTGATAACCTTATTAATTGTCGCCTTATAGTCAGCACATAGTCTTAATGACCCGTCCTTCGTTACCACGGGAACTATTGGTGTCCCCCATGGAGAATAAGCTACCTTTTCAACAATGTCCGCTTGGGTAAGTCGTTCGATTTCTGCTTCTATTTTCTCCTTCAGCGCGTATGGAACAGGCCTCGGTTTAAAAAATATTGGCTGTATTTTCGAGTCTATTAATGTGATAGAGCACTCCCACTCTTGATGTAAGAATTCCGTTGTAAGCTCTGAGTAAATTATTAATTTTTTGTTTACATTCATTTTCACTAATTTCAGTTATATTTCCGGACATTGCGTTTATTTCCAGACTTAGCACCCTTATTCAGTCTCTTCCAAGAATTGGACATACGTTCTGGCCTAGCACATACAGTTCACCTTGAATTTTCTGTCCATTGCACGAAACTTCAACTGTACATACTCTTTTTGGATAGATAACTTCTCCCGTATTTGTTTTCAACTTTACTGTTGTTGGTGAATAAATCTTATTTGGTAGAAGTTTCTTCATAGTATCATCAGATAATGTTGATACTGCCGCGCCGGTATCGTATTCCATAACACATTCAACTCCATCAATGTGTACCTTTTGTAAAAAATTTTCACCACCAACTTGATTGCAACTCAATACGCTGTTGATATACAAATACTTTTCGTCCTCGTCCTCCTCTTCAATTTGAAATTGCTTTTGGCACGCAGCAGAATTACTTGACCTTTGAACATTCCTCTTACTTAAACATACCGCAGCCACATGACCTTGCTTTTTGCAATTCACACATCTCAAGTTCTTTTCTCTACATTCACTAGCTTTATGATTCGGCTTCCCACACTTAAAGCATTTCCCGAAATTCTTCTTTACTTCAGCGTAATTTCCAAAGCGACTCTCCTTCTTTTCATCTTTATACTTATTAGCATTGCCTTTAAATTTGGGATTTTGCAACCTAAAGCATGTATCGGCTTATGTACATTTCCTCGAATTTCTCTACTTTCACTTTTAGCTGCTTGTATTGCTAGTGCAAGCTTTACAGTTTTTTCAAAAGTTGTACCGGCATCTTCCTGTAATAATCTCTCTCGAATGTCATTATCACGTATGCCTCTTATAAATTGTGATCGCAAATGGGTTTCAATTGTTGACTTTTTGCAGCTGTCGCACACAAAATTGCATTTGGATGCAATTCTTTTTAACTCTGCCTGAAAATCACCGATACTTTCGCCTTCATGCTGCATACGTAATGTAAATTTGTGCTGTTCCGCTACCTCGCTGGCCTTTGGGCATACATGCTCTCTCAAAATATCCACTAAATCTGTAAATTTTTTGCTTTTGGGAGATTCCGGAGCCGTAAGACATGCAAGTGTATGGTAGAACTTTGGCCCTAAACAGTTTAGAAAAAATTTGTACACGCTTCTTATCATTTTCAGCAGTGGAATCGTTTAGATTTCTAATTTCGAGGTAATTTTCTACACGTTCGATGTAGGACTCAAAACTTTCATTCGACTCATCAAACGGTGCTAATTGAATACCCCTACAGTCTGCATTGTCAGCATTTGATTGCCGTTCTCGACCTTGAACCAAGTGCGTTAATACCTCCGAAATTTTCTGGATCGCTTCTTCCATTCTAGCAACTAATAAATTGTCACTTCGAATTTTAAATTGTAATTTAATGTAACCAAATTTTTATCCACAATTTGTAGCCGTAAAAAGAATAAATGTATAATGTAATGTTCAGGTCTGTGGTTTACCGTTACCTGTTATCGTAATGTCTAGTACATACACCTAAGTTTCACTTACTTGAGGAATTCCTTTACTGTTTTTATAATCGCCTTATGTCCTCGTCGCCACTTTGTTGTGTTTTCAGCGTTCAAGTAATTAATAACTCTGTATTCAAATAAAAACTATACTAAATATATTTATAAATTGAGTACTTCGCAATTCAATAATGGATTGTACAATAAGTGATGTTGCTCAAATGGAATTCACTGCAGTACTGATCTTCTCCATCATTGCTAATTCTTCTACGGTTAAGCTTCTCTTATCAGTATGAATAACTACAGTGGATGATGTTGGTATTATGTAATTAGGTAGATACGACGGTATGCCTACGATACGATGGTATGCATACACCCATATGGTTACAGTATATCTAACAATTGGCTTCTCGTGGCCATCGTCATCTAGCTGAATCAGCAACCCACCAATACCTTGTTAGCTCGCATCGCACTGGATAACGAACGGTGGTGAAGTCTGGACTCACTAGCAACGGAGCAGAAGTAAGTTTTTACTTTAGCAGATCAAGACACGTCTGAGCTTCAGGTGTCCATTTGACTGGGGGTTTTCAAGGTGTTTGTAATGGAGGCAGTTAAGTCAGCATAGTTCGGGATGAACCGTCTATACTATCCCGCCCTACCTAGTAGGCGTCTGGCTTGCCGAACAGTTTTTGGTGACGGATAGTCAACTATAGCTGAGATCTTGTCTGGGACAGTCCTAATTCCTCCTTTCCCGACTATAAAACCCAAGTATTTGGTCTCCTTGATACAAAACTTACTCTTCTCGGCGTTGATAGTGAGGCCAGTCTTCCTCAAACAATCCGCTACACGGGATAGCAATGTGAGATGAGTGTAGAAGTCTGAAGACAGAATCAATAAATCGTCTAGATAGACGAGAACGTTCTCACGAATATCAAAAGGAATGACTTTATCCATGAGGCGGCACATCGTTTGTGGAGCGTTGCATAGGCCGAATGGCATCACTGTGTACTGAAAGAAAGGATGAGAAGGCACTCTAAAAGCGGTCTTCTCTCTGGAATCAGTGTCTAGTTGGATCTGCCAGAAGGCGTCTTTCAGATCCATGCTCGTAATGTAGTTTGCCGGAGGAAGTCGACTCAGAAGTGCGTCTATCTGCGGTAGCGGATAGGCATCCTTCTTCGTAACAGAGTTGACCTTCCTGGCGTCAAAACAAAGCCGAACCTTTCCAGGCTTCCTCACCAGAACAACTGGAGAGCTCCAAGGACTCTGGCTCTCTTCTATGACACCCAGCGATAGCATTCGCTCTAATTCGGCATCCATCAAACTTAATACTGCCGGCGATATCGGATAAAAGCGTTGTTTTATCTGAGCTGCGTCATTCGTTTCAATCTTGTGAGCGACCAAAGATGTTTTTCCCAGGCCCAAAGAGGCGAAAGAAGGAAAAAGCTGTTTTGCAGCTTCTAAGCGTTGTTGTTCCAGACTGGAAAGAACGTGGCGGTCGGTGTCAGGAGTAGCTAGTAAACTTGGTGTCACTTCTGCAACTATACGTAGGACATCTGGAGCCAACCCAAATAGACGCCAGTAGTCTATTCCTAGATATAGTGCCTGTGTGAGCCCAGGAACCACGTAAAAACGCACGTTTTGGGTCTTACCACGGAAAGTGATGTCCAAGTCCATATGACCATGCACAGTCGTCATGGCACCATTCGCTACTTGAACCTGTGTCCGATACCTCTTCCATTCAACCTCTGCTTCTGCAAGCTTCTCTAGAGCTCCCTGGCGTAGAATACTGACAGTGGAACCACTATCAAGTAATCCAGTCTCAGTTCGCCCGAGCAGCTTTACGTCGGCGTACGGTCGAATGCCGTCTGGCATCGACACGGAAATCTGTGCCAGTGTTTTTCTTTCCAGTCGCATCCGTCAACAGTATTCCCGCCAACGAACGGTTGATCTTTTCTTTTTCGGTCTAATATCCAAGTCAGGAAACACGATTTCAGCTAACTCCGCTACTGAGGAGAAGATGCGGTCTCCTACTGCATTATATTTCCGCAGACGCGTATGATACGGCGTCAGCGGATGTACAGCAGGCTCACGCTCACTCGTCATAACAGAGCTTGGTGGCCGTTTTAATATAGAAATGCCATGAGGCCAAATCTCCTGCTCAGCAGCCTTGTCAGCTAAAAGAGCTGTAGGTGTTATCGGGACATCGGAAAATAAAGACTCTTCCAAAGAAGTGTCTAATAATGTCATGGGCTCGCCAGAACTGGAAATGGGAGCTTGAAGATTCGCGGAGAAGTCTCTCAGGTTCTCCGTCTCTATCAATGAAATGTTCGTACTATCAGGTGTTTTACTGACATCGTCAGAATCACTGAATGATATCAGTGGACAATTCAGGGACTCGTCAGGGTCTGCTAATGGGGCGGACCTTCCTCCTTGTTCAAAGCTTGAACTGGAGTGTTCGTTGCAGTTGTCGTTCGCGACGTTGACGCTGGTAGGAAAGAGGTGGTGGTATTCCCGAGCCGTCTCAGGTTTTTCTGTCGACAATAGCTGCAATCGGGCTTGAAAATGTTCTTGCGTCCGCATCCATAGCAGATCACAACTTGTCTCTCCTGCCGGCAGTCTTGATAAAAGTGACCGGACTGGTCACAGTTCCAGCAGATCACATTGGGGTGTTGATATAGCAGATAGCAGGGCTTCCTCACTGCGTTCAGTTGACGTATTCAGTTTAGCCTCCGTCGGTTGAAACTCATCCACCTCGCTGTCTCTCGGGCTGCGATAGGTATTCCAGCTGCACGCCGTCGCGATTCGTTGATGCGTCGCCTCAATTTGACTTACGAGGCTCCGTAGTTGGTGGATGGTGTTTGTGGGATGGAGGCAAACTTTCTGCTGAATGTCTGGAAGCAGACGCGACTTTACGATCTCTAAGAATTCTCCGTCCGCCAAGAGACTTTGCAGTTGATCGCGCAACTGTACCAGATGTTGATGGTATGTAGCAAATGACTCCCCTGCTTTCTATTTTCGCAGCATCAGCTAAACTTTGACCTTAAGGTCATCTTGCGGTACTCCCCATTCAGCTAATAGAACTGTTTTTACATACTCCCATGAAGGCGTGGAATTTTGCCTCAGGAGAGACCAGTACCAGTCCATAGCTGGTCCAGAAAGCAAGGTTGTCATGTGCCTTACCAGAAGATCGAAATCTCCTTCTATGGCCGAATACGTCAATGCTTCTACTCGATATACAAATTCATCGACAGTGAGCCGTGAGCTGTCACCGCTATAAGATATATTCCACCTGCGGATAGGGCTGCCATAGCGTCGCTGTCCTACGCCTGCAGGGTTACGAATAGGTGTTGGGGGTTGGACAAAAGCTGGTCTAGGCTGATTGCTAGTCTGACCAAAAGCTGATGCTGGTCTATTAAACGATTGCCTACGCAGATCGGTTAAATCTTGCGAAGGTCTTGGGGCACCCATGGACGGAGGAGGTCGTGAAAAGTCCAGGGGCGGCATTGCTGCGGAGATCTGTTGTCGGACGCTAGTCAATAATTCAGTCCGCAAAACATTGAGGCTCTGTTCGAGGCCTTCGCGTACTAGCTCTTGCATTTGTAGGCGCAAGCCTGCCATCAAAGCATCCTTAGCTGCTGAGGTATGTCCACTGCCAGAAGGCAGTGGGCTATTTCGTCGCGAGTTAGGATTGGTAAAAGTCCTTGAATGTAGATATGGCATTCCTGGAGAGAGTGATCGTCGACTAGGTGGTGGAATAGTCAAGGTGGGCAAGTCAAAAGTCGGCAATGAATCAAGGTTGACAGACTCTGCAGGCTTCGCCATCTTAGGGACAGTACCTGTATACGCAGTAAAATCTTTCAGAGTGAGTTGGGCTCTACAGATCGGGCAGTTGGACCTTTGTCCAATCCACGTTTTCAAACAGGCCTTGTGGAACACATGTCCACACACCGTCGTCACAGCCTTCCTCTGCCCAGACCAGTCTCCCTCGAGACAGATGGTGCATTTGTCAGGCACCTGTATCGGTGCGCCAAGTGTAGGAGGTAAATCAAGCAAAAGATTTTCAAACCAAGGGTTTGGAATAGATATCAAAAAAAATCCAAAAAATTCGAAAATTCGAAAGAGATAACAGGCTCTTCACAGCGCGAGGATGACGAAATACTAATTTAAAGTCGAAGGTTTGGACGAGATACTAAATTTCAAATAAAAATTCCTTCCCAAACGTTCGAAGATTTGGACTAGATATTAAGATTTCAGCCAAAAAAATTGTTATCGACAGTTCGTTGTATCACCAGTTCGGAGAAATTACCAGAAAATATCAAAAATCAATTGTTCGGAGACTCAGCACATTGGCAAATTTCACAAATCAAGTTACTAGCAATATCGATTTAACAAAAGGAAATACAAACGTTCGCAAGCGATAGCGAGCTCTTCGAACAAAAATTTTCGTTCTAAAAATTCAATTAGTGCGTTTCAAAAATTCCTATCAAAAACATATGATTGCTCCTTCACTTCCCGGAGCTACCTCTCAACATAAAAGTCTTCAGGTCGCACTCCCTCTTTTCAGGTCAGAAAATGTATACAAGTAAGCGACGTGAATGCGTGCATTGAAAAATTATGGAGTTCCCACAGAAATCTGGGAGGAGTAAAGTCGGAGGTGTCAGAGGCTGGAAATGCTACTAGAGAGTCTTCAGCCAGGCAGTTAAAAGTATGCCAACTCCTGATTACTGAAGGTCTCCAGCATCAATTCCACCCTCTAAGAACTCCTCACCGGATCATCATGTCCAGCTAGTTTGTTACGGCCCCCAAAGAAGTGTCCTTGTCAGTGTTAAATGTAAAGAGTCAAGTCCGTCCCTGCCGTGTTATGTGTATAGTTAAAACAGTTAATACTGCGTATATGTATTTTGCAGGAAATGACTGTCTATACTTGCTCGGATTGGCCTTAACTTCAACTGCTCTGGAAGTGCAGGGAATATTGCTTGGGAAAATTCTTCCTGGTCGAGAGTTATGTACATAATTAAAACAAACAAAAAAGGAAAAAGGTATAAAATCCAATGGGAAGCAGAGATCTTACGTTTTAATCTGGTGCCACCCACTTTAAGGAGTTTTTTTTTGTATCCGGTCGAAAAAAATATTGTAAAAATAGTTAAGATTTATACAATTGTGTAAAATAAGCTATGTAATATTCTTTGAATTATGTAAGGTAATTTTAGGGTACCCACTTGAAATATTATCTAGAAATTTTGAATAATTTTGCGCATTTACTGAATTTCCATTTTTCTTTAAAAGTAGAGCTTTACTAAAATTTTCATTTCCAAATTGTTAAATTATAATCGAGGGTTTTGTTTTTGCTAGTTAAAGTTTCGCAAAAGCCAGTTAGCGACAAATTGCTATATTAGGAACATTGTTAAATAAATTTCTGCTTGCTGCCCAACATCATGAGATATAGTTCTAAAGGTGAAAAGTAACATTTCAAGTAAAAGCTCAGTCCAGGATTCTTTTAAGAAAATTTAAAACAAAACATTAATCAAACTTCAGTGAACGTAACCATAAAAGAAAATACTCAATGACTTTTTTTGTAACTATCGAATGCACAGTCTAAAAGCCTACTATTTTATTGACGGATGTACTAAAGTACAATTTGAGTCAAAAACACAAAAAAAAAATATTTTTGGTACAGAGTTCAATATTGGAGACGAAGGGAACAATCGCTCTCTTCTTATCAGTCTCGTGAACAGTGCGGTCGAAAGTCAAAAACGTGCATTCAAAAGTTGGCTTAAACTGAAGAAAAGAAAATTACTATTTAAATTACTATTAAAAAAAAATTAAAAGGTTACCAGGAAACTTAAAATTACAAAGGAGGGATCAACAGGGATCCTTGGACTGAAGCAGGATTTTTTTTTTTTATTTCTTTGTTTTACGGCACGACCCTGGAAGGTCAAGGTGAAGGGCAGTAACCCGAAATGCTGTGGAAAAGAAAGCTAAGTATTTAATGTTATAATATACATTTACATATTGTTCTTTCAACCGACTGACTGGTTTAGTTTAGATAATTTTTCTTTTTAATTCATTTAAAGGTATCGCATGATATGGCCTGTAATGAGATTTTTTTTTTTTTTAATTATATTTTATATGGGCTGACACTATTGTTTTTGTTTTTTTGTTAAAGTGAGTGAATCCCAGTGATTTGTTGTATAGTTTATTCCAAAGCCGGTTTCGTGATATATCATAAACGAACCACCCCGTCTCCTGAGCCAGCTAGTACGTACCGCGGAGTACGTAGCATAAATTTGGCGCCCAACGTGGGGCCCGAAATGGTTAAGGGGAGCATAAATTCACAATTTGATCACCTTAACATCTTGTGATCAGGGTATAACCTATGCAACAATTTCGCGTGGGAATCGTAAAACGGAGCATCTGAATTTTTTTTTGTCCCATGATATAACTAGTAACAACGAATTTACAAATAAAAATTCTTTTTGAACATGTGTAAGTTTCAATTATAATTATTTAAAAAAAAAGAAATTTACAGCTGAAAAATGAAAAGGTCGTAAAGGTCATAGACATCACAGAATTGTTTTTTTTTATCGAAACTATGCGTATCACCAAAATTGCATTACAAGAATTCCAGGCACATTTTTGGATTTGCGATAAGTAGCTGTTTTTTTTTGTGCATAGAAAATCGTCTCTTGGTATATCATTGTTGGCTGATGGCGCAAAGTGTGATCGGCACGCAGCTGTTTGATAGATGGATAATTTTTGTAAATAGGTCAAGTTTTTAGTTCGCTTCGAGAATCGGAATCACTAGTATCACCGGCAGTGAGAGTACATACCTAATTGGGATATAGATTAATTTAACTTATTTGCCAGTCAGTCAAATTGTGTTTATGTTTATGTGCCGTGTATTTCTGATTGCTGTGAAGTACATAATTACATTTCTTCTTCCTCCATCCCACATAATATTGTATAGTGATTTGCTCCGACAGAAATAAACCTTTGTGCTATTGAAGTTCGGAATATTATGTATTATGCAATGATATTGCTTGAAGTGTTGTTCCTCTCGGCATTCATGCCGGTGAGTTGAGGTTTTAGCCATATTTTGAAACTTCAGTTTGCTTTCATTAATGCTAACTATTCGGTGTCATCACATTAGTGCTAAATCCACAGAGGTAAACATTTATTGGAATTTGGTTGAAAAAAGAAGGAATTTTTAGTTTATTATGATCCAAACCGGTGAGTTACTCTCTTTTTCAACAGAAATTTCGGAAAGGAACAACTTTTTATATCTTCTTTGGTGCCGACGCTATTTTTCTTTATAAGATCTCTAATAGTTTTATGTTGTTACTTTCTTTCGAAACATAATTTGTAACATAGTTTTCTTAGCATACGCACATACACACATGCACTTCCGCTACCTGCAGGATTTTGCAATTTAAACAGTTTTGAGTGTAAAAGATTTAAATGCTAGTTTAAAGAACGTAATGAAAATTAAATGGGAGTTAAATAATTTAAATTTAGGTGCTAAATCTGCGATTAACATTTTGAAGATGTCCAGTTAATCATTTCAAACTAATACGTGAAGTTAATTCGGAAGTTTAAAATTTAATTTTGGAATTTTTTTTGTTGTTGTCGCTGTTTGAGTAAGTTTGGGTGGTAGATCAGAATTGGATTGCGTAGTTTGGAAAATCGTTTTAATTTAGTGAGAAGAAAGTAAGCGAGATGCTTTAAAATTTTCTTAATACGAAGCGACTGATTGAGCTGATTTAAAACTTTACTCAGATATTTTCTACAAAGTATAGTCCAGTGGGAATTTATTATCCCAGTTTCATGATCGTTAAGTTAAGAAATAATAGCAATAGCTTTATTTAAGCTTGTTGTCAACAAGACTATAGATCTTTACCTAGTTATACCTACTTTATAAATATAATCTTAATTCTAAATTTTCTTTGAAATCACAGAGAAGTCTCTAATACAATTTATTAATTTTTTTTGTGAAGACCTGGAATTATTGTTATGCTTATTTGCACTGCGAATTAAATAACTTTAACCCTGTACATAGATATATTCGGTGTTCTTAGTCGGTCTGAAAATATTCAAAGTCTTTTTTTTTTTAATTTATCCTGATCAATATTCTTATCAGAGTTCATTTTTTTTTTGTTTTTGTGAGGATCTTGTTTTAGTACAGTGGTAAGCATCTTGAGTGCGTACCCAGAACGTTTAATTAAAGATTAAGTATTATTTTAGGCATTATATAGTCGAAGAAGTCAACTAATATACGGCGCGCTAGAAGTGATCGTTAGTGTTGTGTCATTCTAGTTCTAGCTTTTGTTTTTTTTTAAACTTCGAAGGCACGCTTCTCAATAGTATTTATTTTCATACTCAATTTGGGAATAATACATACTTTATCTTAATATGGAGATTAACAGGCTTAATCAGGAAGAGCTCACTTACGAGCTTACCATCCGTGGTCTTCCAACGGGAAAAGTTGAAGAGATGAGAGCCCATCTGAGGACTGCGTTTAAATTAGAAAGGTCAGGGAAATGTGTGTTTGTAGAACCATATCCAATCCCAGTTGAAGAAGACATGACTGCATTGAGTAAGAAACTAGACGAGATTAATACACTTATAGAATCATTTAGGGGGGACTTAGGATCGCCAGAATACAAGAAGATTTTAACGAAACTAGAATGGGCATTAGGGAGAGTTAAGAGAGTCGAATCGGAAGAGGAGGCTATTATTCGGGAAAAGAAGAAGATAATAGGGGAACTGATATTAGCCCTGGGCGCTCTACAGGTTAAAGCAGAGGGGGATGATCAGGATAGTGATTTTTCGGATTCAGGTGATGATATGGTTACATCCCACAATGCGACAATCCCTGCTTCGTCGCGGTCACGAGTGCCACTCTATAAGTGGAATATAACTTTCTCGGAAGAGAAAAGCCAACCTTTAAATTCATTCTTGGAGAGAGTCACCGAATTGGCTGAAGCTAGGGGTGTTAGCAAGGCGCAACTTTTCCGATCTGCTTTAGATCTTTTTTCTGGCCGCGCTCTGCTATGGTATCGAGCAAATAAGACTAGTTTTCACAGTTGGGTGGAGCTTGTTAAAGAACTGAAGAAGGAGTTCTTACCGGCCGAATATGATGACCGGCTTTTGGATGAAATCAAGAGAAGGACACAAGGTAAAGAAGAAACCATCGGGACTTATGTGGCAGTGATGTCGAGTATGTTTTCGCGTCTGATGGATCCTCTTAAGGAGATACAGCAGCTGCGGATTATCAAACGCAATATGAGTCCGTTTTATCAAACACAGTTAGGCCTTACAGAATTTGATACCATCCAAGAACTCGTTGTTCGGCTATCTGTCGAAACATTCAATCCTCCCCCTTCAAAACGTAACACCAGCTTATTAGAGCCAGACCTGGCTTATGTTGCTTCCGAAGATCCAGTTGTCTCCATATTATCAGGTAATCAAAATAATTCTAGACAGAGAATAAAATGTTTTAAGTGTGGTCATGAAGGTCACATAGCACGTTTCTGCCGACAACATCTAAAATGTTTTGGCTGCGGTGCGCCAGGCACAATCAAATCTAGGTGTAATAATTGCAGGGGTTCTCAATTTCAGAGAGCACATAGTAGTAATAACTCTGAGACCCAACCTACTCAAATTATGGGAAACGGGAGTCGAGCTCGAGTATAAGCGGCGTTTCGAGCTCAGCTGAATCATTCAAGGCCGCAGTAACCAAAGAAAATTCTACTAGCAGGAATGATCACACATTATGCACTTTAGTGGATTACGTTTTTACTCGGGTAAAAGATGATGTGCGTCCATTCTTGACAGTATCTATTTTTGGAACAGAAATTGTAGGGTTACTTGACTCAGGTGCCTCCCGTACAATTATTGGGGGAGTAGGATGGAGTTTGTTAGAGAATTTAAAATTGACTTTCAAAGATGCCAGTGTTCAGTCTGTAACGCTAGCCAACGGGGAAAAGGTGAAAGCTTTAGGTGAAGTTAGCGTACCTCTGAAATTGTGCGATCGGGTAAAAGTTTTAAATGTTATAGTCATTCCCGAGCTGCCCCATAGCATGATATTTGGTGCGGACTTCTGGAGAGTAATGGACATATCAGTAAATTTGGCTAAGGATTCTTGGGAGTTTGCAGTTAAAGATAGAGAGAACTATGTGTGTTCATTAGCAAGTCAATCAAAATTATCACCAAAAGAAAAAGATCAATTGGAGTTAGTAATTAAGAGAGCGGAAAGGAAAATGGGTAAAGGTCTAGGTTGCGCAAATCAGGTTGAACATGTAATACAGGCTGATTCAACACCTATCAAACAGAGATATTATCCTGTTTCGCCAGCAATACAAAAAATAATTAATGACGAATTAGATAAAATGCTTCAGGAGGGTATTGTTGAGCCATCAAGTAGTCCGTGGGCATCGCCAATAGTCATGGTTAGAAAGAAAGATGGAACCTACCGCTTTTGTGTTGACTTTAGGAAACTAAATAAGGTGACGAAAAAAGACGCTTGTCCCTTACCCTACGTTTCCGCGACACTTGATAAGCTGAGGGATGCACGATTTATGTCCACTTTGGACATCAAGTCAGCTTTTTGGCAGGTTCCAATGGCGGAAGGCTCCAAGCAATTTACAGCGCTCACCGTCCCAGGAAGAGGACTTTTTCAGTTCAGGCGAATGCCCTTTGGTTTGACCAACTCTCCTGCAACCTGGCAACGGTTAATTGATACAGTTCTCTCTGGTTGTTTAGAAGATCATGTCTTTGTGTACCAAGATGATGTAATAATAGTTACTCAAACTTTCGAAGAGCATTTGCACGTATTAGAAGAAGTTTTGAATCAGTTATATGAAGTGGGGCTGGTGATAAATTATGAAAAATGCGAGTTTTGTAGGCCAGAACTGCGTTATCTCGGTTATATTGTTGGTGAGCATGGTCTCCAGGTAGACCCAGACAAAGTAAAATGTATTTTGAACATACCTAGTCCTAAGTCCGTCACAGAAGTTCGAAGGTTCATTGGGACAGTAGCGTGGTATAGGACAAAACTTTTCCTCATTAATTGCGCCTATAACTGAGCTACTTAAGAAAAATAAAAGGTTCCTGAGGTCCCCTGAATGTGAGGATGCATTCCAACTAGTTAAGAATAAATTGATCTCTGCGCCTATTTTAACTTGTCCGGATTTCAGCTTTCCTTTTTGTGTACACACTGATGCCTCAGAATATGGATTAGGAGCAGTTTTAATGCAAACTGTCAATGGGCAAGATAGGATAATAGCGTACCTAAGTCGATCGCTAAATCGTTGCGAAAAGAACTATTCTACAACCGAAAGAGAATGTCTAGCGGTTTTATGGGCTATTGAGAAGCTGAGACCTTATCTGGAAGGTATGCGGTTTTCGGTAATCACGGTAATCACGGACCACGCGTCTCTAGTCTGGTTACATAACCTCAAAGAACCTACCGGGAGATTAGCTCGGTGGGCAATGCGACTACAGCAGTACGACTTCGAAATAACTCATAGAAAAGGTAAAGAACATCTTCTTCCAGACTGGCTCTCGAGATCAGTACAGGTGGTTAATTGTATAAGAGCGGAGATAGGGTCAGGTGACAAGTGGTATCGTAAAATGAAAAAGCAGGTTACAGATAATCCTTCCAGGTACCCAGATTGGCGTGTTGAGGATGGAAACTTATTGAAGCATATCCGGCCTAGGTATCCCGCTCTTTCTGTAGAAGCAGGTAATTCCTAAAGAACAACGAAGTAAAGTCATATGTAATGCACACGACGCACCGATCGCGGGGCACTGTGGTGTTCAAAAAACGTATGACGTCAACAATTTTATTGGCCGAAAATGAAAGCGGACATCTCGAGTTATATAAAGAAGTGTCTAGTATGTCAATCGGTCAAACCAGTCTTGAAGAAGCCAGCTGGACTTATGGTTAGTCGCAAAGTTGCTGATAAGCCTTGGGAGTCTATCAGTATGGATCTGATAGGCCCTTTGCCGCGCTCTAGTCGTGGTTATTCATACATTTTAACTATAGTCGACCAATTCAGTAAGTTTCCTATGTTCGCTCGTTCTATTTCTTCCATCTTAGAGGACAATGTCTTTTTATTGCTAGGTGTTCCAGAATCTTTAATCTGCGACAATGGACCCCAGTTCAAGAGTCGTGAATTTAAAAAGCTTTGTGACGAGTATGGAGTCGAAATAAGATATACTGCTTTTTAACACCCCCAAGCAAACCCGTCCGAAAGAACTAACCAAATAATTAAATCTATGCTACGTGCATACGTATCAGATAACCATCGAAACTGGGATTTACATTTATCAAAAATCGCGTGTGCCATCCACACGTCCACCCAAGAAAGTAGTAGGTTGACCCCATTTTTCATTAATTTCGGCCGCGAAATGGTCACTTTTGGAAAAGCTCACCGTAAGTTGAAATCTTGTGAATCTTATGATCCAGTAGCTCGATCCAAGACCCTGGAAGAAGTCGTAAGGGACGTTAAAAGAAGGTTAGAAGAATCGGCAACGCATAGAAAGAAAGTGTATGACTTACGACGCAGGGATGAAAGATATTATGTTAATGATCTTGTTTGGCGAAAAAATTATGTTTTATCAGAAGCCTTGAAATTCTTTAATGCAAAGCTGGCGCCTAAATACATCGGCCCTTTCAAAATTGTAGAAGTATTGTCGCCCTGGACATATGCAATGCAGGATGAGACAGGTAAAGATAGGGGTGTGTGGCACACCAAAGACCTTAAGCCTTTCGATGGGCGTCAACCAGATGACTGAGTCTTTCTTCTCGTAGTTATATAGATCCATATGCATATGTATATTATATTATATAATCGAATTCACTCGGCGCATAGCTGAACATCTACCTTTTTGAATTTGGATAGTTAATCACATTTGAAAGAGATTTCTACGAAATCTCCCGGAGGAAGGGGAAGTGTGTTACGGCCCCCAAAGAAGTGTCCTTGTCAGGGTTAAATGTAAAGAGTCAAGTCCGTCCCTGCCGTGTTATGTGTATAGTTAAAACAGTTAATACTGCGTATATGTATTTTGCAGGAAATGACTGTCTATACTTGCTCGGATTGGCCTTAACTTCAACTGCTCTGGAAGTGCAGGGAATATTGCTTGGGAAAATTCTTCCTGGTCGAGAGTTATGTACATAATTAAAACAAAAAAAAAAGGAAAAAGGTATAAAATCCAATGGGAAGCAGAGATCTTACGTTTTAATCTGGTGCCACCCACTTTAAGGAGTTTTTTCTTTGTATCCGGTCGAAAAAAATATTGTAAAAATAGTTAAGATTTATACAATTGTGTAAAATAAGCTATGTAATATTCTTTGAATTATGTAAGGTAATTTTAGGGTACCCACTTGAAATATTATCTAGAAATTTTGAATAATTTTGCGCATTTACTGAATTTCCATTTTTCTTTAAAAGTAGAGCTTTACTAAAATTTTCATTTCCAAATTGTTAAATTATAATCGAGGGTTTTGTTTTTGCTAGTTAAAGTTTCGCAAAAGCCAGTTAGCGACAAATTGCTATATTAGGAACATTGTTAAATAAATTTCTGCTTGCTGCCCAACATCATGAGATATAGTTCTAAAGGTGAAAAGTAACATTTCAAGTAAAAGCTCAGTCCAGGATTCTTTTAAGAAAATTTAAAACAAAACATTAATCAAACTTCAGTGAACGTAACCATAAAAGAAAATACTCAATGACTTTTTTTGTAACTATCGAATGCACAGTCTAAAAGCCCGCTATTTTATTGACGGATATACTAAAGTACAATTTGAGTCAAAAACACAAAAAAAAAAATTTTTTGGTACAGAGTTCAATATTGGAGACGAAGGGAACAATCGCTCTCTTCTTATCAGTCTCGTGAACAGTGCGGTCGAAAGTCAAAAACGTGCATTCAAAAGTTGGCTTAAACTGAAGAAAAGAAAATTACTATTTAAATTACTATTAAAAAAAAATTAAAAGGTTACCAGGAAACTTAAAATTACAAAGGAGGGATCAACAGGGATCCTTGGACTGAAGCAGGATTTATTTTTTTTATTTCTTTGTTTTACGGCACGACCCTGGAAGGTCAAGGTGAAGGGCAGTAACCCGAAATGCTGTGAAAAAGAAAGCTAAGTACTTAATGTTATAATATACATTTACATATTGTTCTTTCAACCGACTGACTGGCTTAGTTTAGATAATTTTTCTTTTTAATTCATTTAAAATTCATATCATAGCCTGTAATGAGAATTTTTTTTTTTTTTAATTATATTTTATATGGGCTGACACTATTGTTTTTGTTTTTTTGTTAAAGTGAGTGAATCCCAGTGATTTGTTGTATAGTTTATTCCAAAGCCGGTTTCGTGATATACCCGCAGTAGAGAAAATCACGTGGCGCCCATTTTAAAATCATAAACGAACCACCCCGTCTCCTGAGCCAGCTAGTACGTACCGCGGAGTACGTAGCAAGTTCGCTAGCCGGGCAGAGTCATGAGTCTGGTCAACTAATTAGCTGGAAGCCAAAAAGTCGTCTCGCAGACTCATAACTCTGTCCAGCCAGTTGGCCAACAGAACATGTTTCCGCGAGAGCTCACAAAAAAAATTGCGTGGGACCACCTACCATTTCCATGGCAGAAGGCCAGCGGCAAAGATGGATTTCAAAAAATTCAAAAACTTCCAACAATTTCAAAAAAATCTACTAATTGTTCAGGCTTGTGGCTTGACATAGGTCAAACCTAAAGCCGAACTTCAACTTCAAACAAATTCCAAAAACTTTCAAACATTACGTTACTTTAATACAAAATCGAGAAACAATATAGCAAAAACTTTCAAAACTTTACTTTACTTTACCAAAACTTTCAACTACAAAAACCAATTAGATGCAGGTCCACATATAACTTCCACTGGATGTGAGACTTGAGGTCAATCAACTAGCAATCACCAGATGATCGTCTCTCTCAAAGTCTCAGTCCCCAGTACAATTTATATTTAGACCACCGAAGTCTAACTGAGGTGGCCCCTCGTTGGGCGCCATATTTGTTATGGTAGTATGAAGAGTGATGGGCTTGGACGTGAAGTCCCGACTGCCAGCATGAGCTGGCAGATCATTCGACGGACAGCCTTGACTGCAGGGCGGCACGCTAGCTCGCCTCGGCTCATTGGCGGAGAGTGTGGGGAGGTTCCACGAAAACCTGCCGCTGCCGTCAGCCATAATCAAAAAAAATTCGTTGTGCCTATAAACAAACAAAAGCCGGCACACATTCGGTCCTGAAGGGACGCTTACGTCACGTACCTATATGCGCAGTTGAAGGCGCAGATGTTCTGCCGTCCTTGCCTGCCTCATCCTCCCATCTGACTCTGAAGGGCATAATTATTCAGAGTCCCTAATTGACATGTAAAGAGAGAGAAACTAGGTGAGCCTATACAACCCTCACTTCATGTGAGAGGGCTTCGGGATAATGAAAGAGAAAGCCAAAAACTTTATGGAGCCATTACGTTATAATTCTTTCATAATTCTGTATACAGGTTAAACAACTTCCTACTAAGTAACACTAACAGTTCAGTTGTCGCGCAGAAGGCTTACGACCATCCCGTACTTACTAGATTCGTATGTGCGATAGTATAAATACATCCTTACTTCTAATGTGATGATAAAACAAACTCTTCGTATAAACTTTCTAACTCTAGCCTTATGAAACCTCTATTAACCATAAATCCTATCATAGTTATGCATAAGTTCTCAATGTTAATTCACTTTTTCTTTTGCAAAACGTTGCATTCAATCACCTTAAAAAGTCATATGAACTGACATACATATTCAATTGACACAAACAGAAATGTGCGAAATATTGAAAACTAAACGTGTCGCACGTCTAGAGGGAAAAGAAAATCTAAAGCAAAAACTGCGTCGTGTTATGAAATATTAATAATAATGTAAATGTCACCCAGATCTTGAACATTTCCCTTACATTAAAGGTATACTATTAGTAATTATAATACGGAGTGGAAATAAAAGCTTTAGAAGCTACTCCCCAATGAAGTTACGTTAATTGTTTTTATGTTTAATTATAAACGAATTGTTTACATTTTACCATATGTATATACTTTTTAAATTAGTCGACAGGTGATTTTGAACTTATTCCGTAAATTTCCTATTCCTTATTAACTTTTTTTTTGTTACATTATAATCAAAAGCGTTTATTCATTCCCAATACCTTCACAAAATTTACGTAATGAAATAATAGTAATATGCCCTACGAATTCTTCTACGAAAACTGAGTGATCAAATCTATGGGCCAGTACAATTAGATTTTCAATTTAAATTTGAGTGAACACATATATAAATCTACGAATATACCGCTACACGTGAATCATTTGTATAAACGACACTCGTTAGTAGTAAATTTTAAAATTAATTAAAGACATAGTTGGAAAACGAATATATAGATAGGTATGTAATGTAATCAATGGGATTATTGAAATCTGAATGAAAAAAAAAAATATAACTAGATGACAACAACTTACATGTTTTAATTGATGGGAATCCCACGCAGAGGCGCCTCCGTTGTTATTCCGCTATGCCCCTGCTTACTACTAAATGTAATTGTAGTTCAGACGTTAAAATTAAAAAAAATGCGTAAAAGTCAATTGATGTTAGCATGGATGATCTTATCTCAATCATTTCCGTGCCACAACAAGTGTTGACGCGGCCTTTTAATCATAGCAATACTAAAATAAGACGTTAAAATTTCACTATCTGATCTAGCTTCTTGCACACTATACAAAGCACAAATGTTCTGGAAATCCTTCGTATATTCAAAACTCCAAAGTGGACCTATATATCCGACTAATTCATCATCAGTAGATTTAAATTAAAAATAGGATTAAAAAATGTCGATTAGTATATCTCCATTATGAGTAGTCCTTCGTAAACATTGTTCTTTAACTCATACTCTGTGGTACTCGTTCGTGGATTTCATTTATAACCTTTATGGAGTTAACAACTGGTACAAATAGGTCATATACTGTTACATGGCCTCGAATTCTGCCGAGCTCTTCAATAGTTTCAATGCTGAACAACGCCCGATGTGTTATTTCAAATCTCTCTATTTCCCAACGCTTGATGTAAAATATAAGGCTCCGCTGATGTTTTAGATAGACCGGAGGTTCACGCTCGTGTAACTTGCATATTTCTCTTACAATGTGATACGCTATAGTCTTAACTCTGCGTCCCTCAAGTTTTATTTGGTACCGTGCATCACAAAATTCGACAAGGAATTGAATCTTCATAGATTTCTTTCTTTAGGTCACATGAGCTTCATTTAAAGCGGTTAAAAAGGCCAAACTTAGCCGAGATAGCACTGCCTCTGACTTAATTTGTGGACGTAATCCCAACAAAACTCTATGAACTTCTGAAACCAAGGGTGACTATACCAAATTACAAACGAGCATTCATCTATGGTATCATAAGAATTGGTCTGAGACCTTCTTATAGTATTGGAAGAGGACGCCAAACGGAATATAACCCTTTGGCAGCCCACACATTCGGAGTTACCATCTTGTGTTAACTTTGCGATGAAGCCAGTCGTGAAAAGGATAAAGGAGGACCACGAGAAGAAGCAGCAAGTACAACTCCTTGCTGCAGATTCTATTAATAGAGCATGGAGGGATCAGGAAGCCGCAATAAAAAGTATGCAGAGTGCAATCAAAAGTGAGGAAAACAGCAGGCACATCGGTGACAGGATTCTTAAGTCTTAGCAACCTATTAATAGTACCAGGTATTGTGATCTACCTGAGACGTTGGAAGCAGAACCAAGTCCTACTGAGCAATCGAAATACATAGACGTTGCCAATCGTACTGAGGTCAACTAGAAACAGCCGAACAGTGAAATTAGAGCCGCAACTGGAGAACAAAGGACCCGACACTAGCACTGAAGTAATAGTCCCCACAACAGCTAATCTGCCTACACCTGACTTACCCTGTCGTTGAAAAGCAGCTCGTACAGCTGGAGTAGCACAGCAGCAGTGTTAGGGAAATAGGACGTAAGATAGTATTGTAGATAAGTAGGTTATGGCGACCTGTAGTTAGTAAAAATAAATAAAACAAATTAGTGATATTAAATAGAAATAATAATTGTAAGGCTGGTAATCACAATGAAAAAAAAATTTATGCTAAAGTTTTAAAAAAGAAAAAAGGGTAAATGTACATGTGTTGAACTAGAGTTGGATCAATGTTTTGCTTTGAAAAGAAAGAAATGTATTAATAATAGAATGGATGAATTAAAAAACTAAAGCAAGCAATGGAAATGTAGCAAATTATTATGAAAATGTATTAAGAGAAAGAAAATTTATATTTTGTAATTAAACTAAATGAAGAAAGATTGTTAAAAGAAATAAAAGATTTGAATGTATTATGTAAAGTCAATTATTAAACAAATAGAACAGAAATGAAAGAAAATTTATGTAAAGGTAAAAAGAAAAAAATATGCATGATGTAAAGATATAGTTAAGAGGAATGTAAAGAAAATTATAATTGTGTTTATATAGAAATTAAATTAAACGAAATGTAAATCCTACAGCTTTTGAATTGAATGCCCTAAGTGAACACACCGGACCTAGTTCCTCTGGGAACTAGTTTTTTCCAGGGGGGAGGGATGTTGTGGCCCAGTCTGCTGGTACACGGAAGCAACAGGCTGGCAGGTGTACCGGTAGTAAAGTAGCAAGCAATAGCGGAACACTTCACTTCGCACAGTAAAGTGCCCGCTTATTGCTAAATAATGGAATGATTGTTTACATTACGGCGGCAGTGACTAAACATGCTACTTCGCATAGAGCACGCTCATTGCCCGTTTTGTTTACAACAGCACAGCTGCTTGCTATCGGTGACATTGGCCATCATTCTAGTAATCGGTTGTAGAATATTACCGCATCATAATAATTCCATAAGTTGAGGGTCAGATTCTACTTCCGAGTTCCGTGTGCAAGTTTTCGTGGTGCACAACTAAATTGGTGTGGTCAGTTCGGGTTTCAATTAGAAAGCGGTCGGAACAATAGTGATAACAGTAATTTAAAATAAAAAGGTTTAATTTAAAGAAGTTGGTCTTTTTAATTGCTTAGGGTAACGACACCCTCTCGCACAATTGGCGGTGAAGTATGGAAAATAATCCACGATACGGGGCCCATCTTCGAGGATACCGCCTATTATACTCCTCTATAGCTGCAGAATAATTTCCATTACACATACCATATATAAAGTGTATTTCAGCATTGATTCTATACATATAGATATGCTACCACCGCGCACAAGATGTTACTTCTTCTCACTGAGTCGCCACTGTAGTACTTTATCATCTGCTCACAAAACGGTCCGCCATCTCTTGGCGAATATGAGGATAATAAGTTGTCTTCGATAATAAATAGCGCCATATCACAGCTAAGAGTCTAATCTAATTTTGTTTTTTCCGTCTTTCTTTATCTAATAATGTGTAGAAATATGGAAAAAAATTGTAATTAAGAAATTTAAAGGCATATCTTGATTGGTATCAAGATGATTTGAAGGATTTGGCAAATGTGTATGATACGTGATTTCAGTAAAAAGAGTTTCATACTTCGCTTTCACAGCAGAAAGTTGCAGAATAGACAAAACTCTTATCTAGACACTGCGGGCTTCCAAGAAATTTTTCGGTCGGATTTTCGATAGAATTTCTGCGATCTGCCTTTTCACATCATTCAATAAATAACTAATAAGGAAGCGGGGTTACGTGCAAATACAGTGTACGTGAGTAGGCAATTCAATGACAGTTAAACTCGTGGAGCGGGGGTAGAAATGTTATGGTCGGAGACATACAGAGCAGGATACTGCTACATGTAAGCTAGCGTCTATGTGGACGGTGCGGCTCGATTCGGCCAACCGAACGCCACCTAATTGACAGGAAGGGATTTTGACAGGGAAGAAGAAGAGCGCGACGGAAAAAAGAAGAAAGAGGATGAAAAAAGAACTACAAGGCAGCTGCAGCCATTTTGATAGCTCCGTACAAATTAATTTTGTTGGATGATTGAAAAATCTTATTAATTCATAATCGAGTGGCGAAGTGTCGGCAATGTATAGTTGTAACTTTATCCGATAAAATTTGGTAAAGGATCGAAGTGTACATCGTGAAATTGCTAAAAATAATGAATGGAAGAAGAAGGCACCATGCCGTCTGCAGTACTGCAAAAATTCGAATTAATCATCTCAATCTAGGGCTTAATAATCTTCTCAAGTGTTCGTCCACTAGTGACTAAAAGTTGGTCACGTTCTTTAGTGCAAAATTCGTTGCTGGAAGTACCTGCAGCGCTACGCCAAAACGCCATCACGAGGGCCATATCCAGTTCTGGTGTTCAGCCACTAACCTGCAAAATTAAAACTTGTGCACGTCAATTCGCAGAGGGTAAATATAGGGCTCCGCTGGCATTGTTCATATTGGAGCGATAACGTCTTTCTCTACACTGCAAACTGCGCTACCCAGTCAAATAGCAACACCGAAGTCGTCGATATTGTACCTGGATTGAAAGGAAACGAAAGATCTCACAGGGCAAGAAGTATCTTGAACTCAATGTTAAGGTAATCTTGTTTAGACTGGATAAGTGGAATCGATTTGAAGTGAGTGATTGTCTCATACGCTGCTTGAGAACCACGTATTATAAGCTGCTGTCCAATTGCTGAAGGCTCTCAGAATCATTCAGCTCATTTAGCTAGTAATCGCAGAGTTGCATTGCTGGAAATCAAACGGGCTGATATAATCAACATAATCGCATAGTCGGAGACTAACATTAATTACGACTATATCAGAATTTATATTAATCCACAATTAAAATTAAAATTATAACACAACATTCGAGTCAATGTAATTAAGATCATTTTAGTAATATTATTATATTATTGGTAATATATGTATATATGTAGTATATCCGGAAGGCACTACGTACGTTTAAGATAGTTGAACATTTTAAATTCTATTTTGATTGCATAAGGGCTCACACAAATTTTATTTGATTTTTGATTACTATTGGTTAATGCCTTTCAATTGAAGCTAAACTTAATGTAATTTGGATTAGAGACTTGAAACTTGAGTTATTACTCTTATCATAGTTAAAATTTAAATGACATAACTAGCATCTAGCACTAAAATCAGGTGAACAAGACATTAAGGTTGAAGGAACCACCTCTACCGATTCCATTTCAACTTGTGTACATTGTTAGATAGGGAAGAAAAAAAAACATTTGTTATCGAAGATAATTTAATATCCTCATATTTTACAATTTTTCTTCTAATAGATGGCGCCATCTGTAAACATGATTTAAATCATTCGTGAAAAATTTCGCCTCTGTTTTCTAATTTGGTACATGTAAGGCCATCTGTCAGAAGAGGTAACAGATTTAATGGCATATCTATATGTATAAAATCAATGCTTAAGGTACAGATAAACCCAGATATCCAGACCTTATGGGAATCAGTGACGTTCAGTCACCAACTGGAATTGAAAGCACAAGGTATCGAAAAAGAACTTTGAAGCTTTTACGAGAGATTCTATGCGAGAAACATGTCTCTTTGACATTATTCCGGGGGTTACGCTTACGATACAGCGCCTCAATGGTTATGTTTCTGCCTGCAACTGGCTGTTCAAATTTGAATGCTTTTGAACTATCTCACAGCCCTCCGCTTTTGCTTTCAAATTTATTTTTATATCTCTCTTGAAAAATGAGAGTTTGGTAAATGGCTTGTGCGAGAAAAACTTTAAGCACTTGTTTGTCGGTTAGGCGTTAGGCTGAGCCACAATAGAAATTAAACAAGACTCAGGTTTACTTACAAAAAATTGATACTTTTAGCCTAAATATATAAATTATCTTGATATTTACTGTTTTCAATTTTGAAAAGTGGTAAAAGTGAAAAAATTAACAAATGGAAGTTGATGTAATTGAAGATTTGTGCTTTCTATTAATTCACAGTACCCTTTTTATTCCATTTTAAGTTTTACATTGCACTTTTAATCATTTAATAATAATTTAACTGTTTGACACATCGCGTTCTTACGGAATGTGCGATTCTTACCGCACTATACTTACTGAAAATTTGATATTTAAACTTAACGAAAGTTCCCCTCACACGAGTTAAAGTTAATTTGTGTACGCCTGTTAAATTGAAGGGCGCGTTCGCTTTACGTAAGTAAATGTACTTACGTTGTTATGGAACTATGTATAGAGTGATTGGTCAGGACGTGAAGTCCAAACTGCCAGCCTGAGCTGAAAGATCTCTCGGTAACAGCGTTGACACAGGGCGGCATGCTAGCACCTCGGCTATGTGGCGGAGAGTGTGGGGGGGTTCCCAAAAATACCTGCCGCTGTCACCAGCCATAATCAAAAAAAAGTTCTTCATGCCTACATACAAAAGCCTAGCACTCACTCAGTCCTGAAGGGACCTTTACGTCAGTTACCTACATTCTAATGAAGGCGCAGATGGCATGCCTTCCTTGCCAAGCCCCATCCTCCCACTGACTTTGGGTGGCACAATCGTCCAAAGTCCCTTAGTTGACCTGTAAAGAGATTAGAGCGGACCTACACGACCTTCGGATGAGAGGGCTCCGGGATAGTGACAGGAAGAAATAAATACTTTCAATAACTCATGTTCACGTTATAATATTGAAATTGTTAGAAAATAATTCGTTAAAGATAAAACACGTTTGAAAGAGTTCTAGGCCCTTAGAACCCGGTATACAGCAGGTTATATTAATTCAATATCGCCTTTCTTAAATAATGATTGCAAAAAGGAATTTATAAGTAACGTCTATCTCAGCAGTTCAAATTAAATCATTATCGCTTTTCTTAAGTAATGATTGCAAAAAAACTTATAAGTAACTTCTGTCTCAACTGTTCAAATTAAGTCATTATCACTTTTCTTAAATAATGATTGAAAAACTTATAATTAAGTCTATCTCAGCTGTTCAAATTAAGTCATTATCACTTTTCTTAAATAATGATTGATAAACTTAAAAATAACGCCTATCTCAATAGTTCAAATTAAGTCATTATCACTTTTCTTAAATAATGATTGAAAAACTTATAAATAACGTCTATCTCAATAGTTCAAATTAAGTCATTATCACTTTTCTTAAATAATGATTGAAAAACTTATAAATAACGTCTATCTCAATAGTTCAAATTAAGTCTTTATCACTTTTCTTAAATAATGATTTTCGTTTGTTTTTGTTCATTCGTCATTTTGCTTCTTCTATGGCGATTGGATACTGCAAGTGTTTTACGTATAATTTTGTCTATTTTATATAGAACAGCTTAAAATATCTCTAACAAAGGTTCCCTGACTTTTTAGATTTTCTTAATTAGTGATTACAACTCAAAAAAAATTTAACATAACCTATTCTATATTTCTGCTGATTTACGACGAAGACTGTGTGTATTGATTTTACACCAATAAAATTTTTTTTAGTAAAATGACATAAAAATCTTTCTACAAAATGAAGACATGTATACATACATATCTGGATGGATATTTATTTTTCCATCTTATCCGACGGCCGGAATTCCATGAAAACTAATGCGGTTTGACGTCAGGAACTAAAAGCGCCCCAGATCATAGTGCTGATTCGATTTTAATCATGCAGGAAGTTTTTTTTTTGTTTTTTTCTTTATGGACGTCTACTTTGCCATTGAACCCTTCAAATAGCAATTGAACAGATTCATTGATCTCGGTTCTGGGATTTCTCCTTCTTTACGCTGGACTTGATGTACTAAATGCCGGTACAGAACGATTTTCCATTTCCCTTTTTCCTTTGTTTTTTTGCGCAGGATGTCGCTTGTGACATTCCTTAATGTTTAATATCCTTTTTGGATCCCCAATGTGGATAAAATGAACCTGTTCCGCCTGACTGGCTGTTTTTAACAATTTGTGGGGAGACAAATGAGGCCGCTGCTGTAAAGCCAGCTGCATCTGCTCTTAATTTATTTCCTAATAGGGAGAATATTTTTAGTTATGGGAATATGAGTGCGCGTAGAGATTAAAAGTATTGTTAACTTACGTTTATGGTTAATTCTTGGCCTGATGTCTTCGGAAATCTTATAGATATATACTGCGCGAACGATTTGACAAGACAGAGCTCGTCTTCTTCTTCCTTTCATATTCGTATGTCACTTTTGAACTTGAGGAAGCATTACTTCGTCGGGGCGCGTTCAGTTTTTAAGCTTGATCGCAGCCGGCTCACACGCGTCTGCATTTTGTGTAGCATATTGCTATATGCAATACGCTACGACCATAACAACGTATATTTCTATTGTGGTTCCGCCTGTTGTCGGTTAGCCGCAATAATTGGCGTCAGTTTTAAGTACGGTAAATGGTTACCTGTATTCTTCTTATTTGTGGTATCACCATTTGTGTGGCTATTGCACGTTTTGTTCTTACTTAAGGTGTCACCATCTGCTTGAAATTGTAAATCTTAGATATACGGTGTGTATCTTGCTATGGTGATGTTTTGAAGTTTTATTATGAGTATTCCGCGGCCGGTGTGCATAATCTAGTAGGGATTTTGAGTGAAGTCCATGGTAGTAGTTGATAATGGTAAAGTGTAGATTAAATTAAAAGCTTTGATGGTTTGTATGATCTGTACTAAGAAGGTAAAGGTAGTGTGCACAATTTCGAAATTTTTCTAAAAATTTCACGTTGAAGAATGAAATCCAAACTAGTTTCACATTATTAACTTATATACAACGATTATAATATGTAATTCAAGACATATTTACATCATATTAGATAAACTGAATTTTATATGGTCGCCGGATTGGATCACATAGAAAGCTTTTGTTGAGGTAATGAGCGTTAATATATGCGTGAGGCTGCCCTGTAGTTTCAAATGATATGAAAGAATGTCGCGTGGTTGGGGCGATCGTTAACTGAAAGAATTTGGTTAGTCATGTTTGGGATTAGCCCACAGGCAGTATGTATAGCAATTTTCTTTAAATGGCTCGGTGACGAAATAAGAACATGTTAATTTCATCTTCGTAATATGATCTTTAAATGGTTGTATGGGAAGGTATGTGCAGGATTTTTTTTTTTTAAATAAGGAAGTCACGCTGTTATGAAATCTTATGAAATTTGATTGCCTTCCTTCCCATATCTAAACAAGTAAAAAAGCTAGAATTGGCCTAAGACCAATTCTTATGATACCCTAGATGAATGCCCGTATGAAATTTCGTATTGTCATACTTCTGTGCAAGTTTGATTTTTGAAGTGGTTTTTCGCATATATTTCCAGAACGGTTTGTCGGACAGAAAAAATGATTAAAACCAATTTTATAGGATTTCGTATTCTGCAGAAGTTTTTAGATTAATAAAAGTATTTTGGACTGATCGTTTTCACAGTATACGTAAAAAACCTAAATTTTTATATGGCAACACCAAGAAGGAGTTATACGCTCTAGTCCATTTTGAAATTTTATTTGCTAGTACAATGGATACGACATGTACCAAATTTCAGCTCTCTATATCGATGCGTTCTCAGGCAGTGTCCAAATATATAATGGAAAACGAAAGTTTTGTATGGCAACCCCACGAAGGAATTGTCCGATTTATCTCATTTTCGAACTTAATTTTACTTTTTTTTTTTAAAGTCCGTATACAAAATTTCAGCTCTCTAAGTATACGCGTTCTCGAGTTATCGTGCGCACAGACGGACGGACAGACAGACGGACGGACATACAAAAATCAAAATATCTTTTAATATTATGCGTGGGTGTCCAATCCATTTTGCTCTACCATCATTATTTCGAGGTATTACAAACGGAATGACAAACTTAGTATACCCTATAGATTTCATCTAGGGTATAGAAACAATACGTCACTTGAAGCTAATAAGAAAATGGTAAACGTATCTTCATAATATTGTTGCAGGCACACTATTTTTTGATCACAAAAGCATAAGGCGTTGGGAGGGTTAAATTAAAAGCTTTGATGGAAGAAGGTGGTGGTATGATATTAATCTAGTATGAATATTTGGGATGCCTAGATAGTAGCGGAAATTGTACGGGAGATTAGAATTAGATGTAAGTAAGCACTAAAATCTTATCAGCAAGTTTTTACGGTCAGGTGTAAATTATTCCTAATGGCATTACTTAGCTGCTGTGTTATTAAAAATGAAAAGAATAAGTATTCACTTTATCATCGTAATATTGCAGTTTAGGGCAGGAGACGTGAGATCCAAAGCACGTAGGCGAGGGCAGCCCACTGTGCTAACCTTCTAGAAACTCCATCACCAAAACCTTCCTGTCCTCTTAATATGATAAACGTTTTGAGCATTGTTAATGGTTATTGTACTGAATTTTGCATCTAACCGAAAAGAGATTTCAAGTGTCCCCGATTCCAATTGCATATTTCTTAATTTTTCAAAAGCCACGATGACTATTTTGTATATAATGTGTCAAAGAACAAATTCAATTTCTTTAATAGTTAATAACCCTCGAAAGTATTGATTCACACAAAAGAAATGTTTTAATTGTAATAATGTATTTATTAAGGTAAAAATTATAACAGATATATGTATGTATATTATTTACAAGATTTCTTTTGGAAGATTTTTGAAAATTTGGCACTGCCCTCCTTTTGACACACATAAATTACGTGATACTGTTTTCTAACATATTTCCGTGAATGGGCTAAATTTGAAACATTCCGGTGTATTACACTCGCAATATCTTAAAAAGGATGAGCGTAACTTTTCAATATATTCATTACTTCCAAGCTGCCGATGCAATCTCCAACAATACAAAAGAATGAAATTATTTTCAATTTACTTATTTCTAAGATGTTCCATTAATTCGAAAATACAAAAGAACTCTTTTGTAATTATAGAAAATCAGCTTTCTGAAAAAAAATCACAATCTCTTTTTTTTCAGTTACGAATTGCCGAGTCAGATGGTATTCATTAAAAAGCGAACTTATACAAGAACGACTGAATATGAATTCTACAGGACATTTGAAAAATCCATATTATTTAGCTAAACAACTAGAATTCCTTGAGCCACATATCATAGTTCCCAGAAAGAGGACAATGGACCAATGTGATAAAGCAGTGGATAATCGAAAAGTTTTCATAAAAATTATTAAACCAGCTCAATCTAAGGAAGCAGAAAAGCTTAAAGAACCAACATCAAAACGAACAGAATGTTCCAGTAAAAATGTAAATCTTCGTGTTGCTGCTAAAGAACTCCGAACAGAGACTCATGTCAAAAACTCAAATGCGGTGAATATGGAGTGGAACAAACGAAAAAAGGATAAAACTCGGGATATCGATGGTAATCTGTCATTTTTGGATAGTCTTCATTTTCATACACAGCATATGACGGAGAAACAGTTTGGAAGATTTCAACAAAAGGTGATCGCTTTGATTGACGAAATTCTTGCTGATGAGGATATACCGCAAGTGATTTTTCGTTCATTGCCTGATGTTGAAAAAGCTATTGCAAAATCACAAGAATCTCCATCATCTGAGATCGATTTTCATAACAATGTCAATGAAGATAATAATTTTATCGATTTGACATAAGAGATTCACTATGATACGTGAGTGTGTGTGAGTATGTAGATCAGATAGGTTTATACAATTCTGTTAATTAATTTAAAATAGTTTTATAGTTGTATGTTCTTGCTTCATTCAAATTAATAAATATACTTTTGATGAGACTTACTGTGATTTGTTTCTTCTATTTCCATAGAACCTCAACATCAGTTCAGTTTTTCCAATTTTCTCGGTTTCTTTGCTTTTAGCATTTCTGCATGCTATTCATGGCCCTCTTAGCTTTACCTATCTGAATTGGTAACAATTGCTTTGATAGTGTGGAGGTGGAGGAAAATTCCAAACCGTCAATGTCTCCCAAAGTTGGTCTGGTTTTTCAGCATTTATCGATGTCTTCTTGCGCTTCAAAGCTATTAGTATTCATACTCATATTCGTACTCAGGTGGTTGAATTCCTATGCCCCATTTATTGTGTCATTTCTGATTGTGATCTGTCTATTAGTAGGAAGTGTCAATTTCGTAGTATACATAGATCGTATCCATATAGTTACTTTTGACTGTATGAGAGGATGGGGCAAGACGGGAGTACGCTGGGTTACTTAAAACAAAGCCCCCTAGAAAAATGTCGCAAAAACTAAGGTTATCCGCTATATTCGCCCTTTCAGTCAGTTTATTGAGAAAAAAAACTGGTTTTTTGACGTGTTTTCTTATTATTTTTGAACTATTTGTGACTATGTGTGACTTGTTGAATATTACAAGCGTTAGTTTCGTGAAATCTGTAGAAAATAAGAATAAATGCAGGACATGTTTTTTTACTTACGCCCAATGGGTAAGGTAGGTTACCCCCAAAGGGACATGACGGAGTATGTACCCAATATTACCTCACTCACTCGCTCGTTTTCTTGAAAATAATTTTACGAAATTATATTTCAGAGCCTTTGAAGGAGGGATCAGAGATATCTTATCAATGACATGGTTTGGCGTAAGAATTATGTATTATCGGATGCTGCAAAGCATTACAATGCAAAGCTAGCACCCACCTATGTCGGCCGATTTAAAGTGGTTAAGATTGTGTCGCCTTGGACTTATGTTACAAGATACGATTGGTAAAATTGCCGGAACGTGGAATACCAAAGATTTAAAAGCGTATCATTCTAGTCAGGATATTCACAATTAACGAAATTTTTTTCTTGGTTGCCCTAATAAGGTATCCACTCAGCTTCACTGAGAAACTCCTTAAGTTCCCACCGGTCGATACCTTTTTCTTGCGTAACATTTATCGATCTTTAAAGTATATGGTGTCGGCTGTGGTACGTCAGTACACAGTCCATTCCAACTCACATGTAGTCTTCGCAATATAGGAGTGATTTTTTTTCAATGGAGGATAGTTACCGCAATTGTTTGGTTCATGGTGTTGATCATACGTAGTACGAAGTCCAATGATCCAGGCTATTGAAATATTGGTTACACTCGTCTCTTGGATTCTCTGTTAATTCGGTACACGGTTAAAAATTTGAGGATATATTTTAATACCACTTTAGTATTAAGGCCATATGCAATACATAAAAAATTATATTTTAATAAAAGTGGCATATTAAGGCAAAATTTCAATTTCCACATATTAGTTTCTAATATTTTTAAATAAATTTTATAATTAGGCAACATTACATTAAAATTAAATCCCGAATAGTATTAAATTTTAATCCAGAAAAATCTAATCTAATACAAAGGACGTAGCCAAAAAGTTGCAATCCGCAATATATTCAAATGTAATGAAAATGTATTAAACAGCAATAGACAAGTATTGTATTCTAATCCCAGATAGTATTAAAAGTGATTACAATATATTAAAATGTAATGCATGATGTATTAAAAAGTAATCCAGAAATATTAAAATTTAATAAAAATGTATTAAACAGTAATAGACAAGTATTGTATTGTAATCCCAGTCAGAATTAAAAGTGACACGGAAGGTAGAGCTCGAATAGCGATGCAAGTTGAAATTTGTGCTGGTTTTTTCGCTAAAGTGCAGTATTTACCGGAAAACATAACCAAGTTTGTTAAAATTGAAAATAAATGTGATAATGGATTGCCGAATATTATAACTCTGGAAGATGTATTTGTTTCAAGTAAGATTATAGTTAAATACATATATCCATCGGACCATTTAATGAACAATTTTATTATTTGGATCCTAATATATGTACAAATTAATTCTACTCAATTTTGCTTATGATTCTTTATTTTAAAGTTGCTCCTGAAAATTGTTCAGATGAATTTTTAATAAGAGACAGAGATAATGCATCGATTGATCTGGATGAATTGCTAACAATTTTATCTCAATACGGAAAGTGTGCGTATTTCATACTTGTAGTAGAAAATATAAAAAAAGTAGAAAGCAAGTATACATAAATTTTTTTGTTTTCACGGATATTTTTTCTATTTACCCGTTACTCGAATATATGTTCATAATAGAAAGCAGATCAACTGAAGAAAGTGGTGTAGCTCACCGAGTTAACGCAGCTATCGGTTCGGAGCTCGAGATTCATAAATCAGTAAGAATTTTCTGTATTTTGTAAAAAGTGGGATATTTTTCGTAGTAGTATCTTGTACTTTAGAGTCTTGAAGCTTATCTAATACAAAATAGTGCCGCATACATTACTCAGGAATATAAGAAAACGCAAACCCGTAAGGATTTCAGCCGCAGGACTTTAGTTACATCTGCAACCAATTACTTGCGGTCAATATGCGGAAACTACCCTAACAAAAATCAAAAAATTGCCTGTGCAAAGGCCATTATCTCTCTATTCCCTAGTTTTGCAGCTCCCAATAGCAAGTTCGAGGGAATTGTAAGTTATTTTGTACATATATTGTGGTATAATACTATTTTATTTCTCTTCATAAGGATTTATTTTATCATCCTGAAACAAACAGAGGTTATTTGGTAAATAAAATAAAAAACATAAATGTGAAAAGACATAGAGTTGAAGGCCAAAACTTGCGAAGTATGTTGAAAATACGGCGCCAACCGATTGTGATAAAAATTTAAATATTAGTAAAGAAGACGAAGAGTTTTTTAAAAGCTGCTTGGCGGTGGAACAAGCAAATTCTATAAAGGAGAGACTTGCAAAAACATTGAAGTGCAAGCAGAAATTACACCAAGACCCCGTAGATCTTTAAATAATACTTGAACTTGTAAGTAATTATTGAAATCATTTCTTTTGTCATATACTCAATAATCTTCAAAATATTTTAGATTTTATTCGATTTCGATCTGAGATATGGAGGCAAATCTAAACTTTTAAAACAAAAATGGCAGGAATATGCTAATATTTCCATTGACGTATTAAAAGAAACGCTTGGAGATAGTGAAGATTGTTTTCAAGGTACATACTTATTTTAATATCTACATTTTATTCACAGCTTTTAAAATTTACTAAAATTTTTATTTGTAGACTGGAATTCTGAAGTAAAGCCATTTTTGGCATGCCTTAAACTTTTGCCATCGACTGCCCAGGGTCCAAAATCAAAAATAAAGAAAAGGCCAAATTTTTCCGCTGCGTTATCGAAGTTTATTAAATTTGAAGAGGTTGGCCCTGCTACTTAATTTATAAGATGATTGCAAACTAATTCAGTTATACTTTTTAGTTAACAACACCTAAAGAAGAATACGATTTAAGTGGAAAGCAGCCATATATTATAGGCACAGGATCGAACCGTCAAGCTATCTCGCAGTATTTCATCGTTATTGATAAAAAGTAAGTTTGCACACCATTTAATTCAACATTTTTGCAAATTTTTGATTTACTTTTTAAATGTTTTTATATTTTCAATTTAGAATTTGATACATCCCTTACTAATTTTTACAATTTCTTTGCCTCATATATATATATACAATTGAAGAAAATCGTAAGTCAAATCGCGCATTAGAAATATTTTCAAAATTCGAAAACAAACGATTAACGAAGAGCGAAAGAGCGTTTTAGAATCGCTGTGCAAATTTATAGAAAATGAATTTCTTTTGCTTTTTTTATCATAAAAGCTTCCCATCTATTTCTTTTGCCATTTCACATTTACGCTCCACTCACTTTCTTAATGAGAATTGTGTTCTGAAGTGCATTTCGAACCGAAATTGTACACGCGAATTTTGCACATTTAGTGGTTTACGAAGACATGCCCTTAAATGTGCTTCTTCATCCAATAATGAAAGTGTTGACAATAATCTTCCTCAAATTTCAAATATTTTAAATACACAATCCGGTGTTCCGCTTGACGAACAGGAAGAAAATAAATATAAGGCGGATATCATTCAAGCCGAATTTAAAAACTCCACATATACATATTAATAATATACTTTCATCAGTTACTGAACTTTTTAAGTCGTCTTTTATTAACTTAGAAACATATATTAACGGCCAACAGAACCAACATGCGAATGATATTCCCCCGGATATCACAAATATGATGTCTAATTATAAAAACACTTTAGTAAATGAATTAAAAAAGATGAATACATCATATAAAAGAAATAAGCAATTGAATTCGGACGATGTTTACGTTGCTCCCGTCCCGAAACACATAGGAGGTAGATGGGAAAAAAAATATGACCAGTTGAGTAATACATATAAGGATAAATTTGTTCAGTGCACTTTCCAATATATTCCCATATTAAAAACAATACAAGCTCTGTTTAAAAACAAAACATTTTATAATTTATATTTAAAAAAAAATCACAGTTGTCAAAAAGATATTTTTATAAGATTTTGCTGCGGCAATGCATTCCAAACAAGTACTCTTTTTAAGGAAAATGAAAACGCTATTCAATTGCAACTTTTTTATGATGATTTCGAAGTAGTTAATCCATTAGGAAGTAAGACTACAATGCATAAAATAGGAGCAATATATTTTACGATATCGAATTTGGAGTTTCATCACAATTCACATCTCGAAAACATTCATTTAGTCGCTTTGTTTTACGCAAATGATTTAAAAAATGAGGGTTGTAGCTTTAATACTGTAATTAAACCAATAATTGAAGACTTAAAATCACTGGAAATGAACGGAATTGTAATAAATAATGAAGTTCAGTTAAAAGGGACTTTAGTAAGCCTCAGTCATGATAACTTGGGAGCAAATATTGCACTTGGATTGGTAGAATCTGTTAGAGCGAGCTACTTCTGTAGGATTTGCAAAATTCATCGATCAGACTCACAAAATACTCTTAGAGAAATTCCCGATTTGTTAAGAAATTCCCTAGAATATCAAAATAAATTCAGAAGTGACCCAGAGAAGATCTTTCAAGATTATAATGAATTCCAGGGAATCAAAAAGTATTGTATTCTTAACGATTTGTGTTGCTTTGATATATTTCAAAATCCGAGTGTAGATCTAATGCACGATGTTCTGGAAGGTTGTGTCCCTTTTATAATAAGATTTTTTAATGCACCTATCTGAAATAAATATAATCCGAATCCAAACCATTAATAGAAAAATTCAATCTTTTCTTTATGGATACTTATACCGTAAAAATTTACCGTCTAACATTAGTTTAGAGAAAAGTTCTACAAATATTGGTTTAACAGCCTGTCAAAATTTATGCTTAATTTTACACTTTCCGTTCATTTTTTATAACTATCGGGATTATTTTCCTGAACTTTGGATTGGAATTACAAGCCTTTTAAGTATCATTAATATTATCCTTGCTCCAAAAATTTCTATTGAAATGATAGAAAAATTATCAATCCTTATTGAGACCCATTTGACTTGTATCATAAATGACTTTAAGCTTCCCCTTTTGCCAAAGCATCATTTGTTATGCCATTGTCCTTTTGTCATTAAAGAAATGGGACTACTTATAAACCTATCTACTACAAGATATGAATTAAAGCACAGATATTTCACGCAACTAAGTGCTAGCTTAAATAACTTTATTAATATATGTAAAACACTAGCTATAAGACACCAACAAATGATTTGCCATACCTGGAAGAGTTTATCCTTTGATAAAACACCAAAATGTGGTAAATTAGAAAAGGTTGCAGTTGAAAAATGCCAAGAGTTGAGAGGACATGTTATGTTAATAAATGAAATGAATGTGTTCTCAAGTAAATTTTTGGAAGTAGATAACGGATTTCATTACAAATGCAATTCTTTTTTATATTTAAACTCCTGTGAATTTTCCGAAAATGAGAGAATCTATGTGATAGGTGATAATCACTATTTTTATTGTTGTACGTATAAGATTTGCGAATTTGATAGTTCCTTAAATTGTTATGTTGTTAAAAAGACTGAATGTCATTCCCTTATAAACTATTCTTCCCTAGAGTACAAAAAACCATATCAATGTTATGTAATAAATAACAAAATATGTATTTTAATGTCTTATACTTTAGCAAACAAAGACTGAAATATTTTTTGTTGTATTTTTTATTATGGTAAGATTATTGAAATTATCGTTATAAGTACAAAGTTTGTAAAGCCTTTATATCTTTGTATACTATGAGTTTAATAAAAAAGGAATAAAAAAAACTGCTCATTTTAATTCTAATTTAACATTTTAGCCAAAGCAATGTATTTTATTCTCAATTTTAATCCGCTGATGGTATTATTTTTTAATAGCAATATGCTATTTAAAAGAAATAAAATTGTTTATCTTAAATATTAGAAGCTACTCTCTCATATATTTCAATTTAATATTTCATTTATTACATTCTATTACAAGTTGGCGTGAAATTCATTACCTGAGAACATTAAATTGTAATAATCTGTATTAAAAAGTAATATAGTAAAAAATATTTCTTTTTAATAGGGAAGTTATTAAAATTACGTATTAATATCTTCAGAATATTATAATTTAATAAATTTTGGGTGTTGTCATATATACAATACCAAAAATATTAAATTTTTCTCCCAAATTTTTAACCGTGTAGGTTGTACACTAGGCTACTTAAGCTGATAAATAAGATAAGATTAATTTAGGAAGTTACTGTAGGTACTCAGCACAACTATAGTAAGATTTTCAAGCAAATATCGGGGTAGATTACTTGTTAGACCAGTAATATGTAAGATAGATGTATTTATTTGTAAGTGTACATAAACCGATGATGTTTTTTTGTTCAGTATACGAATTGGATGAATATCTGAAGTTTATCAAAGCCTTAGTTAAGTTATGTTTATAAATATATATTTTTTGCTTGAACTACTGCGAAGTATGTTCAGTGTCCTTTGACAATATGAAGTTGCATGTTAGATGAGATTTCTACGACTTCTACTGACTTGAAATTGGGAGGAGGATTTAAACCAAATATTGTTTATGTAACGAAATCTTGCATCTTTCTCTCCCAGTATGAGAATTCGATGATTCTGCAGAGATTTCATATTTTCAGATAACATGTCTTACTATCATTGCGTACCCTCCATAAAGTTAGATATGCCATATTGGATTAGTAAAATGGATCTACAACGTCCTCTTGAAGTATACCTGCAATACATATTCGAAAATACGTATCGAAATAAATTTGCGTTCACCGATGCGATCGACGCGCATAGAGGAGTTTTGCGGTTGAGCTGTGCCCACGTTTTATGTCCGTCAAGGAATCTAATAGACTCTCATAAAACTGCTGGATTTTATAAAGTATTTATACATTGAATTGGGCACCTCTGAAATTAGTATTAAGTAGTATTAAGGTTAAAGGCGTCAAATAGAATATTAAGAATAATTTCACTATTATGAATTTAAACTCATTCACCTTTGTAAGGCTGTTTTAAAGCAGGGAAAGCACCGCACGAAGCATTCGTTGAGAACCCCCAAAAAAGATAAAGAACGGTGTTTTTCTTTTCCTAGAGAGAGATGAAGTCAAGCGGCCAGAGAGTCGAATATGGATTGATCAGCAAGCGGGTTAGAGGTCGAGCAGAAAACTAGTCAAGTTCGGACGGTGAAACAAAAAAGTCGGAAAACAAAACAGAAGTCAGCAGACAAAAAAAGAATTCAAAAAGGCTGTCAGTAAAAAAAATAAAAGTGGCACGTAAATAAAGGCAGAGGGATAAAACAAATATATAATAAGACGAAATCTGGACCGGAAGAGAATAATTATTAATTAATAAGACAAGGAGACAACGGAACATACACACATTAGAAAGATAAGTACCGTTTTACTTTACTGTTAAATTCATAAAAATTAATTTTCAGCTTGTACGTAATTTAACATATATAAATATAAGTGGGTTTCTGTAATTGATTAATTAATTATTTAATTCGCGCGCTGTCTTGCCTGCTCGTTTCATACAATTCTCTTGGTTCTTTCTTGTCACTTGAAATGAAAAAAAATAAATAAAAATAGAAAGGGAAAACAGTTTTTATTCTCTAAGTATATTTTATAGCGTGTAAATATTTTTTTTTAAAGAAGAAAAGAAAACGGAGTGCGTTGTTTTATTTTGAGTTCGTGGACTCTAAAATCACGTGGCACAAAAAAAAATATATAAGAGAAAAAAAAGGTGCTAGTTTTAGCAGTAGTCCGACCCAGCCCTTTCTCCATCGTCGGCCGGGCATATTACGTGCATATCAAGTACGTAACAACTTATTTTACCATCATATAGATGGAAGATTTTCCTAGCCTGGGGATTTGTTAAGAGCAAGGGGTGAGAGGTAATTAAAGTTTGCCGGTATGAGAAGGTCCGGCAAGTTGTTTATAAGTGAGTTTGGGTGGTTTGGTATTTTTTGAACTTGTTTGTTCGCAAGTTCAAGTAGGTACTCCTGAATTGGAGTGATGGTAGTTGCCTCGTAGACTACTCTGTTGGGAAAGAATTCTCCATTGGCTCATATATGGAATCCCATGCAGGATCTAAGAATCTTTCTTTCAAGCTTGCTGAGTCTTTCCATATAGGTGGGAGAAATAGTATGCCAGATAGGGAAGCATTAATTAATGAGATGTTTGTACAACAGGAGTTTGGTCTGAGTTGAGAGGCCGTCCTTGAAGTTTATTATTGGACTAAGTAAGCTATATGCGAAATTGGCCTTGCTAATTGTCGCTTTGGCATGGTGATTGAATTTTAACACTTCATGGAATTTGATTCCCAGGTATTTTGCACTTTGTGTGGGCTTTATTTTTCCCCTGTTGTAGATAGCCTCAATGGTCTTGGATTTTGCAGCTTGGTGGTTTCGCCCAGGGCCAGGTTTCCGAATGCAAATCAGTTCGGATTTTTGGACATTTATTTTGATCCCCCACGTTCTGTGGTAGGAGTCTAATTTGTTAAGGTGTAGGCTGACTTTTTTTGTAGCCAAATTTGGGCAGCGAGATTGGGCATACGTGAGGGAGTCATCAGCGTATAAGAGTGTTGTCCCATTTCGTTTGGAGGTGGGTCTGAAGTATAGAGATTGAAGAGGATTGGGCCTAAAATGGAGCCTTGTTGACATATTGAGGTGTGGAAGGAAACCGAACCGATTTAACTTGAAAACAAGTCTTGCTGTCCCGTGTAGGGGAAATTCGTACCCCAGCGAATTTCACCCTATAGGGAGTAAATTCGGACCGTCATTTTTTTTAACTGAAAAGCACGAACAGTATAAAAACGTCGAAAAAATGATCCTGCGAATTTTCCCCCTTCGCATCGATGTACATTTTTTTACAGAAATCACAAATTTATAAAATTTATAACATAGCGTAAAGGAATATTACAAAATATGATTTTAGAGATCCGATGGGAATTCTGTACCTTAAAGAATGCTCACATAAACAGAATATTATCTTGTAAGCAACTGTACCTTCAGTTCAAGCACTTTGTGGTTGTTATGGAACTATGTTGAGTGATTGACGACTGGACGTTAAATCACGACTGCCAGCATGAGTTGACAGATCACTCGGTGGACAGCGTTGACTGCAGGGCGGCACGCTAGCTCGCCTCGGCTATTGGCGGAGAGTGTGGGGAAGTTCCACGAAAAAAACCAAAAACGCCGGCACACATTCAGTCCTGAAGGGACCTTTACGTCACCTACCTACATCTACATTGAAGGCGCAGATGGTTTGAAAGAGGAGTAGTGGACCTAGACGACCTTCATGTGAGAGGGCTCCGGGAAAGCGAAAGGAGAAAACAAAAAAAAACTCTACGGTGCCATTACGTTAAAAAGAAAACTTTCTTAACTAAATTTTCCATTTTGCTCGAAAACTCTCGTCAAATGTTACTTAAGTTGCTATCAAATTTTTAATTTCAAAAAAATGAGCTGGGTACCAAAAATAAGGAAAATTTAAGCACAATTTAGATATAGTAGTACGAGGCATACGAATTGCTAAACGTACAAAAATATAATGTCAAGCCTAAAGCTAGTGAAAGAACTTATTGTCATAAAGAGTATTCATGTGTGAATGAAAAATTTCATTATATAGTTTGGGTACCTATATATGTATATACGTTGCTTTAAGCTAATTTTGTTAATTAGTTACTAGAAGATCCTGTAATCTTTTCTTATAACGAAGAAATTGATGATATTGGAGACTGCGACTGCTAATTTTTGACATTATATACAAAAGTCATTATCGCGTTTTTCTTTGAACATTTCTCATGGCAATTAGTTCTCGTAGCTATTGTTACTTCAAAACCTTTTTTTATATTCACAGTAAAATTTGAAACAATCATCACATACAGGCAGTTGGTCTTTCATATAAAATTTGCTCCAACTGTAAGTCTATATTGCGGTGTTGTTGTAAAGGCGAGGAGGCAGACGTTATCCCAAAATTTTCTTTACCTTACTTAGTTCTATCTGGCTATTTGCAAAAATTTCTTTGATCTTGTCGTCTTCAATCTCCTCTCCGCTTATAGTTTTTGCCACGCTTTGAGTTAACGCACGCAACTTTATCGAATTGTTGGATGAATTTTCGCTATAACCCAATCCGGACAGTCATTATCACCGCAAAAACGGAATTTGTTGCTATATATATATTTTGGTGTCATGTAAATCCCATACAACTCTCCAAAATGTGCCCAACATTGCGCACATCTTTGACAGGAGAGCTCACTCAAATAAATGTTGATTCGAAAGGAATCTACGATACTGACACGATGTGAAATTTTCAACATATCCCGAAGTGACTGCAGAATTATTATTATTAATTGCAGGTATCTGTTGAGATATAATCTCGGCTATGAACGCGAGGTGTCGATGCTGTCGGACGCTATTTTTAAGATTTTCGCGTACAGGGTTAGTTTCCTGGCCGATGTTTTTGGACAAATTCTCAATTTCACTACTTCACTTGTTCACTGGGTGGAAGATTTAACAAGACAGAGACGATTGTCTTCTTCTTCTCCAACAGCAGGCAAGAATTCTTCGAGATTGGGTGTGCGGACTGCCGATATGGCAGCCGGCCGACATACATTCTGCAGCAATTCTCAGTGTAGCATACTGCTATATGCAGTACGCTACGACCATAACATGGTGACGACGTAATAGAAGTCATTGAATCTCGTGCCGTGACTGTACCTGACATTTGTAGGTTTTTAATTTCGAGGCTAACGAAAGTACTGAAAGGTTTCGTAAGGCAGCAGAAATAATAGGCTAATACGTTTAGGAAAAGAGAAGAAAACAAAAAATTTTCACTTATAGTTCTGACTTGGTTTAAAAAACATTTATAAGTTGCTCTAGTTTGTTTTAAAAGAAATTAAAAAAAAATATTTAAAATATATTAAGATTGCATCACCAATCACCAATTTGTAAATCATTATAAGAAACAAATTAAAATAGTGTTCTACAAGAATTTAACTGCACGTTAACTTTACAAACAGATTAATATCTGCTTAAATTGTAATAATTAGTAGAAAACATTCAAGAAGAAATAAATGTTTTCCATGTGAACCTCTATTTTCTGTGTTGAATATCGCATAATTTTATTCCTTATTGAAAAACTCATTTCTTTTCATATTCTTGGAGATCCTTGGAAAACTAAGGGAGAAAATTAGACTTTCATAGGAAACCTCTACACACTGAGAATATTTCCTCCAGATAATATTAATCTCAGTCACAAACTCCTTTCCGACGAAGACATTCTTCTCAACTGAAGATACTCGCACAGAATCTTCTATGGATGTTTTAACCTTGTGTGGTACTGACGTTCTTCTATACTGAAGTTTCTTAAAGCTTACAACGTTTGGTTGTATAACCGTATTCTTCGAGCTTACAACGTTTGGTTGTATAACCGTATTGTTCAAGCTTACAACGTTAGGTTGTATAACCGTGTAAGGATATCTAGTCCTTTGGAATTCCTACGCAACAAGACCAGAATTTCCTTTGGAATTCACCCACATCAAGACCAGTGTTACAAGAAAGTTTCTCTGCGATATATCTCGATGTACCACAACTAACTATAACCAAGACTCAACCACGTAATTTGTTATGGGTCTTTCAGACCCATAGTCGATGAAGGCTGAAAAATAAAAAGATAGGGCAATCTTAACTAAAATACTATTACATGCATTACCTATTGTGTGTCCTTGTCCACTGTCTTGACACCTTTTTCTGGAATGATGCTGCAAAAAAATTCTTTTTAAGTATTTTACAGAAAATATTGCATATATTCATCAAGTACCTATGAGCGTTGCAGTGAATGCAACAATGCTCCCTCACCAGAAACTCGCTGGAATACCTTCGAAGGAATTTGGGAACGAGAATCATATATTATAGAATTATAGAAGGAATACCGTTCACGACATGTTGGCGATGTATTATAATTGACTGCTTCGGTACATTCCTCGATAATATGAGTTGTCTACAATTATAAAAGATTAAAATTAGATTATGGAATTATAGACAGCAAGGTTGAAATTATTTATTTAAGAAAATTTAAAGTACATACCTTTAAACATGTAAGGATTAAGGCAGATAAGTTCCCGTATAAAACTGTGAGGGAGAAAGTCAAAGACATCAGGCAGTATTTTTTTTTTATCGGTTAGAATCATAAATAGAAATTATTTGCCACTTACCTGATCAGAGCTTTCCTTTCCATGATCACTAAACCGACTCCTAACCTAGCAAAACTAAAACATAATAGGCTGGTACAAACTTCGTGTTCCTGACGGTAAAAATGTAAAATACAACTTGCTCCCAGCCCAAGGTAAATATCGGTTGGAAACAATCATATAAAATTGCTACTGTTAACATAATATTTGGTTTCCGAAAACTGCTGTCAAACGGAAATTCAACTCAAGAATTTCCATGCAAAAAGAATTTTAAAAAGATTTTTCAACTATACCAAATGGAAGCTTAAGTAAATAAGATGATTTTTATACAAAAAATTAAATAATAATAATAGTTAAGCGGACCGATTGGAAATGGGTTGTCCGAATTGGGAAATATTTTGGAAAATCTCCCCCAAAATATGGGGAGATTTTCTATAAATCTGATGACCTTGATAGGTGAAGGGGATCAGTTGTCATAAGTTGGACCAAAGGAGGTGTTGAGTTGTACGCAGTGTATCATAAAAAAAAGAAAAACTAGGAAACTCGGAAAGATGGTGGAAAAGAGCTACGAATAAAATTGTTAAAGTCGTACTTGGGGAAAAGATAAGTATTGCCTTTAATTTTGAAACCAAATTTCAGTTTAGTTCATACGTTCAGGACAGTTTTTTTTTGTGTGTGTTATACAGATACATATTGAATACATAGGCGAATATGCGCTGCCTTGTCTGCCACTTTTTTTTTTTACTTGAAATTTGTGAAGTGAATTCGATAGTGACGATTTGGTTTGATTAAAAATTTATAACGTGTTTAATCTTCAAGAAAGTTGTTTTCATCATTTTTTTTGGCTTTGATTCACAACAACATACAACCGGAGTTCGTGGACTCTAAAACCACGTGGCGCCCCACTGCACTGTTGGTCCCACCCCTTTCTCCACGCTAGCCGGCGCGCTTTTTTTACGCAGAAAGAAAGTGCGTAACAAATTACCCAAGTAATTACTAAAACTGGTGACCCCGATAAAGAGCCGCAATATTCAACGGAAGTAAGCACTCAAGAGCAAAGATAAGTTTTTTTTATTCGTTAAAGTTAAGATTATTTTTTTTTATATATATATATACATATATATACAATTACTTTTTCCTATATATATATACACATATTTGGATTTTACTTTGTTCTCGTATACCATATATACCCTATAAAATTATTTTGGGTTGTGTAAATTTAATCCGAGGCTATTTAAATTAGTGAGTTTAAGAGTGTAAGCCTTACGAAATTTTCTCTGCAACCTTGTCAATTCGTTTAATTTATTCGGGTATTGTCTGCGTCCGGCCTGCGTTATTATGGCCCGCAATGACTCGAACGCGAGTATTATGTCAGATACATCACAAGTTTCGAGTGCTAATGAACAGTCATCTGGTATTTCAGGTCATGTCACGTCATCCGGTGCTCATCCGTCTACCACCTTCAACGCAGTTTCAACTAAGTCAGTCCCTTTTTGGAAAAATTCACCTGACATGTGGTTCCTCCAACTCGAGGCTCAATTTAGGTTAGCCAATATAAACCAAGATAAAACGATGTTGTATCATGCGGTAAGTGCGCTGGCCGAGAGTGTTATTCGCGTGGTCAGTGACATAGTTTTTAATCCACCAGATACCAACGCTTACTCAACACTGAAAGGAACATTGGCTTCTAGAATATCCGATAGTGAGAACCAGAAGTTGAGGCAGCTGTTGACCGAGATGTCCCTGGGTGATTTGCAACCATCGCAACTCCTTCGAGAGATGCGGACTTAGCGACGAAGTGCTGAAATCACTTTGGCTACAACGCTTGCCAACCAATATGCAAGCCATCTTGGCTTGTAATCCATGAACGTTGGAAGCACTGGCTACCTGTGCGGATAAAATTGGCGAGGTGCGTAATCGTCCTGAAGTTTACTCGATTGCTCTAGAGGTTCCCTCCAGTTTACAGATGCAAGTACACAGTCAGTTGTCAAACAGGATCGACAAATTGGAGAAGATTCTGAGACAAACGTTGAATCTTCATCAGGAAATCTCCCAAGCCAGATCCTCTAAACACAGGTTAAGGAGCATCAATAGGTCCTCATCTCGTAGCTCCTCGACTAGCAACACTTCAAGTTTGGAGCAAAAGCGAAGAAGTGTATTCCACCTTGTACATTTCATCAGCAAAATTTTAGTACTAATTCATGTAAAAACAATTCTAAAAACACTTTAAACTAATAGGCCCTCTACTGTTGACGACCAGCGGAAAAGGCATTGTCAACAATCGTCTCTACATTTCAGATAGATCAACCAATAATTTTTTTTTAGTAGATACAGGAGCCGATGTTTCAGTTATTCCGCCCACCCCTAACGATCGCCGCAATAAAACATATTTATACTTAGTAGCAGCCAATGCTACGGAAATTCAAACCTTTGGTCAAAAATTATTGTCTCTAGACCTTGGTCTACGACGTGTTTTCATATGGAAATTCATAATAGCTGATATACCTCAACCTATTTTAGGCGCCGATTTTCTGGAACACTATGGACTACTAGTAGATCTTAAACGGAAGGTGCTAATGGACCCTCTAACCGCCTTTAAATCTCCAGGAAGACGAATTTCAGGTCAATCATCGGCCTTAGCAGTCCTCGTGAACCCTATATTTAGCCCTGAAATACAAAAGCTCCTTCGCAAATTTAATGAATTGACCGTCGAAACGGGTTTTGAAAATCCAGCCAAAAGTGCAGTCAAACACCATATTGTTACAAAAGGCCCTCCAGTCGTGGCTAAGGTACGGAGACTTCCTCCTGATAAATTGACCGCAGCAAAGAAAGAATTCGAATTTCCTTTATCTCAAGGCGTTTGTCGTCCTTCAGACAGTTGTTGATCATCGCCATTACACCTGGCTAAGAAAAAGAACGGTGAATGGAGACCCTGCGGTGATTATCGACATCTTAATGCTACTACGATCCCAGACAGATATCCTATCCCATTGATATACGATTTCGCTCAGAACTTACAAGGGTGCAAACTATTTTCAACTTTGGACCTTACCAAAGCTTATTATCAAATCCCGATCCAATCTGAGGATATTCCTAAAACGGAGATTTGCACGCCATTCGGACTTTTCTAGTTTACTCGCATGACGTTTGGACTCTGCAATGCTGCACAATCTTTTCAGAGATTCATTAACACAATTCTTCAATAATTACAATTTTGTTTCGTCTATCTGGACGACATTTTAATAGCTTCCACGTCTGAAGCGGAACATCCAAAACACAGCTCAAGGAATTCGGTTTAACTATTAACGTCTCCAAATGTAAATTCTTAGTACAAGAAGTAACATTCTTAGGGCACTTAATTACTCCAGACGGCATCAAGCCTCCAATTGATCGCATCCAAGCTATCACCCGATGCAAATTACCAATTTCGGTAAAGGATCTGCGACGTTTTTTTGGAATGATTAATTTCTATCGACGATTTTTACCACATGCAGCTGAGCTGCAATCGCCGCTGAACAATTTCCTCAAAGGTCTCAAAAAGGACGGGGAACGCAAAATCATTTGAACAGAAGAAGCTATCAAGGCTTTTGAATTGGTCAAGAAGCAGCTGTCTGAGATTACTCTTCTCACTTTTCCCAGCCACACTGCCGAGCTCGCTTTATGGGTAGATGCTTCTGATACAGCCATCGGGGCAGCGGTCGAGCAAAATGTTGACGGTTGTTGGCAGCCCTTAGGTTTCTTTTCGGCGAGACTCAACAACGCTCAATGTAAATATAGTGCATATGACCGTGAACTTTTGGCAGCTTATTAAGGCGGCAGGTACTTCCGTTTTCTCCTAGAAGGTCGTCCTTTCATGCTATATACTGACCATAAACCACTAACTTTTGCATTTATGCAAAAAGCCGAAAAAGCTTCTCCCAGACATTTGCGACACCTGGGTTTTTTAAGTAAATTTGCCACCGATATTAGGCACGTAGCAGGTCAGGACAATGTAGTTGCCGATACACTCTCTAGATTGCATGAAATCCATCTTCCTAGCTGAATAGATTTCGCCGCTATTGCAGATTCTCAAGTCGCGGATGCAGAGTTCCAGAGTGTTTCTCAAAATTCACAGTATCAATTGAAGAAATTTCCCATTTTCGGCACAGACAAGCAGCTACTCTGCGAAGTCTCCTTAAATGAAAAAAGACCCTTCATTCCAGTACAATTTAGAAAACATGTTTTTAATACGGTGTATAATCTAGCTCATCCAGGCATCTGATCTACTAACAAGCTAATAAGCTCAAAATAGTTTTGGCCTTTTATGAACAAAGATGTCAATTTTGGGCACGTTCGTGTCTGGAATGCCAGCAATGTAAAATTACGCGGCATGTCAAAAAGGCACTTGGAACTTTTCCTACTCCTTCCGGTCGCTTTCAAGATATCCACATTGACATTATCGGCCCGCTACCGCCATCTCAAGGTTTTAGATACTGTCTCACCATCATCGACAGATTCACGCGTTGTCCTGAGGCAGTACCACTAGCTGATATTTATGCAGAAATAGTAGCAGAGGCACTTTGCCAATCTTGGATATCTCGTTTTGGAGTACCAAAAAGAATTGTTTCCGATCAAGGTTCACAATTTGAATCATCAGTTTTTACGGAGCTCTCTAAGTTACTAGGGTTCCAGCGCATTCGTACAACAGCTTACCATCCGCAAGCAAATGGATTCCTAGAAAGGTGGCATAGAACACTCAAGGCTGCAATTATGACTCATAAGGAAAAGATCTGGTCGAGAATTTTACCATTAGTGTTATTGGGTCTCCGGACTGCTTTCAAGGAAGAGTTCCAGACAACACCATCTGAATTGGTCTACGGGGAAGGCTTACGCTTATCGGGAGATTTCCTCCAAAATTCTCAGTCACATTTCCAAAACGATTTTGTTACCTCACTTCGGAATTTTTTTTTCCAGAAATTAGGCCTACGCCAGCTACAGATCATTCGCATCAATCATTTTTCAAGTTTAAAGAGCTCGATAAATGTTCGCATGTGATCGTACGTACTGATTCAATCCGACCACCCTTACAGCCTCCTTACGAAGGTGAGCATTTCCTTTGGAATTCACCCACATCAAGACCAGTATTACAAGAAATTTTCTCTACGATATATCTCGATGTACCTTAACTAACTATAATCAAGACTTTACCACGTAATTACCCGTAATTACTAAAACTTCAACTTATAATCGAGAAGATTAACCTGTTTGCATTTAAAACAGGGTGCGAATATCACAGGTGCAATTATTAGAAGAACAAATAAGAGGATTATAAATCAAACAGGGTACGAATGTCACAGATGCAATTTTTTTAAAATTCGAGTGATAGCCTTTTAGGTTAAACGGGGTGCGAATCTTATACATGCATTTTTTGGCAGTTCTAGTAATAGCCTTCTACTTTAAACAGGGTGCGAATATTACAGGTACAATTTTTGGAAGTTCGAGTGATAGCCTGCTACTATAAATAGGGTGCGAATATTACAGTTGCAATTTTTAAATATTCGAGCGATAGCCCTTTACTTTAAACAGGGTGCGAATCTTATACATGCAATTTTTGGCAGTTCAAGTAATAGCCTTCTATTTTAAATAGGGTGCGAATTTTACAGGTACAATTCTCGGTAGTTCGAATGACAGCCTTCTACTTTAAACGGTGTGCGAATCTTCAATCAATTTTTGGCAGTTTGAGTGATAGAATTCTATTTTAAATAGGGTGCGAAAGTTAAAGTTGAAATTTTTGAAAATTCGAGTGATAGCCTTTTACGTTAAACAGGGTAGTAAAAGGCTATCACTCGAACTGGCAAAATAGTACCTGTAACATTCACTCCCTGTTTAAAGCAGAAGGCTATTACTTGAACTGTCAAAAATTGCATGTGTAAGATTCGCACCCTGTTTAAAGTAGAAGCATATCATTCGAACTACCGAAAATTGCACCTGCAACATTCGCACTCTATTTAAAATAGAAGGCTATCACTCAAACTTCCATAAATTGTACCTGCAATATTCGCACCCTATTTAAAATAGAATGCTATCACTCAAACCACCAAAAATTGCATGTATAAGATTCGCACTCAGTATTTACTGCTAATTTCGCTCTCATGGATACGTGCACATCAGATACTCGTTGTCTGAGCTCCAACACGTTGTCTTCTGGTTACTTTTATTCCCCTCTGGGTGTACCGAACGTGAGCTCGCTAGGTAAACGCATCTCCCTTCCGAATATGATCTTAGTTGGAGTTGATAACAGATGGTCGATAAGTCATCATTAGGAATATGGGAATATATCATCCCCAATCGCGTTGATGATAGTCGACTACCTTCTTTAGATAGTCGACCAATGTCCTGTTGAAGGGGCATTTTACATATCTCCTGGAAAGTCCGTGATCCAAAATTCTGTCATTGGTCTGAATGAAGTTTATGGGTCACACCAAACCTATTGACCCAATTTGTCATTATATGTTCCGCAATTGTGGTTGCCTCCTGATTAGAGATTACCTGTTATCAGTTTCTGGAAAAGGTCTAGCGATGTCTACGGCGGCCCTTTGCAAGAAGCACAAACAGTGCATCTGTGTCACCACTCTTCTACATCCTCTAGTATATGTAACCAATAAAACCTTTCTCGTATTTTGGAAATGGTTTTTTTCACACCCAAATGTCCTACAGAAGATCCACTATGCATTTCTTCTATAACATCGCCGACCTTTGATGTTGGCACGAATATCTTCATTCGGAATGACTCGCCCTTAGTTGCCTCCCACTTGCGTTTTAGTATACTGCATTCAACGTGAAGAGAATTCCATGGAGCCAAGTAGCTTTTTTACTTCTCGCTCCCCTACAAAAGAATAGGCGATATATATGGATTTTGTGGTGTGTTTTTGGATGATGATATATCTGGGTTTCTCTAGGAGCAGCCATTGGCTGCAATATAGCGGCTTTTCAGCGCTATCTCCAAGCCAATGTAGCGGTGATCTGTTGTGAAGTCCAATATGAGCAAAATGTAGGTTTTAGACTACACAATAATCCGGCAACCCAAGCAAGCCCCATAAATTATTGTCATTGCTTTGCTTACTCAATAATTTTGACATATTTCTGTACTACAGTAAATTGAGTTCAGGCGATCGATTTAATTAAGTAATTGGTTAACTAGGTCACTTAATTTGCTAATCGGAAATGTGTAAAAGCTAAAGCTAAAGAAATGACAAAGCTAATATTTTTGAGGTCGATCTGATGATCGTAAAAAGTCCAATGTAAAATTTATGAAGTTGCATTTGAGTCTGATGTGAAGAGATTCAGAACGTAGTATAAGAAAGCTTTATAGAAACTAAAACCGTTTTTCTTTTTGAAATTGAATAATTGAGTATACGGGTGTCCCATACGTACCGCATTTCCTTTTTACCCCGGATTCCTCACTCAATTTCGAGAAATAAATTGTATGGGAGGAGAGCCGAAAAATGCACGGTGTGGGCGGTAGGGGGTTTTGAGATTTTGGGTGCTTTTTATCCTAATACCATTTAACTTTCTTGTTATACACCCTATGAAGGTGACTTGCATCTCAGGTGATAGTAAACCCTCTACGGTTTCCAACAAATGCCCAACCACCTCTCTACCCCCTTTCCACCGGTAGGTATAGGACATCAAAGCCGAAAAATTGGAAAATTTTGAAATTTCCTTTTCAATTTTAACGATTTTTCCGCTAAAAGGCAGGATATGGATAGCACTTTCTTGCAAGATTTCGATACCTCCGAATGTTACCTTTCATTTGATCCTGATCATGGATCTACCTAAATGCTACCGTTTTTGAGATATTCCTGTTTTTATGATGCATAATTTCATGAATTTATCTAATTTGTGTGAAATTGCATAAAATTAGGCGCGATTTCTATTGTTATTAGCAAAATTAATGAAATTATTCGTTATAAAAACGGGAATATCTAAAAAACGGTAGCATTTAGGTAGGTACATGTGAACAGTCAAATTAAAGGTAACATTCGGGGGTTTCTAAATATTGTAAATAAACTGTATAGTTATCATGCATTTTGGCGGGAAAATCGTTAAAATTTGAAAAAATTAGGATTTTTTTTCAATTTGACTTTGACGTCCTACAACTGACGATGGAAAACGACAGAAAGGCTGGTTGTGCATTCGTTGCAAAACTCAGGCGGTTTGTTATCACTTGAGATAAATCTAGCCTTGATAGGGTGTATATCAAGAAATTTACTGGGTGTAAAGTGGAAACAGTACTAAAAATCCTAAACCCCCTACCGCCCACACCGTGCATTTTCCGGCTCTCCTCCCGTACAATTTATTTCTCGAAATTGAATGAGGAATCCGGGGTATAAAGGAAATGCGGTAAGTATGGGACACCCTGTATAGTTATTTTTTACATTTTTGGCGAAGCAGATGAAGTTATGTTTTCATTGAATTGTGCAAATCTGTGTGGTGATTTTGTATAATTACTGTTAACAGAAAAAAAAATGTAGTGACCGCTCCAAAAAACATAATAAGTGCGAAACAATTGAGTTTTTAACATTTTTAGCATTCACAGTGAAATAAATAAAACAAAATAAATTTGAAAAAGTTGATGTGGATTACTGTTATCTATCAAATCTGCAAATTTTAATGTCAAAAGAGTAGTCGTATGTACAGAATTATTCAATCCCAATTTAGAGGAGAATGCTTGCAGCTGCTTTGAGGAGAGGATAAATACCAGCTCAATCTGGTGTAGCACCAATAACACGGACATCAATTCAACGAGTGATAGCGTCATTGTAGAGAAGAAGGGGAAGATCCACTGTACACTCGACGATTGAGATCTGAAAATTGGTATATTAGAAGAAGGTCGTATTCATTAGGAGACAAAAGAACAAACGGTGAGCAGAATAAACTCAATTTTAAATCTACTACAAATAAGATAGTTAAGAAAGTAAGCATGCCAAATATTGAAATGGTATTTATTAGTCAGATAGTAATTAATAATTTACCATTACTAGAGTTAGGTCCAAATTTAGCAAATGAGGTGAAGATTTTTATAAAGTGCTGTGAACACGTAAATTTGTGGCTCACTATAAAGAGGAAGAGCGGAAGCTCTTTTTATAATTAATTCCAGCTAAGTTCAGAGGAAGAGCCGCATTAGTCTTAGACGGTGTCGAATATAAAACCTTAGATGATCTACAAGCTCTTTTTCTCACTAAATTGGTCAACACAAAGCCGTATCACGTCCAATTAAATGAATTAAGAATGCAATGCCTTGGCGAATCGCTGTTTTCTGTCGGTAGAAGAGTGACACAACTTTTAAAAGAGTGTAAAGCTCTTGTCAGCAAGAGACGTAGTTTTGTTGTTGAAACTATTAACTCAGATTTGAAGAGACTGTCTTTGACTTTAAATATGCGATACTTAATCCACACCACCGATTCGTCCTTTTAAATGATGCAGAAAAGTTTCTTGAAACTGTAATTGAAAAGGCAGAGAATTTGGAAAAATCGGAGCTTCACATGTTGGTGGCACACCAAAACATGCAGCCAGTCTCGCTCTATCATCTATAAATCTGATTTAAATCAGAATTCTGATAATCAAAATCATTTTCAATTTCCTTATTTTAACAACATAACTACACCGCAATCTGTCTTATTTACTCCAAACTTCCAACCAATACCTAAACAGACTTCACATACAGGTTACGGACAATTTAATAATAATAACAATGTACCTAAACACACGCAGTATAATCATATAAATAATAAATCTTTTCCAAATAAATGTGGCTCCTGCAATCAGCCTAATCACTCTTAAGTTGATTGCAGATTATGAAAATCTACTCCCTTTTGTACTAATTGTAAAGTTAATGGACATAATAATCAGATTTTCCAAACAATGAACTCACAGCTCCAAGCAAACGTGATAGATGTTAGTCCATCAAGGAAAAAATGTGAGTTTTTTCAACGCAACGGCCACTATTTGGAAAAATGTCGGGCCAAACACCGATGAGATGCACGCTCCACTTAATCATCTGAAAGTATTGGTGTACAGGAAAACTAAGACTGGGCTATCACCTCGACCCAACAAAATAATCTAAGTGTCAGCCCAATAAAACCGTTCTTCCCCAATAAGCAGCACAACAATCACATATCTAGTAGTATATTAAATAAGTGCTCTACTAACCTACCCGTAAATATAGCTAAGAATGGAAAAGCAAATTTATTGTTGGATACTGGCGTCGAGATTAGTCTTCTTAAAGAAAAATCATTAGAACCAAATATACCCATTCACTCAACTAAAATAACGATGGAAAAACGCATGGCACCTCTTCTGGAATTATAAGTTTAACCTGCGAAAAAGAATGCGAATTCCACATAGTAAAAGATTTACCGAATATTGATAATGACGGAATATTTGGGTATGAGTTCTTTTCTCGGCACTGCAATATTCAAGGCCAAATTAACTAGTAAGATTCCCCCCAACAAGTACTAACCTAAAACACCATAGTGAAACTCCAGAGTCTAACCAAAAATATATCCGCGCTAAGACACATCAAATAACTGATCTTACGTTTCTGAATTACATGCAGTTTATACTCCAGAAGACATTATGTGCAGGAGTCCTTTTAGCTAAATTTTTAGTAAAACCCGTTAATATAGCAATTTTAAACGTTAATGAAATGGGACAAATTTTGAAAAAAAAAAAATAGAATCACGCGCCATTATATTGTTACTAAACTCAAAGATATTCAAAGCAAAGCAAGTCTATCTCTAAAGTGGAAGAAAACAAAGGGAATCCAAGAACCTAGTTGAAAGAAAAGTGCGTAAAGTATGTCAAGCCAAACATATGTAAAATTAAATGATAGATTGGAAGCTCTTGAATCAGAAGTTCGACTAGCAGATTATCTAAATGAGAAAGAGCATAATACCATTAGGAAGATTTGCAAGGATTTTCATGATGATTGACTTGCCAAGAGATAAACTATACCATACAACGGGTATAACTCACTCAATCCCCATGAAACATAGTCCAATAAATCAGAGAATGTACTGATTATCCGATTTTCATAAAGCAATAATTCATGGGCAAGTACGGGAAATGTTGCAAAATGGTATAATAATAATAATACAAAGTAAGAAGAAGAACTCTCCACTATTGGTTGTCCCTAAAAAGCCTAGCCACGGAGGTGAGAAGCGATGGCGCATAGTAGTAGTTTTTAGAAAACTCAACGCAATAACAATATCGGATGCATTCCCATTACCTACCACACATTGAGGATATTCTAGACCAGCTGGGACATGCACGCTACTTAGACTTAGCTACTGGATAATCACCAAATAGCAGTATCTCCACAAAATCGTTCAAAAACAGCATTTAGCACAAACTTAGGTCATTATGAATTTAAAAGAATGCCCATTGGTTTAACTGGAGCATCCTTCACATTCCAAAGGCATATGAATTAAGTTTTGACGGGATAACAATGCCTCCAATGTTTTGTCTATCTAGATGACATAGTAATATATGGCAAAAATCTAGAAAATCACAACGACAAACTCCTTAATGTTCTCATTAGGTTACGAAACTATAACCTAAAACTTGTATATTTGGGCCATATATGGACTTCGGAAGACATCCCGATAAAACAAAAAAAGAATGCGTACAAAACTTTCCTATTCCACGAACAATTCGGAAGCTGCAATTTTATTTTTAGGGCCTGCGAATTATTAGAGAAAGTTTATTCAACAATTTTCACAAATATCCGAACCTCTTAACAAGGTTTTAAGAAAAAAATTTAAGTTTAGTGGCTAATGCAATGCGAGGAAGATTTCAAGCAACTTAAATTGGCACTAACTACTCCCCCCTTTCTAAAATATCCTTACTTTTCGGAACCATTAATTTTAACTGCGGATGCAAGTGGAGATACACTGTGAGCAATTCTATCCCAAGGAGAGGTTGGAAATAAACAGCCAGTTGCGTATGCTAGCCGTTCCCTTAACAAAGTAGAAAGAAATTATTCTACTACTGAAAAGGAACTGCTGACAATTGTATGGGCGTATGAGATTATTCAATTTGAAAGATCCTACTTCGCGTCTTGTAAGATTCCATCATAAAATATCAGACTTTGACTACCAAATTGAGTATAAGCCTGGTAAGTACAATGTAAACGCCGACGCGCTAAGTCGAATTTCAAAAGCTGTAAACGAGGTACATAGTGAGGATCAACCACACATTATCACTACACAAGTTCAAATTCACTTTCCTGCAAATTCCCAAGAAAAGAAAATCACTCGAAATTTCTGTCTCGCAATAACTCGAGTCGCCGGAAAGAAAATCTTACCCAAAGTCTGATGAAATTCTTCATTCAACTATTAGTCAAAATAGTTCAAGAGAGAATTACAGAAAAACTCTGCCTATCTCAAACCATTAGAAGCAGAGAATTGTTTGAAATCACAAGGAACAGAAACTCTTCCTGCCACAAGTCACTTGGACAACGGTATAGACGTTTCAATGGCCAGTAATATTTGTTTATCTGAATCCGATACAGTCAATTTCGTCCGATGAGTTAGCAAACAATCAGAAGGCCAAAACTCTGTTACACTCTCGAAAACTGGTGGTGATGGTTTCGTTTGTGATGTTGAATTGCCGTATAAAACTGTTGATTCTGCTCCGATCTCCAATTTCAGTACAAAACATCTCAGCAATCAAGAAGTCAGAAAAAGGAAAAACTCTCCGGCAACGGTTAAGAAGGCAACGCGCTAAAGGAGTTCAACACGAATCCTGTGGAACACAAGCCAATGCAACATACAAGAACAATCAAATGCAATCTTCAACCTCTTGAGTGCACAAAAATTAGGCTGAGGAACTTCGGTAGGTCAACATCGATAAGCTATCTCGTCGCAAGCTACGATACACTCGCTCCGTTAAGCGGTTGATCGAAGAATGTCAGTGACAGCAAACAATAGTCACAATCGAACCCCAACCTGGAAAAGGAAAATATATGCAGAGAACTAATTAAGAAGAGATAATGTTCTATAGAGTTATGGGCGGCGCTTTCATACTCGTATGTATAACACAGTTCACGTTACCTAAGAATAACTGGGCATGTCCAATTTTCTAGTGGTAACGAAATTTAGTAGGTACTTTACTACTATTATGGAAGTAGTAACTACCTTAATCTTTGGAATTTCATTTAAATATTTTTTTTTAAATTATGTAAGTCTTTATACATTAAGAAATCAATCCTTATTGACTTTTTTTTAAACTATAAAATACTCATAGCAGTAATTTTACATTGTATTCGCGCAACCAACCTTGTAGTGGGTCGGGCAGCTTAAGGACAAAATGCGAGCGTCGTCTGAACCTTCCTTCCCGTGAGAGATAGTAGCCTAGAAAAATATGGTATGCTCACCTGATTTGGGGTAGTCAAATATAGTCCAGGTCTCCTAACATAATAGTTATAAATCTTCGAATCGTTCCCGCTTACATATACACACGCAACATAGCAATTATAAACATTATATATCAGTGTAAACTCAAAACAAAACCAACAAACTAAAAATAAGGAACGTAAAAGCAATTTTAAATAAACTATACAAACTAAGCCGTCAATATACTAAAACAAGCAAACTAAAAATAAGGAAGGTAAAAGCAATTTTAAACGGACTATATAAACTAAGCCGTCAATATACTAAAACATACAAACTTAAGATAAGGGACGTAAAAAGAATTTTGAGCGGGCTACGTAAACTAAGTCGTCAACTGTTGAACCAAATGTGCATAACATAAGGAATTATACGTATGAAAAGTGAGTGTCTAACAATTATATATACATATAAACTCAACTCAAAAGATAATCACAGTTCGCGAATTGGTCGAGTGTACATAAATTCAACTCAAAAGATAGTCACGGTTCACTGCAAAAACGAGGCCGCGAATTGGTCGAGTGCCGATTGGCAGCAATGACAGAGCGGATGCTCGGTCTCCAGACAGTTCGAGAAAAGATAAGCAAGTTGGAGTTGGTCGACTGGTGAAGAGACGTAAGAGTGAAGACCAATTAATTACAAGGAGGAAAAGAAAACCGCAAGGAGTACAGTTACTACTAGCTGGGGAGACAGTTACTACTAGTTGTGAAGCCAGTTACTACGAGTTGTGAAGACAGACAAAATACGAATCCAGCAAATAAAACCACGCAGAGAATAGTAATATAATATAAAATCAAAGAAAGGGGATTTGGACTAAGCAAAAGGAAAAAGGAAGATAGGGAATTACCACGAGGAAGGAAGGATCGGAAAATAGAAGGAAAGTTAAAAGTTAAGTACATACATATGTATGTTTGAATTTCCTAGTTGTAATTGAATTATTGCTATACATTAATTAATAATAATATTGCCTTGATCGAATACGTGGCTGGCTGGCGACGGTGGATTGTTGGCCAACTTATTTTGTGGCAGATGTCTGCATAGATATTATCTGTTTTTTGTATATGAAAGCTCCGCAATTTGATTTGTAATGAAGAAGGAAATAAAGTTGGAATCCTACTAAATGACTGATTGGTTTCTGCTACACAGGTTTCGTGGTCTATCCTGCCAAACGCTAAAAACCCCGTGGCGTCCTATTTTAGTGTGTAATAAACCCACATCCCTCTCCTGAGCTGGTACGTACGTGTCTAAGGAACACGTAACAACTCTCTCAAAACCAGAGCAAATTGAAATAATGCTGAAGCAATACTATATTCACGATTAGGAAGACACATGAGAGTGTACAAAACCTATAAAAGGTTGCGGCCTTTTTACAAGTGGAAAAATATGCTAAAGGACATAAATACACATATTAAAAAGTATATTACGTGCCAACAGAATAAAATGGGCAAGTGCACCCGGATGCCGATGGTGATCAGCGACATCGTCGAAAATCCTTTTGATAAGGTGTACCTAGATATTATCGGACCGCTTCCCACCACTCACCAAGGGAACAAGCATATTTTAACCTTCCGCGAAGATTTAACAAAAATGCTAGATTGTTTCCCCCTCGCTGACAGTGAAACCACAACAGTTATTAACTGCTTTTATAATAACATTATACTCAAATATTGTATAATTCCCAAGAAGCTGTTTACTACCAGTGCACAAACTTCACAAGTGATCTTTTCGGACGGATGTGCAAATTTCTCAGAATAAGGAAACTACAAACGACGGGTCCAGTCCTCAGTCCAATGGGTCCCTAGAGAGGGCTCATAGCCTCTAGTGGAATATTTACGAGGTGTACAGTAGAACAACTCCACTAGTTGGTGTGCTTGGCTACCAGAAGCTGCCTATGCTCATAATCATTCGTTACATAGAGCTCTATATGGGTTTCAAAATCCTTTACCAACCAAATTAAATAAAGACTCAGAGCCTGTTTATAATTTCGATGACTACTGCGAATACATTAAATGTAAAATGCAAGGAATCCATGGAAAAGCCAAAGAAAATCGAATGTCCAGTAAAAAGGCAGCGAAGAAGTATTACGATCAGAACCCAAGAGTAGAAAAATTTCACATACACTTAAATACTTTCCTCAATATGGGCAGGACCATTTGATGTGAAACGCGTATACAGCGATGTAAACTGCACTATTCATATGGGTAGAACACTTAGAAGAGTGCACAACAACAGGCTTAGAAAATTTTAAGTATTTCTTTTTATTTTTTTTTAGCTTATTCTATATAATAACTTACAAATCTATATATGTACTAAATAATTTAAAAGTCTTTGCATTTTGAATAAATTCTACCCTATATAGGACCTATGTTTGCGTTAATGGTGCTCATCATAGACGTACAAGCATTGATAACGGGGGGCCAGGCCACAATCGACTGGCTCAATCCGCCTAGGATCCTCTTTGAGCCAATAAGTACCAGTTTCGTTTACCAGTCCAATTATAATATGTTCACAAAAATACCATTCGTGACCGAAGACGATACTCTGGCGTTCGTAATAAATTGCGAGGAAGTTGTGGAGAAATTGTGTAAAATCCAAGAAGAGGACAACAAATATTGCCTTCATGGTACGACGAAATAAAATATATAACATCCAAAATAAGAGCCCAACTATAAAGCATAAGCTTTTATCTCCAAAGTGTGCGTGAAAAGAGGGAACTATTTGATGCATTTGGGAAAATTTTAAAGTACTTATTTTTGGGACCATGGATAGTGAAGACGCAAAAGACGTATAGGTACTCCAGATTGGACCACGGCAAAGAATCACTTCATTTAATGCAGAAATAAGTAATAATAATGAAAACTAGTTTGGACACCTATATTAAGCACTTACACAATTTGTTTAATTATGAAGACCAAATAGAAATAAAGATGAGTGATTTTTTTTTAGCGAATTAACCAAAACTAATTTCGAGTTACACGCAGTACAGTTACAGGCAGATCATAATCAGTTATTCATCTATATTTTAACTACCCTACGGAATATCTTACTTTCATTAAATTACAGTGTTATGATGACACCGCAGTTATCGCAATGTCACCATAATTCACGTGGCACTTCACGAAAATTCCTAATTTCATGCACTCATTTACATGAGCGCATCAAATAAATTATTATTGTTATTGATCGCTTCCCTGAATCGGCTTCAATATTGACTCAAGATCTGCATACACACAAAACGGGACTGGATTCTTATGGTTATAAATATATTCCAACCATTTCTTTTCCTCTGAGGAAACATAATTCTGCAATCATTTTGCTTCTCGCATTCGGGAGTGTGTGATGCTAATTTTTCTTCAGAGTAAAAGTAGAGCAAACATCTCTCACATATATACTTTCTACCATCATGTTTTGAAGTTTGCTTCGATATGAGTCGAGAAAGATCTTTGATCCAGCAGAAATGATATCTGCTGGCATCATCATCATCATCATCGTCATCATCATCATCATCCATATGATCATCATCTTGCAGCATTAAGAAATTTACATGTTGCTCCATCTTGTGTTTTGTAAGTCTAACTGGAGCTGTGGTGAAGGAACGCTCTTTCTCTAGGATGAATACGTTTATTGATAAATCGTTCTGGTCTTCAAATTGTGTAATTTGCTTAAGCGTCATGGGAAATGTTATTCCAGTTAAATTTAGCACAGTAGAATAATGTGGATATGATGAGATCCTATTGGTGTTAATATTTACAGGATATAGCGCTGATGTTATTTCCCACGCGAAGCATGCTTCATCATTATTTTTCACATTAATGCAAACTTGCTTTAAAGCAATCTCCTTCGGCAGAGGTATATAAAATGATCCCCGAATCGGTTCAAACTTGTTGATATGCACCGCTAAATGTATTACAGAATGCAGTGCCCAACCACTATCTTTCTCTTGAAACTCTTCTAGCTGAGTGAGTATTGGGTCGTATATATTTAATTGATACCACTCATTCAAATCATCCTCCACACTGATTGGGGCAGTTCTTGCTTGGAAGTACTTAATGTCTTTAATAACTTCATTATCACCAGTTTCTTTAATAAACTCGCCACAAAACGTTGTAGCAACTTTGATATGGTATTGTTGTTTTAATGTATTCTTAATGCGGCGAGCAAGTAATTTGGAAGCATCTTGCATAAACAGCTTAGGATCTAGGTGGCTTATATTCACGATAACACCTGCACTAATTCTACCTACGAATGCTGTTGTTATTTCTTCCCACTTAACAAAATCACTTCTTATTACTCGTTGATTAATTCCTCCACCTCGATGGGGAGCTTTGATTAACACTCTCAACGATTTAATTTGATCAATACAGCTGTCCAAATGTAGTTTTCTAGCATTCTTATTACACTTCCGAAATGCTGCTTGATATTTACGAATGTTTCTGTTGCACTCTTTAATAATATTGTTTTTATTCACAAAATTTGCATCACTTAAACACTTCAACACATCTTCTCACAATTTCTTAATTAATGAAAAACTTTCATTTATTACTGTGATAGACATTTTTTTTTTGTTCAACACTAACACTTTGAATCACTTAGGTTGACTGGTGCTCCCCAAGAGTTTGCTTGCGCTTTTATAGCAACGGTTTGTAAACATGATTGATCCTTCTGCTACAATAATCATTGCACAGGATGAATTCCAACAAATTTGATTACAGGCTGAGATGATATTGAATTACATGATAAGAAAATCACTCAAATTAATTTGATTACTTTATTCTGCTGGTCGAATTTGCAAATAAGATTGTTTACATGAATGTATACATGAAAATGTGAAAATTTGTTTACATTCCAATGAAACGTTTCGATCGGTAAAATTCTTGGAACAATAAAATTTTTGGCTGCCTACAGGAAGTGTGGTATCAAATTATATGAAAAGAATAAACATGAATCATTTGCTGATATTGCTTAAATTTGTTTACAACAGGATGTTTACGAATTCCAATGAAACGTTTCGATCAGTAAAATTCTTGGAATTGGGTTGCTTACAGGAAGTGTGGTATCAAATTACATGAATCATTCAGCTTAATGTGCTGATATTGCAAATTTGCTTTAAGCAGGATTAAACTTGTTTTGGAATCATGACTATAAATTGAGGAGCTGAGAATCAAGTGTTGGTATTACCTAAACTGGTTTACTTTATTCTCTTAAGATGATGAAATTACATATAGAAAGATTGTTGGAATGTAGAAAGATTTTATTGAAATAATCAAGTGTTGATATTACCTAAATTTGTTTACTTTATTCTACTCGAGCTAATAGCACAATTACGTGAAAAAAGATTAGAGGATTGGTCTGTTGTTCTGAATTTGATTATGATAATATCTAGTGTTTATATAAGAGTTCGAATCATTTGTATTGCAGCTGCAAACTATATGAATTTGTTTATTCTACTCGAGCTGATAGCAAAATTACGTGAAAAAAAGATTAGAGGATTGGTCTGTTGTTCCGAATTTGATTATGATAATATCTAGTGTTTATATAAGAGTTCGAATCATTTGTATTGCAGCTGCAAACTATACTCGAGCTGATAGCAAAATTACGTGAAAAAAGATTAGAATATTGGTCTGTTGTTCTGAATTTGATTATGATAATATCTAGTGTTTATATAAGAGTTCGAATCATTTGTATTGCAGCTGCAAACTATCTGAATTTGTTTACAAGAAGTGTGATGATATTAAATTACATATTGATGCTTTATAAAAAATGAAATATTTGCAAGATTTTGCAACGCATTATTTTTTTATCAAGATATGCATAGAAGAAGTTCAAATTATCTAAAGAGTTTAGCTCATTCTGAATCGATTTCCGAAAAGTCAAGATGTCAGCAGTAAGTTGCTCTGAAATTTATTAAAATATTTTTTTAATAATTAATTATTTTCTCCAAATACAGCAACAGCAGCAACAACAATAACAACAACAGCAGAGCCACCAGCAGCAGCAGAGCCACCAGCAGCAGCAGAGCCACCAGCAGCAGCAGAGCCAGCAGCAGAGTCAGCAGCAGCGTCGCGAAGCTGTGAGTAATTTGTTTATTACAATTTTATAAATATATTAATTTGCTATAACTCCTAGGTGATTCATGGGCTGAATATGTTGAGAGGGTCACTATACAGGGTGTTCCGTAAATGTCTTTAATCCTTTAAGGAGATGAAAGTAAAGGTCAGTTGGGTCAAAAAAGTTTAGATACTTTTATATCGAACTCCGCTTGGTTTTCGAGTAAATCGATAATATCGATTTTCGAGATTTTGCATACCTTTTCAGAGTAATTTCGTTATAATTTCTATTGTAATTAATGGATTGTGACGTTCAAACTTTTATTTAAAAGAACACATATTGACCTTTCTAAGAATGCATAATTAGTTATAATTGTGCCTTCAATTATTTTAAACAAAAACAATTTTCTCTAGAATTTTTTATTTCACCAACATTTTTGTCGCGCTTCAGTGTACATTTATTCGAAATATCACCATTGCACGAACTTGGCAAAACTATGAAAAAATTTGCGCATTATGTCCCCTTTCCAAAATGACCTCCCTAAGTGCTATCAACAATAACAATCAAAAGTTATAAGCAAACATTTTGAAGATGTGCCCATCGAGGTAATCTTCAGTTTTTTCGTAGGATTATATCTCCTCCTACAGTTTTCAACCTACGACAACCATTTATATGTCATTGTACGGGAATCTGAACTGGCTATTGGATAGGGTACTTTTCGATTTCGAATTTCGAAAATGGAGGTGGTAATTTCGACAAAACACTTTTTTACCAAACTTGATATTTACGTAGATTTCGTTATGCCGCATCTTCATTTTTGCGGGAGGGGCAAGCTCTGGGATGGGTGGAAGTTCAAAGTTTCAACTTTAGGCGGCTATATTTGAATAAAAACCACCAAAAATGTCTTTTCCATTTATGAATTTAGGACTTACTTGCTAGAACAATACTTGGTTGAGAAAATATAGCCGCTTAAAGTTGAAACTTTGAACTCCCGCCCCTCCCAGAGCTTGCCCCTCCTGAAAAAATGAAGATGCGGAATAACGAAATCTACGTAAATATCAAGTTTGGTAAAAAACTGTTTTTTTCGAAATTACCCCCTCCATTTCCGAAATTCGAAATCGAAAAGTACCCTATCTAATAGCCAGTTCAGATTCCCGTACAATGACATATAAATGGTTGTCGTAGGTTAAAAACTGTAGGAGGAGATATAATCCTACGAAAAAACTGAAGATTACCTCGATGGGCACATCTTCCAAATGTTTGCTTATAACTTTTGATTGTTATTGTTGATAGCACTTAGGGAGGTCATTTTGGAAAGGGGACATAATGCGCAAATTTTGTCATAGTTTTGCCAACTTCGTGCAATGGTGATATTTCGAATAAATGTACACTGAAGCGCGACAAAAATTTTGGTGAAATAAAAAATTCTAGAGAAAACTGTTGTTATTTTTAAATAATTGAAGGCACAATTATAACTAATTATGCATTCTTAGAAAGGCCAATATGTGTTCTTTTAAATAAAGGTTTGAACGTCACAATCCATTAATTACAATAGAAATTATAACGAAATTACTCTGAAAAGGTATGCAAAATCTCGAAAATCGATATTATCGATTTACTCGAAAACCAAGTGGAGTTCGATATAAAAGTATCTAAACTTTTTTGACCCAAATGACCTCTACTTTCATCCCCTTAAAGGATTAAAGACATTTACGGAACACCCTGTATAGAAGCGAAGGCTTCGATAATGACCTCTCCATAACATTTTCAGCGATTAAGACGACCATGAAGGCCGAAAAGGTGAGACTGCGGGCTGCAAAAGCTGAGAAGAAAAATGAGCTACGCCAAATTGAAGGCAAATTGGCGAAGTTGAAAAAAAACATGCGTAGTACGAAAATTCGGAAATTTTATTATTGAAGACTAAGAGTGCAAAAAGTGAAAAAAAGTGAAAAAAAATTAATTTAATTTAATTAAGAAGTAATAATTCTTATATTTATAATAATAATAATAATAAATAATAATAATAATATTATGGAAGACTAAGAGTGCAAAAAAAAAAAAATTAATTAAGAAGTAATAATATTTATATTTATAATTTTTTTTTTTTATGTAAATAAGTCTCTTTTATTTTTGGCTCTGTGGCTCTTTTCAAAATCCTTAAACTAGGTGGCAAAAGGCTCTACAATGTGTAAAAAAGACAGACAATAACTAATCTAACATAACACAAAATTGGTCAAAAGGGACAACGAGAACAAATTAGACACTAACAATAAACGAGAAGAAAAAAATGAAACATTAAATTCTCAAAAGAGACTGTATAAAACGGATAACAAAAATTTTGAAAAATTCTTAAAATATGAGAAAACATAAAATTTATTATTTGTCCGAATTTTGACAACTGGGTAAGTGGCAGTTCCAAGAAGCTTCAATTTCCAAAATAATCTAATAAAAATATTTGCCTAAACGAACGAAATTTCAACAAAAAGATTTTGTAATTTAGCACCGAGACCGAAACCGAATAAAGGATAAATGACCGAACGAACGAAAAAATTTAGCCGATACCGTTATAGAGTCCCGCGAGGGCAGCCTGTAGTATCGTAGACCTCTACAAACTGCCCTCATCATCCCTCCAGCTTAGCATCTCTACCAGAGTGCTTGTCCTTCCCACAGCACGTGCAACGATTCCTAAGCGAGGAGAAGCCTCGTGGACTAATGTTGCAAATGCTGTGGCCTGTTCTCACCAGCGAAAGACAAGAGGTGCATCCTGCACCGACGATAGTGGTTGCCATGTGCAGTTGAATGTGTCTGCGTTCGTTGCCAGATATTCGAGACGTAAACGTCTCTTCAACCTGTCAACGAAGTGGCGCTTAAGTGCGTGTGCGTGGTGTTGTGGGTCAGTGTTCTGATTCCCATCTTCGACTCTCATGTAGTAGAGGTGAATTGTAGATTTGGCCAGTGTCAACACAAAGCTAATCAAACAATTCACTCGACTACAGACCCTTGGTCCCCATAGAAACGATGTCCTAGTAATGCCGAAATTCGGGTGGATCAACGACACATACCACGCACGAGATCCCTTAGACCATGCAAAGCCGGACAAGTGAAGAACCTGTGAAACAGGGTGCCTTCACCAGCACAAACTGTGCAAATCCTCCGAACTCGGCGGTCGATATGTGACAACTGATTAGGATGCATAAGACTGTGATGCAGCAATTTGAATGCTACATCAGCATCTTTGTAACTAGAAGGATAACTGTAGACTACTCTGCAAGTTATGCCTCCCATCACGCCCATATTCACCCCGAGGTGTGTTCGCCATCTGTTGTATCCTGTATACTCCGGAGGTCTTATTGACATAAGCACGTCACGGAACACACGTGTTGTAAGGTGTGTGTGGTGGTCTGTTCAGAACGAAAGCAATTTCCAACTTAGTGCCAGGGTCACTGGTCCCAAGTTGGCGAAATCTCTCCCGCGCAGAAGCAGCCAGGTCGTGTAGTTGTGCCGTGTTAGTGTTTATTCGACAGTTTCCAGAGATATCAATAATATCTCCGAGAACCGTCAGTGTATGCGTGTCAACTTCAAAACCCCGAGCATTACTGAACACTGAATCTATTAATTCAGGATTAAACCTGATTGGAATCGACGAGAATTGCGTGTACCGTAGAGCATTCCACTGAAGGTGAAATGCTGGCCTGATTCTGCCCCAGGTCTGAATCGTTGAGATTAGATCCTGTGGCCAGTCACGAGGATAAGGTGGTCGAACAGAGAGTAGGTAGTAATACTCCCCTATGCCGATCCCTCCCAGTACATTCACCCACAGTTGAGAAATCAAGTTGTCTCTCTGGCAAAACACTCTTTGGAATGCACGCACTTGGAGACACCTTGATTTCACAACCAAGTTAGTGAGACCTAATCCACCTATCTTGACTGGCAGACAGAGCGTGCTTTCAGCAACCCATCATCTTCCGCACCAAAAGGCGTCTATCGCTTTTGCTTGAAGAAGACCTACGAAGCCTTCATCAAACGTCTCAGACTTGAGCAGATGAACGATGGACGAGGTAATCAAATAGTTTATCACGACTGACCTACCCATTAAGGATAATGGAAACAGCCGACTGCGCCATGAGTTTACAGCTCTGGAGAGTTTCTCAAGGGCGATGCGGCTGTTATTTGATTTACTCTCGCGTCCGATATACGCACCTAAATACTTCAGGCAAGTATTAGTCCATTGGATGTTCAGTGGAGTATCTGCACGATCTCTCCACCTTCCACACCACAAGCCTTGACTCTTACTAAGGTTGATTTTAGCGCCCGCTATACGTTCGTACTGTTCGAAAACAGCACGAGCGACCGGAAAAGCTTCACCTCCTGTCACGAAAATAGACAGATCATCCGCATACTCCAACATAAGAGGCCTCACATTGGTATATGGCAGACGAACCGCATACTGTCCGAGCATTCGACGAAGATTCACCAGTAGCGGCTCCAGCGAAAGATCATAAAGCATACCTGACAATGGACAGCCCTGTCTGATACCTCCATGAAACGAGATAGGAGCCAGAACTTGTCCTTGATGCTTAATCAAAATCGCTGAATCTCTATACAGTTTCCCGACGATATCGAGCCACCTGGGCGGAAACCCAAATGCCTCGAGAGCAGTCAAGAGATACTCGTGCGAGACACTGTCAAAAGCCTTTTGCTGGTCAAGTGAAATCATGGCCATTTGTGTACCTGTCTGTTCATGGTAGGCAAACAAATGCTTGGCTACCGCGATGTTGTCGTAGATACTACGACCAGGTACACAATTGGACTGTTCCGGGTGTATTACTGAAGCAATCACTGAGCGGAGTATCGCCCCTAATGCTTTGCAGACGATTTTGTAGTCTGGCATCCTGTTCCCCATCCTCTGCAAATCTCCCTTCTTTGGAATTAAGCGCATAACAGATCTCCTCCAACTAGAAGGAAAGTCTGAATGCGTCTCAAACGCCGAATTGAAGACTTCCAAAAGGTCAGGAATTAATAAATCCCTGAAACGTATGAAGAATTCTGGAGTCAAGCCGTCATAACCAGGTAAAGTGTGTCTCCTTAGATCCTTTGTCGCAGCCATCATATCCTCCAATGTGATTACTATATCCAGGAGCTCCTTACTGTCTTCAGAGAAAGTGGGAATATTCTCAAGAAATTCATGAGTGGTCGAGGATGTTGTCGACGTCGATTCAGAGGAGAGACTACTGTAGTAGTCTCGAATATATTCTGATAGCTGTTGTCCGTTGAGGACTTGTCCAGATTCATCAATTATCGACTCGACCTCACAAGAAGCAGTACGTCGTCTAGTCGCCTGAAAGAAGTACTCGGTTGGAGAATCGCCTTCTCTCAGCCAGCGCGATTGGCCGCGCAGCACAAACTCCAAGCTGTGCTTGAAGTCTGTGTCGCCAAGCGTTCCTTTATTCCATTGAAATAAAGAATCAACCCCGGCTGAGTTGGGAGAATAGCTGCCACCCGAGAGACCTCGGCCGACAAGCTAGAAGCTTGATAGCCACTTCGATTGAAATTCGTCTCGATAAAAGACCGAATCTGGAGCTTTCCAACATCCCACCATTGACTAAGAAAAGGAAAGTCAGCTTTCCTCTCTTGCCAATCGTGCCAGAAATCAATGAACTCATTGATGAACTGCTCGGAATTCAACAAATAGTTGTTGAATATCCAGTATGCAGTTCTTCTTTCAACTAGAGTGCTGGTCGCCACTACAAGAAGATGATCGCTAACGGAACACACTTCATGAGTGACACCAACGAAATGTTCTAGTATTCCTGGTGAGACGTAAAGTCTATCAATTCTGGAGCCTGCGAGACTTCCATGGATATTTCGCGAGACCCTCGTGTATGATTTAGTCGTAGGATGCATCCAACGATAGATATCCACGAGTCTGAAAACACCGACAAAATTCCTCAATCGAGTAGCATTGACAGAGTTGAACTCAACTCCAGAGTGCCGATCCATTGAGGGATTCAGAATGCAGTTGAAATCACCACCGAGGACAGTTTCGCTGCTAAAATTCACCAGACAGGACTGAACACTATCAAGAATTTGGCTTGTAATGTCCTGGTCATGAGGAAGGTACACGTTTACTACCTTGATATTTTTGTCTTGAATGACAAAGTCCAAGGAAGAAGCGAAGCCTGGGAATATATCTGTATTGACAGGAGACGATAGTGTAAATTTGTTGGATACAATGATTGCCACCCCTGAGCCTCGGCGAGGCGCATGTGTGGCAAACATTGCATAGCCAGTGTGTAGATAAGCATAGCGCTCAAGTTGTGTATATGTGTCTTGAGTGAAATTCGTCTCCTGTAGAAGTATAATGTCTATATCGAACATTTTGACATGTTCGATAGTGATGTGTAATCTTGTATGAGCACTTAAACCCCCGGTGTTAAGAGAGCCTATCTTACACATTCAAAGAGATAAGAAGCTCAAACGATGATGGTACGACGTCTACGGACGAGGAGAGTCGACCAAGCGATGCTCCTGCATTAACTCCTCCACCTTCCTATGAAGCCGTTCTAACCGCGCTACATCGTTGTACTTCCTTCTCTTCTTGGACTCCTGTTGTAGGAGCAGAAGCTGAGGAAGTAACAACTCTGGCCTCTCCAGCTCCCTTACAAGAATACTCCAGATTTTATCTGAATTCTTCTTATACAGGAGCTGGGTGAGAATTCCGGCGATCTTCTTCCTAGAAAGGGTTTCCATCCCCTTCGAGAGCTCAAATTGGCTACCAGTCGAAATGATACTATCACACGACTCGTAGCCACCGAGGCTCGAAAGACCAGTCTCATCAAAACCGGTCATGTCGCAGTCCGAAAGCTGCTCAAGAGATGCTTCCACCTCCCTTACAACAACCTTCAGAATGCCAGCTCCACTATCGTCCTCCTCCGAGTGGGGCCGCTTTGATGCGACTGGCTTTGCTGGCTCTGGAGGAGGCAGCATCACACGGTCCACCTTTGTCTGCCTCCTCCTCGTCCTCTTTTTCTTGCCTAAATGGCTACTCGACTCCTCGTCAGAAGTAGCCGTGTTTTCACGTGCCGACGTTGCCTCTAGGACAACTTCAGGCACCTTAACCACTGGCTGCTCCAAAATAGCAGGTTGAGTGCCGGCCGAAGGCTCCTTCTCCAGATGATATCTAATGAAATGAAAGCTTACCTAAACATTCTAAGAAATTACGATTTTATCTTGTTGTTTTCTGGATGACATTTTGGCTTTGCTTTGAAAGAATATGCTAAAGTAATAAATTTTTGTTAAGATTCTTAATTAGAGATTTTTTGTGTGTGAATACTGGTGCTGTAAGTAGCCTTTATATATATGTTGTTCCTATTTTGGAGTATCCTCGTTTGCCATTTCTAGTGTCAATTTGATCAGTTAATCCAATTAGTTGAGGTATTGTGTAAGATAGCCCAAACATATATAGGTGCTGAGTTACGGACTTTGATGCTCTTATATGAGGAACAGAGCATATTATTTGGGTGATATGCTGAGGATGAAAGGTGAAGCGTAATTATAATTGTGAAGAAGTTCTATCAGGTAATAAGGAGAAGAAATTTTTAAGGATAACTTTCTGATTTAAGTAACCAGTCATTGAGTAGCCATATTATAACTCCTTTGAAGTTACTAGTGCAGTTTCGCATTTGAATTCAAAAGTTTTAAGAGTACTTTATAGTTGAAGTTGTTATAAGATCCGTTCGGCATGCTGGCTCTCATTTTCCCCCAACATACTAATGGGACCTGAAGCGTTCTAACTTCAACCATATAGAGACTAATCGAAAATGGTATCTTTTTTTGAAAAAAGTGAGGCCATCCCATCATAATGGTGGTCTAATGATTTTCTTTTATTATTTTTATTATTGGAATGATAGTATATAGTCGGTGTAGGGTATTAGAGTCATACATTAAAAAAAAAATTGCCTGAGTATATAAATATTTTGCCTGTCTCTTAAATAATGCTTCTATATTGGTTCAATCCTTCTCGAGTGTCATTAGATGCTGCTGAGGTCAGCTGAAGAATATAGTGTCGTGTCCCCAAATAAAAACTCGCGTCATTCACATATAAAACTTTATTTACTTAAACTACTTCGAGCTCACAACTCATAATCGCCAAAAGCACAACTGAGCAGCCTGATCCACTCGCAAAGTCGGGTCACCTGTTAAAATCTTTACAGGCGGAAGCGACTCTGACCTAGTGACCAGTTCAATACCTTGCAATTAATCGCAAAGCATTACATCAGTCACTGCCGTCAGCTGGAGATCCCAATACTGTTAGTACACAAACAGTAAGCCCAGCTGAGCATTTCACTATGTGAAGTGAATTACTTAACCATGGCTTACTGCTTAATTACAACAGCAGTGGATGTACAGTTTTTTAATAAACAATTCGCAATCGCCAAGCATTTAACTGTGCGAAATAAAAATGCTTAGATACCGCAAACTGCTTAATTAGTCGTACACCTGCTGCTAGCTAAAGTCATGATGTCACAACCGCACCGAATTGAATATTGCGCCACGACATTCCTCCCCCTGTGAAAGATTAACTCCCAGGGGGAATTAGATCAGCTACATTGTACATTTTATCATATATGTGTATACAATATTTGTTTTTTTATTTTTAACATCTTCTAAATTCTATCTTAACATTAACTACTTCTCTATTTAAAAACCTGTATTTTTTCATTTTTTTTCTCGTGCTCTTATTTATTTCTTCAAACAATCTTTTTGTCAATTTTAATTTTATTATAACTTTAGCTCTAATTTTAATATTTCTAAAATTATTTTTACCATAATAACAAAAAAAAACTGTACAATTATTTCTAGGATTATATTTACTTATTCAAAAGTTGATTCTAGGTTTCATTAATTACATATATTTGTTTTATCTAATTATATTATATAACTACACTGTTCACTTTCGTTTAAACATTTTTTGTACCTAATTCCATTTTTTTTTTCAAATGCTTTTTTTATTTCTAGCAATTATTAAACTAAGCTGATAACCTGAATATAATATTTGTATATGTTTAATTACTCAGAGTGATTCCGTCTATCTAAAGGTTGCCACTGTACAATATAACACTTAGTATAACAAAAATATCTAACCTTACAACGGTTGTTATTACGCTAGCTGTACTAGCTGTTTTCCGAGTATCGTAGGCAGGTTTGCTGTGGGCAATGTTCCTGTAGTAGGCACGATTACTTGGAGGCCATTGTTGGTTTCCTGGTCTTCGGTAGGCTGTTCTGGTGTTAAAGTGGGTTTTATTGAACTCCGGGTGATATCGGCAATCTGCTTGATCTAGCCGGTACTGGTTGTTGCTTCCGACATCTCCTGCGGATCAGGACTCCTGCTACTAGCATAAAACTCGCAATACTTAACAGACCGGTTATTCAGGTGGCGGCTAGGTAGATAGTATGGGGCTGACTGTGGTCGATGTATTTCCTCTCGCGTGATGGCCTCATTTATTTTTTGTATCTCGGCTGCATGATCTCTCCAGGCTTGGTTGGCATTGTCAGCAGCTAACAGCCGTACCTTACGATTTTGATCGCCATCTGCCATAGGCTTTGTGGGTCTATTTCTGGTGCTCATACTCTCCCATGATGGTAATTCCGAAAATGAGGGTTGCCAAAGAGTAATATTTCGTTGAACGTGATCCTCTGATGTGATCAATAGGTCGCCGATCTGAAGGTGGCAGTGCTCTTGGATTGATAAGACTCCGGTAGACAATATTTCTCCAATCGCTGTAGGTGTATCGCGGCAGTTTACCTCTAATTTCGTCCTTTCAGCCATCACGAACAACCAGTGATTTCGGGTAATCATGCGGACTAGACTATTCCATTTAGGGAGAATTTTTTCCTTGCATACCAGCGGGTTGACATTGAAACTTCGAAAAAGGTTGAGCATACAGCTATCACCAATGGCTGTGACGATTGGTCCCAACTGTGGGCACAGGAAACGCAGATGATTTCCGAGGGTTGTCAGTTGTTGGCATTTCTCATATTGCTGGTAGTCTAGCAGGACATACTGGCGATCGTGATTATGTGCTGCTAGAAATTCGGCTCCCAACTCATATACATGGTAGCCGTTTTCATCAACTACTGCGGGAATGGTATATACTTTGTGTAGTTCAAAAGCCACTCTTTCCGGTTGAGGATTGTATATTTTGACCATTATGTGTTGCGGACCCTGCATTGCGCGCACCTTTGCGATTTGAGTCAACAATTGGAAGTCCAGAAATTCCGCGCCTAAATCCAATTGCTTTGTAGCGTTCGTCATAATTTCTGTTAGCTGCCGGGCGTAAATAACCATGGGGTGAAACGTCCCCATGCTCAGTGCGACTAGCATATTCGCATAACCTTCTGGGACATCGCTGAGTTCTCGCAGTTGGAGGGTCATTAGTGTGAGTATTTGATTTATCTCCATCCTCCGTGTTAACGTTGTTATCTCCAGGTCTTGACTTTGCGAGCGAGGGTGATGGCATTGATTTTATTCCATAGTTCCTTTCGCTCCGCTGCTGCCTGAACGCGCGACGCATTGAACAGATTGAACGTCGATGTCATCACTGTAGTCTGCTCTTGAAGCAAGGTGAAGGTACGGGTTTCTTTTCCATCGAGATCCCTCAAAGCCGAGTAGATATTTTCCGAATCTGCATGATCCATGATTCCGAAAAGTGTCTTTGACAGGGACCCTATACCATCGAAGAAAGATCGCTCGAACAATACTACGGACTGCATTATGGACCTTATATTGTCGCCAACCTGCCCAGCGTATGACAAACTGATGAACATCAACAAGGTTATGGCGAATGCTTCCATATTCAACTTCTTAACTTATTCAAACTAACTACATGGCAACCTTCTTAATTTTATCCTACCTAGTATATAAAAATAAAAAAACCACTCTGTATATAATTTATTTAGTACGGTTTTTATTATTATTTAGTAAAATAAAATAAATCACGGTATAGATTTAATTTATTCTACTATCTATCCACTTCCTTCTTCTCTCTCTTGTCGTGTCCCAATGCAATAGTATCATTCAAACTCTCAGTTAATTAGCTGAAAAACGATTAAGACGTGCGAATAAATAAGAACGCTCGATATAAATTAAAACTCTTTAAACTTTATTACTTTCCCTGACCTATCGTAACAAAATTTTAGTATTCCGAACCGACCGGACATTTGACACCACTGTGCCTGAAACTAACCCGCGACTGATCACTTAACGGCACTTGCCAGACCAGTCATTGGTCTTTTCTTTTTCTTTTTTCTCTTGCTACCTAAATTTTTTTCTTTACTTTAATATTATTATTTTTTTACTCTCTTTACTTTAGTTTCTTTGTAATTCTCTTTTTTTTAACTTTTTTTTTACTCTTTGTTTTTAAAATCTCTCTTTTTAAACCATATTTTTTTTTATTTAGTGTTCTTTTCTTTCCAATTATAACGTTTTTCTACAAATGCATATGTATATGCTGGATCTTCTGGGCTTCTTTTAGCGTCCGTCTCATGAACGGATTCCGAATGGGGCCACTAGGTCTCTTCGTTTGTACCTTCTTGTACGCTTCTGCTGCTTTACCTGTAAGATGAAACAAAAACAAAACTTACTAAATAACAATATTCTGATTGCTCAAAGTTATTCAAATTTTTTTAAACGCTTCACGTGAAGCCGTTTGAGCTTTCTTCCGATAAGGATTGTTACATTATCTGGGCTATGAACGGAAATTACTTCATAGGGCCCCTTGAAGATTGACGACAGTTTTCACGCCCGAGCAAGGTATCTAACCAGAACCTTTTCATCGACATGCACCTCTATCGCCCTCGCGGACCTATCATAGTACTTCTTGGCGGACAATTTACTTTTGATCATGTTTTCCTTTGCTAGTTGGAATGCCTTTTGCAATTTAAACCGTTAAACATTAGGATATTTATCGGCATTGTATAGTGGATCAGGCTTCCGCTGTAAGCTACTGCACAGAGTTGTTGTAGGTATGAGCTAGCTAACGTGGAATGCTGTGTCTCTATGGCATTTGACTGCGGATGTTAGGCAGTGGTCTGTAACTTTTTAATTTTCAACATCTTACAGAGGACCTTCAGCACTTCTCCTATAAAATTCGCTCTTTGATCAATAACTAATTGTTTTGGTAGAGGATATCGGCTGAGAATTTGCTCAAACAGTGCTCGTGCTACAGTATTCGCTTCCTGATCCGGGATCGGTACGAAGTCAACGAACCTTGTGAGATCATCCACCATGGATTGGTTGTTATTGTGACTCAACGGCAATGGTCCCACTAAATCGACGTACACCTTCTCAAAGGGTTTGCTTGAGATTGCAGTGATCACCAACGGCATCTTTGTAGCTCGACTGTGTTTATTTTCTGACACCAGGCAGCGCTGAATATATTTCGCGATATCCCATTTCATCCCTTTCCAATGATAGAAGCGCGTTACTCGTTTTTAGGTCTTATCTCTTCCAAGATCTCCTTCAAACCGAGAGTTATGGAAATCCTTCAAGATCGGCCCAACTTCATCTGAATCTGTGATATGCTGTGGGTTCGTATCACCCATCACCTTCCCCGCTATTACTTCTGCCTCATCGAGGTCACCCCGTTCCCCTTCGGATGCCATAGGAGATGAGTCATTTACTTCGGAATCTTTTCTTCGAGCTTGTGCCCGAGTGATGGCTAGGCATGGATTCTTTTCGCTTTCTTCGTTTTTGGCTACTGTTATTCTCTGGGGTATTCTGCTTAGAGAATCCGCATTGCCATTTTCTCTTCCTTTTTTACATAGAATCTCGAAATCATACTCTGACAATTTCTGATGAAATCGCACCATGCGTGACGTCGTATCTCTAACCTTGAAAACACCCCGAAGAGGTTGGTGGTCAGTAATTACTTTGAAGTGCCTGCCCAACCGATAACATTTATAGTTACTTACGGCCCACACAATGGCTAGTAGCTCATGTTCTGTTGTCGAGTAGTTCCTCTCAGCCGGATTGAGTGTTCGACTGGCGTAACTGATGGACCTTCCTTTCTGCTCTAGGACTTTTCCCAGGGGTTCACCACTGGCATCTGTCAGTAACGTTAATTCTCCTGAAATCTGGATAATCTAATAATGTAGGCGTAGTGAGAGCCTCTGTTATCAGGGTGAATGATTTATCATATTTGGGTCCCCAATCAAACCTTACCTTTTTCCTTAATAAATTATTAATTGTACCCATGATTACTGAAAAGTTAGGGACGAGTTTCCGATAATAATTAGCTACCCCCAGGAAAGACTGGACCTGTCGTACCGTCTTTGGCTTTAGAAATGCCTTTACTACTTCCATCAAAAGGTTGATCTGGCTTTACTTCTTGTTCCGAGCATACATGATCCAGATACACCACTTCTTTTTTTCAGAAACTGACATTTAGAGGGTTGTAATTTCAAGTTATGATCCCGAAAAGGTTGAAGTACTTGCCTTAACTTATCGTTGTGCTCGTCTAAGTTTTTTGCAAATATCACGACATCATCGAGATACACGAAACATTTTACTCCCAGTAACCCTGTTAATATGCCGTTTAAGAGCGATTAAAAAAATGGAAGCGCTGTCTTTAGCCCAAATGGCAATCTTTTATAATGAAAATGATTTAAATTGGTACTAAAAGCCGTTTTCTCTCTGTCTACTAAATCGATTAGTACTTGATGATATCCGTTAGCCAAATCTAACGTTGAAAAGTACCGCGGAAGTGGGTATGAACAAGGGATACATACCTTGTTGAGTTCACGGAAGTCTACACACAACCTACACTTGCGGTTCCCAGCTTCAACAGTACCCTTTTCGGGTATCAGGAGTACTGGAAAATTAAATGGACTGGATCACTGTGCTTTATTATGTCATCGTCTAACAATTTTTCCACTTGCTTTTTACATTCTTCTCTGTGAGCTTCTGGCATTCGGTACTGCTTTCTATGTATGGGTCCTGTTCCGTCGCGGAACAATCTTTAAAATTAAAACTAAAACTACAGACTAAAATAAACTAACATTCACAAAAAAAGGCCAAAATCCCACGACGAAATTGATTTTGGTCCCACGAAGCAACCTCAAGCTGAATCTAAAAGGAAAACAAAAGCGTCTATACAAAATAATAAACAAATAAAAGTCTCAGGAAAACTCACTTGAAACTAATTACACGGTCATTCCCACGATGCAATGAATCATCCCACGATGTCCCAAGAAAAGCAAAAAACCTGAAATAAAACAAAATCATTAATACAAGGATAAATAAATATTCAAAACATGTCAACCAAGGGAAGTATTTCTGAATCCCTTTTATATACTAACAAATTTAATATATTTAATTTAAATATATTTTCAGCACCCTAAATTGGGAGTATTGACCCCAGACTTTTTATGAGCAGCTGTATGACGCTCACTCTGTCACTCAAAATTCTAACCCCTTTAGTTTGAGTTGATTAATAATAATTCCTATTTCTATTACAGATTAAGGAATAGAAATTCGCCAGTGGAGGCTCGTTATTTTAAATTAGTAGTAAGTTTAACTGAATTGAATGAATTTCGAATTGAATTAAGTACTGAATTGCCTAGCTGTTAAGAATTATATTGTGATCAAATAAACTAGTGAATTTTTTGTGAATTGAAAAACGCCTGTCTTATCATTTCTTAAACCGGCACCTGCCCCCTTTTTTATGCTAAGCCCACATTGGGACTTAACAGGTCCTGTGTTGGCCATTAGAGGTAATTTAAAGGTTTTTGTTGGAATATAAGTCAGTTTGTCTCCCGGCAAATGAAAAATGTCACTGTATTCGTAACAGAGCTGAGTCACGGATTCCCTCTCCTCTGGATTGAGATCTTCTCCCAACAACAGTGATTGTTTCATTAATTTTAGCCGCTGTTGGCTGTTACTTTCACTATCCGCTAGTGGTAGTACTGAATACCGGTTCAGTCTGTCTAACTTTGGTTTGAAATTTTTTACCTCCACGGCCTCAGTCCTAGTGTTTATGATTCCTACAAAACCTTGTCCATTCATAGGCCTGATTAGTGTATTTCCGCAATACACTCCGGGACATATTTCTTCGGCCATACATAGCATTTCTGTCTTACTCTCAACTGGGATTCTCACCAGTTGCTCTGTTCTGGGTTTCAACCGTATTTTTAGTCCATTCGTGCTCTCGGTTTGAAGAACAAGTGCAGAAACTTTCATCCGGGAATTACTGAGCTGGATTTCCGTGCGAGGATGCCCTAGTCCAGTTTCCCGTCCAACAACTACCCTAACCTGCCCTTCACCCCACATCCCTGTAGGCCATGTTATGAATTCTCCCTTTACCAGGCGATGATCTTGTTGACCAGCGTCCGTATGAAGGGTTGCGGTTAAAGTATTTTCCCACCTGTGTTCATGTTTCAGCGCCTTTGCATCCCGCGTGACCTTCACCTCATTTTTCTGCTGGGATTGTTGCTGGGCAATGTCTTCAAGTCCTCTTTTCCACTCTTTCGTTTCGCTGGTTTATCTGTGTTAGATACCCGTCTATGCTGTCTGAGGCTGCCATCGCTTTACCAATAATGTATTTTAACCCTGTAATTCCTTCTTTAATGCGCTGTTTCACCGTTTCTGTTGAGATTTCTCGGGGATTTTACTTACTAGATTGACTAACGCTTCTTTGACAAGCTTTGGCCAATGTCACTACGTTAATACATTCTTTTCCTGTTACATTCGCAAAAAGAGGCTTCTCTTCCTTGTCCCGTTTTACATTCCGTATTGACAGTTTTTGGTTAATGCAGTCGATGGTAGCTCTATCCTTAAGAAATTCAATACCCAGTATTCCGTCAGCTAGTATTGAGTCTGTGTCATAAATTACATTGAACTCGCAAGCATACTCTTCAGTATCTATACGTAACTTGGATTGACAAGCCCCTACGGACTTTTCTTGAGCCCCAAATAAACCCCCAATAATAATAGTTCATTGCGGCTGAATAAACGTGTTTTTTCTTATCTTATTAAATATTATTAAATTACATGAGGAACCGGTATCAACCAAAAGATTTAACTTACCTGTTAACCCTATATCTGCTGTGATGTTGTGATGATCTGTGATGCTACAATTATTCAGTAAGCTTAACTCTACTGAAACATCATCCCTCCTCAGCGATATGTCTCTGGAGTTTGTTAATGGAAGGCAGTTGTGGATGATCTCCCTAGCTGCCGCTCCCCGCTTCCCTCCAGTTGGCCAGCGCGTTCTTCTAGGTACTTTCTGAGGCAGTGTTCGGTATAGTGATCACATGTCCTACAGAACTGACAATAGAGCACTCCTGATACGGGTTGAATACATTCACCTGGATTACCTCTTTTCCGGTTGCGCCAATTTGTCGTGTCCCCAAATAAAAACTCGCGTCATTCACATATAAAACTTTATTTACTTAAACTATTTCGAAAACGATTTGAGCTTACTTCTAGCTCACAACTCATAATCGCCAAAAACACAACTGAGCAACCTGATCCACTCGCAAAGTCGGGTCACCTGTTAGAAATCTTTACAGGCGGAAGCGACTCTGACCTAGTGACCAGTGCAATACCTTGCAATTAATCGCAAAGCATTACATCAGTCGCTGCCGTCAGTTGGAGACCCCAATACTGTTAGTAAACAAACAGTAAGCCCAGCATTTCACTATGCGAAGTGAATTTCTTAACCATGGCTTAATGCTTAATTACAACAGCAGTGGATGCGACTGTTTTTTTAATAAACAATTCGCAATCGCCAAACATTTAACTGTGCGAAGTAAAAATGCTTAGATACTGCAAACTGCTTAATTAGTCGTACACCTGGTGCTAGCTAAAGTCATGATGTCACAACCGCACCGATTTAAATATTGGGCCACTACAATATTGTATTTAATCTTCCCAACCGGTCCCAGTTCTGAGAACTCAGCCAACGAAAGAATGTCGTCCATTGGGTAGTTAACTTTTTTAGTAGCAATTAGGACTCTGGCTTCGAAATATAGTTTTCTAAATCGGGCTGTGTGGAATCCCTGATTTAAATTTGGTTTTGTCTGAATTCAAGAACATAAATTTCTTTTTTTGTACATTTAAGTGTTATTTTGTACATAAATTGTTTAAAAATATAGAGACGTGACACTCTTAGAGATACGTTAAATCGCCATTTTTCCTAATGGCTTGCTAGGAGAGAGTCACCCTGATGATTCAATGGAGTTTTTTTTTGTCATTGCTGTTTACGGTAATTATAAATTCGGTAGGAAGTTAATTTCATTAGCTCATTTAAATAACATATTTTTTTTTGCAACATTTTGGTGCCCAGGACAATAGTAACGCTAGTAGTCATATCTCAGATGTATCCTTCCTAGGGAGTGGTTCATATTCAATTTGCTCAAGTATACGGCGAATACAGTTGTTTGCCAAGCGATTTTGTAAATTGGGAAACGCAGAGTTGTCCTTAGTGGGTATTCATTTAATAAACGGCAATTCAGCGTGGATATCACACTTTTAGATAAGGACGAGCTAACCTACGAGGTCCTTATTAGGGATCTAAAACCCGGAACGGTCGAAGAAGTGAGAAAAGTCTGGAGAGGGTTCAATGAAGCGGAACAGGTTGGCGTTGCTTCTTTCCCGGATTGTCCTTCTTCTTTCGAGGAAGATGTGGAAGTATTCGGAAAGAAATTAGTGGAAATTTCTATTTTGCTTCTAACCTTTGGAGGAGATCCACCAAGCGGGGAGTATAAGAAGATTTTAACAAAGACTAAATTGGCGTTCGGCCGACAAACTAGATGTCTTTCGAGGGTTCCGATCAAGTTGTGAACAAGTCTGAAATCAGAAACGAATTGATTATGTTATTGAGAACATTGGAGGCGAAGACGATAAACGTTACAAATGAGGGTTCGTCTGACTCAGAGACTGACACCAATGCCGTGAGAGAAGAGACTGATAAATCGTTCTCCCCGTCAATAGGGTTGCCTTCTTCTTCCTATATCCCTATATATAAATGGGGTCTAAAGTTTTCTGGCGAAATGAACCAGTCATTGAATTACTTTTTGGAGAAAGTGGCGGAGCTTTCTGAGGCTAGAGGTTTTAATAATACTTCCCTTTTTAAGTTCGCGTTAGACTTATTTAGTGATCGAGCACTTGTCTGGTATCGGGCAAATAAGGATTTGCTTAAATCATGCGATGATTTAGTCCGCTGAACTTCGCGCAGAGTTCCTTCCACCTGACTACGATGCTCGCTTGCTGGAGGAAATTAAGCGCGGGACTCAAGGTAAACAGGAGTCAATAGGAAAGATCAACAGTTAAGAATTTTGAGACGAAACATAAGTCCGTTTTATCTAGGTCAATTAGGATGGAGCGGAATAAAGACTAAGCAAGAATTAATTGAAAAGTGTAGGCAATTGGAGTCTGTTCGGGCTTCCGGCGATGATTTTATTCCTCCACCATCTAAGCGTAACAATGCTGTTCTGGAACCAGACCTAGCCTACTTTGCTTTGGAAGAACCAGCTTTGGCAAGTGAAAATTTGTCAAATGACCATAGGGATTACCAGTGTAGGAATTGTGGTTTAAATGGGCACCTATCACGCTTTTGTAACCAGAAACCAAGGTGCTTTGGGTGTGGGCTAGAAGACTTTATAAAGACTAGATGCCCTCACTGCATGAAGGCGAACACGCGTACATGTTATAACGACAGTAATTCTACTCCAAATGTTTACAACAATAGTCCACGCGAGAAGGCGTCAACGAGTTCGGGAAACGGAGCCCGAGGCGGTGATGAATTAAGATCCATAATAAAAGCCGCGGTTCCCAAGAACACGACGGCTGTCAGAGTAGTTGAGAACGAAAAGGACCGGCTGCTAACAGCCAAGCTGGATTTTGTGCTTGCTCATGCAGGTAAAGATAACCGGCCTTATTTAAAAGTTTCAATACTGGGAATAAATCTTTTAGGACTGCTAGGTTCTGGAGCTACAAGATCCATTATTGGTGGGACCTTGTGGGAAAATCTTAAGACAATTGATTTAAAAATAGAACTGCCGACGCCAAGGTAGTAACACTAGCAAATGGAAAGCAAATTAATGTATTAGGTACTTTACAACTTCCAATTGAGTTGGAGAGAGTAGTAAAATTTTTCGATTTCTTAGTCATTCCATCACTGCCAGTTGACATGATTTTAGGTGTCGATTTCTGGAAGGATGAGGGCATCGTTGCGAATCTAGATAAAGATACCTGGACTTTTAGCAGAGTTGATTCTCAGAATTTTATATGTTCTTTATATAGCAAAGATAAGTTGGCAGAAGTGCAAAGATATCAGCTAGAAGCTTTAGTTAATAGATCTAAGCAAAAATTAGGTACAGGATTAGGTCGAACAACAGAGGTGGAGTACGTTATTCAAACTGAGTCACCACCTATAAAACAGAGGTACTAGCCACTATCACCTACGCTACAGAAAGCTATATACACAGAATTGGACGAGATGCTGAAACTGGGAGTGGTAGAGCCGTCGAACAGTGCTTGGTCTTCACCAAGTCGTGATGGTGAGAAAGAAAGATGGTTCGTATCGTTTCTGTGTGGACTTCCGGAAGCTGAACAAAATTACAAAGAAGGATGCGTATCCTATTCCGTACGTGTTAAGTACGTTAGATTAGATAAGCCTCGGGATGCGCAATATATGTCATCGATAGACATAAAATCAGCCTTCTGGCAAGTTCCCATAAGGACGCAATAGAAACAGTTCACTGCTTTCACTGTACGAGGACAAGGTCTGTTTCAATTTTGCAGAATACGTTTTGGGATTACTAATTTCCCTGCCACTTGGCAGATATTAATCGACCGTATTTTAGCTGGTGCTCTAGAAACTCACGTATTCGTCTACTTCGACGATTTTTCAATACTAACAGAAACTTTTGAAAAACATGTACAAGTCTTAGAAGAAGTTTTTAGTAGACTGTATAAAGCTGGTCTGATCGTAAATTATGAGAAATGTGAATTCTGCAGACCTGAGCTACGGTACCTCGGGCATTTAGTAGGAGGAAATGATTTATAAGTTGATCCTGACAAAGTGAGATCAATCTTGGAGATTCCTAGTCCGAAAGCGGTTTTTTTTTTTTTAATTATTAAGCCAAGCTCAGGGGATACCCTATGATGCAAAGCACAGCATGGTAGGAATGAGATAGGGAAAGGATTAGGGGATATGAGGACAGTGGCGGGGGTGCCGATATATGGAGGAAAAACAGAAGATGGTAAGCTGTTCCACATTCGCACTGTTCGGGATAAAAAAGCATCACGGAAATTTACTGCACGGCCGAAAGTAATTTGAAGGGTTAAAGGATGTGCGAGGTTTGCAGCGCGAGTATTGCGTGCGGGAATCATTCTACAAGGGATTAGACTAGATATTTCATCAGAACATTGACCATGCATATAGCGATAAAGGAGCGAAAGGCATCCTACATTGCGGCGGTGCTCGGGTGGGTCGATATGACAAGTTATTGCCAAATCGCCAATGAGCTTGAAGGCTCTCTTTTGGACAATATCCAATGAAGCTAAGGCTGTGCGCCCAGCCCCGGGCCATATATGGTAGATGTATTCCATTCTAGGTCTAATGTAGGACTTGTAGAGGAGCGCTAGATTTGACGAGAGAAGATGTAATCTGTCCAGTTTAACTTACTTAATACCAAGAATGCTTAGTGACGGTGATTCAGAAATTAATGCTCCATCAAAAGAAACGGGTGTGTTTAAGTTATGATCTTGTTTTTATGAGATGAGACAGCTTTGAGTCTAAGATGCATTGAATTCGACGCGATTCGTTTTGCCCCAAGCGAGGATATTGTTAAGAGCGTTATTCAATGATCTAGTCATGCAATCTCGTTTAACACATGCGGCATTCCCCCTGGATTCCGCAAGAGTGTCAAAGGAGTAAGCGAAATGAAGAGTACTGTCATATGCGAAACTATGGATGGGATTGAAAGTAAGGGAAAGCAGATCATTAATGAAAATTAAAAAGAGAGTTGGAGAGATAACAAAGCCTTGAGGCACACCGGCATTTATGGGATGCGGTTCAGATGTAACGCCATCTAATACAACACGTATTTGGCGACTAGATAGGAAACTTTCAATCCATAATAGAAGAGGAGCGGAGAGTCCAAGTGCATTAAGTTTGTCTAAAAGGGCTGGATGCCAGATTCTATCAAAGGCTTTTGAAATATCTAGGGCAACGATTTTAGACTCACCACAATTGTGTGGACTACGGTTCCAACGTTCTATGAGAAAGGTAAGCAAGTCTCCAGATGAGCGTCCAGCTCGGAAGCCATATTGGCGATCGTTGATGAGATGGTTAGTTTCTAGATACTTCATTAATTTTGGGTTAATGATAGTTTCAAAAACCTTTGAAAGAATCGAAGTGATCGCAATTGGTCGATAATTTGAGGGATCGCTACCCTCTCCTTTCTTAGGAATAGGCTGAACGTGAGCTAGCTTCCAAGTAGTTGGAAATTTTCCTGTCGAATAAGACAAGTAGAATAGTTGGCGCAGAGGTTTAGCCAAGGATGAGGCACAGCTTTTAATTAACAGGGGCGAAAAACCATCAGGACCTGCGGCTTTGGAGACGTTGATCCCCTTAAGGACGCTGAAGACATCCCTCGTACGAATGTGTATTGGCTCTCGTACACATTCACACGGGCGATGCAAAACAGGTGTTTGTGAAGTGGGTGGAAGACAAGAATTTGAAGCGAATCTAGCAGCTAAAATATTAGCTTTATCCAGGGAGTCAACAATCACTTCACCATTATTAAGTAGTGAAGGTATAGAGGAACTGGTGAAGTTGTTCCTGATAGTTTTAACCAGGGACCAGAAGCCTTTGCTACCTTTGCGGCTTGTCAAGATTCTTTGTCTTATATTCTGGTCAAAAAGAAATTTTTCTCTCTGGATAATGGACTTGCAGGTGTTCCGTGCAGTCTTGTAGACTTGTTTGATTTCCGGACAGGAATGCAATTGATAGGTGCGAAAAGCAGTCTCTATCGCTTTTATAGCTTGGTTGCACTTATCGTTAAACCAGGAGCGATCATGCTGTTGTTGAGATCTGCTGTAAGAATACGTAATATATTCACGCATGCCAAGATTTAGTATGTTACTAAATTCTAATGTGCATTCATCAACATCCCTCGAAGCAAAACAGACCGACCAATCAATTTCTCTAAGATACTTATTGAGACTTTTCCAATCAGCATTCTTATAGTGCCAAAGAAGCCTGCTTGTAGGTAGAGTAGTTTGGCGGCACAGGTTTGAGGTCGTAAATTGAGCCGTGATTAAGCAATGGTCTGAATTTCCGAGAGGGGACCGACTGAGATGGAATATTTGTCCGGATGAGATGTTAGAAACAAGTCGAGTAAATTAGCTTTATCTCCAGCTGTATCGGGAATTCGCGTTGGTGCATCCACTAGCTGTTGTAAATTAAATGATTCACAGAAGAGTTCAACAAATCGGCCCGCAGGACTTGTGGTAGAAGAATGTTTGAGCCACGGTATATTATGAACATTAAAATCGCCTGCCAGGACGATTTCGGCAGAGGGGGAGACAGAAAGCAAATGATCAATATTGTTGGAGATATTGTCAAATACGGATACCGTGTCGTCATCAGAAATATTTGGGCTGCGATAAAGGAAACAGAAGTATATGATGTGCTTGTGAAGTTTGAACCTAATCCAGATATAGTTAAACTCTGGATTGGCAGAAGGAAAATCTTGAAGAATGGTAACGGCCACATCATTCCGAATATATACTGCGATCCCTCTATGCTGAGAAAAAAGAGGCACGAAGCTGTCACCAGTTACGTGATACTGATTAATATCAGCATCAGAGACGACCATGGATTCACTTAGCGCAAGAATTGCCGGATTTTTGAGTTAAGGTGGCAGTACACCGAAAACCGATTTGCTCTTAATCCGCGAATGTTGCAGAAATCTAAAATGAAATTCTGCATGCTGAAGGCAAAAACAAAAAGCAAAAAAAAAAAAGCGACACACAACAACAGTTAAAGAAGTGCGGAGTTTTATAGGAATGGTGGCTTGGTACCGAAGATTTTTCCCTAGCTTTTCGACTATGATAGCATCAATCACAGTTCATATGGTCCAACGATTCTGAGGAAGCTTTCCGTAGTGTCAGAGTATCGTTTGTCTGATTTTCTCTCGCGCTCTGTCCCAATAATCGATTCATTCACTGCCGTGATAGACAAAACTGAAGATAAGTGGTACGACCGAAAGGTTGATGGTGGAACAATCGTCTGATAAGATGCTGCTCACTTTCTAGTGAAGCAGATAACTGGCGGCAAGTTGTACCCAAGCCGAAACGCAGAAACATAATATCTGGAGCTCATGACCCACCAATGTCGGGCCACGTAGGAATCCAGAAAACATACGAAAGGGTAGCTCAAAATTATTACTGGCTGAAAATGAAAACGGATATAGCTAGGTATGTGAGGGGGTGTAGTACTTGTCAAACTGTTAAGCCAATTTTAGAGAAACCTGCAGGATTAATAGCCGCTCGCAAGCATGCGGATTTTCCTTGGGAGGTCATAAGTGCTGACTGACTGGGGGAAAATTCGCACCCCATTGTGCGAATTTCCCTTGCACGCCTAGTAAAAGTGAAATTCGCACCCGAGCGAATTTCACCCAATAGGGGGGAAATTCACACCGTCATTTTATTTAACTAAAAATGCACATACAGTATAAAAAGTCGAAAAAATGATCGTGCGAATTTCCTCCGTATAGGGGGAAATTCGCCCGCTGTAAATTTTTCTACAGAAATCACAAATTTATAAAATTTAAAACATAGAGTAAAGGAATATTACAAAATATTGTTTTAGAGCTCCGAAGGGAATTCTATACCTTAAAAAATTAAAGAATGTTCACAAAAAGAGAACGCTATCTTGTAAGTAGCTTTAGCTTCAAGTTCAAGCAGTTCAGCTTATAATCGAGAAGATTAACCTGTGTGCGAACTTTACCAGAGCAAATATTATGGTGTGAGTTATGGCTTTGCATTTAAAACAGGGTACGAAAGTTACTGGTGCAAGTTTTGCAAATTCGAGCGATAGCCTTTTACTTTAAACAGGGTACGAATGTTATACATACAATTTTGGCAGTTCGAGTAATAACCTTCTACTTTAAACAGGGTGCGAATATTGCAGGTACAATTTTTGGCAGTTTGAGTGATAGCCTTCTATTTTAGATAGGGTGCGAATTTTACAGGTGCAATTTTCGATAGTTTGAATGACAGCCTTTTAACTTAAACAGGATGCGAATTTTACACATGTAATTTTTGGCAGTTCAAGTAATAGCCTTCTGCTTTAAACAGGGCGCGAATGTTACAGGTGCGATTTTCGAAAATTCGAGCGATAGCCTTTTACTTTAAACAGGGTGCGAAACTTATACATACAATTTTTGGCAGTTTGAATGATAGCCTTGTAGTTTAAATAGGGTGCGAATTTTACAGGTGCAATTTTCGGTAGTTCGAATGACAGCCTTCTACCTAAAACAGGATGCGAACCTTATACATGCAATTTCTTGTAGCTTGAATGATGGCCGTGTATTTTAAATAGGGTGCGAATCTTTCAGGTGCAATTTTTGGCAGTTTGAGTGATATCCTTCTATTTTAAATAGGGTGCGAATTTTACAGGTGCAATTTTTGAACATTGGAGCGATAGCCTTTTACTTTAAACATGGTGCGAATGTTACACATGCAATTTTAGGCAGTTCAAGTAATAGCCTTCTGCTTTGAACAGGGCGAGAATGTTACAGGTGCGGCTTTTGAAAATTCGAGAGATAGCCTTTTACCTTAAACAGGATGCGAATCTTATGCATGCAATTTTTGGCAGTTTGAATGATAGCCTCGTATTTTGAATAGGGTGCGAATTTTACAGGTGCAATTTTTTAACATTAGAGCGATATTCTTTTACTTTAAACATGATGAGAATGTTGCACATGCAATTTGTGCTAGTCCAAGTAATAGTCTTCTGCTTTAAACAGGGTGCGAATGTTACAGGTGCAATTTTTGAAAATTTAAGCGATAGCCTTTTACTTTAAACAGGGTGCGAATTTTATACATACAATTTTTGGCAGTTCGGGTAATAGCCTTTAAAATAAACAGGGCGCGAATATTGCAGGCACAATTTTTGGCAGTTTGAGTGATAGCCTTCTATTTTAAATAGGGTGCAAATTTTACAGGTGCAATTTTCGGTAGTTCGAATGACAGCCTTTTACCTTAAACAGGGTGCGAATCTTACACATGCAAGTTTTGGCAGTTCAAGTAATAGCCATTTGTTTTAAACAGGGGGCAAATGTTGCAGGTACAGTTTTTGCCAGTTCGAATGATGGCCTTCTACTATAAATAGGGTGCGAATGTTACAGGTGCAATTTTTGAAAATTCGATCGATAGCCTTTTACTTTAAACAGGGTGGGAGTCTTATACATACATGTATATGTATATAATTGCATGTATAAGATTCGCACCCTGTTTAAGGTAGAAAGCTGTCAATCGAACTACCGAAAATTGCACCTGTAAAATTCACACCCTATTTAAAATACAAGGCTATCATTCAAACTGCCAAAAATTGCATGTATAAGATTCGCACACTGTGTAAAGTAAAATCCTATCGCTTAAATTTAAAAAAATTGCACCTGTAACATTCGCGCTCTGTTTAAAGCAGAAGGCTATTACTTGGACTGCCAAAAATTGCATGTGCAAAATTCGCACCATGTTTAAAGTAAAAGGCTATCGCTCTAATGTTCAAAAATTGCACCTGTAAAATTCGCACCTTATATAAAATCGAAGGCTATCACTCAAACTGCCAAAAATTGAACCTGTAAGATTCGCACGATATTTATAGTGGAAGGCTATCATTCGAACTGGCAAAAATTGTACCTACAGCATTCGCTCCCTATTTAAAGCAGACGGCTATTACTTGAACTGCCTAAAATTGCATGTGTAAAGCTCGCACCCTGTTTAAGGTAGAAGGCTACCTCTCGAACTGCCAAAAATTTTATCTATAAAATTCGCCCCGTATTTAAAATAGATGGCTATCACTGGAACTGCCAAAAATTGCATGTATAAGATTCGCATCCTGTTTAAAATAAAAGGCTATCGCTCGAATTTTCAAAAATTGCACCTGTAACACCCGCACCCTATTTATAGCGGAAGGCTATCATTCGAACTGGCAAAAATTTTTCCTGCAACATTCGCTCCCTGTTTAAAGCAGACGGCTATTACTTGAACTGCCAAAAATTGCATGTGTAGAATTCGCACCCTCTCGAACTGCCAAAAGTTGTATCTGTAAAATTCGCACCGTATTTAGAAAAGAAGGCTATCACTGGAACTGCCAAAAATTGCATGTATAAAATTCCCACCCTGTTTAAAGTAAAAGGCTATCGATAGAATTTTCAAAATTGCATCAGTGACATTCGTACCCTGTTTAATTTTTAATGCTCGTATTTGTTCCTCTAATAATTGCACCTGTGATATTCTCACCCTGTTTTGAATGCAAAGCCATAACTTACACCATAATAATTGCTCTTGTAAAATGCGCACACATGTTAATCTTCTCCATTATAAATTGAACTGCTTGAACTGAAGGTATAGTTGCTTACAAGATAACTTCTGTTGATGTGAGCATTCTTTAAGGTATATAATTCCCGTCGGATCTCTAAAATCGTATTTTGTATATTCCTTGACGCTTGTTATAAATTTTATAAATTTGTGATTTCTGTAAAAAAAATTCGCACGATCATTTTTTCGATGTTTTTATACTGTACGTGCTTTTTCAGTTAATAAAAATGACGGTGCGAATTGCCCCTACACGGTATGGACCTCATCGGGCCATTGCCTCGTTCGACCCGGGGTTTCAAATACCAGTTGTTGATGAATTCAGCAAGTTCACTTTGCTTTTCTCGTTATGTTCAGCTACTAGTAAAATGGTTATTTCGAATCTGGAGAACTTTGTCATCTTACTATTTGGCGCTCTAAGAGATTTTATTTCCGACAATGGCGTGCAATTTCGCAGCAAAGAATTTCAAAACTTTTGCAATGAGCATGGTATTACTCCTAAATATACAGCATTTTACCATCTACAAGCCAACCCTGCCGTAGGCAGCTCTTGGTCAGTAAACGTGTAAGCTGTAGCCTGTCGAATTCTTTTCGAAACGACAAGGTAAAGGTATAGTTTCTGGTGTCCGGGTTGTGCTAGTTTTTTTCTAAAGAAACTGAGTAACGTTGAAATCCAATGACGAACGCATACCTTTAGTCCCCTGTTTTTTGAAGATTTCCAAGAAATCTTCTCAAAGAAGAGGGGGAGTACTACGGTTGTATTACCGGATTTGCTACAAAAATATAAAAAACAAAAAAAATTATATCGAAAATTATTTGCAACATTAATGTAAATGTTCAATATTATTAAAAAAAAATCAGCATACTGCAGGCATGTTCACTTTCAGATCACCCTACTTATTCTCAGCCGCTTGGGAAGAGCTAGGAGGGGAGCCGGAAATAAAGAAAAGAGCTGGAAGGTGGAGATGAAATGAGTTTAAGAGGCTAGAAATAGGCCTAAAGAAGAAAGAGATTTGCACCGATCTCGGGACATGTAGGATAGCAGATTAAGCCTAAGTTTAAGTTTAAGTTTTGGAGCAAGTCCTGTAAAGGGATCTCAAAGAAAGCAAGATTCAGATTAGGTAATATAGGAGCACTAAGTTAAAATCGTAGAGCAAAGCAAACTGCAATGCATAACCCTAATTAGAGGGGTTAATTGAGATAAGAATTCGGATTATAGAAAGAAAATGGGTTAGCACCGGCCTTAATAGCAATATTCAGAGTAATCTTCGTATTTGTCCTCTACAGTTACAGACATAAGTTAGTTAAGCCCTAAAGGGGGCCTGCTTAGTTTTGTGGCCTTCTTTTGTAAATCAGCTGAAAGGAAACCTTGCTAATTAAAAGAATCTTATCGAGAATAATGTTACGATGACGGCTGGCCTTCGACTCGTCCACAAACGTCGAAATTAAAATATCATTATTTATTATTATTAACATAATAACACGCCAATGCCACAAAAACACGGCTGACATCGAAAAGATGTATCGGCAAGTTCTACTTGATGAACACGATCAAAATTACCAGCTGATTTTTGGAGAGTCAATCCAGATAAACCTTTGAAAACCTTCAGACGTTGCATAGTTACATACGGATTAACCTCAGCTCCATTTTTGGGAACAAATTGTCTGCAGTCTTTAGCAGACACGAAGAGAGAATGGTTCCCATTGCGCGCAGAAGTTTTGAAAAGGGACTTTTACGTCGACGATGTAATGACCGGATCTAACAGGTTATCTGATTCCAAAGAAATGCAACGACAATTAAAGAATTTACTTTAGTCAGCGGGTTCAAAACATCCACAATTTCTTCAAAACATTTCAAAAGATGACATTGCACTAGAGCTCAACTTTAATGAAGAATCGGAAGAACACATCAAGACGCTTGGTTTGACCTGGATACCAAAAACACATGCATTTGCAATAAAAGTTGCCTGGAAAGACACCAACGGATTAGCAAGCGAACTATATTCTCTGACATTGCACACACATTCGATCCTCCAGGCTTCGTGAATCCCGTGACTGTCACGGAAAAGATTTTCATAGAGAAACTATGGTCGCTAAGGCTGGTCTGGCATACAGCCATACCCACTGAAATGCACACAAGCTGGCTTAAGTTTCGAGAAGGTGTAAAGCAACTGAGCGATATCAATATTCCAAGGCATGTTGCCTCAAGAAGAAGAAGAAAACTGTCATATAGTTAACAAAATTTTTGCTTAAATATTAATTTTAAAGTTTTCGAATTAGTTTGCATTTTCTACATATTTCATCATTTATTTTGTCTTTGATAATTGAGTCCTGTGGCTGGAAGTTGGAGTTTACGCTTCATCTTATCCTGATTTTAAATATCTAGAAAATTGCTGGCTAAGTTTGGTGATGCGACATCGTTGGACTTTTACATCTTATGATTGGCTGTAACCCTGGAGTAGCATATATTGATGAAATTTATTGTTAGTTTATTTCGGATACCTCTTGGTGAATGGTGCAGCTAAAAACAATTTATGTTGTGTAAAAACATCATCAACTTTGAAGTGTGAGGTTAGGTTATTTACGCCTTCTCAATATATGATTTTTTTATGATCTTGTAGCGATCACACATTACATTGCATAACACAGACTCAAACTTGATTTGACTTTTTCTAGCAGTTTTTCACCTATAAATACTGTGGTTGCTGCATTTACTTATTCACAATCACCAACTTTTGAATCACTTGGTAAAGTTCGGTTAGTGAATGCACAATTTAGTTACCTTCAGCAAGAGCACATTTTTGCTCAAGTTGATCAGTGACTCATTGTGTATATATTATTAGTGGTCGCAACTTCACTTGAGGGCTGTTGAGTCATCTTCTCACTCGCGGCGCTGCAGTAAATATCTCGAACTGATATACATTTCACAGCAGGGATTCATATCAAAGACGCAAGGCTTTTATATTGTGCTTAGAATAAAAGCTATAAAAGTTTTATGAAAAAAAAAGAAGTGTAGAACCACATGCTATTTACAAATGCCAAAATCAGAGCCAGCCTAACTCATCAAGCCGGGCGAGGTATGTCTGCCCAGTGCCCATGCGTCGCATAGGTTATGGCGTAGTAGAAAACTGATCTTACATAGAGAGGTGTAAGAGACGCAAACGCAATGGTTTGGTAATGGTCTGCCTCTGCATTCATTTCATGTCTTTTTTCCATCTAGCGATAGGCATTTGATTTCCGAGACATTTTTCTTAGAACTTGGATTGTTTGGTTGCTTGCCTGCCGCTTGGCAAAGGGAGAAGATAAAGATTTGAGAATTTTTTCCTGCGAATTTTTTGTTTTTAGTTTATTATGATTGCAGTTTTGCACATTCGATTTGTTTTTATGGTTTTTAGGTGACTGCGAATGCGTGGGAAAGTTAAGCAATTGTGACTGTGCGCTCCTATGATTTCAATAATTTGTTATAATGTTTCATTATTAGATTTTTCAATTATTTTATTTTTTGATCTCCTCTGAAATATTTTTGTCCGACTTAAAATATGGTTTCCCTAAGCGCATCACAATTACCTCACGGTTACTGAAATTACCGAATAAAAGCGAAATTTTAACTAGTTTAAGCCGCTGCCTATGCCGTCTTTTCTTCAAATTGGTTCGCTACTTATCGAGCACGGTATGAAAAATGAGTGGGGAAGTTGACTAACGTTTGCATTATAATTTAAAGAATAATGAGGATAAATTCGTCAGAAAAACAGAGATATTGCCATTTAAATGGAACATCAGATTCAAATTACGTTTTCTCCAATCCTTGTTTTCTCCCCGTCTTTCTGAGGTGGTGAATGTGATTAATTAATATTTTTTTTTTAATAATTGAAGACAAAGTCTTCCCCTTTCACGAAGAGGATTGGATGAACTTGTTATATACGTAAAATATTCCCAAATGGTGCATAAATAAATAAATATATTCAATAAGTCTTCATGCTTAAAACGCGATTAGAAGAAGAAAATTGCGTTAGCAATTTTTTCAAATTCCTTATGTTAAAAATAATAAAAATAAATAAAAAATAAATCAAAAAACAAATCTTACCTTCTGTAAGATTTGTCGGGAAGAATACAATATATGCATAGGTATTTACATACATATTCCGAAAAAAGCTTATCTGGACACTGCAAACTTAACACACACATGCATAGATTAGGCATATCCCTACAGTAGCTTGGCGTGGGCTTGGTGCGATGGGAATGAAATGGTCAATATCTTTAGATTGTGAGTCATCAAGAACTTCTTCAATCACTTTAAGATTCCCTTCTTGGATTCTTGAAGTTGAGGACTCACTCAAGAGAGTCTCATCTGTTGAAATATTGTAGCTAGTGTTGACAATAGGAGCAAGGTTTTGGAAAGCAATTTGCCTTAGATTTCGTGACAATCTAAGTACTGATGGATTTCGCTCATAGCTTCCTTTACATCTACGCAAGAGAGAGATACTATTTTCCAATGGATCCTGGTTTATATGAGATATTATTATATAATCCTGAGAATTTTTTATACTTTGCCATATATGAAGGATGCCATTAATTGTTTGTATCATACCATCAAAGCAATATGGCCTTTTCATTCGGCCTAAATGTTTCCATTCACTAATCCAGGCTCGACATTCATTTAAGGTTTTAGTTACATCTTGCTGATTTTTGTCGTCTGATAGAGCACATCTATGTGGATTTGCAGAAAATCTAGTGACGCTATTAAAGTAATCGTCAAGATCGTTTAATTTTTGAAAAGATTCTGCAGTATAAGTAGCGGTTGTTATTTGGTCAGTCGGAAATATATATAAGAGAATACCTACATAGTTGAATTCCTATTGAAACTTATCTACTTAGTACTTGTGCAGCAAATTTAACATTCATTTTATCGAAGCTGTCAGGATAAATGTTTTTCCGTCAACTTATAACAGGTTTTTATGGTATCGTTTACCTCCTCCCGGAAAATTTTTTCAAAAATTTTCCAAGACATACGCTTACCATTACATTCTACATATATCAGCTTTTAATATACAGTTTCTAATACTTTTTATTAAGTGCACAGGATCATGCAAAAGAGCAATCTTTCTATTTGAAATTTCTATGTAAAGTCTATCCACTGTACATCCCAATAAGGCATACGCTTTTCGATTAACGGGACCTTCATCACAAGTAATTTCAATTACATCAAGGCCGATATTATGTAGAGCTTCAAGAATTTCTAAAATTATTACTCTTAATTTTTCTCCATCAACAGCCCCCCACATAATATGCGATAGATTGCTTCCAGTTTAGATTAAGACCTCAAACCATATATAACAAAGCTGAAGGCGCTACAGAATCTTTGCGATCTCCATTTCCAAAATCTGTGAACCCGTAAATAATGTCTTCTCGGGAATCATCCTCTAACTCATTCTTAATACCCATTTCATCGAACAATAAAATGTATTTTTTTCTAACATAACTGGAGCATTTATATTTTAATAAGCAAGAATGGTTTGGTTAATTCCTGGAGACAAAATTATCTTACTTTGCCAACGCATTATCATTTTAATGTGTGGCATTGAAAACCCCATATTTTGCATCGCTTTGTAACAGGCCGGAGAATTATAGTATATTTTAAGAAAAACATCTTTTTCTTCAGAGGACCATCCTTTTCCAGGGCCAACTTTGTGAAACAATTGTGTACGCAAAAATGCTTTTACATCTTTAGTTTTAGTTTCGAGCAACTCTCTGACACATTCATTGTCGTTTCTTGTATTTTTGCATGTGGTCTGAAGCTCTTCCACTTCAAACGATTTTGAAAAGGAAAGTAGGGATGGAGACTTCCTTATAGGTGGCTCTAAGAACTGAGAAGGGGATGTAATATTTGTCTCAGGTATTAATAGTATTTTATAGTCACGTATATATGTATGTCCTCACGTTATCACTTCGATTAACTTCCAAATCTGGTGAAGGAGGTGAGTAAGACTCAGTTACAGCAGGCATTATACATGAAAAATCTTGTGTTGTTAGAGGATATTATATTATTAACATAATAACACGCCAATGCCACAAAAACACGGCTGACATCGAAAAGATGTATCGGCAAGTTCTACTTGATGAACACGATCAAAATTACCAGCTGATTTTTGGAGAGTCAATCCAGATAAACCTTTGAAAACCTTCAGACGTTGCATAGTTACATACGGATTAACCTCAGCTCCATTTTTGGGAACAAATTGTCTGCAGTCTTTAGCAGACACGAAGAGAGAATGGTTCCCATTGCGCGCAGAAGTTTTGAAAAGGGACTTTTACGTCGACGATGTAATGACCGGATCTAACAGGTTATCTGATTCCAAAGAAATGCAACGACAATTAAAGAATTTACTTTAGTCAGCGGGTTCAAAACATCCACAATTTCTTCAAAACATTTCAAAAGATGACATTGCACTAGAGCTCAACTTTAATGAAGAATCGGAAGAACACATCAAGACGCTTGGTTTGACCTGGATACCAAAAACACATGCATTTGCAATAAAAGTTGCCTGGAAAGACACCAACGGATTAGCAAGCGAACTATATTCTCTGACATTGCACACACATTCGATCCTCCAGGCTTCGTGAATCCCGTGACTGTCACGGAAAAGATTTTCATAGAGAAACTATGGTCGCTAAGGCTGGTCTGGCATACAGCTATACCCACTGAAATGCACACAAGCTGGCTTAAGTTTCGAGAAGGTGTAAAGCAACTGAGCGATATCAATATTCCAAGGCATGTTGCCTCAAGAAGAAGAAGAAAACTGTCATATAGTTAACAAAATTTTTGCTTAAATATTAATTTTAAAGTTTTCGAATTAGTTTGCATTTTCTACATATTTCATCATTTATTTTGTCTTTGATAATTGAGTCCTGTGGCTGGAAGTTGGAGTTTACGCTTCATCTTATCCTGATTTTAAATATCTAGAAAATTGCTGGCTAAGTTTGGTGATGCGACATCGTTGGACTTTTACATCTTATGATTGGCTGTAACCCTGGAGTAGCATATATTGATGAAATTTATTGTTAGTTTATTTCGGATACCTCTTGGTGAATGGTGCAGCTAAAAACAATTTATGTTGTGTAAAAACATCATCAACTTTGAAGTGTGAGGTTAGGTTATTTACGCCTTCTCAATATATGATTTTTTTATGATCTTGTAGCGATCACACATTACATTGCATAACACAGACTCAAACTTGATTTGACTTTTTCTAGCAGTTTTTCACCTATAAATACTGTGGTTGCTGCATTTACTTATTCACAATCACCAACTTTTGAATCACTTGGTAAAGTTCGGTTAGTGAATGCACAATTTAGTTACCTTCAGCAAGAGCACATTTTTGCTCAAGTTGATCAGTGACTCATTGTGTATATATTATTAGTGGTCGCAACTTCACTTGAGGGCTGTTGAGTCATCTTCTCACTCGCGGCGCTGCAGTAAATATCTCGAACTGATATACATTTCACAGCAGGGATTCATATCAAAGACGCAAGGCTTTTATATTGTGCTTAGAATAAAAGCTATAAAAGTTTTATGAAAAAAAAAGAAGTGTAGAACCACATGCTATTTACAAATGCCAAAATCAGAGCCAGCCTAACTCATCAAGCCGGGCGAGGTATGTCTGCCCAGTGCCCATGCGTCGCATAGGTTATGGCGTAGTAGAAAACTGATCTTACATAGAGAGGTGTAAGAGACGCAAACGCAATGGTTTGGTAATGGTCTGCCTCTGCATTCATTTCATGTCTTTTTTCCATCTAGCGATAGGCATTTGATTTCCGAGACATTTTTCTTAGAACTTGGATTGTTTGGTTGCTTGCCTGCCGCTTGGCAAAGGGAGAAGATAAAGATTTGAGAATTTTTTCCTGCGAATTTTTTGTTTTTAGTTTATTATGATTGCAGTTTTGCACATTCGATTTGTTTTTATGGTTTTTAGGTGACTGCGAATGCGTGGGAAAGTTAAGCAATTGTGACTGTGCGCTCCTATGATTTCAATAATTTGTTATAATGTTTCATTATTAGATTTTTCAATTATTTTATTTTTTGATCTCCTCTGAAATATTTTTGTCCGACTTAAAATATGGTTTCCCTAAGCGCATCACAATTACCTCACGGTTACTGAAATTACCGAATAAAAGCGAAATTTTAACTAGTTTAAGCCGCTGCCTATGCCGTCTTTTCTTCAAATTGGTTCGCTACTTATCGAGCACGGTATGAAAAATGAGTGGGGAAGTTGACTAACGTTTGCATTATAATTTAAAGAATAATGAGGATAAATTCGTCAGAAAAACAGAGATATTGCCATTTAAATGGAACATCAGATTCAAATTACGTTTTCTCCAATCCTTGTTTTCTCCCCGTCTTTCTGAGGTGGTGAATGTGATTAATTAATATTTTTTTTTTAATAATTGAAGACAAAGTCTTCCCCTTTCACGAAGAGGATTGGATGAACTTGTTATATACGTAAAATATTCCCAAATGGTGCATAAATAAATAAATATATTCAATAAGTCTTCATGCTTAAAACGCGATTAGAAGAAGAAAATTGCGTTAGCAATTTTTTCAAATTCCTTATGTTAAAAATAATAAAAATAAATAAAAAATAAATCAAAAAACAAATCTTACCTTCTGTAAGATTTGTCGGGAAGAATACAATATATGCATAGGTATTTACATACATATTCCGAAAAAAGCTTATCTGGACACTGCAAACTTAACACACACATGCATAGATTAGGCATATCCCTACAGTAGCTTGGCGTGGGCTTGGTGCGATGGGAATGAAATGGTCAATATCTTTAGATTGTGAGTCATCAAGAACTTCTTCAATCACTTTAAGATTCCCTTCTTGGATTCTTGAAGTTGAGGACTCACTCAAGAGAGTCTCATCTGTTGAAATATTGTAGCTAGTGTTGACAATAGGAGCAAGGTTTTGGAAAGCAATTTGCCTTAGATTTCGTGACAATCTAAGTACTGATGGATTTCGCTCATAGCTTCCTTTACATCTACGCAAGAGAGAGATACTATTTTCCAATGGATCCTGGTTTATATGAGATATTATTATATAATCCTGAGAATTTTTTATACTTTGCCATATATGAAGGATGCCATTAATTGTTTGTATCATACCATCAAAGCAATATGGCCTTTTCATTCGGCCTAAATGTTTCCATTCACTAATCCAGGCTCGACATTCATTTAAGGTTTTAGTTACATCTTGCTGATTTTTATCGTCTGATAGAGCACATCTATGTGGATTTGCAGAAAATCTAGTGACGCTATTAAAGTAATCGTCAAGATCGTTTAATTTTTGAAAAGATTCTGCAGTATAAGTAGCGGTTGTTATTTGGTCAGTCGGAAATATATATAAGAGAATACCTACATAGTTGAATTCCTATTGAAACTTATCTACTTAGTACTTGTGCAGCAAATTTAACATTCATTTTATCGAAGCTGTCAGGATAAATGTTTTTCCGTCAACTTATAACAGGTTTTTATGGTATCGTTTACCTCCTCCCGGAAAATTTTTTCAAAAATTTTCCAAGACATACGCTTACCTTTACATTCTACATATATCAGCTTTTAATATACAGTTTCTAATACTTTTTATTAAGTGCACAGGATCATGCAAAAGAGCAATCTTTCTATTTGAAATTTCTATGTAAAGTCTATCCACTGTACATCCCAATAAGGCATACGCTTTTCGATTAACGGGACCTTCATCACAAGTAATTTCAATTACATCAAGGCCGATATTATGTAGAGCTTCAAGAATTTCTAAAATTATTACTCTTAATTTTTCTCCATCAACAGCCCCCCACATAATATGCGATAGATTGCTTCCAGTTTAGATTAAGACCTCAAACCATATATAACAAAGCTGAAGGCGCTACAGAATCTTTGCGATCTCCATTTCCAAAATCTGTGAACCCGTAAATAATGTCTTCTCGGGAATCATCCTCTAACTCATTCTTAATACCCATTTCATCGAACAATAAAATGTATTTTTTTCTAACATAACTGGAGCATTTATATTTTAATAAGCAAGAATGGTTTGGTTAATTCCTGGAGACAAAATTATCTTACTTTGCCAACGCATTATCATTTTAATGTGTGGCATTGAAAACCCCATATTTTGCATCGCTTTGTAACAGGCCGGAGAATTATAGTATATTTTAAGAAAAACATCTTTTTCTTCAGAGGACCATCCTTTTCCAGGGCCAACTTTGTGAAACAATTGTGTACGCAAAAATGCTTTTACATCTTTAGTTTTAGTTTCGAGCAACTCTCTGACACATTCATTGTCGTTTCTTGTATTTTTGCATGTGGTCTGAAGCTCTTCCACTTCAAACGATTTTGAAAAGGAAAGTAGGGATGGAGACTTCCTTATAGGTGGCTCTAAGAACTGAGAAGGGGATGTAATATTTGTCTCAGGTATTAATAGTATTTTATAGTCACGTATATATGTATGTCCTCACGTTATCACTTCGATTAACTTCCAAATCTGGTGAAGGAGGTGAGTAAGACTCAGTTACAGCAGGCATTATACATGAAAAATCTTGTGTTGTTAGAGGATAGCTTCTTTTACGTGCTATCCTAGATTTCCAACCGACATTTGGCCTACATAAAGTATCAATACTATATTGATCACATTTGCAAAAAGATGATTTATACGGCAAGGGTATGGCATTTGTTAGCAAATTGGACTTCGTTCCATTGTAGATGATGTCTTCAGAACGAAAATGCTTTTCACATATAAAAACCTGCACAATATTCTCAATTTTGGTTTTAAATGCTAAACTACCACAATGTAATATCCACATATCGCGCCTTTCATCGCAAGATAGTTTAAAATAACTAATTTGTGATCCAAAATGATCACAACTGTTACAAGTGACATAAAAACAATATCGAACCATATTAATTGTATTAATTGTATATTAAAATATAATAAAAAGGAGGTCAAAATTCAGACATCAAAGACAAATCCAAAGCTAGTTAATAAAATCTAATAACTAAATTAACAAAACAGAAGGAAAATCTAATTAAATTATTCAAGTTTAATGAAGTCCAAACAAAGTCCAAATACCTATACAGCCAATGTCGAAATATTAATAATCAAAATAAAAAACCAGAAGAAAATTCAAATTTAATAAATTCCAATTAACGAATTGAAACACACCGTCAAATTATCAATAAAATATCAGAAAATTGAAATGCAAGACCATAGTGAAAATCCTAATTTTAAAAATCTATAAATGAGAAAAATAAAATCCAAAAGCAAAAACCAAATTTAATACTAAAAAAGTAATCCAAGAATATAAAAACCAAACCTCCAAACAAAACACACACAAAATATTAGAAAATTAAAATATTTGATTAATTTCAATTTCAAATTTTAATGCAAACTTTACAGAAAATACTAAGATTCACACACGTTTGCTTGGGCGAAAAGTTGATAGACAACTAAATGTCCGTTAAACTGCACTAAAAGAACCTACACGTAATTTCAACAGAATCATTTCCTTTACTGTATCTATATCTATCAGAATATATAGCAGTATGGTGACAAGCAATTTCGCGTAATTAATTCTTGCCGTATTGTTAGTGGTCACCAAGAGTAAATCACAATTCTGCCAAACTATTTTCTAATTTCTAAAAAAAAAAAAAAAATGCTTATTGCTTATCTACGCGTCTAGGTCATAAAACTTGTTAGCACTCTAAGCAATATGCATAATAAAAATTCTGTTCAGTAAATTTCTAAGCAAAAATTGAGGGCTTCCTTAAATCAGGTCCAGGCATCGTTGATTTTATATTGGAGTAAGGCATTGCTGGCTAACCCTTTCGTTACACCATCAAGTGGAGGCATCGTCGATTTTATATACGATACTCATGCCATGCGGATCACAGAAAACTCGTACACCGGAATGAGGAGATATCTATAAAGGCAGGTACACACGCTCAAGCAAATCTTGTGACTTGCATGACCCAGTCGTATGATTTGCTTGAGCGTGTGTAGCAGTCTTTACACTCCATAATTAATGGCATTCCAACTTTTGTCAATATAATTTATTCATTACATTCCACCCATCCATTCCTCCCATATAGTCGGCCATCTTTTTAATCCATCCATTAATTTTAACAAGTAAAAACGCTAGAATTGGTCTAACAATAACACCAATTCTTATGATACCCTAGATGAATGCCCGTATTTAATATGCGCAACGTTGATTTTTGAAGTGGTTTTTCGCATATATTTCTAAAACAGCTCGTCGGAAAGTAAAAATGTTTATGACCAAAATCATTGGATACATAAAAAAAACTAAATTTTTGTATGGCAAGACCAATAACGGGTTGTCCTGTTTAGTCAAGTTTTAAAATTTTATTGACTATTTTTATGAAAACGCCATGTACAAAATTTCAACTGTTGTTCAAATGTTGTGGTCCATTCCAGCATGTTCCATCAACCATATAAAATTTATATACTCTGCTCGATATACACAGTATACGTGTATACGTAAAAACCCTTCAGTTAAGTAAACGCGTTCTCAAGTTATTGTGCGGACGGACAGACAGGACAGATGAAAATACAAAAATCAAAATAACTTTTAATATTATGTGTGGGTGTCCAATCCATTTTGCTCTACCATCATTATTTCTATGCCCTACAAACTGAATGACAAACTTAAACTACAACTACAATAGCCGTAAAGACGTTACGGATTTCAACGAGACTGAGGTTTAATTACGAAAAATTGTCATTTTTATCACATTCCGTAAGGGTAATTTATTATCTTCACAGTTAATATTTTCCATTTTTCGTAAGTAAACCTTAGTCTCGTTGAAATCCGCAACGTCTTTACGACTATTGTAGTCGAGTCATTAGTATACCCTATGATGATTCAACATCTAGATTCTAGGATAAAAAAAGATTTCAAGATGCTGACGTCAAACCCAAATCCAAAGCTAGTCAATAAAATCCTACAACCAAATCAGAATGATTTATTTAAATTAACATAACAGAAGAAAAATCAAAATCAAATCGTAAAATATGCACACTATAATTATAGCCATTTTGTTCTCAATAATATTATGAAATAATTTAGAAACTTATGATATTTGAAGAATAGATAGGTGATCATTATGCATTCGCCACCGAGGTATATATATGCAACAACCAAATATGTTACGTCATCAAAGCTTTAAAGAAACTAAACTCAACTAACCTGATTTGCTCTACGTATAAAAGTTTTATAACAAAGTTGTATAACAAAGCTCAACATTCTCAAACAGGTACAACTGCGGCCGTCTAGCGTGGAAGTGACTACTTAAAGTTGCGACCACTATATAATATATACACAACGCTTATATGTTATTTTATTAAGGGTGATCTACACGAAGATTAGGAGTGCTTGTACATCACGTGACGTCTTGGTGGTGAATATAATTAATCAAGATCAATTTTTTGTTAAATATTTTTTTTTGTTGTTTGTTTATTTTATTTTTTTTTCGAATTTTTCGACTTGCATATTTGCATTGGAATAATTATGAGCTTCTGCAAGGTTTGCTCAAATGGTATCATTGACAACGCCATCGTGTGTGATGGCATTTGTGGTAATTATTTTCACTCCTCCTGCTTAAAACGGAGCCTTAAATCGTCTTCCTCTACGAATTATAGTGCACTGAATGTTCAAACATCAAACCGTGCCATGTACTTAGGTTGATGAAAAGTATGTCTGACAGCATTACTACTGAACAGAATTATGTTGCAGATGGGATGAAGGCCATTACGTCTAATTTATCTGGCCTTTACGCTTTGTCGGTTGATTTCGGAGTTTTTAACCGGAAAATGGAGGATCTTACTTCCCTTGTAACGAAGTTCAGCGCTGGCTGTGACTTGATGCTGACCAGATCTCATGAACTCTCCCTGAAATTAGCTTCCATCTCTAACTCCATCGTAGATATGCATGGTATTATAGCTGGTTCTGAGCCGGCTTATACTTCCAAAACTAATCCTGTTCTCCCAATCTATGAGGACGTCAGTCGTAGCATCAGTTCATTCAGAAATGATATGGTCTCGTGGCTATTGGCTGTTAATAAGAGCTCGGAGCTGCTTAGTTTGGTTGCATCTGATGTCAGACTTTTGGCGAATACTCGGGCTCCTGCTGTTATCACTAGACTTAAGGGGTTTCAGTCCTGCGTGGAAGAGAAAAGTGAACATAATATTGAGGATTTGGTGGCTGTTCCTGAGGTTTTTGCTGATGGTTCCTCCGTTGAATCACAGGGCAGCTAAGCCTGCTTCATGTAATGGATCTCTTGATAATGTGATGAAGCACTCACATCGAAGGCGTGGTAAGGATCACACACATCCCCCTATGGCTCACTCTAATGAAGGTCGCGGCTCAGCACGATGTGGGGAAAAAAGTCATGATCAGCCTACTATGGAGGATTCCAATGCTGTGTCTGAAGCTAATGCTGAAACTAGTGGTATCTGCTCTGTTCTTTCCTGTTCTGCTCATGGCTCGACTGCTCTGGTTCATGATGACCCCGGCCCTGTATCGGATTGCGTTTCTTCTATGAGAGATGTCGGCATCGGCGGGATTCCTACTAGGGTTGGTACCCTGAGACCTGCAAGACTACCAAAGAGCGTTTTCATTTCTAGGGTGCATCCGGACACTACTGAGGATGACATTGTTTGTCATATTTCATCCTGTTTGGGCATTCAACGGAGCGAGATCTCTTGTAGGAAAATTAACTCGAAAAACGGTGCTTATGAGCGCACCTTTTCCGCATCATTTAGGGTCTTGATTCCTGAGGATTCTTTTGCAGCTGTGATCTCTCCACATATATGGCCGCCTAACTCGATTGTGCGAGATATTGTTCCTAGAGCTCGGCCTAAGATACTTTCATCGTCAAAAAACTACTCAAGGAGATTTCGTTCTACTATGCGAATGTAACTGGACTCCGATCTAAGACTACCCAGCTATTTGTGTCATCTACGAGTTCAAGCTTTGACGTAGTGTGCTTATCCGAAACATGGCTATGTGGAAAAATTGTCGATGCTGAGATTTTTGGTCCTGAGTTTCAGGTCTCTGATATGGAAAGCTTTCGTCCAGCCTATTTGTTTGCTCTTCAGCATTTTCCCCACTTTATTGACAGCATTGTTTCTGCAGGGCTCTTCCAGTGCAGTGGCATTTCAAATGACTCAGGGAGATTCCTTTACTTTGTGTTCCTTTCGGATTGTTATGGTACTACGGCTAGGAGATGTTTAACGTCTTTGCTTCCAGAGTCTATTCACCATCCAGCAGTTCATGTTATATTTTGTTTTGATCCAATATTTTTGAATGTATCTTACTCTGACGATTACTATTTTAATTTTGTTAAGGCTCACTATTCTAGAATCGACTTTTGGCTGTCTAGTCGTGACTGGAGTAATATATTTGACGAACGAGATATCGATAATGCTATTAAGCTATTTTACGACTCTATATTTCTTTGTTTTGTTCAGAATGTACCAATTTCTAGATCTAGGAATAAAAGTCTGAATCAGGCATGGCTTAATGGTTCAATACGCCATTTCAAGAATTTGAAAACTAAAGCATGGAAGAGATTTTGTTTTTCGAGGAGCGACGAGCACTATCTGGTTTACTCGTATCATCGCGGAAGGTTCATGGCTGCTTCTGAGGCTTCTTATAAGTTATACATATCCAAATTGAAGACTTCTTTGCTCGATAGACCTAAACAGTTCTGGTCCTGGTCTGATGGATTCCCCTCATCCTTATCTTTTGGTGATGCTGAGAGTGCTGATTCCACAATTATTGCCAATCTGTTTGCTGATTTTTTTTAATCTGCCTTTACTGATTCCAACTATGATATTAGTTGTAGCGATTATACTCACTTCACGATGCTTCCTTCGACTTCTTTTGAGTTAAAGGATCTTGTTTTTGACGATGCCATAATTTCGAAACATATTTCGAATTTGGCAGATAGCTTTTGCCTGGCCCTGATGGCATCCCATCTTCTTTGTTGACGAAATGCAGCATTCCACTTATTCCCATCTTCTCTCACCTATTTAAGTTGTCCTGTCGATCAGGCGTCTTTCCTCAGTTATGGAAACACTCCTTAATTTTTCCACATCATAAAAAGGGGAACAGAATTGACATATCTAATTATAGACCAGTTGCTCATCTTTCAGCTATTCCCAAAATATTTGAGGCTATTGTCTGTGATACTCTCTATTTACACTCTAAACCGTTCATAGGTAGTTTCCAGCATGGTTTTACTAAGAGGAAGTCAACAACTACCAACCTATTGGAGTTTTATAATCATTGTATGTCTGCCATTAATACAGGAAAACAAGTTGACTGCATTTATACTGACTTTAGTAAAGCATTCGACAGGATTAGCCACAAGATACTTTTACATAAGCTTACTTTGCTGGGTTTCCCTTGTCGGTTTCTTCTATGCTTAAACTCCTATCTGTCTAACCGTACCCAGCAAGTCTCTTTTCGTGGTATTCTATCCAGGAACATCCTTAATACCGCTGGAGTACCCCAGGGTAGCCATCTTGGTCCTCTTTTGTTTGTCATTTATATTAATAATTTACACTTGATACTACCTCATACCAAAATTCTTTGTTATGCTGACGATGTCAAGCTTTTCCGAACTATCTCGAATGCCGATGACTATGCTCTAATTAACTCTGACTTGAATACCTTCTACTCTTGGTGTTCTAAGAATTTTCTTTCTTTGAATATTGATAAGTGTTTTGTTTTGTCTTATTATCGTAAGCGTAGTCCTTTGTATCTGAATTACTTCATCAATGGAAGTATATTGTCCAGACTCACAGCACCAAGGATCTGGGGGTTGTTTTTGATTCCGGGCTCTCAGTTGAAAACCACATTTCAAATATTGTCAATAGGGCTAACACTGCTTTGGGCTTTGTTAAGGGGTGATCCCGGGAGTTTAATGAGCCTTTTGTAACCAAGACCCTCTATTTCGCTTTTATTAGGCCGATCTTGGAGTATGCGAGTCCTGTTTGGGCACCATTTTATTCTGTCCATATTAATCGGATTGAAGTAGTCCAACGCAGATTTATTAAATTTGCTCTTCGTGGCCTTCCTTGAAACGATCCTTTAGCCTTGCCTCCTTATGCTGATCAACTCAAGTTGCTCTCTATCGACACCCTTGAGAAGAGACGTGATATTTCTAGGAGCCTTTTTATTTTTGATTGCTTGCATGGTACAATTAATTCCCCTGAGCTTCTTGGGATCCTAAATTTCTCTGCTCCTTGTCGTTCCTTGAGAAACCATGACTTTTTTGTTCGCCATTTTGTGATACAAATTACAGTTTTAATGAGCCTATTACGTCGATGTCTCGTTTGTTTAATGCTCATTGGCACGTACTGGACCTACACCTAACTAAAGCCCAAGTAAAGCGTCTCTTGAATGGTCAGCTTACCTAATGTAGCTTATTTGCTCTTTCTTTTTTTTCCTTTTTTCTCTTCTTTTTCGTTTCTCTTTTTCTGTTAAATTTTTTTTCTAGTCTGTATTTTTGTATTATGTTCTCTTTAATCTAATGCCTTTTCTCTTTTTTTTTATATACAGGGTGTCCCGTAAGTCGACGTCTAGCCGGAATCGGGTGATAGACCATAACATCATAACAGTTACCAGAAAAATATTTAAAAAATCTAAGTCATGTATTTTTCAAATTATAGACCTTTCTTTTGTTTTCGAGAAAATGTACACCTTGTGATGGTTTTTTAGCTCCTGTTGCTACAAATCTTTACTTTTTTTAAATTTTATTTTTCTTATGTAATCCCGAATCGAAATCAATATCGAAAGATGGGATAGTTGTAGTACGATTATTATGTGCCAAGTCCAAAGTGGCACCCATAAAAACTACAACACTACCTCGACTTGATCATGCGCCGCAAGATTAGCTGCTCAATTGGCTCAACGTGTTGTTAGAGATATGAAGTTGAATAGTCAAAAGATCTACTATTTGACAGATTCAAAGGTCGTTCTCGCTTGGAATTATTCAGAGTCCTCTTTATTTCATACTTTCGTCGCCAATAGAGTAGTTTACATTCAGAGGCAAACGAATACAGAGCAATGGCGACGTGTGAAATCCAGTGAAAACCCCGCAGACCTCGTATCGCGTGGAATACCCTCAGAGAAATTGAAGAACTGCAACATTTGGTTTTACGACCCACCATTTTTACATGGCTCAGACCCGATTTGGCCATCTAACTATTCCAAAGTGGACACTGCTGTGGAAAAGAAAAAGTCTTAGACCGTATTAACCGCCTCAAGAGAATACTCACCATTCAGCAGTACCACCAAGCACGTAAATTCAATCAAGAGACTGGAGTGGATACGTTTCGATTACCTTTCCCAGATGCCATTGCGAAGGTGGAAGATTTTCTTCTTTCAAAATTATTAATTCGCCGACTTGAAGATTACGTCGTTTTTGCATCCATTTTGGATTCTGTTGGAGACGACAAAAATACCCTGAATTCCATCTTCTCCGAAAGGATTGATATAAATGTTGCACATGTTGCCATCTACCCAGTCGATGAATGCTGAGGTCGAGTACCGATGGCTCTGGTGTTGTCAATAATACATCAGCAATTAAAAAATGTGCTGGCGTAAGCGCAGAGATGTCATCTGGGTCGTTGTTCACTGGATAAAGCGGCCTTGAATTCAAACACGCTTCGATCTGAGTTAAAGTCTAGAAAGCTCTTCGTATGTGAGTGTGCTGTTTCCAAGAATACGTTCATGTGAAATTTGGTGGACTTCACACCGGTCTCCCACAATCCAATAAGTTTGGAGATCCGGGTGGAATGAAAGAAATTTCACACCTTCCTTTTCTATGAGGCTTGCGATTTCGAGATCTAATTGATTGATCATCCGGTGTCGTTGACGGGTAAGAATTGAATTTCCTCCAATAAAGTTTGACCCGCAGTAACAATATATTTCACTGCACGTTCCTCGCCGCGCTGCAAAGCATTAAAGGCTGCTGCAAAGCCCTGATCACTAAGATCAGTTACGACTTCTACGTGAATAGCCTTTACGGCCATGCATATGAATATAGCCACATATTTCTTGATTATAATGCGCATCATGAGTTGTGGACCGCCATGCAGAGTGTCTTTGTGTGTTTTGTCTACAATGAGTGATGTCAGATGCAATTTATCTGGCAAAATTATTGGGTGTTTTTCATGAAAAGATAGTTTTGAAAAGCGAAGTCTTCTGCCCACTCCTAAGAGTCCATCTGTATGCAGAAATGGTGTCAATTTAGCTAACCGACTGCTAGCCATTAAATTTTGCTGGCATTCCAAAGCCCTGATTTCCTCTTGAAAGTGTTCCGTTTGAAGTTTTCTTATCAATAAGCGAAGAGCTTGTTGTATTTCGATGCCTTTGATATGTCCTCTTTCTTTCGATTTGAAACGATAGCAGTACGCAGTAATCCTTAATACCTTTGTTAATGATGAGTAGTTTTCTTCCATTCTACTTGCTGATATTTGCGTGCATGTTGCGATAGTTTTCTTCTTAGCTTCGAAGCAAGTGATCGGGATATCTTTCTGGTTTGGCCATGCTTCTTCAGGCATTTCTAACCATTTTGGTCCAGTCCACCACATAGAATTCTTCTTTAATTCTGCTGGCAACAGTCCTCTCGATGCCATGTCTGCAGGATTTTCCTTTGAGGGTACGTGCCTCCACATGACTTGCCCGACCAATTCATGGATGTAAGAGACCCTGTTGGCGATGACGACTTTCGATTTCGCTGGATGCCCTTTCAGCCAGGACAGAACAATTTCGGAATCAGTCCAAGCATATGTGATGTGATTTGATATTTGTAATGCATTTGTGACATATTTCAATAGCGTTGCTAATAGAACTGCACGGCATAGTTCTAAGCGAGGTAATGAGACTGTATTTATTGGTGCAACTTTCGTCTTCGCCGATAATATAGCTACCTTCCTGATTCCTTGTAAATCTGTGACACAAATACAGGTAACTGCCACATAGGCGAGTGTTGAAGCGTCACAAAAGCCATGGATCTCGATGGTTGAGTGAGCTTCTGAGAAATAGATCCATCTGGGAAGTTTAACTGTGCCGAGTTCAAGTAACCTTTCTCTGAGATTCATCCATTCGATTTCCGAATTCTGTGGTACAGCTTCATCCCAGTCCAATTTTGCTAACCAAAGGGTTTGAATAAAAATTTTAACGATGATAAGACTTGGTGCGATCCAGCCTAGCAGGTCGAATAATTTAGCTACATCAGATAGAATCGTACGTTTAATGCATGTACCAATCTGCTCACTCAACTTTAAGGAATAGCATAGCTCATCACTAGATGGCTTCCAAAAGACGCCGAAAGCCTTTATATGTTCGGCTGTTCCATGTGGAAATGAAAGTTATCTTCTGTATGCTTTTCAGGCGTAGTTTTTAGCAGATTCGATTGGTTAGATACCCATTTGGGTAGATTTAAACCCCCGGACCTTAAGAGATGTATAAGTTGATTCTGCTTCTCTGTAGGGAGTTCTAAAGTGTCTGCACCCGAAAGTACATCGTTCACATAAAATTCTGATAAAACTACTCTTCCGCCAATGGGAAAATTTTCCTGTCCGTCCAAAGCTAATTGCTGAAGAACATGCGTAGTAAGATATGGAGCACTTTTCGTTCCGAATGACACAGTGAGTAGCTTGTAATTTTTTATTGGCTCTTCAGTGGACTCTCTCCAAACAATACGTTGGTATTCAGCATGATCTTCTCGAACACGTATCTGGTGGAAAATTTTTTCAATGTCCGCCGTGAATGCAAATTCATACTTTCTCTAACGCAGTAATAAACATGCCAATTCGTCCTGGATTGTAGGCCCTTTGAGCAGTATATCATTCGGCGGTGTTCCGGTTGACGTTCTTTTTGATGCATTGAAGACGACTCTTAGCTTTGTTGTTGTGCTATTCCCATTAGTTACAGCAAGATGAGGTAAATATATGTATTTGTAAACTGCAGTTTCACCTAATTCTTCCTTATGCCTCACTTCTTCCATGTGTCCAAGTGTGGTGTATTCTTGCAGGCACTTTGCATATTCCGTTTGAAGAATTGGTTCTCTTCTGAAGCGGGATTCTATTTGAAGCAGTCTTGAGATTGCTGCTCCATCAGACTTTCCTAATGGGTTTAGCTCATTCAAATCATTTATGGGTAGAGCGACTTCATATTGACCATTTTTCATTCGTCGGTAAGTATCAAAAAATATTTGCTCTCATTTTTTCATTTTTTTTTTCATTTGCTCTCATGTTTTCAGATCTTCCAATTCCCAGAAGCGTCAAGTTGACAGACTTAATCTGCAAGAACGTAGAAATTCTTTAAATTCTTCGTGGACTAGCATTGTCGACAATATCTTCAGATAATATCCAATAATGAGTCCTTCTTGTATCATCCATCTAACCTACCTAGATAATCAACACAAGAAAATAATCTATTAAATTTAACCTAGCTAATCTATTGTTTTACATTTTCTCTTACAGCTAATTGGAATGAGGTGAACTTCAGCGGTAGCTCATCAGATAAGTTTTTTTGAATTCTTTCCATGAACTTGATTTTTTGGGTTATTTTTCTATTTTTCAGGTGCACTGGACTGTTTATTTATGTACTGGAACCAAACAGATACGAATGCCTACCGTCCGCTGTCAATCAACGTAGAAAATTCAAATCCAAAAGGATAGCGGAGCACAATCACATTTAGGTGGCGGTAGCGTAGCGGTTTGGTTGCTCATTCATTTCTGGCTTTATTCCTTGAATTCTTGACTATTAACCTCAAGCTAGTAAGTAAATTTAATTCAAGATCTAATCTAAACTGCAAAACCTTAATTTCTATAATCTAAATTTATGACTACGGTAGTATTATATAAATTCAACTCAAATTTTTTACCACTAATTCCTAATTCAAATATACTTCAACTCTTTCTTTGTTCCTTGTTGTTTCTTATTAATTAATTCTATCTTATTGTTGAAGAAGAAAAATACATTTATTAATTGCTTTCTGCCTAATTGTGGACTAATCTACATAGTGTGAAGCTTATATTATGACGGCATAATTTCACACCTTGAATAGAGTAATATATTGACCTTTAATCAAATGCTGTAATGTTATGGTATGTATGTTGATGAGTGATTGGTCAGGACGTGAAGTCCAAACTGCCAGCATGAGCTGACAGATCACTCGATGACAGCGCTAGTACAGGGCGGCACGCTAGCACCTCGGCTAAGGGTAGCGGAGAGTGTGGGGGAGTTCCCGAAATAACCTGCCGCTTGTCACCAACCATAATCAAAGAAGATTTTCGTGCCTACAACCAACAGGCCAGCACACACTCGGTCCTGAAGGGACCCTTACGTCACTTACCTACATTCCAATGAAGGCGCAGATGGTCTGCCTTCTTTGCCAATCCCCATCCTCCCATTGACTTTGGGTGGCACAATTGTCCAAAGTCCCTTTGTTGATCTGTGAAAAATATTAAAGCGGACCTATACGACCTTCGGATGAGAGGGCTCCAGGATGTGAAGGAAGAAATAAACAGTCCTAGATCTCCATTTTTACGTTATAATTTCGTACAACAAAATTCGCTTCATTTCGCGGGAGGTATATTAAGAAGATACACGGGTTAGTATCTCAAGAAATCAGAGAATTATAAATGTGTGTAGTTAGTATTAAACTAGTATTAAGCGGAGTATACATGCATATAGTAATTGAACTACGGTAAGCCTATCATTACAACAAAATGAGCATGGCATACATGAACTAAAGGTTCCAATTAAGCCTATCAGCAAAACTATATATACGTATGGTAATTGCGTATAAGTGCATATAATTTCTAAACTTTTGTTTTGTTTCTTTTCCTTTTTTTATACCCTAGATGAAATCTATAGGGGTATTCTAAGTTTGTCATTCCGTTTGTAACACCTCGAAATAATGATGGTAGAGCAAAATGGATTGGACACTCATTCATAATATTAAAAGTTATTTTGATTTTTGCATGTCCGTCCGTCCGTCCGTGCGCACGATAACTCGAGAACGCGTACACTTAGAGAGCTGAAATTTTGTACACGGACTTTAAAAAAAAAAGTAAAATTAAGTTCGAAAATGAGACAAATCGGGCAACTCCTTCGTGGGGTTGCCATATAAAAATTTCGTTTTCCGCTATATATTTGGACACTGCCTGAGAACGCTTCGACGTAGAGAGCTGAAATTTCCTACATGATGTTTTTACTACATTAGCAAATAAAGTTTTAAAAATAGACTAAATCGGGTAACTCCTTCTTGGTGTTGCCATATAAAAATTTAGGTTTTTTACGCATACTTTGAAAACGATCAGTCCAAGACATTTTTATTGTACTAAAAACTTCTGCAGAATACGAAATCCTATAAAATTGGTAATTATCATTTTTTCTGTGCAACAAACCGTTCTAGAAATATATGCGAAAAACAACTTCAAAATCAAACTTGAATAGATCGGTGACCATACGAAATTTAATACGGGCATTCATCTAGGGTATCATAAGAATTGGTCTTAGACCAATTCTAGCTTTTTTACTTGTTTTCTTTTAGTTTACATATAAAAAAAAATTTAATAAAGAGATGTGCTAAGTTCAAGAGTACCAAAATAATTTTCTTTTATTATATGCCTTCAGAATCCAAACTAACTAAATTAATCCTTTCATTAACATTGCCTTAGTGCATCTTTAACTGAGTGTTAAATACCTAAATCTCGAGTTCTTGTTTTATTAAAGGAAGCAAAACGAAAATGTGAAGTTCATGGTCTTACTAAATGGTCTATCGTTATTTACTACAATGCAAACAAAGACGTATAGGCGTTTAATCATTACGATCAATCGAATATCTCCACGATCTCAATGAACTGAGTTATATATATTAAAAAAAAATTTTTTGCACATCAAAAAATACTCACATTTCTCCACGGCCTGATGAAGCGCTTCAACACCCGCTGTTTAAAAAAAATTAACGAGGCCCAATGGCACTCATATATATTTAAAAAAAAGCAATGTTTCTCGCTGCAACTCTGATACGGAATTCATTGGGATTTTTCGATTGTTACCTCGTCTTGGTAATATACTTCATGAAGAAATATGGACTTATTACAATACCTAACCTGAGTTTTTCCTTTGTCTTCGTTTCTGTTTTTTTTTTTTTTTTTGTTGCAACTAAACGTGGTTAGTAGCGTGACGTAAAATTCTTTTGCTCAAATCTTCCATAAGGTATTAATCAAACTAACTCCAACAGGATTATCATGTACCCAAAAAAATAAATCTACGAAAACCTAATAATATCTTAACTACGAAAAGGCAATGACATTACAAAATTAAGCTAAGGCAGATTTGAAGTAAGACGTTATTAAAAGTTAGGCTAAAGCTTTTTCTTTTAAGAAAAGCAGGTTAATACTCGAACATTGTTCTAGAATCTTACTTGTCAGTCCCTGTTACTTAGCATTTAATATAAATTGGATATTTTCACGTTAATAATCATAATAATTCGATCACTTATACATACTGTGTGGCCTTACTGTCTGACATACAGAACATTCAAGCTCCTAGTTGTGATTGAACGGGCTGAGATGGAAACCAGGAACATCTAATATCCTTGCGTAAAACAAGTAAGGTTATACGTTCATCCTCAGAAAGTTGTGATATACATTTGCCATTAATTTTATGGCGACTGGATGTATCGCACTGTGGCGTGCTGTCATTAACACGTAAAAATGTGAAACATCATACACACTCCATGTTTCTGGTAGTAATTCTTCCTGTGGTGGTGTTGTATGTTTGTACCTGATGAACTATCTATATACTTGTAGCTTTCCTCTCTATTGCCGACGAAAGGATCGTTAAGCACGATTAGTAATTTGAGCTACTTATAGAGTTTGAATTCCAGCTAGAAGTAAGCAGCGCTCTCTTCTTGGCTTTGATGATGCATGTTACAAAGGCTTGCACAGCACCACGTAGGATTCTCTTCCTTATTTTGCTTCCGCGGTGGATTTAGTTTATTTTCTCTTTACTCCTGGAAATTTCCTCGTGGTGCACGGCGAATTTTCGACGAACGCGTAATCATTTTTCTTTTCCTTTCGCTCCCCTTCGGAAATTTCTTTTAGACTGGATGCCGCCTAGAACTTTCGATAAAAATTGTCTGGGACTTTTCCCATTCTTGCACTTTTACGAAATGGCAGATCGATTGCCTTCTTCTTACCTTTCAGTCATGTCACCATGGCACCTGAGCGTGAGGAAGCATTACTCTCGGTCGGGGTACGTTCATTTTTATTTTGTTTGACGCAGCCGGCCTACACGCTTCAGTACGTGTAGCATATTGCTATAGGCAATACGCTACGATCATAACAGTAATCCTAGATAAACCTGAATTGTTCGGTAACTTTTAATTAGTGTAACTAGCATACAAACTGGCATGCGTTTACACGTTACTGCCAATCACTTTTCCCAATCATTTATCTAGATAAAAATTTACCTTGTAAAATATGTGCGCGATGAATACGAAATTTCCGTGTTGAAATTTGACCAAAATTTTAAGAAACAAAAAATTAAATTGAGTTGAATTCAACTAATTGAATGAAAGAAAAAATCAAACAAAAATTAAATTAAATTGAAGCGAAATTGAAAACTATGCAAGAGAAATCTTAAGAACCAAAAAGACTATATTTTTTACTATTACCGAAATTGAAATCTAATTCTGGAAAACGAACCCTTTTTTGTATCACTGAAGAAATTTTAATTGCAAATTGGTATACTGTCACCATATGGCAGCTGTATTTCCTTTCACAGCTCGTTGAATAAGAATAAAGATTGACGAAATGACTCCCTTTTTATACCATAGATGAAATCTATAGGGTATACTAAGTTTGCCATTCCGTTTGTAACGCACAGAAATAATGATGGTAGAGCAAAATGGATTGGACACCCCCGCATAAAATTAAAAGTTATTTTGATTTTTGGATGTCCGTCTGTCCGTCCGTGCGCACGATAACGCGTTCAGTTAGAAAGCTGAAATTTTGTACACGGACATTAAAAAAAAAGTAAAATTAAGTTCGAAAATGAGATAAATCGGGCAACTCCTTCGTGGGGTTGCCATACAAAAATTTCGTTTTCCACGATATATTTGGCCACTACCTGAGAATACGTCGACATAGAAAGCTGAAATTTGGTACATTGGGTTTTCATACTAACAACTAATAAAATTTCAAAAATGAACTAAATCGGGCAACCCCTTCTTGGTGTTGCCATATAAATTTTTTTGTTTTTTACATATACTTTGAAAACGATCAGTCCTAGACATTTTTATTGTACTAAAAACTTCTTCAGAATAAGAACTCCTATAAAATTCGTTACAATCATTTTTTCTGTCCGACGAGCCGTTCTAGAAATATATGCGAGAAACCAATGCAAAAAATCAAAATTGCTCAAATGGGTGACCATACGAACTTTCCTACGTGCATTCATGTAGGGTATCATAAGAATTGGTCTTTTAGACCAATTCTAGCTTTTTCAGTTGTTATAGAGAAATTTGTTCCATTTTCGACATTTAAAAAGTAAAATATTCGAAATTTTCACTGAAAATGACAAAAGAATGAAATTTTCTTACTGGCAACCGATAGCACATTTAATGATCTAAATTTTGATACCTTTGTCGTAGAAATTGATTGTAAACTCGATGATTTTAACCAATTTTTGTGAATTTTGGAACATTTGCTATAAAAATTTTGGTTCGCTACGTTTCATTTCGATGTAGTAGATTTGTATGTCATTTCGTAGTATTTGCTGTCTTCTTCCCACTGTGAGTCTCTTTCGCACTCATTGTGGGAAACGTATTACTAAAAAATCGTGAATATCGCGTTTCCCCCTGAAAATATCGCGAAACGAACGCGGCGAGTGTCAAGTGTTATTTTTATTCTGTTTTACTGTGTTTTTAGTGGTTTTTCCAGGTATATAATCATTACGGATATCCTTTTTAATATCTGGTAATAACGTTTATAGATTTCTTTAATAATTTTAGCATTTAATTTATAAATTCTGAGGTATGTGGACAATTGTCAGATGAGTGATGTCATGGCATTTTTCATTGAAATTGTTACTTAGTAGCAATATATCCTACTGAAACTTGTTGTGGTTTCTTTGCGAAAAAACCGTTTGACTTAATTTGTTATTTCTGCTTTTGTTTTTCCCGGCAGCGACTGTCGTAGCTCTAATGTGAGAGTAGTTGCGTGGAGTAGCTTATAACTCCTAGTATTATTATGGAGTAGCTTGTGTAAAGCACAACTCCTAGTGTTATTATGGAGTAGCTTGTTTAAAGCACAACTCCTAGTATTATTATGGAGTAGCTTGTTTAAAGCACAACTCCTAATTCAAACGAACTGTTTACTGTCCACTTACTCGACTCAAATCGACTGCTCTTTATTCTTCAATTTCTTTGCTTATTTATACAGAGTAATCTTATTAATACGGAAATAAATCAAATACTTCCGACCCAACATTTTGTATATAATAGTACAAAGTGTTAGGTCATATGCATTTCATTTATTTTTGTTTATACATAAATCGCGGCACTGGTCGCTTCCGTACATACATACATATATTTTTCTGTGACTAGAGTCGTACTGAACGTTCCGTCAGTACCTTATCGCATTTGTTATTACATACGTACATACATAAATCTTGACAAACGCTAACCGCTTGTTGCTTGTTCATCGTGACATTCATGATTTACATACATACCTACATATATATCACTTTCTTCATATACAAATCGTGAACCATCATTTGGTCACCTGGGTTCTACCGCTGGCGCAAGGTTGTCGTATTACAACGTGCGAATTCTTGCGCGCAGGGTATTGCGTCACTCAATCTACCTTAGTTATTTCCTCAACTTGTTAAGTAATTGGGGAAGGTCAGTAACGAGTGGAAATATAATTTAATGAAAATGATGTAGGCATGTATGTTCATTGAAAAATGATGAAAATATGTATCGTTTGCTAGCATTTCTTTGATAACTGTTGTAGGTATGTACATATGTTACAATGCTTACTTAAAATTTTTAAAAAATATGTGTTATTGTTAGAAGAGGAATAACGCATTAGAATATGGTTCAATCGTTCGATAATTTTCGAGAAATTTAGTGATTTTATATGCATGTATATACATAATGCCGAGTGCCGGTACAATAATTGACTTATCGATTTACAAATTTAGATCCGTTATTTTTCTAGATTATTAGTATTACTGCTATGTTATGTTCATTTTTATTACATGTGTATACTATATATATAATAATATATATAATATATATATATTTTTTTTTTTACATGTGATTATACATATTTTTTCTTTTATATGGGCTTATACATATGTTTTCATTCATTTACTTAAAAACAAATTCTTTGTATGTGTTTATACATACTTTTTATAAATATTCTTAGATGTGATTATACATATTTTTTCTTTTATATGTGTTTATACATATGTTTTCATTTAGTGAGGAAATTCGGGATTTGTTTGCTCTGACGATTTCCGATTGGAAAGTTTGTGAGATTTGCCTGACTTTGTTTGTCGAAGGCGTCTCTTGTATTGGGGTTCAAATTGATAGATTACGATTCTTTACATCTGCAATGGGCACTTGACTTGAGACTTCCGTGGTTTCAATACAAATTTGAGGGTATGTCTCAGTGTATAATTGGACTTTTTGGTTTTTGATTGTTACTATTTTAGGTGTTTTACTATGACATTCCTTTTCTTTTTCCTTATGACCTTATAGAGTTTCAGTATCCCTATTAAGCTGAGTACTAATATCACCAAGCAACTTAGAGATAGGGAGCTTATCTGAACGACTCGAGTTTTATTACGCTCTTTCCTCTGTTTTTCCAATGTACTTATTTGTTCTTCCAGCTGATCTAAAGTGTATGAATTTTCATTCCGAATATTATTTACATCTTCCGCTTTTAGCATCACTACATGTTTTGATGAGTGTGATTCATGCTTTAATGAAGTTCTGAATAGTTTTATTCAAATTAGATTTTAGCGGGTGTGGGTATTCTGGTTGAGATATTCTAATATTCTGATGATCTTTATCTTCGAAATATATAATTTGATCAGCTATTTGAAAGTGACAAGGTTCGTTCAACATTAGTACTCCGTTGCCGAATAGGTTAGAACTATGTAGGTTTTTTCTGCATGAAATCGTGATTTTCTGCATTGTGGGCAACGAAAAGAACCATGAATTTTTCCTAGTTAATTTGATTAGTCGCTGCGGTGCCTGTGTTTGGACTAGGTATTCGCAGTTACCAATCTCATTGTAAGGATCGAATAAGAAGTTTATAGGGCACTCTTTTAAGTAATGCCCTTGAAGTATAGGGTTTAGTAATGGACCAATGTAAGTGCTTTCATTGAGATCACTTGATAACTTTTTGTACACTTGGAGTTCAGATTGTTTAAATATGTCATGAATCCACATCACCTTCTTCAGATTCATAACTCCCTAATCACTTGAATGCTATATCTATGCATTTAAATAAAAATAAATCTTAAACCAATTTCATATACAAAAATTACTCATTTCATATACAAAAAACCTTCACCCATTAACACACTCAGAAACAGGTGTCATGTCTCAACATTCCTCGGGGCACCCGCAAGACAATAAAATAAACACGTCACCGCGAAGTAGCTACCGTTCATCAGAACGAAAACATGATATACGACCCCTTCTGAGTACTGACCGTCGGTCTAGTACTCTTACGTAATTATATGTTTGTTTATCATTTTCCATATGCTACTGGTGACCCTGAAAATTGTTTCTGAATGTTTTTTTCGTTTTTAATTGTTTTTGTGATTGTTGACCGATTTTTGAAATTCGAGCGTTTCCGTTCAAAACGATAAGCCAATTTTCAATTATTTTTCTGATTTTTGTTATTTGAGCGTTTCCGTTTAAACAAAAATCAGAATTGGGATTGTTTATTCGATTTTTGTCATTTGAGCGTTTCCGTTTGGACAAAAATCAGAACATATGAATGCATATGGAATTGCCTACCCGACAATCCCCACCAAATAGGGAAATGCAAAATCGACCAATTCTGATTGGTTAAGGAATTGGTTCGATTTTGAATAAAAAGAACGTTGAAGCGAAGTCGAAGAAGAGAAGTTTTTTAAAGTTCAACCTGGAGAGTCCCCCTACCCAAGGTAAGGCCTCCAGTGTTATCCAGTGAGTTATGTTTTAAAGTATACTGTAAAACCTGTTACGCAAAGAGTTTTCATTTAAAGTTTTTTACGTATATTATAAAATTTGTTCAAGTGCAAAGAGTTTTTTTTCTTAAAGTAAACAATAAAACTTTATTACAAAAAGAAAAGAAAGTTTTTATTATCTACAAAATTTGAGTTATACTCCAAGTGGCGTGTAACAAAAACTGGTGGCAGCGGTGAAGTTTTCGTAAAGGTTTGTAAGACCTACGAAACACCAACCTACAAATCTAGAGCAGCATTTAATGTGCTGGCCAGGAGAAATTCCCCCGATTGGAGCAAGCGACTCCATAGAAGACATAAACCTCCACTTAGAGGAAGAAGATTTCCAAGACGAAGAAGCAAATCAAATTTACCAAACCTCACAGGCCAGGGTATTCCAAGGACTGCAGCAGCTCATTTCTCTTGTTGACATAGCCCAACTGGAACTAGCCGTAACCGAGCCGTTTATACGACATCTATTCATCAGTGTGGGATTCGCAGAAGATTACGTGAACCAAGTAGTGCCTATACTTCCCCAACAATCCAGGGAGCGACAAGCAGAAAATTTATATAATAATTAAGTAAGTCTAGATTTTCTTTTCACTTATTAAGATAAATCTACATATTATAATTAGAAATTTATATGAGTTGCAAATTACTTTTTTGAACAAATTTTCTAACATATTGATGGTCGTATTTTCTCTTGTTTCTCTTGACGGTTGTATCAAATTTTTTTTGTCTTGTGAAATTTTTTATCAAGTGAGTTTCTTTTGTGTTAAAAAGTGTACAAGTTCGTTTCTACTTCTCTCCTCGAAAACTTCTCCAACTTTCTTTCCCCACTGGGAAACTACGTTGAACTATAAAAATTGAGGGAAATTCGCGCATATATTTTCACACCTTCTTCTTCAAAACATCGTGGTGTACGCGCAACCCTTTTACCAGGTCTTGTTACACATAGGAAAAAATCTACTCCTAAACAAAAACGAACAATGCCTGATAACACGACAGAACAATTAACTCTTGATCATGCCAAGAGTCTTATCCCAGAATTCGATGGGAATCCAGAGAATCCCCACAGGTTCTTAAAAATATGCAGCCTATTCCAAAAACAAGGTACAACCGAATCAGATAAAGCGCTATGCCTCCACATTATAAAGGCTTAACTTATTGGCAAAGCATACGATGTCATCAAATATAATGACATTAATTCTTGGAAAGAATTGCAAGCTGCTCTCCAAGAACAATTCATGGAAACTCGCTCTAGAATGTCTATTCAGAACGAAATCCTATCATTAAAACAACTGCCTAAGGAAGACATTAAAGAATATGCTTTCCGAGGTCAAAAGATTTTAGCTATTTACAACGACGGTACTTCAAATCTGACAAATGAACAGACTTTAAAAAATCTTCTAATTGAGGAAAATAAAAAAATGGTTATCAGAGCTTTTGAAGATGGTTTAAGACATGAGCATGTTCGTCTGCTAACCAAGGCTAAAAGTTACACCGACCTAAAAGATTCGACAAAATTCTCCATAGAGCAATCTGAAAGATATAGTTCTTTCAACGAAAACGTTTCATCCTGCTCTAAATGTCACAAAAAGGGTCATTCTGCTGACTCTTGTTTAACATACAGAATTAGAGTGGAAAACAAGCTTATATGCGCATATTGTAAAACACCGAAAGTAGTTACGCTATGGGGCTACTGGCCCACTTTTTCCATACAAAAAGTGCAAGGTAGAATCCAACTATTTTGGTGGCTCTGGGACTGGGTTCTAGTCCACTGGGGATTCCGTCTAGTGGTCTACGTCACAGAGCCTCCCTGGGGGAATTCCTTTCCTACTGTCTGACCAGGGGATGACGTCATCTGGTTGGCTGATCCCCGTCAACTGATCAAGCTCTGTCTTAGCTGATTTTTAATAAAATAATGCTGGCTTTTGCTGGAATCGAACCGAGAACGCTTGGTTTTGTAAAATCCGAGGCGTTCTACCATCAGGCCATGGAGGTGTTGTGTGAATGTTCTTTAAACTTGCTATATACGCTTAGAGTTGTGGGGACAGAGACATCGGGACACTCTTGCGAGGCTGGACACATACGCACCCATACAACGCACACACACACACACTACGTCATACCAAAATGTTTTCTACCAGGCGATATTCCGTATTGCACCATGTTATTAAATTATCAACAACAACAACTAACGTAGGTAGATATGTTGGCTTAGATAAGAAATTGCCTAATTTTTGATCTTCAGGTGCAATGGTTCTAATTTGATTCATTGCATAAACAATTCGAATAATGTAAACAAAATCGCAGTCGAATAATGTAAACAAAATTCGCACAGACCCAAGTAAAGTAAACAAGTTGAACGATTTATGGAAGATTTTCAATTTCTTTAGCTGGAAAAAAACAACTATGTTGTCTTATATGAGTAGTGGAAGTTATAATTGAAAATTTCTTTTGCTGATAAAAAATCAGCAACAACTATAACGTAAGTTGTGGTCTGTATGTATCTTTTATAAACAGGAGTGATCATGATATTCGATATCTAAAAAGAGATCACGGCTGCTTGGGATGGTAAGAATGGAAATTAAAGTCATATCAGAAAATTTTCGGTGTAGGGGTGTAAACAAAATCGCAGTCGAATAATGTAAACAAAATCGCAGTCGAATAATGTAAACAAAATCGCAGTCGAATAATGTAAACAAAATTCGCACAGACCCAAGTAAAGTAAACAAATTGAACGATTTATGGAAGATTCCCAATTTCTTTAGCTGGAAAAAACAACTATGTTGTCTTATATGAGTAGTGGAAGTTATAATTGAAAATTTCTTTTGCTGATAAAAAATCAGCAACAACTATAACGTAAGTTGTGGTCTGTATGTATCTTTTATAAACAGGAGTGATCATGATATTCGATATCTAAAAAGAGATCACGGCTGCTTGGGATGGTAAGAATGGAAATTAAAGTCATATCAGAAAATTTTCGGTGTAGGGGTGTAAACAAAATCGCAGTCGAATAATGTAAACAAAATCGCAGTCGAATAATGTAAACAAAATCGCAGTCGAATAATGTAAACAAAATTCGCACAGACCCAAGTAAAGTAAACAAATTGAACGATTTATGGAAGATTCCCAATTTCTTTAGCTGGAAAAAACAACTATGTTGTCTTATATGAGTAGTGGAAGTTATAATTGAAAATTTCTTTTGCTGATAAAAAATCAGCAACAACTATAACGTACGTTGTGGTCTGTATGTATCTTTTATAAACAGGAGTGATCATGATATTCGATATCTAAAAAGAGATCACGGCTGCTTGGGATGGTAAGAATGGAAATTAAAGTCATATCAGAAAATTTTCGGTGTAGGGGTGTGCATGTACTGAAAAGTCTTATGAGAAATCCTCTACGGGCTATGGTTTTTTTGATATTAGCGATCATACCTTTTCTGATGTAATTCATATTACTAATAATTCAAGTCTAGGCTACTTTTGTAAGCATGCTTTAGTGAATACCGTACTTTGAAACCATCTTGCTCTCTCAAAACATCTTTCTCTCTCTAGCACACATTAAAAAAACTTATCTTAACCAAATGAGTACGATTCCTCAATCAACAACTCTCTGTTGAGTAATCATTGTATGTATATGGCGCTGTACCTTGGGTTGATGATATCGAATGTAGCTGCCTACAGATTCGGGCTCCGGCTGCAAATAGACACACATTCAGCTGGGAGTTAGTGGGCGTAATATGGTAAGGTTACATTTTAATCAAAACTATTTTATTATTTTGTTAAGTAAGGTATAGTGTAGCCTGATGGAGTAAAGTATTCTCACGGCTTCATGATCCAAAGCTTAAATATAACTGAAATTCTTAAAAAAATGTTGAATCGATGACTAATGCTGCCATAATATTGAGAAGGATTTAAGGGTTTAAGAAAAGAAGGTGGTAGTATGATATATTGATTTGAGGAATATCTTAGATGAGTAGTGGTAGTTGTATGGGTACAGTAAAAGCCTTATTAACAATTTTTTTATGATCAGGTGTAATGGTCAATGTTGCCACTTGAAATCTTTCTAGAGTAGCTTTTTAGTGTAGTCCGAAAGTGGTATGCGTAGCCACACCTTATAGAAAATGTATTATCTTACCAATTTAAAGCTTTGCAGGAAGTTATTGCTATGATATTAACATAGTATGATATATGGAAGTCGTATGGCTGAAGTAAAAACCTAATTTTTGGTGATCTGGTATAATGGAATGACCAGTGTTGCAATATGAAATCTTTCTAGAGTAACTTTTTCGCAAAGTGATCCTTTTCTGGTTAGGCTATGAGAGTTCGACATCAAAAATCTCATGTTATTTCTTATGGAACTCCAAATTTACTTTTGCAATTATCTCGCTTTAACACATCACCTGTCTCTCTCTAATACATATGCTTGAATTGGATTTGGTCATATACTTGCCTGCTTGGAGCTTGGTATTATCAGTTGTTTACTTTATATGCTATGAGTATATATATATGTTGGCTTTAGGTTTAGAGTGGGTTAAATTAAAAGCTTTGATGATAGAATGTATGGGATCAGTAACAGAATAATTTTTGGTCGCTAGGTGTAATGACATGACTTAGCAGGTAATTTGATATTACCTTTTGCCTAGATCGTGGCGGTTGAGATTGGGTTAAGTTTAGTGGTCCTCGAAGTTTTTTTTATGGGTGGTGGGTGTGCATAATATAGTAGGAAGCTTTAGTGAATACCATTCTTTTCAACCATGTGACTCTATCAAAACATCTGTGTCGCTGTAACATTAAGCTGTGTTCATACTTGAGGAGGTTATGATAGCTTGAAATTATCTTATTGATATTGGTCAATGAGGAATTCCACAGGTTTTGTTTACAATTCGTTATATATTTTCAGGTCTGGGATTAACAAATATTTTGAGAATAAATTAAGTTTGGTGATGCTTGAAGTTTCTTTTATGTGCGGCGGGTGCGCATAATCTAGTAGGAAGTTTTAGTGAATACCATACCTTTCAATCATCTCGCTCTAACACACAACATCTGCCTCGCTCTAACATACATGCTTGAGGTAGACATGATCGCTTACATGCCAGCTTGGAGCTGTGTGTTATCAGTTGTTTGATTTATATGCTATGGCTGCCTGGAATTATCATGCTTGTGTGGGGCTGGTCTGTATACTTGGTGGATGAGAGCTTTAACGACAATATGCTATCGTTTACTTGCCAGCTTGGAGCTTGTTGTTATCAGTTGTGTGCTTTATAAGCTCTGGCTGTCAGGGGTCATCATGTGTTTAGCTGGGCTGGGTGAATATATATCTGAAAATAGATCACGTGGAACTGCTGCGATATTGGAGTATTTTCTTATCAGTTTGAGAGGGGGTTAAATTTAAGGCTTTGATTAATAGAATTAGAATTTATAAGAATCTGGTAACAGTATGTTCTATAAAAAAATCTAATAAGCAGAAGAAAATTGTATAAGAATCTGGTAAGAGTATGTTCTATACAAAATCTAACAGGCAGAAGAAATTTTATAAATAATCTGGGTGTCTCTATTGAACCACAGGAGACTTGATTTTTCACAGGTTTCCCTGGTAATCACCCTTTTTAAAATATTTCGAATGGGATCCTCAAATAAATGATAGTAGTGCAGAGTTATCCATTTGAGAAACTTTTTCACATAGCTCATCAGCTGCTTCATTACTCTAGATATCCATATGTCCAGGAACCTAGAATAGGGTGACCTTATACTGTATGATATAGGCTATAGCTTTACCCAAGACGAATTGCATGAGAATTTGGTTAGTGGTTAGTGTCTTCTTAAATGTGATAGTATGGATATAGGCTATAGCTTTACCCAAAACGAATTGCATGAGAATTTGGTTAGTAGTTAGTGTCTTCTTAAATGTGAGACTGTTGAGATGAATATTGACGAGCTTATAAGAGAATATAATAACATTTTTCTCGATGAGTATAAGAAACAAATTCAAGAATGCTATAACTTTTTAAAATTATATAAAAAATATCAAGAAAGTCGAGTCAAAATGTTATGAGCACCTTGTAAGCTGGGCTTGGGCAAGAGATGATGCAACGGATGGATTAGTATGAGCTTGTGGCCGAAAATATAAACAAATTTGATACAAGTGATTACCCAAAAGATAATCAATTCAATTTACCGCTCATGAATAAAAAGATTCCTGGTCTAATGAAGGATGAGCTGAATGGGAAAATCATGAGCGAATTTGTTGGCTTGCGCTCGAAAATGTACAGTCTGCGTATAAACGATGGTAAAACTGTAAAGAAAGCAAAAGGAGTAAAGGCTAATGTAGTCCAGAGGCATATCAATTTCGAAGACTACGTCGAATGTTTGAATAACAAGCGAGTATTAACTGCTAATCAGAGCTCCATACGATCGCATAACCACAATGTCTACACGATCAACCAAAAGAAGATTACATTGAGTCCATATGATAACAAGCGGTATATTATGAGTGGGACAATGGATACTCTACCATGGGGACATTACTCTATTCAATCAGAACAGCAAGGAGCATACCCAGAAAACATATAATCTAAGGCTAGTCTAAGATATGTATTGTAAATAAAAAATTGTATTATAGCTAAAATACCATTTAATGAAATAGTTTGTTTTAATTGTATTATAGTCTAAGATATACATTATTGTAAAATAAAGAAAGTATTATTACAGTTATAGGGAAACCGATTTAAGGAAACCCAACCATTGAATGATACACTAAAATTTAAATGTTTATATTTTTCAATTTATAACAAATCAATAATGATATTTTATATATGGTATTCTTTTTATTCAATTTCCCTACCAAGTCCAGACTCCCGAATAATATTTTCCGACTAAAGCGAGCTCCTAATCGGGAGGTTGAGGGTTTTACCCAGAATGCTAGGGCGGGTTGAGAAAAAACATTTACATGTGGGGTCGACCTTGACCCCTGACATCACCTTGGAAACCGGAAGGGCATCAGGTCTTTGACCTTCATCCGGAAGTGTGTCTTGGAGGCTACAACCTTGATTCCCTATAATCAAGCACGCCACAGGGAATTCCGACTTGGCTCATGATGAGGATTACGTCTGTCGATCAGACCAGTTTGAAAAGCTGTTTATCTGTTATCTGGCCTGTTTAAATGCTATTAAGCTGTTATCAGACATGTTTGAAAAGCTGTTGAGCTGTTATCTGGCCTGTTCGAAAAGCTGTTAAGCTCCAAGCTGGCAAGTAAACGATAGCATATTGTCGTTAAAGCTCTCATCCACCAAGTATACAGACCAGCCCCACACAAGCATGATAATTCCAGACAGCAATAGCATATAAATCAAACAACTGATAACACACAGCTCCAAGCTGGCATGTAGGCGATCATGTCTACCTCAAGCATGTATGTTAGAGCGAGGCAGATGTTGTGTGTTAGAGCGAGATGATTGAAAGGTATGGTATTCACTAAAACTTCCTACTAGATTATGCGCACCCGCCGCACATAAAAGAAACTTCAAGCATCACCAAACTTAATTTATTCTCAAAATATTTGTTAATCCCAGACCTGAAAATATATAACGAATTGTAAACAAAACCTGTGGAATTCCTCATTGACCAATATCAATAAGATAATTTCAAGCTATCATAACCACCTCAAGTATGAACACAGATTAATGTTACAGCGACACAGATATTGTTTTGTAATGTAGCGGTAATTGAACACTACAGCTACATTATTGCATTCTTTGGGTGGATTAGTGTAGCGGTATGTTAAAATAACAAGATATGTGAACTTGTGTTTACTGTTACTTTATTGAGCAAAAATTCCTTATTTTTACGTTAGTCTGAATTCTATTTTTATTTTTATTTTCACCACTTCAATTATGCTTAATTTAGTTTAACTAGCTATCTGTAGGTATGTGTGCTTGAGGTGTCGTGAAGTGACACGTGCTCAATTTTATACCTCAGAAATTCGCGAATTTCACTTTTACTCGAAAATTCACTGTATATTATTATTAGTTCTTAAATACTCTAATTCACATATCACTCTTAATATTAATTACTTCTACTTTGTTTTTTCACATGAAACGTCTAATATGCTTGGCTTGCATGAGTTAAACGCTATGTGAAAAAACCTAAAATTAAAATGTCTGCCACCAAATATATTTTTTAGAAAATGTATAAAAATACTTAGCCTATCTTTCACCATCACATTCCTGTAACACCACCTATTTTTAACCATCAAATTCCTGTAACACCACAGATATTATAATTGCTGAAGCAATCTTTATTTAGCATGTAAATGCTGTACCTTGCTTGGCACGTTGCTTTATGCTATAAAGATTTTTAGACTTATTTAATATTATATTTTTTTTAAAGAACACTTGCTGACTGATCGATGCTTGTTGCATGTACGACCGCTAAGACACTAATGAGAGATTAGTTAGGGAGCACCTCCCTTTTATAATGTCAGAGACGCCATTTTAGGACAAGTTCCACATGAAAAAATGTAAATTTCATCTATTTCTCGTACATGATGAGTCCATGCCGTAACGTCAAAATTTTCCAAATTATGTTAATTAATTTATTTTTAATTATCCATAATTTTTCCTAATTGTTTTCTTGAGATATTTCAATTTTTCTAAAATTTATCAATATGGCTGCTCCCTATCATCCTATGTCAATTTCCGGTGTGGAACATAAATTCTCTCACGAATTTTCTTCTGTCTCGTTTCCACATCGTTCTCTTTCCCACTCATTATGGGAATTAAAATTACCTTTTCTTGTAAATATTTCCTTACCTGAGCAATTTCGCGTTTTTTAACTATTGCCAACAGGTAGAGCGCGGCCAACTTCATAAAAGTGATTATTTACTTTGTCGCGGTGACAGTTGATTTCGCGGTTTTTAAGTCGAGAAGTGCCGTGTTGTGTTTTCTGTTTTTCTTAACAATAAATGGATTAATTCTTGAGGTAAGTGTTTTAATATATTCTTTAAGTGTTAATTAATGATTTTCCTGTGCATAATTTGCAGGAAATATACAAATTATGCGAAATTTTTATGTTGCAAAAAATTATTCATGAAGTGTCAACAATGGCTACAATTGTTGATTTTCATTAATAATCGTATGTCTACAATCTGCGAGTTTATGTTATTCTCATATTTAAACCTAATTGCATGTTTTGCAATAGTTTATTATGCAAATAACATGAATTTCGCTGAAAACTAGCAATGTTTATGTTTTCATGTAGTGTTGTTGTTGTACTGCCAAGAAATTGGTTTCTTGGCAGTTTGCATATAAACTATGTAGTTTTTTTTGTAGTTTTCTTATTATATTTGATCAACTGCATTGTATTAATTTAATTTCTCTAATTCTGTTTATTTCAGATGTGCAATGGAGATATAGGAGGCATTTGCTGACTGGAAGAGGAACTCAGGAACTAGGGAAGTATTGATTATTGTTTATATTGTATTTTAATATATTTTTATTTATTTTCAGCTGTGTTCAACAGATATTTTGATAGAGTCACATGGTTGAAAAGAATGGTATTCACTAAAGCTTCCTACTATATTATGCACACCCACCACCAATAAAAAAAACTTCGAGGACCACTAAACTTAACCCAATCTCAACCGCCACGATCTAGGCAAAAGGTAATATCAAATTACCTGCTAAGTCATGTCATTACACCTAGCAACCAAAAATTATTCTTTTACTGATCCCATACATTCTATCATCAAAGCTTTTAATTTAACCCACTCTAAACCTAAAGCCAACATATATATATACTCATAGCATATAAAGTAAACAACTGATAATATCAAGCTCCAAGCAGGCAAGTATATGACCAAATCCAATTCAAGCATATGTATTAGAGAGAGACAGATGATGTGTTAAAGCGAGATAATTGCAAAAGTAAATTTGGAGTTCCATAAGAAATAACATGAGATTTTTGATGTCGAACTCTCATAGCCTAACCAGAAAAGGATCACTGCGAAAAAGTTACTCTAGAAAGATTTCATATTGCAACACTGGTCATTCCATTATACCAGATCACCAAAAGTTAGGTTTTTCCTTCAGCCATACGACTTCCATATATCATACTATGTTAATATCATAGCAATAACTTCCTGCAAAGCTTTAAATTGGTAAGATTATACATTTTCTATAAGGTGTGGCTACGCATATCACTTTCGGACTACACTAAAAAGCTACTCTAGAAAGATTTCAAGTGGCAACATTGACCATTACACCTGATCATAAAAAAATTGTTAATAAGGCTTTTACTGTATCCATACAACTACCAATACTCATCTAATTGTAAGATATTCCTCAAATCAATATATTGTATCATACTACCACCTTCTTTTCTTAAACCCTTAAATCCTTCTCAATATTATGGCAGCATTAGTCATCGATTCAACATTTTTTTAAGAATTTCAGATATATTTAATCTTTGGATCATGAAGCCGTGAGAATACTTTGCTCCAATCAAATATAAACATATACCTTCAATCCATTGTACAACATACATCGATTCAATCCCTCATACCAAAACCCCGAACATACTTCCCAAGCCATGAAACAGAAATCTGTTTGTGTGCATTGAGAGTCCGCTTTCTAAAATATTCTATATTGATACTTATAGAAAACTGCCAAACATTGAATTTATATATGGTATAGAGTCTAACTTACTATCCATACAGGAAAATAGTCTTCTAGTAATTTACAGCTTAGTTCCTTACCTTCCCAAAGGCTACCTTACTTAACAAAATAATAAAATAGTTTTGATTAAAATGTAACCTTACCATATTACGCCCACTAACTCCCAGCTGAATGTGTGTCTATTTGCAGCCGGAGCCCGAATCTGTAGGCAGCTACATTCGATATCATCAACCCAAGGTACAGCGCCATATACAATGATTACTCAACAGAGAGTTGTTGATTGAGGAATCGTACTCATTTGGTTAAGATAAGTTTTTTTAATGTGTGCTAGAGAGAGAAAGATGTTTTGAGAGAGCGAGATGGTTTCAAAGTACGGTATTCACTAAAGCATGCTTACAAAAGTAGCCTAGACTTGAATTATTAGTAATATGAATTACATCAGAAAAGGTATGATCGCTAATATCAAAAAAACCATAGCCCGTAGAGGATTTCTGATAAGACTTTTCAGTACATGCACACCCCTACACCGAAAATTTTCTGATATGACTTTAATTTCCATTCTTACCATCCCAAGCAGCCGTGATCTCTTTTTAGATATCGAATATCATGATCACTCCTGTTTATAAAAGATACATACAGCCCACAACTTACGTTATAGTTGTTGCTGATTTTTTATCAGCAAAAGATATTTTCAATTATAACTTCCACTACTCATATAAGACAACATAGTTGTTTTTCCAGCTAAAGAAATTGGGAATCTTCCATAAATCGTTCAATTTGTTTACTTTACTTGGGTCTGTGCGAATTTTGTTTACATTATTCGACTGCGATTTTGTTTACATTATTCGACTGCGATTTTGTTTACATTATTCGACTGCGATTTTGTTTACATTATTCGAATTGTTTATGCAATGAATCAAATTAGAACCATTGCACCTGAAGATCAAAAATTAGGCAATTTCTTATCTAAGCCAACATATCTACCTACGTTAGTTGTTGTTGTTGATAATTTAATAACATGGTGCAATACGGAATATCGCCTGGTAGAAAACATTTTGGTATGACGTAGTGTGTGTGTGTGTGTGTGCGTTGTATGGGTGCGTATGTGTCCAGCCTCGCAAGAGTGTCCCGATGTCTCTGTCCTCACAACTCTAAGCGTATATAGCACGTTTAAAGATCATTCACACAACACCTCCATGGCCTGATGGTAGAGTGCCTCGGATTTTACAAAACCAAGCGTTCTCGGTTCGATTCCAGCAAAAGCCAGCATTATTTTATTAAAAATCAGCTAAGACAGAGCTTGATCAGTTGACGGGGATCAGCCAACCAGATGACGTCATCCCCTGGTCAGCCAGATAGTAGGAAAGGAATTCCCCCAGGCAGACTCTGTGACGTAGACACTAGACGGAATCCCCAGTGGCCTAGAACCCAGTCCAGAGCCACCAAAATAGTTGGATTCTACCTTGCACTTTTTGTATGGAAAAAGTGGGCCAGTAGCCCCATAGTGTAACTACTACCGAATCATCACATTCGTCAGTGTAGAAAAAGGTTATTTCAACAGCAATCTTTTGCTCAACCTTCCACTAGCTTCGCACAAAGAAGCCCTCAACATTTTCAATCCAGTAGGATTCCTCAACAGCAGCAACCTGTTAGAGCTCCAATACTTCGACAAATAGATAGGCAAGGCCAATATCCACAAGGAAATAGAGCTCCCCAATTTCAACCTACTAACTCATCACTTCCTACATATTCTCGTAATATTAGATCCGCAATTAAAAGAAGGAATCCAAAAGGTAACCCTGATATGCCACAAGCTAATGCAAAAGGGAAAATTCCAAAAAACAGTCAGCGGCGAGACGAGATAGCGGAAACTCAATCTCGCCTAAATCAATTCATGATAATAAATTTAAAAGGAGTACTTTCTCTCTCCTTAATCACCGATCGCCAATCGCTAGTTGTGACAATCGAGAATTCTGTTACTGCGTTTAAAACTAGCACCTTTTTGATAGATACCGGAGCAAAAATATCGGTATTAAAAGCTACTAGGGCACTTGATAATACAATCATCACTACTTCAAGAAGCATAGAGCTATCTTCATTAACAGGAACCCCCTGCGTACACTAGGAACTGCAGAATGCAATTTCTACGTTAAAAATACTACTTTCAAACATAATATACGTATGGTCGATGGTAATCTACAATTAAAATATGATGGAATATTAGGTCATAATATTTTAGACAAGTTTCTTTGCAAAATTAACTACGAAACTAAAATACTAACTCTTAAAATAAATAACGTGTCCCCAGATGACACAGACATACAAAATTCAATCACAGGAATAGTATCGAACATTGAGTATGGAGGTTTGAAAGACCCAAGCTCTGAACTATCTCCAGTTAGGTCAGGCGCAAGGTATGGAGGTTTGAAAGACCCAAGCCAACACGTCAAACCAAATTCGAAAAATGTCTCAAAAGAAGACAAAGTACAAAGTAATAAAGCAAAGAAATCGAATAAAGGCAAGTGCGATGCTGACGATATAAATATACCAGCACGTACACAGGTAATAGCTAGGATAGCCATGAATAAAAGAGGTACCTTTTTCTGCGAACACAAAGAATTGGAATCAGGGGTGATTATTGGGAATACGCTTATAAAACCAGACAGAAATGGTCAAGCGAATATTCTTATTCTCAATTCCAATCAAACTGATGTTCATCTTAGGAAAACGGACATAACACCTCACTTAAATGAAATTAATAAATTTAATATTATAAAACTAAATCCTCAAAGGGATCCTATTCAAGAAAGGCTTGCTAGACTCGCATCCGAGCTAGACCTTTCACACTGCAATGCTGAAGAGTTCAGATCCATTTTAGATATATGCCGTAAGTACAACGACATATTCTACTTGGAGGGAGACTCCCTGACATTCACAGATGCAACGACACATAACATTCCTAACTTACCTGGAAAACCTATCGTAAATGCCAAACCATATAGATTACCTGAAGCTCAGCGTGATGAAATTAACAATCAAATTAATAAAATGTTAGAAGACGAAATTATTAGTCCCAGTTCAAGCCCTTGGAACTCACCTCTATTATTAGTTCCTAAAAAACCAGATGCCGATGGCAACAAAAGATGGAGAGTAGTCGTTGATTTCAGACGTCTCAATGATATAACTGTGGGAGACGCATTTCCATTGCCAAACATAACGGACATCTTAGATCAATTGGGAAAAGCCAAATATTTTAGCACGTTAGACTCAGCCAACGGCTTTCACCAGATACCCATGAGTGAAAGCGACAAGGAAAAAACTGCATTTAGTACACCTTATGGTCATTACCACTATAACCGTATGCCATTTGGTCTAAAGCGAGCTCCAGCCACTTTTCAAAGGCTGATGAATAATATTTTAGTCGGTCTCCAAGGCATAGAATGTTTTGTTTATATGGACGACATTATTATATACGGGTACAATCTGATAGAACACAATTCTAGACTCCAGAATGTTTTTGACAGGCTTCGAGAACATAATCTCAAGCTACAACCCGAGAAATGTCACTTTCTCAATAAGCAGATAGCCTATCTGGGTCATCTTATAACCAAAAACGGAGTATCACCAGATCCCGCTAAGGTCGAAGCAGTTACTAAATATCCTATTCCTAAAAAGGAGAAAGACATAACAATCCTTCTTAGGATTTGTCGGCTATTATAGGCGCTTCATTCCAAACTTTGCAAACCTAGCCAAACCCTTAACAGCTCTTTTAAAAAAGAATGCTACTTTTAAATGGGATGCTTTTTGCGATGAAGCTTTCCAATCGTTAAAGAAAAAATTGATTAACGCTCCGATATTACAATTCCCATGTTTCGATAAAGAATTTTTAGTGACTTCTTAGACGAGGTATTCCACCATATAAAAGGAATTATTAGCGATAATTTTTGCCGTCGAGCAATTTCGCCCTTATCTGTACGGTCGAAAATTCACTATCATCACAGATCATAAGCCCCTCACGTGGCTCATGAACCTGAAAGACCCCACTACTCGCCTAATGAGGTGGAGAATATGGTTAGAAGAGTATGATTACAAAATCATATACAAATCAGGAAAAGCAAATCTAAGTGCCGACGCACTCAGCCATGCGATCCCTGATACAAGTAAAACTATACAGGTGGTAACTAAAAGTCAAAATAAGGTCCAAATCGAAACAAACAATAATCCTTCATCAACCTATGTAGAAGATAACACGAAAGATCTTCTAGAGACTCGTGATATTAAGAAAAAATACTTCTTATTGCCAATTCATAAGTCAATACAGGAAATTTCATTAAGTACGTATTTACCCGATAACTACGTAATACCCTTAGGAGAAGCTATTGAATTTAACAAAGGTAAAATTTCTTACATTGTTGGACGCGCCCCTATACCTATCAGAAATGAAACTGATCGAAATCAAATAATAAAAAATTTTCAAAAATTTAAGGCCTACTCAAAGAACGAGAATACTATTTCTATAGCCATACCAATCACCGATAACACTAGTTATCGCATACTAAAGTTTCTATGTTCTAAGGAATTTGAAAAGTCAGGCACTAGCCCAACTTTCTTTCTTAATAAAGTGATTAAACTAACGGATCCTGAAGATATAGCTCAAGTAATAAAAGAGCATCATATTTCTCCGTTAGGCGGTCATCAAGGTGAAGCCAAAACTATAAGTAAAATAAAAAGAATCTACAATTGGCAAGGCATGTTCAAAGATATTAGAGACTACATGAAGAAGTGTCCTTCTTGCCAGAAAAATAAGTGTAGCAAAAACACAAGAATGCCTATGAAAATAACCACAACTAGTAATAATCCCTTTGAAAAAATATTCTTAGATATAGTAGGACCATTACAAACTAGATATTTGGATAACAAATATATACTTACGTTCCAAGATGATCTGACGAAATTTTGAGATGCCATACCTTTACCAAAAGCCGAAGCGCACACTGTTGCAGAACAGTTTACGAAACAAATCATATGTAAACACGGTCTACCTGAAACGATCTTAACTGATCAAGGAACCAATTTCTTAAGTTCTACATTTAATGAAGTATGTAAACTACTGAAAATTCATAAGCTACAAACCACTCCTTATCACCCAGAAACAAACGGAGCTTTAGAACGAAGCCACCGGACCTTAGCTGAATATCTTCGACACTATGTGTCAGCAGATCCACTTACATGGGATACTTGGATCCCCTACGCTATGTTCGTTTACAACAATTCCGTTCATTCAAGCACAGGCTACACGCCGCATAACTTATTATTTGGATTCCATGCCGCAATCCCAACGTCATTGAAAAATGATCCTGAAGTTGCGTATAATTACGACAATTATGCCAGCGAACTAAAAGCCAGACTTCAACATTCTCATAAGATTGCTAGGGAAAATCTTATAAGAAATAAAGAAAAATCCAAGGCATATTATGACCAATAATCCAAACCCAAAAATTTTGTAATAGGCGATAAAGTCTTAGTTAAAAATCATACCCGAAAAAATAAGTTATCACCGCTATGGGAAGGACCATACGATATAGTAGAGACTCCTTCGTCTGAAAACTCTATCGTCAGAATTAAAAACAAAAATAAACGAATTCATAATAACCTTTTGAAGTTATTCGTCGACTAATCACGAAGATTTTCATCAATGTTTACAAAATGTTCCTCATCATTATATATGTCAGACGACTCACCCTATCTTCAATATTAATTCTAGAGATAACCAATGCGAAATGGAATTGTTAAAACATACCCAAGATCTTCGGCCTTCTTGCACGTTAAATACCCTAAAAGGCTCTTCCTTATAGATACAATTGGCAAATCCTAACAAATGGCTCTACAGTCTCAGAACACCCCTCATTTTAGATAATATATGCAATGGCGAAATTAAACCACTAACCTTAAAAGGTACCGGAATTTTAGAAATTCGACCCACCTGCTATATTGGAAGCGACTTTCAAACACTTTACGGACATTCTGAAGGAACAACAACACTTGATAAATTTTATTTGCCGTCTATTAATCTAACTAATATTACATCCTTGATGGACAGAATCAATCTAAATATACCAGAAGAGATTACGATAAGAAACAATAATCATCAAGAACTTTTTGAAATCAGCGAGGACATTATATCTCGTAAAAGTAAAGAAAAAACTAAATTAAAAAACGTCACTCCACATGACGTTCATCATTATTTACTCATATACTGTTTAGTAGCAATAGCTTCGATTATTATTATCTTGAGAATGATTAAGAACTATATTAAGAAAAAACCAGCAACATTAGAAACCACTGAAAACGATGTAAGCCAAGCTAATCTTGAAGTAGAATCCTCATCTAGGAATATACCTTTAACTAGAACTGTTAATTAAAAAAAAAAAAGAATGAATTGAAAAAATATTTTTGATTTAAATTTCTTTTGTTCTAGTAGTATGTATAAGTCAATTACCTTTTTTCAATATATATACATATTTAAGTATCTCAACTAATAAGAAAAACTAATACATATAATTGTTTTTTTTTTGTTATATAATAAGGTATTATAGTCATAAGGTAATAAAACAATGTCAGTACATACATACATATATCACTTACCTGTATAATTTGTAAACAAAGCTTATAATTATAGTACCTATATTTAGATTATAATTTAACACAAACAAGTGAAAAAGCTAGAATTGGTCTAAGACCAATTCTTATGATACCCTAGATGAATGTCCGTATGAAATTTCGTATGGGTACCCATTTGAGCAATTTTGATTTTTGCAGTGGTTTTTCGCATATATTTCTAGAACGGTTCGTCGGACAGAAAAAATGATTATAACCAATTTTATAGGATTTCATATTCTGAAGAAGTTTTAGTACAATAAAAATGTCTTGGATTGATCGTTTTCACAGTATACATAAAAAACCAATTTTTTTTATATGGCAACACCAAGAATGGGTTGCCCGATTTAGTCCATTTTTGAAATTTTGTTTGCTAGTACAATGAAAACACCACGTACCAAATCTAAGCTCTCTACGGCGACTCGTTCTCGGGCAGTGTTCAAATATATAACGGAAAACGAAATTTTTGTATGGCAACCCCACGAAGGAGGTGCCCGATTTGTCTCATTTTCGAACTTAATTTTACTTTTTTTTTTAAAGTCCGTGTACAAAATTTCAGCTCTCTAAATGTACGCGTTCTCGAGTTATCGTGCGCACGGACGGACGGACGGACGGACATGCAAAAATCAAAATAACTTTTAATATTATACGTGGGTGTCCAATCCATTTTGCTCTACCATCATTATTTCGAGGTGTTACAAACGGAATGACAAACTTAGTATACCCCTTTACATTTCATCTAGGGTATAAAAAGGATAAGACTATATAACTCTAATCAAATATTGTAACCTTTAACGGCGGAGCTTCAACATCCATACCAACAAAAATTTTCTAATTCTTTTCAAGAAATACAAAATTTCTCTTTAGGGTGAAGGTGTCATGAATCCACATCACCTTCTTCAGATTCATAACTCCCTAATTACTTGAATGCTATATCTATGCATTTAAATAAAAATAAATCTTAAACTAATTTCATATACAAAAATTACTCATTTCATATACAAAAAACCTTCACCCATTAACACACTCAGAGACAGGTGTCATGTCTCAACATTCCTTGGGGCACCCGCAAGACAATAAAATAAACACGTCACCGCAAAGTAGCTACCGTTCATCAGAACGAAAACATGATATGCGACCCCTTCTGAGTACTGACCGTCGGTCTAGTACTCTTACGTAATTATATGTTTGTTTATCATTTTCCATATGCTACTGGTGACCCTGAAAATTGTTTCTGATTGTTTTTGTCGTTTTTAATTGTTTTTGTGATTGTTGACCGATTTTTGAAATTCGAGCGTTTCCGTTCAAACCGAAAAGCCAATTGTCAATTATTTTTCTGATTTTTGTTATTTGAGCGTTTCCGTTTAAACAAAAATCAGAATTGTGATTGTTTATTCGATTTTTGTCATTTGAGCGTTTCCGTTTGGACAAAAATCAGAACATATGAATGCATATGGAATTGCCTACCCGACAATTCCCACCAAAAAGGGAAATGCAAAATCGACCAATTCTGATTGGTTAAGGAATTGGTTCGATTTTGAATAAAAAGAACGTTGAAGGGAAGACGAAGAAGAGAAGTTTTTTAAAGTTCAACCTGGAGAGTCCCCCTACCCAAGGTAAGGCCTCCAGTGTTATCTAGTGAGTTATCTTTTAAAGTATATTGTAAAACCTGTTACGCAAAGAGTTTTCATTTAAAGCTTTTTAGTATATTATAAAATTTGTTCAAGTGCAAAGAGTTTTTTCTCTTAAAGTAAACAATAAAACTTTATTACATAAAGAAAAGGAAGTTGTTATTATCTACAAAATTTGAGTTATACCCCAAGTGGCGTGTAACAAATAACACGAATTCTTGTGTTGCTATATGGCTTGCAATATAGGTGGCATGTTCAGTATTGGAAAAATAATCCTAATCACTAGGAGCTCATTTAGTAGTCCAGACTTTATTTCAAGGGCTTGTGTTAAGATAGCCAGATCTTGAAATTTATTAGATTTCTTAAGTATGTTTCTAATAATGTGGAAGGGGACAGTAACAAGGGATGTACCAGATTATTCTTTAATGTTGTTAGGATTTGAATAAAAGTTTGTTGTCTCAACTCTATATCCAACACTTGCAAACTAATTGTAGCCACTACTTCTTGTATGCGCTGTCTTGTGCTCACTTCTCCATTAACCATGTCTAGCAGGTGATTAACTGTTCTTGTGAGTTCTCTCTGATTCGATTCTAGTTGGTTGATTGGTTTTCTCAACTTCTCAAATGATGATTTGAATAACGTTATCTGGTGTTTCTCTAATTCTAATAGTGCCTGAGTATCTGTTTCTAAATTAGCAATTTTGCTATATATTTGTTTCTCGTTAGTAGCGTAGTAGTAGGATCTTCGGTGTCTAGTGGTAATCATTTCTCTAATGATCGTTGTTCGTTTTTTAATGGCTGCTATCAGACTGTGTATGTACGCGTTTTGTTCCGTACATGCACTAGTGGTGGTATTATGTATTTCGCATAATCTATTGAGAAGAAAACCTGTCTGCTCCATTATTGTGGTTTCCGCTTCCAAATCACTAATATTTATTTGCGTGAATAGGTTCCTGGTGTCGTGGAATAGTAAAATTTGACCTAATTCCTCGAACATTATACCCGTATTGTTTAGAGTCTGGGTCTCGTATGGATCCGCAGCAACATTTGTTATTATCATGAAGATCGGTAAAAAGGTACCCAATAAGATTAGTTCCATATCTGGAGGAAAAAAAATCTTATAAAATCATATCATAAATGACATAGTAAATATAGATTGTGCAGAAACATCAATATTTTCGATCATTGCTGTTGCAATTGAAATTATTGTAATGAACTGAATATTGTACTGATTTGTAATCTACTAATTGTGCTTTGCTTGCAAATGCATTATTCGCTAATAATTTCAAACGTTTCATTTTTTTTGTATTATTATAAAAATAAAATGATTTGTTTAATTATTCACTCTTTTTCTTAAAATTTTAGCCTTATTTTTCTCTTTTTTATTTTTGTAGATGCAATTGTAATCCCTTCCTTGAAGATTAACCATTATTTGTGAAATGGTTTCAGTCTATTATTATGTGCGGTTACTCTTCTTTTACCGATTTGTATGACTGTGTTAACAGGCGTAACAGCTTGTACCACGAGGTATGGTCCTAGCCATATCTGGGAAAGCTTGTGTTTTTTAGCGGGATTTTTTAATAATACTTTATCTCCTGCTTTGAATGTTACCGGACGTGAGTGCCTATCATAGTATACTTTTGACTTTTCCTTGGCTTTCAGCAGATTTTTTTGGGCGATAGCATATTTGTATTTTGTACCTAAGAAGGTGATAGTAACTCTCGTAGTTATAAATGGGCTCTGGCTCTCTTTTAAAATTAGAGGGAACATCTGCTGTGAATCCGAACCGAAAGTCCATTGGCGTGAGCTTAGTGCCTTCATGTGGGCTGTTATTGTATACAAAAGCCGCGGTTCTCAGGAATCGATCCCAAGCCTTTGGATTTTCGGATACAATAGCTCTTAAGTATTCTACTAGGGGTCTGTGTGTTCGTTCCAGTGCGCCGTTGGATTGCGGATGATAAGCGGAAGTCTGAATTTTTTTTCACTTTTAGGAGTTTACAGACACGTTTAAAAAATCGCTTAAGAAATTGGAGCCCTGATCAGTTACCAATTTTTTTAGGAATGCGGTAGCGAGTAATTATCTCGGCAAAAAAATATTCCTGCTACCGTTTCCGCTTCGCCATTTGGCAAGGCATAACTATCTACGAATTTCGTTAGATTGTCTTGGAAAGTCAAAATGTACTTATTACCAGAATGGGTTTCTTCAAGGGGACCTACTATATCCAAATATACTTTATCGAAGGGCATAGCCTTCATTTTTTGGAATTTAGGGCACTTTCGAATATATTTCCTGATGGAACTGAGCATATTTCTCCACTTATATTTTTTCTTTATTTTTTTATAAGTTTTCATTACTCCTTGGTGACCACCAAACGTGGAGTCATGATAGTCTTTTAAAATTGTCTCGATTTCCTCAGGGTCTGAGATATTTTCTGGTAATGTATGCTGGGAATTTATTAGATTTTGGTTCCAGGGTGATTCGCCGTGTTCAGATGCACTTCTTTCGGATTTGCTGCTATCAGGTGAGTCAATTTCGACTAATTTATGTTGGAGGTTCTGTGGATATTTTTGAACTTTATGGGGAGTTCCTGGGTTTTGAGTTTCCTTTTCAATATTATTTTGTGCCTCCCTTATTTGAGCTCTCGTAACAGCATGACAATGTTTTTGTTTAGGCTTTGAGGGTGTTGCAGAACTAGAATCATTTTCGTCTATGTCGGAATCGGCTTGGTGATGTACCTGAGCTTCCACAATGAACGAATTGGGTTTTGCCTGGTTTAGCTTGGCAGGTATTCGACTAAGCGCGTCTGCATTAGTGTTATATTTTCCAGGCTTATATTCAATTTTAAAGTCAAACTCTGAGAGTTTATGGTGAAACCTGACTAATCTTGTAGTTGGGTCTTTTACATTGAATACGCCTTTCAGAGGCTTGTGGTCTGTATAAACCGTAAAAGCTCTACCTTGTAAGTAACACCTGAAGTTCCTGGCGGCCCACACAATAGCGAGCAACTCTTTTTCTATTGTGGAGTATCTTTGTTCCGCCTTATTTAAACTTCTACTTGCATACGCTATTGGCCTGTTTTTACCTATTGCCCCCTTGTGATAAAACCGCTCCCAATGCCTCGTTACTAGCATCTGTTGTTAGATTAAAAGGTTGGGTAAAATGTGGATACTTGAGTAGAGGCGGATTTATAAGAGACTTTTTAATTTCATTGAAAGAGTCTTGGCACTTTTGCGTCCAATTATATTTGACGTCTTTCCGTAATAGATTTGTTATTGGCCTGACTATCTTTGAGAAATTAGGGATGAACTTGCGATAGTAGTTTGCCAATCCCAGAAATGATTGGGTTTGTCTCACAGTTCGGGGTTCAGGAAAATTTTGCACACTGCTTGTCTTACTAGGATCTGGGTGTGCTCCTTCATTTGAGCATTTGTGTCCGAGGTATATTACTTCTCGGCGAAGCAACTGACACCCTTCGGGTTGTAATTTAAGATTATGGGCTCGAAGTCTGTCGAATACTTTAGCCAGTTTCTCGTTATGATCTTTTAAAGTTTTTCCATATATTACAATATCATCGAGATAGACAAAGCATTCTAATCCTTGGAGACCCGTTAGAATGTAATTCATTAGGCGTTGAAAAGTCGCAGGTGCGCCTTTCAACCCAAATGGCATTCTCTTAAATTCATAATGCCCGTAAGCGGTACTAAATGCAGTTTTTGGTCTATCCCTTGGGTCAACCAGTACTTGATGGTATCCGCTTGCAAGGTCAAGTGTAGTAAAATACCGCGAATGCCCGAGTTGATCCAGTTTGTCCACTATCCTGGGTAATGGAAAGGCATCCCCTATAGATTTCTCGTTAACTTTACGGAAATCTACTACTACACGCCAGCGTTTATTGCCGTCAGGCCCGGCTTTCTTCGGGACTTCCAGCAGCGGAGAATTCCACGGGCTTTTACTTATTTGGATTATGTCATTCTCTAACATATCCTTGATCTGCTCATTTATTACAGCCCGGTGCGTTTCTGGAAGTCTATACATCTTTTGATTTATGGGTGGTTGATTGTGCAAAATGGGGATGGTATGTTTTATGGTATTAGTGCATGTTAGTTTATCTCCGTTTAGATAAAAAACATCATTATATTTATAACATAACTCAAGAATTGATTTTTCTTCTTCGTGATTTACATTTTCATCCAACAGTAATTCTTTACGTAAAGCCACAAGTCTGTCTGGGTTATAAATTTTAATATGGTTTACGTTTATTGAATATGGATTGGAGTTGAAATTTGTCTTATCACCTTTGAAGTTGTATTCTGTTTTGTTATGTGTACGAGGGGAAGGTGGATCACCTTCTTTCTGATTACTTTGAGTATTTATGTCGTCCAAAGGTATATTGAGAAGTTTAATATTGTAATGACTACTTGGAACTAGAGTAAGCTTCAGTCTTCTTAGGAATACTGGTTCTGTGTTTATGTTTAGAACAGATAATGGTATAAAATTTTTGTGAGGACTAACTAGACAATTTGCGACAAATACTCCATCTTTTATCTCTTGAGACATACAGATCATTTCTTGGTCCAATTGTAATGGTATGCTCAGTACAATTTGAGATCGAGGAGGTATTGCCTACCTTCATCTTCATTTAAGGTGCTTGAAATGTCTCCCATTTGGGATAAGGAGTTTTTATTATCGGGTGCCCGTGAAACGGTAGTAAATTTAAATTGTTCCTCTATTTGATGCCTCGGTAGTTCATCTCCATCTTCTGTGGATGTTTCGAGAGGTACCGTGAATTCGATAGGGTTGGTTTCCGTGCGAGGAAACCGGAGCAATTTGTTAGGCCCTTCTATATTGCAAATTTTTGCAAGAAAGCCATTACCTAACAGCCCATCATGAGAGATTTGGGCGTTATTTTCTACAACCTGTAGATTGCACGGGATACTGCGGCTTAGTAAAAAGTTGCCTTGGCAGTTACCTAGTGTTTTTCCTTCTCCAAATGGAGTTTTTAAAGTTACCTTTTGACTTTGTTTTATCCGTTTTGGTGTATCTAGTGCTTCCTGTTTGATTATGCTTACTTCAGCTCCAGTGTCTACTACCAGCCGAACGGCTGTATTTCCGCTTATATCTAATGGTAACTCTACCACTGATACATTTTCCCTGATTTGCGGGTTTTTCAGCTGGGAGGACCCTAAAGTATTTTGCGATATTTTATTTAATGTCGAGCCGGGGCTTTTTCGGTCGACAGTGTGCCGTCTCCCGATTTTGTAGCTTCTCATCGCAGCTTCTGTTGACAAGTGGGCACTGTATGACCTCTTCTTCCACAAAACTTACACATCTCTTGACCGTTAAATCTGTGTTCGTGATTTGGATTGCCCCACTGAGTGTTGTTGTTACTATTTAGGTGATTCCGTGGTGCTTTGACATTTCGTTTACAATATTGGGCATCATGACCCTTTGTTCTGCAGTTAATACAGAAGGGAGTATTTTTACGTTTTAAACAATCGTCGTACGTATGTCCCTTGTATTTGCAATAACTGCAGGTGATCCTACCTAAATGTAATTTTTGCTCTCCGTATGGTTTCTTGTCTGGATATTGAGAAGAAAAATTCTGGAATGGAGGTGCACTTCTTAGGGATTCTCTTGCCATACTGGCTTGAGTAGAGCACCAATTATTTGTTTGATTTTTATCAGTATTAAAGGATACTGAAGGTACCTTTAATGACTCCAGATTTGGAGGTATACCACACTCAGTTTTTATATTAGGTTTTCCTGTAATAGTTGTGTAAGGATATATAGAGGAGTTTATATTTTCGTGTATGGGATAACCATAAACATTAGCAAAATTTGAGGTATTTGGTTTAAAGAAAGGGTCCATTTGAAAAGAATTTGTATGTTGAGGTAAGTAGTTTATTGGTTGTGGAATGAAAAAGAGACCCTGTTGCAACCTTTCCATATCTAATGCTTTTTGTATGAGAGTCTCTAACGAGCTTTCATTTATTGTCAATAGATAGGCGCTTATATGGGGGTTATTTGCACCACTCTTTACGGAAGCCATTGCAAAGTTCTCTATCTGTTGCTTTACCACATTAAAATTTTCAGCACCGTATTTGCTTTGTGCTGCCTCGTTACATTGTACTAAAAGTCTTTTTAGTCTAGTAGTAAATGAATTAAACGATTCTTGGGGATATTGTCGGCAAGTTATTAGTTTGTTAATTAACTCATCATATGTCTCACGAGGTAAGTAAGTCCGATATAGCAACTGCTCAACTTCTTTAAATCTCGTGAGTGTACTGGATGCTATTAATTGATATGCATTTCCTCTCAATCTTGTTGGGAAAATTTGCATGAAGGCTGCCTTTTCCTCCTCCGCTAGACATTGTTGTACTTGCTTACAACAGCCTATGAAAGTTTGCAATTCTGTGAGGGTTTGAGAATTAATGTCTCCAGAGAACAAAGGCACCATTTGTTCAGTAAGTTTAACAACTTTCTCATAATTTACAGGTATTTTGTTTGTCTTGTGTGGATGCTCAACCTGGGAAGTATTTTGGGTATTTAAATCTAGATTTGAAGTGGTTAACGATTTTTCGGGTATTATAACGTCTAGACTGTGAGTTCTTATGAGGAAGTTAACCAAACTGTGACTTCCAAAACGTTTACCTGACCGATGTTCACGATACCAATTTATTCTTCTTTGGGGTGAACTTTGCTCTGCTCTTGGGCTATTCGGAGGGCTTACGTTGTCGAATAAAAGTGAATTTATTGTTGCTTCAAAATCTGAGCAAGCAGGGCTTTGATCAGATTTGTGCATGAAAGCAGAATTTTCTTGAAAAAGAGGTAGTTTAACTTACTTTATGTACATATATATTTACTGGAATATTTAAAAAGAAAAAAAGAAGAAAAAGATTGAAGATGTTTTTACACTGACGTTATTTAATGTGTATTGTATAGTAGTTTATCGATCTAATAGTGAAGTTCTGCCAATCGCTGAATTTGGATTGAAACTTACTTAGTGTTTAATGTCTGCAGTTTTAGAAACGTTTTGAAGTCTGTCTAAGCCGATAAATTTCCTTAGAAGTATATTCCCTTATTTTTTTTGTAGTTGTTGCCTGGTTATATTAAAACAAACGAATTAAGTCAGAAGTGCCCCAACGTCATACTTTTGACGATAGTTTCAGTTTCACTGCTATGTGAGTTCGAGGATCAATGTTTTTCAAGTATTGAATTAACTTCCTTGATCCTACCGGCTGCGCCAAATTGTTACGTAGGAATATATCCTACTGAAACTTGTTGTGGTTTCTTTGTGAAGAAACCGTTTGACTTAACTTGTTATTTCTGCTTTTGTTTTTCCTGGCAGCGACTGTCGTAGCTCTAATGTGAGAGTAGTTGCATGGAGTAGCTTATTTAATCACAACTCCTGATATTATTATGTAGTAGCTTGTTTAAAGCACAACTCCTAATTCAAACGAACTGTTTACTGTCCACTTACTCGACTCAAATCGAGTGCTCTTTATTCTTCAATTTCTTTGCTTATTTATACAGAGTAATCTTATTAATACGGAAATAAATGAAATACTTTCGACCCAATATTTTGTATATAATAGTACAAAGTGTTAGGTCATATGCATTTCATTTATTTTTGTTTATACATAAATCGCGGCACTCGTCGCTTCCGTACATACATACATATATTTTTCTCTAACTAGAGTCGTACTGAACGTTCCGTCAGTACCTTATCGCATTTGTTATTACATACGTACATACATAAGTCTTGACAAACGCTAACCGCTTGTTGCATGTTCATCGTGACATTCATGATTTACATACATACCTACATATATATCACTTTCTTCATATACAAATCGTGAACCATCATTTGGTCACCTGGGTTCTACCGCTGGCGCAAGGTTATCGTATTACAACGTGCGAATTCTTGCGCGCAGGGTATTGCGTCACTCAATCTACCTTAGTTATTTCCTCAACCTGTTAAGTAATTGGGGAAGGTCAGTAACGAGTGGAATTATAATTTAATGAAAATGATGCAGGCATGTATGTTCATTGAAAAATGATGAAAATATGTATGCTTGCGTTTGCTAGCATTTCTTTGATAATTGTTGTAGGTATGTACGTATTGTAATAAGATGACTTACCCTGCTCTTGTTAAGCACAGTCAACAGCCGAGCGCTAGCAGTCAGCGCTCTTAAGTTGTGGCCAACCGTGCAAATTCTACGTCAGACACCCTAATTACTTTGCATCCAAAATAGTCATAGCAAAGCGACAAGAAATGGCAAAGAACAAAGGCGCCATAGCAATTTCGAACTAAAAAGAAAGAAAAGAAGTACACGAGAAACAACGAAAGAAAAGCAAACTTATCCATGAACCAGGAAGAGATGGTGCTAAGGCAGTCTGTGGAGCAGCAACAGTAACTTGTCCTACATAACCAGCCCGTACTGTCGTTGCTCATTTCGGAAGACAAGAAATCAATTTCCCTCTGCTCACGTTGTAAAGTTGTTTGGAAGAGCTAAAATCGGATTTCATGGCTAAACAGCACCTGCTTTCAGGCACACCCACCTTAACCACTTTTCCGACAAATTTCAGCGAACTCTCTAATATTTTTAACTGCGAAATTTGCAGAGATACGGTAGCGAAAACAAACACGAACCACGAAAACCTCAGATTGCAAGACAACACCATTCGATCTGACAGATTTCCGGTCAGACCATAACCTTTGATAACCATAACAGAGTCTTGAACCCTGAAGTAAAGACTTGTTTCCATTCTAACCACTATCTGTCACTACAATTCTCTAAATCTAGTCCAATTTTGATGAACCATGCAAGCCAATTTTACAGGGGGCCAACGCACACGTAGGAGCACGAAGCAGGGAGCATAGCGAATGAACTATTTTGGCTCGCCCCCAAACGATCTCCAACCCTGAAACAAAGAATATTTCATGACAAGTATAAATGGGACAGTCTATGAGCCCTTAACGTTTATGGAGTTTAGAAATAGGTAACAAATCTTGAGTAATGTGGAGAATGAAGGCAATCATGATTATGACAAATATAGAAATTTAAAATCGAAATTACAAACGACGAAAAGTTTGACAGATACGGAAAGTCAAGTGTAATGAGCAATTTTATCCTTCATTGAAATTACAAACGACGAAAAGTTTGACAGATACGGAAAGTCAAGTGAAATGAGCAATTTTATCCTTCATTGAAATTACAAATGACGGAAAGTTTGACAGATACGGAAAATCAAGTGTAATGAGAAGTTTTACGCTTAATTGAAATTACAAATGACGGAATATTTGACAGATACGGACAATCAAGGTCCGTGAGTAATTCTATCCTCTGTTAAACTTGAAAGTCTATAATAACTAACGCTAGCTTGACGAGTGTAGGATAAGTAGTAATTGTAACCTGTATTAGGAACAAAAATGACTTTGATCATTTTGACAGATGAAAAAAAGAATTACAGGAAGAATTTGTAACCTCTACTAGGAATAAAGAGTAGGAACAAAAATGACTTTGATCATTTTGACAGATGAAAACATGAATTACAGGAAGAATTTGTAACCTGTACTAGGAATAAATAGTAGGAACAAAAATGGCTTTGATCATTTTGACAGATGAAAAAATGAATTACAGGAAGAATTTGTAGGAATGATATTAGGAATAAAAAAAAAAAAATAAATTTAATAAAATAAAAATAATTTTGATTATTGGGATAAATGTAATACTTTAACATAACGCCAACTTGAAAAATAGATGACCCTAATCGGGTCAGGTCGAGTTAGTAGGAGATGATACAAAAAAGTTTGTAATAGAGTAAGTCAGGATGGCCCGCGTTTTTTTGTGTGAGCGGCAATGCGAAGTTTTGAGATTTCCGTTCTGTTCTGTGTTGAAGATTAGGGACTTATAGACAGGAATAGGAATTACCGAGTTTGTTTAAAGCGAAAAAATAAGCGGATTAAAAAATACAATTAACTAATGAAGAGTTGTTTTATTAAAAAACAGAAAAAGTATACGCAAGTTTTCTTTTGTCAGGAAGTCGAAGCTTACGAGTAACCAGAGAGAATCCAAATTAACAGTTCAGATTTCCCCACCCCCCCCCCTCCCGCAATAAGACGCCCGGAGAAACCCCGACCTTCGCTACACCAGGTAAAATTCTCTAAATTTCTACAACCCCAGCTCACGTGCCGTTTGTCATTTCGGACCGACCAGTCTGGTGACTGCTCGGCCAGGTGGCGGATTCGTAGAGGTGGCCATTAGCACAAAGGTTACCCGCATTCCGATAATTGGACCGATTATCGCTGAAACACATAGTGAGCAGAGGAGAAAATTTATAACAATATATTACAATGCTTACTTAAAATTGTGGGTGGAGGTATGTATGTAACAAAATTGTCCACAAATATCTAACATAATTGTATTAATTATGTAGTTTGTGACATATGTATATTAATGTTTTGTGTGGTGTAATTACAAGGAACATGAATTTATTCGTGTTTTCAATGTTTCCAATTTTGCATGTGTACATACAGCAATGATCTTGGTTAGTGGCAATGATTGATAACATAATAAAATTTTTGTTTTTATTTCGTTTTTTAATTCATTTTCTTTATTTCATTTCAGTTCTTCGCTGGAGTTTTTCACCTGTGCAGTCTCCAGGTGCAGGTAAATTTTTTTTATGTATCATGTGTAAATCTTTACTGATTCTCTCCCCTCTTGTATTTTAGGTTCGCTGAACAGGTGGAATTCATATTTGCTATACCAATAGAGCATTGCTTTCTGAGTAAAAAGTTCTTTTAGACCATAGGAAAATACTCACCCCTTTAAGAGGTATTCGAGCTTTACTGATTATTGCATTCTTTAACTTAGACTTTCACTGACGCTGTTGTAACTTTTGAAATATTTATTTGATTGGAATTTGCTTTTAATTTTCAATAGGTATTTATTTAACCTTCAAAATAAATATTTAGCGGACTATGTTTATATACAGCAGTGCCCGTTTGCACAATTTTTAGAAATGTATGAAAAAAAAACAAATGATGCATTCCAAGAAGTTTTCTAAGAATAACGCATAGATCTGTGACATTCCAAGAAGTTTTCTCATTAAACGCACACAGATCTGAGTAATAGAGCGCCGTAATCATATTTATAAGTTTGAAATTTTTAAGAGGTAAGTTCATGACAATATCAACAACAGTTGTTGTATTATTAATCAAAGGTATAAGTGCTATGTATGAATATGAAAGTAATCAATAGAGCTTCTAAATAATTGAGAAAAATTGGTCAAAGTCTTAATTTCCGTACAAAATGAGTGAATATTTGATATTTCGGGATTCCAAATCAAGATTTCTGACTTTGAAGTCTTTTAACTCTCTGTGTATTATATAACCCACTAAGTATTTATTTTATTTTAAAGGCTAGATAAATGCCGATTGAAAATTAAAAAGAAGATTCAATCAAATAAAACTTTAAAAATTACAAAAGCGTCAGTAAAAGTCTAACTTAAAGAAGTGAGTATTTTCATATGGTCCGAAAGAACTTTTTACTCAGAAAGCAACGCTCTATCGATATACCAAATATGAAGCATTTTCACCGGAACACCCGGTATACAGGGTGTTTCCTCTATGGTGGTCCATAGAGCAAGAGGTGATAGCACTCACGTAGACAAACAAAACATTTCATAGCAGGGGGCCATATCAACCGTTTTGGAATTACAGGGTTATTAAGAATTTTTTTTTGTATATGTGAGTACTATCACCTCCCGCTATATGGACCACCATGGTGGAAACACCCTGTATATTCAGTTTCTCAAAAGGATATTATAATTTATTTAGTAAAAAATATCAGTTGAATTACGCACTTATATCTACCTGCCTCGCAGTGACTGATGACATGCACATTTCCTTACTTCAGCAGTGACTTGTGGTTTTATTGGGCCCGTCCTTAAAATTAAGAAACAAACAGGAAAATTTTATTATAAGTGAATTTCCAAATCAAAGACAGATTTAATATTTTTGTTGTTGTGTTTTGTGCATTTCCTGGGGCTTCGATCTTTAACAAAGACCCGCTTTTCATCGCTCGATGTAGAGATGGGTAAAATTGGAACAACCTGTTACTTTGGAATAGGTACAGCCCTGTCTCAATCTGTACCTGTTCCAACTTTTTTAGAAAATTTGTGACAGTACCAATACCAAATAGTCTCATATTGCTCAGAGCAGCTGTGACAGTTCCAATACCAAGCCTCATATGTCCAAATAATGTAGTTTATAAATTCCAAACAAATCTTTGACTGATATAGCCTATACAATTACACAGTCACACTACACAAGGTCTTTTAAATTTATGCAACAGGAAGTTAAGAGTACGACATCATTGGGTAGAGTGGCTTGGCCAGTGACTGAAATGTATCGTAGGAAGCCAAAACAGAACTATCATGCAACAGTGATAACATATGACATAATAGATACAATATATACTATACAGTTGATTTAGGCTGCATTAAACTCTACTTATGTAGGTATAACATATTTTTTAATTGCAATTGACCCAGTCGTGTATCTGTATAGAAGCAGGTATCGAAATTCCTTTTAAATGAATTTAAATAATCTTGAAATTGTAGGATAATTTATAGAGGAAAATGTGTTTTATTTACATGTATGTTTTTTCAGGGTTGATATCTTAAATAAATTCAAATATAATATTTTTTGGGGTAAATAAAATTTCACCGAATAATAAAATCATAATATACAGAGTTGTAGTAATTTTTTAACACATCTTATGTGGACCTTATTATTTGTACATCCGAAAGCACTCAAAGAGAGGTGAAAAGGATTAAATAAAAAAGAGGTCAATGTACCCATAAATCCAAAGTAAAATATAAAAGCAGCTGACTCTCCGCATAGGGTATTATATCCCCACCCAAGTAACATTTTTTTTTTTATTGTCACCTGTGTTCCTTTTTTATCATATCCATATATCTTTCGCATGGCATTATATAAGAATATTTGGTATAGATTGCTTAAGGTATTGATAAGATCAAATAGTAGGGATTATTCCTATATCCACTAGTCTTAAGAAAATGTTTGTGAAGGAGAGCTGAAAGGCGTCGGCCTGCTAGAGATCAAGACGCGGAGCTGTTAAAGTTTTCTTGTTGATGTCGATTGTCATATGAGTTTCAATTAATCTGCAAGTTAATAGCATCCACCCAACATATTTGCCATCTTTTTGAAGTACAAGTTAAAATTTCTTTATGGAATTTTCAAATTAATGTAAATTATAATTCTATTTTATTAAAAAGTACAGGTGTAAGAATGTTCTTAAAAATTATAGAGATATAATTTAAGCAGAAATATGTGTCATTAATAATATCAAAGTTATGCACTTATTTTAAGTTTAAATTTTTAGCTATAGCAAATAAAAAATCACATTCTTCGTAGTTTTTTGCTCAGCATTCTTTTGATTCGTTTATCTTTTGAATAAAATTTCCTTTTTTAGAACAAGAGCAATTTATTTTTTTAATTCAGTTAAAATCCTGTAAAAGCCTACGTGATCTGCATCTATTAATTTATGGATTCTACTATACCAAAACTCAGCATAATTTTGCGGTCTAGGTATATTTACATTCAGATAAAAACAGCTCCAGAAACTAAGACGGAAAGGAGGATGTCTACTGTTTTTACCACAAATGCATCATTCCTTAAAACAATTTGCGAGTAGCTTATTACTCATCTATTTTTTCGCACAGCTTTATATGAAGATGAGGTAATAGCTGCATTCTTTCCTATTTTCTTTGTCACTCTTTGAATTCTTACAGGTACTTGAAGTATTTGTTTTGGGCTTATTAGTTGAAATGCAGTATCGTGTGGCCAAAGTATACGACTATCTGTAGATGTTTCGGGATTCGGGTTGTTATCTGACCAAAATTAAGACCCAGCTGAGGATCGTTTGAAATATTTTTCGCAAGTTAGGGATCTTGATCTTGGATTGCAGCAGTTGTAGTTTGAACTGGAATATCGGTAGTAGCCGGTTCGAAAGGAACAATCCCACACTTTCTCAATACATTTATCGCCGTATACATAGTACCAGCTTGTATAAAGGCTTTTCGAAATAATTCCGCACCTTCAGAAGCATTAGCCATTAATTCCAGGTTCATGCGTTTACGAGGAAATATCATGCTAAATGGCATGTGGTGGCCGACTGCACTAAAACAAACTTCGATTGTTATTGTAACTGCCCTTTTTTCAGAAGACAAAGCACCTACTTGCTTTGATCCCTTCTTGGCCATCATTTTACATTTGCTTTTGAGACACCTGGTTCATCCGCATTATATATTCGATTGGTAGACATTTTATTTAGATCAAGTTTAATAACATGAAAAGCTATCAAAAGCTACTTTGTTGAAACTTTATGTAATTTTGTGGAAAGTGATAATGAGTTTTTTATGGTAGAAACACATCCAGGACTCGAGGCTTCAAAATTTCCAACACGGGTTTTTAAATGATGCAACACAAAACCAAGCCAGCAGCTAACCTCAAGGCCTAGCCGCAAAGCGCGCTTAGCTCAATGTTGGTAATTTTTTTGTCAACAGATGTACTATCAAAATTACAATGACAGAACCGAGCCCGGTGCTATCATTTTGTTTACATTTTTCTGAGGCAAGCCACGAGGCCAGCTGTGAGAAAGCCTGAGAAAGGCCAGGTCTGAGGTTTGCTTGGATGTGTTTCTGCCTTTACTCTTTCAAGACCCGTACAATATACGAGTCTATAGGCAATTCTCAACCTACTGCATATGAGCAGAGAAAATTAAAAGACACGCACCGAGGTACTGTCAGTTTCTGGCCTAAAGCCGAAAACCAAAAATTCCATAAAGAAATTTTGGGAGTATAGGTACTGCGTCAGGAAAAGGTACATCTATATACTTCGCGTGGAATAACTTATTGAGTAAGGACATAAACAACTTTCGGAGAATCGTATCACAGAACGGGCAAGCGAAGTTCGGAGTATCGGTATTTGTAGAATATAAATACGATACTTCTCACCGACAGTGAAGTGAACGAAGTAATCTGTTTGGATTGCGATAGTTGATAAAGTGTTAGTGAATGTTATAAAAGTAAACAGTAAAAGTTAAATGAAGAAATATTGTGTTTTAAATAACGAACTAAGCCACGATTGTAACATCTGTTGTCAGAAGTGACATAAATTCTTGAAATAAAGTTGTGGCATTTGGCATAAAACAAAGGGTGATTAATTTTGTGAAATTAATTGAAATTTTGTGCTTCACTTGAGTACAAGATTTGAAAGTGCAGATGGAGAAGCGGTATTTACAAATGGCAGGCTCAAAGAATGTTCTAATCGAGCTTTGGAAATGAACGGGATGAGTCTCAGACATTTATTTCGAAGACATTTCGTAAGAACCGGAAGATGAAGAAAAGTCTGTGACGAACAACTTTTGGGTACCTTAAGCAAGCAAATTGAAGTTTTAATTGCAGATAAAGAATGCTTACGAGGAACAAAAGAATCCTGTGGAATCCCGTTTGAACGAGCAAAACAATTATCTGGAATCATGCTGGGATGAAGAAAACAATTCTTTGAAATCCCGTTTAGATGAACAGAAGAAATTGCTGGAAAACAGTTTAGACGAATAAAAGAGTTCTCTGCAGAATTGGCTAGAAACTTGTTTGGAAGAACAGAAGAATTTTCTGACAAATACATTAGACGAACAAAATTTGAAAATTGAAGGAATCCAGCATTCCACCTGTTGGAAGTTCAACAACAAGTGTCGGAAGTACAACCAAATGTCACGGAGCAGCTTGACATCTTTAAAGCAGATCTGGAGATGATAAAGTATCGGCAAATCGACAACCTTGGGACGAAAGAACTGAAATATCCGGTGCGGGCAAAATTAAACCTCCAATATTTTATGGACAAAATAAGTGGCATGTTTTCAAGAGATAGAGAGATGGCATTAGATTTCAAGGGCCTGCGTCAGAGCTTTGTTTTTTTAAAGATAGGGGATGAAAGATCCCAAGCACGGAGGTCAGAGCGGCCTATTGTGCTTTCCTGCTAGAAGCCCTATTACCAAGAGCACGCATCATGTCTTGGTGACGAAGATTTTTAAATTCCTCTTCGGATAGGAGAGCAGAACCTAGAGTATCCACCCTGCTCTGGGCGAAGGCCGGATAAGCACACAAAAATTGTTCGGTTGGCTCAGGCTCTCCTCCCACGCAGGACAGACTCTCAGGGCCGCCAACTACTCCCATCCTTGTTAGATTAGCGTGAAGGGAGCTGTAGCCGATGATGATGCCAACCATAGTTCTAGATTGGTTCCTTCCGAACCCCATGAGAAATTCGGATATATTCCTATTGAGCCTATAAAGCAACAGTTTTGTGCACCTGCAAGTACTCAGGTTCTCCCATATCTGCTGATGCTTTCTATGAACATTCGCTTTGATAATAGAGCCGATACTCGAGGCGGCAATGCCTACGGCGGTTTCCGGTCGGAGGAACGGAGAATCAAAGCCAGCCTTAGCTAATAGGTCAGGCTTTTCATTCTCTATGTCTCTATGATCCCCGTGTGACCAGGAACCCATGGACACTTTGTTGTAGATACACAACTCATCCACAGACGAGATGCAGTCCCAAGTAACTTTGATGCTATCCGACGGCCACTCAGAGCTATCAAGGCAGCCTAACTATCAGAAAGGATAGCAATGACCTTTCTCTTGATCCATATCAAGCGCTATCTTCGTTGCTATTGCGACGGTGAAAACTTCAGTCTGGAAGACTGTGGTGTGTCTTCCAAGTGAGTACTCTATCACAATGTCAGGTTCAGGAAGGTAAACGCCTCGCCCGCACCGTCATTCGTGAGAGCTGTCAGTGAAAATTTTTAGAGCGGACCGGGGAAGGCTCGATAATGCACTTACCGCAGTCCACGATTCCCTTACAAGAAAACTCATAGAGAAGAGACGACCGAAATGAAGCTCTGGAACCATCGCACTAAACGGCATGATGGCCAGAGGGTTTTCCAGACCTAAACCACACGCAAAGAGTAATAAGAAGATCCAGCTCAGCCATCCTCCCAGCATTCCGATAAGCCCAATCTGCGCACAGCCCTTTTGGCATCTGCCTGAATGACAAGATCCAGGGGTGGCAGATTAAGTTGGACCTGAAGGGCAGCAATAGCCGTAGATCGCATAGAGCTCATAATTTCCAGGCAAGTAAGTCTTTGTAGGCTCGCCAGCTTTCACATCGCTGTCCCCACAAGCATCCTCGGCCACCATTGATAGGAGGCATATCTGAGCATGTGGCCAAAGGTCTAACGATCGAGGTGTACATCCAGGGCACAACCCTCGGTCTTATGCCCCATATGGAGCCAAAGTTCTCCTGCGTTGAGCGAAGTTCCTCATAGCTGCATTAGACTTCCGAAGTGCTTGATATGGAGAGCGATTTGCACAGTGTGTCCAAAAAGTTTTGGAAGAACAAAGCGCCCAAGCTTACTTCTTCTGGCGAAGAGCACCAAGCTGGTCTTTGTAGGGTTCAATGTCATATCATGATGGGTGAACCAGTCCTCGACAATCTTAAGGCTTCATTGCCTGAAGGCAAAGGCAGCAGCCATGCTGTGCTTGGAGATGAACAGAGGGATGTATCCGCATACGCTTCATATGAGAATCCCACGTTTGTCAGCATCGTGATAAGTGAGTCAACCAACATACACCAGAATACCGGGGACAGTACACCGCCCTGAGCCGCAGCGTCTGTGCACCAGTACACTGAGAGAGGCTCGGCCGCCCAACTCCAAAGTTATTTATCGTCGTCTTAACATTTGGTCGATCCATCGCACTACAGTGCGAACAACACTAGGTCGCTGAGCTGCCTAACATAGCGACTTGGGGTGCCCCTGGCAAATGCCCCCTTGATATCCAAGGTAAACTTATCACGATCCAGTCCCCACTCAATCACAGTAAACATTGAATGGATAGCCGTCTCAGTAGATTTGTCCCTTCAGTAAGCGTGCTGCGAGGTGTTAAAGACGATGCATTTAGAGCTACTCCCTTGATATATTCATCCATAAGCCCCTCCAAGCATTTCAAAAGGAATGCGGATAGGTGTATGGTTCGAAAGCTCTTCGGATCCTTATATGAAGCCTTACCAGGCTTTGGAACGAAGGCAAGTCCCACCTTTCTCCATAACTCAGGGACATATCCAAAAGCGATGCATGCCCTGAAAATGGAATCAATGTAAGGAGCCAGCACAACGTTTTCTGCCTTAAGAAGGACAGGCAGAATACCATCTGAACCCGTGGCTTTGAAAGCCGAGAAGGTTGAAAATGACCATTTCACCTTCTCCATATCAGCTACCTTGGCATCAGAGGACCAGTCACCACTAGTGCAGAGGTATAGCCTTCATGCTTCCTCCTTCGATGCTTTAAAGGGCAATCTGGCCTTCCCAGAACACTCAGTTGGGCCGACCGACGGGTCACCCGTAAGAGCCTTGAGCAGTCTAACCGGTTCACGATAGCCGTCAAGCTCCTCGCAGGAATCTACAAATGCCTGTCTTTTTGCCCGTCTAACACGCTTCTTGTAGTTACTCTGAGTCTCGCGGTAGATCCTCGATCCGCCAGTCATCCTCCGAGACAGTCCTGCTCGCCTTACTAAAAAGCCGTTCCACCGCGGCATAGCCTTCCTCCTATGTCTGCGTTAATAGGACAGAAAGCTTCGAAAGCCTCAGTCACTGCGAACCGCAGGTTTCCTACTGCCTTCTCCAGTCAGAAAGGCGAGCGTGGGAGCTAGTTCCTTTTGGTATTTTCCACAATCAGTCCACTTTGGATTTTTGAATGGTTCTACCTGAATGGGGTTAGCACCAATACAGAATTCAATGTAACGGTGATCAGATCGAGATTCCTTTCGCGATACCCTCCAGCCGGAGAACAGATGAAAAGTGTCAAAGAACGCGAAACTCACATCAATAACTTCTTGTCTTCGGCTGGCAGCAAAGTTTGGGTCGTTGCCTTGATCCCACATAAGCAGGTTCGCTGAAGTTATGAACTCCAGCAGTTGCTCACCCCGATGGCTATTGTATGAGCTGCTCCAGACAATGTGATGAGCGTTGGCATTCCAAACAACCAAAGCACCAAGTCGATTAGACCTCGCATACTCACCCGCTCGCCTTACTCCTTCAGTGGGAGCGGAGCAACGGAGTCATACGGAAATATGCTAAGACAGTAAGGAGTTCCCTATTAACTCCATCCGTCCGGAAGGAGAGCTTGATCGATGTAGTGTTCCTGTTGCACAGATAAGGCAGCGAAGTCGCAACAACGTCTTTTGTCGCCACAAAAGAAGCACAAGGAGTAGAACACGCGGTGTCATACAGGATTTGAGCTCCTTGCACTTCCGTTAACCGCGGATATGGTCTTTCCAGACCCAAGGCTTCTGTACAAGCAACACTTTTGGTTGTTGTATTTTCTACGCAAGTCAGCAAGGCAACGTCCTAGCAAAGCAGCCGCCACCTTGCTGTGCTGCACGTTAATCTATGTGAAGAGAAGTCCAGTCAAGTGGACTATTACCTTACGTCCAACACTTGCGAAGAAAGAGAAGAAGGCCCAGGGACAGCATAAGCCATCCCCTTAGCTCTTTTCTTCTGTTGCTTCTCCTGCCTCGGGAAGACCTCCTTCGATCGGTACCTTCAGCGCCTTTCGACTCGAAGGTAAGAACATCAGATGACCCGTCCGAGTTGAGGTGATTCGACTCATGGGGAGCATGAGCGATCTCTATATGAGCCACACCAACCGCATCAGCCGATCTCCCCTGCTTTAGATTTTACACGGGGACAATATCCTCCGTTTCCTCAAATATCCGTGGATTAATAACGCATTTGTTATAAGTGGATTTGTTTTTCTCGGATAGTTCCATATTTGATCCCACGAGTTGCGGAGAAAGACTGTCACCCACGTCAGACATCCGCATTACCGTAGGAAGGCTAATTGAAACTAGAGGTCGCCTGGTATTCATACTAGCGACTGAGCACCCCTCAGCCACGCAGCCCTTGGCGTATGCTGTTCCAGTTTGGTTTGGTATGGAAGCAGTTTTTAGCCCACTAATCAGGGTCAAGCCCACCGAACAGTGGTTACCACCTTGCACTACATGGCAGTAGCTGAACCCAGGACTAACACCTTCACCTCATCCACCTCTGGGCTGGCAGAATAGCAGGCTCCCTTCATCACAGAGAAGATAACTCTGTCTGATGTAAGCCGAAAACGAGGCCTAGAGCTATTACAAACCATGCCGATTGAAAGGCGACGTAACTACACTTCATAAGTACGGGCGATAGAATTACGTTATGGAGACAAATACTTGCAGCAAGTATATCACCTAAAGTTACGCAACAAGATTCAAAAGCATGGCGAATCACTACAACAACTGCAGGCTGATGTGGAAAGATTAGCGTATATTTCATACTCTAGCCCAAATGCAGATTTTCTTAATGATGTGTCAACAGAGGCATATGTGAATGCTATGGCAAATCAACATTTACAACAAGCATTAAAGCTTGCAGGAAAGAAGTCAACAGCCTATGCATTAGCGTATACATGCCTTCTCGGAATGCAGTACAAGTGAGAGAAATTTCGGTGGAGGAATGTACTTGCAACAGAATGCAATCATCACAGAGCACACCTTGACGTAGACTTCTTCGATGCTGGAATTAATAGACCGGGACACCATCAAAAATACTGCAGAAAACGCCGACGAATGGCATCATCAGAAGAGACGGGCAGAGAAGAATGCCAAAGATGTCAATCATCAGCACAGATTTTTGGAGAAATAACTTTGAATGTTCAACTAGGCGAACTACTATTTCCTCAAACTTTGCTGATTTCAGACATCATGGATGAATGCATTCTTGGAGTAGACTTCTTGACCACATATAAAATAAATCTGGATATCGGAGAACGGATGCTCCAATGTGGCAACATAGAAATTCTTATGAAACTGGGAGTAGGAGAAGATTATCCTTCGAAAATAAGGAGAATAGTCTAAATATGTTACTCTCTTTACATGCTCCGAGACGATAGTATCGGCAAAGCTTACTGATGACATCGGGACCTGCCGATTCTATCTGGTGCAGCCTAACCGTACAAAAGTTACATCGAGCATCATTGTTGGGAAGACTTTAGTGAAGGCAGAAGGTACAACATTAATTCCAGATAGAGTAATCAACACATCCGAAAATGAGGTACACCTAAAAGCAGATCAGTAATTTGAATAATGGTAAAAAGAAGGAGAGAAAACCTATATCAACTACTACCCAACAGGTTGAGAAACATCTTTCTTCTAGTGCCAGCATCGGATCGAAACTGGAGATTCCAGGCTCAAACAACCAGAAGTTGCAGATATAATTAACTCGATGAAGGAACAAGGTATAATAGAGAAATCTGAAAGCCCTTGAACAACGCTGGTTATTCTGGTTAAGAAAATGGTAGCAGCACTCGATTCTGTGTAGACTACCGCCAACTAAATAATATAGGGATGAAGGATAGCTATCCGTTACCAAGTATTCATGACACGTTGGATACCCTTTCCGGAGAGCAGTAGTTTTCCGCTTTGGATTTTAAGAGTGGTTTCTGTCAAGTTGGAACACATTCCGAGGACCGAGAGTAAGCTGCCTTCTCAGCTGGCAGTGGCTTATGGCAATTCATAGTTATGCCACTAGAATTATGTAATGTTCCAGCCACATTCGAATGACTCATTGAATATGTTTTACAGGGATTCACCTGGAAGACATGCCTTGTCTATTTAGATGACATTCGGAAGTACATTCGAAGAACATACAAACAACTTACGGGACGTACTTTGAAGACTGAGAGATTCTAAATTTACGCTCAGTACGAGTAAATGTGCTCTATTCAAAAATGAAGTTAAATATTTGGGCACATAGTTTGATCACAAGGAGTTAGAACTGATCCAGAGGAGATAGCAGCCGTCATAAATTCGGCAATTCCAAAGGACAAACATTAATTATGGAGTTTTCTTGTTCGAGCTACCTACTACAGACAATTCATAAAAGGCTTTGTATATATAGCAAAGAGCCTACATCAACTTACAGGAAAGGAAAAGCTGTTCATATGGTGGGATAAATGTAACGAGAGCTTCCAAAATTTAAAGCAGCAGCTCTGTGGAACTCTAGTACCTCAATATACAAAGCTGGGAAAAACTTGTGTGTTGGACACGGATGCCGGCAATGTACGTATTGGTGTAGTACTTTCAAAGAGGAGGATGGTGAAGAAGTGCCAGTAGCTTATTATAAAAAGCAATTTAAAAATCAGAAAAAAACTATTGTCCTACAAGAAAAGTTGCGTTTTTATATGTAATCACAACAAAGCACTTTCACAAATCGTCGCCTAAATATTGGTTAGCCCCATCCGCTAAATTGGATATTTTGAGTTAAGTACGGTTTCTTATATTATTAAGGAAGTGGAATTAAATGCTTTTATCAGCTTTTTTCAAGTTATATATATTACGATATTAATCATATCATATTTTAGTCAGAAAAGTTAATATTGGTTTATCCCAAATCAAATTTGTTTATACATGGGGCATGAATTACATTAAAAACTTTAACAACATTTTTTAAATATTGCCGTGATATACACGTGCGGAAACATAAAACTAGATTTATAATTGGATCTCTCCATGTGGCAGTTTTTTTACACGTAGAGTAAATCAAAATCAATTTTGCCAAAATTCTTGGTTTGCTCCATGTAGTTGAGGCGAAATTACCTTATATAAATAAAATACAGAAATTCAGTTCATATGAAGAAGTCAAGTTACCACCATCCGTTATTAGTATAATGTTTTTATATCATATATTGGACGAAATACAATCTCACAGAGATTCAATGCCTGGTAAATCTAGATATGTTACACAAAAACTCTTACATTTTCTTGTAGTCCATGAAAATAAACATGGCGGTAGCCCAATGCCATACGTTTTTGGCGGGGCTTATCGCCCGCAATACTAATTACAACGCATTAATATTTTTTTTATTTTTTAACATTTGTTACATGATATTTTTTTTTTAAATGACAATATTCAAGTAAACATTCGCGAGAATCATAATGCCATACCATTACGACGGTTCCAAATAGCCGCCATGCAGCTGCAAAGACGTAGATTTTTTTAATTATGCAATAATTACGCAAATCGATTTGCATAATTAAAAAATCTACGTCTTTGCAGCGGAGAGAAATTATTATCAAACAGTTCTAATGCTCAAATAGGAAGTGTTACTGAGTTATTGCTCAATTTAATTTGTTTGCGTAATTTTCTGTTTTCCTTTTTTAATGTTCTGTGCCCAAAGGGTAAAAACGGGAACCCTAGCAGTTAGCTGTGATGTCTGCCTGTCCGTCCGTCTCCTGTCTGTCTGTCACCGGGCTGTATCTCATGATTTGTTCTGTGTTTTTTTCCTCGTTTTATTCTCATTCATTATTATCATCATAAGTAGGCATTATATTTTCAAATGAAAGCATTATTTTTTTTTCTTCAAATGACGCCTACTCTCATTTGAAAAAATAAATAAATAGTACCTACACAGTATTCAATTTTGTACAATGGTACGGAACCCTTCGTGCGCGAGTCCGACCCGCATTTGGCCGGGTTTTTTTTTATTAACTTTACTGAATGAAGTAATATTTGATCAAGTAGGCATTTTTGGGATTCTCTGGTACAAATGATAATTAAAAAGGAAATTTTTTATTTATTCTCTCACACAATTATTTTATTTATACCCTGAATAAATAACTAATAAGGGAGCAAGGCACCGTGCGAATACAGTGCACGTGTTTAAGCAATTCAATGACAGTATGACCTATGACAAGACGGCTTACTGCCTATTGTTCATCAGTTCAACATTTCTGACATTTCATATTTAATGAAATTGTAATTGCTGCCTAAACTATATTAGTCATACAAAGGCAACGCCAAAAAATATTATCTGATAATAAGGGGGCGCTAAAAATTTGTTTTTGTAAATAAAATCAATGTGTAATAGAATAAATAAAAAAATTCCTTGTTTTGTGTTTCGTTTCCTGGAGAATCCCAAAAAGGGCTATTTAAAAAAATATAAACTTTACCCGGTAAAAGATTTATAAAAATACATTCATTATGAATGAAGAAATGTATTTTTCTTTAGAAGAAACTAAAAAATATTCATGGCTAGATAAACATTTTGAAGTAATAAAATATTTCTGTTAACTTTATTAGTAAATTGTTTTGCTCCATATCATAAAAGCAATGTAATATTTGGAAATATAGGTTCAAATTAATGAAATTTTAACGGAAATTTTCTTCTATTAAAAACAACTGAGTTTTTATGTAAATTAAAAAAAGGAATTTATCGAACAGGTCTCAACGTTAACTGCATTTATCTCAAAACTACATTTCTGCATATGGGGCAAAACATTATTAAGGCGACGAAATATTTCTACGGGCTGAAATTCGTCCGTCGCACCGACCATGCAACGCGTAAATGGCTTTTACAGTTTAAGAATCCTGAGGAACAAGTGGCGAGTAGCGAAAAAGTCGTATCCATAGAAACGCAGACGCCCTTTCACGACGTCCATGTAAACTTGATTGTGAACATTGCGTGCGGATGGAAGAAGAGGAAACAACAGCAACTATACAGTTAGTAAGGGTGGAACTATCGGCAGGTTGCGCCAACGAGGACTTACAAACAGCACAGCGAGAAGATTGTAATACGCACAATGTAACATCCATATGCGTAATCAATAAAGCACATCTATACAGGGTGATAGTAGGCAAACAGAAAATTGTATGCCAGAGGTGGAGCGCATATCAACGGTTTAGGAGTTACAGAGTGATTAAGAAAAAAATCTAGTTTTTCACAAAATCTTAAAAAGTGTACGGTCACAGTTAAGAGTTCGTTGTACGCAGATCTTCATTGCCCTTCCAACGAATGCTCAATCAGCCCCACACCCCTCTCGACTAATGAGTTATGGTTGTCTAAACTAAAACTTTGGGATTTTTATACCTTGATTTTTTTTTTGTTTACAAATAAGTAGGTAGTTAACATAACTTTTTTTTTTAAACAGTAAGCCGTGAACTATATGCTGTCTGTAGCCGTTATAGAGTTATTAGATCTTAGCCCATTCTCAAAGCTATTCTCAAAGATAATTTGCTCCCTTGCGACTGAAAATACACCATTATTAAAACAATCGCGTAATTTCGGTATGACCTGAATAGATTATGAGCTAATAACTGTTTAACGTTTACAGTTAGCACATAAGGTTATGTTAACTACCTATGTATAAAAACAAAGATGTCAAAATAAAAAAAAAATAATAATTTAGACAACCATAACTCCATTCGGAAGATGGGTAGAAGAATAGCTGAGCAGTCGTTGGAAATGCCATGAAGTTCTGCTGTTAACTTTGACCATATGCCCTGTACTTTTTAAGATACAGGGTGTTTTGTGAAAAACTAGCTTTATTCTTAATCAATCTGTAACTCCTAAGCAGTTTATATGGCGTCCTCCCATACAATTTTTTGTTTGTCTAGGCAAGTACTTTCACCTCCTGCTCTAGGCGGAAACACTCTACATGCATAATTTCTTTAAACCCACTTCAAGTAAGCTCAACGACTTGCATATGCAGTATCGTAAAAGCATTATCATTAAAGCATATTTATATAAATGCATACAACAGAATTTCTTAAAACCGACTACAAGTGAGGTCAGCGATTAGCAAATGCTTTAGCGTAAAGCAGGAATAAACAAACTCAATCACCTACTCAACCGGTCATTTGCACCTTCACCGCTTAAAATCACGCTAAAGCAAAACGAACAAAAGTCAACTCTGAATGAAAGACTTTTTGGTCGCGGGAAAAGATCATGTTATAATGAGTAATTAATAAAGCAAACCTCTAGAAGGTCAATCGTGAAGCTTTGTTTCCCAAGGGAATAATTTTTATTTGTTGATACAAATTGGTTCTCAAGTAAATATGGTAAGATAAGCGATTTGTTAACATGAGAACCAATTGTAAGTTAAGTGGTTAAATTATGGATCGTGTTATGTCTCTCACTGACTAGACGTGTTTAATTCGGCTCCAGCTAGTTTTCTTTAAACCGTGTGTATTCCACCTGTTAAAGTACAAAGATATTGCGAAACTGTGCGTATTATTTGCTCGAACGTAGTATCTATTTTTTATTTAAATAATTAAGTGCTTTATTGTAATAACATCTTCGCAATGGGTAAGAATGATAACGCTAAAACTGTATCCAAACATTCTACAAGCACAAGTGCACAAATTACACCCGCTTTAACTAGAGGAGCAGCGAAGAGCCAACAAAATGTAGGAGCTGGTGTTGGTGACGTTCCCCAATCCCATGAACCTAGGCGCTCGACCTCTATAAGTTCAGCTGATCATTTCGAGTTGCTGGAAAAAAAAATTAGTTAATAGTCTGACTAGACTCTTATCGCAAAAATTCGACGAGTTTGAGGAGCGCATAACAGATCGAATAAACCAGTTAGTAATATCTACGAATGCTGAGATTACTAAGCTGAATGATGAATTGGAGCAGGTTAAAGTTTAACTGTCTGAGGTTCGTTTTGAATTGAATGACGTGCGTAGATTGAACAGGTTGACTGATGCCGTCATTACTGGCATACCATTCCGCCCGAATGAACATCCGCAGCAGCTGTTGACGAGTATTTCGACCAAGATCTGTATACACTTTCGCCGTACACGACTGCATTTCGACCAAGGTACACTATATCTCAGGGGAATGATAATTTTCGCAGAAATGCTCCGCTTATAGTAAAATTCTCTTCTGTTTTGTAGCAAAGAGAATTCTTGTTTAAGTTTAAGAGGTCCGGCTCTCTAAAGTTGAACAATACTTGCAGCAGCTTTACTTCAGACATAAAAATTAAAGCATTTGAAAGCCTCACTAACGTTAATAGCAAAATACTACGTAGTGCAATGAAATTAAGAAGGGAAAATCGACTGCATTCTGTTTTTAGCCGGCATGGTGAAATTTTTGTATGTGTGATGAAAGATGACCCACCGATAAACGTCGCTACACCGGCCTCTTTAGATGACATTATGTCAGATGTAAACAATGCTGGAGCTTGAGAAGTTTTATGCTAGATTTATTTTGTTATTTTTCAAATCACATCTCTTGCCATACTTAGATTAATTTGTTTTAAATTTTATTTTGTTCTTATTTTGATTTTGTTTCTTGTTATGTTTAGATTAATTAGTTTACCTGCAAATTGCGTGCGTGTCTCTGAATGGCGGTTGATTTTGTCTACTCTTTGTGTGAAATTCCCTGGTTGTCTGTTTGTTCCGAGTGATGTATCATTACCAATATGTTCTAATGAATCATAATTTATTCTCGATGACCAGTGTAAGAGCCACATTGAATGTTTTTTGTAATCACTCTGATGGTTTAAATGTTTGTCATCTTAATTCCCGTAGTATACGTGCAAAGATTGATGAATTGAGGGAGTTTGTTAGTGAAATCTGGTTACGCGATGATATTCCGTCCTCATTAATTGCTATTTCAGGTTATAATATATTTCGAAATGACCGTGTTGGTAGAGTAGGCGGCGGAGTTGCAATATATGTTAGGCTGGATATTAACGCTAGAATAATTTCTAGATCCACGGGTGGCCCTGATGAATATATATGTGTGGAAGTGAACTCGACTGCTGAAAAATGTATTTTATGTGCGGTGTATTCTCCACCTGGACAATTTACGTGCGAGTCATCCCTAGAGTTTCTGGAGGCTATCTCATCTTTTACTCAACGTTACCCCAGTGTGATTATTGGAGGAGACTTTAACATAAATTTACTCAGACAGGGCACACAATCAGATTGCTTTTTGTATAATATGTCTGCTTCGCACTTAAGCACTGTTAACTCTTATCCCACTTATTTTAACTCTGCCAATCCTTCCCTTTTGGACTTGTTTCTTGTCTCTGATCCACACCGAATTCTATTTTTCAACCAATTCAGCCTAAGTATTTTGGACCATGATATTATCTTTATGTCCTATAATTTAAAAATCGAGTGCAATTTTGCCAAAAAATGTATTCATTACAGGAATTTCGATAGAATTAATCTGGAGTCCCTTTACGCGGAGTGTGTAGATTATCCCTGGAACTATATATATGAACTCGAGTCGGTTGATGACCAGGTATGTTTTATTAGCGGCTCAATTGAATACATGTACAATAGACACGTACCTTTAAGAAGAAAAATTCTGAGTGCTACATCCTGCCCATGGTTCTCTGCGGAGATCGAAGGTATGATTGCTGAGCGGGAATATTTATATTCTAGGTTTCGAAGACTTAAAACTACTGAAAGTCGTAGATTATACAACGTTTCAAGAAATAAAGTGAACTTAAAGCTTCGAGCGGCTAAGCGATCCTACTACAGACGTAAATTGTACCCTACCATGCCCCCGAAAATGCTTTGGCGTAATCTGCGAAGCGTTGATGTATGCGGTAGTGAGACTAAAAAACCCACTCTCTGTCCAACCGTGTTGAATAGGTACTTTGTTGGTAATCAGCAGTTGGCAGATTCCGATCAATATACGCCAATGTTGGACATATCTGATGATAACACGACAGATTTCAGTTTTCATGGTGTGGATAGGAGTGAGCTACTTAATGCTATTTTTGCCATCAAATCAAATGCTATCGGTCCTGATGGTATATCCCCCAAATTTTTGAAGATAATCGCTCCAACTATTATTGGCCCTCTGCTGCATGTTTTAATACCTGTATCTCTAAGTCTGTTTTTCCTATCGCCTGGAAGACTTCTAATGTAGTTCCTATACCAAAAAGAAGGACGTGTATCCGTCCTGAGGATTATGGGCCTATCAGCCTACTTTGTTTTCTTTCCAAAGTGCTGGAAAAGTTGCTGTATTGGCAAGTTCAACGGTTCATATTAAGCAATAACCTCATAAGCGAATGGCAATCTGGTTTTCGTCCTGGGCTTAGTTGCGAAAGTGCCATTTTGAAGGTTACAACTGACATTCGGTCATCGCTCGATAACAGATAAATCGCTATTTTGACTCTCCTTGATTTTTCAAAGGCATTTGACAGCGTCTCACATAAGAAATTACTGAGTAAACTTCAGAACCATTTTCATTTCTCATATGGGGCGACTCTTTTAATCAATAACTTCCTGTCCAATAGATTACAGCGTGTGTGCCTGAGTGAGGAAAATTTTTCGCATTTTCTTCCCTTAACCAGTGAAGTTCCACAGGGATCCATTCTTGGTCCTCTACTCTTTATCCTATATATCAACGACTTGCCGCTTGTAACTCGTGACGTTAATATTCATATTTATGCCGATGACGTTCAAATTTATCTTAGTCGCCCCATAGGTTTGATGGAAGACTGTGTGGATAGAATCAACAGCGATTTACTCGAAATTAGTAAGTGGGCATTTGCACATAATCTTAAAATAAATCCTAATAAGTCTAAGTGCATTGCCTTTTCAACTACTTCGATGGACTCTTCGGATCTACCGGCTGTCACTGTGGATGGAGTTGTGATTCCGTACGTGAACAAGGTCCGTAATTTGGGCGTTACACTTAGTTCGAATATGAAATGTTGTGACCATATTCGGGCCTCCCTTTCCAAAATTTACGCAACTCTTCGTCGCTTATGGCTATCGGCTAGTTTTCTGTCGCCCAATTGCGTTGCCATCTAATCAAGACTTTAGTCTTTCAACACTTTACTTATGGTTGCCTTGTTTTTAAGAAATTGGATTCAAGTTGCGCTAGAAAATTAAATGTGGCGTTCAATGACTGCGTCAGGTTTATTTTTGGATTACGAAGGTTTGACCATGTGTCTCATCTTAGGTTTGCTTTACTTAGATGTCCGCTGGAAGTGTATCTGAAGCGGAGAGTTTTATTTTTTATGTACAACCTAATTACTACAACCAAACCTGCATATCTGGCTAACTTGGTCCGGCCTCTTAACTCTGCCAGAGGGCGTAAGTTTTTAATACCTCGATTCATAACATCAGTCTTTGAAGGTTCTTACATTGTTCAGGCAGTTCGTTCTTGGAACGAGCTGCCTGGTCACATTCAGCGGGCAGATTCATTTGGAACATTCAGACGGCTCCTTGTTGATTTTCTAGAGTAACTCTCGATTTTGTCTGCGACACACACGCATTTGTTATGTTATTGTTTTTATTTCTCTCTTCCCTTTTATGTTTTATTATTGAATTTTGATTTAGTTTTTAAATTTTTGATTCTGTTTTTAAATTAAATGTAAATTTGTAAATTTTCATTTTGATCTGAATTTTTTCTTTTAATTTTAATCATGATTTGGTTTGTTAATTCTTCATTTTGTTTTTAATTTTGATTTGTTGATTTTAATTTTGATATTAATTTTAAGTTTTTATTTTAATTTTGATTTCAATTTTATTTTTAATGTTAATTGTGATTCTAGTTCTAATTCATTTTTTTTTATTTTATATTATTTTTATTTTTATTTTGGTTTTGATGTTAATGTTAGTCGTTGAATTTATATTTGCCCGTCTGTTCAATAGATACTAATTTAAAAGATTGTCAATCTTGTAGTATCGTTTACAAGAAAAATATATTATTATTATGTATAAAAGGAATATGAAAATTAAATAAATCAATCAGTATTTGTTCCGAACTAAAAAGCGTTCGTTATACTGGAGTTAAGGCTGACTAGGTGCTTCAGTCGTCACCGTTACATTAGCTTGGAATTAGCGCTGAAAAGCTGCTCAATTGGAGTTAATGGCTGATCCTAGGGAAACCCAGATATATCATCATCCAATAACACACCACAAGATCCAGATATATCGCCTATTCTTTCTTATAAAGAAGATATGAAAGACCACAATGGAATGATATTTTGTAGTGGAACGAGAAACTGAAAAGCGACTTGGCTCAATGGAATTCTCTTCACGTTGAATGCAGTATACTAAAACGAAAGTGGGAAGCAACAAAGGGCGAATCGTTCCGAATGTAGATATTCGTGCCAGCATCAAAGGTCGGCGATGTTCTAGAAGAAATGCATAGTGGATCTTCCGTAGGACATTTGGGTGTGAAAAAAACAATTTCCTAAATGCAAGAAAAGTTTTATTGGTTACATAGGCGAGAGGATCTAGAAGAGTGGTGCCCAGTGCATTGTTTGTGCTCCTTGCGAAGGGCCGTCACACGGAAACAAAGGAGAAGTGCATAAGTGTATATGCCCCATTCGAAAAGATAGCCGTAGACATCGCTAGACCTTTTCCAGACACTGATAACTGGTAATCTCTAATCAAGAGGCAACCACAGTTGCGGAACAAATTATGAGACATTGGGTCAATAGGTTTGGTGTGCCTCAAAAACTTCATTCGGACCAAGGACGGAACTTCGAATCACGGACCTTCCAGAAGATGTGTAAAATGTTGGGAATAAGAAAAACCAGAACAATTCCTCTGCATCCACAATCCGATGGCATGGTAGAGTGCTTCAACAGAACTTTGATCGAGCATCTAAAGAAAGTAGTCGACTATCATCAACGCGATTGGGATCGATATATTCCCACTAATGGTTTATCGATAAGCTGTTTACAATACGATCGGACAAACCCCAGCTAAGATCATATTCGGGAGGGAGATGCGTTTACCTAGCGAGTTCAAGTTGGGTACACCACGAGGTGAACAGCAGTTAGCAGAACACTATTTGTCGGAGATCTGACAACGAGTAGCTGATGTGCACGTATGCATGAGAGCGAAATTAGCGGTCAATATTGATCGGATGAGGACTTACGTGCTAATTGCGCAGGATTTAATGAAGGTAATCTTGTTTGGTTGTACAACCCAAAATGAATTAAGAAGCGTTCTCAAGAACTACAACTACACTAGGCGGAACCGTATTCACTAAAGTATGACTAAAATAAATTACGTAGTATACAGGATTCAGAGTGGTACAACGAAAAATTGTTCACCTGGATCGTTTGTGTCAATACTACGAGTATCAATACCGTGGAACATCTGCTGTTCGGGACGAACAATTTTAAGAAGGGATTATGTGCAAAAGAAAAAGAACAAGCGACATCTACATATTCGGGATGGATCTAAGACAATTTGTGGAGTATAAATACGGCGCTTCTCACCGCCAGGACGCAGTCTTTTTTCAGACAGTGATATGAACGAAGTAGGCTATTTGGGTTGCGATAATTAGAAGTACCGTTCTACTGATATAAAAATTTGCTTTACTGTTTGCGACTATTATAAAAGTAAACAGTAATGTTATATAAAGGAAGAACTTGTGAATGATATCTGAAATATTATGTTTAAATAACGAACTAAGGCCACGATCGACCTATTCTTCTTCTGAGAAGACGGTCGATTTAGGACCTATGCGCAATTTTATTGTTCTCGTTCCTTCAACTACAGTACCAGCTAAATTATTTTTTCTTACTGGTTTGTGGAACCCCAAAAGCTTTTACCGCCGAATAATGCGCCATATTATTTTCGAATACTACACAACTGCATTTTATATTTGCTCTTCCGACCAACTCTCTGCTTCATTTTTAGTTATCTAATCCCGCACCATTCTTAAATAAAATTTCATAAAATTATTTTCAGGAAAACGAGCGAGTGAGTGAGGTAAGATTGGGTACATACTCCGTCATGTCCCTTTGGAGATGGTACCCTACCTTGCCCAATTGGGCGTTAGTAAAAAATCAGTTGTAAAATATTGTATGTACAATATCAACGTGTTTGAAAATATGCTGCATTTAGTCCTTATTTTCTACAGATTTCACGAAACTAACGCTTTTAATATTCAACAAGCCCTTTGATACTTTTGTCACTTGATAAAATAGTTCAAAAATAATAAGAAAACACGTCAAAAAACCAGTTTTTTTCTCAATAACCTGACGAAAAGGTCGAATATAGTGGATGGCTTTAGTGTTTGCGATATTTTTCGAGGGGCTTTGTTTTAAGTAACCCAGTGTACTCCCGTATTGTCCCATCCTCTCATATGGACACGATCTATGTATACCACGAAATTGATACTTTCTACTAATAGACAGATCACAATCAGAAATCCCACAACAGATGAGGTATAGGAATTCAACTATCTGAGTACAGTAGTGCGATTACTAAAAGCTTTCAAGCTCAAGAGGACATAGATAAATGCTGAAAAACAAAACCAACTTTGGGAAACTTTGGAATTCTCCCCACCTCCACACTATCAAAGAATATTGTGTTAAGTTAATTCTACTAAGCTGAGGTTAGTAACTACGTTGCAATTGCTAACAACTCAGATAGGTAAAGCTAAGAGGGCCATGAATAGCATGGAGAAATGCTAAAAGCAAAGAAACCGAGAAAATTGGAAAAACTGTTGAGGTTCTATGAAAATAGAAAAAACAAGTCACAGTAAGTCTCATCAAAAGTATATTTATTACTTTGAATGAAGCAAGAACATACAACTATAAAACTATTTTAAATTAATTAACAGAATTTTATAAAGCTATCTGATCTACATACTCACACACACTCAAGTATCATAGTGAATCTCTTATGTCAAATCGATAAAATTATAATCTTCATTGACATTGTTATGAAAATCGATCTCAGAAGATGGAAATTCCTGTGATTTTGCAATAGCTTTTTCAACAGCAGGCAATGAACGAAAAATCACTTGCGGTATATCCTCATCAGCAAGAATTTCGTCAATCAAAGCGATCACCTTTTGTTGAAATCTTCTAAACTGTTTCTCCGTCATATGCTGTGTATGAAAATGAAGACTATTCAAAAATGACTGATTACCATCGATATCCCGAGTTTTATCCTTTTTTCTTTTGTTCCACTCTATATTTACCGCATTTGAATTTTTGATATGATTCTCTGTTAGGAGTTCTTTAGCAGCAACGTGAAGATTTACATTTTTACTGGAACATTCTATGCTTTTTCGTGAAGGTTCCTTAAACTTTTCTGCTTCTTTAGATGAAGCTGGTTTAATACAATTTATGAAAACTTTTCGATTATCCACTGCTTTATCACATTGGTCCATTGGCCTCTTTCTGTTAACTATGATATATGGCTCCAGGAATTCTAGTTGTTTAGCTAAATAATATGGATTTTTCAAATGTCCTGCAGAATTCATATTCAGTCGTTCTTGTATAAGTTCACTTTTTAATGAATACCATCTGACTCGGCAATTCGTAACTGAAAAAAAGAGAGAAATTAAATTAATTGTGATTTTTTTCAGAGAACTGATTTTCTATAATTACGAAAAAGTTCTTTTTTCATTTTCGAATTTGTAGAACATCTTAGAAATAATAACATTAAAAATAATTTCATTCTTTTGTATTGTTGGAGATTGGATTGGTAGGTTGGAAGTAATGATTGTAGTGAAAAGTGAACGCTCATCCTTTTTAGGGTTCCGTACCCAAAGAGGAACAACGGGAACCCTATTACTAAGACTTCGCTGTCCGTCCGTCACCAGGTTGTATCTCATGAACCATGATAGGTAGAGAGTTGAAATTTTCACAGACTGTGTATTTCTATTGGCGATATAACAACAAATAATAAAAATAAAATAAAATTAAGTGATTTTTTCGGAATTTTTTTTATTCAATTCATTATTATTATCATAAGTAGGCATTACTTTTTCAAATGACACCTCTATTTTTTCACATGACGCCTACTGTCATTTGAAAAAATAAGTAAAATGTACATAGTGTTAAATATTGTACGATGGTACGGAACCCTTGGCCGGTTATTAAGATATTGCGAGTGTAATACAACAGAATGTTTCAAATTTTGCCCATTCACGGAAATATGTTAGAAAACAGTATCACGTATTTATGTGTGCCAAAAGGAGGGCAGTACCAAATTTTCAAAAATCTTCGAAAAGAAATCTTGTAAATAATATACATACATATGTACATCTGTTATAATTTTTACCCCAGTAAATGCATTATTAGAATTAAAACATTTCTTTTGTGTAAAACAATATTGTTGAGGGTTATTAACTATTAAAGAAAGTGAATTTGTTTTTCGACATATTATATACAAAATAGCAGGCTACGTAAATGCTCGCTCACGAGCGGCTCCTGATGCGGCGCCCAGCTCCTCGCTCGCGAGCCGGAGCCAAAAAATTTTTTTTAAACGCTCCCGCTCGCGAGCCGGAGCCAACAAAAAAAATTTTTAAACGCTCTCGCTCGCGAGCACGAGCCATTAATTATACAGCTTCGACTCCTCATTTATGGAATAAGAATTCACTATGTTATATTTAGATTTTTTAACTTTTTATTTTTTAAACTATAATTATATGTATTAATTAAGTGAAAAAACAAAAATACTAATATATATAGTTTACCAAGAATTAAAGAAAATGTTTTTGTTACTTATGCTACGCGTACCTAATTAACACATGTCATAAATTTGTTTTGGGCGGCTTTCGTAAAAGTTTTTTCATTTCATATATCCCTAATTCTAATATTACACCGATTGAGTAACACAGTGAAAAAACCCAAAACTTGTATGTATCTATAATGATGAACGGCTCGGGCTCACGAGCGAGAGCCTGTAAGAATTTTTTTTGGCTCCAGCTCGCGAGCGAGAGCTTTAAGGTAAAAATTTTTGGGCTCCGGCTCGCGAGCGGGAGCTATTTTACAAAGAGCTTTTCTGGAGCGCTCTTTCGAGAGACGCTCGCGAGCGAGCTTTTACGTACCCTGCAAAATAGTCATCGTGGCTTTTAAAAAGTAAGTAAGTAAAATATGCAATGGAATCGGGGACACTTGAAATCTCTTTTCGGCTAGATGCAAAATTCAGTACAATAACCATAAGGAATACGAATAAGAGGACAATACTACTAAGCTAAAATTACCATATTCTTATTAGCGTCGTGTGGCCCATTGTTTTTTTTAGATATGGGAAGGAAGGCAATCAATAAGATTTCATAACAGCGTGACTTCTTTTTTAAAAAAAAAAACACTGCACATACCTTTCCATGTCCACTAAAAGCATTAAAAGATCATATTACGAAGATGAAATTAACATGTTCTTATCTCGTCACCGAGCCAATTAAAAAAAATTGCTATACATACCGCCTGTGGGCTAATCCTAAACATGACTAACCAAATTCTCACAATATTACATATTACATATTACAAGAACCGCAATAAACATACGCTCTATCCATTCGCCTCTTTCATTCAAGGACGCGCCAACCACGCGACATTCTTTCATTTTATTCGAAAATTTTCAAGCAGTCCACTGCTACAGGACTGCCTCACGCATATATTAACGCTCTTTACCTCAACAAAAGCTTTCTATGTGATCTAATCGGGCGACCATATAAAATTCAGTTTATAAAGCAAATCTGTCTTGAATTACATATTATAATCGTTGTATAAAAGTTAATAATGTGAAACTAGTTTGAATTTCATTCATCAAAGTGAGATTTATAGATAACTAATAAACTTGAAAAATTTCGAGATTGTGCACGCTACCTTCACCTTCTTAGTAGAGATCATACAAACCATCAAAGCTTTTAATTTAACCTACACTTTACCTCTCAGCTACCACCGTGGTCTTCACATAAAGCCCCTACTAGATTATGCACATCGGCCGCGGGATACTAATAATTAAACTTCAAAACATCACTATAGCAAGATACACACCATATACATATCTAAGAATTACAACTTCGCGGAGTTAGCGACACCTTAAGTATGAACAAAACGCGCAATAGCTCCCACAAATGGTGGTACTTTAGCTAAGACACGCAACTTCAACAATTTCACACAGATGGCGACAGCTAAACTAAGATAAAAGCTTACCAACAGATGACACACTAAGAGCTAAGACACATCCCTAACTTAGCCTGGTTTCGAACCCCAAAGTAGTTTGGAGCCCGGAGAGGATAACTACTCAGTTGCACGAAAGAATTCTATGACTTAAGCCATTTCCCCTGAAAATTTTGTTGTTAAACTACAGTATCACTTCCTACAATTTGTATCTTATACATGTATGAAAAATCTAAAACGCAAACAATTTCGAGACTATTTCAAATTTCAAAAATAGTGCCGGAAAAATTTTATTCGAGATACAACTCTCAAAGAGACTTCACTAAAGTTGACTTACTATTAGCCAAAAAACTACGGCAACTATGCTTGAGGCCAGGCGATCGATAATTTTACGGACACTTTCACAATGCTTGGGGTCAATCACTAAAATTCATCGTTATTCGAGATACCAGTATCTGGATTATAGTAAGAACAACCGATTCTCAAACCTTGCAGCGTGTGGTTGAACATATTGTTGCGTGTGGCGCCTTCGGTTCGTTATTCAAAACACAATATTTCAGATAAAATTTACAAGTTCTTTTTATTTCACTATACTGTTTACTCTTATTAAATTCAGAAACAATTTCCAATCAATTCTTCTCTATTAATCGCTAGTACTGTTATTGCAGTCCTATTAGCACACTTTCGCTTATTTACATACTTTCACTTGTATTCACTGCACTGTTTACAACAAAACTTGCTTCTGGCACTGACAAGTGCTTTGTTATATATACTCTACAAATTGTCCACAACCTTCCCGAAGATCTCAATTCAGAAACATTGATTGTTCGAACCTAACGCTGTTTACTGTCCTACTATCCGCACCTTATTACACATCGCACGTTAAGTTTCCATTTCCAATAGATGTCACTTTTATCTTTTTGTTGCACGTAACAATATTTACCAGAAAAATTTTACCTGATCATTGGATTAACCGTTTTGCTGTTGTTTACTGGCATACCCGAAGCTTCTCAATTGCTCTGCCGTTGGCGGATTTTATTGATTTTAGTCTGAAACGCTAAATTGTCAGCCCCAACCAAACCTTCCTTTATTTTATTCCACGTTGTTCGCATTTTACCTTCAGATTGAACATTTATGTCATTGGGCAAATAAAGATCGCTGCACATGTAAGTGGTGGTAATTTTATCATTGAACTATATTGGAATAAAAAATTAAATGCAAGCATAAAACAGATTAAAATGAACGCAAGGTTGAGTCAAGTTGACCTTTTTTTAAACAACGAAATCCATCCAAATTGCCAAATCACTTTAATTCGATCAAATATCTTCATAACATGGAAAAATAAAATTAAATACCTTATTCGAATCTTACCCATTTGCATAAAATATTCCCATTATAGTTCCACAAAAATAAAAATCAATAATTTTTGTTGTATCATCTGTAAGTCCATTATCCAGAGAGAGAAATTTCTTTTTGACCTGAATATTAGACAAAAAATCTTGGCAAGCCATAAGGTAGTAAAGGTTTCTGGTCCCTGGTCAAAACCATCAGGAACAACTTTACCTGTTCCTCTATACCTTCACTACTTAATAATGGTGAAGTAATTGTTGACTCCCTGGATTAAGCTAATATTTTAGATGCTAGATTCGCTTCAAATTTTCGTCTTCCACCCACTTCACAAACACCTGTTTTGCATCTCCCGTGTTGATGTGTACAAGAGCCAAACACGTCCGTACGAGGGATGTGTTTAAGGTCCTTAAAGGGCCCAGCCGCAGGCCCTAATGGTTTTTCGCCCCTGTTAACTAAAAGCGGTGCCTCATCCTTGGCTCAACCACTGCGCAAACCATTCTACTTGCCTTATTCAACAGGAAAACATCCATCTGCTTGGAAACTAGCTCACGTTCAGCCTACTCCCAAAAAAGGAGAGGGTTGCGATCGATCGATCGACCAATTGTTCGAATCTTTCAAAGGCTTTGAATCTATCATTAACTCCAAATTAATGAAGTATCTATAAACTAATCATCTCATCAACGATCGCCAATATGGCTTCCGAGTTGGACGCTCATCTGGAGACTTGCTGTTTTTTTCTTACGGAACGTTGGAACAGTAGTCTTCACAATTTTGGTGAGTCCAAAATCGTTGCCCTAGATATTTCAAAGGCCTTTGATAGAATCTGGCATCCAGCCCTTAAAGCACTTGATCTCTCCCCTCCTCTTCTATTGTGGATTGAAAGTTTCCGATCTGGTTACTGGGGCTCTGTTACTTCTCCAACTCTCTTTTTAATTTTCATTAATGATCTGCTTTCAATCCCATCCATAGCTTCGCGGATGACAGTACCCTTGATTTCGCTTACACCTTTGACATTCTTGCGGACTCCAGGGGGAATGCCGCGTTTGACGAGATTGCATAATTAGAGCATTGAATAACTATCTTGCCAATATCCTCGCCTGGGGCAAAGCGAAGCGCGTCGAATTCAATGCATCAAAGACCCATAGCTTTCTCATCTCATTAAAACAGGACCATAACGTAACCACTCCCGTTTCTCTTGATGGAGCATTAATTTCTGATTCACCGTCACTAAGCATTCTTGGCATTAGTATTTCCAGTAAACTATACTGGACAGATTAAATCTTCTCTGTTGCCAAAGAAGCATCGAAATGTCTTGGATTTCTGAAAAGGTGTAAGAAATGTTTCAGCCCTTCAAATCTAGCGCTCCTCTACAAGTCCTACATTAGACCTAGAATGGAATACAATTCTCATATATGGGCTGGGGCTGGTTGTACAGCCTTAGCTTCATTGGATATTGTCCAAAAGAGAGCCTTCCAGCTCATTGGTGATATGGCAATAACTTGTCATAGCGACTAACTCGAGCCACGCCGCAATATTGGATGCCTTTCGCGCCTTTATCGCTACATGCATGGTCAATGCTCTGATGAAATATCTAGTCTAATATCCCTTGTAGAGTGATTCCTGCACGCAATGCTCGAGCCGCAAACCGCGCACATCCTTTTACCCTTCAAATTACTTTCGGATGTACAGTAAAATTTCATGATGCTTTTTTATCCCGAACAGTGCGAACGTGGAGCAGTTTACCATCTTCTGTTTTTCCTCCGGCATACAATCTGCGGAAGTTTAAGGGCGACATAAATCTACACCTCCGCCACTCTCGTCATATCTCCTAATCCTTTCCCTATCTTCTTCCTCCCATGCTGTGCTTTCTTTCCATCATAAGGTATCCCCTGATCTTGGCTTAATAATATAAAACAAAAAACAAACGTAATCGTAAATACAATAATCGCAAAATTTCACAACTTCCGTATTAGAGTTAACAGATGAATATCGAAATATAATTGCCAAATAAATATACACAATTTTAACAATGATTTATTTATGAAATTGTGGGAAGTTACACTCATTAGGATCCAATAATCTTATTTTTCACAATTTTAATTATTAAATGCATAAATTTAAGAGCACGTCTTTTCATCTTCCAAATTTTACATCACTGAATAAATATGCGTAGTGCGGAAACATCGCCCGACAGCACACCACAAACACCAAACTTTACATTTATAGAGTGCGGTATATGTACCTACATATATCAAAACAGGAATTGACATTGGAATTGTGTAAATAGCACCGTAGTTGTATCAAAGACTCTTAGAATTTTTTTTTACATCGTACTAGACCCTAAATTTAATTTCAACTAATTTGAAGCCTTGAATATCTTCTTTATCTATAGGCATTTTTTTATTTAAAATACACCAATCGTTTTTCTAGCAAAACAACAACAATCAAGTATTTTCTCCACACTGCTGTCAGCTTGATTTTACTTGATCGATGAAGCTACACTCCACCGGGCGCTGGTGTTTTTTTTAGGAAAACGAGTGGTGAAACGCACCCATCTGACTACTATGCACATGCATATGTATACGTATGGTCAACCGTGCGTCTGTACAAGTTTGATTTTTGAAGTGGTTTTTCGCATATATTTCTAGAATGGTTCGTCGAACAGTAAAAATGATGATAACCAATTTCATAGGATTTCATATTCTGAAGAACTTTTCAGTGCAATAAAAACGCCTACGACTGATCGTTTTTACAGTATACGTAAAAACCTAAATTTTTATATGACAACATCAAGACGGGGTTGCCCGATTTAGTCCATTTTCGAAGCTTTATTTACTATTGCTATGAAAACACAATGAACAAAATTTCACATTTCTACGTCGATGCGTTCTCAAACAGTGTGCAAATATATACTGAAAACGAAACTTTCGTATGACAACCCTACTAAGGAGTTTCCCGATTCATCCCATTTTCAAACCTAAATTTGCATTTTTTTTAATTAGGGTATAACAAACGCCATTTTAAACTTACCAGTGTCGCACATTTTCTTCGCCACCATTTGCCATGCGCTGTACGACTCACAATTGTTATCGTTGTTTGGTAAATTTGTATTCCATATGCATGGGAAAGCTTTTACAAGCTCCACCAATTTGAGGTTATAGTTATAAGTAGCCACAATATCCGTATTCATTTTTGCTATTCGATTTCACTTCTAAAAATAATTGAAACTTTACTGCAATTTGTGGCAATTTTTTCACTGGCACGGTAAAACTTGACTTGGTTTGGGACTGTGAACTGAAATTCTATGTCGCTTCAAATTATATCACGAACCGCACACACAATTCCTATCACATCGTATGCCCCACCTTGCTCAACTCAGACAAGGCAGAACGAATCAAGCTGCGAACAAAGCAAACACGATTCTCATCGCTCGTATGGCCATATGCACAGCGAGCAGCCAAGAAAAGTATCAAAGCACGGATCAGTCCCACACAGCCACAGTATAGCGCGATTCTCTTTTGAATATTTACACACGCTTGGGTTCTATCGTGTTAAGCTATTCATGTGATTACCGCCAACTTTTTTGTAAATAAATTTTTTTTCATATGCATTCAACTTTTCTTTACGTTCCACAATTCCCACGCACACTTAGGTCATTCACTTACTCAAAATATGCCATTGCGCGGTGCCGTAACCCCTGGAATATAATATATATATAATATATATCTTGCGGGGGTTACGGTGGTGCCAAAACCCTCCAGAATACTTTCAAGCCATGAAACACAAATCTATGTGTGAGTTGAGAGCAATGGAAAAGTGCCAAACATTGACTTTATATATGCTATAGAGCCTAAATTACTATTCAAATAGGAAAATAGTCTGGTATTACAGCTTCGTTTCTTACCTTCCTAAAGGCTGCCCTTACTATATACCTTACTTAACAAAATAATAAAATAGTTTTAATTACAAAGAAACCTGACCATTTTACGCTCATTTACTCTCAGCTGAGTAATATTTGCATTTGGGTATGTGCCGCCGGAGTCCGAATCTGTAGGCATAGCTACATTCGATATCATCAGCCCACGGCATGCTATGTTGGCACCATATACAATGATTATTCCCTGAGAGTTTTTGTTTGAGGAATCGTAGTCATTTGGTTCAGATAAATTTTTTTAAATAATTTTGTTAGGAAAGGTATAAACATTTTATTTCGGTACGGAAGATAAGAAAGCAAGCTTAAGATTATCAAAACACCATTTTTCTGTATGAATAGTAGTTTCGGGCGGAGGAGCTATTCAAATCAAACTTTTGTAAATTTTAGATAAGAACACTGGAAATGTTTTAGAATGATAGTACTCCGTTGGGTGGGGCTCTGATAGAGTAGTGAGCGAGGCTGTTTCATGGCTTGTGAAGTATTTTCTAGGGTTTTGGCAGTGTGCTCCTGCTCTGCCCCAGGCGTACTTTTTAGTTGTACTTCTTTTGAGAAGCAATTCTTTCATTACTTAAAAATACTTCACAGAACATTTTAGCTGGCCTTCTATTCTATTCAACCACTTACCTGATAAGGGAATAAGTACCTAATGTGTTCAGTTTATTTCCAACTTGTTGACCTATTCCGAACTATATTGAAAAAGCAAACAGAATAAAACTGTTGATTTGTTTCGCATTTAAAAATGAGTCATAAGTACAAACAAATTTTAGGTTTTCACTCAGCATTTTCACAAGAGTAACTTCAAAGAACATTCTAGTTGTCCTTCGCTTTCTGCGCCTTATTCAAACATTTATATGACAGGAGATAACGTGTTCAGTTTATTTACAACTTGTTTTCCGCATTTAAGAAGTAAGAAAGCTGGAATTGATCTAAGACCAATTCTTATGATACCCTCGATGAATGCGCGTATTAAATTTCGTATGGTCACCCATCTGTGTAATTTTGATTTTTAAAGTGGTTTTTCTCATATATTTCTAGAACGGTTTGTCGGACGGAAAAAAAGATTATAACGAATTTGATAGGATTTCGTATTCTGAAAAAGTTTTTGATACAATAAAAATGTCTTGGACTGATTGTTTTCACAGTATACGTGAAAAACTTAAATTTTTATATGGCAACACCAAAAAGGAGTTGCCCGATTTAATCCATTTTTGGACCATTTAATAAATTTCAGCTCTCTATACCGATGCGTTCTCAGGTAGTGTCGAAATATATAGTGGAGAACGAAGTTTTAGTATGACAACCCCACGAAGGAATTGCCCGATTTGTCTCATTTTGAACTTACTTTATTTTTTGTACACGTACTTTTAAAAAAGAGTAAAATGAAGTTCGAAATTTGGGCAACTTCTTCGTGGGGTTGCCATACAAAAATTTCGTTTTCCACTATATATTTGGACACTGCCTGAGAACGCGTCGACGTAGAGAACTGAAGTTTGGTACATGTTGTTTTTATGGAATAAATCGGTGTTCTTGGTGTTGCCACATAAAAATCTAGGCTTTTTACATACACTGTGAAAACGATCAAAACTAGACATTTTATTGTACTAAAGACTTCTTGAGAATACAAAAGAATATAAAATTGGTTATAATCATTTTTTCTGTCCGACGAACCGTTCTAGAAATATATGCGAAAAACCACTTCAAAAATGAAACTTGCATAGATTTGGTGATCATACGAAATTTTATACGGGCATTCATGAAAGGTATCATAAGAAATTGTATTAGACCAATTCTAGCCTTTTTCTTCTTAAATTATAGATTATAATTATGTTACATTTTTACAGAAGCTGTTAGTGACGAGGTAATTACGAAAGAGAACTTCAAACAGCTACTGCAACTCGCGTTTAAGCAAAATAAAAATAAAGTGTACAAAAACAGTTTTTGCAAAACAAAAATTGTTATATGTATATATTATTATAAGGGCAAAATGCACCAAAACAATAATTTTATGGCGTTGAGGCATGGATTTAAACATGTATTTATGTATATGTGTGTTCAAATTATTTTTTTATATTCATACATATATGCAGCACAATGAGGTTTTCTTAACAACATGTTCAAGAAGCGAGCTGAGAAGTATATGCTTGACCTCCAGTCCCGCCAAAAGGTAAATGTAATGTGGATTATAATTAAAACAAGAGCTATGTAGTACTAGATCACTTAGAAGGAATGGAAAAGGGATTATTGTACCTGAAAATTCAGACTTGCGCGAAGCTCTTATAAAATTACTTATCCAACCACGCGCTCTATTAACATATATAAAAGCACACCTTCCAAAAGGCAACATAGAAGCATATATTCCATAATGTGTTATAAAGGCTTGCCTTCTTTAGTACTTATTCGAGAAGCGTGGTGGGAAATATATACTTGACCTCCAGTCCCGTCGCCATGTTAAGGTAATGAGGGTTATAATTAAGACAAGAACTACTACCGGCTCTCTTAGAAGGTATAAAAGAAGGCATTTTTAAATCGCAAATGTCCGAATGGGTAGTTTGGCCAGAAAATCACTTAAAATACAGGAGTGGAACAGGGGATTGCTTTGGTTTTTTATGATGATGTGCATCGTACATTTGAATGTTGGCTTGTTTGTTTGGTGTTGGGTCAGCAAGCAAACTGAATAAGAGTGTTGGAGTTTTGCATCGTAGTAAGTAAAGTAGCATGCTGCATCTGACTTTCTCGTTCCTCCTGAAGAAACAGCAAAGTTAATTTAATAATTAGGCTCGCTTTGGAAACAGCACCAAAGTAACAAGTTAAGAATCAGGCGAGATTTCCAACTGTTTTACTTTTAAAATGTACACGGCAAGAAAAGGAAGAAAGGAAGAAAAACAGAAAAAATTATCAAACTCTTTAAAATTTGTACGAACAAAGATAAAAACTGTGAAAGCGCAGATTATATGCAACGAAACTGTTTTGCAAACTATTCATTTTCGCAAATAAATGAGAAGGGACGGAGTTTTCAGGTTTTACTCTTACAAAAATGATCCCACGCTTTTGTGAAAATCGGTTTTTGCTGAAATATTGTGAGAAATATTCAATGTTTGTTAGCCTACCTAATTCCTATGGTATGAACAGCACGTGCCTCTTTTCTGTTTGTATTCATTTTGCTCCGAAGAGAGTGGGAAAAACTCATGCTGAATTCCCTGATATTTTCGAGAAAAATGAGAATTTTATTTGAGAGAAATTTTCTTAAAAAAGTGAGATAGTGTTACCCGAAGTACATTATTGTGAATAGTTCCATGGGATTTTGAGGGATTCAATAAGATTGTGTCGCTCTCTCGATTTTTGTTTTTAGCTCGTTGTCTCAATCGCACTACAATTATGCATAACCAAGTTTTTTCCCCCATTCATGCAAAAGACGAAAGCATATGACATTACTTGTTTCATTCTAAATAACACGAACAATTTTCAATTTTGTTCGGCATATTCCTATCTTCTTATTAAATTATCTTCGACTTATCTTCTATGCTTGCCTTGCCACTCACTACTGTTTGATGTTGTATGTGCCGTGTGGCGTGCAGTGTGCTTACATTACAAAAGCGAAATGGTATAGAAATCAGGAAAATATTTTTGTGTTTGCTCAGCCAAGAGCTAAATAATTGGCTGAAAAATTAAACTTTTTTTTTTTTAGTTATGTCTCAACAAATCAAAATTTCGGAATATTAACTCGGTTTTTTAAGTACTATTGTTATCAAAAGCACGTAATTAACACCGAGTTTTCATAATGGATTGAGGAAGCCTAAAAGCTTCCCTTTAAAATAACCTATGACACTCTTTACCTAAAATGTAACCCTTGTTGCTATTTTTGTACTTTTTCTTATGCATATCCAGCGAAAAAGTTCAATGCCAAAAGTAGGCAATTATCTCTTTGGGATGAGCTGGATAACCTGTATAAGACCACGGTAAATTTCGTTGACTACACTACAAACTTGCGCAAAGCAGGTTAGTTTTCTTTTAAGGGCCAATCCAAGGCTTGTAATCTTGTCGGGGAAAGGTAATATATCATTAGTCATTAGGATGTGAGATAGCTCCATCGCGTCTATATTCGTACTATAAAAGGCCAACCAAGTTGACTTCTTAAGATTGAGCATGAGCCGTCCGGTTAGATTCAGTTCAAGCGGATACACGATTTAGATCGCTATTCCAGCTAGCAACACAGCCCTATTGTAATCCAATAGGTCTAGAAAAATAGACCTGAACGTCTTCAGCATAAATATGTAAATTTGCACCCATTACAATATGTGGAAGATCGTTTATAAACAAAGTGAAAAGTGGTAGAACATTGTAGATCTCCGCATTCAATTAGAAGGAAGTTTAATTTAACTCTATCAACTAAGACTTGTTGGAAGCGATTGATAGAAAGTGGTTAATGATTCTAAGTGCATTCGGGATAAAAGAATTTGTTATGTAATTTACGTATATATTTATATTATATATTTATGTAGGATGGGTAGATGATCATTGTTTAGCGCTTTTCAAATATCCGTCTGACTTTCAGAAAAGTAGCCGCAGCTATTCTCAGGCGAAAACCAGACTGTAATCTGAAGAGCATGTTACTGTGTTCGATAAAATTAATTATTTAGGAAGCCATCACCCTCTCCAAATACTTTCCTTAGGGAGCATAATATACTTGTAGGACGGAAATCGGTTGGATTGTTAGGAGCAGAATTCTTTGCCAGCGGTAATGCTACACTTACGTGGAAGTTGAGAATACTTAAGTCAAGAATTGAATATCTGTATATAACAAAGAACTACATATAACAAGTAGAAGCCTTATAAATCTGGTTAGTATATTACCATTCACAGAAGGTATCTGATATGATAGATGACATCTGAAATTATCAAAATTTTTTTTTCCAGAATTATATGTTCTTCGTACTGGCCCAGGTAATAAGCAGCTTCACGACTCCATCACTCCATCCTTAAATATATTAGTATAATAGTAGTATTAGTAAAGAAGTATAGCAATAATATAATTCCGTAAAGGTAAAACTAGTGTAGAGAAATATTAGGTAGTACACGTAGAAATATTGTATAGTAGATATAAGTAATGAATAAAAAAGTTATTAAATTGAGACCAACAGCGTTTTGAATATTCTTTAAACGTCAGAGAACTTACCCCGGACTACTCCTAACTACCTGACGCATTCAAGCACTCTACGTTACAAGTATGTATATAGATAAATAAAATTATACCTATCCTACTCCCTCCACCGAACTGATATCCAGGGATTAGATTAGATTTGATTTGTGTAAGGGCTGTGTAGGCGTTAGCCTCTCTATCACTGCGACCTGAAAGATCTATTGTCAGTCCCCGTTGCATTTACTCCCTTTTTAAGCTCTGACTATTAATAAGGTCTAGAACCATTCTGGGATTGATGTTCCACACGTAGATTGGTGGAGGAAAAGCATGTTCGAGGTGGAGTAGTCTCCGCCTGGTCAATGCTTCGCAGTTGCCGAGTAAGTGCTCCAATGTTTCGTCAGCATCCCGACAGAAACGGCAGGATGAAGTCTCAGCCAAGCCCAGCATGTTTAGGTGATACCTTGAAGGGCAACGGCCTGATAAGAGCTCAGTAATCATTTTGAGCTCTGTTCTTCTAAGGAATAGAAGTTCTTTTGTTTTTCCGCCAAAGGTGTCGATAAACATTTTTAACTGACGAAGTCCTTGTAGCAATTCCCAATAAAGGGGTTTTTGTTTATTCTCCCAGTCGTTTAGGGTAGCTCTTAGGTTATTCCTTGAAGTGCCACAAAATGGCTGTGGTCCGACAAACTGAGATTCCGCTCCTCTTTTGGCTAGGCCTTCAGCGATTTCATTGCCTCTGTGGCCCTCATGTCCAGGTACCCACATGAGAATTACTTTGTTTTTCCTTAATAAGTTTTTGAGGTTTTGCAGACATTCCCAGACTATCCGTGACTTGACACTGTAGGACTTTAGGGCCTTGAAGGCAGCTTGACTGTCCGAGAGGACATTAATGGTGGAGCCATATATGGCTCTTTTAATGCAGATATTGACACATTCTACTATGACGAATACCTCTGCTTGGAATACGGCAGGAGTAGAGCTCAGAGCCTTTGATATATGGCATTTTGGGTTATATACGCCCAGTCCGACTCCATTGTAGGTGTTTGAACCGTCTGTATACCATAGCATTGATCCTTGTTGGAAGGACGGTTTAGTAGAACGCCATTGCTGTCGGTCTCCCAGAATTCCTTAGAATGGTCTTACAAAATCCAACCTGGGTGTGATTATATCAGATATTGTCATCATTTGCTCGAAGCATATCTGTTTTAAGATACTTAAATGACCAACGAGATCCCCTGGCTATAACTCTTTCTCCTATTGCATTCTAATAGCACTGGAAATCGCTTCCTTTTGCCCCTGCAAATGTAGGGGTGGCAATTTTAGAGGTTCCCATGGCACCAGTTATTCCTAGACCGGTAAGCTGCTGATTGTTTTTTAAGCAGAGCCTCAGCTTTTTTTCGATTAGTTCTATCGAGGGTGCTAATTCGCTAGCGCCGAAATGGTGTGCCAGATGGGGAAGCAATAGCAGATATTTGGGCAGATAAGCTGTTTATATATAAGCAGCTTTTTACCTTTCGGGGGACCGTTTCTCGTTCTGATAATAGGTTTAACTAGAGAGTAAGTATAGCTGGCATTCCTAATGATCAGTTTGGCATGATTGTGGAATTCCAACAGATTATTGAATGAGACACTAAGATATTTGGTGTTGTTTGAAGGCTGAAGCTTTTAATTATTGACTTCGATTTCGATGTTGTTGGCTCTTGTGGCGAGCTTGGGTCTTCCCCTTGTCGAGGGGTTTCGGATGCAAATTTTTTCAGATTTGTTCAGGTTTATTTTGATGCCCTACTGTCTATAGAACTCATCGAGTTTGAGAGCATGCCACTCCACTTTGGTAGTTGGCTGACATAGAGTGGGCGTAGGTACGGAAGTCATCAGCAGAGAGCAGTGTGGTGGAATTTGAGTCGTTGCCCGGCAGATTCACAGGTTAAAATGATTGAAGAGAGTTGATCCGAGGACCGAACCTTGGGGACAACAGCACTGACTGATGTTGCCTGAGACTTGGCGTTCCCGGTTTCTATGTAGAAACTCTGTTATGGTCGTAGCATACTGCAGGCAGCAGTATGCTACCCGACGGATAGCAGCAGCACACAGCGTGGGCCACACGGCGAATGTGTTGTCGACGAGACTCGACCATACGTCTCAAGTCTGACGGGGACCAGTGACGGGTTGAAAAAGAAGAGGAATCGGGAGATTGAAAAAGTTCTTTGAGCCAGGAAGGAGACTGCATAAATCACCTAAATAGCATTTTTATAGAAGAAAGGACGAGAAAGGAGAAAGGACGAGAAAGAAGAATTGGCGGTTACAACAAAATTTTTGAAAACTGTATTTATTCAAATAGCTCGTGTGAGCACATTTTACAAGAAGGGAGAATCGTTCCAATTTTGCCTTATTACACATCAGTGGTGCTAGTAATCTAGTTCATCTAAGTGCTCCTCTACAACGATCAAGGCTAGATCCAACCACTGTTTCACATGAGAGGGGTCCACACGGATCTGTAGGGTTGGGGGTCCACTCCATTCTTACATACTTCGAAGACATGGTCCACACATTCTCAACATCATTCGTGTCTACATGGGGGAGTAGCACGTCTCCGCAGCATTTCTTTTCGTGCTAGTGTTAATTAAATTTAAATTCATTCTTGTGAGCAATACTCCGCAGTTCAGCAGTCTCAATACTTGTAGTATAAGTTCAGGTTTTTGTTAAACAAAATTACACTATTTTTGCTAGAATTCAGTGGCATAGCGGAACCTCTCGGAGGCGCCTCGGCAAGGGATCCTCAACAATAAAAGTTATGTAAGTTGCTGTCACTTTATTATTTATCATGATTAATTTTATTGTCCTATTCAATGAACGAATAAAATTGAATAAATTCATTAGCCTGTAATCTATAAAAAAATTTATATATAGAATTATCAGATTTTTGGGATAACAGAAGAACATGAATTGCATTATTAATATAGCTATGATCAAATTTACTAGCATCAAATTTTCGTGCCATAGTACATACACCAATAAGTTCGAGTAACTTCCATAATGTGTGTAATTTTATCAGATTTTTTTTGTATGGTCACCTGAACAGAAGAGCACGAATTACGTTGCTGATATATATGACTTAATTAACTCGAATTAGTTTGGTTTATCACATTACTTAGGTTCATGAAGTTGAATGATTTCAGTAGCATGTGAATTATATATGCCTATCGCTTTTCTCTCGTAGTATTGCAACCAATAAATTTGAATTAAATTTGCTAATTAATAAATTATAACGTAATGGAACCGTAGAGTTATTTTTTTTCTCCTCCTACTCTCCTGGAGCCCCCTTAGTGTAGAGGTCGTCTAGGTTCGCTACTCCTTTCCTTTTTGCAGGTCAACAAGGGACACTGAACACCATGACTGCTGCCCTCAGTGTCGTTGGGTGGATATGGGGCAATGCAGCTGAAGGCAGAACATCTTCGCCTTCACTAAGGTAAGAATAAGTCGTGTAGTGGTCCTGTCAGGACCGGGTGTGTGCTTCCTTTTTGGTTTTTGGCTTGAAGGCACGAATTTTTTTGTATATGGCTGGTGGTACAGCGGCAGGTTTCCGTGGAACCGCCCCACACTCTACGAGGCGAGCTAGCGTGCCGCCCTGCCGTCAACGCTGTCCACCGAGTGATCTGGCAGTCTAGACTTCACGTCCAAAGTCAATCACTCGTCATAAAACCATAACAACTCGGGGTTGAAAGCTATTTACTGCCCGTGTGAGATAACGCGGCAACTCGAGGTTTATAATTTTGTTGTCCAAATGTCAAATGCTTTCTCTACATCACAGATGCAGCCTTGTGCTCCTTTTCGTTAAGGGCGTTTGTGGAATCGGAGAGGAATTTGAGCAAAGCGGGAAAAGTAGAGTGCTGGAGCTTGAAGCCAAATCGGCTGCCCTGCCTAATATTTAGGTCGAGGGTTAGCGAACTATTTTCTCGAAAAGTTTGCCCAGGTTGAACAGAAGAGAAATTTTGCGGATCTTATTAACGTTTTTCGAGTTTCCTTTTTTGGGAATTGGGACTATGCGCGCGGTTTTCCACACATCAGGGAAGTATGAATTATTGCGGGTGTTATTGAAAATAATTTTCAGAACTTCTATGGCGACAGGTTGGAAATATTATCTGGGCCGATGGACTTTTTGCCGCTAATAGTCCTGATTAGGATGAAAACGTGGGCTGGATTTAAAAAAGATGCTTAAATCGTCCGGGCTTAAGGACGTGTTTGTGGAATTAGAGATGGTGGCGCAGGAGCCCACTGCCTGGGCAAAGAAACCTTCAACGGTTGTTCAACAAACCTGAAAGAAAAGGAGAAAGTCAATAAAGATTTTTAGATGGCTATACATAAGAAAATTACCTGGTGACTGCACAGGTGAAAACTTCCAGCGAAGATCTGAAATGAAATAAAAGGAAATGGATTAATAGTGAAACAAATAATTTAATTTAATTTATCATCCCAAAGAGTCATAAATACACAAGTCAAGAACATGACATTCAAGAAAGAAAACCATGGAAGCTTATAAATAAAAACGTTATTGACACTCACCTTCGATGGTGCCAAAACGTGTCAAACTTTATATACCCGTGACGTTTGACACATCGAAACCACGTATAATCGAACCGCGATCTCGATGGCCGTGCTCGTTTCACGATAATTTTAGCGGGAAATTTTTCTATAAAAAGGAGGTCATTCGTTCCATCATTCTTCTTTTTCATCGAGTTGTAAAAGGAAATACAGCTGCCAAAAGGGTCACAGTATTTCAACTTGCAAGTTATTCATCAGCAACGTAGATTTTTCATTAAAAGTTCATCAGTGGTTCAAAGTGAGTTAACTTTTTTTCATAAATAATTTTCAATTTCGATAATATCATAAAATATACATTTCGTTCGCTTCATAATATCTCTCTTTGATAGTTTTCAATTTCACTTCAAGTTAATTTCATTTCAATTTTAATTTCACAACTTTTGGTAAGTTATCAACGCGTAATTGTCAAGGTATTTTTTTGTGTCTAGATAAATTATTGAGAAAGGTTACTGTCAGTAACATGTAAAACGCATACTATATTTTGGATGTCTTTACACTAAATAATAATCACAAAACAATTCATATTTATCTAGGAATACAGCGTTTTGGGTCAAAATAGTCAATTAGTTAACCTATACACAGTGAGCCTATGAAAGGTCAGCTTCACACTATGTGGTAGATTAATTAATAATTGACAATAACTAATAAATTTTTCTTTCAGCCATAGTCTGTAGAACTAATTAGTAAGAAACTAACAAAATTGAGTATAATTTGAATCAGTAATAGGAAATTTGAGCAGAACTTGAGTAACACTAACGTAGATATAAATTTGGATTAGATAAATTAGAGAGTTTCAGCTAGAACCAAATCTTGAAGTAAATTTAGTCAAAAGTTTAATTTTTAATAGTAAAAAATATTCAAAGAATATAGCTATACATGAATGAGCAACCAAATGACATTTTACATTCATCGCTACACTACCATCACCTAAATGACATTGTGCTCCACTTTCATTTTTCATTACAATTTCGTTAATTGACAGAGGACAGAGGCGTAGTGACTGCTTATTGGAAACTATACTTTACTTGGGCGCACACGCTTAAGCTCCAGTTTTGGTGTATATTAGGCCACTTTGCCTGAGCCCACACACTTCAGCTTCAGTTTCTTTTGATCTTACATTCACAAGAGACGTTTACACTAGTTTCAGCTTATTGGAAGTTGCACTAGTGCATAAACGTAAGTTGGTCGATTCTTCATTTTCTAATTACAAGTGACAAATCTATGAATTGCACAACCAGGGTCGAATTTATGAATGCACACAATTTCTGTTTTATGAGAGGAATGATGCAATTGGGTAGCGTTCAGGAAATTGGGCACTTCAGAGACATTTGTTTTCAGGACTGTCAATTGTCAGTCAGATTTTCAGCGGGCACAATCTATATTTAAACGTTTCTGTGGTTCCATCCAGAAGCCGTTTGATTCATTCCTTTTAGGGTATATTAGTTGTTGTAGGAAGTTAAATTTGACAGCAATTCTTTTAATTCAGATAATTGTCAATTTAAAAATTAGCTATTTTTTCCATTTAAATTTATATTTATTTTGCTGCTCAAATTATTTAACTAATTTAAAATGGAACAAGCTTACCGGACTCGCCTAAAAAAATAATTGCTAATGGACGGAAGACATTAACAGAAAAACACTCAAAGGGTTTATATGAAGCAATACTTTCTAAGATCAGGCGAACATGGGCTGAATATTAGCAGATTGATCAGCTAATCAATGAGCTGATCATTGAAACACCACCCAAAAATGAACCAAAATACTTATGACACGTATAGCAATATGGAAGGTATATATTGAATATACATCGGAGAGTTAACCGATTCCAAACTTTTGATGACACAACAAACGCGTGTGGAACAACATCAACAAAACATTTTACCAAAAATTATGTTGCAAAAGTATAATGGCAATTATGACTGCTGACGCTCATCCCAATATTTATACACAGCTGTAGTACATAATAATACAAACTTGAAGCATGCTCAAACGTTGTATTATTTGAAAAGTTCTGTAATAGGTGATGCAGAAAAATTACTACGTCACACCACCATAACAAATGAAGATAATCTACCTGCATGGAGCACACTGAAGGCAAGGTAGGTATGGAAATAAAAAATTCTAGTAAATCATCAGCTTAAGATCATGACAAATCAATCCAAAATCATGTCAGAAACAGCTGTAGACTTAATATCACTAGTTGATACTACACAAGAGGTTTGCGATTTGACACATCTACATGGGATGTACTACTTGTTTATTTAATTGTACAAAAGTTGCCTTTCACAACATTAAAATTGTGGGAAGAAAATTAAGAAGCGTCAAAAGAGCTGCCAACATATGAAGCTAAATGTCAATCAAAACCAACTACAACGAAAGCATTACACACAATCTAGTCAGTGAAATGCTCAGCATGTACTGAATATCATCTACTTCAAAACTGCACAAGATTCTAGAAGATGGATATACAGGCCAGAATGAAGTTCATCATGACGAATGGACTTTGCTACACCTGCTTATTAAGGAAACATCCACTTAGGAATTGCTCTAGTAGGTATCGAAGTGACAAATGCAAAAAGACGTATCATACATCGATAAATCAGGATGTAAAAACAAATAATTTGAATCCTAGGAATGTAACCTCCACAGAGATAGTGGCAATCTTGACGAAGTCAGACCAGCTACCAAACTACAACGCATACCTACATGAACAGAGAACGATCTTATGCGCCACATACTCATATATTTCTAGAACGGTTCGTCGGACAGAAAAAATGATTATAACCAATTTTATAGGATTTCGTATTCTGAAGAAGTTTTTAGTACAATAGAAATATTTTTCACAGTATCCGTGAAAAACCAAAATTTTTTCTGGGAACACCAAGAATGGGTTGCCCGATTTATTCCATTTTTAAAATTTTATTTACTATTACTATGAAAAGACAATATACCAAATTTGAACTCCCTATGTCAACGCTTTCTCAGGCAGTGTCCAAATATATAGTGGAAAACGACATTTTTGTATGGCAACTCCACGAAGGAGTTGCCTTATTTGTCTCATTTTCCTACTTAATTTTACTTTATTTTATTAAAGTCGGCATACAAAATTTCAGCTCCTTAAGTACATGCGCTCTCGAGTTATCGTGCGCACGGACGGACGGACAGACGGAGGACTACACAAAGAGGAAAATACACGAGACGATAGTAGTTTGGAAAGATCACACGCAGCTAAGAATGACGAATCGCATAACAACACTAGCAGATGTAGTGTGAAAAGATTTAAATTTTATGAAAATATTTTTCAATGCCTTGATTGTAATTTATGGCTGATTCAATAGAATCGATGAACGAGCATATAAATATAAATCATGAAACGGGTGTGCGGTAGAATTCAATCTCATCTAATCCAGAAAAACCAAAAATCACAGCATTAACAGAGAAGTTAGTACATGAATGTAACAGATGTACGCATATCTCTGGTAATGTGAACGATCTTGGAGAACACATCCGAATTAACCATCTTACTGATGATGATTCCGAAATTGAAGCAGAACAGATAAAGCATATTGAATAATTTACAAAAAAAAAAAAAAAAAAAAAACATTAAAAGATAAAATATATATATGTAATGTATACATATAACTAAATAATTTTAAATAAGATGACGTAGAGAAATTAATTAGTCGTACAATGTTGCGGATCAATAGGAATAAACAAATATGTATTGAAGTTTTTTTCGTTATTCAAACACAATATTTCAATTACTATTCACAAGTTCTTCCTGAACAACAATTGGCCCACGGTCTAGATATTCGTAGTATTGACACAAGCGATCCAAATGAACGACTTTTCGTTTTCTCCTTGTACCACGCTGAATCCCGTATACTACATCATTTATTCTAGTTCTCTAGAATACGGTCCATCCCAGTGTTCATTAAATCCTGCAGTATTAGCACCTAAATCACAGCGCGTCTTTATTCGGTCAGTATTTACTGCTAATTTCGCTCTCGTGGTCTCATGCACATCAACTAATTGTTGTCTGAGCTGCGACACGTGGTCGTCTGGTAACTTGTATTCACCTATTGGTGTACCAAACTTCAGGTCGCTAGGTAAACGAAATCGCGTTGATGATAGTCGGCTACCTTCCTTAGATGTTCCACCAATGTTCTGTTGAAGCATTCTACCATACCATCAAGTTGTGGGTTCGAATAAAGCTCGTGAGGCACACCAAACCTACTGACCCAATTCATTATTATTTGCTCCGCAACGGTTATTTGCCTCTTTATTAGGTATTGCATAAGCTTCAGGCCAACAGCAACTAATATGTAACAGTTACCGTTATCCGTTTCTGTAGAAGGTCCGGCTATGTCTACGGCTATCCTTTCAAACGGGGCTCCTATATTATACTTATGCATTTCTCCTCTCCTTCTGTGTGCCGGTCGTTTGCAAGCAGCACAGACTGTGCATCTGTGGCACCAGTCCTCTTCATCCTCTTGGAAGATACATGCAGAACTGGGTCTGACTGATCTGATTCTTAGAGTTTTGAAATTTGTTGCTTCTTTCAAGTTTTCGAGTCTTAAAGTTTTGGAGTACTTAAAGGTTAAAGGTTTTGAATTGTTGTCTTATTTGAAGTACAGCTTCAGGTTTGGCTTTGGTTAAGCCTCAAGTTGTGAAAATTATCGGGTTTTTTGGAATGTGTGGTTTTTCTTGCAGGTGGCCTCGCGAATAATTTTTCGTTTTGAGATCTCACGGAGGCATGTCTTTGTTAGCCAACTGGCTGAACAGTGTCATGAGTCTGTGAGATGATTTTTTGGCTTTTAGCTAACTAGATGACCAGACTTATAGCTTTGCCCAACTGGAAGGTTAGTTAGACAGTGCGATCAACCGAAGAGAAAGGAAAGAGTTGTTATAGATGGAAGTGATACTGGAGACCTTCAGTAACCAGGATCTGGCATATTGCTAACTGCCTTGCTGAAGAGTCTCTAGCAACATTCTCAGTCTTTGATATCTGCAACCCGACTTTTCTGAGATGTCGTTGAAAACTTCAAATCCTTTTCATACACACATCTACACTACTTACCTTTGACTTATGACCTGATTGGAGAAAGTGGACCTGGAACACTTTTGATTTTGAGAGTCAGCTCTTGGGGAGAGAGGGGAGAAACCATATAAACATTTTTTTTATCTTGATTAGAGTTTGGCTCTTCGTACACTTAGTATAACGGTGTAGTATTATTTCTTTTTAAATTGCTGCCTTGAACCTTGATTGATAGTTTTTGTTTTGTATTTAGCCCTAGACAACTGACTACATTTCCAGATATCTTTTGCGATTATTTTGCATGTTCAATTATCTTTCGGGGAAATCAATTTTGATTTTTTTGAATTCTTGAAGAAACTCGTATTACTTGTGTATACCGTGAAGTACGAATTATACCTGTCTTAGAATAACTTAGGGGCAATTCTGAAGTTACCTTACAAGTTTTAGTTTAAGAATTAACCTTTAGTTGATGGGAAAATGTTTTCTTTTTGAAATTTTTGCATTGATAGTTCGGTGTACTGATCCTAGCCTTGACAATACCTGCTTTTCTAGATTACGTTAGATTTCTGTACCTATCCAATTCGTCCGATTTTGAATACCTTGAGATATTGTGGTACCTGGTTCCGGTGAGTATACAAAATTTTTGAAATGGCTACCTTGCGTACATCACCTTCTACTGAAGTTGCTATTCAAAGGCCAAACCAGTGCACCCTCTGCCAAGACGGAGACTTCCACAAGGCATATCTACAAACATGGATAGATGAATAAGCAACCTGTCCAAACTGCAGATGCATTCTCACCCAAGAGGACTTTGTTGTATACTGCAGGGTGATGCCGAAGAGGTCCACAGGGTAATCGAGATCTTTCTCAACAGCCATTACTGCTTAACATACCTCCACCAATCCTTCCACAGCCAGGCTGCGAATCATTATCTCTAGCGTTACGTTCAGTCCCAATGTCCCATACCAGTTCACGAAGGAATAGTCCGTTGTTATATATGTATGTAAGTACGTACTAATAATATTTCAGTACAGTTATATGTATTAGTATCACAGTTAACTAAAATTAGGTACTTACTCAAAAGAGAGCAGTCCCGGTCAGTCAGACAGTCGAGTAGCAACAGCAAGGTCAAACAACCATTGTGATTAGTGTATAAGTTTAGTAGTAATGGAATATAATTACATATTAAAAACACTCCTGTACCTTCTGGGCAAGGGCTATATATACAATGTGCTCATAGCCGGCCTCCCAGCTCAGCTCCAAGATTTGATACGAGAAGGGATCCCCGAAAATATGACCACACTGCGAGCGGAGATTTCAGATGTTCGTCAATGAGTCTCTGCGGTTATTCATCAAGCAGATGCTTCCCGTCCACCACCACCTTTTGGAGAGCGTGTCACTACATCTGGACACTTCACGGAACTCCCTCGAGACCCGCGTCAGAGGCACTCGTTTTCAGCAGAATTTTCAGTAGATGAGTTTGTTTTTCGAGTGGAATCACTCACCTACTCCGCTTTAGAAGGAGATTTTGACCAGTTAGTAAGGAACATGTTCACATTACTGTAAGGACCAGCTAAGGACTCATACTGGTTTTTATTAAGACATAGCTCTACACCTATGTGGAAGTATGTTAAAAGCGGATTGATAACCGAATGGGTAGTGCCCAAAGCTGCCCTGAAAGTTCGAGTTAAGCTCATGTCACCTAAACAAAGGCCCGGCGAATCATTCACTATGTATCAGCAGAACCTAGTGCAACTGTGTGATCAGCTACAAAATTTCATGCCAGATAGTGAATTCCTGGAGACAGTAAAATCTAATCTCTTGCCAGAAATTAAGAACAAGATCTGCTTACACCCAACAAATACCATTGCGCAAGTACGATCTCTAGTCACCCAAATTCAAGCTACCAAGCTGCGAACAGCTGGCAATTGGAGTACTTATCGAAATTAGAGAGTGAGCGAGATCGAAGACCCACAAAACTACTATCCCGACTTGCCAATATTACCTGCGTGTGACACCAATTTAGCAGACGTGTCAGCTATCTCGGATAAACAAGCAGTGGTTTGGTGCAATTGTGGCCAGTAAATCCACTTGCACCAAGGCTGATTGCAGGAAAGACAACCAGTGTTCTGCTGTGGATGCAGATAAAATGATGTTTTTAAGCCGAACTCTAGACATTGTCTACAGAAAAGTGCGAAGCGGGACGGGAATTCCAACACCTTTTCTCGACCGAATCTGACATCCCGAATCCCAACAGCTTCCACTACTCCACCTTGGCCTCTAAATAGGGAAGACCACAACCCGCAGATCTCATAGAATAACCATTAGATTGTCCGTTGATATCATTCAGTGACTCTTGTGATATTAAAAATCAGTAGTATAGCTATACCGGCTCTGGCCCAAAATCCCATGTTATTTCTTATGGAGGTCCAAAATTACTTTTGCAGCTATCTCGCTCTAACACATCATCTGTCTCTCTCCCGCACCCGACCCTGGAAGCAGTCTTGTATGACCTCGGGGACTCCATCTTGCTCCAACCCCGAATTCGACCTTGACCCCGTACGCGATCCGGGGGACTCCGCCACAGTCTGAATAATACACCACTGCATTATGAAACACGCACACACACACACACACACACACACGCACACACACACTCACTTGGATCTTAAGTATGTGAAAATAGAAAATTGTATATGATTAGAAATATGTGAAAATAGAAAATTGTATTTGATTAGAAATATAAACTCCTTTGAACGTAGCAAGTTAAAGGCAAAAACAGCCACAGCCACAGCCACAGTCACACGATCTGAATAATACACCTCTACATTATGCAACACACACAAGCACGCACAGACGCGCTCCCACATACGCACGCACACACGCAACCACACACACACACACACACACACACACACACACACACACACACACACACACACACACACACACACACACACACACACACACACACACACACATACATACACACACACACACACACACACACACACACACACACACACACACACACACACACACACACACACACACACACACACACACACACACGTCGCCGGCGACGTGTGTGTATGGGCTGAAAAATGGGGCAGTCGACACACGAACGCAAGAGGAAACGCACAACTGGAAGCGTTCGCCAGCCTGGACATTGTTCTGCCAAATTCCGGAGACACGAGCACCTTTAGGGGAAGCAAGGGAAGCTCCATAGTGGATCTCACCTTTACCAACCCGGTACTGGCGAGAGGCATGATTTGGAATGTGAGTGAGGACTACACCCATAGTGATCACCAGGCTATTGTATTCGAAATAAAGAAGTAGAGAGGAACGGCAACTACCAGTAATCATGGCCGCAGTCAAAGAAAAGGATGGGTGGCCAAGTCCATGGACGTGGAGGTTCTAATGGAGGCACTATGAGACGCCAGCTCACCAGAAGGCACAGCGCAAAAAAGGGCGAGATTGACCATGAGTACGCTGAAGGCCGCGTGTGACACATCAATGCCAAAACGGATCGTGAACGACCGCAGAGCACCAGTCTACTGGTGGACTGAAGCGATCAGCGAGCTACGTGCCAAGTGTCGCAAGGCACGAAGGAGGAGCCAAAGATCGATCGGCTCAGAGAGGCAAGAGAAAGAGCGCCGCAAATACATCGAGGCACGCGGCGAGCTCCGTAACGAGATACGTGGAAGCGAAAAACGGTGCTTCATGAAGCAGACGCAAACCCCGTCCGCAACGCCTACAAGGCGGTGACGTCGAAGCTAAGAGGCTCAAGATCGCCAGCAGAAAAGTGTCCAATTTTACTGGAGTCGATTATCAAGACACTGTTCCCACCACAGAATCCAAGGTGGACCATTGACACAGCCCCGCCTAGAGACACAAACATTCCGGCGGTTACGGTAGAAGAGTTGATGAAAGCGTGCAAGAAGGTGGAGGCGAACAAGGCGCCAGGACCCGACGAAATCCCGAACAGGGCATTGAAGAAAGCGATCGAGTGCAACCTAACTATGTTCACTGCTGTGATGGAGACGTGCCTGCAGGAACGAACCTTTCCGAAAGACTGGAAGCGCCGGAAGCCTGTACACCAGGTGACCCATCGGCTTATCGCCCAATTTGCCTTCTAGACACTGCTGGAAAACTGTTGGAGCGAATAATTCAGAATAGACTGGAAAAAATAACCGTAGGCAAGAGACCACTATCGGCAAGGCAATTCGGCTTTTGGAAGGCACGCTCGACGCTAGACGCGCTAAACCTTGTGGTGTCCACTACCAAAGAGACCATCGCAGGAACGAGATGGAAGGGCGGCGGTATCGAATACTGCGCCATAATCACACTGGACGTCAAGAACGCATTCAACTCTGCTAACTGGGGCTTGATCATGAGGCCATTACAGCAGTTGGGTGTACCGGAGTACCTGCTGAGAATAATCGCCGATTACCTCAGTAACAGGGTGCGCATTTACGATACCGAAGATGGGCCGGAAGAGCACCGGGTCACCGGCGGAGTGCCACAGGGCTCCGTGCTAGGTCCAATTTTGTGGAATGCTATGTACGACGCAGTTTTAAGGCTAGAGCTGCCCAACGGGGCAAGCTCAGTTGGATTCGCCGACGACCTCGGCCTATTGGTGGTGGCCAAGTACTTGAAAGAAGTGCAGACGATCACGAACCAGAGCGTAGAAATTGTGCGAAAATGGATGGAGTCAGTCGGTCTGTCTCTGGCAGAGCACAAGACGGAGGTCCTACTAGTCAGTAGACGCAGAGTAATGGAGAAGCTGACAGTGACAGTGGGAGATTTCGACGTCGAGTCAAAGGAGGAAATACGCGACCTAGGCGTCATTCTTGATAGCAGGCTGAACTTCAAGGCCCACGTGTAGCATGCATGCGAAAAGGCATCTAAAATATACACTGCTCTGGCTAGGATGCTGGCCAACATCGGAGGACCTAGAAGTAGCAGACGACTGTTCCTAGCGAGGATCGTTACATCATCGCAACTTTATGGCGCGCAGATCTGGGCAGACGCACTGCAGCCTGCAAGAGTGCAGGAGAACGATGCAGTCGGTGCATCGACGGACTGCTCTGAGGGTGACCAGCGCATTTAGAACAGTGTCAGGGGACGCAGCGTGTGTCATAGCGGGCACAATGCCAATTGATATAGCCGCGGATGAGGCAAAACGCATATACGTCGTTAAGCAGAGTGGAACCTTCACGCAAGAAGAAAGACGAGGAGTACGGGCTGAGTCGATGGAAGTCTGGCAAAGAAGATGGGAGTCATCTCAGAAAGGACGATGGACTCACAGATTGACCCCGAACATCGAGAAATGTACGACAAGAAAGCACGGAGAGCTGAACTACTACCTGACGCAATTCCTGACCGGGCACGGCGGCTACAGAAGTTATCTGTACCGCTTTGGACACGACGATACAACGCTTTGTGCGACGTGCAGAGAAGATGAAGACGTAGAACACGTGGTGTTCAAGTGCTTACGGTTCCGAGAGGAGCGAAATAATTTGACGACAGCAACAAACGCGACGGTCAGTGCGGAAAGCACAGTCCACGAAATGTTGAAGACAGAGGAGAATTGGATCACCGTCTGTTCCACAGTCAGACGTATCAACGAGAAGTTGCGAGAGATAGAATGGACCCGGAGGGACAACATGACGCAGAGGCTCTAACTCCAAGCCGTCCACCGAAGTAATACCTAACACTACTGGTTGCAGGACACGTACAACATCCAGTGTCTTATGCAAGATTTTCCACCTTCTAAAACACACACACACACACACACACACACACACACACACACACACACACACACACACACACACACACACACACACACACACACACACACACACACACACACACACACACACACACACACACACACACACACACACACACACACACACATACACACACACACACACACACACACACACACACACACACACACACACACACACACACACACACACACACACACACACATACACACACACACACACACACGCACACACACACACACACACACACACACACACACACCTCTTAAGGATGTGTAAATAGAAACTTGTATTTGAATAGAAATATAAATTCCTTTGAAAGTACCAATTACTATAAGCAAACTAAAGGCAAAAACAGATTACCAGGCGATCAGACACTATCATATGCGATCAGACACTATCATATGCGATCAGACACTATCATATGCAATCGCAGCAATCTTTACACCGCTTGTACAGCTTACAGCTTGAATTATCACCAAAGAAAACATACGTTATTCACTTTTGCTTCATCGTTGCCGGCGTAAAAATTGATGATGCAATAATGAATTTTAATGTACGTCTAAGAGCCTGTGAAACTATGGTGCATGACGTACAGGCGGCATGCAATGAGATTACCACTGATCTTAATGCTAAACTTCCGAATCTACAGTCAGGGCATGGTTCTATCATTGATCACATTGAGGTTCTTCGCCGCTCTTCACGGGCATCTGACGTAATTATCCGTGGAATCCCCGTCTTGGACAAGGAAATCCCTCTTAATATCGTAAAAAATATTGCCGATATTGTGAAACACCAGTGCTCACCTTTTGTTGACGCTTTTCGTCTTAATGCCAAGTCGCGGGATGCTCCTATTGTGATAAAATTTTCATGTCCAGCAGAACGTAAGTCATTCTTCGCTTCCTTAAAACGTCATGGCAGGCTAAAGCTGAATCAGTTAAAAGGATTTTCATCGGAAGCCGTCATTTGTTTCAATGAAAGCCTAACTCCTCTCAGTTCGAAGTTATTTCGGGATGCACAGGTGTTTCGTGCATCTGGTAAACTTCATACTGTGGTCACCTTCAATGGATTTGTTTGTGTAAGATGTGGTAAGGATGACAAGCTATGTAGGATCACCACCGCCAAACAACTGAAAACAGGCATTTCTGTGCATTAACCTAATTTTGGGAGTTTCTTCTATGAAGTGTTTACATTTGCCTTGCTTTGCATTATATTAAATATTAGGTTTAGTTTTCTTGTTTTCTAGTTTTCCTAGCTTTTTGTTCTTTGTTTTACTTTCATTTTTTTTTTTTATCTTTCATTAAGATTAAGATGATACTTTTGAACTTTGAATCTTGCAGTTTTTACCTTCTCTTGTAAAGTCTTGCACAGTCTCTCAATTTCTTGTATTAGGCTATAGTTTCTTGTGTTTGCTTTTGATCGTTGGCAGAGGTATGCTGATCAATAAGTTTGGCTAATACTTCTTGTGAATTGGACAGAGTGAGATCACTAATTAATATTTGTTGTAAGCGCCTTCCGGGAATGCATATAGCCTCGATTAATGCTAGAAGTCTTTGTAATAAGATGGATGAGATCCGGCAAATCTTTGGAGGATGCGATTTGAGTGCTATTATTGTTAGTGAGACTTGGCTGCAGCAGCATATTCCTTCGTCGTTTGTTTCCATACCTGGTTTTAATATTCTAAGTAATGACCGCAAGGGCCAGAGGGGGAGTGGTGTTGCCATTTATTTGAAAGATTCTTTTAAATCTAAAATTATCGAATTTGCCTCGAGTGGTGCTATCGAGTATTTATGTGTGGAGGTTGATGTGGGTCTGGAGAGGTGTGTATTATGTGCTGTATATCGTCCTCCTGTTAATTTTGTTGATCAATGCGTAGAAGAACTTTCTCTTTCCATTTCACGTATTGCGCATCGCTATACAAATGTTATTATTGGAGGTGACTTCAATGTAAATTTACTTCACAGTAATCCACCCACTGAAAGTTTTCGATCTGTAATTCAAGGTCTTCACCTCAATGTGGTGAATTCTCTTCCCACGTAGTTTTGCTGTACTTCACTACTGGATCTCTTTATGACAACGAATAAAGATGAAGTATTATTCCATAATCAGATTAGCCCTCCGAGCATAATTGATCATGATATACTATTCATGACTTATAATGCTTCGTTTGATAACTCTAATCAGCTGAAGCAATTTTACTATCGAGATTTCAAGCATATCGACGTGTTTAGCTTGGCTAATGAATGCCTGTTCCTTACATGGACTGACATCTATGTCTGTCCCTCTGTTCAAGGTAAGGTTGACATATTAAATGAGCTAATCTCCTATTTGTATAACAAATATGTTCCCCTTAAAGTTAAGCGTGTTAGTACTAGTAGCTCTATTTGGTTTAGTCACACAATTCGTGCTCTAATAGTAGAAAGAGAATTCTTATATCGTCAATGGAGGCGACTTATGAATATGCTCGATCTCTATTCAGATGCGCTCGGAACAAGGTAACTTCTGAGATGCGGTTAGCAAAGCGTCTATATTATAGCTACAAATTTGACCCTAACCTGCCCCCTAGAGTTTTATGGGCTAATCTGAGGAAAGCTGGTATTTGCCCTGGCTTGAGTCCTGAAAAATCATTTGAACCAGAGGCCTTTAACAAGCACTTTACAACACGTTCTGGTACAGCTGTTACTCTCTCACAGCCCTTGCGCGAGCAAGACATGAATTGTTTGTCTTTCCGAGGCGTCGGCCATGATGAGCATTACAAAGCTATCTCTTGTGTAAAATCCTGTGCTCTCGGTTTTGATGAACTCAATCCCCGCTTTGTAATTGTTTTTCCGTATATATCTACGTATATATTGCATATTATGAATACTTGTTTGTCTTCCTCCTGTTTCCCTGACATTTGGAAAGTTGCTAGGGTCATACCTGTACCTAAGAAAACTTCCCCTGTCAACTTGTCTGACTTCAGACCTATTAGCATTCTTAGCTTCCAAACGAAGGTCTTGGAAAAACTTATTTGTTACCAAATTCAGGAGTTCTTAGATCAAAATAATCTGCTCACGAGATATCAATCTGGTTTCCGTGAAATGCACAGTTGTGAGACTGGCTTGCTAAAGGTATCTAATGATCTCCGTTTGGCTCTTGATGCCGGCGAAATTGGCGTACTTGTTTTATTGGATTTTTCTCAAGCTTTTGATAGCGTTGTGTACCCTACACTACTCCGTAAATTGTATGTTAACTATTGCTTTTCTTCTTCTGCGGTCAAGTAAATAAGTAGTTTCCTCACAAACCGTTTTCAACAAGTCAATGTTAATGGTATTCTCTCCTCCTTCTTACCTGTACCTCAGGGTGTCCCGCAAGGATCTGTATTAGGACCTCTCCTTTTTAGTCTATACATTAATGATATCGGGGATATCGTAGATAATGTACAGTTAGATCTATATGCCGATGATGTTCAATTGTACTTGAGCAAACTTCTTGGGTTTATTGAGGATTGTATTTGCAGAATCAATGATGATCTTGCTGCAATTCACAGATGGTCAATTGATAATAAGCTTTCTCTCAATCATAATAAATCACAGTGTTTGGTGTTGTGCAGCTCACCTCCTGATTTCGATGATATACCCTCAGTTATTCTCAATAATGTCTTGTTACCTTTTGTTGACTCGGTGGCTAATCTGGGAGTGAAGTTCAACAGTCGCCTGAAATGTTGTGATCATGTTAAGAGTATGTTGGGTAAAATTTATGGTGGCTTGCGAAGACTTTGGCTATTTGCTAATATCTTACCAACAAATTCACGTTTGAGATTGGTTAAGACGCTTTTGTTGTCTCATTTTACTTACGGCAGTCTAATTTTTCCAAAGCTTGACTCCCTGCGCAAACGTAAGATGGAAGTTTGTTTTAATGATTGTTTACGATTCATTTTTAACCTGCGCAGATCTGCCCACATTACTCCTGTCAGGTACTCGTTACTGGGATGCTCAATTCAGACTTATTTAAAACGCAAGGCATTAATCTTCCTATTCAATTTAATACAGACTAGGAAGCCCATGTATCTTTATGAAAAAATAGAATTTCTACATTCTAGAAGAGGAATGAGCTTACGTATACCGCGTTTTAGTCAATTGACTTTTGAGGGATCTTACTTCGTCCAAATTGTTCGTCTATGGAATTCCCTCCATCACAATACTCAGGGGGGGGAGGCTCTGTCTACGAATTCAGGAAATATTTGGATGATTGTATACTTTGAGTGCTATGGGATGTTGGGTATGACTGTGCATAATGAATATGAATGAATATGAATAGTGTTTGTTTTATGAAACCACAAAAGAAGAATAAAAGAAAAATGCACTGTGAAGGTCGACAGCACGCCACATTTTTATGATCAAGTATAAATTTAGTGCTCCTGCTACTCTACTTTCAGATACCAGTTCGTTGCGGCTACTTGACCAAATTAAATTTGCATAATATCACAAATTGTGACGATATTGCTAGCATCTGTAAGAATATGGGATCAACGATCTTTAATTATATGAGTAGTAAAGGTAGGAAGGCGTGAATGCAAACAAAAGCAGTTTGTAAAAAAAAAAAAACAAAATTTTGCCGCGGTATGTAAACAGTCTGACGATTTGGTAAACTTGAACTGTAAGCTGAAAGCGAAATGTGGGTCATATTAATTCTATTGAATGAACCGAGGCTTTGAATTCGGTTATTTTATGTGTTGGAGCCTTAATACAAAAAATTTGGCGGGGAGATATCGGATAAAGTGAACTCTAGTTGCTGATCCATTTAAAAATAGTAAATTTATCTCCTGCACCAGCGTTTAAATTGCACTCTGCCGTATCGTGTAGATTAAAAATAAAAAAATCGCAAAATTGCAAAAATAAATTGCAAAAAATCATTAAATGTAAAAACAAATTGCAAAAAATCATAAAAACACAAAAAAATAAAAAAAAAACGAAAATATTTCAAAAATAGAATGCTCGGCATTAAATATTTAAATCTAAGCATGTGATACATATTCCAAGGCAATGTCAACCGTGCTGTCAACCTTCGTAGTGCATTTTATTTTAGGGTGCATTTCAAAACCTGATGGCTTTTAACCGAGCAAGGTGGTTTTGCGGCGACTCGTCTCAAAAGTGAAATACTTTCTGCGGATACAATTATGTTTATTATGTATTCTTGCTAATTCGCAATTATATCCACTTCTGCTTTGCATTCTGTACTTTTGCATAATTAATAATAATTGATCTTATCTAAATACACCAGTGGTGTATGGTGAGAATGAAAACAAAAACCAGTTTTTGCAGATTGCCAGTATATCGAGCAGGTATGTAAACAAGGAGCTCGTACCAGTTAAAACAAGATGACTGTGACTTGAACTGTGTGGTTGGACGTTAAATGAGAAAGATGAAATGTGGGTCATATTATTTTTTTATTTTTGGATGAACTAAACATTTAAAAATCCATCTTTTCCGTTGTGGATTAAAATATAAGTAAAAAACAACAGTGTTAAGAGAAATAACTAGAGTTGAACCTGACTAGTTTTTATAGTTTTTACTTAAATACTCGGTAAAAGTAATAAATTTCACAGCACAATCAAATCTGTTGAGGTAATCCTACTTGACGACAAATTTGACGAATATTTATTAATACAGATTTTATATTATAGGAAAAATGTCAAGTGTGTGATAAATTAGAGGAAATTTCTGTCTGAAAGATATTTAAATAATAATCTAACTTTTCAACCACTAATAATTGCAATTGGAGTGGATAACATCTCAAATCCCGAATTCAATGTTTATTTCAACAGAATTTCCTACACCTTTACCAGTTTTCAGAAGGTATTAGATGTATCTAACTATGCTTTAAATTGTTTCATGCACTCGAAGCAGAATATCTAAGAGAATCGAAACTTGTTTGCACCTTCATACAAGGGTACTTTTATAATATACAAACTAAATTAGATATTAAGTCTTCTAGTATGTAGCCTCATTAATAGCCGATTTGTCATAATGTCATTAACTTGCAATTCATGTAAAAAGATCTACCAAAGTACCAAAACTCTTTCGAAACATTTAAGAGACACTCACAATGTAAATTCTTCAAGCTTATTTCCATGTGGCCAGACTAATTGTCCTAGAGTATTCAGTCAATGCGATCCTTTCAAAAACATATCAAAACAGCTCATCCATTAGATGCATTACAGCTTAAACAATAAAATTTTAGTGAGGGCGCTTTAAAAATTTCAATAAGTAATAATTTAAGCACAAGCCCTCTAATACTAGTAGACGAAAATAGCACGATTCCGCTAAAAACTTCAGAGGAATCCCTATTTGGTCTGAAAGATTCCTTATTCTTGTTTACAATGAAATTATATAATGAAAATAGTATGAACCGCAGGCAGGCAAGACAAATCTTGGATCACGTATCTGAATATATACTTAGCAGGATAGCTGACTTTATTGAAGACTTTATCAATAAGTCTGAAGAAAAGAATCAGCTGATTGAAATTTGTCGAAAACCATTTAAAGACTTTGATAGTGAACACAAAATATTACGTAAAATTGAAAGAAGCGCTGTATATATAGAGGTATATCCTTTATTATACAACGAATAAGAATTAAATAATGCTACAATGATATCCCCTAGTCTCTCACTTAAAAAGTTTTTAGAATTACCTGCAATTTTTGATTGTTTGATAAAATATGTGCAATATGTTAAAACCGACAAGCAAAATTTTGTTAATTTTATTCAAGGGAGTGTATGGCAGGAAAAACTTATAGGGTCATTACCAAATGAAATCATTTTTCCTATACATCTACACTTTGACGATTTTGAAACGGGAAATGCTCTTGGATCACATAGTGGTGCTCAGTCAATTTTGGGATGCTATTTGCAAATTCCCATTATTCCGCCAGAATTCTCCTCGCAGTTAGAAAATAATTTACCGGTTATGTTTGTTAAGAGTCACAATAAAGTATTAGGATATCAACCAATTTAAAAACATTTAACTGATGAGCGAATTGAGTTAGAAGAGTCAGGAATAATTATAACAATTTCGTCTGTAGAAGTGTCAGTTACATTCAAATTGGGAATTTTTTTGGTGATAATTTAGCCCTTAATTCCATACTTAGATTCACGACTTCCTTTAACAGTAATTATTACTGCCGTTTTTGCATAGGTAATAAAAGCTTGTTGAAAACCTCCTGTTCTGAAGATAAGTCATTATTAACAAAAAAATCTAGTTATTTAAATCATTTAGACAAACAGCAATACCCTCTTTTCATGTTCTGGATAATAAGACTGTGGATATTATGCATGACATTTTTGAAGATGTATGACATTATGACATATCCCGCGTTTTAGAATATTACGTAACTAACAGAATAATTAGCGTAGATGAATTAAATAAGAGAATTGAGAAGTTTTTTATAGGAACAGATATGAAGTTTTCACCAGTTAAATTAGACGTCACATAAAAAAATTTCATTTTAAAATGTCAGCTTCAGAAATGTATAGCTTTGTGCATTATTTCCCCATGATTGTTGACGGCCTTATTGTAGAAGATGAAATTTGGCAATTCATTTTATATTTACTTAAAATCAATAGTATTGTCATGTTATTTGAAATTAGTAAACTGGATATTTTAACATTGAAAATTACTATAGAAGAACATCATGAATTTTATATCAGACTTTTTAAAGGGGATTAAATCCAAAGCATCATTTTATGGTACATTATCCATCTATTATAGAGAAATTAGGGCCTCTAAGAAAAATATGGTCCATGAGATTTGAAGGCAAGCATAAACAGTTTAAACTGGCTCCTTCTGTCACAATTTGTAGGAAAAATTTATGTAAAACTTTAGCAATCAAGTCCCAGCTGAAATTTTCATATCGTTTATTGTGCAAAATTGAGTTAAATATAAAAACAGAAGTGGGTGATGGGGATTCTATTATGTGCACTGTAATATTTTGTTTTGTTTATTTGTATCTTTAAGCTCAAGACTAGGCTTAATTTGCCGCTTTATAGTCTTCAAGCTTTAAAGGTAAGCAAGGCAAGGCTATATGCCGCTTTACTGCCTCTGCTTAGGTCGGTTGATCAGGCTGAAGAGTGCCGCTTTGTGATCAGTAGGCTATGAAGCCGAATTACGAGAAATGAATATACTTCAATGCAGTAATAATCAAGTCTGAGTTCTTTATTCTTTTCTTCGTCTTTTATATAATTGTTTTACATAGATTCTTATGGAAAATCATTCCATAAGCAAGAAATGGCAATTTCAAGAAATGAATTGTCCAATAAGCAAATTCATTGCTTTCTTACTTATTGAATGACCTTTCACAATAATAATTTACATCAATTGTTATGACACACATTTTTGTCACCTACTTGACTTACTTGTAAATGGTATCAAATTGCTGATTCTTAAGATTGTAATTTCTTTTGATAAATCGGAAGTAAATTGTATTTCTGTTTTGTTTTGTATTGTTTTGCAATATGAGATATATTTGCTTACAAGCATGATATGGCGCTTGCACAATAATATATGTGCGTACAATGATGTGCTCATATCATGTCATTAAGCATTGTGCATTATTATTATTCATGCTATGTATGTTCGTTTGTATATACGTACGTAATGTGTATACTACACCTCTACCCCTAATATGAAAAAAAAAAAAAATTTGACTTATAGGATGAATTTTTTTTTTTTTGTATATCTAACTAATTACTTATCTTATTTATTTACATATTTTCATTATGCTACATATTCTACCATATCCTATGCATTTTGTACAGGTATTACTAACTTCTAAATGCTATCTATTATGTACAGTGTTTATATCTAAGTTAGGATTTTACATTTATGTATATTGGCTATTATGTCTATATAGTTAAGTTAGGATTTTACATTTGCGTACATTAGTTATCATCTACTTTATGTCTACATAATTTTAGTCTATTATTGTGTATGTCTTTAAGGTTATTTCTGATTTTTATTGTGGAATTTACTCCGTTTTGGTCTACTATTTTAAATGGACCTTCGTATGGACTTTCTGATTTTTTTTTAGTTCCTTTTCTTAAGTAAACATAATCATTTACTTTGAAATTTGAGGGTTCTACATTTCTCTTCTGTTGAGACTTTCTTTTTATTTTTGATACGTTCAGTGATTCTTTTGCTCTATCATGAGCTCTTTGTAATCTGAGTTTTAATTCATTAGCATAATTATCTATGTCATAGATCATTTGTTCATTATTTATTGTTTCTGCTGGTAAGGTTGTTATTTTTCCATAGACCAATTCAAATGGTGTATAGTTTGTATGTGTGTGCGGTGTGGTATTATAGTAAAATATATAGTATGGTATCCACATATCCCAATTATCATTCTCTGTGAAAGACAAGAGATATTCATTTAATACTCTGTGGTTCCTTTCTAGAGATCCAAGTGTTTCATGATGATACGGTGTTGAAGTTATGTGGTTCATGTTAAATATTTTGCATATACTCTTAAATAATTCATTACAAAATTCTGTACCTTTGTCAGTTTTAATCGTTTTGAAGCATCCGTACTTTAGTATGAATTTTTCTACTAATGCTCGTGCTACTATTTGTGCTTCTTTTGTTTCAATTGGAATCGCTTCAACGAATTTTGTGAGTTCACACTGAACTGTTAATATGTATCTGTAACCATTAGATATTCGTAATGGTCCTACTGTATCTATTGAAATAGTCTCGAAACTACTGTTTGGCGTATTTGTGATTACAAATGGTTCTTTGGTATGTTTTATTATTTTATTTCGTGCGCAAGTTTCACAGTTCTTCACATATTCTTTTATTGTTTTTCTCATATTTTTCCAAATGAATTTTTGTTTTATTTTTGCAATGCATCTTTTTATTCCAGCATGTCCTCCATACGGTGAGGAATGGTATTGTTCAATAATCTCTTTTATTTCTTTCGGATCCGTTAATCTTTTTGGAGAGGTATATAATAATAATCTTAGTGGTATTGCCATATTATTTGAAATATTTTTATACTGCAGTTCATTGAACTTTTTCTTGAATCTGTTTGAATCTATATATTTAAATATTTTATCTTCATAAGATATAGCTAGCTCATATATTTTATTCTTCTTCATCTTGAGTAACAGTTTCTCCAGGACTAAATCTAAATTTGTCCCTAGATTATCGCTGCACTGTATCGATACTTCATCTTCTTTTATTATTATTTTTGGCAATTTGTTTGAGCGCATATTTTCATTACTTTCATTTATATGAAATTTAATCTTTTTTACATTTCTAGTATCTGAGGTAGACGTACAATCCCATGCATAAAGTTGGCCAAACCTGTCATTGGATATCTCTGTATTCTCTTCAGAGTTAATTTCTTTTGCTTTCTTTAGCATTCCTCTCGTGATTATATTTATATTTTTTGGGATCATTTCTTTTAAAAGTTTTGAATTTAATTTTATTCGAGATAGAGCATCTGCATTTGTATTCATTCTACCTTGTTTATATATAATGTCAAGGTCGTAATCCATTACATCAAGTCGGATTCTGGTTAATTTGGATGATGGATTTTTGTGAGTGAATAAGCTAACCAAAGGTCTGTGATCAGTTACTACTATAAATTTTCTACCGTATAAGTATGGTCTGAAATAATTTATTCCCCAGTGGATTCCTAAAAGTTCTTTTTCAATTATTGCCTTGTTTACTTCATGTTTGTTGAGAGTTCGACTCGCATAGCAAATTGGTCTATCTTCACCAATTGTTCCTTGAGAAAGAACCGCGCCTAAGGCTTGATCTGAGGCGTCAGTGGTTAAGATGAATGGTTGTTCAAAATCGGGATATTTGAGAATTGGTGGATTGATTAATTTGTTTTTAAGATTTTCGAATGAGTTGTTACATTCTTCTGACCACTCAAAAAGTTTGTTCTTTTTAAGAAGGGAATTCAGAGGTTTTGCTATGTTTGCGAAATTTGGTATAAAACGTCTATAATAATTGCAAAATGCGATGAATCTTCTGACTTCGTCAGCATTTTTAGGAATAGGGTAATTTTGAATAGTGTGATGCTTATTAGGATCAGTTTTTACACCTTTTTCTGTTATTTGATGACCGAGGTATATTACTTCTCTTTTTAGAAAATTGCATTTACTGGGATTAAGTTTCAGATTATATTTTTGAAGTCTTTGAAAATTTTTTTCGAGATTTTTGTTATGATGTTGAAGACTACATCCAAAAACAATAATGTCATCAACATATATAAAAGCATTAGATTCTAGACCACTGAGTGCTATAGATAACATTCTTTGGAAGCTGTTTGTTGAAATCTTCAAGCCGAATGGCAAACGTTTAAAGTGAAAGTGTCCTCGATTTGTCGAGAATGCTGTTAAATGTCTTGAATTTGGATTGATTTCAATTTGGTGAAATGAACTTGTCATGTCTAGAGTTGAGAAATATTTCGCTCGACCTAGGTGGTCTAAGACATCTTCAAGTCTAGTTAATGGGAATTTATCATCAACAATTTTTTTGTTGAGCTGTCTAAAATCGACTACAAGTCTCCATTTTTTGGTATCATCCGTACTTTTTTTTGGTACTATCAATAAAGGTGAATTATATGGGCTAGTTGACTTTTCTATTATATTATCCTTAAGCATATCTTGAACTTGATCATTTATTTCTTGTAACTGTGAATGCGGTAAACGGTAATTTTTGACATAAACCGGACTATTTTCAATGCAAGCTATATCTTGTTTGTAAAAGTTATTTGCTGTTAATTTTTCATTAGGCAAATGAAATATACCTTGGTATTCTTCACACAAGTGTAGTATTGAATTTTTAGCTTCTGTATCTAGATCTTCTATTTTTAATTCGTTTTTTAATTTTGCAAATCTGTTGCTAGAATCTTTGAATGTTGTATTAAGCGGATTTAATACGTAATAGTGTTTTAATGATTGAATTTCAGGCGTGAAATTTTCTAAATTAACTTTCAAATCTGTCGTATTTAAGATCTTTATATGGGCGATGCCTTGAGCTGGGACTATTGTATTGGCAATGAATACTCCTTTGCAAATTTCTTGGTTATAAATTACACTGTCTTCCTTGATGTTCAGACGTACTGCCTTTATTACTTCGCATCTTGGAGGAATAGTGATAAAGCTGTTAAAATTGCTTCTTATTGGTATCACTATTTCTTCATTCTGCGTATGTATGGCGAGTGTAAATGTCTCATAATCAATTTTGCATAAGTATTTCATTAAAAAATCTCTGCCAATTATACCATGAGTCAATAATGGTAAGTTATTGTCTACCATATGAAATTTGTGACTTAGATTAAAGTTTTCATACATTAGTTTCATGACTGTTGTTCCAAAGGATAATGTTTCAATGTTTGTTATGCCCGTAATTTTGCACGTTTCATCTTCATCTAAATAATAATCATTTAAATTATTTAATTTGCAGATAGATATGTCTGCACCTGTATCAATTAGAAAATTAATGTTTTTACCAGACAATTTGTCTTTTAATGTTACAAAGTTTGTTACATTATTGTTTAGTTGAAGAATTCGCGTATTTATATGTTTTTTTATTTCGATGCAGTACCTGGGCTGCTGTTGTTTGCTGTGTCTTGGATAAAATTTACTGTACGTTGCCTATTGTATTGTGAGTGGTTTATATTGTTGTTGTTCGAGCGTGTATAGTTACTGTTCTTTTGAAAATTTTTACTGGTGTTAAAATTTGAATTATTTCTTTGCGTATTATAGTTTCTGTTATTTGAAAATTTTCTTTGTGTTTGTCCACTGTTACTTTGATTGTATCTATCCTGTGTAAAATTGTTATAGCTATTATTGTTTGGAAACGATCTATAATTTCTATTAAAGAATCTTTGCTTGCTTTGAAATTGTTTATTATATGAATATATCTGTGGTTCTAGAGGTTTCTCAATTTGTGAAGCTAGTGCAGCTGCTTCAGAGAATTTCGTGCATTGCGCTGCAAAAATTGTTGGTTTGAGATTTTCATTTAAACCATTTTGAAAAATATTAAGTGCCAGTTTATCATTTAATTTGGTTACCGTTTCTCTATTAACTTCACCTACTTCTTTAATTTGTAGGTTATTCAAGTCATTTATCAGATTTAACACTTTGTCCGTGAATACTTTGATTCCTGAATTTCTTTGTTTTAGTTCAGCGAGTTGTGAATAAATTTTTTGTGGTGTGTTACCTGATTTAAAACTTGCTTTCAGTGTTGTCCTCAACTCTTTCACTGATATTGGTGTTTCCGCTGTGACCATTCTATTCTTTGCCTTATGGGATATTCTTGCGTTCCAAACGAAATTTATTAACTCTTTCTTGGAGTCATCTTTTAATGTTTTATCATATAATTCTATGATTGTTAGGAAATTATCTAATTCCTTGTATTCTCCAGCAAATTCTGGAATTATTTTTAATGCTGTCACTATGTCAAATGCAGCCATTTTTATTCTATTGTTGTCTTCTGTAGTTTCACAACTAGAATCCGAATCGTAGTCTAATCTTGTCTCGTTGTAGCTTTCCTCAATTTTCAAATTTATATAATATTTTGCTTTCAGGTATATACCATTGAATCTTTGTATTGCAGTCTCTAAATCTTTACTCGAATATTGTACTTTTAATCGATTTGCTAAAGATTCGAATTCCTTATGAATCTCCTTTAATCTAGTAGACTTGTTTAGGAGATTTTGAGCCGAAAATTTTCTTTGGGGGTTTTTAGTGAAAGTTTGGTGTAGTTTTTCTACTTTCTTGATTAATTTCTCGCAATCTTTCATCAAAATTTAAAATTTATCGTAAGACATGGTTTATATTTTAATTTTCTTTATTTATTCATAATTTTTTTTTTTTTTTTTTGTATTTATATATTTTTACTCTACACTTTAAATGATATATTTTAAAATAATGTTAAGTAGATACCATAATTTATAATCAAATCCTCTATAAAAAAATCTATTTAAGATATAATTTCTTTGAATATTTGCTTAAGTTATACAACATATTCGTAAGTACTTTGAACAATCGATAAATATAAATTTTTTTTTTTTTTTTTTTTTTTAAACTCTTACTACAGTATTCGAATATCGTTTCTTTAAACCTTTTTTATGCTCTTTGTAAAGAAAGTAAAGAAATTGAATTAGTTTAAGTAATAATATTATTAACAGTATTGTTAATATTTGATTATTTTCTATCTGTACTGTGTCTTCTATGTTGATGTTGTTGACAATTTCCCCGTTATTGTCCGCCTGTTTTGACTGCGTTTTTACCATTCTAACTTTTGTAGTGGTTAAGTGTCTTCTTGTAATATTCGTTGTATGGAACTATAGGTTGTTCTCCTGCTTTCTTGCTTTCAACTTTTTCTTCGTAAATTCTCCTCGATAGATTTCTTCTCTGGATATCTTTGGGCTGCTGCAGTTGTTTAACCTTCTTTTGGAGATTCCTTTGCTCGTTCTTCAGCTGTTTAGCTTTCTGTAGTAGTTCCTTCTTCAATTTCTTGTCCGTTGTTATAGGAATGATGCGATGAATTTCGCCTAACTGCTGCCTTAGTTTAACTGCCTTCCCTCCTCTTGGCCTCTTCGTCAGCTTGCTCTGCAACGTGTTTAATGAAATTGGCTGTGGACCTGCTTGCGGGTTGGCTCGTATTTCCTTCTGTAGCGCAGATGCCTTCTGTCTATACTCCTCCAGTGTAATCTTTTTGTATTTGGCCGTATTTGTAGGCTCATATGTCACGGTCGCCATGTAATATTTTGTTTTGTTTATTTGTATCTTTAAGCTCAAGACTAGGCTTAATTTGCCGCTTTATAGTCTTCAAGCTTTAAAGGTAAGCAAGGCAAGGCTATATGCCGCTTTACTGCCTCTGCTTAGGTCGGTTGATCAGGCTGAAGAGTGCCGCTTTGTGATCAGTAGGCTATGAAGCCGAATTACGAGAAATGAATATACTTCAATGCAGTAATAATCAAGTCTGAGTTCTTTATTCTTTTCTTCGTCTTTTATATAATTGTTTTACATAGATTCTTATGGAAAATCATTCCATAAGCAAGAAATGGCAATTTCAAGAAATGAATTGTCCAATAAGCAAATTCATTGCTTTCTTACTTATTGAATGACCTTTCACAATAATAATTTACATCAATTGTTATGACACACATTTTTGTCACCTACTTGACTTACTTGTAAATGGTATCAAATTGCTGATTCTTAAGATTGTAATTTCTTTTGATAAATCGGAAGTAAATTGTATTTCTGTTTTGTTTTGTATTGTTTTGCAATATGAGATATATTTGCTTACAAGCATGATATGGCGCTTGCACAATAATATATGTGCGTACAATGATGTGCTCATATCATGTCATTAAGCATTGTGCATTATTACTATTCATGCTATGTATGTACGTTTGTATATACGTACGTAATGTGTATACTACAGCACTATGCTCCCTTAGTATACACATTTTAGTGCACTTTTACCAGGTTTTCTACGGAATCGTAAAATATTTTCAACTAAATTTGTGAAAATTGGAAGTACTTCATTTAAGATTGGAATGGCTATTAAGAATAACTTTGAACAACTTTATAAAATAATTTTTATAATCGTAGAAAACGATAATATTTACTTAGGAATACAGGAATTAGAACTATTGGGTGTAACAAATTTTTGTTTCGAAATTGCTTTAACAGGAATATATTACTTCAGACTAACGGATTAATGCAGATTTAAATATTGACTGCGATAAATAATTATATGCTCTGATATAAACTCTATTTGAATTTCGACGATTTAAGTCTGCATATTATGTAGTCGATCTATTTTATTTGTATGATTTACAAATTCCTTCTCCGTACATATAACAAACTGTTTGTAGATTAATGAGTAGAGTTCATATTATCAAGCAACTCAGTTTAGTAATAGAACAAACTAATTGTGACAAAAACAGATAGTTCGTTTGTATAACTAATAATTGAACTTTGTAGTAAAAACTGACAATTTTTTGCAGATTGTTGTAGTAACGAACTAAATGCTACAAACTCCATCTATAACTATAATGAAGTAGGCATTACAGTAACCAACAAGTTTGTTGGACCTAAAATTACAGATTAGTTTGTGACGTGAACATATCGGATTGGTATGAGGAACAAACGTATTTTTTCAGTGTGGGTATCCTACATAACAGAAATGTGGGTATTCGTTCATAATGAAGGACAGAAAATGCGGAAGAAAATGAGGTGCAGTATATAAAAACAAAACCAAAAACCAATAAAAGAATCAGTGGAAGCTATGACGATAGATAAGTGAGTGGCAGCGTGTAGAAATGTCATGAAATTTGCACTCCTATTACCACATCCACTTTCCTTTAGAAAAAAGGACACGACATATTTATGGTTTTCACGACAAATTAACGACAAATTCCAAGGTGTATAATTTTCCAATCCGATAAGGTTTGGCCAAGTTCCAGTGTATTGCGGTGCTAACTTGATGTAAACTTAGCACCACATGCATTTACCTTTAGAAAAAAGGGCACGACAAATGTTAAAATATCCAGTTTACTAATTTCAAATAACATGACAATATTATTGATTTTAAGTAAAGATAAAATGAATTGCCAAATTTCATCTTCTACAATAAGGCCGTCAACAATCATGGGGAAATAATGCACAAAGCTATACATTTCTGAAGCTGACATTTTAAAATGAAATTTTTTTATGTGACGTCTAATTTAACTGGTGAAAACTTCATGTCTGTTCCTATAAAAAACTTCTCAATTCTCTTATTTAATTCATCTACGCTAATTATTCTGTTAGTTACGTAATATTCTAAAACGCGGGATATGTCATAATGTCATACATCTTCAAAAATGTCATGCATAATATCCACAGTCTTATTATCCAGAACATGAAAAGAGGGTATTGCTGTTTGTCTAAACGATTTAAATAACTAGATTTTTTTGTTAATAATGACTTATCTTCAGAACAGGAGGTTTTCAACAAGCTTTTATTACCTATGCAAAAACGGCAGTAAAAATTACTGTTAAAGGAAGTCGTGAATCTAAGTATGGAATTAAGGGCTAAATTATCACCAAAAAAATTCCCAATTTGAATGTAACTGACACTTCTACAGACGAAATTGTTATAATTATTCCTGTCTCTTCTAACTCAATTCGCTCATCAGTTAAATGTTTTTAAATTGGTTGATATCCTAATACTTTATTGTGACTCTTAACAAACATAACCGGTAAATTATTTTCTAACTGCGAGGAGAATTCTGGCGGAATAATGGGAATTTGCAAATAGCATCCCAAAATCGACTGAGCACCACTATGTGATCCAAGAGCATTTCCCGTTTCAAAATCGTCAAAGTATAGATGTATAGGAAAAATGATTTTATTTGGTAATGACCCTATAAGTTTTTCCTGCCATACACTCCCTTGAATAAAATTAACAAAATTTTTGCTTGTCGGTTTTAACATATTGCACATATTTTATCAAACAATCAAAAATTGCAGGTAATTCTAAAAACTTTTTAAGTGAGAGACTAGGGGATATCATTGTAGCATTATTTAATTCTTATTCGTTGTATAATAAAGGATATACCTCTATATATACAGCGCTTCTTTCAATTTTACGTAATATTTTGTGTTCACTATCAAAGTCTTTAAATGGTTTTCGACAAATTTCAATCAGCTGATTCTTTTCTTCAGACTTATTGATAAAGTCTTCAATAAAGTCAGCTATCCTGCTAAGTATATATTCAGATACGTGATCCAAGATTTGTCTTGCCTGCCTGCGGTTCATACTATTTTCATTATATAATTTCATTGTAAACAAGAATAAGGAATCTTTCAGACCAAATAGGGATTCCTCTGAAGTTTTTAGCGGAATCGTGCTATTTTCGTCTACTAGTATTAGAGGGCTTGTGCTTAAATTATTACTTATTGAAATTTTTAAAGCGCCCTCACTAAAATTTTATTGTTTAAGCTGTAATGCATCTAATGGATGAGCTGTTTTGATATGTTTTTGAAAGGATCGCATTGACTGAATACTCTAGGACAATTAGTCTGGCCACATGGAAATAAGCTTGAAGAATTTACATTGTGAGTGTCTCTTAAATGTTTCGAAAGAGTTTTGGTACTTTGGTAGATCTTTTTACATGAATTGCAAGTTAATGACATTATGACAAATCGGCTATTAATGAGGCTACATACTAGAAGACTTAATATCTAATTTAGTTTGTATATTATAAAAGTACCCTTGTATGAAGGTGCAAACAAGTTTCGATTCTCTTAGATATTCTGCTTCGAGTGCATGAAACAATTTAAAGCATAGTTAGATACATCTAATACCTTCTGAAAACTGGTAAAGGTGTAGGAAATTCTGTTGAAATAAACATTGAATTCGGGATTTGAGATGTTATCCACTCCAATTGCAATTATTAGTGGTTGAAAAGTTAGATTATTATTTAAATATCTTTCAGACAGAAATTTCCTCTAATTTATCACACACTTGACATTTTTCCTATAATATAAAATCTGTATTAATAAATATTCGTCAAATTTGTCGTCAAGTAGGATTACCTCAACAGATTTGATTGTGCTGTGAAATTTATTACTTTTACCGAGTATTTAAGTAAAAACTATAAAAACTAGTCAGGTTCAACTCTAGTTATTTCTCTTAACACTGTTGTTTTTTACTTATATTTTAATCCACAACGGAAAAGATGGATTTTTAAATGTTTAGTTCATCCAAAAATAAAAAAAAATAATATGACCCACATTTCATCTTTCTCATTTAACGTCCAACCACACAGTTCAAGTCACAGTCATTTTGTTTTAACTGGTACGAGCTCCTTGTTTACATACCTGCTCGATATACTGGCAATCTGCAAAAACTGGTTTTTGTTTTCATTCTCACCATACACCACTGGTGTATTTAGATAAGATCAATTATTATTAATTATGCAAAAGTACAGAATGCAAAGCAGAAGTGGATATAATTGCGAATTAGCAAGAATACATAATAAACATAATTGTATCCGTAGAAAGTATTTCGCTTTTGAGACGAGTCGCAGCAAAACCACCTTGCTCGGCCGCGGGGGCCGGGGATACTAACCAAGCCTATGCCGGTTCTGCGCCAAAATCCCATGTATTTTTAAAGGGGGCCTCTGAATTCTCAAAAATGTGTATATAATTGATAGAAAAAGATAGCAATATATGGGATGCTGTCTCTCTCAAGTGGTGAAGGCTATGGCGTCATAGGGTAACCCCTCCGCTCAGGTGCAAGAATAACACACCGCTGTATTATGCAATGTTGCGAAATACACACACGTAGTTCTTTTGGATCTTAAGTAGTTGCATCTAAAGGAGAAATTAGAAAATTGTATTTTTATACTCGACCTAGTTCATCAAAGTTATTAGAAATATAAACTCGTTTGAATTTATTAAATAAAAATTATTTTTATACTTTACATTGGGCGTATGAACGACAAAAATGAAAGTTGATAAGACTAAAGTTGCTTTTTGTACCACTTTTGTGTAAAGTAAATGGCGGAATTGGAAGCAACTTCCAGAAAACGGAGGCGTGCTTATACCATATGACACTGTTGATCTGAAAAATAAGCCCTCCCCTTGAGCAGGTACACTCCATGAATTCACCTTTGTACGAACATAGCATTTTTCATGCTTCTATGGTTTACATTTAAAATGATATCACCTACTTGTGACAATTCAGGTTTTAAATCTAAAAGCTGCCTACAGCGAAGCTCCATACAAACATGTGCCCAAGTTAATAAGCCTACGTTTTAAAAAGATTATCTCAGGGTTAAAAGCCATCAGGTTTTTAAATGCACCCTAAAATAAAAGAAACTGCGAAGGTTGACAGCACGGTTGACATTAGCCTTGGAATATGTATCACATGCTTAGATTTAAATATTTAATGCCGAGCATTCTATTTCTGAAATATTTTCGTTTTTTTTTATTTTTCGTGTTTTTATGATTTTTTGCAATTTGTTTTTACATTTAATGATTTTTTGCAATTTATTTTTGCAATTTTGCGAATTTTTTATTTTTAATTTACACGATACGGCAGAGTGCAATTTAAACGCTGGTGGAGGAGATAAATTTACTATTTTTAAATGGATCAGCAACTAGAGTTCACTTTATCCGATATCGTCCCCGCCAAATTTTTTGTATTAAGGCCCCAACACATAAAATAACCGAATTCAAAGCCTCGGTTCATTCAATAGAATTAATATGACCCAAATTTCGCTTTCAGCTTACAGTTCAAGTTTACCAAATCGTCAGACTGTTTACATACCGCGGCAAAATTTTGTTTGTTTTTTTTTTTTACAAACTGCTTTTGTTTGCATTCACGCCTTCCTACCTTTACTACTCATATAATTAAAGATCGTTGATCCCATATTCCTACAGACGCTAGCAATATCGTCACAATTTGTGATATTATGCAAATTTTATTTGGTCAAGTATCCGCAACGAACTGGTATCTGAAAGTGGAGTAGTAGCAGGAGCACTAAATTTATACTTGATCATAAAAATGTGGCGTGCTGTCGACCTTCACAGTGCATTTTTCTTTTATTCTTCTTTTGTGGTTTCATAAAACAACAATTATTCATATTCATTCATATTCATATTCATTTATTAAACAAATTAAGTACACAAGATGTAAATCTTAAATAGTACTTTATACAAACTAGTCAAGCTACTCGGAAATCAAAAGAGAAAAATGTACAAGAAAACATAATTTTTAGAAAGTGCCTACTATGACTAAGAAAGAGTAAAAACAATCAACATATATATAGGAGGCAAAAGAAAATTAAAATTAAATAAAAACATGATTAATAACAAAAATTATAAAAGAAATAAGAAATATGTAAATAAGAAAATCTTGCACAGTCATACTCAACATCCCATAGCACTCAAAGTATACAATCATCCAAATATATCCTGAATTCGTTGACAGAGCCCCCCCCCCTGAGTATTGTGAGGGAGGGAATTCCATAGAGAACAATTTGGACAAAGTAAGATCCCTCATAAGTCAATGTACTAAAACGCGGTATACGTAAGCTCATTCCTCTTCTAGAATGTAGAAATTCTATTTTTTCATAAAGATACATGGGCTTCCTAGTCTGTATTAAATTGAATAGGAAGATTAATGCCTTGCGTTTTAAATAAGTCTGAATTGAGCATCCCAGTAACGAGTACCTGACAGGAGTAATGTGGGCAGATCTGCGCAGGTTAAAAATGAATCGTAAACAATCATTAAAACAAACTTCCATCTTACGTTTGCACAGGGAGTCAAGCTTTGGAAAAATTAGACTGCCGTAAGTAAAATGAGACAACAAAAGCGTCTTAACCAATCTCAAACGTGAATTTGTTGGTAAGATATTAGCAAATAGCCAAAGTCTTCGCAAGCCACCATAAATCTTACCCAACATACTCTTAACATGATCACAACATTTCAGGCGACTGTTGAACTTCACTCCCAGATTAGCCACCGAGTCAACAAAAGGTAACAAGACATTATTGAGAATAACTGAGGGTATATCATCGAAATCAGGAGGTGAGCTGCACAACACCAAACACTGTGATTTATTATGATTGAGAGAAAGCTTATTATCAATTGACCATCTGTGAATTGCAGCAAGATCATCATTGATTCTGCAAATACAATCCTCAATCAACCCAAGAAGTTTGCTCAAGTACAATTGAACATCATCGGCACATAGATCTAACTGTACATTATGTACGATATCACCGGTGGGGGAAAAATTTATAGACCATATATAAGCGTCAAAGTTACCCATGCATTTGGGCTACTTTGGAAGAAGAATTTTATTCTTGCTTTTTGACCTTATTTGACGAAAACTTTGAAGTTCCCCATGGTGGAATTAAAAGCAAAAGTAACAATATTTAAAAATACGAGTAGTAGTAGTACAAGAACGGGTGTTCTTAATAAAAATAAAACAGATTTTTTTTTTATTTTCCAATTTATTTATTTAAAAACAATTATAAACTTTTTATTTAACATTTTATAAAGGTCAATAGTGGGTACCTAAGTAAAACATATAAAAAATAATAATTTTTCGTTGTGGCTAGGTACTCTGAATTTACTTCAAAAACTGCGACAAAAACCGTTCTTACATATGTATAGGTAGTTAACAGTTATAAAACTTATTCCAATTCTGGAACAGAAAAATACTCTCGTTTATATAAAGGTTTCGGTGGACATATTTTACGAACAATTTCAATTAAATTGTAGCCCAGAATGTCCATTCGTTTTGGCCATCGCCATACAATTGACAAAATAGTTCTCACCAAGAATCGAATCAATAATACCTACAATTAGGACAAAACGTGAAAGCTAAGAGTAGTAACAATTAGGTTTTTATTACCTGGATATTCCTTTCCTTCATATGCAACAGCTATGAAGTCGCCTGTCTTATACTGTGGAATTATTTCTTCCAAATTGATGCTCTGGATACTGGAATGTTGTTCTGGATTGGAGTTATTGGGGGTATGCGATTGTTCTGCAGCCTCAGTAAAACTCGAAACGTTTGCACTTCCTTGATTTGTTAGGAATACATAAGATTGCTCTCCTTCACACTCCTCCAGTGGGAAGATGTCGGTAATGCTAATACAGTTTGTTGCCCTAAATGAGTTCTCATTAGTTGCTGTGATGCTGATACTTTCTCTAAGTCGAGATTTCTTGCTCGGTGGGTTTATTGTCAGATCGATAGTCAATGGAATTGCAATATCTTGCGCTCTAACACTTCTTTCTGCAGGAACATTCGTTTTCTTTCGCTTATTTTGAGTTGCCCTTGGTATTACTACTTCCATCCGCTTATTTTCGAGCTGTTTAAGAAATGCTTCCCCAACTAAATTGGAATCAACAGTACACATTTGCGGCAAACGCTGGAGAAGTTCGTCCTTACTAATTGGGTGTATCCACATTTTCTGCTATTAAATTATTAGCGCTATTTCTATCAATTTCTTCCATTAAATGTTTTAATGAGCATGGAAAAACATCCTTGGGTAATGTCGCATATCCTGATCCAACTTTTGAGTCCTTCCATTCGCCCAGTTGTTTCCTCCAAATCCTTTTCATCGGAGCGAAGAAAGCCACATCCAGCGGTTGTGTTAAATGTGTTGAATTAGGGGGAAGACACACAAATGAAATGTTATTTCCTTCGCAAGCTTTCAACACGCTAAAATTGATGTGTGAAGACAAACTATCCCCGATAATTACTTTTCTGCCATTCTGTCTTTTTAAATGCGGCAATAGATGCATTATAAACCAATCCTCGAAAGCAAAAGCATCAAACTATCCACTTTTTGTCCGAATGTACCGCACACCTTGGGGTCCGTTCTCTGTCCAAGTAGTCCACAGGTGCTCCGCCTTATATATAACGTATGGTGGTATAAGCTGGCCGGCTGTGTTTCCACAGAACATTAGCGAATAACAGATTTTGCTGGAGTTTCGAATGGTCTCTGGATATTTGCAACCACTTTTGCAAATTATTTTTTTCTGGCCTTGATCATCAGATAGGTCGGTTTCGTCGTAGTTCCAGATGTTTTCTGGTGGAACATTTTCAAGGACTGACTTTAAATTTGTTATGTATTCATTAATTATATCTGGTGTTATTGCAGCTCTAGCTCTTTTTATATTTGAAGCAAATCTAGTTGTTATATTTGCGTGCCTTTTTTTAAATAAATTTGTCCACTCCGCACCAGGGAGATTTTCTTTAAACTGTTTAAACTTTATGCCTTTAGAGCTTAGGTATTGTTTAACGGTTTGGCGAAAATCATATTCTGTAAGGGGAAATCCCACATCGGACATCTTTATTAAATGCTCTACGAATGTTTTCTCTTCCGATGGGTTAAATACCGTAGGCCTTCCATAGTGCTTTGAATGTCTCCCTTTTAGTTTATTTCTTATAGTTGATTCTGGGATCCTATATTTCACTGACGCAGCTTTTATTGAAATAACTTTGCTTCTGGCATCTTTAAGACACTTTTCAATCCGAAAAATCGCAATATCGCCGACTTCCTTTCTTCCTTTGATATGTTCGCATTTTCAGAAAGTTTTTTTTTGTATTTTTTGAAATAAAATGAAAGTTTTCATTAAACTAGACATAAAGATCGATCTCTATAATGAGTAAACTCTTTACCGTGTGTCGAAGTAGCCTCCTATTTTGTTTTGGGGCTACATTGACGGCGTTAAAGTAGCCCCATATTTTGTTTTGGGGCTATATTGACGCGCGTTAAAGTAGCCCCATATACCATTAAAAAAACTATAAAAAACATTTCTGAAAATATTTCTCGGAAGGCATATTTGTTTTGTAACAACTCCAATGTTATATATTAATAACATAATAATAAATTAATTTATATACTTACTACTTTTGTTTTCGCTTGAGTTCTCTGGAAACACACAAAAGTTTGGATAAAGACGAAACTGCGCACAAGCAGCTTAGGTGAATTCACTCAAACAACTGACTAATAAATGTGAGAGAAGAGCTGTTGAACAGCATTTTTATTCTGAGAAAGAGTACATTGCCGATTTGCATGCATTTTAAAGGGAATATATTTTTGTTTGCACTTCTGAGAATTATTTGAAACTTTTTTTTTTAGTAACAAAGTTACCCGGGAAACCACAAACTAACCCCGTTCGACGGTATGCTGAAGATGCAATGATGTTAAGTATCAAAACAAATCTTCATTGCTAATCCATCTTGTTGTTTTTTGTTCATTATGATTAACTTATTTATCCAAATCAAGATTTAGTGATACTTAAAAATACTCAGTTCAAGTATTCAACTCATCACACTTTGTATATGAAGCATATACTACACTACATGTGCACATATAAAATACTCTTTTTTCAGTGATATCACATACTATTACCTCTGCCACTGAGATGCTCCTCCGAGGGAATGGATAACACGTAAGTAAATTTATTCATACTTTGGTTATCTGTATATACGTTATCTTTAAAGAAAAATAAATATATTATGTTAAGGAAATGAGCTCTTTTCATCGGTATAGATTCACTTAATTACGATCACCTATCAGTAGTTCTATCGTGCGTGCACGGTGGGTTGCTTATTTGACAAATGGACAACAAGTTTCGTTTCTCAATCTGGTTGCTCATTTCTTCTTTTCTTTCATAGGCTAAATTAATGTCGTGAGTTTTTTTAAGACATCTATATGTCTGCTGTAAATTGAATTAAACGAATTAGACTACGCAAAGAGCGCGGAATTGGTTTATTGGTATCAAGTATTTGCTTCCATTAATGAATATTCGAGGAATATAGTTAAGTAGTAAAAAATGTTGAAATTTGTAAGTAAGGTTGAGTCAATTATCTTAGGGAGAGGTATCTAAGGCATCAATACGAAAGCTGTAGTTAAGTATAGAAGAAGTTGTTGTTTTTTGATAAAATATGCTGAGTTTTTGTAACGATTGAAATGTGGTGATACTAAGTTCATTTCTCTTCCCTCTCACTCTCCCGGTATGGTTTACTATAGGTCCGTCCCTCCACTGTATTGCAGGTCATCATAGGGACGCTGATAACATGTTACCCCCTGTATCATTGGGTGGATGAAGCAGGGAGAGTAAGGCAGGACATCTGCGCTTTCATCATAAGTGGTGTATGGATCCCTTTTGGAATGGATGTGGTGCTGCATGATTTTTTTGCAGGCACGAGTTCCTTTTTCTTTTATATGGGCTGGGACAGCGGCAGGCATTGGGTATACGCACCCCACAACTCTCCCGCGCCAGCCGAGGTGCTAGCGTGGCGCCCTGTGTCAACGCTGATCTCAGGATGAGCTGTCAGCTCATGCTGACGGAATGGACTTCACGTCCAAAGCATACTCACTCCTATACTACCATAACACAAGTACAAACACGTGCAATGAAAAGAAAAAAAACAGAATGGCATAAAATCAACCGGATAAATAGCTAAACAACTACCTAGTTTGATCAACTGCGTATGTTGGAAGCACTTTCACAAAAACAAAAAAAGAGGATAGAATGTTTACCAGGAATATAAGAGTTATAACTTAAAGGCAGAAAAGATAGAAATAAAACTAAGTGCACAAAATAATATGATATATGAGCGGTATACAAGTATGATCCAATGAGTAGAACCTGCATTAAAACAGGTATTCGAAATATTGGAAATACACAAATATAGAAAACTCATGAACAATAAATAAACATAGAACCAGAATAATATGTAATAAAATAAAATAAATAAAATATTGATAAACAATTGCAAATATTTAATTTAATTAACATAACTTCACTTAAAAACCTAGATAACAGAATATTAAGACACATAAAATTAAAGTTATTTAAATCGCAAAGATATATATCGCATAAGGCAGAAATACAAGAAATATTACATATTTTCCACTCAAAACCTTCTGGAGGACATCTAGGACAATCGACATTGTACAATAAACTGAAATATATATACAAATGGAGTAAAATGAGAAAAACCATAGCTAAATACATACAGAACTTCGAACTGTGCAAAAAACAAACATCAAAAGCATAACAAGAAACCCAAGCAGATTACAAGAACATCCGTAAAACTGTTCGAGATAGTATCCATAGATACAGTGAAACCATTTACCAAATCATTAAATGATAATTGGTAAGCGGTAACAATACAATGTGATTTAAATAAGTATATCATAATAATTCCCACAAAACGACGGAGCAGATACCATCGTCCAAGCAATAATTAACGGACTTGTACTAACCTATGGACCAATGAACAAAATCAAAACGGATCTAGGAACAGAGTACAAAAACCAATCTTTTCTGAAATTTGTAATATCTTGAAAATTAAACAATTGTTTGCAACGACAACGCATCCAGAGGCAATAGCAGCCCTGGAAAGAAAACATAAATATCTAATCGAATATCTGAGGTGTTTCTTTAATGACGATAAAGATAATTGGTATATGTTAAAAGAAACTATATATGTACTCAATTATTCAACTTCAAAACGAAAAACGGTTTTAGTTAGTATTAAGCTTTATTATACTACGTCCCGTACTCAACTCTCTTCATATCAGACTCAACCGCAACTTCAGATCGACCTCAACAATATTTGTTTTGTCATTTAAATAGCTTTTACATATATCTAATCGATCGCATATGTAAAAGTTATTGAGTAAAAGCAAAACAATGGCAATAATTTATGGAGTTTGCTTGGGTGGTCGGATATTTTTTTTCCTTTTTGTCGCCGAATCTTTATTGAACAAGGTACGTTATCTATTGAAAATTGATTGAAAATTTGTGTAGCAATAGCTGGTCCCATTAGGATTAAAAAGATCAGTTTTAAATTGAAAATAATTTAAACAATGTGCAACGTTATCCATATGCAGCATGGAGACTAACAGCTGTGTTGAACACGTGTAATCTAATCAATTACAGTAAAAGTTAATAAGAGTGCAAGTTAAGCCAAAGGTTACAATTTTTTACCGAAAGTTCATTGCACACGTTCAGCACAAGCCCATAACGGAAGGTGTATACATGTATGATTATGTTACAAAGAACCCATACCGGTTGCTCAAGTATAGCTTATTAAATTTATAATTTAACAAAGACACTCAATTCAATGTGCTTAGGTATATCATATTTCGTATACAAGTTGTTTTGATAATTCAAAATATATTCTTGCAAGGAAGGTTTTACTGAATTTTCAATGTGTGATAAATTGCTTGGTTGTTACATTCATATTTGTAAATAAACAAAGAGGCTTAATTGAAGGTGCTCGATAGTTTTCCATTAATGGCATTTAGCATAGAGCGTTATTGGACATAGTTCAAAGCATAGCCCTGCATGATGGTTTTACTCCTACATTTTTTTAATACTTTATTAATTGCTTTGTTGTGGTAAAAGTTCACATTTCAATACGTCCAATTTAGAAGGAAAATCAAGGGTTCCTCTTGCAATTTAAATCAAGTTTAACATGGAGGAATGGGGAACAGATCAGCATGGAAGAACTATTAGAAGCACAAAGTGCGTTGGAAAATTGACAGGTATATTAAGAATTTTACTAAGGCTAACAAACAACAAAAGTCGGGTTCCTTAAAAAAGAGAATTGAGAATATAGAAAGTGAGTGGCAAGTCTTCAAGGCCAATCATAAGGAAAATCGTGAAATTTACTCTGCGGAGGAAAATAAAAATCTTCCATATTGCAAGAATGATATGTTTTCGTCGGTTGAAGAAAAGGTAATTGAAGCAACAGGGTCTATTTCGGACATTATAGACGAACTTCAAATACTTTTAAAGAACAAAAACGAGAAGACGTTTTTTCTAATAAAAACTACCTTTTATTGCTCAATTAAACGTTTGAAAAACACTACTGAAAGAATTTCGCTAAATGCATTTCGGACTCATTTGTCCATCTTCAGTAGCTTCCTAATTGTCAATCAGGAGTCCGAAATGCATTTAGCGAAATTCTTTAAGTAGTGTTTTTCAAACGTGTAATTGAGCAACAAAAGGTGGTTTTTATTAGAAAAAACGTCTTCTCGTTTTTGTTCTTTAAAAGTAAAAAAAGCTCTACGGTGTGTTCCAGAAACTCTGTGAAATAGAACTTCAAATAGCTTCGGCTAAATATAGTACTAAGGCTACAGAGAAACCAGGTCCTGTTTTAACTGAGGTCAAGCTGCCCCAAATCAATTTGCCAAGGTTTACTGGGGAATACACTACAAGGCGGTAGTTTTCGCGATTTGTTTAATTCCCTCATTCATGAAAACACTTCTCTACCATCAGTTCAGAAATTTCACTATTTAAAGGCCAGTCTGTGTGGGGAGACAGAGAGGCAGAGGCATCTTCAAATTACTGATGCAAACTATGCCAGCATTGGACTTTTTAATAAAGAGGTATATTAATAAAAGGGCTCTCTTGAACTCACGTCTTAACACTCTCTTTTCGTTGCAACAGGATTCGGCTGAGACTGCTATTGCTTTGAAATTGTTACTCGACACAACCTGCGATTCACTCGAATCAATTAAGGGATTGGATATAGACACCTCTAATTGGAATTCACTGATTTTATTCAAACTTACACAAAAGATAAGCATGGATATTCTATCTCATTGGGAGCTTACGTTGAACGAGTGGGATGAATCGGAAAAGACACCTACCCTGAAAGATTTTTTAGCATTTGTTGAAACAAGATTCTGCACATTGGAAGGTGTGCGCATGGTAGAATCTAAACAGGCCGTCGTTTGCCATTCAAACAAAAAGGCAAGCTCCTCCAAAGGGATCATCGACATCATCAAATAGAGTGCCCTGTCCACTCTGTAATCAATGTCATCCGCTTAAAGATTGTACAAGGTTTTTAGAACTGAATCTAAGTTATCGTCGAGTTACGGTACAAACATTTTCGCATTGCTACAATTGTTTGCACATGTCGACCATGTAGCAGAAAGCATCACACTTTGCTTCATCAATATTCTGGACCACTAGGATCAACAATTCCAAATCTTGCTAGCGGCGGTAGGCAGCTTGGTGTATAATCGTTCCAGAAAAATCTGTTAATATAATAAATAGTTTTGAAGGTGAATATAGGGTTCTGTTGGCAATTGCCTTGATAAGTCCAAGGAACGACAGTGGACACCAAATAACATGGAGGGCACTAATTGATCAGGGCTTCGAAAGCAATTTTATTTCTCAAATGCAGCAAGGCTGTTAAACTTTCCAACAAATAATAAAAATGTCCACGTTAAAGCAATTGTTTTAACCAAAATTTTTGACTGTTACTAAATCTGTTTAATTCTCCATCCAGTCCTGCGAATAACCTGAGATGCAGTTTTCTATTGAGGCCAGTGGTGGATCTAGCTAGGGGGCGTGGGGGGCGCGCGCCCCTCCCTGAAGAGCACAAAAAAATTGCAGTAGATCTTAAAAAGACATAAAAATTTCTGGAAGCATTCAATTTGAAGCAGAACTTATTCGGGTAAAAGCGATGGGAGGTTTGTTTTAATTGAAAACACAACGGCCAACAAATCATTGTATATTGATGTAGTGAGTTATTACATTTAAAGCAAGACATTTATTTTGGAAAAACAGTTTTATTATTTCGTAAAATGGAATAGTAGACTATTTAGCTAAAACCTGAAACAAAAAAAATAAAAATAAACGCTGATTGGGAAATTCTAAATCAGAACCTTAGAGTAGTCTTGGCATGCATGAATACATTCCGTATTCTTACAGCAGATCTCAACAAAAGTAAAATCGCTCTTAGTTTAACAATCAGTTCAACCAAGTAATGTAATAAAAGCGAAATAGTCTGCTTTTCGCGCATATCATTTTCATTCATGTCTAGAATTGAAACAAGTCGACAAGACTGCCCAGAACATCTCGAAGTCCATTATCCGAAGAGAATAATTTCCTTTGATCAGAATAGAATAGCAAAGGCTTCTGGTCCCCGGTCAAGACCATCAAGAACAACTTCAGCAATTCCTCTATACCGTCACTACTTAATATCGGTGAAGTGGTCGTTGACTCCCTTGATAAAGCTAGTATCTTCACTGGTAGATTCGATTCAAATTCTCTATAAAACAGTCAATACACATCCGTAAAAGGGATGTGCTCAAGGTCCTTAAGGGTGTCAACGTCTCCACAGCCGTTGATCCTGATGGTTTGTCACCCCTGTTAATCAAAAGCTGTGCCTCACCTTTAGCTAAACCTTTGCGCAAACTATTCTACTTGTCTTATTCGACAAGAAAATTTCCAAATAGTTGGAAAATAGCTCACGTTCAATTGCAATCACTTCGATTCTTTCAAAGCTTTTTGAATCTACCATTAACTCCAAATTAATGAAGTATCTAGAAACCAAACAACACATCAATGCTCGGCATTATGGCTTCCGAACTGGACTCTCATTTGGAGACTTGCTGACTTTTCTTACGCAACAATCGAACCGTGCACAATGGTGTTTTGTAGTCACAAAATCGATGCTTCAGATATTTAAATGGTCTTTGATAGAGTCTGGCAGTAGCCTTGATTTCGTTTACTCTTTTGACATCCTTGGGGCTCCAGGCAGAATGCCACATCTGTCAAATGAGATGGCTTGATCAGGTCATTCAATAACGACCTTGATAATATCAAATTTTTCCGTTGATAGTAAGTACTCTTGATGCTCTTATGGACTCCAGAGGGAATGTCACATCTGTCAAACGAGATTGCGTAATTAGATCAATGAATAACGACCTTGATCATGTTCTCGCTTGGAGTAAACCGATTCGCGTCGAATTCAAGCCATCTAAGTGCCAAAGCTGTCTCATCTATTTGAAGCAAGAGCAAACCTTTTCACTCCCATTTCTTTTGATGGAGCACTGAGAAGCAAAACGTTGTTCATGTAACGTGCCATTCCTTCCTCGCTTATAGAAAGGTCATCGTCTTGTTCCAAGCTTATTCGAGCATGTGTCTATATCAAACGTTAGATAACTAACTCTAAGTTGAAGATCGAAGAACGCTCATTAGGACCACTCACAGTACGGGAAATTCAGGGTGCAGAAAAGTGTCTAATTAGATGGGCACAAAAACATAATTTCAATGCAAAAATTATTGCTATCAAGCACGGAAAGCAATTAAAGGCTACTAGCTCTATCTTGAAGTTTCATCCTTCTCTAGGTGACCAAGGACTGTTACGAGTTGATGGCAGATAACAGCATTCATCACTTTCATTTAATGAGAGACATCCCTTCATTTTGCATGCTGGTCATAATTTCACAAAACTTCTTGTTCAAGAAAGTCATAAATAGATATTGTACGGTGGTTTATAGCTAATGTTGAACGTATTAAGAACAAGCAATTGGATCATAAAGCACAGACATCTCGTTCGAAGGACAATCAATGAGTGTACCACATGTTTTAGATACATAGCGAAATCTAGAACACAGCTCATGAGAAGCTCGCCAACTGCATGCGTGACACCCTGTAGGCCATTCATGCATACCGGCTGGTCTATTCGAAATAAAGGTATGTACTGGAAAGGGTACGCATCACTAAGGGATATGCTTGCGTTTTTGTATGTGTAGCCAAACGAGCTATTCATTTGGAAGCTGTTTCTGACCATTTGACGGATGCCTTTCTCGTTGCTTTTCGCAGAATCTCCAGTCGCAGAGGATTATGCCAAGAAATGCACAGTGATTGTGTGACGAATTTTAATGGAGCAAGCATTAAATTTCCGAAGAATATCATTCAGTCATTAGATGTGTTGTCCCAGAGCCAGCGTCAACATTAGTCCTTCAAAATGTAAACTCGAATTTCATTCCATGCTGGGTGTTGTCTTGTGAGATGCTTCCAGAGGAGATAACTACAGATGATTAGAGTTATGAGCAGCCCAATGTATCCGATGGCAAACTGATGGGCATCTTGATGAGCGATAACCTTGGTGGAGTCTTCTGCAACACGTAGTTGTAGTTTATCCTTAAGCTCAATAATGTCATTGGAGATATTTTGATGTTCTGCGGGCTTATAGCAGAGTTCTGCAATCTCAACTGGCCCTAAAAGTTCAGTTAAATTCTTGGTAGGGATAAACGATGTTCTTAATGTAGAAGGGTATAGGTTATGTGCTTGGATAGTAGTTGATTCATATTTGATGGTGCAGCCATTGCTGATATTGAGTACTCCTGATAGTTATTTTTGAACAACTGTGCTTCCGCATACAATGTTTATTGTTGTTTCTTCCTTCATGTTGTAGATCCAATGGTTCGAACTGACAAGTTGTATCCATCGGGGTGTATTGTAGGATTAATCTTGCAGGTAGGTAATGATGGAGAGTTTGTGAGAAATCCAATTTCACAGGCGCTGGTATTAACTCCCTTTCTGAATAGAGGATGATGCTGCTTGCATAGATGATTGAAGTGGCCAATTGTAGAACACATTTCTTGTTCTGACAACGGATAGTATTGATCACGATGTAGATTGATTATGAGGAACTGAGATGACGGTTCGATGATCACAAATGAGTCGTTAACCAAAACTGGAACCGGAACAATTCGTAGTAATTCGAATGGTTCGTAAGAAAGTAGTGGTAGTTTCACCCTGAAGATCAACTGTCTTTTTGCTACTCGCACTTCAACGGTCATGAGGCTGTAGACTTCCAATAAATTACCTTGATTTGCTGGTAACCGCAAAGTTGGTGGTAGATTTTCCTTGATAATAATTAATTGATTTCGAAACTGCTTCGGTGTTAGTAGTGTGGGATTCATCTTTCCGTGGTGAGTGTCTATAATGACATCTAGCAACATTTTCTGCATTCGTTGATAGTTGGTGGTTGCTAAAATTAAACGCACTGCCAAAGCGTTGAACATTTCTAAGATTCTTTGTTCTTGAACTTCCTTGGTTATCCCTTTAAGTTGGAGAATGGTTCGATTTATATGCACTTCAAACTCTTGTAGTCGACCTTCCATTATCTCACTAGATTTTTTGATTACATTTACCGTTGAGTCCACTATAGAAGTTTGGTTTTTTAGTAATTCCAGTAGATGTTGCTGATTTCCTTCAAGATTATTTATTATTTGAGACATTTTCTCGGCATAAGTCGAATCCAATACTCCAAATAAGGAATGTGCAAGATTTCCAACAATATCTAATGGGGCCCTTCTATGTCTTGAACTCGAGTCACGGGTGAGCAACGAATTGTTGTTTTCGAGTTCTGTTACTGTGTCAGAAAATTGAACAACTGTTTGTGTGCATGCTTTAGTATCGCTTGTTGAATCACAAATATTTCTTAGATTGTTTATCCCATTCTTGATGTTTTCAAGCTCCTTCCAGTATGATTCCAAGTTGTCACGTTGGTCACGAGGTGAGTGGATCCCATACTTTCAAAGTACAATCCTGGTTGAGTTTTGAAAGGAGATAACTGTATTGGACTGTTTGCTAATATTGGTACAATCAGGCATGCCAGAAGAAAAAAACTTATAGGTGACATTGCACGTCGGGATTTTTTTGCAGGAGTCCCATGTTGCGTTTCTCTCTCTTCTTCTCGCTTGTTGCCCGAAGGAAGAGTGCTCTGGATATTAGGATCTGCTGAAGGGTCGACTCCAGCGGAAATGTTTTGTTCTTGCTCTATAGGTAATGGAGCTAATTTATGTATCGGCCGTTTTAATATTCCGGATGTTGTTTTGACATCAGCCACTCGAACCAAGCCATCTGGTCCCTTAACAGTGTTGACTATTCGTCCTAATTGCCAACTTAACGGAGGGAGATTGTCATCCTTTATCACGACCATAGTCCCTGGCTGCACGTTTTCGCAGCGCTGCTTCCATTTGTAGCGATGCTGCAACTCACATAAGTACTCCCTTGTCCATCGCTGCCAGAACTGGTTTTTTAACTCTGATATTTCTTTCCAATTTTTGAGCAGAGACGTCTTTGAAGAATGTGCATTGGGATCAACAGCACTTGTTAGTGGTTCGCCAATTAGAAAATGACCTGGTGTTAGCGCACAAAGATCATTTGGATTGCTTGACATTGGTGTTATAGGCCTTGAGTTCAAAATTGCCTCAATCTCTGTCATTATTGTCGTTAATTCTTCAAAAGTCAGGGAAGCTGAAGCTACACTCTTTTTAAATAAATGCTTAGCTGACTTCACTGCAGCTTCCCATAGGCCACCGAACTGAGGAGCTCTTGGTGGGATAAAATGGAAGTCAATGCCTCTATTTGTGCAGAACTGTGTTATTTTTCCTTCAACATTTTTGCTATACACTGCTTGTTGAATCTCCTTTAACTGGTTGCTGGCTCCCACGAAGTTAGTTGCATTGTCACAGTAAATATTTCTACAGTTACCTCGCCTACTCACAAATCGCTTCAGGACTCCAACAAATGCATCGGTACTAAGATCGCTTACCACTTCTATATGGACTGCTTTGGTGGAAAAGCAACAAAATATGGCCACGTAACATTTTTGAGGTCTCTTACCTCTCAGCTTGAAATGAATGGAGAACGGTCCACAGAAGTCAATTCCCACGTTGATAAATGGTCTTGACGGTTGAACTCTGTGAGCAGGAAGATTTCCCATAAACTGCCCAAAGAGTTTCGGCTTACATTTGCAGCAACGGACGCAATTTTGAATTATTGACCTGGCAATAGGTTTTCCTTTGATGGGCCAAAATTTTTGTCTTGTTATTACGAGTAGTGCTTGTGCGCCTACGTGTGAGTTTGTTTCATGAATATGAGTCATTAATAATTTGGATACGTGGTGACCATATGGTAGAAGAATCGGATGTTTAGCGTCGTAAGGCAATTCGGATTCTTGAAGCCTTCCTCCAACTGTTATAATTCCCGTTTCATCTAAGAATGAGCTCAGACTGCATAAGCTGCTGTTTGCATTAACGTGCTTACTTCCTTGAAGATGTGCTATGTCTTCTTCAAAACCTTGCTGTTGAACTTCCTTTAAGATGACCATTAATGCACCATCTAATTCTTGTACGCTAAGCTGATCGTTTTTACGTTCCTTCGGCAATTGACCGATGTTTTTAATAAATCTCAGGATGTATGCCAACGTTCTTTGTAAATATTTGAACGAATTTCTGTGATCAATACCTTCTAATATGGAAATCCTCCTTGTTGATAGTACCACTTTTGCCTGTCTCTTTTCCAAGTCTGTCGTCAAATTTGATGGTTTTAGCGGCCATGAGGATTGATGCCCATGTAGGAAGAGTGGCCCATACCACCATAGAGAATTGTTCTTTAGGCGCTCTGGCGTAGTTCCCCGTGAAGCAAGATCCGGAGGGTTGTGTTTTGATGGTACATGAAGCCACTGATCGGCAGTGCATACTTCTTGGATTGCAGCTATGCGATTCGCTACAAATGTGTAATGTGAAGATGATGATGAATTTAGCCAGGCTAGCACAATTTCTGAATCAGACCGATAATAACAGGGTTGATTCCATTTCAAATCCTCCTTAATTCGATGCATTAAGTTGGCAGTTAGCTTGGCAGCGCACAACTCTAATCCGGGTATTGTTACGTTTTTCTTTGGTGCTGCTTTCGATTTGGCACATAGCAATCTCACTATTATAAGTCCATTCTGGAGAATAGATCGTATATATATTACAGCCCCTAATGCTTGTTCAGATGCATCTGAGAAAGCATGTAATTGCATAGAGCACGGCAAATTTCCTGAACTAACATGTCTTTGTATTTTTATGTCAGATGCCAAAACTCTGACGAAAGTTGATCCAGATAGATTATCGTCACAGCCAAGGTTAAGTGCCCACAATTCTCGTAAGAATATCTTCATCTTTACAATAACCGGAATCATGAAACCAAGAGGGTCAAATAGATGAGCTATGTTTGACAAAACACTTCTCTTGTTAATAGTTTGTTCATTTGTCCATTGAGTTTTGATAGCAAACTCATCAGAACGTGGCAGCCATGTTATTCCCAAAGTCTTTACGTGGCAGTCATTATCGTCATGGAGTTCTAGCTGCGGTGCTCTGTCTTCTGAAGCCATATTTTCTAATAATGCCGTGTGGTTCGCACACCACGTACGTAATTTGAATCCTCCAGATTGGAGAATCTGAGTTAATTGTTCTTGTGTTTCTATTGCTTCACTGAGACTGTTGCAACCAGTCATAACGTCGTCGACGTAAAAATCTTGAATGAGTGTTGCGGCTCCCAGAGGGCGTTGTTCTGCCATTTGGCCTGCCACTCGTTGAAGACATTTCGTCGCCAAGTAGGGAGCCGTTCTTACACCGTAAGTAACCGTAGATAATTGATAACACTTCAACTGCTTGGATGGATTATCTCTCCAAAGGATTAGTTGATATTTCCTGTCGTCCTTGTCCAGAATTACTTGACGGTACATTTTTTCTATATCCGCTGTGAATACATACCGTGGTAGGCGAAATCGTAGTAATATGGAGAAGAGCTCAGCTTGAATAGTGGGCCCAGTGTATAAGATATCGTTCAATGAAACGTTCGATGACGTTTTCATTGATGCATCGAAAACTACCCGAAGCTTCGTGGTGGTGCTATCTGGCTTAGTCACGCAGTGATGTGGAAGGTAGTAATATGGGCCTGAGATTTCTTTTAAACTGATCTCTTCCATATGCCCAAGATTCTTATATTCGTTAAGGAAGTCAATGTACTGCGTCTTTATATCAGGATTTCTAGTCAGCTTTCGTTCTAACGAATAAAATCTATTAAGCGCGATGTCTTTCGACTCTCCTAGGTTCGTTGCTTCATTTGCGAATCAGTACTCCTACCTGCTTAATTCGTTTTATCTTTTTTTCTGGCGAAATCCAACAGCTCTCTGATTATTCCTTTATTTTCTTCTTATTTTTTTTTTATTTTTTCACTAACAAGAAACTTCTCGGTTAATACTAATTTTTTTATTGAACATCTGTTACTATTATTTCGCGAACAATAAGCTTTTCGATTAATTCTAATTTTTTTCTTTTTAATTTATCGTATTCTCAAAACTTTTTTCACTAACAAGAAACTTCTCGGTTAATACTAATTTTTTTATTGAACATCTGTTACTATTATTTCGCGAACAATAAGCTTTTCGATTAATTCTAATTTTTTTCTTTTTAATTTATCGTATTCTCAAAACCGTCGAGCCAACCATGCCAAACCGTCCGTATCCCAGGTCGTTTTTTTTAATCCTTTTTAAATTCACTTCTAAAACTCTTTTCCGAAAACGCCGTACTTCGTTTTTTAAAATTCGACTGCCGCGTAGAAAACTTAAAATTCAACTCGGCTCTTAATCACTTTTGTCGCGATCAAGAGCCCTCGTTCAGGGTAGAAAATGCATAGTTGCATTTTTACGCTGAGAAAATTTTCATTTATTCTGGACTTGATTAAACAAGTCCAGAATATTTTTCGTTGGACGGAGGCTTGAAATTTGTGCTTTTATAAACATCAGCCACCGTCACGATGATTAGAATTGCCGCTCGCGTATACATATGTACAATGTATTTTCGCGGCGCGCTCTTCTTATCGCGAAAGCTTTTTTTTCTTCTTTTTATATATATGTATGTACGTTCGTACATACATATTGTAATTTTCCCGACAAATCGTACTGAAGGTACGATTTGTCTTTCGCTGTATTTTTTTTTTTATTAAATATTTCATGGGAACATTTTTGTAAAAACGAAATGGTATGTGAAGAAAATTGCTGATGCAATTTTCTTCACTGATTAAATTGATAAGCTACTCATGCTTTTAAGCATGATTAGCTTATATGAAAAGTTAGTGATTTTGAATAATTATTTTCTACCTTTTTTCATGTATGTTTTAGATATGTAACCCCATTGTGCATTTAGGTTGCATTCCTACATTACCGCATTACCATTAAAAATCTAAATTTAAAGATTTTAATGAAGTAATGAAAACCAGGTGTGTTTTAGGTATATAACAATCCTTCCCCCTGAGAAAAAGAGAATTATTCTTGGAAGAGGAATAATTCTCAGGGGAAGTTGTTGTGGGTGTTATTTTGGCGTCTTATTTGAGGTATCCGATTACTGCATATTTCATAGTTTGATTCTGTATTGGAAATGTGCTGAATGGATATTTTGTTGTAGTTGGATTCTTTCAAGATTGTCGTGATTTTGCTTCAAATAGATCATTTGCATCTGATATTCAGAAGTGTCGGCCTCGTTCTATTTTATCAGCGATTTCAACGTTACTTGCAACAATGTTATTCACTGCTACCGTTGGCAGTACACCATACAAGTGTCCCCCGGGCCTCACTAGCGTGGCTAATCTTATATACGTGGTCCACGTGATGCCCAACTGGCGCGGACCCGTTCGACTAGTCCTGCATAGAACCGGCCGGCCGCCCTTCACCATGTTGGGGGTGGAGCCCGTTGTTGGGAAGACGTATTGGGTGGACCTGCCATTGTACCCTCACCAGGGCCAAGCCTGGGTTGGCGTTGGTAAGTTTTCTGTACGCGTTTTCGATAGCCTATTTATTTTAACTTTGTGTTTTGTTCTTAGGTGCCACATTCCATATTAGGGGGCGGCACGGACTGTGCGCATGTTGTTACCCGGTCTTCAATGACCCGCTGACGGCCATTATATGCCGGGTCATGGCCCCCCGCCCCTCCAGGATCAACTGGACCAGCCGAGGATGAGTAGGCCTGGCACCTTTTCCATTGTATTTTCTTTTTCTACTCTTTCTTTTATATAAAAAAAATTAATAAAATAAAATAAAATAAAAAAATGGTTCATCCCTACTTCAGGTGTTATTATTTCTTTCCATTTTCCTCTCTTGTATTTTGTTTCTTGTTGTTTTGTTAGTGATGAGGTCGGGGAGCTTGTTTTTAATTGGTTATTCGGGGTGGCGACAACAGGCAAAGAACGAGCCGAAAGATTATGGAATGGCTTTACTCGCTGACGTTTGATTCTGGACTGTTTATATTTATAGCCTACCACGTTTACATACCTATTATGACTTTCATTTGGGCAATTCCTGTTATAATGAATTGTAGTTGCAAACTATTTTATGTACCTTTTCTCTTAGGCTTTAGTTCACTTTGCATGATCCAATGTTCTCGCGTTTCGGAAATTTTCGAAGAGATATTTTTGATTCAAAAAAAAAATTTTTTTTCTTTTTTTTTTGTTCTAATTCGTTTTTCGACTTGAGTTTTTTGTTTCTTTAACTATTAGTTTAGAGTAATTTAAGTATAGTCCCCTCTTTATTTGCTTTTATTGGGGTGTTAGTATTGAACTAGGTCGGCTCGGCTAGGCTTTACATTTTGTTATTGTTTTGAAAAGTTCTTGCCTTTATTTTTGTTATAGCATGCTCTTCTAATAATGTAATTATTTATTTAATTAATTTAATTAATTATAATTTAATATGTAGTTGTTTTTTATTTCTACTTTTGAGACATGTTAATCCTAATTTTTGATATTTTCTTTTCCTAACCTATTTAAGACTTATTTGTTTTTCTGATGGTAGCCTGGTAGGATATAATCTAGTTATTTATTGTTTTTGTTTTGACAGGTTTTGCCTTTACCTTTGTTATAGCATGTTCTTCTAATAATGTAATTATTTATTTAATTAATTTAATTAATTATAATTTAATTATGTAGTTGTTTTTTATTTCTACTTTTGAGACATGTTAATGCTAATTTTTAATATTTTCTTTTCCTAACCTATTTAAGACTTATTTGTTTTTCTGATGGTAGCCTGGTAGGATATAATCTAATTATTTATTGTTTTTGTTTTGAAAGGTTTTGCCTTTACCTTTGTTATAGCATGTTCTTCTAATAATGTAATTATTTATTTAATTAATTTAATTAATTATAATGCAATTATGCAGTTACTCTTTACTTCTACCTTTGAGAAATGTTAATGCTAATTTTTAGTACCTTTGAGCATATTTGCTACGTACCTTACTCTATTTTTATAAATCTTCAATTCAAATGTCACTTTATTTTTATATATTTTATATTTTTTATATATGTATATTTCGGTAGTACATAACCTATTTCGGCCTTACTGCCTGTCCTGCATGTTCTTTTTTTTTTTGTTTATTTAACCATTTTTAGTTTGGTTTGCTTAATCTTAATTTTCTTTATTTCTATTACAGTTTATTTTGTTCTTGGTTAGTTTTAATATAATTTTGTGTTTTTTTTCTATTTATTTGCATATTTATTTAGCATTAATCCTAATGAAAATTTTTTTTTTGTGTATTACTTATCTAATTATTTTTAATTCTATATACTTCTTGTATATAGTGTACCAGGGCTACTTCTTTTGTTTCAATTTTACATTGACTTGGTGATCCTTGTTGACAGTCATTTTTTTAAACGATTTGGATTGATTTTGTTTTGGAGAGGCTTCTGGCTCACCTTAAACTGGGTTCGGGAGCAGGAGTTCGCTCTTCTAAAGGAATTCCCTCTGATAAAACTTCGGGGTTACCTTGTGGTTGATTTCTCTGTTGTCTCATCTTGATGACAACAGGGTTAAGATATTTTACAGCCACAGCGATCATTATGGCCAGAACTTGTAGGCTCGTAAATGATAGAGAAGTTGTGGACAGGATATGGGATTGTCTGCTTGATATCTTGTTACTATACCGGTCTAACTTGTGCTGGATATCTTCCAGCGAATGTGTGCCAGTATAGATTGATTTATTGATATCGTCCGCTGTTATGATTTCGATTTGTACACTTTGGTTTTGAGACTTGGGTAAAATTTCGGCTAGATTCAGGTTGAGTAATGAATGATTCAGCTCAGGAAATTGTTTAGGCTGAGTAATTTTGAGAGGGTGTTTATTTTCACCTTCGTACCTTAGCACCTTTTCCCCTATCTGCACCTGACATGGTTGCGTTATCTCTAGTATCCCCTGCCCCTCTAATTTTGAGATGGCAAAGTGATCTTGACATGTTATATGTAGTACCGTGGAGGTAATAAACGGAAATAGCCACGCATTGGGCTTGTTTAACTTTATCAACATGTCTTTTTGGGGAACTTGTACTCTAGACCTACACTTGGGCACTTCATTTAAAGGATTGTACAACACTTTCACTATACATTCATCTGAGGTTGTTGTCTTAATTATGGGGGTATTTAGTTGACCTATATATGTATTTTCCTCCAGGCTATGAGTGACTCTCTTGAAGCTTTTCATATCCTCGCCTTTTAATAAGAGGAATTCCTGTGTGCGAGCGCTATTTGCCACACAAAGAGTATCCAGGGTCAGGGATTATGGAATAATTTGCTGGTTGTGGTACTGGGAAGTATCGGACTTGCCGTAGCCTCATTTTGGGGGAATCAAAAATTGGGAGAGTTATTCTCACCACCAATTTGTTCTGCATAAGGCGTGACTGGGCTCCTGCTGATTGGTACAGAATCGATAGACAATTTTGGTCGTTTAGACATTTCGAAGTTGATTTTCGATTTACATCCAGCAGATTTTTGGGAGACACGAGGAGTGGGTGAATATGGTTGCCTTTAGTGGCTATTATAATGTCAAGGAGGGCTTGTTGACGGTATTCGACTTCGATGATTTGGAGCAATAAGCTTGATATAATCTCTTGTCTTAGTTGCCTCCTGTTTAGGTCCTCGGTCACAGTATGCAGATCGTTAATCTGGTGTGCTATGTTTTGCTGACGATCCATTAACATAGCCAATGGTTTTTGAATCTGTTCCAAGGTAGTTTTAACCACACTTATTTGTTGTTTCTCTAGCTCAGCTAGGGCTTGTGTGTTCGATTCAATTTCATCTAAGCGGCTGTATATCTCCTTCTCGTTGTTACTATCCATGGTACCAAATAAATAGTGCATAGCATTGCCTATTCCGTCGAATAGTGATCTAGCCTTACGCCTTCCTGGAACTAATTCCTTAATGGTTCTCGTGCGCTTTTGTACGCTATCTATTATAGCGTGTATGTGTAGTTGCTGCACGTTGCAGAGGTCTTCTTTGTCCGTGATATTTATGCAGAGTTTATGCACCAAATATTCTGCATGTTCCGTTAGTTTTATCTGCGTGTCTAACTCATCCAAGATTCCTAGATCCTCGAAAAATATGCCCGAGCTATTTAGCTTGGTTATAGCATAGGGTTTGTCGGCGATTTCTCCTGTCGCGTACTGGATGAGGATGGCAATTGCAATAATTTGTAGCGCCATTTCTGTGGACAATTTGGAGGATCAAAATAATCCTTTAAGTATAACTTTACTTATTTCGTGCCGTTATTAGACCAGGCAGTGGAGTGGCTCCACCGCAAGTGTTCCTGAGAGCCGTTAAAATGGGATTAATTTGAAACAAACAGAGTAGGAATTTTAGTCAACCTGGTTCTGTGACAACATGTTTATTTCATTGAAAGTATGGTTTTAGACGGTTGTTATGTACCGTTACAATACGCTTACCAATTTTTATCGTAGTGTTCACTCCACTTGGTATAGCAGTTACCTGATAAGGTCCTACCCAGATTTGGGAAAGCTTATGTTTCCTGCTTTCGTTTTTAATGAGGACCTTATCTCCTATATGAACAGTTAGTGGTCGTACTGTCTTATCATAGTACCCCTTTGAGCGTTGTTTACTGGCTAATAAATTCTTTCTTGCCGTGGCGTATGATTTTTGGAGCTTATACCTTAGTATATGTAACAGGGTACTTGCTTCCTGCTTTGCCGACGGCTGAGTTTGATGTACATGTGCGGTCTTTGCCTTAGGTTGTGTGGGATACTCATGCGCGTCAATGCTCCTACTTTTTGACCATGTACATTTTTTTGTGTTGTGTGACGGTGGAGTAATATGCACCTTTAATATAGGCTTTAGCGACTCGCTACCGTTCTTATATGGCCGTTGTTTGTTTAAGAGTGATTTATGCCTCGGGATTTTGGACGGAAGAGTTATATGCACCTTTTTGGCAGGCTTTAGACACTCAGTTCCGTCTCTTGTAGTGTGTGATATTGCCTCTAAATTTGGTAGTGGAATGTGTGTTCTTTTGTGGTCTTTTGTGTGTGTTAATGGGACTATGATGTAGTCGTTTATTGGAAATAGCTGTAACTTTAAGCTATGTATGACTACTTGATGACTGTTAGCGTTGAGAATACTAACCAGCACTAATTCTTCACTAGATGACCGTAAACTGTTTGCCAAGAAGACTGCATCGCTTATCTCTTGTGATAAACAGAGCATTTCTTCTTGAGTTTGTAACGGGACTGGGGCCACAATTTGAGAGCGCGCAGGTATGCAGATTGGTTCCTTAAAGGTAACCAATTGCTGCCTGATTTCATCGGTCTCTTATTCGCCCAGACAGCCTCTTTCACATTCCTTGGGCCTTTTTGGAGCTTGGCAGCCAGCTTTTCTCGTTTGAGAAGCCTTGAAGACCCTACAGGTGGTTAGTTCAGCCTGTTTAGACTCTACCTCTTCTGCAAGTGTTCTTACTACGACTGCTTTTTCAGAATGTAGCTTGTCCGTTTCAAACTCTAATGGCAAAGCAAATTCGTCTGGATTAGTTTCCGTGCGAGGAAACCTTAGTGCCTTATTAGGACCCTCAACGTTACAGTTTTTTGCTAGGAAATCATTTCCTAGAAGTCCATCATCGGAAAGGCCACGCAAGTTCTTTACGACTTGAAACTTGCAGGGAATTTCGTTTTTGAAAACGAAGTTTCCCTGGCAATTTCCCAGCGTCTTTCCGGTACCAAATGGGGTCTGAAGTGTACATGCCTCATTGTGGTTAATTTCTTTGAGATCTTTTAATGACCTTTTCTTTATAATACTAACCTCAGCGCCTGTGTCTACTACTAGTTTAGTTTGGCCGTTCAGGCCTATGTCTAAGGGAAGTTTTACTGTAGCGACACTGGAATCGGGCTGCAGAGGGGACCCTATTTTATTAGATGGGAGATTTATAGTCGAGCCGGGGAGTTTTGGGTCGACTGTACGTCGTTTCCCTGACTCCCGGCTTCCCATTTACGTTTTTGTTGACAGTTATTTACTGCATGTCCAGAACGACCACAAAATTCGCACTTTTTACGCACGTTATAGACTCTTGAGTTGTTATTGGGGTTTTGCGGCTCTCTAGGACGTTGGTTTGGTGGTCCACTATTGGTCTTTGAATATTGTTGTTGTTCCTCCTGCAGTCACGTATATCGTGGTTGTATATTTTGCAGTTCACACAGTATGGAGTATTTTTACGTTTGAGGCAATCTGCGTTTGTATGGCCTCTTAAATTACAAAAACTACAAGTAATTTTATTTAAATAATTATTTTTATTTTGTACATTAAAATTTTTATTAGGAGATTTAGCCTCCGGTTTGATGTATGCTGTGCCGGCCTGTTTGAACTGAGACGTTGGTATGTGACTGCTTGGGTTAATGGGCATATTGTTTTGCCGGGGATCCTGTGAGTAGGATATGATGCCAGGATTATATACGCTTTGATTTACTAGGGTACTACTTTGAGTTAATGGTGCGTTATTTGGTACACTGGTACTGGCAGAATTTGGCAATGTGTTCTGCATCATATTTGTTTGAAATTGTCCTGGAGGTTGCAGGAATAGAGCACTTTGCTGGAGACGCTCTATGTCAAGTGCTCTTTGTACGAGGTCATCCATCGTACCGTCTGTCATGGTCAGAAGGTATTGGCACATATACGGGTTATTGACTCCTGTTTTTAGTGCGTTTTGCGCGAAGTCTTCTAGCTCTGTTTTCACAGCGGGGGCTGCTGTAGCTCCGTATTTGCATTCTGCTGCTTCATTGCAGAGTGCCAGCATTTGTTTTACTCGTGCCGTAAAGGCTGTGAGGTTTTTCAAAGGATACTACCTTGTAGTGATTAATTTATTTACCAGTTCCTGGTAAGTTTCTCTAGGCAGGTAGGTACGATTTAGCCGTTCTTCTACCTCTTTGAAAGTAGTAGGCATATTTGAGGCAAAAAGCTGGTAAGCTTCGCCTCGAAGTCTGGTGGGGAAGATTTGCAAAAATGCTGATAGTTCCTCCACCGAAATGCACTGGATTGCCTGCCTGCAGCATCCTAGGAAAGTTTGGAGCTCCAGGCTCAATTTTGGGTGCTGCTCTCCCGAGAATAGGGGAACGAGCTGGGCAGTTAACTTGGCGATTTTCGCGTAATCTGCCATGTTAATATTGGGGATTCTGAAGCTAAAGTTTGATACTTTTGGGGAGCTAGTTTCTTCTATGCTGGTTTCCAAAAGGGAGTCGCCCAGCCAATTCAATAGGATTTCACTCACGGTGGAATCACTGACACTGTCTTCAATGGCACCTTCTCTTAATTCTACACTATTATTTGTAATTTCTGTTTCGAGAGAGTGCGAGAGTTCCCCAAACTGCTTTAAGCTTTCTTTAAATTTTTCCGTACTTTCTTTGAATTGCGCGATTTGCTCAAGCCGCCGTTCACGGGACTTTTTGAGCTGTTTATCGATAGAATCGCACTGTAGAACAGAAAGTTTGGAGGAGTCTCGCACTTTCCCCTCTAGATATTTTAAATAATTTTCTAAATTTAAATTATTAGACCTTACTTGCTGGGGACCTGTCAGGATTGTCCCACTCCTGAGTATGACTCCCGGTGCTGTTGAATTTGTTGGGGGTGTTTGATTAGCACCCTCAGTTGCAGATGTTGCTCCCTCGTTGCCTCCTTCGTACCGGGACGGATCTTCCTGTGCGTCGCCCGGTGAGGAAGATTGTTGTGGAGTTGGTGGAATTGGTGAGATTTCCGGCGGCGTCTCCTGGTGGGAGCTTCCCTCGCTCATGGACCACCGTATGTAGAATTTGCAGCTAGGGGGGCTTCTGCCGTCTTAGTTCCCTTGGTTCAAATTGAGAGGGGGGCTTATTGCCTTCTTCGAGGTCCCTCTCAATTCAGGATCGCTGGTTATTGTGATTGAAGTTCTTTTGCTGCCGGGGGGGCCCGTGGCCTTCTTAAATTCCCCTGGATAAAAGCTGAAAGGGGGGCGCGTTGCCTACTTCGAAGTCCCTTTCAGCTCCGGATCGCAGATTGTCGGTTGAGGATTCTTCCTTCAAGTTTCGCGTTGGAATTTTCGGCTATGGACGTCTTATGTTCCTGGGCTGGGATGAAGCCCGCTATTGTCCCACGTTGGCACTTTGTGCTTTGATGAGGGGGTGGCTGCGTGTTTTTCAAACAGAGGCAGTTAAAGCTGTCCGACCCCGAGCGTTGGGAGCCGACAAGATCGAAATACTCCTGAAGCCAGACTCAACTTCAGGCGGAGGGTAGGGTGTCTTGCCCAGTATTCGAACTCGTAATAAACTCCTTTTTGATTCGTCGATTTTCGAGCGCTTATACTTTGTTTGTGTTGCAAAGTAGGCTTCCTCTATCCTACCGGCTGCGCCAATTGTTATATATATATATATTCGCAGAATCAGTACTCCTACCTGCTTAATTCGTTTTTTCTTTTTTCTGGCGAAATCCAACAGCTCTCTGATTATTCCTTTAATTTCTTCTTATTTTTTTCTTATTATTTTTTTTTATTTTTTCACTAACAAGAAACTTCTCGGTTAATGCAAATTTTTTTATTGAACATCTGTTACTAATATTTCGCGAACAATAAGCTTTTCGATTAATTCTAATTTTTTCATTTTAATTTATCGTATTCTCAAAACCTTTTTCACTAACAAGAAACTTCTCAGTTAATACTAATTTTTTTATTGAACATCTGTTACTATTATTTCGCGAACAATAAGCTTTTCGATTAATTCTAATTTTTTTCTTTTTAATTTATCGTATTCTCAAAACTTTTTTCACTAACAAGAAACTTCTCGGTTAATAGTAATTTTTTTATTGAACATCTCTTACTATTATTTCGCGAACAATAAGCTTTTCGATTAATTCTAATTTTTTTCTTTTTAATTTATCGTATTCTCAAAACCGTCGAGCCAACCATGCCAAACCGTCCGTATCCCAGGTCGTTTTTTTTAATCCTTTTTAAATTCACTTCTAAAACTCTTTTCCGAAAACGCCGTACTTCGTTTTTTAAAATTCGACTGCCGCGTAGAAAACTTAAAATTCAACTCGGCTCTTAATCACTTTTGTCGCGATCAAGAGCCCTCGTTCAGGGTAGAAAATGCATAGTTGCATTTTTACCCTGAGAAAATTTTCATTTATTCTGGACTTGATTAAACAAGTCCAGAATATTTTTCGTTGGACGGAGGCTTGAAATTTGTGCTTTTATAAACATCAGCCACCGTCACGAAGATTAGAATTGCCGCGCGCGTATACATACAATGTATTTTCGCGGCGCGTTCTTCTTATCGCGAAAGCCTTTTTTTTCTTTTTATATATATGTATGTACGTTCGTACATACATATTGTAATTTTCCCGACAAATCGTACTGAAGGTACGATTTGTCTTTCGCTGTATTTTTTTTTTTATTAAATATTTCATGGGAACATTTTTGTAAAAACAAAATGGTATGTGAAGAAAATTGCTGATGCAATTTTCTTCACTGATTAAATTGATAAGCTACTCATGCTTTTAAGCATGATTAGCTTATATGAAAATTTAGTGATTTTGGATAATTATTTTCTACCTTTTTTCATGTATGTTTTAGATATGTAACCCCATTTTGCACTTAGGTTGCATTCCTACATTACCGCATTACCATTAAAAATCTAAATTTAAAGATTTTAATGAAGTAATGAAAACCAGGTGTGTTTTAGGTATGTAACAAAGGGCAGCCTTACCACAAAGCGACCTGTTTCGTCCCTTCTCACGTTTTGGTTGAAGTGTGATTCACACTTAATTTCTGAGGCCGACAAGGTTGGGTTAGTAGAGTCAACTTCTTCTTGTTTCCAAAACCGTTCAACTTGTTCATTTAGTTTGGCTTCTTGTTCTTCGGAGCAAATACCACACAAGGCATTGGTAGCGGATGCGTTCGACGTTTTTCCACTGACTATCCAGCCTAATTTTGTGTTTTGCAAGATGGGAAGGCCATCTTCTAGTTTAATCTGTCCAGCTAGGAGTAGCTGGAAAAAGGTGTCTGCTCCTATAAGCAGGTCGATTTTCCCTGGACGATTGAATCCCAGGTCTGCTAACTCAATGTTCCGTGGTATGGACCAGTTTGTGATATCCAAAGACTGAGATGGTTGATGTGTTGTTATTTCTGGCAGAACATGCGCTTCAATTCTGGTTGAGAAGCTACATGTTCTTGATCGCAGTTCTACATTGATCCTCTTGTTTGCCCTCTGTGGGCTTTGACCAATGCCTTGAATTTGCAATGGGTCAAATGTTTCTCTTAACAACAGTTTCGTCGCCAGCTGCTCTGTGATAAAATTCAATTGAGAGCCTGAATCTAGTATTGCCCTGCACTCCACTTCCAATCCCTTGTTGTTTCGTTACTTCACAATTACAGTACTTAACAAAACATAACTCCTTTGCGCCTTCGTTACTTGTGCAGCTAAAGTGGTTGGGTTTTGAGAAGATGAGCTGATTGGCGAAAGGTGTGAGTTCTGTTGACCCGTCGGTTGATACGGGCGGGTTGATTCTTGTGTCTTCTGTAGAACTCCTCCTCTTGTGCTGTATTGATTTTTTGGCTTCTCTTTCAAGATGTAATAAGGTGTTATGTTTTGATGCACACATTTTACAACCTCTAAGAGAGCAATTCTTAGCGGAATGGCTCCCCTTCATGCAGTTTACACATAGATTATGTTTTCTAACTATGTCAAGCCTGCTTGATGGGCTCTTTGAAAGGAAGTCTTTGCAAGAATATAATGGGTGACTCTGCTTACAGATGATACACTTGCTGTTCATTGAGGTTGCCATGAATGTGGATGATCTCGACTGATTTGTAAGTTTCGGGCTATTTCATACGTTGCATAAAGTTCGGCCTCCAAGAGCTTCTAGGGACTGAAATCGAGTTTCCAGAAATTTCAGGAAGTTCCCAATTGTGTCTAGTTCTCTTGGTGCTTCTAGTGATTGCTCGTATAAGCCATGCGTAGTTTTGTCTAATTTTTTGATTACTATATGTATTATCAAAGGATCCCAAGTTTCTGTGGGCAATCCTAAATTTTTCAGTCCATACAGACATTCATTGGTTGTGTCGTGCAGGCTCTTAATAGCTGCAGCTGATTCAGCTTGAATTGTTGGTTGTGATAGCAATCGACTTAATATCGCCGTAACAAGTAACCGCTTATTATTATATCGGTTATTCAGGATACCCCATGCATCGTCGTAATTCCCATTATAAATTTTTAGATGTTGAATTAACGCCCTTGCTTCTCCGCACAGATTGGTTTTTAGATAGAACATCTTCTGAGTGTTGCTTATAGTTTGGTTGTGTATTAGCTGGACATACAGATCAGGGAACTGTGTCCACTGTAAATAGTTGCCATCAAATATGGGCAGAGAAATCTTTGGCAATTTAATCAAGCCTTCTTGTGGTCTTGAAGGTGCAGGCTGCTCGGTGGATTTATCTTCAAGAATTGATACTTGCTGTTCGAGTGAAATGATAGTATCTTGCGTCCAGCCATCGAGGTCGTACAACAGATCTGATTTATAGCCCAGTGGATTGTCTTCATTGGCAATTTCCCAAATTTGTTGGTCATTGTCAACCATCTCTCTCTGATATTGTTTGAGTATGTCAATTTTTAGCTTGAAATATTGGCTTGGATGCTGTTGATCCTGCCTTGACTCAATATCTCTTATTTGGTGTGTTTTGAGCCTCATTAGGGCCTTTTGTTTGCGTATTAGCTTGCAAGCGACCACATCCATAGTTTTGTCTTCATATAGTTCCGAAATTAAGGAAGGTTTTCGTCCATTGTTATTTTGTTTAACATTGTCATCGCTGTCGTCGTCGCCACTACCTTCCTCATCATCTAAGTTACCACTGTTTTCATCAGCCTGCTTATTATTGCTGCTGGATGCAGCGTCTGCTGAGCTTGTCGCTCCATGATTACCTTCTGTAGTGGGAGCTGTGGACACGATCTTCGCTTGATGTTCCAATAATAAACTGTTTAGTGTAAGATACACCTGTTCTAGCTCTTTGATGTACTCTTTCTTGAAGTAGTGTGAACTGGCAAGCCGCTCCTGGAATGGAGTGAGTTTTTTGTGGTTTGATTGAATTGCACGCCAGTATTTGTCTGATAACTGTATTCTCTTTGCGATGTAATCTTCAGTTTTACGGTCTAATGGATCTTTGCCGAAATTTATTAGTAGCTTTTCTAGTTTACTACCAATAGCATCCTGTTCTTGCAGCATCCGTTCAACTTCTGCATCAGCCATGGTTCGAAACAGAATAAAACTTCTTGATTTTAGCCTTTGTAATGATCCTTTATGATGTGCAGCAGTAATAGGCTGCTGTTATAAATTCACCTTTGATGCTGATGTCTGTGGCCTTCCTCGCTATGGAAGCAGTGTAGTGCAATTCTCTTAATAGAGAATCACGTCGGGGTCACCAAATGTTTTTTGTACCGCGACAATTCAAATGGCTTAATTGCCGCCCGATGTAGAAGAACGTTGCCTAAGTACAATACCTATGCAACTTTGTGATGTCACCCTAGTACAAAACTAGTGCGACGATTTGACGAGAACTGGGTAAAATATAAACACCTGCTTCGATAAAAGTAAAAACTGTACTATATTTTATTTTACACAAAATTACATTTTTATAATAAAAAGATGCTTATTTGACATTTTCGTAAAACGCTAAAATCTAAGCAACGTGAAAATTTATTATTTCATAATTTCCCACACCTTATCATCACAAAATATTTTTGTCGGATTCTAATTACATTCAATACCTTTGACGGATTCTAATTTCATTGCCAGACGATTTTGTGGCGACAAGAATGTGGGAAATGTCTAGTCAACAAATTTTGCTGTAAGAGCTGTGAAATTTAGCAATTATGATGAATGTTATATATATACATTCATCTGTTTGTTTTTATGGAATTTTGCTACTTTTATTTCTATTATCTACTAATTTATATGGTATGGTGATATTCAACAAGAATTCTATTCTCATCTGAGTAAATAACAGTCTTATCTTAAGCTTTATATTTCTCTCTCGGTTTAACATTTAAAAATTAGTTTTATTTTTTTCTCTCAAGAAATAAAACTCATAATTCGAGTTTTTTATTTTTTATTTATATATTAAAATCGAAACTTTCTTGATTTCAACGTAGGCAGCTAGTCTAAGTGTTGTACATAGACCCCTTTTGTTTTAGGCTACTTCCTAGAAAACTTTATGAAAGAGTTTTTTCGCTTCAAAAAAATAATAACTGTTATTTTCGGTTCCTGGTTTTAAGTGAAGTGAAGTGTAAAGCAACTCTTCTGTTATGAATCAAAACAGTATTCCTTAGGTAATCCCGATCCCACAGAAGATTATGGTATACTTTTATACTATACATAATTACACATATTTGTAGTTTCAAATAATGAAATTTTTTATTGAGATTTATTCTCTTACATCTCAAGTTTTTAATTGACATTACAGGTTTTTTCATAAAATTTTACGTTATACTCCTCCGATACGTTTATTAATACCCTCCGGTTAACCTACATTTCAAGGTTGAATACTTCGATTAAAATACATAGTATACATAAAGGAAATTATATATCTATATGGTATATTCGACCATATATATGTAAATCAGTATTTCCTTAGGTTAAGTACAATTTAAGAAAAATGAAGACCAAATTTTACACAGTAAAGGATTTTTACAGGAGCCAAAAATTAAACAAAGAATATAGTTGAAGTTTTGCAAGTACCTACATACATAAATTATAATATTACATAAATTGTGCTTGAACGTGGTTGTGTTCTTTTGCATATTTTGTTCTACAACACATAACAAATCTAAGTCTTTTATGACCAAAGGACGTTTTGATCGTTATGAATCTACATTCTCTTAATTTTTTTAGCTTGAGAATGGGTGGAAATTGTTAACCAGAAAAAAATATTTGCAGTGTCGGAAATAAAAGTCAGATCAGAAAAAAAATTTCGGGGATTTTTAAGGATACTAGGTTGGTTGGTATTCGCGCGTTTGAAATCCTTATTTGTACTAGGTGGGTTAGTTTGAAAACGTAGCTGTCTTCAAAGGAAATATATAAAAACAATTATTACTAATAAACCTAGTAATACTAGGGCACCACTGTTTATGTGAGTTTGAACGTTTTTAAGTTTGGCATCCCTACGTCTTTCTATTTGAGATAGCTCTGCTTCGAAATCTTTCAAAGTCTTGCTGTTAGCTCTTAGGACGTTGTCATAACTGTGGTGCGTCTTGAGCAATGGTGTGGTCATATTTTGTTTGCTTTTAGGCTTATTAGAGGACAGTTTGTTGTTGAGAATTTTTTGAAAAAGTTTTGAATCCCCAATAGGTACCGTAAACTTGGGTGGCTTTGCCCCCACCCCCTGGTGACTTTGGCATTTGCTTCTAAAATTTTAATATTATCTTGTTTCAATTTGTTTTTTATCTTTTTATACACTATAGTAAGTATTACAATAGGGGTATTCACGCCATGTTGTATCAAAGATAAACATAAAGTTATGCATATTATTAATTTAAACATAATAATTTTTGTTTTTTTTTTTACTTATATATGCTCTTTATTTTTGGCTCTTTTTTGTGGCTTTTTTAAATATTCCTTAAAATTAATTGACAAAAGGCACAAAATTGTAAAAGAAAAAAACACACTAGCTAAACTAACTTATAATCAGTCAAAAGGGACAATTAAAAACAACAAAAATGACACACAAAAAGTAAAACAAATTCAAGCAAATTTCTCAAAAAACTCTAAAAAACGGTCACAAGAATTTTGAAAAAGATATAAATTATTACCAAAAATTTAAAGCCAGTCCCAATTTTGACAATTAGGTAAGTGGCAGTTCCAAAAGTTCCAAATTTCCAAAATAATCTAATAAAAAATGTCCCTAAACGAGAGAATTTCAACAAAAATTTAGCAATTTGGTACCGAAACCGAATTAAAAATGAATGACCGAACGAACGAAAAATTTACCCGATACCGTTATAGAGTCCCGCGAGGGCAGCCTGTAGTATCATAGACCTCTACAAACTGCCCTCATCATCCCTCCAGCTTAGCATCTCTGACAGAGTGCTTGTCCTTCCCACAGCACTTGCAAAGATTCCTAAGCGGGAGAAGGCCCGTGGACTAGTGTTGCAAATGCTGTGGCCTATTATCACCAGCGAAAGACAAAAGCTCCATCCTGCACAGACGATAGTGGTTGCCATGTGCAGTTGAATGTGTCTACGTTCGTTGCCAGATATTCGAGACGTAAACGTCTCTTCAACCTGTGAACGAAGTGGCGCTTAAGTGCATGTGCGTGGTGTTGTGGGTCAGTGTTCTGATTCCCACCTTCGACTCTTATGTAGTACAGGTGAATTGTAGATTTGGCCAGTGTCAACACAAAGCTAATCAAACAATTCACTCGACTACAGACCTTTGGCCCCGTAGAAACGATGTCCTAGTAATGCCGAAATTCGGGTGGATCAACTGACACATACCGCGCACGAGATCCATTAGACCCTGCAAAGGCGGACAAGTGAAGAACCTGTGAAACAGGGTGCCTTCACCAGCACAAACTGTGCAAATCCTCTGAAACCGCCGATCAATATGTGACAATTGATTAGGATGCACAAGACTGTGATGCAGCAATTTGAATGCTACATCAGCATCTTTGTAATTAGAAGGATAACTGTAGACTACTCTGCAAGTTATCCCTCCCATTACGCCCATATTCACCCCGAGGTGTGTTCGCCATCTGTTGTATCCTGTATACCCCGGAGGTCTTATTGACATAAGCACGTCACGGAGCACACGTGTTGTAAGTGTGCTAAAAGGTGTGTGAGGTGGTCTGTTCAGAACGAAAGCATCTTCCAACTTAGTGCCAGGGTCACTGGTCCTAAGTTGGCGAAGTCTCTCCCGCGCAGAAGCAGCCAGGTGGTGTAGTTGTGCAGTGTTAGTGTTTACTCGACAGTTTCCAGACATATCAATAATATCTCCGAGAACCGTCAGTGTACGCGTGTCAGCTTCAAAACCCCGAGCATTACTGAACACTGAATCTATTAATTCAGGATTAAACCTGATTGGAATAAACGCGAATTGCGTGTACCGTAAAGCATTCCACTTAAGGTGAAATGCTGGCCTGAGTCTGCCCCAGGTCTGAATCGTTGAGATTAGATCCTGTGGCCAGTCACGAGGATAGGGTGGTTAAACAGAGAGCAGGTAGTAATACTCCCCTATGCCGATCCCTCCTAGTACATTCACCCACAGCTGAGAAATCAAGCTGTCTCTCTGGCAAAACACTCTTTGGAATGCACGCACTTGGAGACACCTTGATTTCACAACCAAGTTAGTGAGACCTAATCCACCTATCTTGACTGACAGACAGAGCGTGCTTTCAGCAACCCATCGTCTTCCGCACCAAAAGGCGTCTATCGCTTTTGCTTGAAGAAGACCTACGAAGCCTTCATCAAACGTCTCAGACTTTAGCAGATGAACGATGGACGAGATAGTCAAATAGTTTATCACGACTGACCTACCCATTAAGGATAATGGAAACAGTCGACTGCGCCATGAATTTACAGCTCTAGAGAGTCTCTCAAGAGCGATGCGGATATTATTTGATTTACTCTCGCGTCCGATATACACACCTAAATACTTCAGGGAAGTATTAGTCCATTGGATGTTCAGTGGAGTATCTGTACGATTTCTCCACCTTCCACACCACAAGCCTTGACTCTTATTAAGGTTGATTTTAGCGCCCGCTGTACGTTCGAACTTCATCTCCTGTCACGAAAATAGACAGATCATCTGCATACGCCAACATAAGAGGCCTCACATTGGTATATGGTAGGCGAACCGCATACTGTCCGAGCATTCGACGAAGATTTACCAGTAGCGGCTCCAACGAAAGATCATAAAGCATACCTGACAATGGACAGCCCTGTCTGTTACCTCGATGAAACGAGATAGGAGCCAGAACTTGTCCTTGATGCTTAATGAAAATCGCTGAATCTCTGTACAGTTTCCCGACGATATCGAGCCACCTGGGCGGAAACCCAAATGCCTCGAGAGCAGTCAAGCGATACTCATGCGAGACGCTATCAAAAGCCTTTTGTTGGTCTAATGAAATCATGGCCATTTGTGCACCTGTCTGTTCATGGTAGGCAAACATATGCTTGGCTACCGCGATGTTGTCGTAGATACTACGACCAGGATAGGACTGTTCCTGTTCCGGGAGTATTACCGAAGCAATCACAGAGCGGGGTATCGCCCCTAGTGCTTTGCGGACGATTTTGTAGTCTACATTACATAGGGTTACTGGCCTCCAGTTCCCCATCCTCTGCAAAACTTCCTTCTTTGGAATCAAGCGAATAACAGATCTCCTCCAACTAGAAGGAAAGTCTGAATGCGTCTCAACCGCCGAATTGAAGACTTGCAAAAGGTCAGGAATTAATAAATCCCTGAAACGTATGAAGAATTCTGCAGTCAAGCCGTCATAACCAGGTGAAATGTGTCGCCTTAAATCCTTTGTCGCAGCAATCATATCCTCCAATGTGATTACTGTATCCAGGAGCTCCTTACTGTCTTCAGAGAAAGTGGGAATATTCTCAAGAATTTCATGAGTGGTCGAGGATGCTGTCGATGTCGATTCAGAGTAGAGACTACTGTAGTAGTCTCGAATATATTCTGATAGCTGTTGTCCGTTGAGGACTTGTCCAGATTCATTCAATTATCGATTCGACCTCACAAGAAGCAGTACAACGTCTAGTCGCCTGAAAGGAGTACTCAGTTGGAGAATCGCCTTCTCTCAGCCAGCGCGATTGGACTCCAAGCTTTGCTTGTAAGTCTGTGTCGCCAAGCGTTCCTTTATTCCATTGAAATAAAGAATCAACCCCGGCTGAGTTGGGAGAAGAGCTGCCACCCGGGAGACCTCGGCCGATAAGCTAGAAGCTTGATAGCCACTTCGATTGAAATTCGTCTCGATAAAAGACCGAATCTGGAGCTTTCCAACATCCCACCATTGACTAAGAAAAGGAAAGTCAGCATTCCTCTCTTGCCAATCGTGCCAGAAATCAATGAAGTCATTGATGAACTGCTCGGAATTCAACAAATAGTTGTTGAATATCCAGTATACAGTTCGTCTTTCAACTAGAGTGCTGGTCGCCACTACAAGAAGATGATCACTAATCGAACACACTTCCAGGTGAGACGTAAGACGTAAAGTCTATCAATTCTGGAGCCTGCGAGACTTCCATGGATATTTCGCGAGACTCTCGTGTATGATCTAGTCGTAGGATGCATCCAACGATAGATATCCACGAGTCGGAAAACACCGACAAAATTCCTCAATAGCATTGACAGAGTTGAACTGAACTCTAGAGTGCCGATCCATTGAGAGATTTAGAGTGCAGTTGAAGTCACCTCCGAGGACAGTTTCACCGCTAAAATTCACCAGACAGGACTGAACACTATCAAGAACTTGTCTAGAAATATCCTGGTCATGAGGAAGGTACACGTTTACTACCTTGATATTTTTGTCTTGAATGACAAAGTGCAAGGAAGAAGCGAAGCCTGGGAAGATATTTGTATAGACAGGAGACGATAGTGTAAATTTGTTGGATACAATGATTGCCATCCCTGAGCCTCAGCGAGACGCAGGTGTGGCAAACATTCCATAGCCAATGTGCAAATAAGCATAGCGCTCAAGTTGTGTATATGTGTTCTGTGGGAAATTCGTCTCCTGCAGAAGTGTAATGTCTATATCGAACATTTTGACATGTTCGATAGTACTGTGTAATCATGTATGAGTACTTAAACCCCCAGTGTTGAGAGAGCCTATCTTACACATTCAAAGAGATAAGAAGCTCAAACGATGATGGTACGACGTCTACTGACGAGGAGAGTCGACCAAGCGATGCTCCTGTATCAAATCCTCCACCTTCATATGAAGTCGTTCTAACCGAGCTACATCGTTGTACTTCCTCCTCTTCGTGGACTCCTGCTGTAGGAGTTGAAGCTGAGGAAGTAACAACTCTGGCCTCTCCAGTTCCTTTACAAGAATACTCCAAATTTTATCTGAATTCTTCTTGTACTGGAGCTGGGCAAGAATTTCGGAAATCTTCTTCCTAGGAAGTGTCTCCATCCCCCTCGACACTTCAAATTGGCTACCAGTCGAAATGAGGCTCTCAAACGACCCGTAGCCACCGAAGCTTGAAAGACCAGTCTCATCCAAGCCGGTCATGTCGCAGTCCGAAAGCTGCTCGAGAGATGCTTCCACCTCCCCTACAACAACCTTCGGAATGCCAGCTCCACTATCGTCCTCTTCCGAGTGGGGCCGCTTTGATGCGACTGGCTTTGCTGGCTCTGGAGGAGGCAGCATCACACGGTCATCTTTCTTTCTCCTCGTTCTCTCTTTTTTCGCTAGATGGCTAGTCGACTCCTCGTCGGAAGTAGCCGTATTTGCACGTGCCGACGTGCCGTTTACAGCCATAATTATTATTGCCCCTAGGACAATGTCAGGCACCTTAACCACTGGCTGCTCCGAAACAGCATGTTGAGTGCCGGCCGAAGGCTCCTTCTCCAGATCCGCTACTGTAGTAGTGGCTTCCTTCGAGGGAACCCTCGGTTCAGCATTCTTCCCGCTTCTCCTGGGGCAGTCAGCAATAAAATGCCCTACCAAATGGCAAGCATGACATTTCGCTTCGGTGCCCACGTCTATCCAGTATCCCGAGCCGGATATGCTCAGGTAAAAGCCTGACGGAAGCGTACACTCCTTATTCAAGGTGATGGACGCTTCCCGGCTAGTACCGAAGATACCCCGCCCGAGACCCCCGTCCCCAATTTTAATGGGAATAGCGCGAACCTTTCCATGAACCTTCCCGAATCTCCCAAGGAAATTCGAGAGGTCTTCATGTTGGGCTCGCATAGGGACCCGCGAAAACACGACCTTCGTGGGCTTCTCTCGCCCAATTACCGCAATTACCCAATTACCGCAGCGAGCGGGGGCACACTTCTCGTATTTACACTGGTAAATTAGAAAGAAAACACCTTTTTGTTTGGGTTTGATTATGAAAGAAACTATTTTATTATTTTATTAAAATACGTTATAAATTTACAATGACGATCAAAATTTTAGGTTTGGAAACCTTGCAAATACACGCGTAAAATGCCGTCAACGTCTTTCCTGTTCGGTGGATTGAAGTGTACTCCGATTATGTAGACTCAACCCCAAGCCTCGGTACAGCACCGTTCTCACGGATAAAACCGCATAATCATCAGAAAAAGGGAAAGTGAAATTGGACACAACGCGATAAGGCAAAGAAAATGTTTGCATGTTGAAGCAATAAAATAATATTTTTGACTCTACGTTAGTATAATCTGTTTACTTAACAAAAATTTTGGGGACGTTGTCCACTTAAATAAACGATTGAGATGACGAGGGTTATTTTGGAAATATGTAAAAGAAATGTGATCGCATATCACATGGCTGTTAACGTGCTGTACGAGGTCTTGAGTTTGCGTCATAACACTCCTCCCCCCTTACAAAAGTGAAAAATAATAATTTGTTTGATTGTGTATAAATAATTTTTTTTTTCAATTATAATAAAAAAATAGTTATTTTTAAAAAAAAAAAAATGTTGTTTTTGTTCTCTCTATGTACGTGTTTACATATTTTATTTATATCAATTATTATCACTACTAATATTATTACTACTCTGTATTTTAATTTTACATTTTAGGTATTTTTTATATAAGCAGTAGGCTACGTAGGCCATGATTACTACTGATAGTAAAACAGTGGTAACAGTTAATGAGGTCTTAATCTGAGGACCAGAATTACTTTTATACGATTTTAATCTATCTTTTAAATGATTTAAACTTATACTCATTTTATCTAAATTGTATCCCTCAAATTGGGTCTGTTTAAAATTTTTAAAAATATTCTATTCATAATTTTCATTAATTTCGGTAATATTATCTACGATTATGTTATTGAAAAATTGTATAACAGCATTTGTTACCTTAATTACATTCGTAGCTTCTATATTTATTTACTTGGTTGATGCTTTGCAACCATTATTTAATTCTAGGATACCACTATGTGCAATTTGGATAGAATATCCGTCATTGTTACAATTTACTCTTAAATCGCTTAAACTTGGGGTAACATATAACCAAGTATTACCTTTATTTAACGAATGCCATATTTCATGATTCACTTTAAAAATTCTAACTTCACAATTCTTTGTAAGGTTGTTTCCTAAGTATAGACTTATTACGCAATTATTCGTATTCTGATTGTACGTGAGGTAGTTCCGAACACATATGAATAAATTCTCGATTGCATTTTGACATTGATCCATTTCATTCTGCTTTAGGAAAATGTATTGCTTTAGGTTTTGTTAACTGCCATATATTCTGAATCTGTTTTAACAAAGTGGTAAAGATTATCTCTATAAAGTGCGGGTATGCTGGTCAACTTACAGAGTTTGAACTTGTCGCTTATTAGCGGAATTTCTATATTAAACACTAAAAATTGGGTGGTGTATAACGGTTCCACCTTGGAAATTCGAGCGATTAAAGGAAGGTTTTCTATTGACGTCTTTACTGGAAGTTTAAGTTCATGGGGAAGTTCCAATTGTATCTCTTTTAGAGCTTCAATGAAGGTTCGTGAATTTGATATATGTTTGTCTAGTCTGCCTAGTTTAGCTTCATAGACTATATTAGTGAGTTCTTCTTGTTTACTAAGAAAACGGTTGAGTGAAAATGTAATGAAATTGGATAACTCATCAAAGAGATGCATTGTTTGTTCAATTTTACTTTTGTTATTGAGGCGTTCTGCCAGAGAATTTACGACTGATTGGATATAATTGAATTTAGTATTCGTCGAGTTTTCAAATTTGTTTAAAGTTTCTACTGTTTTAGACATAATAGACGTTTGATCTGAGACTACCTGATGTAAAATTTCTTGATTATTTTGGAGTGTGCGTATAGCCTCGTCAATTTTCTTTGAATGGTCCTCGTCCATGGTCCCGAATAAAAATTTTGATAGTTTTCCTATCCCATTCACAATTCCTCTAGTTTTTCTAGTATTACGATGAAAAGTTTGCTTAAGGATGACATTATTTTCGATTACTTCATCTAATGTCGAGTTTAGAGCTTGAATGGATGCTTTACATGGGTCCGTTAGCATGATAGGCTTTAGGTCGTTACAAAAATTAGAAAGGATAGTGTACCTTTGTTGGAGCAGCTTTTCCTCTGTTTCAAATTTATTGAAATCAAGGTGTACCACCAGTTTCCATACTGAAGTCGATTTGGCCAAACTTCCTAGACTTTCGAAGTACATCCCACTTGAATTCCCAACTGCTGTGTTGACATGGTATGATTTAACAGGTTGAGCATGAGTTTTGGTGAAAGTTATCACCAGGATCCTGCAAATACGTATTGCTTAGTTTAGTGTGTCTCGCAAAGCAGTTGTGGTAGAGTAGAAAAATAGTGGCTAGAGGCTTGACTCCTAAGCAATATAAGGTTTAAGTAAGTTATTATGAATTAACTTAGTTTTTCTCCCGATTTGTATTAGAGAAGTTTCCGGTCAGCGAATATCTATTATTTCGTATGGCCCTTCGTATTTCATTGTGAGTTTTTTATTTTTCTTTACCTTACTCTCTAACAAAACTTTTTCTCCTATTGTAAAAGTTGTTTCTTTAGTTCCTCGGTCGTAGTAAAGTTTTGATCGTTCTTTGGCTTTTACTAAACTTTCGCGGGCCATTTGGTAGCCATTCTGAAGCCTGGCTTTCATTTCTATGACATAGTCGTCATAATTGTAAATTGGTTCAACGGATCTAGTGACGGAAGACGGGATTTCAGGTTTCAAGCCAAATAAGAGTTCGTACGGCGAGTAGTTTGTTGCTGAATGCGGAGTAGTATTATAACAGAATACCGCATAAGCGATCCAAGTATCCCAGTTTTTGGGATCTTTGTTCGCATAACTCCTAAGATATTCGTTTAAGCTTCGGTGGTATCGCTCAAGTGATCCATTTGACTGAGGGTGGTAAGGAGTTGTTTGTATCTTTTGTATTTTCAATAACTTACAAGTTCTTTTAAATAACTCGCTTAAGAAATTGCTACTTTGGTCGGTTAATAAATATCGCGGGGTGCCAAAAACGCAAATTATTTTTCGGACATAGGACTCGGCTATAGTGCTGGCTTCTTGATTTGGAAGTGGGATTGCTTGTACAAATTTTGTCAGGTCGTCTTGGAGGCTAAGAATATAATGATTTCCACTATCAGATGGTGGATTAATAGGTCCTACAATATCTAAAGAGATGCGTTCGAATGGTTTCTTTGTGGTCGTCGTAATTTTCATAGGGATTTTTACCTTTTGTGTAACCTTACTCCTCTGACAACTATCGCAGGATGATATGAATGCTTTAACGTCTTTATATAAATTTTTCCAGACATATTTTTGTTTAATTCTTTTGATTGTACGGGCCACTCCTTGGTGTCCACCAATAGGATTACTATGATACTCGCGAAGAATTTCTGCGATTTTCTCTCTGTCTGTTAGAATTACAGGTTGATTTATTTTTACATTTCCTGTAGACTTTTGAATTGGCTCTGAATCAACGTTTAGATCATTGTGCGTATGATCATTGGTTAAATTATTTGATTTTGGCTTAAACTGTTCACTAGAGTGCATTCGAGGTAAGCGGTCGTTGCCTTTATTGTTACGTGAATTTGTATGATTTTGGAATGACTTGTTGATCAGGCTTGACTTAGGACTGTGAGCATTTGTTTGCTTCTGCAATCCCCATTTTTTGGAATCTGGTTATCACGTTGATATTCTCTGTTTCCAATCGGGATAGAGCATCTGCATTGGTGTTCAGATGTCCCGATTTATGGATAACATTGAAATCATATTCCTCAAATTTAATTCTCCAGCGCATAATTCTGGAGGATGGGTCCTTTAGATTAAAAATCCAGACCAGAGGTTTATGATCAGTCACCACCGTAAATTTTCTACCATAGACGTACGGTCTGAATTGCTTGGTCGCCCATACGACAGCAAGTACTTCCTTCTCGATAGTAGAATAATTCTTTTCGGCCTTATTCAGGACCCTGCTTGCAAATGCAATAGGTAAGTCCGTACCGTCCAGTTCACTTCTTTGAGAAAGCACCGCGGCAATCGCCGCATTACTGGCGTCGGTTGTGACAAAAAAATGTTTCTCGAAATTTGGGTATTGTAGAATTGGAGCTTGCGTAATTGATTTTTTTAACAAATTAAAAGACTCATCGCAATGAGCATCCCAATTAAAGGAAATGTCTTTTTTGAGTAGCTGATTCAATGGATTAGCAAGCTTGGAAAACCGTGGAATAAACTTTCTGTAATATCCTACCAGACCTAGGAAAGATTTAAGCTGTTTTACATTTTGTGGAGGGCGTACAGTTTTTACAGCTGTCACCTTGCGGGGATCGGGCTTTATACCTCTTTCGGTTATGACATGCCCCAAATAACTCACCTCTCTGCATAGAAATTTGCATTTATTGGGTTGGAGCTTCAAATTGTGCTTCTTTAAACATTCAAACACTTCTCGGAGCTTAGTATTGTGAGCATTCAGGTCTCGTCCATAGATGACCACGTCGTCCAGATAGACAAAACATCTTATATCTTGTAAACCAGTCAAGACTCTATTCATAAGACGCTGGAATGTGGGCGGTGCGTTACGAAGACCAAAGGGCATGCGATTGAACTCGAAATGTCCGTATGGTGTACTGAAGGCCGTTTTCGGTTTATCCATCTCAGCCACCTGTATTTGATGATATCCGTTTGCTAGATCTAGCGTGGAGAAATATTTCGAGTCACCCAGTTGATTCAGGATGTCATCTATGTTGGGTAGTGGATGTGCATCAGCTATAGTAAGCTCATTTAGCTTGCGAAAATCCACCACAACCCTCCATTTCTTATTACCCTGCGCATCAGGTTTTTTCGGCACCACCAACAGTGGCGCATTCCAAGGACTTGTGCTGTGACGGATTATGCCTTCGTCGAGCATCTGATCCACTTGTTTCTTGATTTCCTGCTTGTGTATCTCAGGTAAACGATACGGTCGAAGATTTACTGGAGAATGAGTAGGATCGACTGGAATATTGTACGTAATTGCCGGAGTGAAGGTAAGTTTATCCCCCTCGAGATGAAAAATATCATTATATTCACGACAGATGTCTATAACTGACTGCTCTTCTTCCGCGTTTAGATGATTGAGATCCAGGAGAGAAGAAAGTTTCGCTAAGCGTTGCTTTACTTTGTCTTTATTTTTGACATTTTTAAGATTGTATACGTCGAATTCATCCAATCTTTGGAAAGGCAAATGCATTTTATTAGTTATTTCCGCTTCATCTTGGGAAGAATTTACTACGGATATGTATATGTATCCATCCTCAGGTTTTGCTATACACCCTGAAGTGTACACTAGAGGTGCTATCTCCGAAGGGAAACATATGATTTCCTCGTTTTCGAGTACCGGATTTGAAAAATGTCTCCGTTCTAGGAGGGATAATTATATTTTTTCTGGAGTATTTAAAAGGAAACCCAATTTCTCCATCTTGAGTTTGAAATGTAAAGATCTGGGACTTATAATTGATCACAGAACCAGTTTTGGAAAAAAAAATCTTCTCCAATAATTTCTTCGCAATTAATGGGAAAATCAGAGGGAACCACATGAAATGGATGATTAAGTATAGCAGTTTCGGATAGCTGAATGTCCAGATAGCAGATTCCTTTGGTCCCTTTGGTCGATATCGTGTGGTCAGAAATGCCTCTAAGTGGTGTAGCCCAGTCAGTATAAACTTCAACGTCATCTTTAAGTGAGCTAACTTTAATTAAACTAATTGAAGCTCCGGTATCCAAGAGAAGTGTATTATCTTGATTCTTTGCTTGAAGGATATTGAGGGTAGTTTTCGTTTGAAACGTTTGGAGAGGGCTGAGATTTAGAATTGGGATTGAGATATCATTACCGTCTGGCCTTTTCAAACTAGTGGAGTTTAACCTTTTCTGCTTCTGGCGTTGAGAAGAAATTTTATTTGAACAATTGGAATTTTTGGTTTGGCACACTAATTGAGATTCTGTACCCGCACCATTGCGCCACTGGTGCTGGGTATTGCTTCGTTTCCCGAACTTGCGCGTCGAGTATTTTGGTCGTTTTGTCTAGTTTGAGGCACACTTGAAGCGTTGTGATGGGATCTAGTATAAGTGGAAGTTGAATTTTCACGTCTAGAGTTATTAAATTGGCGCTTTCTGCATTCTTGAATTGTATGTCCTAAATTCTTGCAGTATCGACAACGTTGCTCAGTTTGAATGGTGTTAACGCGCTGATTTTGGAATTTAGGAAATGGGGGACGATTATAACCATTTGATTGGTGGAAATTATTCCGGTTTTGCAGCTTCCTACATTCATTAGTGGTGTGTCCCATGTTTTTACAATAACTACACCTCTTAAGGTCAGTCTTTTGGTTCTCATTCTCTGCAATATGTTCCTCTTCTAATGCATAGTCAATGGCTGCAGTTAAAGAGTCATGCTTTGTTGATTTTACTATCAATTTTAATGGTGATTTTAATCCTCTTTTAAAATTGTTCACAGCCGTTTTTTTCATTTATACTTCGGATGGCCTTACTGCCTTCATTTCCTTCATTCTGGGTACTAGATATGTTTAACTCATCTAATAATTTTTCAATTTTTTCCGAGTATTCAGATACCGTTTCACGGATACCCTGCTTGACTGTGAATAGTTCGGCCTGTATTACTTGTGTAGAACGAAATTTTATGAAAGTTTTCGTTATTGCTGCTTCCGATTCGTTCCAAGTGTCATAGGTATTATACCTAAGGAGTACATTATAGGCTTTACCAGTTAATTTTGATTTTACGAGATCAAGAAATTCAATTTTCTCTTCTGCAGTTGAAGCTTTAGAGTAATGAATTTTAGCAATTTGAAGGAATCTGGCTACCGTTGCCGGACTGCCATCGAATTCTGGCACGAGTTTAATAGCATTAGCTAAACTGAATGAGGAGGTTGCCATTTCTGGCGAAGAAAGTTTTCCGTTGTCTTTGGATTTAGATTTGTGAGACACCTGACCTTCTTTCGAAGTTGAGGTAGATTCGTTAGGAGAAACGTTATCTTTCGCCAGGTCTAATGAATGTTCGTCTGAGTCCGCGTCGGTAGGGTCTCTCTGATTTTCTTCTGAATCAGAATCGCGAGGATTACGAATTCCGCGTGGAATCTTTTTCCCGTCTCTTAAGGAAAGATTAAATGAGAACATGTGTTCTCTTATCACTCGGTCATTCCACCTCAGTTGGGGTAGATAAGGAACACTAGCTTCCCACTCGAGGAACTTTAAGAAGATTCAACACGAACACAATAGCAAAAAAAATGCAAGGAAAATTGGGCATCACAAAAGAATAACATCAAATTCACTACATTTAATTTAATATCAGATTTTCAACCTTTGAGCCATCACACAGATTAAGATTATATGACATTAGTCCAGCCAAGGAGGCAAAACAGAACGAGAGAAGGAAGAAATAAAATTAAGAACACATATTTTATATTTTAATTTCTTCAAATTCAATTTAAAGTATGCAAAAATGCAAAAAGCAAAAAAAAAATATTGCTCATAAATCACCAGAAATACTTTATATATAAACTTTATATATATACTTTATAAAGATCAATTTAACTAAAGCAGTGATTGGTAAATGGATATCTTGAATCTCGGTGTGATTTTAGGAACACTTCTTTATACATTAGAGCTTCATTAAAAAAAAAATATTTATTTTTTTTTGCACTTTTATTATTTATCTCAAACTTCACTAGTTTTCTAGACTTTTTATGGCTTTAATAATTTTTATTCGTTATTAGATTTTGTATTTTGGATTTTAAAATTTATGAGCTTGTGTAGACTAATGGATCGTATGTAGCTCTTATGTATGCACACCACAATTAAAAATCAATTTGGATTTCAGAAGAAAAATAAGAAGAAAAAAAATTAAATGATTACTTCACGGTACTGGCACGTAATTCACATACATATGTGCTCAAATCACCCCTAACAACGAAAATAACACAAAAATGGAAAAAAATTTCTTTGCGCTCTTAATTCCGTATTTTCTTCTTATCATCATTGTATTATTATTTATTTATTTTTCACTATCAACATTAAAATATTAATAAAACTAACACTTTCACCAGTATGTATAGTATACTTTCATCATTTTTTTGTTTTATATAAATGAACAAATTAAACTACAAATATTTAGATTAAATGTAAAAAAAAAAGGAATAACTTACAGGAAATCCACCAAAAACGTAGTGAGTGCAAATTTAGCCATCAATAACTTCATCGTCCAGAGTTTATTAATCCCGAATAAAGCTGGTTAGTTTAGAATAAAGTTGAATTACAGTTGATTAATTTGGAATGAAATGCTGATTAGAGCTGGTTACTAGCAATGGATACAGTTGAATTACAGCTGATTTGCCGCTGAGCAGAACTTTTCCCTCATGTGCAAGTATGTAGATATGTATGTACCGACGTGTAGTTGAATGGTTCCAGAAATACTTTTCCCTTTGATCTAAGTCGATGGAGAAAAAAAGAAATTTTTATTAAAAGAACTATTGCGTGGATGTTCTGTACGATCACGTGGATTCACTACCGCTGCCACCAGTTTATTGTTACACTCGCCCAATTACCGCAGCGAGCGGGGGCACACTTCTCGTATTTACACTGGTAAATTAGAAAGAAAACACCTTTTTGTTTGGGTTTGATTATGAAAAACTATTTTATTATTTTATTAAAATACGTTATAAATTTACACTGACGATCATAATATTAGGTTTGGAAACCTTGCAAATACACGCGTAAAATGCCGTCAACGTCTTTCCTGTTCAGTGGATTGAAGTGTACTCCGATTATGTAGACTCAACCCCAAGCCTCGGTACTGCACCGTTCTCACGCATAAAACCGCATAATCATCAGAAAAAGGGAAAGTGAAATTGGACACAACGCGATAAGGCAAAGAAAATGTTTGCATGTTGAAGCAATAAAATAATATTTTTGACTCTACGTTAGTATAATCTGTTTACTTAACAAAAATTTTGGGGACGTTGTCCACTTAAATAAACGATTGAGATGACGAGGGTTATTTCGCAAATATGTAAAAGAAATGTGATCGCATATCACATGGCTGTTAACGTGCTGTACGAGGTCTTGAGTTTGCGTCATAACACCTCCACCACGATGCCCTCAAGCATGAGCTTGGTAGCGCTTTCGAGGGTCGTGGTGTACACCTCGACCATTCCTGCAGCTATAATCCCCATGGAAAATAGCTGCTCGCAGGAGATGACGCGGAAGATTGCCTTCAGGTATGCAGACTGAGGACATCTTCTGATGTGCTCAAGCTGCATTCCGTAGCACTCGTTGTGCCACCTCCCGTCAAAGAAGCCCTGGAGATCCGCACTGGTCTTGGGCCGAGGCTTACCTGCGTCCAATGTGGCTGGACGAGGAGTGATGCCCCTGCTCTGAATGTCGATAATTTTACTTTTTCTGGAACTACCACTTACCTGGGCATACGAAATCCGTGGCACTACAGGTTGGGCTCGCAGTGATGCTGCTGGTCCTGCTAGTTCTGCTGTTACTGTTTGTTGCTGCTTCTTTGGAGCATTCTTCGTTGAAGACAGCGGTGGCCTCATTACAACACCATTGGGCTTTGGTTCTGATCTTAAAGCATTTTGAACCACTTCGAGTAATTTTTGGCGAGGCACGTTTGACACTGCGGCAACCGCATTAGCTGCTGCTGTATTGCTCGCTGTAGGAGCTGATGCTTCATCTACCTCTCGCACAAGGTCTGCTGTTTTAGTTGCAATCTTCTCCGGAGAAGTTGGCTTCAATTTTGCCTGTTTGGCCTCTTCAGTTGGGCCCTTATTGGCCTTTTCATTGGGCCCTTTGGGGTTTTCCTTGGTAGAGGAAGAAGAAGCATTACTATTCTTCTTCCTCCGTCCTCTTGATTTGGGGGGGATCATCAGGCCCCCCAGAATCACTACTGCTGCACTCACTCATATTAAGTGAGGCAGTGAACGTTTATATTTATTTATTTATTTTTTTCAATCGTAAATTCCTATTATTTTTTTTATATTTATGTAAATTTTTTCACTTCCAAAAAAACCTTATTACACTTTAATAAACTAGAATTTTTTACATTTTTGGGTTGCCATGACAACGACCAAATTTAATTTAAATTTCACTGTTCAAATGTCTTTCTAAATTTTTTGTAGTTTTCGTCTTTAAAATAACACACACAAACTCCTTCTAATGTACAAGTCTGGTTGTAAGCACTACTACTCAACTTGATCGCTTTTTTTCCAGAACCTCTATCTTATCACTATTTAAACTATTTGGAGCTCAATCTCGCGTCCGCTCTCTTCAGAATAATAATAATTTTTTTTTTACGTGTATAATGACTCTTTTATTGTTGGCTCTTTGGCTCTTTTAAAAATTCCTTAAAAATAGGTGGCAAAAGGCTCTACAAAGTGTAAAAAAAGACGCTAGCTAAACTAAAGTTGTAAAAGTAATAGGGACAAGTAAAACAATTAAACTAAACAAATGACACAAAACTAAAACTAAATGACACAAAAAGTAAAAAAAATTCAGACGAAATGCTCAAAAGAGTCTATAAACGGTCACGAGAATTTTGAAAAAAAAATCTAAGTAATAACCAAAAATTTAAAACCAGTCCCAATTTTGACAATTAGGTAAGTGACAGTTCCAAGCAGATCCAAAATTCCAAAGTGATCTAATAAAAATAATGACCTAAACGAGCGAATTGTCAACAGAAAATTTTGTAATTTAGAGCCGAGACCGAAACCGAATTAGAAATAAGAGAAATCGAACGAACGAAAAATTTACGCAATACCGTTATAGAGTCCCGCGAGGACAGCCTGTAGTATCATAGACCTCTACAAACTGCCCCCATCATCCCTCCAGCTTATCATCTCCAACGGCGTGCTTGTCCTTTCCACAGCACTTGCAAAGATTCGTAAGCGGGGAGAAGCCCCGTGGACTAGTGTTGCAAATGCTGCGGCCTGCTATCACCAGTGAAAGACAAGAGCTCCGTCCTGCACCTACGACAGTGGTTGCCATCTGCAGTTGAATGTGTCTCCGTTCGTTGCCAGATATTCAAGACGTAAACGTCTCTTCAATCTGTCAACGAAGTGGCGCTTAAGTGCGTCTGCGTGGTGTTGTGAGTCAGTGTTCTGATTCACGTCTTCGACTCTCATGTAGTACAAGTGAATTGTAGATTTGGCCAGTGTCAACACAAAGCTAATCAGACAATTCAACCGACTACAAACCTTTAGCCCCCATAGAAACGATGTTCTAATAATGCTTAAATTCGGGTGGATCAACAGACACATACCGCGCACGAGATCCATTAGACCTTGCAAAGCCGGACAAGTGAAGAACGTGTGAAACAGGGTGCCTTCACCAGCACAAACTGTGCAAATCCTCTGAACCCGCCGGTCAATATATGACAACTGATTAGGATGCACAAGACTGTGATGCAGCAATTTGAATGCTACATCAGCATCTTTGTAATTAGAAGGATATCTGTAGACTACTCTGCAAGTAATCCCTCCCAACACGCCCATATTCACCCCCGAGGTGTGTTCGCATTCTGTTGTATCCTGTATACCCCGGAGGTCTTATTGACATAAGCACGTCACGGAGCACACGTGTTGTAAGTGTGGTGAGGTAAGTGAGGTGGTCTGTTGAGAACGAAAGCATCTTCCAACTTAGTGCCAGGGTCACTGGACCCAAGTTGGCGAAATCTCTCCCGCGGATAAGCAGCCAGGTCGTGTAGTTGTGCAGTGTTAGTGTTTATTTGACACTTTCCACAGATATCAATAATATCTCCGAGAACCGTCAGTGTATGCGTGTTAGCTTCACAACCCCGAGCATTACTGAACACTGAATCTATTAATACAGGATTAAACCTGATTGGAATAAACGCGAATTGCGTGTACCGTAAAGCATTCCACTTAAGATGAAATGCTGGCCTGAGTCTGCCCCAGGTCTGAATCGTTGAGATTAGATCCTGTGGCCAGTCACGAGGATAGGGTGGTTGAACAGAGAGCAGGTAGTAATACTCCCCTATGCCGATCCCTCCCAGTACATTCACCCACAGTTGAGAAATCAAGTTGTCTATCTGGCAAAACACTCTTTGGAATGCACGCACTTGGAGACACCTTGATTTCACAACCAAGTTAGTGAGACCTAATCCACCTATCTTGACTGGCAGACAGAGCGTGCTTTCAGCAACCCATCGTTTTCCGCACCAAAAGGCGTCTATCGCTTTTGCTTGAAGAAGACCTACAAAGCCTTCATCAAACGTCTCAGACTTTAGCAGATGAACGATGGACGAGATAATCAAATAGTTTATCACGACTGACCTACCCATTAAGGATAATGGAAACAGTCGACTACGCCAGGAATTTACACCTCTAGAGAGTCTCTCAAGAGCGATGCGGCTATTATTTGATTTACTCTCGCGTCCGATATACACACCTAAATACTTCAGGGAAGTATTAGTCCATTGGATGTTCAGTGGAGTATCTGTACGATTTCTCCACCTTCCACACCACAAGCCTGGACTCTTACTAAGGTTGATTTTAGCGCCCGCTGTACGTTCGAACTTCATCTCCTCTCACGAAAATAGACAGATCATCCGCATACGCCAACATAAGAGGCCTCACATTGGTATATGGTAAGCGAACCGCATACTGTCCGAGCATTGGACGAAGATTTACCAGTAGCGGCTCCAACGAAAGATCATAAAGCATACCTGACAATGGACAGCCCTGTCTGTTACCTCGATGAAACGAGATAGGAGCCAGAACTTGTCCTTGATGCTTAATGAAAATCGCTGAATCTCTGTACAGTTTCCCGACGATATCGAGCCACCTGGGCGGAAACCCAAATGCCTCGAGAGCAGTCAAGAGATACTCATGCGAGACGCTATCAAAAGCCTTTTGTTGGTCTAATGAAATCATGGCCATTTGTGCACCTGTCTGTTCATGGTAGGCAAACATATGCTTGGCTACCACGATGTTGTCGTAGATACTACGACCAGGTACACACTATGACTGTTCCTGTTCCGGGTGTATTACCGAAGCAATCACTGAGCGGGGTATCGCCCCTAGTGCTTTGCAGACGATTTTGTAGTCTACATTACATAGGGTTACTGGCCTCCAGTTCCCCATCCTCTGCAAAACTCCCTTCTTTGGAATCAAGCGCATAACAGATCTCCTCCAACTAGAAGGAAAGTCTGAATGCGTCTCAACCGCCGAACTGAAGACTTGCAAAACGTCAGGAATTAATAAATCCCTGAAACGTAAGAAGAATTCTGCAGTCAAGCCGTCATAACCAGGTGAAATGTGTCGCCTTAAATCCTTTGTCGCAGCAATCATATCCTCCAATGTGATTGCTGTATCCAGGAGCTCCTTACTGTCTTCAGAGAAAGTGGGAATATTCTCAAGAAATTCATGAGTGGTCGAGGATGTTGTCGACGTCGATTCAGAGTAAAGACTACTGTAGTAGTCTCGAATATATTCTGATAGCTGTTGTCCGTTGAGCACTTGTCCAGATTCATTCAATTATCGATTCGACCTCACAAGAAGCAGTACAACGTCTAGTCGCCTGAAAGAAGTACTCGGTTGGAGAATCGCCTTCTCTCAGCCAGCGTCTGTGTCGCCAAACTTTCCTTTATTCCATTGAAATAAACAATCAACCCCGGCTTAGTTGGGAGAAGAGCTGCCACCCGAGAGACCTCAGCCGACAAGCTAGAAGCTTGATAGTCACTTCGATTGGAACTCGTCTCGATAAAAGACCGAATCTGGAGCTTTCCAACATCCCACCATTGACTAAGAAAAGGAAAGTCAACTTTCCTCTCTTTGCCAATCGTGCCAGAATTCAGTGAACTCATTGATGAACTGCTCGGAATTCAACAAATAGTTGTTGAATATCCAGTATGCAGTTCTTCTTTCAACTAGAGTGCTGGTCGCCACTACAAGATGATCGCTAACGGAATACACTTCATGAGTGACACCAATGAAATGTTCTAGTATTCCAGGTGAGACGTAAAGTCTATCAATTCTGGAGCCTGCGAGACTTCCATGGATATTTCGCGAGACCCTCGTGTATGATCTAGTCGTAGGATGCATCCAACGATAGATATCCACGAGTCTGAAAACACCAACAAAATTCCTCAATCGAGTAGCATTGACAGAGTTGAACTCAAATTCAGAGTGCCGCTAAGATTCACCAGACAGGACTGAACACTATCAAGAACTTGTCTTATAATGTCCTGGTCATGAGGAAGGGACACGTTTACTACCTTGATAATTTTATATTGAATGACAAAGTCCAAGGTAGAAGCGAAGCCTGGGAAGATATCTGTATAGACAGGAGACGATAGTGTAAATTTGTTGGATACAATGTTTGCCACCCCTGAGTCTCGGAGAGGCGCAGGTGTGGCAAACATTCCATAGCCAGTGTGTAAATAAGCATAGCGCTCAAGTTGTGTATATATGTTTTGTGTGAAATTCATCTCCTGCAGAAGTGTAATGTCTATATGGAACATTTTGATTTCGATAGTACTGTGTAATCTTGTATGAGCACTTAAACCCCCGGTGTTGAGAGAGCCTATCTTACACATTCAAAGAGATAAGAAGCTCAAACGGAGATGGTACGACGTCTACTGACGAGGAGAGTCGACCAAGCGATGCTCCTGTATCAACTCCTCCACCTTCCTATGAAGTCGTTCTAACCGAGCTACATCATTGTACTTCCTCCTCTTCTTGGACTCCTGTTGTAGGGATTGAAGCTGAGGAAGTAACAACTCTGGCCTCTCCAGCTCCTTTACAAGAATACCCCAAATTTTATCTGAATTCTTCTTGTACTGGAGCTGGGCAAGAATTTCGGAGATCTTCTTCCTAGGAAGTGTCTCCATCCCCCTCGACACTTCAAATTGGCTACCAGTCGAAATGAGGCTCTCAAACGACCCGTAGCCACCGAAGCTCGAAAGACCAGTCTTATCCAAGCCGGTCATGTCGCAGTCCGAAAGCTGCTCGAGAGATGCTCCCACCTCCATTACAACAACCTTCGGAATGCCAGCTCCACTATCGTCCTCCTCCGAGTGGGGCCGCTTTGATGCGACTGGCTTTGCTGGCTCTGGAGGAGGCAGCATCACACGGTCAACTTTCTTCCTCCTCGTTCTCTTTTTTTCGCTAGATGGCTAGTCGACTCCTCGCCGAAAGTAGCCGCGTTTTCATGTGCCTACGTGGCGCCGTTTACAGCCATAATTATTTTTGTCTCTAGGACAACTTCAAGCACCTTAAACCCTGGCTGCTCCTAAACAGCAGCTTGAGTGCCGGCCGAAAGCTCCTTCTCCAGATCCACTACTGTAGTAGTGGCTTCCTTCGAGGGAACCCTTATTTCAGCTTTCTTCCCGGTTCTCCTGGGGCAAGCATGGCATTTTGCTTCGGTGCTCACAACTATCCAGTGCCTCGAGCCGGATATGTTCAAGTAGAAGCCTCTTGGGAGCGTACATCCCTTATTTAAGGTAATAGACGCCTACCGGCTGGTACCGAAGATACCCCGCCCGAGACCCTCGTCCCCAATTTTAATCGGAATGGCGCGAACGCCGCCATGAGCCTTCCCAAATCTCCTTAAGAAATTTAGGAGGTCTTCATGTTGGGCGCGCATAGGGACCCATGAAAATACGATCTTCGTGGGCTTTTCCCTGAGTGGGAACGGCACAAGTTGTCTACCATCCACCTTGATGCCCTCAATCATAATCTTGGTAGCACTACCGGGGGTTGTGGTATACACCTCAACCAGTCCTCCAGCTATTACTCCCATGGAGAATAGCTCCTCACGAGTGACCTGGAAGATGGCTTTCAGGTATGCGCTCTGAGGACATCTATTGATGGGCTCGAGCTGCATACCGTAGCTCTCATCCTGCCACCTCCCGTCGAAAAAAGCCTGTAGACCCCCACCGGTCTTAGGCCGAGGCTTACCTGCGTCCAATGGGGCTGGACGAGGAGTGATGCCCTTTCCTAAAATTTCTATGGCTGACTGACTCTTGGAATTGCCACTTACCTGTGCATAAGATATCCCTGGAAATAACGCCGGGGATCGTGATGATGCTGCTGGTCCTGCTGGTACTGCATTCTGTTTCTTGTTAACGCTTGAAGAAAGCGGTGGCCTCATTACCAGCTGCTAGGCTTTGGCGCTAACGCCGAAGCCGTTTTGACAACTTCCGATAATTTCGGAAGTTGTCCTTTTGCTAAAGGTGCTACATGGGTAACCGCAATTTTAGCAGCTGACGTCCCAGGAACTTCTCGGACAGTATCCGCTGCCTTGGTTGCAATCTTCTCCAAGGAGCTTGACTCAACCTTCTTGTCTGTGGCATATTCATTAGGGCCCTTAATAGCCTTTTCAGTGGACTCTTTGTTTGTCTTTGAAGAAGACGATACATTTCTGCTCTTCATCCTCCTTCCTTTTCATTTGGAGGGATCATCACTCCCCCCAGAATCACTGCTGCTCTCACTCATTTTGGGTGATGAAGAGTAGGTCTTTAAATTTAATTTTTATTTATTTTTTCTTTAACTTTAATTTAATTTAAATTTTATTATGCTTTGAAATTTCGAAACTAGAAATTTTTTACGGTTGCCATGTTGTCATGGCAACGGCCGAAATTAAATTAAAATTTTTGGAAATGTCACTGAAATTACTGTTTTCTTTCAAATTTTTTTATTATTTCTTTCAGAAATTATTGTCTCAGATGATACTTTTTTTTTAAACAGTATAGCCGATAACACCTGGGGTTCACTTCTCACTTATTTTCTCACTTATTACGCTGCGTTTTTGCTTTATTCTGCGGAGCTCAATTTTACGCGTCCGATCTCTGCGGCAATAATTATAATAATATTTATATGATTATTGTATGCTATTAATTATTTTTATTTAAGGTTAATTACTTTGTTAATACAGGTTTATTTGCTAATTATTTTTGTTCTAACGTTACTATTACGGAGATATTATTCTATTATTTTTATGGACATAATGCCTTACTTAAATTTACATTTTATTAACCTGCTATTGTGTACGTGTTTGGGTTTTTCTTTTATTAGTATTGTGGAGTTTGTAGCGGAAGCTACAAAATAATTTTTATTTTTGTTTGTTATTGAAAATAGAATTAAACATAGGTTTTTGTTTGTCAGAATAATATTTGCGCTGACTGTCAGGAATTCAGTTTGACGTTTAAGGGAAAAACACTTTGAAGAAAAAACTGTGAGAAAAAAAAACTTTTGAGCAAATACATATCAAGTCCTTTTCGAATGTAATTTTTTTAAAAATATAGAATTTGTTTCAAGGATATTTTAGTATTAATTTAGACGCCAGAGGGCAAACTTGTAAAATATTATAAAATAAGCTTTTAAATAAATAAGAATTATCATTAAATAAAAATAATATAATTTTCAATTTTTATACTCTAAAGAATTTAGGATATACATATATACATAAATAAAGAACAAAAATATATTTATTTGATGCCAGTTCAGAGTTCACTCCTTTTCATTTAATGATCTCAAATGGTCCGTCCCTTACTTTCGTATTTCTTCCTGGAATTCATTCTCAAGTATACGTAATCGTTGACGTTGAAATTTGAGGGGTTAGGGCTCTTATCTTTCGTTATCTTTCGCTCTTTTTTAGCTTCTTCTAATAGTTCTTTGCTTTTTTCATGAGATCTTTTCAGCCTTATTGCCAGTTCTTCTGCATAACTGTGTATGCTCTCTATTTGTTCTTTACTTTTCAGAATCTCTGCTGGTAGCGTTGCTATTTTTCCAAATACTAATTCGAATGGTCCATAACTTGTATCTGTGTGTGGTGTTGTATTGTAGTAGAATACATAGTACGTAATTAGTTCATCCCAGTTGTCTTCTTTCGAGAAAATTCTTTTCAAATTCATTTATTTCAATATGATTAATTATAGCATCGTCTTTTGCGAGTGCTTTGATTGATTGATTGAATGATTTATGAGGTTTGGGACCCCTTTCAGGTCCCCCGAACGAAGGCCAAGTTAAGGCCCATTGTTCACCATCCAGACCCATGAGCGATCGCTCATAGGTCCCAACCGGACGATCTTATAAATTTCAGTATTGGCTTCCAGCCCTCATTGCCGGCATCATGCAACTCTTCCAGGAGGTGTGAACCAAGAGTTCTATAGCGTATTCCTGAGAGTGCCGGGCAGTGACATAGAAAGTGGCCCACTGTTTCGGACTCCTCTCCGCAACCCCTGCATATAGGATCATCATTAAGTCTCATCCTGTGAAGGTGGCCCCTGAGAGAGGTATGCGCAGTGAGAATGGACACCAGAGTTCTCAGGGTTGGCTTGTTGAGTTTTAGGAGCTTATTCGTATGATTTAAGTTTGGTGTACTCCATAGTTCCTTTCTTGTCCTACCCGTGGGATCTTCTAACCAAAGGCGACTGTGTTGGCAGTCAGTCCAGCTTGAAATGATTGAGACGAGACAAGGTGTTTTGGTGCAATACCGACTGTAGAGGCAGGTTTCTCTGAGGCTGCTCCAAGACGAACAAGTTCGTCTGCCCTTTCATTCCCGCTGATGTTGCTGTGCCCCGGCACCCACTGCACTATCACCCTGTTATTCCGAGAAAGGGAATTCAGGGTGGTTTTGCACTCCATTAATAATTTGGACGTTATAAAGGGTTTAGACAAAGCTTTGATAGCTGCTTGGCTGTCCGAGCAGGTGGATATCTCCTTATTCTCAGTGTCTGAGTTAAGGAGGTGTCTTCCCGCTTCAAGGATAGCCTTGACTTCTGCCTGGAAAATCATGGAGTACCTTTCAAGGTGACTGGAGAGCCCAATTTCAGGCTCCTCACAGAAAACTCCCGCTCCGGTGCCTTCATCGGACTTAGAACCATCAGTATATATTATAATTGGGTTTGTCAATGGTTGAAACACGGAATGTGATTCCCATTCTGCCCTGGATGGAATTCTATATTCAAAATTGCTTTCCAGCATGGTCTCGAGGAGGTAGTCGCCAGGTGCGATAGACTGCACGAACTCATAAATGGATTCATGTGGAACCCCTGTTCCCCCATGAAGCCAGCCGAGGGTAAGATGCAGCCTTAGCGGTGTAGTCGACGCCCTCTGCTTGATATGTATTTGCACCGGGTGTATATTGAGGATAACCTCCAGAGCCCGGCTAATAGTTAAATTAAAATCGCCGCTTGCGCTGAGAAGGCACAGCCTTTGAATCTTCTCCAGCATCTTGCGATGGTTGGCGAAGTCCATTACTTTCCACCATACCGCTGAACCGTAGGTTAACATGGGTCGAATGACACTAGTGTATATCCATAGAATCATCCGCGGTTTGAGTCCCCACTTCTTCCTTACTGCTCTACGGCACATTGCGAACACTCTAAGAGTTTTTTTCTCTCTGTCTTGGAGGTGTGGTTTCCAGTTTAACTTTTTGTCTAGAATAATACCTAGGTATTTCACCCTGTCCTTAATTCCAAGCGTGTAGAGCCAATCGGGGGCAGGTTTAAACTGGGGATATTCCTTTTCATGGTGAATAGGCATAAGTCAGTTTTCAGTGGATTGATGCTCAGCCCGTAATCCGTGGCCCAGCGCATGACTAGTCGGATCGCGCCTCGCAGCTATTCACAGAGTACAGGTTCATAACTTCCGGTGACTAAAATTGTCAAGTCGTCCACGTAACATACTGCTTTGTACCCCATCCGGGTGAGTGTTTGCAGGAGATCGTTCATGATAAGTACCCATAGCAAGGGTGATAGGATACCGCCTTGAGGGGCAACCTGTGAACTTTTTTAACTCTGCTTGCCCCGCCAAGATCAGCAAAGACTGTTCTATTATGCAGCATGTGTGTAATCCAATTTTTTAGAGATTGGTTCACTCCATGTTTTATTAGTATTTCCGTGAACCTATGTGGAAGAACATTATTAAAGGCTCCTTCTACATCGATGAAAACAGCTAGCGTAGATTGTTTAAAGAGGAAGCCATTTTCAATTGAGTGAATCACCTCATGGAGAGCCGTCTCGACGGACTTTCCCTTTTAGTACGCATGTTGGTGCTGTGATAGTCTGCTCCTGGGGATGAAACATCTCAGCTCCCACTCACAGATGCGTTCGAAGGTTTTAAGTAAGAAAGAAGTCAAGCTTATAGGCCAATACGGTTTTGCAGTTGAGTAGTCTACCCGACCTGCCTTCGGTATAAACACAACGCGGACTTCATGCCACAAAGTCGGTGTATAGCCCATTTTGATGCCTGCCCTAAAGAGAGTGGTTAGGTTGCTAATCAGAGGGTGACTTGAGTGCTGAAGGAGGGCTGGGAAGATGCCGTCCTTGCTTGGGGATTTGAACGGCTTGAAGGAGTCAACTGCCCATTTGACCGATTCGTCCGTGATGAAGGCAACTTCTCCGTCTGCGAAAGTGAGGGTTTCGGTACACGGAGCTGAGAGGCTCCCGTCAGGAGCATCGGGGAAGTGTTCGTCTAACAAGATTTCCAACGATTCTCCAAAGGAGGAGGCCCCAGTTCAATCGCTGTCCGTGAGTGCTAATTCTTTAATATTATTCTCGTTCATATTTTGTATCAGCCTCTCCACTATGCAACCAGAGTTAAATATAGGATTATCGCTGTACTGAACGGTTACCCCTTTCTTAGTTATATATATTGCTGGCAAACTTTTACCTACTCGTATAGCATTCTCTTGTACGTACGCTGTATCAAATTGTGTTTTTTTGTTGTATTTCTTATGTCGGAGATGGAAGTGCATTCCCATATATAGAGATGGTCTGATTCTACGCTATCTTTTTTCTCCATTCCGTTTTGCTGCTTTTTCGCCATATTACGTGTGATAATGTTTATTTCTTTTGGTATCATTGATTTTAATTTCTCAGAGTCCATATTTATTATTGACAGGGCATCTGCGTTTGTATTCATTTTTCCCTGTTTATACACAATTTCAAAATCATAGGCCATTATGTCTAAACGAATTCTTGTTAGTTTCGAAGAAGGATTCTTATGTGTGAAGAGGCTGACGAGCGGGCGATGATCTGTTACAACTGTGAACTTGTTCCCACAAAGATAGGGTCTAAAAAAATTGATTCCCCAGTATATACCAAGCAATTCTTTTCCGATTATCGATTTATTCAGCTCGTGCTTATTTAGTGCCTTACTCGCATAGGATATTGGCAAATCTTGTCCTTTCACACCTTGTGAGAGCACTGCTCCAAGTGCAAAATTTGAAACATCTGTTGTCAGGACGAACGGTTTGCTAAAGTCTGGATATTGCAGGACTGGTGAAGTTATTAACTGAGCTTTGAGTGTTTCAAAAGATTTTCTGCAATCTTCTGTCCAAAGGAACAGTGTATTCTTCTTTAGAAGTGCATTTAATGGTCGTGCTATTTCTGCAAAATTTTGTATGAAGCGTCTGTAATAGTTGCAGAAGGCTACGAATCGTCGTACGTCATCTAAAATTTTTGGTACTGGGTACGTCTTTATTACTTCATGCTTGCTGGAATCCGTTCTGACTCCATTCTTTGTTTTTAAATGACCCAAATATAATACTTCTGGTTTTAGGAAGTTGCACTTGTTAGGATTGAGCTTTAGGTTATACTGCTGAAACCTTTTCAATACTCTTTCTTGGTTCTGGTTATGATTCTTAAGGCTGCATCCATGTATTATGATGTCATCGACATATATGAATGCACACTCATCCAAACCACTTAATGCGATTGAGAGCATTAGCTGAAATTGTGGATATCTTCCGTCCAAAAGGTAGTCTTTTGAATTGATAATGCCCCTGATTGATTGAAAATGCTGTTAATTTCCTTGAATTTTCTTCTAGTCCTATTTGGTGAAAAGAATTCGTCATATCAAGCGTCGAGAAGTACTTTGCTCGGCTTAGTGTGTCTAGGATGTCTTCTAACCTTGTTAGTGGATATTTCTCGTTGATCACTTTCTTGTTCAGTTGCCTGAAATCTACAACTAGCCTCCATTTCTTTTCTTCACCTGATTTTTTTGGTACTATCAGGAGTGGTGAGTTGTATGGGCTCACTGAAGGTTCAACTATATCATTTTGTGTTAGCTTATCGACTTCTTTGTGTATTTCGTCGATTTGTGAGTGTGATAGTCTGTATTTTTTTATGTAGACGGGGTTATTGTCTATTTTATTTATATTTTGTGTATGGAAATTATTTGTCGTTAACCTCTCGTCTTCTAAGTGAAATACTTCTTGATATTTTCTGCAAATTCCTTTGATCGAATTCTTTGCATTTTCGTCCAATCCTTCCAACTTTAGTTCTTTCAACAATTTGTTAAATCGTCTATCAGTTTTATCTTTTCCCTGCTTTATCTCTCCATTTGGTGATTCTACTATCTTATAGTCTTTCAGCAGATGTAGCTTTGCTGTAAATGGTGGTTGTTGGTGTTTAGCAGTTTTATATGTTGGACTCCTTTTCTTGGTATAATTGTGCTGCTCAAAAATACTCCTTTTATCTATTCTTCAAGGCAGTCTATGCTATCTTCTGTTATGTCGAGTGTTATTGCTTGGATAATCTCTGTCCTTGCTGATATAGTAATTTCATCTTTGAATCTGTTTATCATGGGTATTGTTACACCGTCATTATTCAAGTTTGCAGTTATTGTAAAGGTTTCATAATCTATTTTGCATGGATATTTCCCATGTGAGGTGATCGGGGTTTGTAAATCCACTATGTGAAACCTGTGTTCTATGACGTGTTCCTCATACGCTAACTGCAATTTAGCTGTACCCAGTTATTGTACACTGATCACTCCTGTTTATTTCATGGTTTAATGAATTTATTTTACAAATTGAGATGTCTGCCCCGGAGTCGATGAGGAAGTTCAATTTTATGTTTTGTGCGTTTGTCCGTCAGCGTTATGTAATTTGTTGTACAACTTCTGATGTTGTATATCTTCAAATTACGTCTTATTCTGTTTGTTGTTGACTTCCCCGGACTTTGCGCATTGCTCGTCTCGTATAGAAAACTTATCCTTCTTTGTTGGTTTTGTCGGGGGTTTCTGGAAAAAGTTCTTCCTCTATAGTTTTGGTAGCTATTCTGCCAGCCATTATTTCTATTATGGTTATTTCTTTGGCTATTACTGTAGCTGTTATTCATATTCCCTCTGTTATGCCAATGATTGTTTCTGTTTTGGTACGTGTTATTATTGTTTCTGTAACTATTGGCATGGATGTTTCGATTGCTGTAATCTCTGTAGTCTCTTATTCGGATATTATTTCCATTTTGCCGGTTACGGAGATCTCTGTTGAAACTAAAAATTCTTGTTTCATTTGCCAATTGTTCAATCTGATTTGCGAGACTTATCGCGTTGTTTAGTGTTTCTGGTTGTGCGGCTAGGATGGTTGGTTTTAGTGATTTTTTCAGCCCATTTTGATAGGTATTAAATCCGATTCTATCGTTCAGTTTACAGATTACCTCTCTGTATTCCTCACCTATTTCGTTTACTTGGACTTTGTTTAGGTCCGCGACTATCTCTAGAGTTTAGTCTGAGAAGTCCTGGACTTTCATTTTCTGTTGTTTGTAATTTAATAATTTTTGTTGCAAGATTTGTGAGGTGTCTTTTGTTTTGAAAGTTTCTGTCAAAACTCTTTTTAGATTTGTTAGAGATGTTGGTTTGGCAACTGCGGACATCTTGTTTCTAACTTTTTCGCTTAGACGCGATAACCATACGAATTCAATGAGTTGTGGCTGCGGTTCAGTCTTTAGCGTTTTTACGTACATGTCTACTTGACTTAGAAAAGTGGATAGATCTTTTGTGTGGCCTCTGAATTCTGGTAATATTTTTATTGCTACAGCAAGATAAAAGTTATTCGTGCCCATTGTGGCTTCCTTTGGTACTGTATTTGAGTCTAAATTTGATTCCTCTGATTCTAAATCTTCCGTACTGGTAAGAGTTTCGTTTGTTTTCCGCTCTTGTATCTTTTTCAGCTCTGTGAATTTCGCGTTAAACTTGTTTTGAAGTTCGTCTGCCTGTTTTACTTTTTGTGTTAATCCTATTAGATTGAAATCTTTCTCGATTTTCTTGGCTACAGCGTATTTTTCTAATAAATTCCTACTAGAGAATGCTCTCTGTGGATTTTTCTTAAACATTTCTATTTTTTTTAATTCATCGAAATGATTTTGGTACGTTTCCATCCGTATAATTAGTCAAATATGTTTCGAAGAACCTAAAGACAGTTATTAAAAAAAAAGAAATTTGTTAATTCATTTATTTATTTATTTTAAAGCTCAATGCTACCCATGAAATTAAAATATCTATGACACTATTTTAAATATCTATTAAAAAAATGATACCTTAAAAATGAAACCTATATATTTAAAAAAATTCTACAGTTCTATCCCTAAAAGCTATCTCAAATAAAAGAAAATTAATGTGAAGCTATCACACATATATTGCTGAGCCACTGGATGTACCTGCGCAGAAATCACTGCCCATTGCTTAGTTGTACCTTTTTTAATTTGTTCCGCCCTTACTTTTTTCGATTGCGGCTTTCTTCTTTTAGTATGTTGAGCTTCTGTATCAGTTGTTTTTTCAAGTTCTTCTCTTCTGTGATCGGTATCACTCTGTATAGCTCTGCTATTTGCTGTCCGAGTTTTACAGTTACACCGCCCCCTTTTTTTGTGTAAAGAGGTATACAGTTTTCTTTTATTAGATTTTTTGTCGTTTCTTGCCTCTTTTTGTATTGCGCAATTGTGATTGCCTTTGGACCGGCTGTCGGATTGTTCTGTAGTGCTTCTTGCAAGCTGGGTTTTTTTTGTATTGGTTTATTTGGTGTATTTATTGTTGTTGGGAAATATTCCGGAGCTTCTCTTTTTAGTGGTGTGATAGGTACAAGAAAAACGTACTTTTTCTTCATTGTATTCTGTTGTCTTGCGTTTTCTTGGTGGGACATATCTAGGACTGTCTTCTATTATTGTTGTGATCGGTGTGTATGTTTCATCACTAGTGTGCAATTTAATTTCTGGAACTTGTTTTCTTTTTGGGTGCCGTTTCTTTACGTATGGTGCGGTCAATGATTTCTGATGGTACTCTAGGAAGCTTGTTTGTTGTTGCTCCGCTATGCGAAGTTGATGGTCCGATTTGCAAGGTCGCCATGTGATAAGCTTGTTCTACGATGTTCCTGTTTATCATGATGAATTTATTTATATATCAGAATTATTTTATGGCTAAAGAGCCGCTGTGATATTATTATTATTCCTCCGTGTATGCTGGTCAGCTTTATGGCTAGGTGTTGCCAATTTGCTAATGCTATGGCAGAGTATGCCGCTGTGTAGTATTATATAGAGGCAGAGTATGCCGAAGTAAATTATGTGGCAGAGTATGCCGATATTTAATATTATAGGCAGAGTATCCCGCCTTATTCTAAATGGCAGAGTATGCCAATGTTTAATATTAGAGGACGAGTATGCCGCTTTATTCTAAATGGCAGAGTATGCCAATATTTTTGGAGAATTAAAGCGACTCGTTGCAGTTGAAATTAATTCTGATTTTATTTAATTAGTCTCATCTTATTTAAATAAATCGATTACAAAGGAATCAGTATTTCTTTACAATTCTGAAGGGGGGATTATTACAGAATTGCAATATACAAAATTAATAATTAGATATTGTAGTGTCAGGATTTCTGATTACACAATTTCTGAATGAGTCACAATGTATCGATATTGTAAAGCAATGACATCAGGTATGAATATTTTATCAATCAAGAATTATGCTTGCATAGCGGAATTTGCCTGCGTTGCAAATTCTTCTTGAAGTCGTGCAAACTTTGTTTGTTTTGATTATTTTTCGTTTTGATTTTTATTTATAATTCTTGACCGTGGTCATGGCTTTACACTAGAGAGCAATATCCGTTAGGCGCTGAAGTCCTAAACTGGGACTTTTATGTCGACGATGCGATCACAGGCTCCAACCAGCTATCCACGATAATGGAAATTAAAACACAGTTTAAGGACTTATTGCACACAGTTGGATTCATTTTGACAAAGTGATGTGCCAATCACCCAGGGCTCTTGCAATACCTCCCAAAGGAAGACATCGATGTAGAGCTTGACTTTCGTGGCAAAGAAGAGCCACACATCAAAACTCTTGGTCTAACTTGGCTGCCCAAGTCGAATTCATTCAAGGTTAAGACATCATGGACAGAGCGAAAAAGAATCACAAAACGCACTGTCGACTCTGATGCAGCTAACATTTTTGATCTGCTCGGACTAGTGAGTCCTGTCACGGTACTAGCAAAGATGTTCTTACAACAGTTTTGGATGCTTAAACTAGACTTAGATGCATATCTGCCCCAAGAACTACATAGCAAGTGGATCCTCTTTCGAGATGGTTTAAAGGCGCTGGATAAAATCAGCGTTCCAAGACATGTATTCTTCCATAAGCAATCGAGAGACATACAACTCCACATATTCGCAGACGCCTCCGAAAACGTATACGGCGCTGCTGTATACATCCGATCAATCCACAAGGACAACCACATTACCGCACAATTACTCAGATCGAAAACCCGAGTCGCGCCAACCAAGACACTGACAGTCGCCCACCTGGATTTAGGTGCAGTAAAGCTAGCAACAGACCTAGCAAATCACGACCAGAAGGACCAAAATATTACCAAAGAGCGTGGAGAGTTTTGAACTGACTCAGAGATCGTTCTAAGTTGGATAAATTCATCATCTTCATCGTTGCATACGCTCGTCGCCAATAAAGTGTAGGCAATTCAAGATCAAACTAGTTGCCAGTAATGGAGACATGTGAGATCAAGGGAAAACCCCACAGATATATTGTCACACGGCATGGAACCAGACAAACTAAAAGGATTGCTGCCTTTGGTTCTATGGGCCCTCATTCCTAGAATCCATGTGGCCAGTAGGACACGTTTCGACACTCGAATAAATTCCTGAAACCAGACGAACAACTCTATCTACAATCACAATACAGGCATCGTCCGATACCATCAACCATGGAAACTCATTTCGAAGACTGCAACGCCTCATCGCTTACATAAAGCCCTTCACAACCAATCTGAGGCACCAAACCAGTCCTATATCGTCACACCAAGGCACCTCACTTAGCCAATAGAAATTATATGAAGCCCTAACATTTATAATCAAGCAAATGCAACAAGGGGAATTCAAGAATGTAATTTCCCTCTTAGGAAAGACAGCTGAGACGAGCAAAAATAGCAATTCTAACAGTCTAACCCCCTTCATTGATAAAAGGGGACTCACTCGAGTAGGTGGACGACTCAAGGCCTCCGATCTCCCCTCTGACACAAGGCATCAAATATTGCTACCCAACGCTCACCCGTTAACGAACCTTTTGATGAAAAGCTACCGTGAAGAGAATCATCATACCGTGCCACAATCGCTCCTAGCTAATATACGACAAAAATTCAGGCCTATTAAAGAAAAAGCATAGCAAGATTAATAGTGCAACATTGTATAAGATGTTCCAGAGTAAAACCCAAGTTAATGTCACAACTCATGGGTGATCTACCCGCACATCGTGTCGAGCCTGCACGACCCTTTATCAGTTCAGGAGTCGATTTTTGTGGTCCTGTCTGGACACACTACAAAATTAAAGGGAAAAGGCTTCAAAAGGCATACATAGCGGTATTTTGCTGTTTCGCCACAAAGGCAGTCCATTGGGAGCTGGTCAACGATTCAACAACAGACACGTTCCTCGGAGCCCTGAAGCGATTAATTGGAAGACGGGGATATTGTAGCCACCTATACTACGATGACGCAACAATCTTTCTCGGTGCCAGAACCCAACTAGCAGAGCTTAAAGACGCAGTGCACCCTGTTAAATCCAAGGAAAGGATAAAATCGCTCGGCATTAACTTCCATTTTACACCTCCCGGGAAAGCCACTTTGGCTGCCTCTGGGAAGTGGCAGTCAAATACGCAAAACGTTTATTACAACGATCTGTTGCGGCTGCATCGCTCACTTATGAAGAGCTTGAAACCGTAGCCATCGAAATGGAAGCTGTGCTCAACTCTACACCATTGACACTAATGTCGGCTGACCCAAATTATTTGAGCGCTCTAACCCCCGGACACTTTATCATTGGTGAACCAGTCGCCAGCATAGTTCATCATGAATCAATGCTACCGAGACTAACACTACCCACACGCTGGAAACTGGTATCCCACATCAAAAATGAATTTTGGAAACGATGATCGACAGAGTACCTCAATGAGCTCCAACAGCGTCAGAAATGGCGTAGAAAATGCCAGAACTTTGAACCGAATACTATGATCATCATTAAGGAAGAAAACCTACCTGCCATGAAATGGCCACTGTGCCGCGTTGTCAGCACACATGCGGGAAAGGATGGTCTAATTAAATCAATCCCAACGAGAGACATCGACGAATAGAGTGCCGCGGCCACGACGCCGCACCACGGAAACGAATAAGGCGTTCACCAATGTCCACAATAACAACACTAATTTGCATACACTTACCGCTAACGAACAGTGCCTCAGTTGAAATAATTCCATAAGTCCCTCCCAGGAGTTCACTTCGAAAATCTAGGATCTCCAAGAATAATATCGAATGAATGGAACCTTATTGCTTATTACGAGATGTCAGGATACTGGGAGGAGTTCGAAGGTCTTCAGAAAGATCAGCTATCTTTAGCCAACATCTGCAAGAATTTAAGTTCTGACAATCCATGCTCGATAATTATCTGCCAGATACAACATCTTACAAAGGAACTATCAGAGAAAAACCAGTTACTAAAACCTGAGTTAACAGCTGCTCGAAGAAGGAGAGGAGCGCTCGACATAGTTGTTAACATCGCCAATGGCCTCTTCGGTGTACTAGACTGCGAATATGCCGAAAAGATGACTAAAACAATCAATGACACAAGATGAAATGAGGAGCACCTGCTGAGATAAATACGCAATCAAACCTCAATAATCGACTCAAGCGTGAACATCTTGAAGAAAAACAAACCAACAAATCAGCAAACAATTTGGTGTGATGGAAGCCCAAATCAGTCAGCTTACCAACGGAGTCAACATGGTTCAAAAAGATCTGTATCAACAGGCTCTGTCAAGTCTCTTCACTTCACTTGCCACTCAGATGATGTTGGTGGCATCAAAAATACAACGAATCCAGTCAGCAGTCATAACGCAAACAATGTCACCTCAACAACACTTGTAGGCTCAAGGATTTTTTTTTTTTTTTTTTTATATTATTAAGCCAAGCTTAGGGGATACCCTATGATGCAAAGCACAGCATGGCAGGAAGGAGATAGGGAAAGGATTACGGGATATGAGGAGAGTGGCGGAGGTGCCGATGTATGTCGCCCTTAAACTTCCGCAGATTGTATGCCGGGGGAAAAACAAAAGATGGTAAGCTGCTCCACATTCGCACTATTCGGGATAAAAAAGCATCACGGAATTTTACTGTACGGCCGAGAGTAATTTGAAGGGTTAAAGGATGTGCGCGGTTTGCAGCGGGTGTATTGCGTGCAGGAATCATTCTACAAGGGATTAGACTAGATATTTCATCAGAACATTGACCATGCATATAGCGATAAAGGAGCGAAAGGCATCCAACATTGCGGCGGTACTCGAGTGAGTCGATATTACAAGTTATTGCCAAATCGCCAATGAGCTTGAAGCCTCTCTTTTGGACAGTATCCAATGAAGCTAAGGCTGTACGACCAGCCCCGGCCCATACATGGGAGTTGTATTCCATTCTAGGTCTAATGTAGGACTTGTATAGGAGCGCTAGATTTGACGGGCTGAAATATTTCTTACACCTTTTCAGAAATCCAAGACATTTCGATGCTTCTTTGGCAACAGAGAAGATGTGATTTGTCCAGTTTAACTTACTGGAAATATTAATGCCAAGAATGCTTAGTGATGGTGAATCAGAAATTAATGCTCCATCAAAAGAAACGGGTGTGGTTAAGTTATGATCTTGTTTTAACGAGATAAGACAGCTTTGGGTCTTTGATGCATTGAATTCGACGCGATTCGCTTTGCCCCAAGCGAGGATATTGTTAAGATCGTTATTCAATGATCTAGTAATGCAATCTCGTTTAACACATGCGGCATTCCCCCTGGATTCAGCAAGAGTGTCAAAGGAGTAAGCGAAATCAAGAGTACTGTCATCCGCGAAACTATGGATGGGATTGAAAGTAAGGGAAAGCAGATCATTAATGAAAATTAAAAAGAGAGTTGGAGAGAGCCTTGAGGTACACCGGCATTTATGGGATGCGGTTCAGATGTAAGGCCATCTAATACAACACGTATTTGGCGACTAGATAGGAAACTTTCAATCCATAATAGAAGAGGAGGGGAGAGACCAAGTGCTTTGAGTTTGGCTAAAAGGGCTGGATGCTAGACTCTATCAAAGGCTTTTGAAATATCTAGGGTAACGATTTTAGACTCACCAAAATTGTGAAGACTACGGTTCCAACGTCCCGTAAGAAAGGTCAGCAAGTCTCCAGATGAGCTTCCAGCTCGGAAGCCATATTGGCGATCGTTGATGAGATGGCTAGTTTCTACATACTTCATTAATTTTGAGTTAATGATAGATTAAAAAACCTTTGAAAGAATCGAAGTGATCGCAATTGGTCGATAATTTGAGGGATCGCTACCCTCTCCTTTCTTGGGAATAGGCTGAACGTGAGCTAGTTTCCAAGCAGTTGGAAATTTTCTTGTTGAATAAGACAAGTAGAATAGTTTGCGCAGAGGTTTAGCCAAGGATGAGGCACAGCTTTTAATTAACAGGGGCGAAAAATCGTCAGGACCTGCGGCTTTGGAGACGTTGATCCCTTTAAGAACCCTGAACACATCTCTCGTACGAACGTGTATTGGCTCTTGTACAAATTCACACGGGCGATGTAAAACAGGTGTTTGTGAAGTGGGTGGAAGACAAGAATTTGAAACGAATCTAGCAGCTAAAATATTAGCTTTATTCAGGGAGTCAACAATCACTGCTCCATTATTAAGTAGTGAAGGTATAGAGGAACTGATGAAGTTGTTCCTGATGGTTTTGACCAGGGATCAGAAACCTTTGCTACCTTTGCGGTTTGCCAAGATTCTTTGTCTTATATTCTGGTCAAAAAGAAATTTTTCTCTCTGGATAATGGACTTGCAGGTGTTCCGTGCAGTCTTGTAGACATGTTTCATTTCCGGACATGGATGCAATTGATAGGCGCGAAAAGCAGACTCTTTCGCTTTTATAGCTTTCTTGCACTGATCGTTAATCCAGGAGCGATCATGCTGTTGTTGAGATATGCTGTAAGAATACGGAATGTATTCATGCATGCCAAGATTTAGCATGTTACTAAATTCTAATGTGCATTCATCAACATCCCTCGAAGCAAAACAGACCGACCAATCAATTTCTCTAAGATACTTATTGAGACTGTCCCAATCAGCATTCTTATAGTGCCAAAGAAGCCTACTTGTAGGTGGAGAAGTAGGGCGGCACAGGTTTGAGGTGGTAAATTGAGCCGTGATTAAGCAATGGTCTGAATTTCCGAGAGGAGAACCGACTGAGATGGAATATTTTTCCGGATGAGATGTTAGAAACAAGTCGAGTAAATTAGCTTTATCTCCAGGTGTATCAGGAATTCGCGTTGGTGCATCCACTAGCTGTTGTAAATTAAATGATTCACAGAAGATCTCAACGAAACGGCCCACAGGACTTGTGGTAGAAGAATGTCTGAGCCACGGTATATTATGAGCATTAAAATCGCCTGCCAGGACGATTTCGGAAGAGGGGGAGACAGAAAGCAAATGATCAATATTGTTGGAGATATTGTCAAATACGGATACCGTGTCGTCATCAGACATATTTGGGTTGCGATAAAGGAAACAGAAGTATATGATGTGCTTGTGAAGTTTGAACCTAATCCAGATGTAATTAAACTCTGGATTGGCAGAAGGAAAATCTTGAAGAATAGTAAAGGCAACATCATTCCGAATATATACTGCGATCCCTCTATGCTGAGAAAAAAGAGGCACCAAGCTGTAACCAGGGACGTGATACTGATTAATATCAGCATCAGAAACGACCTTGGTTTCACTTAGCGCAAGAATTGCCGGAATTTTTGAGTTAAGGTGGCAGTACACCGAAAACCGATTTGCTCTTAATCCGCGAATGTTGCAGAAATCTAAAATGAAATTCTGCATGCTGAAGGCAAAAACAAAAAGCAAAAAGAAAAAAAGCGACACACAACAACACAAATATTTGGTCGCCACCAGCAGCAGTCAACGACACAGCGAGGTAAAAAAAAACAGCAATAGTGTTATGCCTATTTGCTGTTTTCAATAACTCAGACTGCGCAGTTTAATGACCACAGCTGGGTGCACCCGAATTGCTGATCAGTGACAAGTACTAATGCATTTGCACTGATCACAGATGAAGAGAAGGAAAGGAAACGTTACCGTGCTGCTGGCTTATTGATTGTTGATAGGGCATAGAAGAGCCCTTCACTTGGCGGATAAAATTTATTTTGATTAATTATTATTTAACGGTCGCGTCGGATTTTAAATAATTATAATTACCGATTTAGATGAAAACTGTTTAGCACAACACTATCACTTGTTTTAAGTTAATTGATTAGATATGTTTAGATTTGATTAAATGTACAACTCTCGGCAACGTCCGTTCGGATTGACTCCACGCATATTAAAAATGTATGGCAGCTGCACCATCAAGCAAAATCAAGTCACAGCATAATATCTACCCCACTGTGTTAAGAAAATCGTACACGCCAACTGCTAACCTCTCGCAATTTATACTACCAGAAGAAGTGGCCTATCTTCATATGAATGCAACGCACCTGTAAATGACAGTTTTTTTGGTAGCTGTGCAGTTTTCCAATTTTCCCCAGTTATCCGCCAAATTTGACAGTTTTTTACAGTTTTTGTAGACAAAAAGTAATATTTTATAATTGCTTAATTATTTTACAAAAACAGACCTACTGTATAACTTTTAAAGCTCAAATATTCTGCTTCAATTCCGCTCTTTTCAAAATTGGTTCAAACGGCAATCCTGGAATGTCATTTTTTTCTGACTCCCATAGTGTCATCTGTCATCTCATCTATAAACTGTTAATATCGTCTTCCATTGGGTGGCCTGAGCTGCGTCATATTAATTTTGTTCATGTAAAGTTTTGGGAAACAATTTTTAATTTAAAGCGCAGCGATGGATCCATGTGTTTTCCTTTGTTGAAAAAAACTGGTGTCAGCAGTTTTGTCAATCCCTGTAGCCACAGCAAATGTAGAGAGAATTTTCTCGCAAATCAACATTAATAAAACGAAAATTCGGAACAGGCTAGAGGTCCCCACATTGTGTGGAATTTTAAGGACAAAAGATTATTTAAAAAAGCAAAATTCAGATTGCACAAATTTCAAACATTCTAACGAAATGTAAAAAAATTCGACAAAGATTTATGCAAAATAATTAATAATTATATTCTACTACGTATTCAAGTTTTAGTTAGCAATATGCTATGCCAAGGAGGCGTTTTGTGGCAATAGAAATGAACCCATTATTTTAATAATTTTTGTGATTTTTCTTACACGAAGTGTGATTTTTGTAATATCTATTATGGTATGAGTACGTATATAATAAAAATGATACTTAAACTAAGAAGAAGCTATCTTTTTTTCAATGACAGTTTTTTGCTCGGAAAAACAGTTTTTTTCTTCTATTTGTTACAGTTTTCTTTAAAAATAATATGGCAACGCTGAACGCACTACCAAATGCAGAAAACTGAACTAGAAAAGGCAAAGACCCAAATCCTACCAACACATGACATTCATCAATTCTCAGTGGCCACTTCGGGTCAGCATTGTCAATCATCATTTGAAGAACGTCGTGAACCTACACCTACACCTACAAGCTCTACTGGTATAAAGCACCTGAGAATTAAATCCGTCGTACATATATACCTTCCTATAGTCTGTACTGGGGTCAAGCACCAGCTACAGTACTCTACAACCGCACGGTGTAACACCCAGAGATATTCAGCATTCTGGTGATCAAGACCAGTGTCCATACATACAGGGCAAAAGAGCTCTAAACAGTACATAATGTCGGAAGAAATATTTCACAAGCATGAGATATAAAAAAATTAAGCAAACGAAACATCCTGCAATTTTACAGTGTACTCATTTCATTCTCTCTTTGCTTGTTCGCAAATTTTATAGTGGGAGACAACTGGTACCTCCTACGCATCAAGGGTAATTATAAACTGTGTTGAAACGTAGTCTATTTGCAATTTTGCTTTAATAGTAACATTCCGATGCCATTAATTTCCTTAGATGAGGAAATATTTTCGGAATAAGATAACAGAGAATGAGGACTTTGAAAACTGAACAACCAACCAGCCTTCACGAAACTCCTCATTAGTTAGTACGTTTAGATGTGTTTCCTGTGTTCCATTTCAAAGAAAACTCGCTTCTAAATCTGGGATTGCGTATGTTCTAGGATGCGTGTTGGCACTAAATGCACTTTATTTAGAATATATTCTTCTTCTAAAAGCGGAAGTTTAATATGTATGAGCGTGTCCCCATTATGTTGAACGAAATACTCTTCAGCAAGTGAAAATTGATGACGTACAGATGGGAACCCTTGGTAATTTCTAAAAAAAAACGATGCTGCTGTTATTGTATCGCCGCCTTTCGTGCTTTCCTCTTGGTAAAGAAGAGGAAGCGGGAGCTGGAAAGAAATTTAAATGCCAAAATATTGAATTAAAAAGAAATCACTTCACTTCTAACGTCTTTTATTATTCGTATTTTTATCGTTTTATTATTTTACTCTAGTTACAGGCGTTTTCTTTTATCACGGCTACTTTAACTAATTATTAAATTTACCCGACAGGATAAAATGTTCACGAGAACCGACTCGTACAAACGGAAATTTCCAACTCAACTTTATTCGATTTGTTTTTTAAAAAGTGGCCTCTCAGACGCTCGCGTTATCAGCTAAAAAAAGGGCACTGTATATGCTCAAGAAATATGATGCCGAGCTCGTGTATACATAAGTGAAAACGAGCTCGGTCAGTAAAAATAAGAAATTTATGTTGACGGTTGCAAGAACGTTGCAAGAAAATATTTCTAGGCACTTGTGCTCGTTGAAATTTCACAAACCATTTTTGAAAAGAAATTTGATGCAATAATAATTTATTTGATGCGCTCATGTAAATGAGTGCATGAAATTAGGAATTTTCGTGAAGTGCCACGTGAATCATGGTGACATTGCGATAACTGCGGTGTCATCATAACACTGTAATGATTTAATGAAAGTAAGATATTCCGTCATATGTTTATTGACAGCATGTAGGGTAGTTAAAATATAGATGAATAACTGATTATGATCTGCCTGTAACTGTACTGCGTGTAACTCGAAATTAGTTTTGGTTAATTCGCTAATAAAAATCACTCATCTTTATTTCTGTTTGGTCTTCATAATTAGACAAATTGTGTAAGTGCTTAATATAGGTGTCCAAACTAGTTTTCATTATTATTACTTATCAAAATACACAGCGAATCCAGGAACATGAACTTCATAGTATAGGATTCTACTTCCACTGCAAACATGATGCTAAGCTCTCATATTACAGAGCATATCGAGGCAAGGACTGTCAAAAATGCTTTGCATTAGAATTGCAAAAGATTGCATCCATAGCTGCACAGGAGAAGCTGAACATCAGGCCAATGCAACCCCTGACTAAAGAGGAACGGCGATCGCATATGGAAAATACTTGCTGCCATATATGTGAAAAAATGTTTGCAGCCGATGATGAACGAGTCCGGGACCATTGCCACTTAACAGGTAAATACTGAGAAGCATAATTCAATTCATTTCTTTTCATAAATTCTTTTAACAGGAAAATAGCGAGGGCCAGCGCACAATGCATGCAATCTGATGTACCAAGATTGCTCCATAGTTCCAGTCATTTTTCACAATTTATCCGGATATGATGCTCACTTCATTATTAAGGATATAGATACATCTTTCCCAGGAAATGTTGATCTCTTGCCAATAAACAAGGAAAGATATATCTCGTTCACCAAGCACAAGGACGGCAGCTACATAAAATTCAGATTCATCGATTCCTTCCGTTTTATGGCTGAATATTTAGATAAGCTATCATCATTCCTTCCAATGGCTAAATTAAACACTACAAGATCAGTATGGCAGGGATTGGATGATGACACTATCAAACTTCTTACACGCAAGGGTGTCTTCCCATATGATTTTATTGATGACTGGGATAAATTGGATTTCCGGAACTAGCCAACACAGGCAGCGTTCTACAATAAACTGACTGACAGTGCTATATCTCCTGAGGACTACAATCATGCTGAAGAGGTCTGGCAAAAATTTGAAATACAAACACTTGGTGAATATTCAGATCTATACCTTAAGACAGACGTTCTCCTATTGGCCGATGTGTTTGAGAACTTTCTAGAAGTGTGCATGAAGACATACAATTTAGATCCAGCACATTATTACACCATGCCGGGCCTAACATGGGATGCTATGCTAAAATACACTAATGTGAAATTAGAGCTGTTAACCGGCGTAGATATACTGCTATTCATAGAGAGAGGCATTCGAGGTGGTATAAGTCAATGTTCGAACAGATACAATAAAGCAAATAACAAATATATGGATGATTTTAAGCCTGAGGAGAAAGAGAAATACTTGATGTATTATGATATGAATAACCTTTATGGATGGGCCATGTCACAGCATTTACCAACCGGAGGATTCAAATGGGTTGATGTTCCCAATATTGACGTTTCCGAAATTCCTGATGATTATCCAACTGGGTACATATTCGAAGTCGACTTGGATTATCCTCAACATCTACATGATAAGCATAAAGACTTACCGTTTTGCTCTGAGCATGCAGCACCACCTGGAGCAAAAGTAGAAAAGCTTTTGACAACATTACATCCAAAAACTAAATATGTTATACACTACCGAAATTTGAAGCAATGCTTATCACATGGACTCATCCTGAAAAAAGTGCACCGGGTACTTCAATTCGACCAATCAGCTTGGCTTAAGCCATATATTGACGTAAATAGCACCAAACGGATGCAGGCTACAAGCGATCATGAGAAGGACAGCTATAAGAAAATGAATAATGCAGCTTTTAGTAAGAGCATGGAAAATGTACGCAAGTATAGTGATATCAAGCTTTGCGTGAAGTGGGAAGGTCGCTATGGTGCAAAAGCTCGGATTGCGGCACCCACCTTCCACAGTGCAACGATATTTGATGAGAATTTAGTTGCTGTGGAATTAAGGCGACTCAAAATATTATTCAATAAGCCGCTCTATATAGGAATGGCAGTTATAGAAATCTCGAAAATATGCCTCTACGATTTTCACTACAGTTTTATGCAGCGTGAGTATGGAGATAAATGTAAAGTCATGTATACTGATACAGATTCTCTAATATATGAACTTGAAGAGAAAAATGCATATGAGTTTATGGCTGAAAATTTAAACAAATTTGATACAAGTGATTACGCAGAAGATAATGAATTCAATTTACCGCTCATGAATAAAAAGATTCCTGGGCTAATGAGGATGAGCTGAATGGGAACTCATGAGCGAATTTGTAGGCTTGCGCTCAAAAATGTACAGTCTGCGTATAAACGCTGGTAAAACTGTAAAAAAAGGGAAAGGAGTAAAGACTAAGGTAGTCCAGAGGCATATCAATTTCGAAGACTACGTCGAATGCTTGAACAACGAGCGAATATTAACTGCTAATCAGAGATCCATACGATCTCATCACCTTAACGTATACACTATCAGTCAAAAAAGATTGCATTGAGTCCCTATGATAATAAGCGTCATATTAAGAGCGGAGCGACGGATATTCTACCATGGGGACATTACTCCATTTCATCAGATCAACAAGTGGGAACCGCAGACAGTATCTAAGTCAAGTGTAAATAATAAATGTATTATAGTTTTAGTTTCATTTATTAAAGTAATTTGCATTATAACTACATGTATAAAGTATTATAATTATTTTAAATTGTTAAATGTTTCTTCAAGATATTATAAAACATCTTTGTTATTAATCCAAGAATTGTGTTTTGATGAAAATCCGAGCCATTTAACGTAAGCTTTATCTCCACTCTTCTTTAAGATTTTCTCTACGAGATATATGTAGGTTTGGGTGTTTAACTTTCAGCATCTCCAATTCATAAAAGCCTCCTGTGATTGGATTTCCTTGATAATCTTCCAGCCGATATGTGATGGGGTTTGTTTTTTGCACTTTAATAATTTTAAAAATCTCAGCTGTCCAGTTTGGTGTATAGCCTTTCTCAAATATATGCTTGCATTTGCTGATGCGTACAAAATCCCCAACTTTATACTTTGCAGGAACAACAATTTTTATATGACTGTATACAGTTGAAAGCAGTTGTTTCTCATTGGAGGCGTTGATATCACATGGTCTCATTTTTGTAGTTCGATGTATTCTTGAGTTGTATTCAGTGAGCAGTTTCTTTACCATACCAATCCACTGCTAAGTTCCATTAAAGCTGAATTCCTTCCACATCATATCCTTCAGAGTTCGGTTAAATCGTTCCACTATTGATGCTTTGAGGAAACTGTATGTAGAGTAATGATTAATTGCATGATTCAGCATTAGATTTTTATAGAGGCTGTTGTAGAATTCCTTTCCATCATCAGTCTGCAGGTTTTTAGGTATTCGTCCCTCGCTTAATATAGACTGCATGGCAGTCTTTTAATTGGAATTGCCCATGCGTATTTGGAGAAGGTATCAATTACTGTCAGCAGATAGCGGTAACGCTTGTTCACATACTTGTAGGGATCCATTTCAACCAAGTCTGCCTGCCACAAGTCATCTAGTCCTTTGATAATCACACGACGCCATTTAAAATTTTGTCTCGCTGGTTTATGCAGCTCATTTACCACTTGCCTCTTACTCATCATAATTATAAATGAAACATATTTCTCAAGAGTTTTAACTCATATACACCATCTTTAGGTGTCAAGTCTTTCTTATTTATTACTGAAGTAAAGAGATAGTTTTCAATCTTCGCGATTTCATCATTGATATATAGCGTTAAATTTGTCACCTCTATATTAATAGTTTTTTTTATTTCTTCAACACTTATTTTAATTTTCTTGTCAACATAGTCTTTGGTAGTAGCATCATCATTTTCAAGGGGTTTATCGTTAAATTAAATCCAATACCCCGCTCTCCTTGTTCACCAGCTGGACCCTGAGCTCCTTGTTTACAATCTGGTCCTTGAGTTCCTTGTTTACCGGCTGGCCCCTGAACTCCTGTTGGCCCACGCTCACCTGCTTTCCCAAGATATCCTCGCTTAGAGAAACGTCCAAACTTGTCAACGCTCATCTGTAGATTGTGAAGAAGTATAGTAATGGAGTAGTATTTAAACTTTAATATCTGCTTCTCGCAACTCCTCCAGGATAGATACAATTTCATTGTTGTGACTGTTGTTTCCAGCCTGCTTTGATGCCATTAGAAGGCGCAGTCTATCAACTAATTCATTTGGATCATCCCAGTAAATGTGATCAATGTTTTCTTTAGGCAGACGCATTAGTCCCATGCCTTTATGCTATATAAGTATACTGATTATAGCTTTATACTTAACCGCTCTAGTACCTTTTATATGTCCATCTTCGGCATAGTCACGTTTATATGCATTGGTATCTCTCAAAATAGATCCATAATTAGTTATATCCTCTTTAGTATATAGACTTTTTACAGGATCTTTCATAAATAGCAGCTCACATAACCCCAAAGTTGTTTTATAGCTCTTCCCCTTGATAACAATATTTCCTACATTATCAACATCAAACGTTGAATTACCGATTCTCCACGCGTTGTCATCATAGTAAACTCCATAGGTTGGATCAATTTTAGGGCTATTATCAATGAATAGCTTTAAATTGTTTGAAACTATGTATCCAGACGTATCGGGGGAGGTGACAGGAGACCTTCCTGTCAATGTTCTTGAATGCTTAGCTGTTGCGAATTCTTCTTCAGATGTTAAGGAATAATCTCCATAACTTATAGGTGTGCTACTAGCCTCCATTTTCACATATTTTGGTTTTGGCGGGGTAAAAGGTTCCACAATTTCATTGGCTTCTTCTTTTGCCTTTTCTTCTTCTTCTTCTTGTTCTTCTTCTTCTTCTTATTCTTCTTCTTCTTCTTCTTCTTCTTCTTCTTCTTCTTCTTCTTCTTCTTCTTGTTCTTCTTCTGTATCTTTTGTCCCACACTTGGCTATATCTGGCGGCTCGTATTTGACTCTTCTAACAAACTCTTTGAAGGGTTTAGTGATTGGCTTAAAGGTTTCTTCAAGTTGAGTTTCTGCTTCAATCCTTCCCATCCTTAGAGCTTTAAATTTCCTTCGCACTGCATTCCTTGTCTTGATGATTTCTTTTAATAGCTTTTCATTCATCTTCGATATTAACTGAATAACAGGTTTTCAAACAGCTCTGATAACAGGTAAACAGCTTTCCAAACAGCTCTTATAACAGCTTAACAGCTTTCCGAACAGCTCTGATAACAGCTTAACAGCTTTTCAAACCGCTCTGATAACAGCTTAACAGCTTTCCAAACACCTCTGATAACAGCTTAACAGCTTTTCAAACAGCTCTGATAACAGCTTAACAGCTTTCCAAACAGCTCTGATAACAGCTTAACAGCTTTCCAAACAGCTCTGATAACAGCTTAACAGCTTTTCAAACAGGTCTGATAACAGCTTAACAGCTTTTAAACAGCTCTGATAACAGCTTAACAGCTCTGATAACGGCTTAACAGCTTTTAAAACAGCTCTGATAACAGCTTAACAGCTTTTCAAACAGGTCTGATAACAGGTGAACAGCTTTTCAAACAGGTCTGATAACAGGTGAACAGCTTTAATCTACTCAGCAGTTCCACAGGATTCGGTGTGCTTTCGGCTGAGTTACAACTTCGACTTATGAATATTTCGCATGTTTCATCCTTTTATAGTACAATGAAGGTATCAAATCCTTTACGGTAGCGCCCCTTGTTTAATGAGCTATCGTTATCAATCATCAAGAAACCATATTCATCCTTCCAACATTTAGCACAGGCTCTTCGAAATTTAACAAACTTCATGTCCGTATTCACATCATCATTATAGATATGTTTCAAAGTCAAGTCATCTTTCACTCTACACTCAAACCCTCTTAGGGGTTTAGTGATTAGCTTAAAGGTTTCTTCAAGTTGAGCTTCTGCTTCAATCCTTCCCATCTTTAAAGCTTCCCGCTAGTACAATGAGTATCAAATCTTTTACGGTAGCGTCCCTTGTACACACCCAGGTGCACACATCCACCCACGCCTTAGGTATCGTTTGCTCAGTCACCGAGTAGCCCAACCCAACATACCACAAGCACTCATACTAAAGTAAATAACTAAAATCAAACTCAAGCTGACAGGTATACAGCCGCCGGTATAAATTCGCATAGGATATTTCGCATCATTACTTAAGCCGCACACATTCTACCTAAGCCTTAGTACAGGTAACGTAGCCCAGTATCACACACCCCAGGCAATCCTAATCATAGTATCAAATATTGCCACTAAAGCTCTCAGCCAACCTCGAGTATCCAGACACAGGAAAGGGCACTTCAAGTAAGACTGTATCCTCCAAGACCAGATCAAACTTAACCAGCAACCTCTACCAATAAAGCTTCCCACCCATTCATTATATTACTTTATTCTATTATTTATTATATTATTATAATATGGATAGAGATTTCGAAGTAAAATTAAAATACGTTTTTTGTATGAGCTCTCATCATACAAGTTTTATGATAATTAAATGTTACTTTTCGGTTTTTGATGTGAAAGCAAAAGCGAATTTTCGGTGTAGAACTTATCGGTTTTCGGTTTCGATGTGAAAGGCGTTTAAAGAATGCCCCGGGCCGATAAATTCAAGCAAATTTTTTTGGAGACTTACTGGTGGTGCTGATTGAGAATCAATAAATAAAATAGACAAATCTCAGTTCAACCTTGAAAATTCCTTTATTCTACTGTTAATTCTACAATGTTCTTATATGCTGCTGGTGATACGGCTTGAGAGTAACTTACTGGAGCTTGTCATTGTACATTTTTCTAGATTATGAAGTGAGACCTAACTGTCTTACAAATACATTCGATTGCAAACTTGTACACTTGTCTATTAGAATTCTAGCTGCTACGATAAACTGATAATGATAATGTGATAACTATACATATTTAGAATTAATACAATATGTATTTAGTTTGACTCTTGACTGGGATACGTAAATTAAGAAAATACATTTGCAACAATTGCTCTGACACATGGAATGTTTGAATTGGGCATAAAATATCTATAGGGTGTTTATAAATATTTTAGAAGATGATTAAATCCTAAACAGGTGCCATCTCTAGTCAAAACCCAAAGACAAATTTAGCGCGTTGACCTTAGTACTGCTCTCGCTAAAATTCAGGATAAATTTTCGCCAATATCTTTTAGCTTGCTAAATTTTCATACAAAATTTAGCTTAGCGCCGACCTTAGTACTAGGCTTAAGCATACATGAATTTTCGGTGTGGAACTGTTTATTCGTTCGTTTTCATTTTTCGCTGTGTAAGCGGCCTTATGTAGATGTAGATATGTCGACCTTCGTGGAACTTAATATTTCAGTACGAAAAAAAAATCTGTCATTATTTCAATAAACTGAACAAAAAAATCTACGCTTTGCGTTAGAAAAGAATTATTTGCCAAAAAAAACTGTTTTGGGCGTAGACGCACTGGGCACAATGAAGTACTTGCAGCAGTACATTACATATGCTTAAACGAGGCTATGATATTCGCCCTTTAATCTCCGGCAGAAACTATTGCATTTGTCTAATCTGGTTGTGACAATAGGCCATTGCAAGACTCTTATAACCAAAAATCTTGTTATGGAACTATGATGAGTGATTTGTTTGGGACGTAAAGTCTCGACTACCAGCATGAGCTGACAGATCACTCGACAGACAGCGTTGACTGCAGGGCGGCACGCTAGTTCGCCGCAACTATTGGCGGAGAGTGTGGGGGGGTTCCACAAAAGACCTGCCGCTGCCGTCAGCCATAATCAAAAAAATTCGTGCCTACCTAACACAGAAAGCCGGCACACATTCGGTCCTGAAGGGACCCTTACGTCAGTTACCCGTATACAAACGAAGGCGCAGATGTTCTGCCTTCCTTGCCTGCCCCATCCTCCCATCTGACTCTGAGGGGCATAATTCTTCAGAGTCCCTAGTTGACCTGTAAAAAGAGAGAGAGACTAGGCGAGCCTAGACGACCTTCATCCTATGTGAGAGGGCTTCAGGATGGTGAAGAACGAATTAAAACTTTCAGAATTTCATATTTACGTTAAAATTTCAGAGAAAAAAAAATCTCATCAATTCAAAACATATGTATATAAATATGTGAAAACGAATATCGATCAAATAGGCAGGTATCGTATTAAATTATTAATATATGTACAAGTATAGTTCCAAGTTGAAAAGGTATATAGGTAAGTATACCATGAAACTATAAATAAAATATGCAGGTATAGTATTAAATTATAAATATATGTACAAGTATAGTTCCAAGTTGAAAACGTATGTATATAAATATATTAAAACCATTATCGATAAAGAAGGCTTTACAGTGCAAGTCGCTACCGAAGCCGAAGTATGCGTATACCAAAAGAAAATTTGTAATAGATCAATGATACTCACGGTGAGAATTCCACGGCATGATGAAGCACTTCAGCATCCGCCATCTAGTTAAATGAATTAAATTGGAGGTTAATGCTTCGACTTGCTGTCTGTATGCTTTATCACAAAAAGAATTTCTGTTGAGTTGAAATAATATTGCCCAGCGGCACTCGTCACTACAATTGAACGAAATTAATTTTTTTTCATTAGATAGAGTTCAAAATAGTGCTTAAAACTACAAACTTCTGAATACGAATATCTAAAATCACCAATTACTCTTAAATATGAGTAAATAGAACAAAAATATATCCTTTTCACAATTTATCGCTTAATTAAGTTCATTTCTTAAAAAAACTAGAGCTATTTGCACTGATAGTTTTCCAGACAGTATACCATGACGTTCCATTGCATTCCATAATGTGGCCATAAAAAAACAGAAATTAGACTGATACCGGACAAACAAAATTTCAGTATTATTTATAACGTGTGTAGGCTATAAGGTGGAAGAATATCCATTGCAGCTAATAGAAGAGATGCAAGAAATATAGCCATGCCAAAGTATATCATACAATCTGTCTTCAATTCTTGTAGACTTGCATTACAAATAACAACACATTCCTCTAATGCCAATTTTGTTTGTAGTTGGTTCTCATTAAATGAATCGTTTGCATCACAGATGCTATCTGCTGGTATTTTTTTTGTTTTTTTTTCTTAGTTTTACTTTAACATAAACTACTTCCTGATCTGAATAACTAAATAAATGTCCTGGTACACGTTCTTTCAATGGAAGTCCATATTCAGAGATTGATACCTCGTAATCATCTCTTGGTCTTATTAAAATATGATCAATTCTCTTTCCTAATGAATTTTGCTTAGCAATAGATGCAGCGGTATAAGAATTTTTTTCACAATCGCTAGTTCCTACAAACATATCATTACAAGTCTTTCAATTCAGAAGATTGCGTCAGTATTCTATATGATATATCATTTGGTTCTGTATTTAAATCACCAGCTAAAATCTGTAAGACTGCATTATCTCTGCTATTTTTTTTTATCCTTGACGCAGCCGGCCTACACGCTTCAGTAATTCTTGTAGCATTTTGCCATATGCAATACGCTACGACCATAACAATCTGACGGACTGAAAGTCTGATAAAAAAATTCCCAAGCGTGATCAAAATTTACTTACAGACAACTAATTATGGTTATGCATTGCATTTTCCTTTCCTCTACGATTTTAACGTAGTTAATTACTTCTATATTACCTTATCTGAATCTTGCTTTCAACTCATTTTCTTAATTCCAATCGCTAATCGGATCTACTTCAATTCTTTAAGTTCCCATTTCAGGACTTCCTCCAAAACTTAAACTTAAACTTAGGCTTAATCTACTATCCTACATGTCCCGAGATCGGTGCAAGTCTCTTTCTTCTTTAGGCCTACTTCTAGCCTCTCAAATTTTTGCCAAAGTTCCTTAATGACAAGTTAGGAAGCTGGCGAGATTTGCATGTTTTACTCTCATAAAATGTTCCCGCGCTTTTGTGAAAACGGGTTTCATGAAATATTCACAATGTTTGGTCACATGTTGTTGCTGTAAATGGAAACATGTTGTTGCTGTAATCCCATGATATTTGAACAGCACGTGTTTCTGTTTACGTTCGTTTTGCTATGAAGAGATTAAGTGGGAGAACTCATGCTGAATTCTCTGATATTTTCGGGCAAAATGAGAATTTCATTTGAGAGGAATCTTACATCTCCTTTCAGCATCTGCGCCAAAGCGAAATTTATCTTTTTCTTAAAAATGGGAGGTAGTGTGAAAGGATTTTGAGGGATTTAATAAGATTTTGTCGTTTAGGTAATCATACTTTCTCTCGATTTTTGTTTTTAACTCGATGTCTCAGTTGCACTACAATAGTGCATAGCCAAGTTCGCAAAAGACGAAAGTATATGAAATTACTTTTTTTCATTCTAAACAAGTAAAAAAGCTAGAATTGGTCTAAGACCAATTCTTAAGACACCCTAGATGAATGCCCGTATAAAATTTCGTATGATCACCGATCTATGCAAGTTTGATTTTTGAAGTGGTTTTTCGCATATATTTCTAGAACGGTTTGTCGGACAGAAAAAATGATTATAACCAATTTTATAGGATTTCGTATTCTGAAGAAGCATTTAGTACAATAAAAATGTCTTGGACTGATCGTTTTCACAGTATACGTTAAAATCCTAAATTTTTATATGGCAACACTAAGAAGGAGTTGCCCGATTTAGTCCATTCTTGAAATTTTATTTGCAATTACTAAATTTCAGCTCTCTATATTGATGCGTTCTCAGGCGGTGTCCAAATATATAGTGGAAAACGAAAGTTTTGTATGGCAACCCCACGAAGGAGTTGCCCGATTTGTCTCATTTTCGAACTTAATTTTACTTTTTTTTTTAAAGTGTCCGTGTACAAAATTTCAGCTCCCTAAGTATACGCGTTCTCGAGTTATCGTGCGCACAGACGGACGGACGGACGGACGGACATGCAAAAATCAAAATAACTTTTAATATTATGCGTGGGTGTCCAATCCATTTTGCTCTCCCAAGCGGCTGAGAATAAGTAGGGTGATCTGAAAGTGAACATGACTGCAGTACAGTATGCTGATATATATTTTTTAAATAACATTTAACATTCGCATTCATTTTGCAAATAATTTTTCATATGTTTTTTATTTTTTTTTTGTCAAATCCGGCAACACAACCGTAACAATTGCTCGGCAATACCGCAATACCCTCGCTTAATTTATTTAGCTCATCCGAGTGAGCTTAAAAATTAAAAATTGAGGAAATGCAAGAATGCAAGAAATTGAGCAATTTATATTTCGACTAAATAAGTAAGTTAGAACAAATTATATAGAAATTATTAAAGAAAAATGAAATGCGTTGTTGTATGTATGTATGTATATTATGTTGTTGCTGCCTGAATATCTTCCCCGCCTTGAACAGCTTGTTCCAACTTCCTCATCACGGATGCTAATTGTAAAAGGCTCTCACAACTCCTTGTGGGTTTAGCTTTGCTGAGTCCAGACTTGCTGTATTGTTGTTTTGCGCACCTGTATATCAAGCAGGCGGCAGTATGTAGTCCAATGGCAAGTGCTGAGTAGCCCAAGGTGAAATGATGAACATCGACTGGCTAGAATTCGTTTGATAAATGTAGGTTTCTTCGTTGTTCGGCAATACCCTCACTTAATTTTTTGAGATCATCCGAGTGGGCTTGATGGTGTATTGTCCTGCAAATTTTAGACGAATCATCAGTAGCTGAATCCTTGTACCTCATGGTATTGGGGTAGTTGTCCGTTCTTTTCTTCATATTAATAAACTTATGCGTGAGTCACTAAAGAATGTCGTACGCATGCTTTGAACATACTCATCGTAAAGTGTAAGGAAAGTTCTCTGAAGAACTCATTACATGATGTGAGAAGTTGTTGTGACTTATAACTTTTCTGCAGTTTATTCTTTTTATTTTTATTTAACCATGGTGGAGATGTTTCCGAGAACCGCTAACGCTCGCGGGGAACGTGAGAGGAAAAGAATTAGGTATGTAAAATTTAGATTTGCTGAAGAAGGAACTTTTTTTGGATTCTCCGGTATATAGCAAAAGCTAAAAAATGTTTTAATTTGTTATTTCATTACACAACTCGTTATACTTTAAATTTAGAAACGTCTCGTCAACATTATTGATAGACAGTAATGTGTTGAAGTCAATAGATGTAGGTCTACTGGAAAGTTGCGAAAAGTTAGCCTTCCTAAAATTGAAAAAGTATTGTGTTTCGTCACAATTTGTTAATTTTTCGGTTTCATAACAATATGTAATTAATTGAGAGGGATGATATTTGCCAAGAGTAGACATTCTGACTGTGCTAGGTTCAAATATTTAGTTACCCGCGTCAGTAGAAAATACCAGGTCTAACTGTCTACCCAAGTCATTCTTAACATTACTGATTTGGCTTAGACCAAGGGATGAAATAGTGTCAAGGAAAAGTGATTCCCTTGTTGTCAAGTGGAATTTTGATCGATTCCCTATGGAATGATCCTATTGAGTAGATCGATCATTATTTATAATGATCTCAACGTTTTTCAGATTACTAACTATTCCAATTTTACTGGGGAAGCAGAACTTCGTAGGGAGCTGTGAAGTAGAGAGTAAAAATATAATGTGATCAAAATCACTTTCGCTAAAGGAGAAGTAAGTGTCAAAGCATCTAAAATGTAAGTAGGTACAGAGACAAAGTACTAAAGTCAGTTCTTGATAACATTGCAGGTATTAAACTTTCTAAATGTAGTGGTTTTGGTACCAGCAATATGAATATGATAAATACATATATCCGAAGATAAAAAGGCAATCTAGAACAATTCCTGAAACAATTATAAATAATATAGAAAACAGTATTTCTATTATAACAATAGATTTAGGGCACGACGACCGGGTACATCAAGAAACCGTACTTGGAAATTCTATGGAAGCTGTTTTGTCGCCACCAAAAGATCAAAAGTTCAAAAATTTGGCTCTGTATGGACGGAGACTTATAAATGGATAGAAAAAAGAAACAACTGATGGTTTTGTCAAATGTGTTCTGAAGTTATTGCAAATAAGGTTTCTTATATTGAGACGCATAAGCGTGCTAAAATAGATCTAAAAAAATAGCCACAAATAAATAATGCTGATAAGGTTATACTTCCATTAGAGATAAAAAAAAAAGATTGCTGAAAGAGGAACTCTTGTAGGTTTATTTTATAGTGTTGCAGCTAATTCAATTATGTATTATAAAGGTTTGATATGCGGAAAAACTAAGGCGACTGAAGTTGTCAATACAATTTTACATGACGACTGTATAAAAAGCCTTACAAATATTCTGAAAATTCAGAAGCTATCAATAATTAAATAATTAAACTAATGATGGCATTTATGTATTTTATTAATATATACTAGTATTATTTGTTTTACGAAGGTATGCTTTTCTCAAAAATTGCTTTTCATGACAAAACATTTTCATTTCAGCTGTCAACTATAAATTTAAAACATACGAAAATCTTATTAAATAAATTCGTTGGAAAATCTAAATATAAAAGCCAGTTGTTTCTGTATAAAAACAAGTGAATACATAGAATAAATGAATGGCCGTATGTAATTTCTATGGTCACCTCTCTGTGCATGTTTGATTGTTGGAGTGGTCTTTCGCATATATTTCTAGAACGGTTTGTCGGATAGTTAAAGTGAATATAACCAATTTCATAGGATTTTAGAACTTTTCAGTAGATTGTAATATGTTTGTTCCACGATGCATTTAATGAGCTGTCCATGATTATTCAAATGTACTATGAGCTGTATATATGTATTTTTATTAAATAGGCAGAAATCTGCCGCACTTACGATTTATGGCTAAAGAGCCGCTGTGATAATATTATCCCTTGGTGGCAAAGGGTATGCCGATATAGTTTCTGAATGGCAGAGACTGCCGCTGTTTGATTTAAGGCAGAATATGCCGCTTTCTACTTGTATGGCAGAGTATGCCGATGTACTTATGAGGCAGAGTATGCCGCTTTATATTGGAATGGCAGAGTATGCCGTTTTATATTGGAATGGCAGAGTATGCCGCTCTTTACTTGAGAAATTAAAAGACGTCTTTCAACTATCTGATAAGTTCTGATTTTATTCAATAATAGCAGCTTATTTATATTAATCGATAACAAAGAATCAATATTTCATTATAATTCTAAAGGGGGGATTATTGCAGAATTGCAATATACAAAATTAATAATCAGAAATGTTAGTGTCAGCATATTTGATCACACAATTTCTGATTGAGTCATAATCTAGCGATATTGTAAAGCAATGACTTCAGGTGTGTATATTTTATCAATGAAGAATTATGCTTGCATAGCGGAATTGCTTGCGTTGCAAATTCTTCTTGAGGTCGAGTAAACTTTGTTTGTTTCTATTTCTTTTTTCGTTCTGATTTTTGTTTACTTTTATTGACCGTGATCATGGCTTTACATGCTCACTCTTAAAGGAAAAAAAAAATTTTTGTATAAAAAAATTTTTGTTTTTTTTGTTACATAATCTTATCTAATTAAGTTATAGATATTCTAATCTTTATTTATATAATTATTCTAAATATATTCTGTTTTCTATCTATCTACTTATTTTATGATATTTAATATGTTCATAGGATTACTTAGTTTCAGTTATTCTTGTGTGTGGTTAAAGATACATATATTTATAGTGTTTGTACTATATTATTCCCAAGTTTGTTTTATTTAAATTTACATTTTATTAGCCTATTGTTATGTACTTCCGTTGGTTTTTCTTTTATTAAAATTTTGGAGTTTACACCTTTTTGTTCAATGATTTTAAAGGGTCCGTCATATGGACTTTCATGTTTCTTTCTGGTGTTTATTCTCAAGTATACATAGTCATTTTCGTTAAAATTTGAGGGGTTGGAGTCTTTATCTTTCGCTATTTTTCGCCCTTTTTTGGATTCTTCTAATTTTTATTTTCTCTTCTCATGGGCTCTTTTCAATTTTATAGCTAATTCTCCTGCATAGCTGTGTATGCTATCTATTTGTTCCTTATTTTTCAGAATCTGTGCTGGTAGTGTTGCTATCTTTCCAAATCCTAACTCGAATGGTGTATAATTTGTCTCCGTGTGCCGTGTTGTATTATAACAGAATACATAGCATGGAATTAGTTCATCCCAATTGTCTTCTTCTGAGAATGTTCTTAAGTATTCGTTTAGTACTCTATGGTTTCTTTCAATCGATCCTAGAGTTTTGTGATGGAACAGTGTGGATGTAACATGTTTTATGTTCAGAAATTTGCAAATATTTTTAAGTAGTTCATTTACAAATTCTGTACCTCTGTCTGTTTTCAATGTTTTGAAGCATCCATACTTTAGAATGAATCGTTCAACTATTGTCTTCGCTACCGAGGAGGCTTCTTTTGTCTCTATTGGATATGCCTCAACGAATTTTGTCAATTCGCATTGCAGCGTCAGGATGTATCTGAAACCGTTTGACATTCTTAGAGGTCCTACCGTGTCAACTGAGATCGTTTCAAAACTACTGTTTGGTGTGTCTGCTATAACCAGAGGTTCTTTTGTGTATTTTTTGAATTTGTTCTTCGCACATTTATCACACTTATTTATGTACTCCTTTACCATTTTGTTAAGGTTTTTCCATATGTACCTTTGTTTTAATTTGTTGATGCAACGTATAATTCCAGCGTGTCCACCATGCATGCTGTCATGGTATTCTTTTATTAATTCTAATTTTTTCTTTGGATCATTTATCCTTATTGGGGGTCCATAAAGTAATATCTTCAATGGTATTGCCTTACCACGTTTATTATTTTGCTGCAGCTTATTGAATTTCTCTTTAAATTTTTTATTTTAATGTGATTAAATATAGCATCGTCTTTTGCGGGTGCTAATTCTTTAATATTATTCTCGTTCTTTTTTTTTGTATCAGCTTCTCCATTATGTAAGCAGAGTTAAATATAGGATTATCGCTGTACTTACCCCTTTCTTAGATATATATATATTTCTGGCAAACTTTTATTTATCGCATTTCTTCTGCGTACGCTGTATCAAATTGTATTTTTCTTATATTTCTTATGTCGGAGATGGATGTGCATTCCCATATATAGAGTTGGTCTGATTTTACGCTACCTCTTTTCTTCATTCCGTTTTGCTGCTTTTTCGCCATATTACGTATGATAATTTTTATTTGTTTCGGTATCATTGATTTTAATTTTTCAGAGTCCATTTTTATTCTTGACAGGGCATCTGCGTTTGTATTAATTTTTCCCTGTTTATACACAATTTCAAAATCATAGTCCATTAGGTCTAAACGAATTCTTGTTAGTTTCGAAGAAGGATTCTTATGTGTGAAGAGGCTGACGAGCGGGCGATGATCTGTTACAACTGTGAATTTGTTCCCATAAAGATAGGGTCTAAAAAAATTGATTCCCCAGTGTATACGAAGCAATTCTTTTTCGGTTATCGATTTATTCAGCTCGTGCTTATTCAGTGTCTTACTCGCATAGGATATTGGCAAATCTTGTTCTATCTCACCCTTTGAGAGCACTGCGCCAAGTGCAAAATTTGAAGCATCTGTTGTCAGGACGAACGGTTTGCTAAAGTCTGGATATTGCAGGACTGGTGAAGTTATTTATTTATCTTTGAGTATTTCAAAAGCTTTTTTGCAATCTTCTGTCCAAAGGAACAGTGTATTTTTCTTTAGAAGTGCATTGAGTGGTCGTGCTATTTCTGCAAAATTTCGTATGAAGCGTCTGTAATAGTTGCAGAATGCTAAAAATCGACGTACTTCATCTACATTCGTCGGTACTGGGTACGTTTCTATTACTTTATGCTTATTGGAATTCGTTCTGACTGGATCTTTTGTTATTAAATGACCAAGATATAGTACTTCTGATTTCAAGAAGTTGCACTTGCTTGGATTGAGTTTTAAGTTATACTGCTGAAGTCTTTTTAACACTCTTTCTAGGTTCTGATTATGATTGTTAAGGCTGCATCCATGTATTATTATGTCATGGACATATATGAATGCGCCGTCATCCAGACCACTTAATGCAATTGAGAGCATTCGCTGAAAACTGTTCGTGGATATTTTCAGTCCAAAAGGTAATCTTTTAAATTGGCAATGTCCCTGATTGGTTGAAAATGCCGTTAGTTTTCTTGAATTTCCTTCTAACTCTATCTGGTGAAAAGAGTTAGTCATATCAAGCGTTGAGAAGGATTTTGCCCGTCCTAGTCTGTCTAGGATGTCTTCCAATCTTCTTAGTGGATATTTATCGTTAAATACTTTCTTATTTAGCTGTCTAAAGTCTACAACTGATCTCCATTTCTTTTCTTCACCTGAGTTTTTTGGTACTATCAGGAGTGGAGAGTTATACGGACTCACTGAAGGTTCTACTATGTCATTCTGTATCAGTTTATCGACCTCTTTATTTATTTGATCGACTTGAGAATGTGGCAGTCTGTAATTCTTTATGTAGACGGGGTTATTGTCTGTAGTATTTATATTCTGTGTATAGAAGTTATTTGTTGTTAACCTCTCTTCTTCTATGTGGAATACTTCTTGATATTTTTTGCGGATCTCTTTGATCGAATTCTTTGCATTTTCATTCAAACCTTCCAATATCAGTTCTTTTAACAATTTATGAAATCGTCGTTCAGTTTTATCTCTCTCTTGATGCGGTTTTCTGTTTTTTTCTTTTCATATCTCGTAATCTTTTAGCAGATGTAGCTTCGCTGTAAATGGTTTCAATATTTCCAGGTGATTGTTCGTGTTTAGCAACTTTATATGCTGAAATCCTTCTTTTGGTATTATTGTGTTACTCAGAAATACTCCTTCTATCAATTCTTCACCGCAGACTATGCTATCTTCGTTGATGTTGACTGTTATTGCTTGGATAATCTCTGTTCTTGCTGGTATTTTGATTTCATCTTTAAATCTATTCATCATGTGTATTCTAACATCGTCATCATTCAAATTTGTAGTTATTGTGAAGGTTTCATAATCTATTTTACATAGATATTTCAATAGGAAATCTCTTCCTAGTATCCCATGCGTGGTGATCGGTGTACGTGAATGCACTATTTGAAACCTGTGCTCTATGACATGTGATTCATAAGCTAACTGCAATTTAGCTGTGCCCAAGGAGTGTGTTTCATTGTTTGTTATTCCAGTTATTATGCACTGGTCACTCCTGTTTATTTCACAATTCAAAGAATCTATTTTGCAAATTGAAATGTCTGCTCCGGAATCAATGAGGAAGTTTAATTTGTGTTTGTGCGTTTGTCCGTCAGCGTTATGTAGTTTGTTGTACAACTTCTGATGTTGTATATCTTTGAATTTAATCTTATTCTTGCTGACTCCGTCCTGGACTTTGCGCATTGCTTGTCTCGTGTAGAGAATTTACCGTTGTCTGTTGGTTTTGCCGAGGGTTTCTAACAAAGTCTCTTCCTCTATTGATTTGATAGCTATTTTGCGAGCTATTGCCTCTACTCTGGTTGTTCCCTTGATTGTACTTGTTCTTTTGATATCCTCTGATTTTCCAATTATTGTTTCTGTTTGATACGAGTTATTGTTGTTTGGATAATTATTGGCATTGATATTTCGATTGTCGGAATTTCTGTAGTTTCTTCCGTTTTGCCGGCTACGGAGATTTCTATTGAAACTAAATATTCTTGTTTCATCTGTTAGAGGTTGTTCAATCTGGGTTGCGAGGCTTATTGCGTCGTTTAATGTTTTTGGTTGTGCGGCTAGGATGGTTGGTTTTAGTGCTTCTTTCAACCCATTTTGAAAGGTATTTAATCCGATCCTGTCGTTTAGTTTGCATATTACCTCTCTGTGTTCTTCCCCTATTTCATTTATCTGGACTTTGTTCAGGTCTGCGACTATCTCTAATATTTTGTCTGAGAAGTCCTGAATTTTCATGTTGTGTTGCTTGCAATTCGATAATTTTTGTTGCAAGTTCTGTGAGGTGTCTGTCCTGGCAGGGTCACCATGTAAGAAGCTTGTTCCACGATGTATTTAATGAGCTGTCCATGATTATTCAAATGTACTATGAGCTGTATATATCGATGGTTAAATTGCAAAACCTCGCAAGTCGATTAATTCAAATTTTACAGGAGGAAGAAAAAACGTTTACACGGTTTAATCATCCTCTTTGGAAAACAATTGAGGCTACAAAATTCGCTAAATAATACTAGTTTTTAGACATTTAGTAACATTTTAAGAATTAGTTGTGTATTACAAAAATAAACGACTTACGAGGTTTCGAAATTTGGTTTGTAAAATTTGCTTGTACTTGCGAGGTTTTGTAACGCCGGGATCATTATAATAATTATTTGGTACGTTGGCAAAGGATAATTTAAACAATATTGATTAAAAAAAAAATATTTAATTGCGAAAATTTGCCAAAAAATCAAATCCTGTCCAACTTAAAACGAGCAACTGCAACTAAATAAACGTAAGTCTCCTAAAACTATATAAACTTGACACAGGAAACAGCTGATAAATTTAATTTTTAATCATATAAAAGACTTTCATAAAATTGCCTAAAATCTACAGGTATAAACTTTTTTAATTCCTGTAAGTGATTGAACTTATCGACTTTTATTTTGAGTGGTTGGTGGTATAGTTGAGGAATAATCAGGTTCTCTTGCTGTTTTTTATAGTCAATAGAGCCAGCTATCCTGTAGGCCAGACATCGAATATCGGTAACTTTAGGATCCTTGGTCGTATTGCCAGGACGAATGGAGGAATATTTAGTTAAAACAGAATATTTTTTGAAAAAATCGTTAGAGATATAATGATCTTTGTAAGGATCTTTTAGTTTTGCACGTTGGCAAATCTGAACGTAGCAACCGGGTACGTAAACTTGTCGATTTCTAAGTTTTCTTTCAATACAAGCATGAATCGAGTTACACTCCATTTGAGTGTGACCCTTTTCAAGATAGTATTGAAAGATTTCAAGCTTTTTATCCTCGGAAAGTTTTAATAAAGCGTTAGATAAAGTTACTTTTCGGTTTTGATAACCACATCCGTCACTGAAAACTATTACAGTTTTCGAATCTGGAGTCAAATTTTTATAAATATAATCAAGAATGACTGAGGTAAACTCATTGGCAGTTACTCCCCCAGCACCTTCATGCCAGATGTAGCAGTCTGCTTTACCAGTAACCAGGTTATAAAACGTAAAATTATGGACGGTCAACTTCATTTTATAGTAGGAAGCAGAAACCTGCAGCCGAGGTGCTGTCAATACGGCTTGTACATCCATAGTAAATATTAGTGTAGATGGATTGGCCTTAGCCAGTTCTTTTTGTCTGTCTTTTTCGGCACGAGCCATATTTTTTCTTGCAATATGAGTTTGATATTCATTTTCTTTGACGGTGCCCACGGAATATTCAATGCAGCTGTCGCATTGATCTTTCCTAAAACAAGACACACAAATTTAAGTAGCAAAAAAGAACTATCTTACAGTTATCTTAGAACTATCTTACAGTTAACTTACTTTGGTCGAAAAAGAGACAGATTTTGATTATAAAATTCATTCCTAAATGTGGTATGATTTAGTACTCGAAACTTTTGCTCCCCGCATTGTTGACTATAAAATCTGTATAGGTCATTAATATTTTGCCACTGGGAATATAAATAAAATTTAGCGGTGTTCTTGCGGCAATTGGCTATCCATTTTGGGAAGTTCAGACAGCAATCTTATCAGAAATTCCTTATCTTTAGAGTCCCAAGAAACATTTTTTTACAAACTCGTTTCCGCATGTTCTTTGTTTAAATGGAATACGTAAGATGCATTTCTCTGCTTACTTGTAATATCTGAAAAAACAAAAATTGGTATTACTTTAGAAAAGTAAGTAGGATAAAAAGTATTACTAGTCCGGTGAATTTTAACAGGTGCTGCATCAACCAATCCCGTTATATAAATATTTTTTCACTTCCAATCGAAGTTTTGCCAAAAATTGTCAAAATTCGACTGTCTGTCTTCCTCGGAAAAAGTTTGGCAATAAAACTTTTTTGATTTTTTTTAAAATATTGCAATTACAAGCAGGCCCCATTTTTCTTGATTTTTTTCAACTCTGTTGTATTTCTTTGTGTCTTTGCTTAATTTCGTTGCAGTGTAATTTTCTAATTTCATTCTTTTAAGTTTATTTTTATTACGGTCCCAATTAGAGATATTTACGATTTTCCCTTTAGATCTTTTTCTTCTTTTAACAATTATCGTTTCTTCTTGGTCATTCTCGAGGGAAATTTCGGACTCTGAAGAGCCATGATGGCTTTGTTCAGATTCAGAATGAAGTTCTGAATTAACATACTCAGAACCGGTGTCTTTGAAAGGCTCACTCTCGGGCTCTCTGTTTTATGGATATCCATGGATTCTTTTAATGGTAATGTCGGCAGGTTTCCCCTAATATTTGTATTTTCTTTACTAGGGGTTTCGCCCGGGTTAAAGTTATTGCTTGTTGATGGTTGTGTTTCAGTAAAATTCTTTGGGTTTAAATCTCTTTCAACGATAATGCTACTACATTCTTCTAAATCTTACATTAGAACTTGATCCCGATCTTCGCAGAAATAGTCCTGAATTTTATTTTTGGTTTGCAGACTATGAAACATCGACAAAATATAACCTCTAATATCACAAACTACGCCTATTTAAGTTAATAAACAAGGCAAAAGAACTTACCCATTGTTATCTTTGTTGCCCGCTAAAGCTAAACTCACAATATATTTACCACGGGTGCCTAACATACTTTATTAATTTTAAGTCACTAAAATCTTGCCGAAACCCAACTCTTTTAACACGTCAAACCTGGTCGAAAACTCTTAGGTTATTATTTCATATGGTGTCAACAAAATAAAGTCAAATGTGAAACCTCGTAAGTCAACTAATGAGCTTTCATGCTTTACCTAATTTCCATGTTAGTTTTACTAGCTTTTGAAAGATGGAGCCAACAGTATTAAAAACTGAGAATACACTTACGAGCTTTAGCAGTTTAAAGGAATCCGATATTTGCAAACTTTTTCTACCAAAAACGCATGATGACAACAATCTCGACTTACGAGGTTTTGCACTTTAACCATTTTTATTAAATAGGCAGAAGGCTGCCGCACTTACGATTTATGGCTAAAGAGCCACTGTGATAATATTATCCCTTGGTGGCAAAGGGGATGCCGATATAGTTTCTCAATGGCAGAGACTGCCGCTGTTTGATTTAAGGCAGAATATGCCGCTTTCTACTTGTATGGCAGAGTATGCCGATGTACTTATGAGGCAGAGTATGCCGCTTTATATTGGAATGGCAGAGTATACCGCTCTTTACTTGAAAAATTAAAAGACGTCTTTCAACTATCTGCTAAGTTCTGATTTTATTCAATAATAGCAGCTTATTTATATTAATCGATAACAAAGAATCAATATTTCATTATAATTCTAAAGGGGGGGATTATTGCAGAATTGCAATATACAAAATTAATAATCAGAAATCGTAGTGTCAGCATTTTTGATCACACGATTTCTGATTGAGTCATAATCTATCGATATTGTAAAGCAATGACTTCAGGTGTGTATATTTTATCAATGAAGAATTATGCTTGCATAGCAGAATTGCTTGCGTTGCAAATTCTTCTTGAGGTCGAGCAAACTTTGTTTGTTTTTATTTCTTTTTTTGTTCTGATTTTTGTTTACTTTTATTGACCGTGGTCTTGGCTTTACAAGATACTATAGAAATGTCTAGGATTAATAGTTTTTACAGCATACGTAAAAAACCTAAATTTTATATGGAAAACCAAAAGGGAGTTGCCCGATTTAGCCCATTTGTGAAATTACATTTACTATTTCTATAAAAATTCCGTGTACAAAATTTCTTTGTTCTTTTTCGAACTTGATTTTCCTTTTTTATAAAAGCCCGTGTGCAACATTTCAGCTCTCTAGGTGAACGCGTTCTCGAGTCATCGTGATTACGGATATGCAAAAATCAAAATAACTTTTAATATTATGCTTGCGTTTCCATTTTGCTCTATCATCATTATTTCTATGTGTTACAAACGGAATAACAAACTTAGTATACGCTATAGATTTCATCTAGGATATAAAAATAAAAAAATTTTAATAATAAGTGTAATAAGCACAAAAGTGTGATAAGTACATATATATAAATATTTCTCTAAAACATGAATATTTTTAATTGAAGTTCAGGCTCCACAATTTCTTTTTGGTACATTCGACACATTTCGTTAATTGGTTAAGATGCGCACTGTCTTGCAGCAAGTCTCCACCACGAGAACCGACTGAGAATCGGTATTGTACCTAAATCCAAATGACAGTTATTATTATTACACACTTTCTGAATATCTTGCTTTTCAATATTTAATATTCCCCGAATGAAGTTGGGCACACCCTTTTTAATTTGCCATGATGATCTCTTATGTGTTAAAAAATGCACATGCTCTAGGTTTTCCTCCTTTACGCCTATCGGCAACGGTTCGACTAGGTTTTTCTTATAAAGTAAAATAAAAGCAACCTGGAGCGACTTTATTACGCGATTCAGAACACTTTAAGACAACAGCTCCTCTTATTGTACTACATTTTAATTTACTATGGGGATGTTTGCATTTTGGCATCTTTGGCATGGTTTTTGTGAATATCTGAATAATTTCAAATAAAATTATCATGGAAATGACATTGCAATCACTGAAGCGAGAAAAAGCGGTGTAAAACCATAATTGATTTTTAACATGATGAACTGAGGTACTATCAGTTTACTGGCTTAATGCCAAAACTCAAAATTTAATAAGAAATTGTGTGTGTTTCGATTAGCAGCACAGGGCAATCTCATCAGGACCTGCTACTGCCTACTATCTACACTACAGTGAAATCATATACCCAAGCGGGTGGTAAAAGATTTATTTAAAAACCCAAATATGAATAATTCTAAGAAAAATGGGTTTTATTCACATTAAAATGATTTCTAGACATCCCACTCTAATTAATTAGAATTCATTAAATTTCGTTAGTCGTGTACTCCGTTTTTTCCGAAAGCGCTTCGTTTGGCAGCAAATTGTACTACTCTTGAAATTTTCAAACAACAGCGCAGATTCAGATTGCTCACCCTGACATGACACAGGCATATTAGTAGATTCTGTATACTCCGGGGTACATGATGCATGGTAAGAAAAAGGTAGCAAATCCAAAGTATAGATAAATATAAGTAGAGACAGAGGCGAACAAAATTGGAAATTTTCCGTGTTTTTTAGACTGTAAGAGGTAATCTCATATACTTTTGTCTTTTGCATGAATGGGGGAAAAGAACTTGGCTATACATTATTGTAGTGCGACTAAGAAAACGGATTCAAAACAAAAATTGAGAAAACGTAGGATTACCCGAATGATAAAATCTTCTTGAATACCTTCAAAATTATTTCGAACTATTCATAATAATGTACATTGGGTAACCCTACCTCCATTTGGCAAGAAAAAGATAGATTTCGCAATGAACAACGCACTAAAAGGAGATGTAAAATTTCTGTCAAATAAAATTCCCAGAATCCAGCAAGAGATTCCCCCACTTGAGCAAAACAAATGTAAACAGAAAAAGTGCTGTTCACATATCATAGGATTACACTAACAAACATTGGAATTCTGCGAAAAACATTGGGTCAAGAGCGGGAGCATTTTATGAGCGTAAAATCAGAAAACTCCGCCAATTCTCTGATATTTACGAAAAAAAATCATTTGCCATTCCACTTCGTTGCATGTCATCTTCGCATTCACATTTATTGCCTTATTCGTAAAATGTTCAAAGAGTGTTTGATTTTTTTTTTTATTTTTTTCTCTTCCTTCCTTCTTTTTCTCGCCGTGTACATTTAAATGGAAAACAATCGGAACATTCTTCTGTGTCCTTTCTTTTATTTAGTTAACCTTTGGCAAATCTACTTCCTGGAATAACCACTCCGGCCGAGCCATATCCATATATATCTCTTCCCATATACGTAAGAGTTATAAATGGGCGTAGTATGCATGCAAGAATACAAAATTAAAATATTACTTTGAGAGCTAGAGAATACGAGCACGGCTGACGCATTCAGGCAGGGCAGGAGGATGACTTATCAGGCAGTGTGACTGTGGTGGCATGAAGAAATATGGAAGTGGAACGTGGAACTTATTTTCTCTCTTGCAAAATGTATACATACCATTTGCAAATGTATTGTACTTGCTGTTCAAGTTGAACTGAATTGCGTTCTTTCAGGTTGTGTTGTGTTTTATCTGCTATGCACGGCTTTGCCGTACGAGGGTTGTGTACGCATTCTTTAGGCATGCAGTAATTAATAAAAACAGAGCGCTCGTCGTTTTCCACGGCACGTTCTGTATTGTGTTGTCAAAAGGTGTGATTTTAATTCAAATATTTTTTATTAAATTTGGTGCTTATATACGTGGAGTGAAAAAGTGTAACGAGTGTTTTCTGTTAAAATATTTACTTTTTAATGGAGTACAGCTAGAATTAATTAACTTTATGTAACTAAAACCTATTATTAACATCTTAGAAAAATGTTAGACACTAATGAGGAGAAAATAAGGCTTATACAGATCGTGCGAAAATATCCGTGTTTATGGAGGCCTCAATATGCTGAATACATTGGGCCAGAGACTAAGGCAGAAACATGGACCAAAGTGGCAGAGGAAATGTCATCTCAAAGTAAGTGTTTCCCTTTATGTCTTGCATGACATGGACTGAAAAGAGTTACTAAAAAATATATGTGCTTTAGCGTAATAGCGTCTAATAACAGTGCGTGTGTGTCTGCGCACCTGGTCAGAGACTAAGGGCAAAGATACTTAATGACAAGTTAGGAGACAGAAGAGTTTTCTGATTGTTTTATATTTTAAATGCACACGGCAAGAAAAGGAAGAAAGTCAAAAATTAAACTCTCTTTAAAACTTTTATGAATAAAGACAAAAAATGTGAAAGCGCAAATTGCATGCGACGAAACAATAACAAATGGTACATTTTCCTAAATAAATCAGAAAGCGCGGAGTTTTCTGATTACTTTCATAGAATGTTCCCGCGCTTTTGTAAAAACCGGTTTTCTCTGAAATGTTGTGAGCATTATTCAATGTTTTTTATAGCAAAACCAATGTTTGCTGGTGTATTTGCTATGCCATTTGAACAGCACGTGCTTCTGTTTACATTCGTTTTGGTCTGAAGAGATTAAGTGGGCGAAACTCATGCTGGGTTCTCTGATATTTTCGGGAAAAATGAGAATTTCATTTGAGAGGAATTTTATATCTCCTTTCAGCACCTTGGCCATAGCTAAATTTATCTTTTTCTTTAAAAAAATGATGTATGTACGAATAGTTTGAAAGGATTTTGAAGATATTCATGCAGATTTTATCATTCGGGTAATCTCTCAGTTTTTGTTTTAAACTCGTTGTCTCAGTTGCACAACAATAGCATATAGCCAAGTTCTATTCCCCCATTCGTGCAAAAGACGACAGTATATGACATTGCTTGTTTCGGTCTATAAAACACGAAAAATTCCCAATTTTGTTCGGCTGTGTCCTATCTTATTAGGTTATCTTTGCTAAGGGTGGGTAGTACTTGGCAATCATTTCCATGTAGAGAATGAGTGAATATTATTAATATAGGGTATATGTATCGTTCCATCTCTTTTTCCTTTGCGCTGAGAAGTGTTAACACTAACCCGGGGGTTACACGAGATAGTCCACCTTGCATGCAAGCCGCCCTTCCAACGCGTTTTTAACTTGACAGTAGAAGGCAGTTCGGGGAGTGATGTCTTATCATCTTGCATGCAAGTCCATTTAAAAAATGGCATTGATCAAAACCCTTGAGAATACTTCACAAGCCATGAAACAGACTCCCTCACTACCACATTAGAGCGCCAACGGAGTTCTCACATTCTAAAATATTTGCAGTGCGCTTATGTAAAACTGACAAAAGTTTGATTTGAATAGCTCCTGCGCTCTAAATTACTATTCATACAGAAAAATGGTGTTCTGATAATTTTAACCTTGCTTTCTTATCTTACGAACCGAAACAAAATTTTTATACCTCTCCTAACAAAGTTATTTAGAAAAAGTATTTGAACCAAATGACTACGATTCCTCAAACAAAAACTCTCAGCTGAGTAATCATTGTATGCCGCTGTGCCGTCATGGAATGTCGTGGTCTGATGATATCGAATGTAGCTGCTTACAGATTCGGACTCCGGCTGTACATATACAAATGGAATTATTACTCAGCTGAGAGTTATTGAGCTTACAATGGTAAGTTTACTTTGAAATCACAATTATTTTATTATTTTGTTAAGTAAGGTATACAGTAAGTTAGCCTTTAGAAAGGTAAGGAATCCAGCTGTAAATTACTACCAGACTATTTTCCTATACTGATAGTAGTTTTGGCTCTATAGAATATATAAAGTCAATGTTTGGTTTTTTTCCATAAGTATCAATATAGAACATTTTAGAAAACAGACTCACAACGCACACTGTTTCATGGCTTGGGAAGTATTCTCGAGGGCTTTGCATTGAGACGTAAAGTCTTGCGTATATTGGAAAATTATAGAATTAAAGAAAGTAGCAGAATTATAAAACCCAAAAAAATTGAAGAGGAAGGTGTTGGTAAAAATGTGATGCAAATGATCCCAGAAAATCTCATTTTCCCAGTATAAATTTATCAATTTTTCTCAAGAATTTTTTTTCCGCCAAAATGAAAACTATGATGTCAAATTACTATCACCTTAGCTGCCATGATTTTTCATCATGTAAGTTCGCTGAAAGCTGAGCTGCATGCATGGCAGTAGGGATTACACGTGCAAGAAGTATGGCAGTGCAAGTTGCATGCAAGCTTTACTGTCTCTTGAAACACCCAGGTAAATTTTTTGCTACCGTACTACTTGAAACCTTTTAGGTCTCCTTGCGACATTGGGATAATGCGTTCGCACGAATTTACACATTTCTCGTTTTTTAACTTGTTTGTGAAAAAAAAAATTAATTGAATTTTGCATATGTACCTCACGGCTTCCTGTCGTGCATGAATTAATTCGAAATTGTTAGCTACTGAGCCATTAGTTTTTTTAAAGGAAAACTGACAGCAAGTTTGAAAAATTGACACAACTTTTAAAAATTAAATGTATTACTGCTTGCTTTGGTATATAATTATAATAATTAAAAAAAAAACAATAGATCAGTTTTGGTTTTGAATAGCTACTGGCCGCCATCTTTGTAAACAAACTGAATCACTTAAGGCGTTTAATGCAGGATTTCATTCAAAATGCGCTGCATTGTTTTCCTGGCCTACACAGCCCATTCACTAAATTCTGAAATCAGACTCACTTGCCAAATTTGCATTTCATCAAAATTATGTAAAAATTAAATTCATTTCTCAAATATCATTCCCCACTTCATGTTGTTTTTAATGAAATTGTGGGAAAACCATTTGTGTACTTTTCCATACTTTTTACATATTTCCTCCACCACACGAGTGAGTTTATAGCCAGAAAGTAAGAGAAGGGATAAGTGCGTATCCAAGTTACTACTTGCGACGGCATTGGCAGCAAATTAAAATTTGACGACAGCACGGACGTCTGTATTGCTTTCTCTCGATCAGCTACTGCTCCCAACAAATGAAAACAATTTGCTGCTGCTGTAATGTATGTATGTCCAATACAAACTTAAACTCGGGTGAAAGTAAAGCAAAACATAGTCCTAGCAAACTGAAAAGCATGCATTGTGGGTGTTAATTCTGCCTTGCAAACACTCTCTGATTGTCGCATTCGTATTAAGTTCTCGCAGAGCACAAATCCGCAAAATTTTTCGTTTTTACGATTCTCTCTCGACATATGGCCTTCATGTTCAGGAGACTACAGTACTCCAAGAATTTTTGGTTTTTACGAATCTTTCCCATTATAACACTTTTCCAAATTTGTTTTAACAGTTGCTATTTTTACACATTTGCAATTTTTCTTAACCATGATTTTAATTTCCATTCCCAAGAACAATTTATTTAAAAAAATAGACTTCCGGTGCTCATCGACCATCCTCCTAGCAACCAAAACTAAAACTTCTTCCATACTTTTCTGTTCGCTTCATGCTTTACCATGATTGCATTATCTTTTTTCTTTTCAAACTGCCCGTCCCTGTCTTAAAACCTATCTATATCTAGGTCGAGGGTGAATCTTTATTTCTAATTTTGACGCTATGGTCACTGTAATGTAAAACAAAAAAAAAAAAAAATTCAGGGCTGTGATACCTATATTAATTTGGCAATAATTTAGTTACTTCGTTTGTTTGTTTATGCTGTAGGCTATATGGAGGGCAAAAATATCGTACTATTTTTACAATTTATGCCCATAATTAATTAAGTAGTAACTTAAGTTCGAATGTACACTCAAGCTCTATTTAAGTTAGTCACCCACCTTATTGTGTTTTTGTTTTGCTTTTGTTTATGTATATGTGATACTCATGCTTGCATAATTGTTCAGATCTGATTGATTTCCGGGCAACGAACATTGTATTAATTCATGCAGCGCTAGCTTAGATACTTATATTATATTATATTGTTGTTCTTCTTTTTTATTCTTCACAGAGTCTATAACACTGTCTTCATGAAACTACTAAAAAATTTTACTGTTCGCAATCGCTAATTACTTATTTTATTTTGTATTTTTCTATCAATTAAGACTCTACTAATGTACACTATTGTAATGTCGAAATACCCAACGTTCTAGGACGTGGCCTTGTGGCCGGGGTTGAAAATAAATGAGTTTTCTATTCTATTATATTCTATTATATTCTCTTCTATTCTACACCACGTGTAGTTCCGTAGACAGACTTGCAATTTCAATGCTGATATATTACGTCAATTGCAAAAAAATTGTCAGAGGCACACTAGCGGCTTACGATACTGAGAAATTAATTAGAGAGCTCACATTTGATTTATCATCACTTGGTTTGTCATTTGACTTGAGAAAGTTTCCTGCACGTACAAAAAGTGAGCAAATGTTGTGAAATTACTTGGCAATAGGTCTGTCTAATGAGCTGATCAAGATTACTCTAGAGCAGCTCATTAAACAGACCTAATATGAAAAATAAAAATAGACACTTCAACCTGACAAGTGTCAAATATAAAATGTCAGAAAAAGCTGCAGCCAACATTGCAGTATAAAATTCGGTTTTAAAAGGTTCGTGTATTAAATGATTATGGTTTATAACTGGGGTCATATTGAAATAAGCTCGTATACCGCGTACATTCTCCGCAATTTTAATATTGAGTTCCAGCGTACTACATACTAGTGATGGGCAAAATCTGTCATTTTTGTGACTCAGGTCATACGAGTCTTTTGGTATAAATTACTCATGTAAAAGATTCAGTCATTTGAGTCAGTTTGGAACATTCATCTAATGGCCTAAAATTACCCACATCACCGGCCGTTTATGTCAGAGGAACGCTCAAAGCTAAAAGTGCGCTTAGTTTATGCATGTTAAATAACCACAATTAAGATTCCGCCTTTGTAACGAATCAACTGCTGAAATGTGACATGGCAAGGTAACCCGGTTGGCCTCAAAGTAAGCATTTAGCAAATGAAAATTGCTGCATTCTCCAGATGATTAAATCAGTCTTCAGTGTTGCAGAAATTTGTATTTGTTTCAATTTATTTCATTCTTTAGTCATAGAAATAACCTTCTAAGGAATTGAAAATTATAAATCTTGAATTTAAGTATGTGTGCGTGCATAACCGAACTTAAAGTCCCGATAAATTCGATAGTAGCAGGTAGAGCAAGAAAATATATATAGTCCAGGAACTTTAGGTAAAAAATGGCGGAAAAAGTCCAACCAAGCTAAAAATTGGTATACATTTACCTTTCAGCTCTCCAAATAAAGTGTGAAAAGTCCCCGGAATCCCGCTGTCCGCATAACTTGTGGCAAACTAAAAACGGGGAAAAAAATGAACATTTTTCGGTTTTTTCCGAATATCTTCGTTCCTGTCGGTAAGGTATTCTTATCAAAAAGAAAGAGGGGGAAACTTTCTGTAAAAATAGGTGGAATAAAGTTTATTGATAACACTAATAGTTTCAACTAATATGGCATTGAAACTCCCAACATAAATTTGGATATTTAATTGCATGTAATGATCAAAATTCGAGGCTTCTGTGCGGTATCTTCTAACGTTTTAATAATAATTGAAACAGCTTTGGACTGTTCACGCATAAATAGAACGGTTATTGTTGGAGAAGACGTGGATCTCAGCTCTTGGTAATTTCGGTTGCTCGCACTCCGATTGTTGATGGAGAGATCTTCTTGCTCAAACCGGGCAAGGGAAACGTTGAGCGAAAACTTTACTCTTCTCGAAGTTTCAACGATCACGAAGAAATCAGGGATCATCTTCAACTTCCACACGCCTTCACTCTGTATGTGACACAATGTCTGCTCTTTTCATAAAGGGACAACTGCAGCTTTCAAACTTTTCCCAAAATGTCAAGACCGATGTGCTGGAGCGCAAATTTTCAACCAGAGTGATACTTCTCGAGAATCAATTACTTCGGATGGAATTCGAACCTTTCTAGCTATGTATGGCGCTCCAGCTAAACAAGATGATTTGAATGCGTACCGTTATCTTTGCTAATGAAAGCTATAGGCACAAAAACTCGAAAGATTTGAGTTTATTACCCCAACGGCTGATGCAGATAAAAAGCACCAGTATCATATTAACTACTAGATGCACTATTGATTAAGAAATCAGATGAACCCGCCAAATTGAGGATTGGTACTCAAAAACGGCATATTAGAATCAATAAAAACATCACAACGTCTTGCCTGGAGCGACTTTTAAACATAATTTTTTGTAATTGTTCGAAAGGCTGTGGCGCATTTTGCGGTTGTCGAAAGTTGCGCCTTCAATGTTCAGCAGTTTGTGGCAATTGTCGTAGGACATCTTGCCTGAACGCTGCCCCAATCGAAGATTCGATAGAAAAAAGAAACGATATCGACGACCAAGAAACCGATTCTATCGTTCCAGTTCCTTGGGAAAACCAAGAACAATTCGTGAAAAAACGGAAGAAACCGCAAGGGAAAAAGCTACCAGATATTCCTTACTTAAATGACCTTCATTTTTTTTAGTTGTGTATTCCTAAATATTCATGAAGAAGAAGACCTGACTTGATAAACTTACATCTTTATAATATTAGAATAAGAAAATCAAAAACAGGAGCGATAATTTTGTACACTTTAATATACTGTTATTTATACCCGAATGTCTGTAAAAATAGCAAAACGAGAAGATACCGCAGAGGAACCTGGATTTCGTTCTTTACATGTAAATTAATATCCATACAAAAATTTATGTTGCAGTTTCAATGCCATATTACGGGAAAACTATTAGTGTTATCAATAAACTTTATTCCACCTTTTTTGTAGAGGGTTTCCCGCTCTTTCTTTTTCATAAGTACATCTTATAGACGTTAGGCTGAACGAAGATACGCGCAAAAAACCGAAAAATGTTAATTTTTCTCCGTTTTTGGGCTGTCACAAGTTATGCGGACAACTGAGTTGCGAGAACCTTCCACACCGTGTTTGGAGTGCTAGGAGGTAAGTGTATACCAAGTGTTAGCTAGGCTGAACTTTTTCTGAAGTAAAATCCTAAGGTTCCTGGACTAATAACAATATTTTAAACTAAGTATAAAGATTATCCAGAAGGGAGGTAAATGCCAAAAGTACGATTTGCGACAGAGTTGGCAGATGAGGGACTAGTAGCAGTAAAAATTAATTCAGAAAGGATATCTTTCTGGATGCCTAGTGGCAAACATTTTGTTGTTTCTTATGTTGCCGAAACAGAGTTGTGGATGGAACATATACAACGTGAAGTAGATGCATAAGTTTTATTTCTATGTGAAAAAGTATTAGATAAAGATCTGGCTGCATGTTTGCCCTGTAAATAAAGATCGGTTGAAAATATGGTTTTTCCAAATAAGTCAAGAAGGTTTTCTCCTTGAGTCTAAGTGACCGACTGACCGATATGATTCTGAAACGATGAAATAGATCTTTTGAGTCAGTGTACCATTGACATATAATAAGAATGGACTGAGCCATCGTATCTGATTCCTATAGTAAAAAATGAGGCTAAAATCTATTTGTCTTGTTCAAGCTCAAAATGTACATTGAACTGTAACCAATTTTGGAAACAGTACGGCTGTATTAATTGGAATACATCGGAATTGGCATAAAAATGCAGACAAGTATATTGTTTGTATACGTCTATCTCTTCTAAGCTCAATAATATTTGACATCATATCTACAGAGGAACACATTTTTCAGTAATATTTAAAATTAATTTTTGTATTAATTAAAACAAGTTTAACTTCCTAAATAATTTTAATTTAATGCAATACTATTTTCAACATCTTTAGTGTTTCCAATTGACAAATAATAATTAATTATGAATCGGTGTGCAATTGTACGAAATAAAGGCTTTTCACAGCCTGTTCAATATTTGTGCCATTTTTGAAGCAGTGGGTCGAAACGGTCAAAACGACCCAATCGTTCGCGACCGACCCATCACTACTACATACTGAGTGTACACTGAGTGGATACCGAGCTGTTTTCAGTATATATAGACACAATTGCTGTTTGGCGCAAATTACAATTCTGTCCCCGGTATGGTCGAAACGAGCATGTTTCATCTGCATGCAAATTCGCCGATAGCCGACATAAGTTAAACCTGTTGCAAAGTTCATAGATAGAGGCTATGTTCAACGAACAACGATTTGTGACAACCTCTATATATGCCATATTCGTCATATTTTCGTTAGTTTTAATTTTTTTTTCGTTTAACTCGTGCTGAACAGGTTACATAGGCTTTAGGTTACAGGTTATATGAAGTAAACAATTAAAAGTCAGAAATAAAAGCAATTTATTTTGATGTACATATGTCTACTAAAATTATATTATTTATTTTTGCATGACTTACGACCATTTCGACTTACGTCTGAAGTTGCGGAACCGAAGTCTGTCGTAATTGAGAACTAACACACAAATAAAAATCATTACTAATCAGTAAGCTGCCGGAACACCAGCAGTGAAATATTCGTTTCTTCCGTAGTACACCGTCTGTAGAGATTATTCTTGATGGATAAATTTGCATGGAATTCACAACCTTACTAAACCTTTCACCTCTCCATCTACAGATAGAAAAAACAATGCCATCCCCTGTGCCATATTTCTTACAAAAGGGAGAAACAATTAACAGTAGACGTGGCTGGCCATCTAAATATCTTTCTGATCTACTCACTTACCTAACTAGATTTTGTGAGACCATTCGACATGGTTTTAAGAGACCGATGATTACAATTAGATTGTCCTTATGGTGAATTGTCTTTTCAACAAGGATCAAGGATGTGCAGCATATACGGATCTAAAATAAAGATCATGACGACCTTTACCGCAACTGCATTCTCAAGTAATAATTTTCGCGCTATAGATGAAGAATGCGCTACCACTTGTATTAGCAGTGCTATCAATGGTGTAACTATTATTATCCTCTAGAATAGCCAATCCGCTCTTAAAGCTTCACATATAATCAAGAAAAGTCTAGGATTCCGCTCAATTTTGAACGAGTCGAAATAAAATAATCCTTATGTTACTCAAATGCCACAAAGGCAATAAATTGTTGACGGCCAAACAAAAAGAGGAAGGGAGTCTTTCTCTGTTGGTCGGGAGTTGATCAACACTTCAAAATGTCACCTCAAAGCTATTCTAAAAGACTAACAGAAATAACAACAACAGCTATAATGAATAAAAAACGTCTGAAATTAATAATCAGCCCTTCTTAGAAACCACAGCTGAAAATAATTATCGAGACAAGCTTGTCATATCGTAAATCCCACACCCTGTCGCTTTGGCAGGACGCTGAAGAAATCTCGCTCAGCAATTACGTAGAAGTTACAGGACGTATAATACGTCATTGAATAGTACCACACTAAAATGGAATGAATTTAAAATGATAATTCACCAAAGATCTTAAAGTATCTTATCTCTGTAGCACCGTTGACTCCTTTTTGAAGACTCACAGAGATGGCTTGCCTTTTATTCAGTGTTACACATAACACTTCCCGTAAACGGACCGACGTATTTTGCTTTTTGTAATTTCATATTATTAAGCCAAGCTTAGGGAATAGCCTAATCTATATGATGCAATACAGAATATACCACGAAGGAGGTAAAATCAGGAATTAGGGCACACATTGAGAGTGCGTGGAGTCAGCTGGAGCAGATGTTCCATCGTGCGTGTTACTGGTGTCAAAGTTTTAAATAGCGTCATCAATCTTTAGTGCAGTTCAGTGAAATTTTTTAAATATCTACCACGTCAAAATTACTAAAATCCGCCGCGCCGTTTTTTAATACATCATAAATTAAATCAATACCAGCCAAGTCCATGGCTTTTCTATGCCCTGCCGGCATTCCACAAGCCACCAGCACAGTACGGTAGTGTTTATCTAATGTACATCATGTTTATCCCATGTACATCAGTGATCAGTGCAAGGTCATTAGACCTTGTCACTGATCAGCAATACGGGTGTCCCCAGCTGTGGTCATTGAACTGCACGGTCTGAGGTACTGAAAGCAGCAAATAGGCATAACACTATTGCTGTTTTTTTCACCTCGCTGTGTCGTTGACTGCAGCTGGTTGCCCCTAAATAAATATTTGTGTTGTTGTGTGTCGCTCTTTCTTCTGCTTTTTTTTTGTTTTGCTTTGGAACATGCAGAATTTTGCAACATTTGCGGATTGGGGGCAAATCCTTTTTCAGTATACTGCCACCTTCCATCAAAAAATCCGGCAATTCTTGCGCTAAGTGAAACCAAGGTCGTTTCTGATGCTGATTCTAATCAATATAACGTCCGTGGTTATAGCTTAGTGCCTCTTTTTTCTCCACATAGGGGGATCGCAGTATATATTCGGAATGATGTGGCCTTTACCATTCTAAAAGATTTTCCACCTTCTGCCAATCCTGAATTTAATTACATCTGGATTAAGTTCAAACTTCACAGGCACATCATCTACTTTTGCTTCCTTTATCGCAGCCCAAATATGTCTGATGTCGACACGGTATCCGCATTTGACAATATCTCCAACAATATTGATAATTTGCTTTCTGTCTCCCCCTCTTCCGAAATCGTCCTGGCAGGCGATTCTAATGTCCATAACATACCGTGGCTCAGACATTCTTCTACCACAAGTCCTACGGGCCGATTCGTTGAACTATTTTGTGAATCTTTCAATTTGCATCAGCTAGTGGATGCACCGACGAGAATCCCTGATGCAGCTGGAGATAGGGCCAATTTACTAGATTTGTTTCTGTCATCTCACCCTGACAAATATTCCATCTCAGTCGGCTCCCCTCTTGGTAATTCAGACCACTGTCTAATCACGGCTCAATTTATCACCTCAACTCTGCGCCGCCCTACTTCTCCACCTACAAGTAGGCTTCTCTGGCACTATAAGAACGCTGATTGGGAAAGTCTCAATCAGAATCTTATAGATATAGATTGGTCGGTCTGTTTTGCTTCGAGGGGTACTGATGAATGCACATTAGAACTTAGTAGCATACTAAGTCTAGGCATGCGTGAATATATTCCGTATTCTTACAGCAGATCTCAACAACAGCAAAATTGCTCTTGGTTTAACGATAAGTGCAACCAAGCTATAAAATATATAAATATTTCCTGTAAGTTAAGCTGGACAGATCACATCTTCTCGGTTGCCAAAGAAGTTTCAAAATGTCTTGGTTTTTTGAAAAGGTGTAAGAAATATTTCAGCCCATCAAATATAGCGCTCCTCTACAAGTCCTACATCAGACCTAGAATGGAATACAATTCCCATATCTGGGCCGGGGCTGGTCGCATAGCGTTAGCTTCATTGGATATTGTCCAAAAGAGAGCCTGCAAGCTCATAGGCGATGTGGCAATTACTCGTCATATCGACTTGCTCGAGCACCGTCGCAATGTTGGATGCCTTGCGCTCCTTTATCGCTATATGCATGGTCAATGTTCTGATGAAATATCTAGTCTGATCCCTTGTAGAATAGTTCCTGCACGCAATACTCGCGCTGCATCCCGCGCACAACCTTTTACCCTTCGAATTACCTTCGGCCGTACACTAAAATTCCGTGATGCTTTCTTATCCCGAACTGTGCGAATGTGGAACAGTCTACCATCTTCTGTCTTTCCTCCGGCATACAACCTGCGAAAGTTTAAGGGCGACATACATCGGCACCTCCGCCGCTCTCCTCATATCCCTTAATCCTTTCCCTATCTCCTTCCTGCCACGCTGTGCTTTGCATCATAAGGTATCCCCTGAGCTTGGCTTAATAATATAAAAAAAAAAACTAAAGGAGAGTAGTTAGGGGCCTATTTACATATATCACTCTTAAGCACAAGAAAGACAATTTCAATTCGAAGCAAACATCAGACAGAAATTATTCACTACCATAAAATATTATATGTATAAAAACTTCTGGTCTCTTGTTAAAACATGTCAGAATTACTTTACCAGTTTTTCTACACCGTTCCTTCCTTATTCACGATGGGCATGTTTACACAGGATTATTAGTATACTCCCTTCAAAATTTCTCACGAATTATTTTCTACCATCTTTGAAGGCTTCTCCTTTTCTATCTAAGTACGGTCATAGACAAGGACCATTAGATTACGCATAAGGAAGGTCTGCAAAGTGTATGCGTTTCTGGATATGTCTATAAGCCTACAAAGCCTGATATTCAAACTATTCCCACCACTTTTTTGTATAGATCTCTTGTCATGTAGGAGTACAATTATCATATTTGGAGCGTTAGAAGAAGTTCAAAAGAAGGCACTTCAACTTATTAGTGACGATTATATAATTTCAAATATCAATTCTCGATGTGACATCAAATGTCTTCGACGCTTTTATCGCTACTTCTACTACTTTGACGGTATTTCTACTCTGATTCTCTGTAGAATTATTCCTAGGCATTCGAGGATCATGTCGTCCTCGGGCCAATTTTTTCGTAAATCTTTCGTAAGTAGCACAATGCGAATGTAGAACAGTTTACCATCTTTTGCTTTTCATTGCCAGTTATGAGCTACAAATATGCATCGTCCTCTTTTTCATTTATTCTCTACCCAGTAATACCCTAGCTCGACCCTGTTGCTTTCATACCAAGGCTGTACTATTGGCATCGTAGGATATCTGTTATATTTAACCGGGTGGGGAAGACGGTTGGATTATTTTGCGTATTCAGTCAGCAGAAAGCCAGTGTGCAAGGAAAAAATTACCACCATAAAACATGTGGAGTTAAGACAAGAATACGATCAGCAGAGATTGCCATACACTCACATAGGCTATAATAAAAAAAAAATTTTCTCTTTTTTCAGCTTATGCTTGTAGAAAGCGATGGAGAACAATAAAAGAAGGCGTTATGCGAACACTAAGAATAGATTCTGAAGGCAATTGTAAGTCTACGTATTATTTAGCTAAGCACTTGGATTTCTTGGAGCCGTATTTGAGTATTCTAAATGAAAAATCACGTAACAAAAATTTTCCAATTTTTAATATGAACAATGAACAATGTGAGGTCATGGACGATACGCAGTGCAACATTAGTACAAGTAGTTCTACTATTAATGCTTTATCAGTTCAACTTGCAAAAGAACCCATTACTGGAGAACTATCGCCACCAAAAACTTCAAAATCTGCCAAGGAAGATGCAAATCTTTTGAATATACCAGCATCACCTAAAGCCTTAGAATATGCCAAGGAAGATGCAAGTCTTATCAACAGACCAGAGTCGAAGAAAAAAAAAACTGAGAAGAACAACGATGGGTCGAATACAGTGCATATAGAATGGGTGAAGAAAAAGAAGGATGTGGATGGTAATAAATCATTTTTGAATAGTCTTCGGCCATATTTACGTGATATGACGGCCAAACAGAATCGAAGATTTCAACAAAAGGTGATCGCTTTGATTGACGAAATTCTTGACGATGCAGATATACCTCAAGTGATTTTTTGTTCATTGCCCATTGAAACTATCACGGAATCATCAGAGTATCAGTGAATCTGCAAATTTTGTACATTAAAATAAATAGAATAGCTGTAAATTTAAATTAATAAAAAGGTTTGTTTTGTGGTCTAGACTGATCTTTTTTTAATTACTGGTAGTGCATAGGTATAGATGGTCGGATTAGCTTAAGGGTCACATTAGATTAGTCACGTCTCTCATTGAGATTTAGTCCTAATAATGCAAGTGAAGTTTTGGTTGACATTGCCTTCTGAAAATCTTAGTAGCAAGAAGTAACAAGCTTTTTTGGTTTTTAAAAATGATGGGGAGCAAAACAATTAGTCCAAAATTGGATCACAACTCTTAGACAACAACGAGAAGTGAAAATCAGAAAACTTCTTTGCACGGAGTTTCATATTATTACGGGTCTCTTCTCAGGACATTGTCACATAAAAACGAAGTAGGAAAAAGACAATGGAATCATCTACTTTTTCACTAGATGGAAACGGATAATTGAAGGCTGGATTTACACTTAACCAAAAATTAAAATAAACGGAGACGTACAATAGATCTATTTTGTGGTAGTGCTTTCGAAGCCCCCTAGAACTTACAAATACTCGTACATACGTGTAGTGTTATATCAAGGTATATTAAAAGTCTGTGTTTGACTTAACTAAGTTATTTATTATAAATTGCACGATCAGACTATACACAGCGACGGTTAACTACTGACTCGCCGTGTACCTATTACCTACATCTAAATAACTTTACAGCTATGGTTCACATACATTGAATGGAAATGTAATTGGTGTTAGATGTGAGCATGTATGTACATATTATCACAACATCTTCCCTTTTGAATAAAAACAATGAAAGTTAATAAGATTACTTTGGATTTCACTAATATAATAGGTACTTAATTAATCACATAATTCGTATAGTTCAATTACTTAAAATATAATTTACGTCGATACTGCACTGTTATGCTATCATACCATCATCAAATATGTATATGAAAATTAATTTACTTCAACATAATTACTTCTCATGGGAAAATTTAGAGACAAACAAAAATCTCAGATTGGATTTTATCGTTTACCGACTTAGTGAAAAACAAAAGTCTCATTTCATTTCATTTGGTGAGAAAATATTCAGTTTAGTAAAAAATCCTTCCCATGAGAACTTTATGCTGATTAAACTTAAAACATGTATTTACATGATCAGGTTTGTTAAGAAAAATTATTCTTACTGAAATTAAAAGGCAGCAAACATCAAAGGTCTTTTTTTCATATCTAACATTTGGCGACCGTGACAGGACAAGATTATTCAATGTTTGAATAAAGTCTTGGCTAAGGAAAACAGTGGTAATCTGAAATAAAGATTACTAGAACTTATCTTTCTTTCAGAACGGTGTATCCACATCATCATTGTTCTCCGATCAGGAAGTCTAACTAAAGAGACAGGCAGAAGCACATCCAGGAGAAGCGCATTCAGCACCAAGTCTGAAGAATCAGGGCATTCTAATCAAAGAGACAGGCAGCAGCACATCCAGGAGAAACACACTCAGCGCCATTTCTCACGGATCAGGCCAGTAGTAAGCAGCATCCATACAAGCAAGTTGTAACCACGAAAGAGTGCCATCAGCAATTCCAGACGACCATAGGAGCTCACTACAAACCCTACCAAGGGGAGCATCGTAACAAGTCTGCACAAGGTCATCGAAAACCAATACCATGTCTAACATAGACAAGCTAGTGTCGACTCAAACAAGCATTGGGAAGGCCATCATTCAACTGTTTGAAAACTTCACCAAAGAAAGAACAGACCGTAGGTCCACTGATAATAAAATCAAGTACAAGCAAAGTCTAGAAGAACAGTGGCCTAAGTTCGTTCAAAATGACAAGGAACTAAGAGAGTTAGAAGATGAGAACCGAGAAAGTTTGTATTTCACCAAAAATTACTTTGACAGCCTCGAACAGCAATATCACAAGCTCCTACAAAAGATAATAGATCGTTTAGACCCGTCGTCAGAGGCCAGTGGTCTTTTAGAACCGACAGAAATTCACAGAAGTCGAGTAGAAATTGACACTAATGTCCGCCAACAGAACCGAATCAGGCAACAGCAGGCAACTATACAGGCATTAACCAAACTACTTAAGTCAATCGAGCAGGACAAGATTAGCCTACGTACCAAGGTCTATCTGGCAAATAAAATCACTGCGATTAGCGACTATTGGTCTGGACCGGTTTGTGCAACTCATTCACCATCAGCCAATTGGATCAGCTCAGAAAATGTTTTATTTAAAGGCCAATCTGACTGGCGAAGCAAGCAAACTTATACGTCACCTTCAAGCAACAGATGATAATTACAAGGCTGCTTGGGATATCTTACTAGATAGATATGACAACAAAAGATCTCTCCTTACGGCGGTGTTAAACGAGCTACTGTCTCTACCATCCTTATCAACCGAAAGCTGTTCTGGATTAAAACGTTTGCATGATACTACTAAGGAGTGCATTTTGGCTATTGGAAAGTTGGACATTCCAACCGAGAATTAGGACCCTATAATGGTACACATTTTATTACAGAAGTTGGACAAGGAAAGCCGGAAAGCTTTTGAACAGAGCCTTAAGAGCCCAAGAGACACCCACCCACTGAAATACTTTTTCGAATTTCTTGAAACACGTTTCCATCAACTAGAAACAGTGTTATCAAAGGATGAACGAAGAAAACCATCTGCATTTATGATCGCTCCACAGGAAGGTTCCTCCGATTTGTGTCAAAGAAGTGGACACAAGATATTTACTTGCAGTAAATTTCTGAGACTGTCTTCAAGCGAACGAATGCAAACGATTAGAAGACTTCAACTATGTCTCAATTGTCTCAGATCCAACCACACATTACGACAGTGTAAAGCACGATCTTGTGCAAAATGCAATAATCGTCATAACACGTTACTTCAATATCAAAACACTTCACGGACCACCATAACACCAGCAACCAATAACAAGGGACTACCAATACGCGCACCAATAGCCGCTGCCTCTCACTTTGAGTTCCAACCTAAGTCACCTCAACCAACAGGAAGTAGTCTCAACGCTACCCTACCTTCATATGTAACGTTAGCCACAGCAGTAGTCTACGCTTACAATGTTTCAGGAGCACCAGTACCATGCAGAGTTTTATTGGATTCTGGATCACAACTCCATTTCATCACCGAACAAATGGTCAACCAATTAGGCCTAAAACGCACTAGGACTGACATACAAATTAGCGCTGTTGGAGGTTTGGATACAGCAGCAAAATACAAGACCTCCATAACCATCCAATCCAGAGTGACTGATTACTTAATCACAATGGATGCGGTGATTCTTCCAAAAATAGGCGAAAGGCAACCAACAGCTTACATTGACACAAAATCATGGAGGCTGGCAGCCGGTATAGTCCTAGCGGATCCAGTGTTTTATAATCCTCAAGAAATCAACATGCTCATAGGCGCAGAACTCTACTACGAGCTTCTGAAGGCAGGACAACAAAAATTATATAATGGTCAACCTATATTGCAAAATACAGAGCTAGGTTGGGTTGTCACCGGGAGCCTACCAGTATCGTTTCCTACAAGACACATTTGTTGTATAGCATCGCAACCATCATTAAAGAAACTAGAGCAACAAGTCCAGCAATTTTGGGTAATTGAACAACACGACTCCCCGACCAAGCGGCTGACGAAGGTAGAGGTAGAATGTGAAGAGCACTTCCAAAAAACCTTTCATCGATTACCTTCAGGACAATTCATGGTTCAATTACCTTTCGTTAAGGATCCAGTCTTTCTGGGAGACACACTTCAATTAGCCACCAAACGATTCCTGTGTCTGGAACGTAAGCTCACCAGAGATCCTAATTTAAAAAAACCATACACATCATGGGGTTCTAAAACCCGAAAGCTCTACAACAAAACTGAGAGTTGTCTTCGACGGATCAGCAAAAACCACATCAGGATTATCACTAAATGATATTCTTGCTGTAGGACCGTGTGATCAGCCAGATTTATTCATCAAAATTGACCGATTTAGAACATACCGTTATGCTATTACAGCCGACATATGTAAAATGTATCGGCAAGTACTGGTTGAAAGAGCTGATCGAAACTTTCAGCTATTATTATGTCGTGAATCACCACAAGACCCTATGCAGTACTACAAATTGAACACGATTACGTATGGAACAGCCTCAGCTCCGTTTTTGGCTACTCACTGTCTAAAACAATTGGCACTGGATGGAGAGGATACATTTCATTTGGCAGCAGAAGCTCTGCAATTGAGCACATACGTGGATGATATACTGACTGGCGCAGACACTCTAGACAAGGTGAAAGCACTCAAAACTGAATTGATCACCCCTACTGAAAAGTGGTCACTTTGAATTAAGAACATTTTGTTCTAATCATTCAGCTATACTCAGTGATGTTCCGGAAGACTATAGGGAGAAGTCCTTGCACATCAATAGTACAGAGGCAATCAAAATACTAGGCCTGGTTTGGCAACCAAGTGAAGATACATTCCAATGCCACGTAAATTCAGAAAAATCAGATAAAATAACCAAGAGAAGTGCATTGTCCGACGGTGCCCGCCTATTTGACCCACTCGGCCTCATTGCGCCAGTAGTGGTCTTAGGGAAACTTTTCATGCAAGAGATATGGAAGTCAAACATGACTTGGGACGAAGAAATTCCAACACATCTAAAGCAATGGATGTCTTTCAAACAAAGTCTTGAAGAAGTGAGGCGCATAAAGATTTCAAGAGCAGTGATCATACTAGAAGCAGAACAAATTCAACTTCTTGCCTTCTCAGACAGGAAAATCAAGATAGCTCCGCTAACATCAACAACATTAGCTCGACTAGAACTATGTGGAGCTTTGCTCATGGCAGCACTGTTGGAGAGATTATTACAAGGCTTACCCATTAAAATTGAAGGGGTAACATTCTACACAGATTCAACTACGGTTCTTTCACGGATCTCAAACCCGTCATATTCATGGACGACCTTTGTCTAAAATAGGGTAGCGAGAATACAGACTCTCACTACTCGAGATCAATGGAGGCACATCGAAGGCACTCAGAATTCAGCTGATATTGTCTCCAGAGGCGCACTTCCGCAAGCGTTAGCCCAATCTAAGCTATCGTTTAATGGAGCAATATTTCTCCAAGAAACAGAAGACAAATGGCTAACAGGAGGCTTTAAAATAAATTTGGAAGCACCTGAAGAAAACAAACGACGATTTGCATTTACAACAAATACGAGAAGAGAGAATTACACTGATATCATAAGCAACATTAACCACAACTGCTAAAACAAATGCGTTCTTCAGGGGCATTGACAGTAAGTGAACAAGAAATGGCGGAAAATTGCATAATAAAACGTCCAAGAGAACGAGCTTTAAAACAGAATACCTTTGTCTGAAAAGGGAAAGCACGCTTGACAAGAAAAGCGCTATTCTTACCCTCTGTCCATCCCTAGACGAATCAACTGACATCATCAGGGTAGGAGGCAGATTAAGACACAGTGATTTGGAAAGGGACGCAAAATACCAAATTATTCTGCCTAAGGATCATATAGTCACCGAACTTCTAATACGGCAATTGCATCTCAAGCATATGCATGCCGGTCCACAAACTTTGACTGCTATAGTAAGGCAACTCACTCAATTAATGGGAGACCTTCCAAAGGAGCGTGTACAACCAGGACGGCCTTTTCATACTACTGGAGTTGACTTTTGTGGCCCATGTCACATACGTTACAAAATCAGAGGAAGGGCACCAACTAAGGCATATATTGCAGTATTTATATGCTTTAAAACTAAGGCAGTCCACGTAGAACTCGTTCGTGATCTCAGTAGCGAGGCATTTATCAACTCATTAAAACGGTTTATATCTCAAAGAGGTCTTTGTCGTACAATACACTGTGACAATGCTACCAACTTCATCGGGGCGAAATCTGAATTAAGCGAATTGAAGGAAGCGTTCACCTCTCAATCATTTCAATAAAAAATTCAAGAACCTTGTCAACTCAACTACATTGAATGGAAGCCAATTCCTCCTAGATCTCCTCACTTCGGAGGCCTGTGGGAAGCCGCGGTAAAATCCGCCAAATACCATCTTCTACGCCAATTAGGAGCAGCCAACGTAACATATGAAGAGTTGCAAACAGTAGCAACTCCAATTGAAGCCATTTTGAACTCTCGATCCTTCACACCATTATCATCAGACCCGAATTATTTCGAAGCGCTCACACCGGGACATTTCCTCATAGGTGCTCCATTGACGTCCTTCGCGGAAACTGACATAAGTGAAGTAAATTTCAACATACTTTCCAGATATCAACGTCTTCAACATATTCAACAGAATTTCTGGAAACGTTGGTCGACAGAATATCTTAACCAGTTGCAAACAAGAAGCAAATGGGCCGAGAGTAAGCCAAACATAAAACCTGGCACAATGGTATTATTAAGGGAACAGAACGCGCCACCACTCAAATGGCCATTAGGTCAGATTGTGGAGGCAATTGAAAGTCCTGGCAAAAGGATACGAGTTGTCATCGTAAAAACAGCAGCAAGCACCTATAAACGAACAATTCATAATGTGTGGCCATTACCCATAGAAGAATACACTACAGATGTCATATCAAATACTACAGCACGTTAAGAGAAGAAATTACCGGAAGTGAGCCCAGATGAAATCATTAAAGGAAAACAAAATTCTTCACGTGAAACATCCCAAGAGAGTCATCAAGTTAACCAAACGACACATGCAATAACAACTAACAAGACGACTAAAACAACATTTTGTCCAATTAATACCAACTGGTTAAAATGGATCAACTCTATACCTAAGGAAAACAACCCAAAACAACCAAGGGTCGTTAGCATGAGTATATCTAAGACATTATCATTCCTGTTTTGTCTTACACTGGTATTGCCAATAAATGGACAATCATACGAAATCAACTCATTCAAGAGCTATCCAGGAATATACTATGACAACATAGGAGAATTAAGTATAATTCAAAATAACTGGAACTTAATAGTATATTACAACTTAACCAGCTACTGGAGAGAACTACAAGTATTGGACAAAACAATAGACAACATCAATTACCTCTGCCATTATTTAGCAGAACCATCAAAGCACTACTGTATAACAATAGCCAATTAATTAAACCTTCAGGTACCTGCACTACATCATAACAATGAAGTTCTCAGGGCCTGTTCCGTTCCGGAACAAAAACTAAAAACAAACATATACTAAAACACTAAAAACTAACACTCACGGTTAATAATTTTTTCCCACGAAGATAATATAATCGCAGATTCCTCGATGCAGCAACAGAAAAAAAAGCATCTATAAAAAAATAAATAAACAAATAGAAGTCTCAGATCACTCACCCAAAAACAATTACACGATTCCCACGATGCAAGGAATCATCCCACGATGACCCAAGGAAACCAAAAACCTGAAATAAAAAACGAATCATTATTAAAATTAAATAATAACATAAACATTCAAAATGTAAACACTTACCTATAACCAAGCAGCTGCCACCAAGTCGTTTGACATTTCCAAAATGGCAGCTTTCAGTACATAGTAAAATATTCCGATTAGCTATGATGACGTCATTGGGTGTCTAAAAATCTAATAAACGACGAGAGCGTCATAGCAACGCCACCGGCAGACACAATTTCTGTTGTGTTTCTGCCTATAAATAGCGAGCTACTGGAAGTAGCAAATCACTCAAGTTCTAACTGAGCATCAAGACCGATCGGCAGTTGATATTGAAGCCAAAATTAAGTCTTGCTTAATAAAAATATAAGGGAAGTATTGCACCCTATTTTACTAACCAAATAAATTAAAAGGTTATAATATTTGATTTAATATCCTTTTAGCATCCCACGGGGAGATTATTTGATCCCAGCTAAACAACCTACATGAGCAGACCATTGAAGCTCATCTCAATCAATTTAACCTTACTTTTGGTTAAATAATAATAGTTCTTTTTTTTTCTAATTACAGATTAAAGGACAAAATTGCCACTGGAGGCATAAATAATTGGATTATTTTTTAAATTGTAATATTAGAGGTAAAATTAAAATGAATTTGTGTAGAATTTAACATTTGAATTGGTTAGTTTTAGGAGAAATTAGTGACAATAAACAACTGAATTGTTATTTTGAAAAATCGAACTGTCTTGTCATTTAAACCCCGGCACCTGCCCCTTTTTTATGCTAAGCCCACATTGGGACTTAACATTGGTCCTTCGAGCCGGATAAGACAGGAAGATTTTCAAGATGACGGAGATCGATAGTTTGACATTGTCACTAATAGCTCTTAACGATCAAATAAAAAAGCTGCCATAAATTACACCAAAGCAAATAGTGATACAAAGGCAGGCAAGAAATACTATGTAGCACGCATAGACTCACTAGAAAACTCTGGAAATCGTTCGCAGATCTGCATGGAGCAATCTGGTCGACCAAAGATGGCGCTCAAAGCGAGTATGCCAAAGGAGAACTATATGAGGAAACCGAACTCATATATATAAATCTCCTATCCACTCTACTAGAAGAATAAGAAGAGTCATAGCCAGCAATACCTCTCAATACAAACACAAATGAAACCAGAGTTCAGTCTGTACGACTATCAAAGCCAGAAACTCGGCTTCCACCAATTCACATACCAAATTTCGACGGCAATTACAAATCATGGCGGACATTCCATGATCTATTCAATTCATTAATTCACACAGATCTGAACATATCAAAAGTTCAAAAACTTCACTACCTCAAGCTCAGCGTCACTGGCGAAGCAGAACGCTTACTACGTCAGTTCGAAGTGACAGAAGCAAATTACATTAAGGCATGGGAACTACTACAAAAACGATACAACAACAAGCGGGCTCAAGTCAACACACACTAAACCAGACACCAATCAAAACGGAGTCAGCCCACGCCATCCGCGCTCTGCTAGATCAGACAGAAGAGAGTCTCCACGAGCTGAAATATTTAGAGCTACCAATAGAACATTGGGATGCAATTTTAATTTACAACCTTGTTCAACGCCTCCCATCAGAGACTCATCAACTATGGGAGCAAGAGCAAGGCAGCAAGTCCGAATTGCCAACATACGCTGATCTGCCAGTGTTTCTAGAGTCACGTTTCCGTACTCTAGAATCAATTCAAAACTTGAACTCAGCAGAACATGGACGACAAACAAAGTCGTCATATATCCAAGAGTTACGGCGCGGTTATAGACCCACGAACTCAAATAACATTCCGTAATATAACCATACACGCAAAGGTGCTCATGGCTTCATGAGCAAAACACATACTTGCACCAAGTGCAAGCAAAATCACACGTTGATCCACTACACATCCTTCAAAAAATTATCTCCCCAATCAAGATCACAATTTGTGCAGCACCACAACCTATGCAAAAACTGTCTGGCATCAGGGCACAACTTAAATAACTGTCTTAGCCAAAAAACATGCTTTGAGTGTCACAAACGACACAACACTCTATTGCACATCAAGCAAAATTCCGAAGCAGACAGTAGAATAAGTAAAGGCGAACCAAATCAAGGGCAGGCAGAACTGAAGCTTAATAAGCCCAGCAGCAGTAATGAGGCAAGCACTGCATCATTCTTTACCAAAAATATCAACCGTGCATTATTATCGACAGCACTAATTCAAATTGAGGGTCCAGACGGCCATAAGCATACCATGAGAGCATTATTAGACTCAGGCTCTCAAGTCTCATTTATCACAGAAGCCGCAAGTAGAAAAATACGGCTACAGCAAATATCCACAAACATTAAGGTGACAGGGTTGGGAAAAACTAGAGCAGCATCTGCAAAGGAAAAAACGTCATTTACTCTAGACTCCCTTCACACAAATTTTAAGACACACATAACTGCTCTAGTGCTAAGGAAGATAACCGACTTCATACCAGCTGACACCTTAGACGTCAGCAAATTGTTCTATCTGCAGCATCTGATTCTAGCAGATCCAAGCTTCTATACGCCTGGCCCAATTGACGTATTGCTAAGAGCTGACGTCCATGCCGACGTCATAGAAAACGGGGTTGTCAAGGGAGCGCTAGGACAACCCACAGCACAACACACACAGTTGGGATGGATTTTAATGGGTAAAACAAAAACTAATGAGAAAACGCGTCATCTCACTACGTTCACAGCACAGATTGATGAAAACAATAACCTAGACCAGCAACTAAAACAATTCTGGGAATTGGAAGAAATCCCACGAAAAATAGCACATCCTGACGATGAAATATGTGAGAAAATCTACACCAACACCCACCAACGTTTAAGCCATGGCGCGTATCAAGTCAAATTGCCCTTCAAAGGAAAAGCCGCACCAGAACTCGGTCAAACACGCTCTATGGCATTAAAACAATTCTTGCAGCTTGAAAAACATTTGGAAAAGCAACCAGAGATGGCCGCACAATACAGGGCATGCATCCGGGAATACCAACAGCTGGGACACATGACAGAAATTCCGGCAAACCAGCTGGCAGCAGAACGGAGCGAAATCGGATCAAAATCGATCCAATATTACTATCTGCCACACCATACAGTCACAAAAGAAAGTTCCAGTACCAAGACAAGAGTAGTGTTCAATGCATCAGCACGATCAACCAATGGCCAATAGGCCCAACAATCCAACCAACCCTCTGGACCATAATCCTACGATGGCGTCAGTACAAGTATGTACTGACAGCCGACATTGAGCAAATGTACAGGATGGTACACATGCATCCAGATCATCAGAACTATCAGAGAATTTTATGGAGAGATTGCCCCAAAGAGCCAATAAGAGACTTCAAATTGACAACTGTCACGTTCGGCACAGCAGCATTCCCATATTTAGCTATCAGAACACTGCAGCAACTAGCCAATGACGAGCAAGACAGCTCTTCAAAAGCGGCTCTAAGTCTAAGAGCAGACTTCTACGTCGATGACCTACTAACTGGCGCCCATGATATCCATACAGGCTTGGCACCTCAACAAGAACTAACTAACACCCTCATCAAGGGAGGATTTCACCTCAGAAAATGGACATCAAACTGTCCAGAATTACTAGCTAACATACCAATACAAGACCAAGAGGTTAACACTACGCTAAATTTGTCAGAAAAGAACACCATAAAGACTCTCGGGCTGCAATGGAATCCATCAACCGATGAATTTAGCTTCACCATTAAATCAACAACAATATATAACAACTATACCAAAAGAAAAATTCTCTCTGAAACTGCAGCCTTGTTCGATCCACTTGGATGGCTGGCTCCATGCGTAATAATAGCGAAAATATTCATTCAGAAACTATGGCTAGCTGGATACTCCTGGGATGAGCCGTTATCAACCTTACTCAACCTAGAATGGATCACATATCGAGAGAACTTACAAGATGTCAAATCTCCAAAAATCCCCAGATGGATAAATTTTCTACCAAACATAAAAACCATCCAGTTCCACGGATTCTGTGACTCATCAACCAGAGCTTACGCAAGCGTCGCATTTCTACGAATTATCAACAACAACGACAACTCAATTGTCACACACTTGTTGACATCTAAAACAAGAGTTGCCCCCACAAAATCCACATCACTGCCCAAGCTGGAACTATGTGGAGCTGTCATTTTGTCACGCCTCCTCAAACAAATACAAGATGATATGAAATTTCAGGACATCCCAACCATAGCTTGGTGCGATTCAGAAATAACATTAGCATAGATACAGAACCACTCAACAAGATGGAAGACATTCGTTGCCAATAGAGTAGCAGAAATACACGAGAATCTACATCCTAGGGCCTGGCGATTTGTTCCATCCAAAGAAAATCCTGCTGATTGCGCTACTCGAGGATTATATCCCGCCGAATTACGGTATCATAATCTTTGGTGGAATGGTCCATCATGGTTGAAACAGCATCATGACAGCTGGCCACAACAACATGTCAACGACAAGTGCTGTGAACTTGAGCAACGAAAGGTCAAAGTTTTGATTTGCACTAACGACCATACTGAATGGCTGGAAAAATATTCATCATTATTAAACTAATACGCATAATCGCATATTGCAGAAGATTTTCTACAAATTGCCAGACATCATTAGCAAAACGAAAGAATAGCTATCTAACATCAACTGAATTACACGAAGCAGAAGTTATAATCATCATATTAATGCAGAAACAAGCATTTCCAGACGAATACGAATGCCTATCAAGGCAAAAACCAATGTCAAGCAAAAGTCGGATATTAAGTTTGAATCCGTTTTTAGACACAAACCAAGCTATACGAGTTGGTGGTAGACTCGAAAACGCCAGACTAACCTTCGACCAAAAACATCCGATGATTCTACCAAACAATCATCACGTGTCTAAATTAATCATCAATTACACTCATTCATACACTCTACATGGAGGAACACAACTTGTCCTCAATAATTAAGAAATCGGTACTGGCTACTGAATGCTAGAAATACAATCCGACGTCAGATTCATCACTGCATCGCTTGCTTCCGAACAAAGCCGAACTTTTCAAATCAAATAATGGGAAATCTACCTACTGCGAGAACAACACCATCCATGGTATTTGAACACACAGGAGTAGATTACGCTGGCCCAGTTGATATAAAAACATCAAAAATTCGAAATGCGAAGATCATTAAAGCAAATTTTAGTCTGTTCATATACATGGCCACAAAGGCAATCCACATTGAGATAGTAACAGAACTGACAACGTCAGCGTTCCACGCAGCGCTCAAGGGTTTTACTAGCCGAAGAGGTCGACATCTATATTCCGACTGCGGTACAAATTTTATCGAAGGAAATAAAGAACTGTCATGCCAGTTACAAAAGGTATTAACACAACTTCCACACGATATGGCGAATGATATCATGCTAGCAGAAATCACATGGCATTTCAATCCACCAGCAGCGCCACACTTTGGTGGATTATGGGAAGCCGGAGTCAAGTCACTTAAAACACATTTAAAACGAACAATACAAAACACAATCTTAACATACGAAGAACTCTCGACTGTCATGTGCCAGATAGAAGCATGCGTAAACTTGCGTCCTCTGACCCCATTGTCAAACGATCCCAAAGACTACAACGTTTTGACACCAGGACACTTTTTAACAGGCAGAAACATCGAAGCAATTCCAGACCCATCTACAACTGAGAACTCTACATTACTCAAACGTTGACAATACACACAGTATTTAACAGACCAATTTTGGAAAAAATGGTCTGCGGAATATATACACAGCATGCAGCAGCGCACAAAGTGGAAAATTCCAGAAACTAATCTAAAACCTAATGACCTGGTCTTAATGCACAAGAAAAACTGTCCTCCCACAAAATGTCTACTCGGCAGAATAATTAAAATCCACGCAGGAAAGGACAACAAAGTCAGAGTTGCGACAATAAAAACAGCACTACAAGAATATTGTCGCCCCATACACAAATTGTCCAAATTACCTCTGACAGAAGACCACAACAAATCAACAGATTAATAAATCCACAGGACAAACCCACACACTACAGCACCACTGTAAAAAGAAAATAGCTGAACTTAGGTCTAGACATAATTCGCTCCACCGTCATAAATGTCAGGAATAATCATGGGCCCATCTAAAACTAATCATGATCATCGCCCAAAAAACATATACAAGCAACGTAAATAATAAAAACAAGTACAGTTAAAACTAAAGCGTGTGGGCCTCAACATACAAAAAACTTTATTGCAGCAAATCGTCGGCAATGCAGCTCAAATCAAACCTACTTCACTCATTATGTTATGCGCCAAAATCGTATGACAACTGGCAAGGCTAAAAAGCGACAGAACAAGTCTTCTTACACAATTTTTTCTAAAATTATTAGTTGCAAATTTATTTATTCTTTATTTTTCCCATTATTATTTTTTTCTTTTGTTTTCTCTTTTTCATTTGTAAGTTTTTTTTCTTCTTTTTCTTTTTTACCATTCATGACTTATTATTTTTTGCTTGCAATTTTTTATGATTTTGCTTTTTATTTTTTTATTTTTTAAACCACAAAAAGAATAGAGATGGAGTCGCTACCAAGTCTCGACGACTGTTTGTGGATAGATGACGTCCCTGAGCTTGAAATTCCCTTAAACGACAAGCTCAGGACTGTCGTGACCCAATATTCAATTGGTGAAATTAAATTGTGACATCACGACTCAAGCTGGCAGCAAATGTACAAACGATTTGCAATAACTAAGCATTTCACTTCGCACAGTGAAATGCCTGGCGATTGCCAATTGTTTACTTGAAAACTGTAACATCCACTGCTGTATGTAACTGGGCATTGAGTCATGGTTAAGTAATTCACTTCGCATAGTGAAATACTCAGCTGGGCTCACTGTTTGTTTACATGCAGTATTGGGCAGTGATTAGCGTAATACTTTGTAATTATGATTGCAAGGTATTGCGCTGGTCACTGGGTCAAAGTCGCTTCCGCCTGGTTGATTGGAGGTGAACACGGTCGTTTCGATAGATCGGGTTGCGCAGTTCGAAGTTAGTTTTATTAAAGATAGCGGTTCGGTATCAGTTCAGTTCAGTTGTAATTAGAGAGTATAAGGAGAAGTATCAATCACGGATGATACGCCTCTTAATTTATATCGTCATTTAATTAAAGAAATAAAGTTTGTTGTACAATTGACTTACGCGAGTTTTTATCGGTTTTTGATTGTTTTCACTGCATTGCTTTGGGATACGACAATTTGGCGCGGCCAGATAGGGAGTAGGTAAGTGTTTTTTTTTGTGTATTTTATGGGAGTAAAGCTTATTAGCTGCTCCATATTTTTGTGAAGTGTGGGAGTAAAGCTTTTTTTTAGCTGCTCCATTTTTTTTAAGTGTGGGAGTAACGCTCTTTTAGGCTCCGTTTTGCTGTATTTTTGTGGGAGTTAACGCATTTTTTTAGCTGCTCCAGTCTTAGGCTAATTTTCCTTACAGGTTAAAGTATTGCAGAAAAGTAAAGAAAAAAGGTATAAATTGTGGTGATTGTTGTTGCGTGAGATTGTTTTTGGTTAGGTTGTCTGAGTTTTATGAAATGTATAGTGTGATAGTGTAGTATGCAAAAGGAGTAGCTTTAGATTAATTAAGTAAAGTCTAATTTTTCGGAATGTACGGCGTATTAAGGGTTATAATTTTGGTCATCGGGAAGTTGTCAAATGCTAGGTAAAAAATTTAAGGTATTCGTGGGTATTCGGGCGTTAAACTTGGAAGTAGGTTCGGAAATATTGAATATTAGGAAAGAGCATTATTGAAACACCGTCGAAAGTTCAAGCTTTTGTGTTTAGGGTTTTTAAGCAATTAGTTACAGTCTAGGAGAAGTGTTTGAGAGTTAAGGGTAAATTAGGTAATGATTATAGATGTCAGTGGGCAGAAGTAACGTTCTAACGAGGGAAGAATTGTTACGAGTTAAGGATCAGGAAAAGGAATTGGAAACAGAACGCAGGAATTGAAGGAGTGCCAGCTGATATTACAACGTTACGAACAAGTTTGGCGGTACCTAGAAGAGCATCTAATGGATGAATTAAAGAAACGATTGCCGAGTGAAGACGTAAATAAGTTTCTGGAGGAAATAAATAAGGCTACAGTGAAAAGCACAAAGGGGAAACCTTAGATTTGGTGATAACTCCTACCTTTGAAGTTATTGGTAGAATTGAGCAAGAAACTGATCAAGCGTTGAATGAGTGCAAACAGGAAAACAGGGCTTTAAAAGGAACTATAAAGTCTTTAGAAAGGCAATTGGAGGAGGCAGAAAAGACCGCCACTGAACTAGAGCAAGAATTAGGAGTCGCACCACTATCACAAGAAGAGGGTCTAGTTAGAGGGATTTTTAAGAAGTGGTCAGCCAAGAAATTAGTGTTCCACGAACGGCAGCGAGAAGAAAGAGCGAGTACTTCAGGGCAAGAAGAAATTTTGAAAGCTAAAAAGCAGACCTTAGCAAAGACGAGTGAAGACCAAGTGCCGAAAGAAAGAAACTCAGAGAAACCAGCAAGGAAAACCATGGCCGATGCTTATGATAAAGTCATGGACTTGGTGTCCAGATACATACCCACAATTTCGGGAGAAAGAACGCCACAACTGTCGAAGGAAGTTCACCGTTTCCTGAGCTGCTACAAAGATCTTTACGGTCGTTTAAAGGCCGAGGAACAACCAATCTGCATGAAATGTGTAAGATACCGGTTGTTAGACGACGCATATTATCTAGTAAGCTCGGAGCAGCCGAAGGATTTTGAGGCGTTGCAGCAGACAATTCAAACTGCCTATATGCCAAAAAATCGTACTGTGAGCTGCGAGCTGAAATGATAGCATGCGTTCAAAGGCCCGGTGACGACATAAAAGACTATCCGGATAGACTTAAGGAGCTAATGTGTCAAATCAAGGTGGCAGTTTCGGCTAAGTATCCAGGCAAAGACGGGGGATTGATAGCGGAACTTGAGCCAGACGCAGTGGCAATGTTCAAGGCAGGTGTTATGCAGCAGACTACTCAGCTTTATTTGACGGGACGCAAATTTCGATCTATGGATGAAGCACGTGAGGAGGCAGACTACTTCGAGATGGATGCTAGGAGACTTAAAATTAAGGAACCAGGGCTGCGGAATTATACGAAGGAAGACAACAGTGGAATGGCAGCAGGCAGCTGGGGTGCTGGTAGGTTCAGCAAGGAGGAACCTAAAAGGACGAGACCCGAATTGAGGCCAGCATTATCGGGAATGCACAGGGGTTCCCCTAGTCAAACAAAGCAACCAAGACCTAATCAGTGCTTTCAGTGCGGACAATGGGGACATTTTGCTAAGGAATGTAGAGAAAGGAAACAGACGCCTTACTGCATAAAATGCCGAATATATGGACATGACGCAACTGGATGCAAAAGGCAACAAGTCAGGTTTGCTGAGGCACTACCTAGCAGTTCGGTAGAGGTGCAATCGGAAGCAAAAGTTATATACTGCCAATTTTGTAGAACATCTGACCACTACACCGCAAATTGTTTAAAACAATTTTTAGCAGAGAATAATATTCAGCAAGAGGGAAACGGGAGGTGGCAGCTCGGGAACAATCCCGCAGCTGCCTTCCACTAAACAGATTAGGAACCAGATACTCGGGTAAAGACACAGACATGGAATTAGAGCTAGTTAATGATTGCATCATCACAATAGAAGCCGACATTGGACGAGAAGATACGCTTACATTATTGGTCGATACGGGATCCACCTGCAATTTAGTTAAGGTAAATAAAATAAGGATGGATACACTGATACAAAAACATAAATGTATCACGATTGGAGGGTTGTTTGGAGCTCAGCAACGTTCAATTGGAACCAGCAAGGCGCATCTTCACGTAGGTAGGGGTAAGCAAGAATGCGTGTTCCAGAATACACAACACAGATTCAATACCGGTTGACGGAATATTGGGAATGGAATTCCTCAAGGATAAAGCTGTTATCGATTGTATTAATAGAAAATTGTCAATGCAGCACAGACAAATGTACAAAGAAGCACAGCCAATTTTTAGGAACGTAACAGGAACCGAAAAAGTTGAGCATATAACCTTGCAGGGTTATAATGTGGAAGGGAAACGACTCTCCAGTAGGGAATCAGTTCGGACAGTTTCAGCAGAAGTTCTAAAAGAGCGAATGAGTAATCGAATTGAAAACCTGAGAGAGGTGATATATAAAGCTCGAGCTGCCTCTGACAGTATAACCAAGTATTTTAGAGTCGAAAAAGAGGCAAATACTCAACAGGGTATCGAGGATAAAACACGTGGAAGCTCGGAAAGACCAAATACTTTGGCGTCGGCTCTTTGCACAGAGGCGAAGCAGGAAAATCCTCTCTATACAAAGGAGATTTTGGTAAGGTTTCCAGAAGGAATGTGAGGGCAAAAGCAAATTCGGGAAGTAGTTGTGGAAGGGAATGGGTCAGATTATCCTCGCACGGAAATCGAACCAGTTATTTCCGAAACTGCAGCCTTTGCGGAGGTGCGAATATGCGAAAAAACTTCAATTCCTAAACAGGGAAATATAACCAAACCTCTCCTTAACTCGGGAAATGGCAGGGAGTCCATAGTACATCTGGAACCAAGAACGGAGCAATTGGTAAGAATCTATGTCGAGAGCGAAGATGAGCTGGTGTGCGTGGCGGAAGAGATTATCTCCGGCGTGTACTGTAGTAACACCATAATCAGGCCGAATAACGGGCAGGCGTTTGTGGGTATTGTCAACGCTAGAACTGAGCCGGTTGAGATAACGAACTTTCAACCCAAGCTTGAGAGGTTGGATAGGTATTCAGTGCAGCCATTGAGAGATAAGATAAAGGCGTTAAGTCGTTCTCAGCAAAGACCCGAATTACTGAAACAAACACTAGTACTGTCGGAAGATTTAAATTGCGAAGAAAGAGAAGTGGTATCGGAAATTTGTAGTGAGTATAATGACATTTTTTACTTGCCAGGTGACAAATTAACATATACTCCAACTAGGACTTTTAAGCTTCCATTACTGTCGAATACAGGGCCCATAAACAGGAAACAATATCGTCTGCCGGAGGCTCACCGACAAGAATGTCGGAAGCAACTAGAAAAGCTCCTAGAAGATGACATGATAGAGCATAGTGACAGCCCTTTTAATTTTCCGGTACTATTAATACCAAGGAAAGGAAAGGATGCAGCAGGAAATCGAAAGTATAGGTTATGTGTAGATTTTCGGGAGTTAAATAAAGTCTGCGTCCTCTGCCACGGATTGAGGACATCTTAGATCAATTTGGTCACTCTAGATATTTCTCTACCTCAGATTTTGCTAATGGTTATCACCAAGTGTTAATCGACCCAACGATTACCCTTTGGATTGAAAACCGCACCTCCATTTTTTCAGTCTCTACTAAATGGAATATTAACAGGGCTTCAAGGTATCAAATGCTTTGTATACCTAGATGATGTGGTAATATTCGCGAAGAATCTGGGCGAGCATAACAGAAAGCTAAGGGAGGTATTTCAGCATTTTAGAGAAAATAATTTAAAACTACAACCCGCGAAGTATACTTAGGGCATGTATGTTCAGAGAACGGAGTAACTCTGGACCAACGGTTAGTGGAGGCAGTTCAGAACTATCCTCGACCTAAAACGGTTCGGCAGGGTCAATCGTTTCTGGGCCTTGCGAATTACTACCGTAAATTCATTCCCAATATTTCTAGGATATTGGCTCCAATTAACAACCTTTTGAGAAAAAAGGTGAAATTCAATTAGGGGCCAGCATGTGAGGACTCTTTTAAAACCATTAAAGAGTCGCTCACTTCCTCTCCCGTAATAGGTTATCCAGACTTCAGTAAGGAATTCACGCTCATCACAGCTGCTAGCGGAGAATCATTAGGTGCCGTATTAGAACAGAACGGGAGGCCTATTAGTTATGCCAGCCGCACGCTTAATCCCGCTGAGAGAAATTACTCCACCACGGAACGGGAAATGCTTGCTATTGTTTGGGCAGTACGAAATTACAAATGTTACCTTCTTGGCAGGCATTTTAAAATTAAAAAAGATCATCAGCCGCTCCGAGGGATATTTAAGGTAAGGGATACCACGTCACGCATGGTACGATTCCATCAGAAATTGTCTGAGTACGATTTCGTGATTATCTACCAGAAGGGGAAGGAGAACGGTATTACGGATGCCCTGAGCAGGATACCCCAGCCAGTAGAAGGGACCAGTAAAGAGAAAGAATCTCGCTGTCTTGCGGTTACACCAGCACAAGCCAAGAAGCAGGAGGCAGAGGCTGAAAAGAAAAAAAACCCAGATCCCGAGAATGAATGGGAAGATATTGAGGAGGCCAAGAGAATGGTAGGAAGAGCGCTAGACAGTCCAACACCCCAACATATGACCGACCCGGAGGATATTCAGGTAATATTGAAGGATTATCATGATTCCCGATTTAGAGGACATTTCGGTGGAAACAAAACATTAAACAGGGTGAAACGCTTCTATCGCTGCAAAGGAATGAAGAATGATATAGCGAAATATAGTCGCAAATGTAGGCAATGTCAAAGAAATAAGCATGCTAGAGCCATTAATATGCCACTGGTCATAACAGAAGTGTCGGAAGAGCCGTTCGATAAGGTATACGTTGACCTCGTGGGGCCATTACCTACAAGCCATAATGGCAACAAATATATACTGTCTATGATGGATGACCTGACGCGATTTGTGGATTTCGTGGCGGTAACCGATCAGAAGCCAACACGGTTGCCCGAGCACTATTTGACCAAATACTGAGCCGATATACGATTCCCAAGCGATTAGTGACTGACCAAGGGAGTAACTTTACGGGAGAAGTCATGAAATCCTTATGCAAATTGTTAAAGATCAAGAAATTGCAGACTACCGCCTACCACCCGCAGTCAAACGCAATAGAGCGACAACATTCAACCTTGGCTAACTATCTAAGGAGTTTTGTGGATGCAGAGCCCAGGAACTGGGAAGAATTTCTAAGAACTGCGGCACACGCGTACAACAACACCGTGCATACGGGCACTAAGCTTACGCCCATGGAGACTCTGTTTGGGTTTGTGTTAGAAATCCCAAGCAATTTGATGCGTAAACCAGAACCACTTTATAACGCCGATAGATATCATTCTGTGTTGCGATTCAAGTTACAGAAGTCTTTTGAATTAGCACGGAATAATTTATGGCAAAATAAGGAGAAGTCGAAAAAGTACTACGATAAGTCGTCTATAGGTCAACTTTTTCATGTGGGAGATAAGGTTCTGCTTAGGGACTTAGCTAGGGTGGGGGAAATTGTCAGCTATTTTTAAGGGGCCCTACGAAGTCATATACATACACAACCCTGAAAACCTAACAATACTCCAAGGGCGGAAGTTGAAGCGAATTCATGTTAATAGGCTGAAGAAGTTTGAACAATGATTGATTCACAGTTCAGACGTGTAGTTACATAGATACTGATCTTTTCGAATTTGCCAATGATCAACTTCGAGCGTAAAATTCTTTGCAAACTGCTCAGACCTTATATTTTCCTGCCAAGTCGAGGTACTAATCGTTTTTGCATTTCAGAAAAAATATTAAAACCAGAAGAAGGAAGCAGAAACCGCGAACCGAGGAAGAGGCTTACTGGAAAGAAGGAAAGAAGGAAGGAAAGATAAACTTTTCATGTCTATGGAAAGGGTAAGAGATAAATAGGTAAAAAAAAGGGAAGCATTAATAGAAAGATAGAAGGAAAATAATAAAGAGTATAGGTAAAAGAAAAGAGGACGAATTAACAAAAAATATAGAAGGAAGATAATAAAGAGTATAGGTTAAAAAGAAGAACAAAATTATAAATAAGTAAATAAATAACAGAGAAGCAAGTTTTTTTTAAAAAAGAGGAAGTATTAATAAAAAAAAAGAAGGAAGATAATAGAGAGTATAGGTTAAAAAGAAGAACAAAAATATAAATAAGTAAATAAATAACAGAGAAGCAAGTTTTCTTTTTTTAATCTAATATAAGTATAGGAAGGTTGCTCGTTTAAAATAGGTTTGTTAAGTATACTGAAGTGCAACAGAATGAAGGCGATCGCGATAGTGTTGGTAGTCCTGGTAGTAGGAAGATAGAAGGAAAATAATAAAGAGTATAGGTAAAAAAAAAGAGGAAGAATTAACAAAAAATATAGAAGGAAGATAATAAAGGGTATAGGTTAAAAAGAAGAACAAAATTATAAATAAGTAAATAAATTACAGAGAAGAAAGTTTTTTTTAAAAAAGAGGAAGTATTAACAAAAAATATAGAAGGAAGATAATAGAGAGTATAGGTTAAAAAGAAGAACAAAAATATAAATAAGTAAATAAATAACAGAGAAGCAAGTTTTCTTTTTTAAATCTAATATAAGTATAGGAAGGTTGCCCGTTTAAAATAGGTTTGTTAAGTATACTGAAGTGCAACAGAATGAAGGCGATCGCGATAGTGTTGGTAGTCCTGGTAGTAGGATCGGCGATAGGCGTAGAACAGAGCGGCTATAGTATGAAGGAGATGGCAGAGTCGGGAGTTCTTTTCGAATACCTGGGAAAGACGCATTTCTACACCCGGCATTGGACTATCCTGTCTACTTTGCAGATGCCAGATGAATCAGAGGATTTGAAGTTCGCCGTCAATTGCAGCAGCCTGGTGGCCGGTCTTTGTACCGAAATTATACATACTGGAGTAAAAGCAAGATGTACGGTAGCAGTAAGGGAAATTGACGGTTGGGTCAGTCAAATTAAGCAGCAGGAGGAGGAATTATTACATCACACCCATGCTGGAGCTTCCTCAAGAAGAAAACGATCCTTTTTCGATGGAGTAGGTGCTGTATCGAAAACACTTTTTGGAACGATGGATCATGAGGATTCCAAAAAAATGTACGCTGCTCTCGATGATCTCAATGAGAAAGAGAATCGTTTTTTCAGCCTTCTAGAAGACCAGATGACCCTTGTGAAGTCAACGTTCGACCTGTTTAACTCATCACGGGTAAGGGCAGAGTCGGAGCGAGAGCAAATTCGGATCCGGATCTCTGGGCTTATCACCGCACAAAGAACCACTGATGGAGAGCTAGCAGTATTACAGCGCAGAGTTGAATTAAATGAGGTTCTGACACTACTGACCCTCCAGCTACGCGAGATAAGCGACACGTTGAAGACCATTTCGAACATTATGGTTGTTCGAACCAAATCGGTTCGAATATATTTTTGTTTTTACCGATTACTTTTAAAGGGAATACATCCTGAAAACAAAGCATCAAATTGTTAGGAAAACTAAATGTAATTTGATTACTCTTAATCAAAAAACAGGTACACAACCTAACAAAGCCATGTATTTGTCATCTACATAGCACATGCACAAATACAATACAACAATATAGCCTCATTGAGCAGATCAAATTAAAATTCTTATCATATAATTGACGCAATTAGATTCGTTCTAAAAAAATTGCTGAAAAAAGCAAAACAAATTCAATCTAATTACAAATTTTCCCAAAAATAGGTGCAACATCTAACCAAAGCATGTGTTGTCATGTAGGATATAATGCATGGCACAAATACAATCAGATCAAGCAGATCAATTTGCAACTCTATCATCATTATAAGTACTATCGAACGGGAACTTCTTCTCTAGTGATAGAGATAACATTTTTTGCAAATATACAGAATTCAATTTAACCAAGCAGCATGGGTTGCTTGAAATTTCTTGTTGCTATGCATTTTTGCTCGTTGCTACGCATATTTTATCTCTAGTACCGTAAAATTCCAGATGCACGGCCAATTCTTGTGATCATGCGCCTCTGCTACTCCATCATTGGTGTCGTGTGCAAGCAAGGGCTATATAAACAGCAATTTAACTTGACTCGCATTTTTTTTTCAGTTTGGATTCTTATTACGGGTAACGACTGTAATAAAAATTTTTACTAACACTAAACACTTTATTGTGGGTAGCGACTACAATAAAGATTCTTATTACGGGTAACGACTGTAATAAGAAAATTACTAATAAAACACTTTGTTGTGGGTAACGACTGCAATAAAGATTCTGTGGGTTTCGACTGCATTAAGAACTACTCACCTCACATTATTCTGGGTATCGACCAGAATAAAGAATATCCCAATCCCAACCTCAATTAAAGTTATTTAAATCAAGTCAATCAACTGCCAAACATAGATCAGGTGAGTACAAAGTTTATTGCAACAACATTATTATATTTATTATATATCTTATAATTTCCGTTTACTGAAATTTGATAAAGTGAGCTATTAGTATTTCAAATTCATCGAGTTTTAAAGCTCTAGTTTAACAGTGAAGTGTATAATTTGTAGACATACAATTAAAACCACTAACTTTATACCAGTGGCATCAATTCTCACCACATTATTCATTTTTGCATGTACGCTCTGACTACGGGCAGTACATTTCATGGTCCTTCGAGCCGGATTTAAAGTCTAGTGATATATATTCTTAGTTTTTTCAAACATGTCTGCACTGCAAAAACTTTTCGCTAACCAAGTCACCTCTGCACAAATATTCCAAAAATCGTTTAATAACTACAAAAATACTGATGTAGAAAAACGAACGAGAAGACTTATTTCTGAGCGGTTAATCGCCCTAAACGAAATTTGGTCCTACTATAAGAATACGCATTATACGATTCACCAAGCTACTCAGGCTTTAGAAGATAGCGAATTGCAAAAATACGATTATTTTGCAAAAGATCAGTTTTCAAGCGTGGAAGATAAATACTACACGTTTCGAGGTATTCTCAGAGATGCACTAGATGCATTCGAAACAAAAGTAGATTCAAAGTCAAACACGGAGAATGAATCTTCTTCTTTTCTGAGATTGCCTAGAATCACAATACCAAAATTCTCTGGGTCATATGAGTCATGGAGGTCGTTTCACGATCTATTCCATTCCTTGGTTCATACAAATTCTGCGCTATCACCAGTGCAGAAATTTTATTACTTGAAATCAAGTGTTTCTGGAGAAGCAGAAGACTTATTGCGTCAACTTCCTATGACCAACTCGAGTTAGGACAGCGCATGGAAGATATTGCTTAACAGGTATGACAACAAGCGAGTGTTAATTAATGCTCAGCTAAATATTTTATTCAATTTGCCTAAAGCAACACAAGAGTTAGCCAGGGCTATAAAAACAGTGCTGGACAAATCTTCCGAATGTATATACGAACTCGAAGTATTAGAAGTCCCCACTAAACACTTGGATACAATCTTAATTTATATGCTAGTGCAGTGCTTGCCAGCAGAAACTCATCGCTTATGGGAACAAGAGGTAAACAGTGTAGATGGACTGCCTACCCTTGAATCTTTGAAGACGTTTCTAGAGACAAGATTTAGAACTCTCGAAGCGATCTCAGACGCAAAATCAAATCCAGCCAATAAATCAGCTCAAATACAAAGAGCATCAACTCACTTTACATCATCTGGCGACAGATGCATAATGTGTAAAGAGCAACATCGATTATTTAAATGCCCCAAATTTGTCAAATTGGACGTCGATTCAAAATTCAAAATTGTTACGTCGAATCGGTTGTGCATTAACTGCCTTTCAAAAAGCCACAATACAAAATAGTGCGCTAGCAAATTCACGTGCCAGCGATGTGGAAGGAAACATCATTCCTTACTCCATAGGAATAACGCAACTCCACAGGGTTTGATCAAAGCATCAGAAAACCCAGATATACAAGTTCAACCTTCACCTTCCACATCCAATCTTCACACGCTTCACGCGAATCAATCAGTACGAACTGCTCAAGCCTTGTTTGCCACAGCATTGGTGAAAGTTCCGTCAAAAAAGGGCAACATTTTTACTCTACGAGCCTTGATTGACTCAGGCTCTCAAGTCACGTTCATAACACAAGCCGCCGCACGCAAGCTGCAATTGGACATTGTGAAGACGTCGACACAAATCACTGGCTTAGGACAGTCAGAAGCTGCGTTTGTTAAAAACCAAGCAGCAATTAACATACACCGTTATTCAACATCGAATAAAGCGACCACAATTAATGCCCTTATCGTGAATACTATCACAGATATATTACCTCCGTCCACAATTCCAAACAAGGAATGGAGTCATGTACGTGATCTGCAACTCGTCGATCCATACTTTTTCAAGCCAGGAAAAATCGAGCTGCTCTTAGGAGCGGATGTATACGGAGAAATCTTCTTAGAAGGATTACGAAAAGGTCCTCCAGGAACACCAATCGCGCAAAATAGCACGCTCGGTTTATATTCTTTTCGGAAGTCTAAAAAACACTTCCATAATCTACACGGCGTCTACTTTAACAGCAAACGCTCACTACGAGCATAAGTCTTCACTGGATAAACTTCAACGACGGTTTCGAAAGACCGAAAAGGTTACTCCAGGAAGACAACTGTATAAAGAAGCTCGATATTGTGAAGATTATCACCAAAAAACTAATTACAAAGTTTATTGCAACAACATTATTATATTTATTATATATCTTATATTTTCCGTTTATTGAAATTTGATAAAGTGAGCTATTAGTATTTCAAATTTATCGAGTATTAAAGCTCTAGTTTAACAGTGAAGTGTATAATTTGTAGACATACAATTAAAACCACTAACTTTACACCAGTGGCATCAATTCTCACCACACTATTCATTTTTGCATGTACGCTCTGACTACGGGCAGTACAATGGTTTCGCTGAGCGTCGGGAAGTTACACCCTCTAATAGTCCACGCTCGGGAATGGACAGAGATTATGAGGAATGCCACGAAAAAACTGGACTTAAACGAGGAGTTTCAGGATTTCCAGTTATTAGTTCAGATTGCTAAAGTGAAGGCCATCTTGACTAACCAACGCATCCTGGTCAGAGTAGACATTCCCCAACCACAGAGAACTTCGTTCGACACCCACAAAATCTACACCATCCTCGCAGCAGTAGATGAAGCCGGCTAACATATGTACGACTTAGACGCGGAATTTATTTCAGCCAAAAACCATGAGAGGCAATATGTCTTAATAGATGACCACCAGTACCAGAGGTGTCAGCAGCTGATCACCATGACGGCTCATACCCATTTACTGTGCCCACAGGTGAGCCCAATAATTACGGCCATTGGCGATAACTGCGTGTTAAACCTGTTTTACAGTTTCAACGTCAAGACTAAGGCTTGTAAGGAGAAAGTCATCCCGAAATGGAACTCTCTAACGCGAATGTTGACCAGAAATCACTGGCTGTTTGTGATGGCCGAAAAAACAAAGCTGGAGGTCAACTGCCGTAATTCACCGACCAAAATAGGAGAGCTCTCATCGATAGGAGTATTGGACATAAAGGAACGCTGTCATCTGCAGATGGGAGATCTACTTATAACCTCTGAAGACGACGCTCACAGAAATGTAACTCCTTTCAACCCGCACCTTCAGAACTACCTAAATGGGAAAGCATAGTGACACCAACAGGTCCAAGGAATCCCGAACATCCAAAGGGACAAACAGGAGAACTAAAACTTCTAGCGGCAGGTAATTTCAATCAAGCCTGGAAAGATCATGCTGAGAAGATAGCCAAGGTTCAGAGCGCCATCAAGGCTGAAGAAGTCCAGCGGCAGCAGAATCATCCGCACCAGATCCATTAAGCAGCCACATCTTTGACCGGTCTGATAAGCATCGTCAGCTCGACTCTAGTAGCAGTAATGATGTTCCATGTAAGACGCTGGAAACGTCAGCAAGGACGAGTAAGTACTGGCAGAGTATCAATACTACCTACTATCCAGACATCCATTAAACATCCCAGACCAACCTCAACAGAGCCGAACAAAGAAGGGACTGGTAGTATAGAGTTAGTCATGCCAACAGCAGCAAACTTGCCAACTGGAAGCTTGCCGACCGTCGTGGGAAAACATCTCGTCCGGTTAGAGTAGCTATAATGTATTTTAATCCACTCGATTTAATTGGCACGGGCAACCCATAGATAAGGAGAATAGGGTAATTATGGATAATAAGAATATTTTCAAAATTAATTCATTTTGATAAAATTGTAAGGTAAAATTCATGTAAAAAAAAGAAGTAGGGTATTTTTATTTACAAAGATAATAGAATATGGAATGGAAATTAAGTTTACGTATAGTTAATAACGATTACCTGAGTTCACTAAGAATTAAAGAAAATGAAATGGATGTAGTAAAAAAAAAATATTTGTTAAGAAAATTGTAAAAAAAAAAGACTAAGCAAAATAAGGTATAAGAAAGAAATTAAATGCGCAAAGAAAAAGATAAGAAAAATAACTATACACATAAAAATAAATATTGTAAAGAAAAGAAACGGATATATGATAAAGTAATTAAAAGGAATGAAAAAAGAAACAAGAAAAATTTGTTAAGGTAATGAAAAAAAAATGAGAAAATAATATAGAAGAATAGAACAGAAATTATATATGAAATAAAAAGATGTAAAATGACGTAAATATTGTAAACCGAACCATAGTTATAAAAATTGTTTAGATACTTGAGAATATTGTACTTTAGTTATTGTGTAAGTTAGTTAAGTTAAGTATTGTAACCTAACTGAGCACCCCGATCTGATTCCTCTTGGAAATCAGTTTTTCTCAGGGGGGAGGAATGTCGTGACCATTATTCAATTGGTGAAATTAAATTGTGACATCACGACTCAAGCTGGCAGCAAATGTACAAACGATTTGCAATAACTAAGCATTTCACTTCGCACAGTGAAATGCCTGGCGATTGCCAATTGTTTACTTGAAAACTGTAACATCCACTGCTGTATGTAACTGGGCATTGAGTCATGGTTAAGTAATTCACTTCGCATAGTGAAATACTCAGCTGGGCTCACTGTTTGTTTACATGCAGTATTGGGGGCTCCCGCTGTCGGCAGTGATTAGCGTAATACTTTGTAATTATGATTGCAAGGTATTGCGCTGGTCACTGGGTCAAAGTCGCTTCCGCCTGGTTGAATGGAGGTGAGCACGGTCGTTTCGATAGATCGGGCTGCTCAGTTAGAAGTTAGTTTTATTAAAGATAGAGGTTCGGTATCAGTTCAGTTCAGTTGTAATTAGAGAGTATAAGGAGAAGTATCAATCACGGGTGATACGCCTCTTAATTTATATCGTCATTTAATTAAAGAAATAAAGTTTGTTGTACAATTGACTTACGCGAGTTTTTATCGGTTTTTAATTGTTTTCACTGGATTGCTTTGGGACACGACAGGACAAGTGACATGCCCAGACGTCCAAAAACGTACGTACGCCCGTTTGAGGCGCTTCCAGCTTCACCTAAAACCAAAAGGCTAGCTGACGCAGCCATTTTCAGGAAACCAACTAGGCCGTCCAGGCCCCCTACTAGCACCAAAAGATCCGCCATACATCCGGCAGTAATAACAACTCCGCGCAATACCACAGAGCTAGCAGTGACGGCCGCAAATGTCGCACCTCAAAACATAACGATGCCGCCCAGCACATCATTTAAAAAGCCAGCACTGACGGCTTCATCAGCGACGCAGCACGACGCATCAAAAAATCAGCTAGCGTTGACGGCTCCATCAACATCATCGCAGGCTAAGTCTAACACACCAGCTCCAACAGCTTTAGCTTCAAAACTGCACAACACATCACGTAAAAGGCCGGCTCCGACAGCCTCAACGTCAACAGCAGGACTATCCAACGTTCCGAAGAAAAACAAGCGTTGACGACGGCATCCGACACGCCACCCAAAAGGCCAGCCCGGACGGCTGCAAACCGTAGTACCACAGTTCCAATAAGGCCTCCTACGAATTTTATCGTGTAGGGAGGTCCATGGGAACAAATACGAACTCAGCCAATTCCATGGCTGAAAGTATTTACAGCAAGAATGTGCTTCCGCATCGTAACTGGAGATGGAGACACACTCAGGTTTCTCAAGTTGAAAACGGGACAGATCAGTGTAAGGCTACAAATAAAATCAAACACAACACGTAAGTTTGCACAAATTAATCTATTTTTATATACACGATTCTCTTTTTTCGAGAGGCCGCAGGATGTTCCGTCTCGGAACAAAAACTACAAACAAACTTATATACTAAAACACTAAAAACTAACACTCATGGTTAATAAATTTTTCCCACGAAGATAATATAATCGCAGATCCCTCGATGGAGCAACATAATCTAAAATAAAAACAGAAAAACAAAAGCATCTATAAAAAAATAAATAAACAAATAGAAGTCTCAGATCATTCACGATCTGAGACTTCAATTAGAACGAAAACTCACCCAAAAACAATTACACGATCCCTACGATGCAAGGAATCATCCCACGATGACCCGAGGAAACCAAAAACCAGAAATAAAAAACGAATCATTATTAAAATTAAATAATAACATAAACATTCAAAATGTAAACACTTACCTATAACAAGCAGCTGCCACAAAGTCGTTTGACATTTCCAAAATGGCACCTTTCAGTACATAGTAAAATATTCCGATTAGGTATGATGACGTCACTGGGTGTCTAAAAATCTAATAAACGACGCGACCGTCATAGCAACGCCACCGTCAGACACAATTTCTATTGTGTTTCTGCCCATAAATAGCGAGCTACTGGAAATCACTCAAGTTCTGACTGAGCATCAAGACCGATCGGCAGTCGGTATTGAAGCCAAAATTAAGTCTTGCTTAATAAAAATATAAGGGAAGTATTTCACCCTATTTTACTAACCAAATAAATCAAAAGGTTATAATATTTGATTTAATATCCTTTTAGCATCCCACGGGGAGATTATTTGATCCCAGCTAAACAACCTACATGAGCAGACCATTGAAGCTCATCTCAATCAATTTAACCTTACTTTTGGTTAAATAATAATAGTTCGTTTTTTTCTAATTACAGATTAAAGGACAAAATTGCCATTGGAGGCGTAAATAATTGGATTTTTTTTAAATTGTAATATTAGAGGTAAAATTAAAATGAATTTGTGTAGAATTTAACATTTGAATTGATTAGTTTTAGGAGAAATTAGTGATAATAAAAAACTGAATTGTTATTTTGAAAAATCGAACTGTCTTGTCATTTAAAACCCGGCACCTGCCCCTTTTTTATGCTGACCCCACATTGGGATTTAACAGAGCCAATCATGAGCATTCAACACAACATGACAATTCAAACAAGCTATTTGGGATTTTAGATGCAGAATATGCAAAAAACCTGGAAAAAACAATTGAGGACATTACATCCAACGAACCCGGAGTCAGGGATCTCGTCACTAAGCAAACCTCCATCATTGATTCAACTCTAAATATAATCAAAGGGGATGAAGAACAAATTGATAAACAATTCAAAATGGTAGAGCAAGTGATCAATGAACTCATCAGTGAGAACAATAATACCACCATGAAATTGGAAGAACAGCATGTCATTCAACTCGTCACAACCCTTTCAATACACGCAAGTTTAATCGTCGTTAGTTATCAACAAAATCAGAACGCGTTACTCAATTTGGTGCTTAATATTCATCATGGTATGATTACCCCAATGCTCTTAAGACCAGCTGAAATAAAGGAAGAACTACAAGTGATGAGAGAGTACTTACCAGAAAATACCATGCTACCCGTACAGTCGGGAGAAAATGGATAGAGTAACATTTATAAATTATTAACAGCTCATTGCCGCATAACCGAAACGAAGGCAATATTTGATGTGAAGTTTCCCTTACTAAACCAAGAAAGGTTTCAACTTTATCATCTAATAGCTCTACCAATCCCTACAATCAATCAGCAAAAATTTATTCAACTCTCGGCACAGTTCTTAGGTGTTAACCTACATCGAGATAAATTCTTGACATTAACCACACAACAGGTCACACATTGCGCGAAGCTTTCAGAAGACAAGCACCTATGCCCTGGTACTCAACCACTAGCAACACTAAGGAACAACCACCAACACTGCGAAATAAATTTACTCCAAGCAAGAGTTGATGTATCATCCAGCAATTGTGAGTTAAAAACCAGCAACATTACCGAATGGTGGTAACAGTTTCCCAGCAGAAATACCTGGATTTTTTGGGTAAAGGACGATACAACAGTGACCACAGTCTGTGGATTCAACAGCACTCAGGAAGTTCTTAAGGGTCAGGGTACTCTCAGATTCCACAACCAATGCAGCTTAAAACATCATATGACCATACTAACGTCCAGTAGCAAATACTCCAACATCTTAAGAGGCGCATTTATACCCACTTTCAACATGTCTCTTTACGCAGAAAACTTACCGGCGGTGGAAATAATGAATATACGCCTGAACCAAACCCTCCATCATCAAGGGCAAATTGAGTTACTCACGCAAACTATTAGTGAGCTACAAAAAGCATCCAAGCAGCATTCTTCGCTTGAGCGACATGAGCTTCATCAGTACACGGTCAGTTACACCAGCTTTCTCATAGGTTTATCCTTGTCTCTAGTGATGTCCTACTACATTTTTTGCCATAAGAAGCACAGCCCTAAATCCAGGCCACAACAGCGGGAAGAAGACTTGAACTCCAGACGGTATGAAGGAAATCGTTCTTTCGTATGTATATGAAAATTAATTTACATCAGCATAATTACTTCTCATGGGAAAATTTAGAGACAAACATAAATCTCAGATTGCATTTCATCGTTTACCTACTTAGTGAAAAACAAAAGTGTCTCATTTCATTTCATTTGGTGAGAAAATATTCAGTTTAGTAAAAATTCTTTCCCATGAGAACTTTATGCTGACTAAACTTAAAACATGTATTTAAATGATCAGATTTGTTAAGGAAAATTATTCTTATGAAATTAAACGGCAGTAAACATCAAAGGTCTTTTTTTCATATCTAACATCTATCAAGTGATTTTCTGTTCATTGCTAATTGAAACTATCACGGAATCATCAGAGTATCAGTGATTCTGTAAATTTTTCACATTAAAATAAATAGAATAGCTGTAAATTTAAATTAATCAAAATATTTGTTTTGTAGTCTAGACTGATTTTTTTTTTAATTACTGGTTGTGCATTGGTATAGATGGTTGGATTAGCTTCAGGGTCACATTAGATTTGTCACGTCTCTCATTGAGATTTAGTTCTAATAATGCAAGTGAAGTTTTGGTTGACATTGCCTTCTGAAAAACTTAGCAGCGAGAAGTAACAAGTTTTTTTGGTTTTTAAAAATGATGGGGAGCAGAACAATTAGTCCAACATTGGAGCACAACTCTTAGACAACAACGAGAAGTGAAGGGATTTATGACAGCCTTGCACGAAAATCAGAAAATATCTTTGCACGGAGTTTCAAATTATTACGGGTCTCTTCTCAGGACATTGTCACATAAAAACGAATAAGGAAAAAAACAATGGAATCATCTACTTTTTCACTGAATGGAAACGGATAATTGAAGGCTATTGTACCTATTACCTACATCTAAATAACTTTACAGCTATGGTTCACATACATTAAATGGAAATGCAATTGGTGTTAGATGTGAGCATGTATGTACATATTATCACAACATCTTCCCTTTTGAATAAAAACAATGAAAGTTAATAAGATTTCTTTGGATTTCACTAATATAATAGGTACTTAATTAATCACATAGTTCGTATAGTTCAATTACTTAAAATATAATTTACGTCGATACTGCACTATATTATGTATTTATTTCGAAAACAGATTAATATATATACGTAATGTAATTCAAAGTTTACGTCTCAATATTCTATATCTATAATTTTAAATTTTATTTTAAGAATAATTTATAGCCTAGTCTTAAAGTTTAATTATAAATGTTCAGGCCACACCAATATCCCCCGATGATTCCCCGGTTCATCCCCAGATTATATTCCTAAAAAAAATACAAAAGGAATCCACAAAGAATTCAATTCTAAAAATAATTTAAAAAAAGGCACTTATCTAATATTAGGAAACTTCCGCCCTTTGGTCCAACGCCGTCTTAAACTTCCTGCATTATATTTCCACCTGAAAATAAACAAAGACTCTCATAAATAACTAATAAACAAAATAAATATTCCAAACTTACCACTTCCTACGTACTTGTGTATGATCACAAATTGACATGTCAAAATGTCAACACATTACATCAGATGCTCTCGCCTTGGCCGCAGTCAGAGTTTAGTGCAACTTTAATGGTCCATTATGACGTCACTGGGGACGCTGCCGTCAAAATTTAAGAAACGTTGAGAACGAGCGTTGCCAAGGCAACCCATCATGAAGCCGAAACGTAACGGTTTGCAGCAGAATCACCCATTCCCAATTCAGAATTTGATCTGAACACTTCAGTTGTTAGTCTGATTTTCCTAATTATCCAAACCAAATTTAGCTTCCATCTAAGTAGGAATTTACTCTTACTGCAGAAATTTACTTCTGCATTAATTCCATCCCACACCTAAGTAGGAATTTACTCCTACTGCAGAAATTTAATTCTGCTTATTTTTCATCCCACATCTGAGTAGGAATTTACTCCTACTGCAGATATTTAATTCTTCTTATTTTTCATCTCGCACCTGAGTAGGAATTTACTCCTACTGCAGAAATCTACTTCTGCTTATCTTTCATCTCCCACCTGAGTAGGAATCTACTCCTACTGCAGAAATCTACTTCTGCTTCAATATTATCCTACGTCTAAGCAGGAATCTACTCACTAGCTCGGAGAGTTGTGGAGTTTTGGAGAGGAGAGTTCTTTTGCCACTTAACTCTCCACTCGGAATTCTGTAACTCGTGGAATTTGTATTGAGATTTACCAAACTCTCTATTCAACTCGGCAAAACTCTCGGCTGTGTTAGTTGTGGAGAAGTAAGAAAAATATTTCTAACCTGACAGTATTGGCTGCTTTTATTGTCCTTTGTGAAGGTACCAATGTACCTAGGATTTTCAAATTGAGTTATGGGTTCACTGCATATCCTGGCTATGTTTACAAAAACGAATTATGGAAATCCATGCAATACTTACAGAGAAAGAAGGAATTGTTTCAAGGTACCCGATAAAAATTGTAATTCACGCGAATATGGTCAATTTGGTCGTATTTCACTACAGAAGAGATGCTATAAAAATTTTAAATATGCACGTTAAAGCTTGCATGTAGGATGAAATCGCATCTACATTTTGTCCCCTAATTAGATCTTTTATTAGTTTTTGATTCCGGTAAATAGTTTTGTAGATAACTGTAAAAGAAGTAAGTCAGTCCTTCTTAAGATGAAAAAATGGCCGTTTTCTGGTACAAAAACTCAACTCATTATTATGAAGAACCGGTAAGTCGTGGAAATTCACTTTCTATGAGAAAAATGTTCACAACAGAGCACTAATGGATGTGAAAAAAAGAACGGAAGAAATATATGCAAAATGTAGGAACTGGGGTGTATATGACCCACGCGCAAAAAATCCGTCTTTCGACGGTAAAAAGTCAGTTATGAAGTTAAAATGATCAAAAAAAACTACGCCACTAGATTACCCGTTTCTCCCTCTTTAATTTGATACCAAACATGACGTATTTTGGACAACCCCCAAAGGGGGGGGGGGGGTACGACCCCATCCACAAAAGCCCCACCCTCAGAAATTGTTCACCTATAATTTTGTACTCTAGACTCTTAATCCGTAGGAAAAAACCGCAATGCTCTACGACCCTCCCACACAGAGTTATCCGTCTTTCAATTTTTCGATACTTCTCACGTTTTCTTTAACTCCTCAAGTATGATAGAGAATCTCGAATGGAGAGTTGGGGAGTTTTAACCGGGGAAAACGAAAATTCTCATCTCCCAAACTCCCAAACTCTCCGAGTTAGTGAATCCAGCCCCTGCTCTAGAAACATACTTCTGCCAATTTAGTTATTTCTATTATTGCTACCGTACTTAGACGTGCAGCAAAAAGAACTTCTGTTTTTATTTTGAATTACTTCATTAAATTAACTGAGGATTTTCTTCTCTTTCTTTCAGAAGTAAAAGCAGAACAAATCTCTGTGGCAGTATTTTTTTGAATTATTGAATTTATGTTGGATTGTTAGCTTAAGATAGTATAAGTGTTGATTTCTTAGAGGTATAGTAGTAAGCTAGGTTAGTTGTAAGCATTGAATTTGTAATAGTAGCAATATATTGAAAATAAAGAATTTTATATTTGAATTGATAAAAGTTGTGTTATCCTTTCACAACCGGAACCCCCCTTTAGCTTGAGCACCGAACTAACAATAAAAATATATCCAAAAATGAAAATGAACTGAAATATTATTCAGCAAGAAGACGTGTCATTGGAGTTAGGAACTCTGAAACCTCTCAGGAAGTACCACTTTCCTTCCGAGTCGAGTATGATAGTCACCATTGTTACTAATATTGTTCTGCAATTCCGCACTATTATTTTTCTTAGATTCATCCACTTGTTGGGCGCTTGATCTTAGTATTCTATCTGATTGTGCTATAATTTCATTATTTGTTGAAATTTCGGGTGACTTTTCATTTTATACTAATCTGCAAGCTGGATGCTGCCTAATCTCTATTCCTGCGATAGATATTGCCATCAGTGCTATCAGCAATAAAGTATGAACGCGGCTCTTTAAAACTATTTTTAATTACTCCCGGAATCCAAACAGACTTGGGGTTCCTTTTGTAATATATATTTTCACCTGTCTTCAATGGAGCTAGCATTTTCGTGTTCTTATCATAATAACTTTTTATATTTGATTGTTTTGACTTTATAAATTGTTTGTATTTTTCACTATACACTAATCGTGGTTTTAAGATGTCGTGATGTGTAGGCAGTTTAGCTCTCAGTTTTCTAAACATCAGCAATTCGGCTGGTGAAAGGCCGCTGGATTTGGTGTAGGCCGATTATGTAATAGAGCAATATGAGGATCGGTCTTCGTTTTTGACATTTTTGCAGAATATTTTTATGCTACGAATGAATCTTTCAGTTATCCGTTTGATTGAGGAAGATATGGGCTGGAGGTAATATGTTGAATTCTCCAGACTTTAGTAAAATTCTGGAATTCTTTTGAGTTGAAAGGGGGCCGTTATCGGAAATAATAATTCGCGGTATGTCATGACGCACGAAGATTGATTTTAACTGGTTAACAACTAGGTTAGTAGAATATCCCGCCGAAAGTAGTGAAATTTCATTATAAGTCGAGAAGTAGTCCACGACAAGAATATACATTTTCTTGTTGAATTGAAAGAGGTCTACTCCGACTTTGTCCCATGGAATGCATTCATTAGTATGCGGCATTAATGGTTCTTTCTGATAATTAGGACTGTTTCTGAGGCATTCTTCGCAATTTGAAAGTTTTCTATGTCATGACTGATATATGGCCAGAATACTATACCTATAGATAGACTGACTTTAACAACGTTCTATGCCCATGTGCCCTTCGTGTATTTGATGGAGTATTTGCTTGCGAGCAAGTTCTGGGATTGTGAGACTTTGGGTCTTGAATAATAAATCATCGGATCAGCGGATATTAAAGTACGGACGGACTTGCCCGCAGGTCTCCTTCCGATTATTTGGCCAGCTTTTTTTGAAATCCAAATTCTCTGCAATAAGATTGGAATTTTATAAAGAGATTTTGAAAATAACGGTATAATAAAAGTCTGTGTTTAACTTAACTAAGTTATTTATTATAAATTCCACGATCAAATTGTACACAGCGACGGCTAACTACGTACTCGCCGTGTATTACTTACATCTAAATAGCTTACAGCTATGGTTCACATACATTGAATGTAAATGCAATTAGGATATATATGCATATATATATATATGTGTCAACAGTAACTCTAAATTACTTCAAATTGTTAGTTCTATCTATGATATTTTTTTAAATTTTATTTTGTTTATTAAAACCACTTATTTTCAACGAACACAGCCTTTGTTTTATATATGTTTTCTTTTGTTTTTGTTTTTTGTTTTTTTTTTAAACACATTTCTCTAGTTCCAATTGTACTCTAGAGGCTCTGTTAGTGTTACCATTACATGTCATTTTTAATTTGGACCTTTATGGAACTACAACACACTTAACTCATCTATTCAATATCAAAATGGACTAAACACGCCGCTACCTTTGAAAGATTATAATATCTAATATATTTTCAACATTAATACTTATTAATTTGCAGAGTTGCAGTTTTATTTATTGCAATTGAAATTAAAACATTCTTCGTCTTAATAGACACTACTCTAACATGTCCGTCTTTTCCTCTAGTTACATTCACAATACGTCCGACTAACCACTTTTAGGCCGGCAAGTTGTCTTCGTGAACAATTAAAACGGCATCCATTGGGAAACTCCTTATTCAATTTATAGCGCTGCTGTAAATGGGTTATGTACTCACGAATCCACCGCTTTCAAAAGTGTTACAGCATTACCAGCATCCTCTGCTAATCACGTGATATCACCCCCCACAGGGATACTCTTCCTCGGGCGCGTTTCGATCAATGAAGTATTAGCTGGCTCTCCAGAAGGCCTTCTTGAGGAATCTGACGGTTACGAAAGGTATACGAATAACATAGAGTAAAGGCCTTTTGATCAAAGGCGCTGAAATTACTTAGCAACGAATGGCGGAAGTCCCAGTGGGTCGATCCCAAGACGGAATTAATTTTCGTCAGAGGCCGCGCATCCTCTCTTAGAGGGTTGATTATAAGAAAAAAGTATATGATAATAAATATGTTTGCAGTCAATAATGGTTCGCAGTATGAAATAGATTCTGCTCGTTTCTGTTCTCTATCCTTCTCCGGAGGTTTCTCTCTACACCACAGGTGAACATGAAAGGGACATCGCAACAAGAATGCCACGATGTCATGGGAGGCCGGGGATGGCACAAGGGACCCTAACATCCGATCCCTTAGGAGACTATTCAGGTGAGTGGTGTACGCGGTCCCTTCAGGACCTGTGTGTGTGACCGTTGGTTGATTTTCTTTCTTCTGTAACGTTGGGTGTATTGTGAATGCAACGGGTAGTCAGGAGTCGTCCAGGGCAAGGTTCAACGACGTTGAAATAATATAGTTAGAACACTATCAACTTACTACAATAGTCATTTATTTGCTTAACTACTATGGTACAAAGTTTCACATCTATCTCTATACTGGTTCAATTTCTGTATTCCTTTTATTATTTGCTTTCTTATTACTATTATTAATATTACACTGGTATTCTTAATTCTGCAAGTCCAGAACTGGTGTTGTATTAGGCCACTGATTTTATGAATGTTATCATACTATTGAAATGTGTTATTTCCACTTAATTCTATCACCTAGGTTACTATTACTATTACACTTGTTTTAATTCTTGTAGTTTGTTTATTCTGACGGCAGGTCGACACTTATACTTCTAACACCCCTATGTTTAAACACGAAGAGATGTATACTATACGGTTGAGTGATGCGTGCGAATATCATCACTACGGCCAATACGGATAACGTATTGATGCTGTAGTTTAAATCAGCACGGAGAGAAGCGGGGGAGTGGTTCGTGCGAATATTATTACTACGGCCTTTACGGATAACGTACGGATGCTGTAGTTCTAATCAGCACGGAGGGAAGCGGTGAGTGATCCGTGCGAATATTATCACTACAGCCTGTATGTATCACGTACTAATGCTATAGTTCTAATCAGCACGGAGAGAAGCGGTTGAGTGATTGGTGCGAATATTATCACTACGGCCTGTACGGATAAAGTACGGATGCTGTAGTTCTAATCAGCACGGGAGGACTAGGGAACGATGTGTTCAGTCAATATGCTGGGAGGCAACTGACTGCTGGTCTGGTGAGGCTCCTATTTTTATATTTTCCTCTGACGGACTGGGCTGGTCGGCGGCCTACTGGACTTCGATCAGCTCGTTATCAGACTGGCGACTTTGACTGGTCTACTGGTCTGTACTTTACCGCCGGAAAATGCGGCCTGTACGGCCTGCACGGATAACGTACGGATGCTGTAGTTCTAATCAGCACGGAGAGAAGCGGTTGACTGATTCGTGCGAATATTATCACTACGGCCTGTATGGATCACGTACGGATGCTTTAGTTCTAATCAGCACGGAGAGAAGCGGTTGGGCGCTTCGTGCGAATATTATCACTACGGCCTGTACGGATAACGTACGGATGCTGTAGTTCTAATTAGCACGGAGAGAAGCGGTTGGGCGCTTCGTACGAATATTATCACTACGGCCTGTATGGATAACGTGCGGATGCTATAGTTCTAATCAGCACGGAGAGAAGTGATTGACTGATTCGTGCGAATATTATCACTACGGCCTGTACGGTTAACGTACGGTTGCTATAGTTCTAATCAGCACGGGAGGACTCGGGAACGATGTGTTCAGTCAAGATGCTGGGAGGCAACTGACTGCTGGTGTGGTGTGGCTCCAATTTTTATATTTTCCTCTGACGGACTGGGCTGGTCGGTGGCCTACTGGACTTCGATCAGCTCGTTATCAGACTGGTGACTTTGACTGGTCTACTGGTCTGTACTTTACCGCCGGAAAATAAGCTGGTCTCTGCTGATCTGTACTGGATGGCTCTCGATTGATAACTAAATTTTCTGTTCTGGCGGCCCCGTTTATATAGGCGTAGATCACTATAGTGTCGGGTGATATGCCCACCGAGAAGCGCAATCATCTACTGATTTTCTGTGAAGAGCTTATCAGAAGGTGTTCACGTGGAAATTTTATCTGGTAGGGACTGGATGTGTTTGAATTAATGGGTGGCCATGTGACTTCGTTACACTTCGTTCGTCGTTCTTTTTTTCTTCCTCTAGGCACGATATATATTTTTGTTCCGTCTTTATTGGTATCCGTTGATTCTTTTGTTTTTAATATGTGTATGTGCGTGCTTTTGTGGTCTTTTGCACCTGCTAGCGGGACTATTGTGTAGTCGTTTATGGAATACAGTTGTAAATTTTAACTGTGTATGACTGCTTGGTGACTGTTAGTGTTGAGAATACTAACTAACACTAATTCTTCTCCAGACGACATCAAACTGTTTGCCAGAAAGACTACATCGCTTATCTCCTGTCCTGGAGGCTGAAGGAATAGAGCACTTTGCTGGAGACGCTCCATGTCAAGTGCTCTTTGAACTAATTCATCCACAGCACCATCTGCCATAGTTAAAAGATATTGGCACATATGCGTTTTTGGCAAAGTCCTCTTGCTGCGTTTTAACAGCTGGTGCTGCTGTGGCTCCATATTTGGACTCTGCTGCTTCATTACAGAGTGCTAGCTTCTGTTTTACTCGTGCCGTGAAGGCTGAAAGATTTTCTAGGGGATACTGCCTAGTTGTGGCTAGTTTACTTAACAGCTCCGGGTAAGTCTCTCTAGGCAGGTATGTGTGATTGAGCCGTTCTTCTACCTCTCTGAAAGTAGTAGGCATATTTGAAGCAAAAAGCTGATAAGCTTCGCCTCGAAATATGGTGGCGAAGATTTGCTGGAAAGCTGCTAGCTCATCCACCGAAATGCACTGTATTACCTTGTTATGTACCTGTTTTTTTTAAAGCTTGGAATTAACCGCAAGTTAAATTCATCCTAGTTAAGTTAGGTGGTTTTCAGCAATATATCCGATTCGAGTATGAGCTTTTGGAATTTTGGTTTCTACATAATTACCAGCCTTAGAGATACTGGGACGGATCATCTTGAGTACTGTAATCAACTTTCCCACATACATAAATCTATCAGAACAACAAAAACTATTTACTAAAAGGGTATACGGATCATAGAAACTACAAGAAAGTACATATGTCGCACATAACGATTTCCTGGTCATAGTACCAAACATAATATGCTGTAAAGAAACTGCTCAATATAGATGACACGTCAGAGCAGAGATTATTCCATGCATCTGACCGAGTAATGGCTTTTTCGGTCATTCTAAGTGTAACACATACCCCTGAAATAGTAAAATAAGCAAAATAATCTTACCAACTGCCTGTCCTAGCATAGTCATACTCGCTGATATACTCCTCTCAATCTTGATGTGATCCCTCGTGTTGTTGTGGGAATGTGAAATCGGTACATTTATCGACTTGAGGTTTCCCTGAAAAGAATAGGATAATATTTAAACAAAGAATAGTGTACATCCAATGGAATACTTATCTGACTTGAAGAACTCTCCTATTATTGTGTGGTATCGTTATGTCGCGTCTGTTTCTTCTGTAAAGATCTTATTACTGCTCCACTTTTGTTTTCCAGGCCAGCCTAATGATTTCGGGACGCCCTTGAATGTTCACCTCCACCTCCACCTCCACCGCCATAAGAGGCGACGCTGGGGATTTTTACTTTCGATTTCACAACCAAAGGAGGGATCTAGGAAAACATCTTGCAGTTTTTTTGATAACGTAGGATGGCTAGAGTGATTCGAGGTCACCCAAGTGTCGATTTTCTTCAGGAACGGTGACGGAATTATTGCGGTGGATGATAACTATAATAACGGAGCTCCCAGATAAATTTTTCACATGGCTGGAAAAGGAACTGTGACAACAAAAGAGTAACCAAAGATAAATCAATTGATTTATGCAATATATAATTATTAAAATTTCTTTTTTTTAACTAATTTAATATATATATATATGGTTATCTTAACAATACCAAGAGATTCTTCTCCTTTACAAATGTTGGCAAAATTCTCTTAACCAGTTTAATTCGGTACCTCATTTATAAAGAAACAAATGTATAAGAAAATCGAATACCCACTGAAGTGAGTAATTTGTGTTGCTGTGATTTCGGGACGCTCGTACCCACCAAGAGGTGCGAGGGGTCATATCTCTGTTTTCTTTTAATTTATGTGTTCCGATAAATATATATATCCTGGCTACTTGACCGTCATATAACGGATTGGTCGACGGTGGTTAATATTTTCACTGCTATCTGTGAAACATAATAGTGAGGGGTTAGTAGAAGCCCATTAAAAAAAGCAGTTTCGTTATGATTAATAGTATAATCGTCGTTTAAGCCATTTACCATTAGAGGCGGATAAACATTACAGGTCTTTTAGTTTACATAGTCGCATAAATCTAACTGAAGAAAGAAAATCAGATGCAGTAGTACCTTCCGTTAATGCATTGTAATTTGAATCACGCCGTGAATTTGTGAATGCAGTAGTACCTTCCGTAAATGTATAGTAATTTGAATCACGTGGTGAATTTGTGAACGTACCAAAAGTCCAATACTGTTTCTTTTTAAACCAATAGGTATTCCATGTAAGTTGTTTTGATTTCCATACTCTTTAAATTAAATTTTAAGTCTAATAAAATTTCGATTTGGTTCCTTTAAGAGGGACGTATGAAGGTAGGATAGTGAATAAGTAGTTATTTTCAAATATCGTTGGCTGAATGATGAATGGATGAATGGATAAGTACTTTCGAATACCAGGTTATTACCAGCTGTTGTGTACCTTCAGGGTTGTTCAGCCGGAAGTTTTAATCATTACCTATCCTGTTGAACTCAATATCTTATAGGGACTCCAAGAATCAAGTAATACCGATATCTATTTAGGAAGATATATGTACCAGTGTGATTTTGTAAATATATGTATAAGTTTTGTTTAACGTCAATTAAGTCACTTACGCGTGTTACGAAATATACTAGTTTACGCTAAACTTCCTTTTAATATTGCTTTTTTATTATCGTCAATTTTTTTTGCTTTTCCAATAACAGGCGAATCTACAGGAAAGCAGAGTATACGTCTAGACCTTGCTCTCGTTTCCATTTGCTAAATTGGTGTCGTGACTTCCAACTCCCCAAATGTTACGTGGCGCCCAAGTTTTCATTATTGACTTCATGTGGGTTATTTCTACTTCGGTCCCAATACGAGGTATGCTAAACGAACCTCCCCATTTCCCTGAGCCTATCGCAACCAAGGTTGTGTGAGTCAAGGCACGTAACAACCTGCCTCAGCATCCTAAGAAAGTTTGGAGTTCAAAGCTCAAATTTGGGTGCTGTTCTCCCGCGAATAGGGAAACGAGCTGGGCAGTTAGCTTTGCGATTTTAGCGTAATCTACCATGCTACTTGTTTATACTTGAATTTGGCACTATTGGGGAGCTAGTATCTTCTATGCTGGTTTCCAGAAGGGAGTCGCCCAACCAATTTAAAAGGATTTCACTCGTGTTGGAATCACTGACACTGTCTTCGATGCACCTTTTCTTAAATTAGCACTATTATTTTGAATAATATCTACCCGGAGAGAGTGCGAAAGTTCTCCAAACTCTTGCAAGCTCTTTTTGAACTTCTCTGTGTTAATTTTAAATTTTTGGATTGTTTCCAACCTTTCTTTTCTCGACTTTTCGATTTGTTTTTCCACTGAGTCGCACTGAACCACAGAGAGTTCGGAGGAGTTTCGCACTTTCTCTTCCAAATTTTTTTAATATGATTCTAAATCTAAGGTATTTCTTACTTGGTGGGGACCTGTAAGAATTGTCCTGCTCCTAAGCGTAACTCCTGCAGTTGAGCCTGTTGGGGGTGTTTGCACTACACCCTCTGTTGTACCGGGATGGAACTTCCTGTGCGTCATCCGGTGAGGAAGATTGTTGTAGAGTCGATTGAAGTTGGTTTCCCGGCGGTGTTTTCTGGTGGGAGCTTTCTTCGCTCATGGATCACCGTGTGTACAATGTGCAGCCAGGGGGGCTCCTGCCGTCTTATATCCCTTGGTTATATTTGAGAGGGGGCTTTTGGCTACTTCGAATTCCCTCTCAATCCAGGATCGCTGTACTCAATCTTGCGTGAAGTTCCTTTGCTGCCTGCGGGGGGGGGGGCCTTGGCCGTCTTATATACCCCTGGATAACAGCTGAAATGGGACTCGTTGCATGCTTCGAAGTCCCTTTCAGCTCCGGATCGCAGATAGCGGATAGTTTCTAACCTTCCTTCCTTCACGTGTAAGGTTGAGATTTTCGGCTATGGACGTCTTTACTTGGGCTGGGATGAAGCCCGCTAGTTTCCCACGTAGGCACTTATGTGCTTTGATGAGGGTGTGGCTGCGTGTTTCTTTCAACAGAGGCAGTTAAAGCTGACCGACCTCGAGCCTTGGGGGCGATTAAACCAAACTGGCCTATTCTAAATAACCCTTTCAGTTCTTTGTAGGATAGCGGGTTTTCAAGCTCTTGTGTTTTTCTTGACTGTGTAAAACTGGCTTCCACTATCCTACCAGCTGCGCCAATTTGTTATATTATGTTTTACTCCTACCTGCGTAATCCTCTTCTGCGTCGACGATAGTGAAGTGGAACAGTAATTCGATCCCTGGTTTGGCGTGAAATTACTTTTATTTCTCGTTTATCTTTCTTCCTGTTTCACAATTTCGAAGTACAATTCAATTGTCTTCTTATTACGAATTGGTTCTACTTTCACAATATTTATGTACACCTATTCCTTCTTACACTTAACGCACCGTTCACAGATTTTGTTTGCCAGACTATGTCTTACTTTTTGTAGTCCTTAAAAACACTATTTCTATTTTACTTATAATCCGTTTTTACAATTTTTGCGTATTCGAATCGAGGCAGCCCAACCGTACAACTTTTTTCGACCAAGTTTTACTCCAACTCTCTTCTTGATCACTTCCCATAACGATCAAGAACTCTCGTTCAGGGTAGAAAATGCATAACTTGCATTTCTACCCTGAGAAAATTTTTCATTTCCTCTGGACTTTATTAAACAAGTCCAGAATATTTTTCGATGGACGGTGGCTTGAAAAATTGTAATCTGAAGTTTTTATAAACCGTCCCGTCGCTTGAAGTTGCGGCGCGCGTATTCATCTAATGTATTTTCGCGGCGCGCATTTCTTATCGCGAAAGCTTTTTGCCTTGATGTGTATGTACGTATGTACATACCTATTGCCTTTTGTCGTGGGATTTTCTGAAGCAAAACGACTTGGGTGGAATTGAAACCTTTGTTTTTCCCAAGTAATTTTGTGGCAATTTTATGCCGGGATGTCGAAGAAATCGCTGATGCAATCTCTTCCACTATGTATGAACTTTTATTAGGCACATCTATGTTCCCTTCTCGGGGTTTTTAGCCAATCGCTAAGGCGTTGTATGTGTACTGCTGTTTACATATACAACACTAACTTCAATTTTTTTCTACATTGTGTTTAGCACTAAGTTAATTAGAATACCATTTGAAAAATAATGCTTTGCGATTTCTTGTTAGACATACTCGACTTGGATTATTTTGAGCGTCAACCCTTAATAAGGCGAGAAAGTTTACTTTTGGATGAAACGCATCCAGCTTTAAGTTCTTTTTTTATTTTCAAGTGATTTACGTGAAATAGACGTTTGAATCCTTTGACCTTGGCTAGTACACGTTAGCTATTAACTAGCTTACAGTTTTCGTATAGTAGTACGATTAGGTAGCAACACTGAAGTTGTTATTGTTATTCCTCTTTGAGACTACAAATTTTGTAATATGGCTGCTATGCAAACACCACCTGCTACCGATATTCCTATACAACGGCAAAATCAGGGCACCATCTGTCAGAAGGGAGACAGGTCTAGCCTGTAGCTACCACATCTGGACATGAATTCCGGAAGGCATGTCTACAAGCATGGATAGGTAAACAATCAAACTGTCCAAATTGAAGATGCACTTTCACTCAACAGGACTTTGTGGTCTATACCGGTGCGATTCCGAAGAGATATCCCACTCAACAATGTAATCCAAATCTTGCCATTATAGTTCAATGTACATCCTCCGATACTCTCATAGCCAAGCCGTCCATTGTTATCTTAAGAGAAACGTTCTGCATCCCGTTCTCATACTAATTCACGAGAAAATAGTCCTTCACCTGTACCTTCTGGGCAAGGCCTAGTAGAAACTGGCATACTCATAGCCAGTCTCCCAAAATATGGACTCATTGTGAGTGGAGATCTCAGATGTCCGCCAACGAGTCTCTGCTGTTATCCAACAAGCGGGCGCTTCTCGTCCACCACCACCATGTTTTGGAGAGCGTGTCTCACAACCTGGACAGTTCGCAGAACACTCTAGGGATCAGGTACTTTTGCTCTCAGGTACTTTTATTCTCAGCTGGTCCACCAAGACATTCTCTTCCACCGACAGCAACATTTGTCCCTCAGGCACTGTTTCAGCAGCTAATGCGAGAACTCGAACCAATTTTAAAATTTATGTTTTGCTAATCACCTCGTATGTGGAAATTAGTAAAGGTTGAGTTCCACATCTTACTAATCACTTTGCATGTGGAAATTAGTAAAAAACATAGTAGACAAGAATAAACATTTTCACTTGGCATGTGTAATCTGGCAAAATCACAGCAAGCATCGACACAAAAAAAGTATTATAAAAAGGCATTGCAAATTCAAAAAGATGTCAGTTTCTCGACAGGACTATAGGAGGCAACACGAACTACGACCATTAGAAGCCCCCATTAATCATCAAAGGTGCATCAACGGGTATATATTGAATAACTTCTAACTTTTTTCAGATTTTGCGAACCCCAACATTGTATCTCGAATGATACATTACGTCGCGAAGAATCTGCACACAGATATTGGGAAATTGTACTGATTTACACAGCAATGTGGAAAGATTGATACTGTTCCAATATCCCCCCTTTCACAACAACGTCGATAGTAATTTGTGTTTCATCAAATCTAACAGATGTAAAAAAAAACTATCCAATAAACTGAAAGTCGTCACAAAAACTTTGTTGTGTTTTTTCATAACGCCAGCAACCTAATTAATTTTGTTTTCAGAATAGAAATACAACCAATGGTATTAACTAACAAAACATTTTGATACTTCGAAACCAGATTTGTGGGACCCAGTTTATGTCACGCTGGATTTTATTAACAGTTGAAAAGTGACTGGAAGTTTCCCGCAAAACAATCAAAGAAGTTTTATTTTGTTAAGAAACTAGTACTGTCTTCGAGAAAAAAATAATAATAATTGATCACACAATAATTAAAAAAATGGCATCAATCGAAGAATTATGCGTTAAACAATGTGTTCTAGCAGACAAACTAGAACAATTCATCACAAATGGAAAAAAAACTAGGTTAGAAAAAAGAACACTAAGTTTTTATGAGACGCTATTAACAAGTCTAAGAAAATTATGGGCAGAGTTTGATATTAATGACACAAAGCTTAAAGAAGCTCTTATAATTTCAAAAGATACATGCACGCACGAATGTGTAGAAGAAGAGACGCACTCGATATTGGAGGTTAAATATATGGAATATTTAGGGGACTTAACTGAAGGAGTACATAAAAATTCTCCAAAGGAGAGTGCAGTAAAACCAGGAGGAACTAAATCAGTTGCAATTACAATTGTTCATACAAGTAGCAACCTCAGTCAGTTACCTAGAATTAACCTACCAATATTCATTCCACGACTTATACGTGTCATTAGTGCACAACAATACACAACTACCTGCAGTACAAAAGCTCCATCACTTAAAAAAATTTCTTAAAGGAGAAGCAGAGCGACTGTTAAAACATATTCCCATTACTGCAGAAGATTATGAGCCAGCTTGGGAAAAATTCAAACTTCGTTACGACAACAAGAGAGTACTAGTAAACACACAATTAAAAGTACTCAGAAATCAACCAAAACTAACGATAGAAAACGCAAAGAGCATTAAGTCTCTCATGGATAAAACTGAGGAAAGTTTACAGCAATTAAAGGCATTGGAAGTAGATGTTTCAACATGGGATATATTACTGATTCATTTATTGGTACAGAAACTGCCTTTCGTAACTCTACGGCTTTGGGAAGAAGAATTGGGTGACATGCTGAAACTGCCAACGTTGGAACAGTTTCAAAGATTCCTGCTAACTCGATTCAGAGTCCTAGAATCAATGTCGCAGTATGTGAGTGCCAAGCTCCAGTCAAGATAGCAAAGAAAAGACATATCACGTATGTTTTACCACACCTGTTGTGTCAATTCCAATAATTGCCACCACGAAAGAACGTAGAATATAGAGCAAACAGGAATGGTGACAAGCCACATTTTGCGTAATGAATTCCTGGTTGTGTTGGTAGTCCATTTTTACATGTATTTACACGCCATCCCTATTCTAAACAACTTGTCAATTTGCAAAAAGTAAACAAAGGTTTTGTAAAAAATTTGATAATGTGGTAAAAAATGTTGTTTTTCTACTTTATTCTGAAACAATTCACATAATTAATTTATATAAATCTTTGCTTCTATTAACAAAAAAGATAATTTAGGTAGTGCAGTTGCCTCAAACAGGATTCCCTAGTTTATAACCGAATTTACATTTGCAAGCACTGACCTGTTACATACCTAAAACACACCTGGTTTTCATTACTACATTAAAATCTTTAGATTTAGATTTTTAATGGTAATGCGGTAATATAGGAATGCAACCTAATGCAAAATGGTGTTAAATGCCTAAATCATACCTGAAAAAAGGTAGAAAATAATTATTCAAAATCATACCTGAAAAAAGGTAGAAAATAATTATCTAAAATCATTAAATTTTCATATAAGCTAATCATGCTTAAAAGCATGAGTAGCTTATCAATTTAATCAGTGAAGAAAATTGCGTCAGTAATTTTCTTCACATACCATTTCGTTTTTACAAAAATGTTCCCATGAAATATTTAATAAAAAAAAATAAAGCGAAAAACGAATCGTACCTTCAGTACGATTTGCCGGGAAAATTACAATATGTATGTACGAACGTACATACATACATACATATAAAAAAAAACTTTCGCGATAAGAAGAGCGCGCCGCGAAAATACATTGTATGTATACGCGCGCGGCAATTCTAATCATCGTGACTGTGGCTGATGTTTATAAAAGCATCAAATTTCAAGCCTCCGACGAAAAATATTCTGGACTTGTTAAATCAAGTCCAGAATAAATGAAAATTTTCTCAGGGTAAAATGCAACTATGTATTTTCTACCCTGAACGAGGGGTCTTGATCGCGACAAAAGTGATAAAGAGCCGAGTTGATTTTTAAAGACTTTACGTGGCGGTTCTCGAGTCTGAAAAAAAACGTTTGACCTAAAAAGCTACGGCGCGCTCTGAGATACGAAAAAAGAGGAATTAGAAAACGAATAATTACAAAATGGATTAAGAATAAATTGGCTAAGTTTTGTTCGGTGCTCTATTAATTAAAAAAAAAAGAAATGGTATACTAAGAAACTGTGTACTAAGAAATTGTATACTAAGAAACTGTGTACTAAGAAATTGTGTACTAAGAAATTGTGTCTAATTGTAATAACTGTGTTTAAATAAAAGAAAAGAGTGAGTAAAGTGAAAAAAAAGGTTGTTTAAATCAAAAAGCGGATAAGCAGGTAGGAGTACAAGAAATATATATATGAAAATATATATATATATAAAAAAATATATATATATATAACAGACCGAACACTTCATTTCTGTTTTTTTTAATTGATATGAAAATTTTAACAGGCACTAGTGGCACTATAAAACTTTGCACTAAATAAAGTTCAAAGATAAATTGTTTTGAAAAGAATTGATTTGGTATTTTTGTTAAATTTCACAATGGAATTTGAATTTCACCAAATCTGCTCACAAAACAAGAGCACATTTGACAATTAATCTACAGCTTTGACAATTTCTCTATCCAGCATCTCACTTACTCCTATGTATAGTCTCCTGCTCTTGACAAATTACGCTCATATACACGAATTTTACACGATTCAACCATACCTGTTTCCTATATATTCTAAGCGAAAGAACTGCGCTCGCAAAGTACAAATTAAATGAAATCTGTCAATTCCTATAGTTGACTTTCGAATAAAATACAATTACGAACGAGAATCCACGTATGCTGAAATAAAATATTCTGGTGGAGTGTAGCGGTTAAATAAAAAGAGGATAATTTGTCACTCAATTGTTCACTGAACTATTTGTTGCAACAAAAATACAAATATTAATCTTATGAGAAAATTAATTTCTTGAACAAATTCTTTCAATATGCAAAATTTACTTCCCTCAACTTACACGTACGCGCTTAGAAACTTCACTTGCAATTCAATGATTCACAATGTTTTTATATGTATTTACTAACTAAGCGAAACTTAAATGTGCAAAAGAACTATATTTTACTAGAATTTATCTTTTTCCTTTCAATAATGACAAATTAGAAAATTAGGCTACGTTAAAATTTCATATATACAATGTAAAGAAAATTTCCCTTTCTCTGTATCTTAACTATAATATTTACTAATGGCTGAAAGTAAATAATAATTAGAACTCAAGGTAGATCTAGTTTCCAATTATTATGTTGTGTAAAACTGACCTAATGGCATATTTTTACACGATAAATAATTGTTGGAAATTTTGATTTACTTGAGTGAAATAGTTAAATGACTGAAAGAAAGAAATTAATAATAAAAAATTCAATCGTTCTTGTCAAATTCATACATGTGTGTATGACCAACACCTGGCATGCAAACACAATGAAATTTAACCCAAATTGAAGATAATAAATAATACGCAAAATTACCTTTAATTTAATTTAAATTTGTCACTAATAAATTTTCACAAATAAGATGCTTGACAATTCCTTGTTGTTTGCAAATTGCCTTGGAAAAAATTGATGTTTTGCTGATGAAGAATGCCTTGAGTTTCGCTGAAATTCTATTTCCTTTATTGCGGATGACACTAGAGAAATTTACAAATTGTGGGAGGAATGCTATCACATATACTCGCACTTTGACAACTTTGAAAATAAGAAGACAGAATGAAGAATGAACCCCCTTTTTATAGAGAATTTTGTTCCGATTTCGTATCCATAAAAATAAATTATGCAAGTTTTAGGCTTAATTTGGCTACAATATGTGAATTTGTTGTATTCACTTGATGTCAAATTACAAATTGCATTTTTTGACATCTTTCCCATAGGAATTCTTTTTAATTTCACGTAATTATGATAAGTTTTCCGAATCTGTGCCATAAATTATCGATACGCCATCTTTTAGTTCAATTTACCAAATTCCTCTCAGAATTCATTTTGTTCATCTTAATCCTTGTCCCTTTCACACCTTTGTGTCTCTTTCGCACTCATTGGTGTAAATGGAATTTCGAAAATTCGCGATTATTCCGTAAACCGTGGAAAATATCACGACGCGAACGCGTCCATTGGATTCTGCGTCTCTTTTCACCCCGGGTTGATATGTCAAACTTCGCGAGAATATGAAGTTTGACGTGTTGTTTATATTCGTAATATCAGCCGCGCGCGAGTTTTGTTTTGTTGAATTATAGGTTAACAAATACTGTTTTGTGTTGTTGAAAGGTGCTCATCGTGGGATTCATGGATTATTGCACAGGTTTGTACAAAAATTTGTTAAATTTATATGTAGTTTTTTTTGTAAAAAACTCCTTGTGTAAATTCCGCGGGTACCTTTCAAGGTGAGTTGTTTTTTTCGCTAATTGCTCACCTAGGTATCCGTGAATGTCTTACAGAAGGGGTTTATATGTGCCTTGGCATGGGTAGGGAGTTTAATTTTATGTTTTTTTATTACTAAGCGTACTTTTTATTGTGTTTGTTTGTTTGTTGTTATTTGCATGCATTGTGTGGTAGCTTATCCACTACCATCCAGTAAAATGTTGTTGTCTTGAGGGTGTTTTAGTTTAGTAAATAACCGAGTTTGTGTATTTAATTCTTTATTTTAGTTCAATTGGCATTTTTTCAATTCATTTTTGTTTACTTTTAGGTCGTCGTGGGACCATACGCATCTGTGAATCCCAGATGCTGGTAAGATTTTTTAATTTACCTTAACTCTGATTTTTCTTTTCTTTTTGGGTTGTTCGAACATTCTCCCCCCTGTTGAACATTCATGTTCAACCGTTTCTTGAGTTCACGTATCCCTCGTTTGTGGTACTTGAAAAATCGCAGCTCGCCATCTTTTAGTACTCGCAGGCGCACCTGATAACGATCTGGTAAATTAATCGTCTTTTCTTTATTCCGACGTTGTTGTATGTCATAGAAGTTAATTCTTTTTATGGTATCTCTTGACAGGAAGATGTCCACCTGTTCTAGCGTTGTAAACCGCTGGAACGAGTTCTCGATTCTCATCTCCGCCTCGTCAAATGTGGTAGTGACTAGAAGTCTTTGTAAATCGTTGACTTGGGCACCATTAATTATTGCAGGGTCCTGCGTGAGTGGCTTCGTCTGTGGAGTATCTCCTTCTACAGCCCTGTATGGTTTTGCTGTCCTGGATAAGTCCTGTTCGCCAGTCGTTGATGACGTAGTTGGTTTTTCTGGATTCTGCGTACTTGTTGTGGATGAAGCAGCTGTTCCTTGAAGGTCTGGCTCTGAATCTGCAGTAGCCTCTACGATGTCGGACCATAAGCTATTAAATTCGCTTAAGTCGTATGCAGGAGCGTTGAGTGGACTTCCCGGTAACGTAAAATTGAAGTTAATGTCGTCATAGATATCTACAATATCTTGGTCGACTGTAAATTCGGACATCTGTAAATAAAATCTAATAAGTAAATGTTTTTGTTTTAAGGGGACAACACAACATTTAACAAATGTGTTAGTTTCACACATATTTGTTAATTAGTCTAACGGTAACCTACAAATTTTGTTGATTGGTCTGAGAAGTGTGCTTGTTTGTGTCCTGAGTTGGACGACACGAACTAGTCCATCCTGTCCTGGGTAAACTTCTTCCACAACACCTAATGGCCAGATTGTTGGTGTAGCATTTTCTCCCTTTAATAATACTACATCTCCTTTTCTGATATTCGGCTCTGGTTGAAACCATTTGGGTCTATTTTGGAGTGGCTTTAAATAATCCTTACACCAATGGTTCCAGAATCTTTGTGTAATTTGTTGGACATTTTTCCAACGACTGGAATAAGTTCCATCGTCATTTGTCAAATTTGGTTCTGGAATGGCGTTTAGCGATTGACCTATTAAAAAGTGTCCAGGAGTTAGAATGAACTGCTCACTTGGATCATTGTTGATTCGGCATAAAGGTCTTGAGTTTAAACAGGCTTCTACCTGTGTGAGCACTGTTGCATATTCCTCAAATGTTAGGTTGGAGTTGCCAATCGATCGTCGCAGATGATATTTTATGGACTTAACGCCTGATCCTCCAAAATGAGGAGCTGCTGGGGGATTCATATGCCATGAAATTGACTTGTTTGTCAAATATTCCGCAGCTCTTGGCCAAGCTTGTTTTATTGATTGTTGCAGCTCTTTATCCAATATTATTTTGCCGCCAACCAAATTAGTGCCACAATCTGAATAAATTTCTGTGCACAAACCTCTTCTGCTAACGAACCTCTTCTGAGTTGCAATGAAAGCCTCTGATGTCATGTTGGACACCAGCTCAATATGTACAGCCTTCGTTGCCATACATATAAAAATATAAAAATATGCCTTTTGCATTTTGGCATTTCTTAAATTTGATGATTTGACCATTACAAGTCCAGCATAATCAATCCCAATCCTTGAGAATGGTCTCGTTATATTCACTCTAGCTGATGGTAGATTGCCCATTTGTTGTGTCATAGAAGCTTGACGCTGTTTAAAACATGTAATACATCTATGCAATCGAGTTGTGATGCAACGTCGTCCATCCAAAATCCATACAGAATTGCGGGTTGTATTTAACATTAATGACGTATTGCCATGTAATGTTTCTAAGTGTACTTTATCAATGCATATCCACGTAACATGACGATAACGGAATGCTATTACATATGCTCGCACTTTGACAACTTTGAAAATAAGAAGACAGAATGAAGAATGAACCCCCTTTTTATAGAGACGCCGCAGGAAATACCACCATCTCTACCAACTCCACCACAATCCTCCTCACCGGGCGACGCTCAGGAAGTTCCGTCCCGGAACGAAGGAGGCAACGAGGGAGCAACATCCGCACCAGAGGGTGAAGTGCAAACACCCCCAACACTCTCAACAGAAAAAGGGCTAACACTCAGGTGTGGGACAATCCTTATAGGTCCCCAACAAGTAAGATCTTCCAATTTAAATCTAGAGAAATATCTAAAGTATTTAGAAGGGAAAGTGCGAGACTCCTCCGAACTTTCGGTTATACAGTGCGATTCTATTGACAAACAGATTGCCAAGTCTCGGGAACGAAGGCTTGAGCAAATGGCAAAATTTAAAGAAAGCACTGAAAAGTTCAAAGAGAGCCTGAAGGAGTTTGGAGAACTCTCGCACTCGCTCGAAGCCACAAATAAAAATAATAGTGTAGATTTAAGTGAAAGTGCCAAAGACAGTGTCAGTGATTCCACCGTGAGTGAAATCCTTTTAAATTGGCTGGGCGACTCCCTTCTGGAAACCAGCATAGAAGAAACAAGCTCCCCAAAAGTGTCAAACTTTAGCTTCAGACTCCCCAATATAAACATGGCAGATTACGCGAAAATTGCCAAGCTAACTGCCCAGCTCGTCCCCCTATTTTCGGGAGAACAGCACCCAAAATTGAGCCTTGAGCTCCAAACTTTCCTAGGATGCTGCGGACTGGTAATCCAGTGCATTTCGGTGGAGGAACTATCAGCATTTTTGCAAATCTTCCCCACCAGACTTCGAGGCGAGGCTTATCAGCTTTTTGCCTCAAATATGCCTACTACTTTCAAAGAGGTAGAAGAACAGCTAAATCGTACCTACCTGCCTAGGGAAACTTACCAGGAACTGGTAAATAAATTAATCACTACAAGGCAGTATCCTTTGGAAAACCTCACAGCCTTTACGGCACGAGTGAAACAAATGCTGGCACTCTGCAATGAAACAGCAGAATGCAAATACGGAGCTACAGTAGCCCCAGCTGTTAAAACGCAGCTGGAAGATTTCGCGAAAAACGCACTAAAAACAGGAGTCAATAACCCGTATATATGCTAATACCTTCTGACCATAACAGACGGCACGGTGGATGACCTAACACAAAGAGCACTTGACACGGAACGTCTCCAGCAAAGTGCTCTATTCCTGCAACCTCCAGGGCAGTTTCAATCATGTGCAATGCAGAATACAATGCAAAATCCTGCTAGTACAGCCATACCACATTACACAAAATACACACCCTAGTGCATCTGCAAGTCATAGTGGATACAACCCAGGCTTTATACCCCTTACACTGGGATCCTGGCAAAATAAAACGCACGAAAATACAAATAGTCACATACCGCCGGCACAGTTCACACAGGCACACACACACCATCGCCGAATATCAAACAGGAGCCAAGATCTCCTAATAAAAATTTGAATGTACAAAATAAAAGTAATTATGTAAATAAAATAAATTGTAGTTTTTGTAATATAAGAGGCCATATATACGCCGATTGTCTGAAACGTAAAAATACGCCGTACTGTGTGAACTTCAAAATGTATAATCATGACGTGCGTGACTGCAGAAGGAACAACAATAGTTTTCAAAGACCCCAAAACAGAGAAGCACCAAACCAACGTCCTAGAGAGCCGCAAAACGCCAATAACAACTCAAGAGTCTATAATGTGCGTAAAAAGTGTGAGTTTTGTGGTCGTTCTGGACATGCAGTAAATAACTGTCAACAAAAACGTAAATGGGAAGCTCGGAGTCAGGGAAACGACGTACAGTCGACCCAAAACTCCCCGGCTCGACTAAAAATCTCCCGTCTAATAAAATAGGGTCTCCTCAGCAGCCCGATTCCAGTGTCGCTACAGTAAAACTTCCTTTAGAAATAGGCCTGAACGGCCAAACTAAACTAGTAGTAGACACAGGCGCTGAGGTAAGTATAATAAAGAAAAGGTCATTAAAAGACCTCAAAGAAATTAACCACAATGAGACCCCATTTGGTACCGGAAAGACGCTGGGAAATTGCCAGGGAAACTTCGTTTTCAAAAACAAAATTCCCTGCAAGTTTCAACTCGTAAAGCACTTGCCTGGGCTTTCCGATGATGGACTTCTAGGAAATGATTTCCTAGCAAAAAACTGTAACGTAGAGGGTCCTAATAAGGCACTAAGGTTTCTTCGCACGGAAACTAATCCAGACGAATTTGCTTTGCCATTAGAGTTTGAAACGGACAAGCTACATTCTGAAAAAGCAGTCGAAGTAAGAACCCTTGCAGAAGAGGTAGAGTCTAAATAGGCTGAACTATCCACCTGCAGTGTCTTCAAGGCTTCTCAAACGAGAAAAGCTGGCTGCCAAGCTCCAAAAGGGCCCAAGGAATGTGAAAAAAGCTGTCTGGGCGAACAAGAGACCGATGAAGGCAGGCAGCAATTGGTTACCTTTAAGGAACCAATCTGCATACCTGCGCGCTCTCAAATTGTTGCCCCAGTCCCGTTACAAACTCAAGAAGAAATGCTCTGTGTATCCCAAGAGATAAGCGATGGAGTCTTCTTGGCAAACAGTTTGCTGTCATCTGGAGAAGAATTAGTGCTGGTCAGTATTCTCAACGCTAACAGTCATCATAGCTTAAAGTTACAGCTATTTCCAATAAACGACTACACACTAGTCCCATTGACACACACAAAAGACCACAACCAAACGCACATTCCCATACCAAACGAAGAGGCAATATCAAACAACACAAGAGACGGAACTGAGTGCTAAAGCCTGCCAAAAAGGTGCGTATAGCTCTTCCGTCCAAAATCCCGAGGCATAAATCACTCTTAAACAAACAACGGCCATATAAGAACGGTAGCGAGTCTCTAAAGCCTATATTAAAGGTGCATATTACTCCACCGTCACACAACACAAAAAATTCTACATGGTCAAAAAGCAGTAGCATTGACGCGCATGAGTATCCCACACAACCTAAGGCAAAAACCGTACAGGTGTATCAAACTCAGCCGTCGACAAAGCAGGAAGCAAGTACCCTGTTACAAGCTAAATATAACAAAATAAAGCCTCATAAGGAATTAATTAAATTCAATCCAATTTCAGGACACAAATTTACAAGGAATAGTAAGTCAAACCAAGGTTCAGCTGAAAAATCAGCAATTTTACAACATGTACGATATCTATACCCGGATAATGAGAGTCCGGACGACCCAAAATAATACCCGCGTATTTCTAGGCTAGATCAAGAACTCAGCCTAGACCCTAATTTAACCGCGGAAGAAAAAATTTCGATATCAGAACTCTGCGAAGAGTATACCGATATCTTCTTCCTCAAAGGTGACAAACTCACCTATACAAATGCGATAACGCATAATATTCCATTGGTGCAAGATCAAGCACCAATCAATCAAAAAATGTACCGCTTACCTGAAACACAGCGGAAAGTCATTAACGAGCAGCTAAAAGAAATGCTAGACAGCGGGATAGTCCAGTCTAGTAAAAGCCCTTGGAATTCACCTCTACTAGTTGTCCCCAAGAAAGCGGGACCTGACCTTGAAAAAAGGTGGCGCGTCGTTGTCGATTTTCGTAAATTAAACGAAAAGACAATTGGAGATGCATTCCCGCTACCCCGAATCGAGGATATTCTCGACCAACTAGGTCACGCAAGGTATTTCACCACACTCGATTTGGCCAACGGCTATCACCAAGTTCTTGTCGACAAGAAAGATCGACATAAAACTGCTTTCAGCACAAGCTATGGGTACTAAGAACTCAAGCGTATGCCAATCGGGCTCAAAGGAGCCCCCGCCACATTTCAACGCCTAATGAATTTCATCCTAACAGGCCTACAAGGCCTCGAATGTTTTGTCTACCTAGATGACATTGTCATCTATGGTAAAAATTTAAATGACCACAACGAAAAGTTGAGGAAAGTCTACAATAAGTTGAGAGAGAACAACTTAAAACTGCAGCCAGAAAAGTGCTAGTTTCTACGAAAAGAAGTTGCTTACCTAGGACATAAATAATCTAGCGAAGGAGCCCTACCAGACCCAAGTAAGACGGCCTGCGTCCAAACATTTCCTATTCCAAGAACAGCAAGGCAAGTTCAGTCATTTTTCGGACTTGCCAATTACTACAGGAAATTCATTCCAGACTTCTCCAAAATTGTACGTCCAATCACAAATTTACTCCGAAAGGATGTAAAATTCATTTGGAGAGAGAAATGCCAAGAAGCATTCCAAAGCATAAAAAACGCTTTAATTTCTCCACCACTTTTAATTTACCCCGATTTTTCGAAATCTTTTAATCTCACTACAGACGCAAGTAACGAGGCTCTAGGAGCAGTTCTTTCTCAAGGAGAAGTCGGAAAGGACCAGCCCATTGCCTATGCAAGCCACACATTAAACAAAACCGAAAAAAATTACTCTACTATAGAGAAAGAGTTATTGGCTATTGTCTGGGCTACCAAGAATTTCAGGTGCTATCTTCAAGGCCGGAAATTCACGGTCTATACTGACTATAAACCTCTCAAAGGTGTCTTCAATGTGAAAGATCCTACTTCCCGTTTGGTGAGATTTCACCACAAACTATCTGAATTCGATTACAACATCGAATATAAACCAGGGAAGTACAACACTAATGCAGATGCACTAAGTCACATTCTTCAAGCATTAAAGGAAGACAGTTTAGGCAATACCTTAACGGTAGAAGCCCTAGTCTATCAAACGATGGACTCAGATGTGGAGGAAGACGATTCCACACATAATAAAAAGAAAAAGAAATCCGTTCATTCATCGTGACGCGAGCTCAGAAGCAAAAGGCTCAAGAGACAATAAATAGCTCCAGTGTGGAGAGAGAAGAGCACACGAAAGCGGACCAAAACGAAGTTCAACTCACGGAGGCGGAAAAACTAAACTCAGCATCGCTTAAGCAAAAAGTAAGTACTGGTAAGACACCCGAAGTTATCACGAACCCTACGGAAATCCGAACTATCTTAAAAGATTATCACGATTCTCCATTTGGTGGCCATCAAGGTGTCATAAAAACTTACAAACGCATAAGACGCAAGTATTGGTTGAGACACATGCTTAGCGATATTAAAAAATACATTAACAAAAGCCCAAAGTGCCAGACGATGAAAGCATCTCCACAATATAAAATGCCAATGGTTATCACGGACATCGCAGAGCAACCGTTCGACAAAGTTTACCTCGATATCGTAGGTCCATTAAAAGAGACCACATCAGATAACAAATATATCTTAACCTTCCAAGATAATTTAACAAAATTTGTCGATTGGTATGCAATACCTAATGCAGAAGCAGCCACGGTAGCGCAGGTTTTCTTTGATGAAATCCTTACGCGCTATCGCATACGCAAAAGAATACTCACCGATCAGGGAACAAATTTCCTGAGTGAATTATTCAAAAGAATATGTAAGCTTCTAAAGGTAAAGAAGTTACAGATTTCAGCATATTACCCACAGTCTAATGGAGCACTAGAGCGTGCACATAGACCCCTGATAGAATACCTGCGAACAATCGTAGATGAAAATCCCAAAACTTGGGACCAATACCTATGAACCGCTGCATTCGTGTACAACAATAGTGTACACGAGGGTACTAAACTTACCCCAATGGATTGCCTATACGGCTTCACAGCCGATGTCCCATTAAATTTAAAACGGGATCCCGAACCCGTTTACAATCAGGAGAGCTATTATCATATACTGAAGTATAAGATCCAAAAATCATATGCCACGGCAAGAAAGAACTTATTGCCAAGTAAACAGCGCTCAAAGGGGTACTACGATAAGACAGTACGGCCCCTAACTTTCCATGTAGGAGACAAGGTCTTCATCAAGAATGAAAGCAGAAAACATAAGCTTTCCCAAATCTGGGTAGGACCTTATCAGGTAATCGCAATACCAAGTGATGTGAATACCACAATCAAAATTGGTAAGCGAACAGTAACGGTACATAATAACCGTTTGAAACCATATTACGAATAAAAATATATCGAACAAAAATGAACCAGGTTGACTTGAAATTCCTACTACAGTGTCCATTAACCCTCATTTCAATACCTCACCATACACATTTGCGGTGGAGTCACTCCACTGCCCAATTTAAAGCGGCACAATGTACGTACAAATATGCTTAAAGGATTGTTTTCTTCTTCTTCTGAATTGTCCACAGAAATGGCGCTAAAATTCATCATAGTTGTCCTCTTCATCCAGTACACAACTGGAGCAATCGCTGACAAACCTTATGTAATAACCCAGCTAAATGGCTCGGGTATATTTTTCGAGGGCCCAGGAAATCTCATGGTATATCATGACACCTGGAATGTCCTCACCGAGATAGACTTGGATGAACTAGATGCACAGATAAAGCTACGAGAATATGCAGAGCACTTAGTGCAAAAACTCTGCATAAATATAACAAACCCAGAAGACCTCTGTAACGTGCAGCAACTACACATTATACACATTAGACAACGTACGAAAACGCACGGAAACTATAAGGGAACTAGTACCAGGAAAACGCAATTCCAGATCGCTATTTGATGGAATAGGCAATGCCATGCACTATTTGTTTGGAACTATGGACAGCAACAATGAAAAAGAAATTTACAGCAGGTTAGAAGAACTTGAATCAAATACACAAGCCCTAGCCGAGCTAGAGAAACAACAAATCAGGGTTGTAAAAACTACCTTGGAAAAGATTCAAAAACCGCTGGCTATGTTAATAGACAGACAACAAAAAATAGCACACCAGATAAACGATCTCCACCATGTGGCCGATGATTTAACTAGGAGGCAACTGAGACAAGAGATTATATCAAGCTTATTGCTCCAAATCATCGAAGTCGAATATCGACAACAAGCCCTCCTGGATAGAATAATGGCTAGTAAAACCAATCATATTCATCCACTCCTAATGTCTCCCAAAAATCTGTTGGAAATATACCACAAGACGGCCTCGAATTGCCCAAATGACCAAAATTGTCTATCTGTTCTATATCAGACAGCAGGAGCTCAGTCGCTCCTTATGCAGAACAAATTGGTGGTGAGAATTATTCTCCCAATTTTTAATCTGCCAAAAATGAGGCTACAAAAGATTCAATGCTATCCTGTATCCAAGTCAGCAAATTACTCATTAATTCCTGACCCTGGTTATTCACACATAGCCAATAGCGCAAAAACTCAGGAATTTCTCTTACTAAAAAGCGAGGACATGAAAACTTTCAAGAAAATAACAAGTAATTTGGAAGAAAACACTTATGTAGGCCGGCTGACCACGCCTATAATCAAAGCGACAACATCCAACGAATGTGCTATTAAATTACTATACAACCCTTTAAATGAAGTGCCCAAATGCAAGACCAGAGTACAAATCCCACAAAAAGACATGCTGATCAAATTAAGCAAGCCCACTACGTGGCTATTTTCATTTATCACCTCCACGGTGCTACACATCACATGTCCAGATCACTTTGTAATCTCGAAACTGGAAGGACAAGGGATATTAGAGATAACGCAACCATGTCAAGTTCAAATAAGTGACAAAGTGCTTAGATACGAAGGTCAAGGTAAACACGCGCTGAAAATAATTCAACCCAAACAATTCCCAAAATTTAATCAGTCCTTATTGAATTTGAGTCTGGCTGACATTTTACCAGAGTCTCAAATCCAAAACCAAGTTCCAATGGAAATCTTAACGGGAGACGATATCCATAAATCAATTTATACTGACACCCATTCGCTGGAAGAAATCCAAAATAAAATAAATAAATACCAAGAAAAGATATCAAGTAAAAACTCCCATATCCTGTCCACAACTTCTCTATCATTTACGAGCCTACTAGTTCTGGCCATAATGATCGCTGTGGCAGTCAAATATCTTAACCCTGTTGTCATCAAGATGAGACAACAGAGGAATCAACCACCAGGTAACCCCGAAGTTTCATCAGAGGGAATTCCTTTAGAAGAGCGAACTCCTGCTCCCCAACCCAGTTTAAGGAGAGCCAGAAGCCTCTCCAAAACAAAATCAGTCCAAATCGTTAAAAGAAAAAAAAAATGGAACACTGATACTGTCAACATGAGCCACTTAATCAAAGTAGAATTTATAGGAAAGGTAGACCTGGTAAAGCATTCAAGAAAATCTATGCATATATATAACAACCTATATATGTAACGATTAAAAAAAAAACACAGCGATATACGCATATAGTATATAGTATAATTAATTATAGTGCAAATAATAAAAGGTATTTGCACAAAAATGTACTAAAATTACATAACAAAATACAAGTTAGAATAAATAAATACCTATAAATAAAATCAAATACATTATATTTAAATGTTACTGGATAAAGTAGTAAAATTAAAGAAAAACCACCTCAAAGTGAACATAAATATATAGAAATAAAATAAATATGAAAATATATAGAAATAGATAAAAAAAAAGAGGGGCACAAAATTATGTTATAACTAAACTGAAATTAAAACTAGAAAAGATAAAATAACAAAACTAAAGAAAAGGATGCATTTGAAGAAAATAACAACTAAATAAAATCAAAGGAAAATAAGAGCGTGCCCAAATCTGCGAAATAACAGCAGAAGCAAGTTTAACCAGTTAGAAATCTAGGGAATAAGGAACAGACAAGCAAGCAAAAGCATTACCAGGCTACTACCCACAAATAGAATTTTAAATTAGAAATTTATATATATACTAGTATTATAGATATAGTAGACACAAAAAATAATGTAAAAAATGAAATTATATTATTATCATATATGTATATGTAAAAAAAAAAAAAAAAATGTGTAAAGCCTACCCGAGCCACCTAGTTCAATACTAACACCCCAAAAAAAAAGAAAAGCAAATAAAGAGGGGAGTATACTTAAATTACTTTAAACTAATAGTTAACAAAACAAAAAGCCAAAGTCGAAAATCGAATTAAAAAAAGAAGAGGGGGAAAATTTTTTTTTGAAAGCCAAAAATATTCCTTCGAAAATTGCAACCTCCGACACGCTAGCACATTGGATCATGCAAATTGAACTAAAGCCTAAGAGAAAAAATACATAAAATAGTTTGCAACAACAATTCATTATAGGTAGATATTGACCGAGTTAAAGTCATAATTCATCTTCAACGTCGTCGGCTGTAAATATACAGTCCGGAATCAAATGTCAGCGAGTAAAGCCATTCCAGAATCTTCAGAAAGAACAGATTCGGCTGGTTCTTTGTTTGTTGTCGCCACCCCGAATATCCAACCAAAAACAAGCTCCCCGACCTCATCACTAACAAAACAACAAGAAACGAAATACAAGAGAGGAAAATGGAAAGAAATAATAACACCTGAAGTAGGGATGAACCATTTTTTTATTTATTTTATTTTATTTATTTTTTTTTTAAAAAAAGGAAGTAGTAGAAAAAAAAGAAAGCAAATACAATGGATAAGATGACAGGCCTATTCATCCTCGGCTGGTCCAGTTGATCCTGGAGGGGTGGGGGGGGGGGCTGGCCATGACCCGGCGTATAATGGCCGTCAGCGCTCCATTGAAGACGGGGTGGCAACACGCGCACAGTCCGTACCGCCCAGTAATATGGAATGTGGCACCTAAGAACAAAACACAAAGTTAAAATAAATAGGCTATCGAAAACGCGTACAGAAAACTTACCAACGCCAACCCAGGCTTGGCCCTGGTGAGGGTACAATGGCAGGTCCACCCAATACGTCTTCCCAACAACGGCATCCACCCCCAACATGGTGAAGGGCGGCCGGCCGGTTCTATGCAGGACCAGTCAAACGGGTCCGCGCCAGTTGGGCATCACGTGGACCACGCATATAAGACTAACCACGCTAGTGAGGCCCGGGGGACACTTGAATGGTGTACTGTTAACGGTAGCAGTGAATAACATTGTTGCAAGTAACGTTGAAATTGCTGATAAAAAGGAACGAGGCCGACACTTCTGAATATCAGACGCCAATGATCCTTTAAAGCTAAATGACGACAATCTTGAAAGAATCCAACTGCAACAAAATATCCATTCAGCACATTTTCAATACAGAATCAAACTATGAAATATGCACTAATCGGATACCTCAGATAAGACGCCAAAATAACACTCACAACAACTTCCCCTGAGAATTATTCCTCTTCAAAGAATAATTCTCTTTTTCTCAGGGGGAAGGATTGTTACATACCTAAAACACACCTGGTTTTCATTACTACATTAAAATCTTTAGATTTAGATTTTTAATGGTAATGCGGTAATGTAGGAATGCAACCTAAATGCACAATGGGGTTACATATCTAAAACATACATGAAAAAAGGTAGAAAATAATTATCCAAAATCATTAAATTTTCATATAAGCTAATCATGCCTAAAAGCATGAGTAGCTTATCAATTTAATCAGTGAAGAAAATTGCGTCAGCAATTTTCTTCACATACCATTTCGTTTTTACAAAAATGTTCCCATGAAATATTTAATAAAAAAAAATAAAGCGAAAGACAAATCGTACCTTCAGTACGATTTGTCGGGAAAATTACAATATGTATGTACGAACGTACATACATATATATATATATAAAAAAAAAAGCTTTCGCGATAAGAAGAGCGCGCCGCGAAAATACATTGTATGTATACGCGCGCGGCAATTCTAATCATCGTGATGTTTATAAAAGCATCGAATTTCAAGCCTCCGACGAAAAATATTCTGGACTTGATTTAACAAAAAAAATTTAATAAAAAAAAAAATACAGCGAAAGACAAATCGTACCTTCAGTACGATTTGTCGGGAAAATTACAATATGTATGTACGAACGTACATACATATATATAAAAAGAAGAAAAAAAAGCTTTCGCGATAAGAAGAGCGCGCCGCGAAAATACATTGTACATATGTATACGCGAGCGGCAATTCTAATCATCGTGACGGTGGCTGATGTTTATAAAAGCACAAATTTCAAGCCTCCGTCCAACGAAAAATATTCTGGACTTGTTTAATCAAGTCCAGAATAAATGAAAATTTTCTCAGGGTAAAATGCAACTATGCATTTTCTACCCTGAACGAGGGCTCTTGATCGCGACAAAAGTGATAAAGAGCCGAGTTGATTTTTAAAGACTTTACGTGGCGGTTCTCGAGTCTGAAAAAAAAACGTTTGACCTAAAAAGCTACGGCGCGCTCTGAGATACGAAAAAAGAGGAATTAGAAAACGAATAATTACAAAATGGATTAAGAATAAATTGGCTAAGTTTTGTTCGGTGCTCTATTAATTAAAAAAAAAAGAAATGGTATACTAAGAAACTGTGTACTAAGAAATTGTATACTAAGAAACTGTGTACTAAGAAATTGTGTACTAAGAAATTGTGTCTAATTGTAATAACTGTGTGTAAATAAAAGAAAAGAGTGAGTAAAGTGAAAAAAAAGGTTGTTTAAATCAAAAAGGGGATAAGCAGGTAGGAGTACAAGAAATATATATATAAAAATATATATTTATATAAAAAAAATATATATATATAACAGACCGAACACTTCATTTCTGTTTTTTTTAATTGATATGAAAATTTTAACAGGCACTAGTGGCACTATAAAACTTTGCACTAAATAAAGTTCAAAGATAAATTGTTTTGAAAAGAATTGATTTGGTATTTTCGTTAAATTTCACAAAGGAATTTTAATTTCACCAAATCTGCTCACAAAACAAAAGCACATTTGACAATTAATCTACAGCTTTGACAATTTCTCTATCCAGCATCTCACTTACTCCTATGTATAGTCTCCTGCTCTTGACAAATTACGCTCATGTACACGAATTTTACACGATTCAACCATACCTGTTTCCTATATATTCTAAGCGAAAGAACTGCGCTCGCAAAGTACAAATTAAATGAAATCTGTCAATTCCTATAGTTGACTTTCGAATAAAATACAATTACGAACGAGAATCCACGTATGCTGAAATAAAATATTCTGGTGGAGTGTAGCGGTTAAATAAAAAGAGGATAATTTGTCACTCAATTGTTCACTGAACTATTTGTTGCAACAAAAATACAAATATTAATCTTATGAGAAAATTAATTTCTTGAACAAATTCTTTCAATATGCAAAATTTACTTCCCTCAACTTACACGTACGCGCTTAGAAACTTCACTTGCAATTCAATGATTCACAATGTTTTTATATGTATTTACTAACTAAGCGAAACTTAAATGTGCAAAAGAACTATATTTTACTAGAATTTATCTTTTTCCTTTCAATAATGACAAATTAGAAAATTAGGCTACGTTAAAATTTCATATATACAATGTAAAGAAAATTTCCCTTTCTCTGTATCTTAACTATAATATTTACTAATGGCTGAAAGTAAATAATAATTAGAACTCAAGGTAGATCTAGTTTCCAATTATTATGTTGTGTAAAACTGACCTAATGGCATATTTTTTACACGATAAATAATTGTTGGAAATTTTGATTTACTTGAGTGAAATAGTTAAATGACTGAAAGAAAGAAATTAATAATAAAAAATTCAATCGTTCTTGTCAAATTCATACATGTGTGTATGACCAACACCTGGCATGCAAACACAATGAAATTTAACCCAAATTGAAGATAATAAATAATACGCAAAATTACCTTTAATTTAATTTAAATTTGTCACTAATAAATTTTCACAAATAAGATGCTTGACAATTCCTTGTTGTTTGCAAATTGCCTTGGAAAAAATTGATGTTTTGCTGATGAAGAATGCCTTGAGTTTCGCTGAAATTCTATTTCCTTTATTGCGGATGACACTAGAGAAATTTGCAAATTGTGGGAGGAATGCTATCACATATGCTCGCACTTTGACAACTTTGAAAATAAGAAGACAGAATGAAGAATGAACCCCCTTTTTATAGAGAATTTTGTTCCGATTTCGTATCCATAAAAATAAATTATGCAAGTTTTAGGCTTAATTTGGCTACAATATGTGAATTTGTTGTATTCACTTGATGTCAAATTACAAATTGCATTTTTTGACATCTTTCCCATAGGAATTCTTTTTAATTTCACGTAATTATGATAAGTTTTCCGAATCTGTGCCATAACTTATCGATACGCCATCTTTTAGTTCAATTTACCAAATTCCTCTCAGAATTCATTTTGTTCATCTTAATCCTTGTCCCTTTCACACCTTTGTGTCTCTTTCGCACTCATTGGTGTAAATGGAATTTCGAAAATTCGCGATTATTCCGTAAACCGTGGAAAATATCACGACGCGAACGCGTCCATTGGATTCTGCGTCTCTTTTCACCCCGGGTTGATATGTCAAACTTCGCGAGAATATGAAGTTTGACGTGTTGTTTATATTCGTAATATCAGCCGCGCGCGAGTTTTGTTTTGTTAAATTATATGTTAACAAATAGTGTTTTGTGTTGTTGAAAGGTGCTCATCGTGGGATTCATGGATTATTGCACAGGTTTGTACAAAAATTTGTTAAATTTATATGTAGTTTTTTTTGTAAAAAACTCCTTGTGTAAATTCCGCGGGTACCTTTCAAGGTGAGTTGTTTTTTTTGGCTAATTGCTCACCTAGGTATCCGTGAATGTCTTACAGAAGGGGTTTATATGTGCCTTGGCATGGGTAGGGAGTTTAATTTAATGTTTTTTTATTACTAAGCGTACTTTTTATTGTGTTTGTTTGTTTGTTGTTATTTGCATGCATTGTGTGGTAGCTTATCCACTACCATCCAGTAAAATGTTGTTGTCTTGAGGGTGTTTTAGTTTAGTAAATAACCGAGTTTGTGTATTTAATTCTTTATTTTAGTTCAATTGGCATTTTTTTAATTCATTTTTGTTTACTTTTAGGTCGTCGTGGGACCATACGCATCTGTGAATCCCAGATGCTGGTAAGATTTTTTAATTTACCTTAACTCTGATTTTTCTTTTCTTTTTGGGTTGTTCGAACATTCTCCCCCCTGTTGAACATTCATGTTCAACCGTTTCTTGATTTCACGTATCCCTCGTTTGTGGTACTTGAAAAATCGCAGCTCGCAGGCGTACCTGATAACGATATGGTAAATTAATCGTCTTTTCTTTATTCCGACGTTGTTGTATGTCATAGAAGTTAATTCTTTTTATGGTATCCCTTGACAGGAAGATGTCCACCTGTTCTAGCGTTGTAAACCGCTGGAACGAGTTCTCGATTCTCATCTCCGCCTCGTCAAATGTGGTAGTGACTAGAAGTCTTTGTAAATCGTTGACTTGGGCACCATTAATTATTGCAGGGTCCTGCGTGAGTGGCTTCGTCTGTGGAGTATCTCCTTCTACAGCCCTGTATGGTTTTGCTGTCCTGGATAAGTCCTGTTCGCCAGTCGTTGATGACGTAGTTGGTTTTTCTGGATTCTGCGTACTTGTTGTGGATGAAGCAGCTGTTCCTTGAAGGTCTGGCTCTGAATCTGCAGTAGCCTGTACGATGTCGGACCATAAGCTATTAAATTCGCTTAAGTCGTATGCAGGAGCGTTGAGTGGACTTCCCGGTAACGTAAAATTGAAGTTAATGTCGTCATAGATATCTACAATATCTTGGTCGACTGTAAATTCGGACATCTGTAAATAAAATCTAATAAGTAAATGTTTTTGTTTTAAGGGGACAACACAACATTTAACAAATGTGTTAGTTTCACACATATTTGTTAATTAGTCTAACGGTAACCTACAAATTTTGTTGATTGGTCTGAGAAGTGTGCTTGTTTGTGTCCTGAGTTGGACGACACGAACTAGTCCATCCTGTCCTGGGTAAACTTCTTCCACAACACCTAATGGCCAGATTGTTGGTGTAGCATTTTCTCCCTTTAATAATACTACATCTCCTTTTCTGATATTCGGCTCTGGTTGAAACCATTTGGGTCTATTTTGGAGTGGCTTTAAATAATCCTTAGACCAATGGTTCCAGAATCTTTGTGTAATTTGTTGGACATTTTTCCAACGACTGGAATAAGTTCCATCGTCATTTGTCAAATTTGGTTCTGGAATGGCGTTTAGCGATTGACCTATTAAAAAGTGTCCAGGAGTTAGAATGAACTGCTCACTTGGATCATTGTTGATTCGGCATAAAGGTCTTGAGTTTAAACAGGCTTCTACCTGTGTGAGCACTGTTGCATATTCCTCAAATGTTAGGTTGGAGTTGCCAATCGATCGTCGCAGATGATATTTTATGGACTTAACGCCTGATCCTCCAAAATGAGGAGCTGCTGGGGGATTCATATGCCATGAAATTGACTTGTTTGTCAAATATTCCGCAGCTCTTGGCCAAGCTTGTTTTATTGATTGTTGCAGCTCTTTATCCAATATTATTTTGCCGCCAACCAAATTAGTGCCACAATCTGAATAAATTTCTGTGCACAAACCTCTTCCGCTAACGAACCTCTTCTGAGTTGCAATGAAAGCCTCTGATGTCATGTTGGACACCAGCTCAATATGTACAGCCTTCGTTGCCATACATATAAAAATACAAAAATATGCCTCTTGCATTTTGGCATTTCTTAAATTTGATGATTTGACCATTACAGGTCCAGCATAATCAATCCCAATCCTTGAGAATGGTCTCGTTATATTCACTCTAGCTGATGGTAGATTGCTCATTTGTTGTGTCGTAGATGCTTGACGCTGTTTAAAACATGTAATACATCTATGCAATCGAGTTGTTATGCAACGTCTTCCATCCAAAATCCATACAGAATTGCGGGTTGTATTTAACACTAATGACGTATTGCCATGTAATGTTTTTAAGTGTACTTTATCAATGCATATCCACGTAACGTGACGATTACGGAATGCTATTACATATGCTCGCACTTTGACAACTTTGAAAATAAGAAGACAGAATGAAGAATGAACCCCCTTTTTATAGAGAATTTTGTTCCGATTTCGTATCCATAAGAATGAATTATGCAATTTTTAGGCTTAATTTGACTACAATATGTGAGCTTGTTGTAGTCATTTGATGTCAAATTACAAATTCCATTTTTTGTCATCTTTCCCATAGGAATTCTTTTTAATTTCACGTAATTATGATAAGTTTTCCGAATCTGTGCCATAACTTGTCGATACGCCATCTTTTAGTTCAATTTACCAAATTCCTCTCAGAATTCATTTTGTTCATCTTCATCCTTGTCCCCATCACACCTTTGTGTCTCTTTCGCACTCATTGGTGTAAAGGGAATTTCGAAAATTCGCGATTATTCCGTAAACCGTGGAAAAAATCGCGACGCGAACGCGCCCATTAGATTCTGCGTCTCTTTTCACCCCGGGTTGACATGTCAAACTTCGCGAGAATATGAAGTTTGACGTGTTGTTTATATTCGTAAAATCAGCCACGCGCGAGTTTTGTTTTGTTAAAATATATGTTAACAAATAGTGTTTTGTGTTGTTGAAAGGTGCTCATCGTGGGATTCATGGATTATTGCACAGGTTTGTACAAAAATTTGTTAAATTTATATGTAGTTTTTTTTGTAAAAAACTCGTTGTGTAAATTCCGCGGGTACCTTTCAAGGTGAGTTGTTTTTTTTCGCTAATTGCTCACCTAGGTATCCGTGAATGTCTTACAGAAGGGGTTTATATGTGCCTTGGCATGGGTAGGGAGTTTAATTTTATGTTTTTTTATTACTAAGCGTACTTTTTATTGTGTTTGTTTGTTTGTTGTTATTTGCATGCTTTGTGTGGTAGCTTATCCACTACCACCCAGTAAAATGTTGTTGTCCTGAGGGTGTTTTAGTTTAGTAAATAACCTAGTTTGTGTATTTAATTCTTTATTTTAGTTCAATTGGCATTTTTTTAATTCACTTTTGTTTACTTTTAGGTCGTCGTGGGACCATAAGCATCTGTGAATCCCAGATGCTGGTAAGATTTTGTAATTTACCTTAACTGTGATTTTTCTTTTCTTTTTAGGTTGGTCGAACAACGTAACTAACACAACCAAATGTCCCGCATGCAGTGATGCACATTACGTGAGAATTTGCAAAGATTTTATTAAGATGAGCACATCAAATCAAAGAAAGTGCATTGAACATGCAAGAAGATGCTTCAACTGCTTTTCGAGCAAGCATTCAGCAAGGCAATGTTCAAACAGCCGAAGATGCAAGAATTGCACTGGGTTACATCATACCTTGTTGCACATACCTATTCAAAAAGAAGTATCAGGTAAAGACAAGGTATCAGAAAAATGGCCCAGTTTTAACCACAGGTCTCTTGAAGATAAAAAAGACACAACAGGTTACAAGACGGAATCCAGCCGTTATGCTGAAACAGAGGAGGAAACAAAAAGTTTCTTTAAAACAAAAACCCACAACGCATTTTTAGCCACAGCGTTAGTAAAAGACGCTCTGTAGTGCTGCGTGCCTTAGTGAATCCAGGTTCACAGATCTCTTTTATTACTCAGAAAATGTGTAAACAAGTGGGTCTCAAGGAAAGACCCACTCGCTTGCAAATAACCGGGTTAAATAAAAGCAAGACAGCATGGTCCAATCAAGAGGTGACACTAGAATTGACATCGTACAAATACAAAGACAAAAGTGTCAAGGTGGATATGCTTTTCATAAAAAAGATTACTGATCATCTACAACAGTTCCAGTTCAGATAAAACAATGGGCACACTTAAGAGGAATCAATATGGCAGACCCTAATTATTGGAAGCCAGGACCAATCGACATATTACTTGGAGCACAAGTATATGCCAACATATTAGTAGATGGTTTACGAAAGGGATCGAAGAAATCACCAATTGCCATCAATATATTATTTCGATGGATAATTTTAGGAAATATCACCAGTACAGAAAATAGAAGCATTTACGGTGATCAATCAGTCAATGGAAACGTTAAACCGTCAACTTACATAGTTTTGGGAAACTGAAGAGGTCCACAACAAACCTATAACGAAGCCAGAAGACGAGGAATGTGAAAGAATCTTTAAAGAAACGCACCGTCGAATGAAGGATGGGCATTATTAAGTGGAATTTCCTTTTACAAAAGGAAGCACGCCTAATTACTGTGCCTCGCGAGATTTAGCTCTAAAAAGATTCCAGCATTTGAAAGGCAAATTCATTGTCGATAAAAATTTAGTAAGCGAGTATACCAAATGTTTGGACGAATACATAACACTTGGACACATGGAGAAAATAGATCTAGCAGTTAATACAAACGGCAAGGACTATTATATTCCTCATGACGCAGTTTTTAAAGACAGCACAACGACTAAGCTTAGAGTTGTATTCGACGCCTCGGCAAAAAGCCATAACGACAAGTCACTAAACCAACAGTTACTAGTTGGGCCAACGATACAACCCAAACTATTCTCAACTCTGTTGAAATGGAGAAAATATAAAGTGACATTGACGGCAGATGTTAAAAAGATGTATAGAATGATCTCAATACATCCTATGCATCGCGCCTTTCACAAAATTGTGTGGAAGAATCCACAGACAAAATGTATCCAAGACTATCAATTGGCTACAGTTACGTTTGGTACCTCATCAGCTCCGTATTTAGCAATACGTATACTACAACAGCTTGCAACGGACGAAAAGAAAAATTGGCCTCTATCGTCTAAAATTGCATTCACGATTTCTATGTAGATGAGTTATTGACAGGAGAGGATACTGTCGAAGAAGCTAAAGAACTTCAGAAGCAATGTATCAATATTGTTGCGAGCGTGGCCTTTGGTTCGTTATTTAAAACGCAATATTAAATATTTAATATATACGTTCTTTATTACACTTAAATCATATAAAGTTCACAAACATTTATTTAATCAACTCAACTCTAATTATCGCTAACACTGTACTTTCAATTATCGCAATCTAATTACACACTATCGCTTCTTTATTACTTTCCCTTTTTAACACTGCAACGTCTAAAACAAGGCTCTTTTCTCTGGCGATGACAACTGTTATATTTATACCCTAGAAACTCTCCGGATTATTCTGGAGTGTTCTATTCCAAAAGCTTCTTGACTATTCTATTTGTTCTATTCCTGAACTTTCCTGTGGATTTCATAATCGATTCTCCGAACCTGAAGTCATTTACTCTCCGAACCTGAAGTTGTTTATTGCCAGTAGATGTCACCAGTTGTCTCTTTCAATTGCACGTAACAATATGTTAAAAACAGGGGGATTTTACTTAAGAAAATGGACCAGTAATAATATCAAGCTTTCAGAGCAGATAGCGATTGAGCATAGGGAATTAAAGACCAGTCTAAACATCGATGAAAATGAAGTCATCAAAAAGTTGGGAATTCGATAGAACCCTGCATATGATTATTTTTCTTTCTCTATTGCACCCAGACATATGGATAAAAAAATGACAAAGAGATCCATTCCGTCTGATGTAGCAACATTATACGATCCGTTGGGCTGGATAGCACCTGTGATCATTGTAGCGAAACTATTGATTCAAGCTTTATGGATAGCTGGATGTTGGTGGGACACGGCTGTCGAGAATAACATTGCCATCCAATGGCAGCAATTTCAAGACGAATTGAAGAATTTAGAGAAATTGAAGATACCACAATAGATAGGGACAATGAAGACATCCCCAAGTATTCAACTTCACGGATTCTGCCACGCTTCGAATAAAGCATACGCTGCTGTAGTGTATATACGCGTGCAGAATATAGATCGAAAAAGTACATCCTACGTATTGACATCCAAAACCAAGGTAGCTCCAACTCGAGCAATTCAATGGATTCGTAGTAATCCATCAAAGTGGAAAACGTACGTGGCCAATAGAATCGTTGAGATTCAAGACACAGTAGATCCAGAAAATTGGCCACATGTACCTACAAAACACAATCCATCCGATATTGCATCGCGAGGTATAAGTACCAATGAGCTGTTAGAAAACAAGCTGTGGTGGCACGACCTAGAGTGGCTTATAAAAGGAGAGGGGGAATGGCCAAATATCAGTATATCTTCCAACCATCCACAATTAGAGAAAAAAAAATATCCCTAGCAAACTTCCATAGTTACATAAGTTCGGAATTCTTGACAAATTACTCATCCTTTTTAAAGTTAACCCGATTTATACACAACTCTCGCAGAAACACAAATAAAAGATATGGGCAGTATTTGACACAAGAGCTGCAAGCATCACGTACTACAATTATACAATTAGTTCAAAGAACGGCATTTCCAAAAGAGCAAACCGCTTTTAAAACAGGAGCTGGACTATCAAACAAAAGTCACCTTTTATCATTAAACCCATTAATGGACGATCATGGAATCATAAGAGTCGGAGGTCGCTTGGAACATGCCAACATTCCCTACTCTAGGAAGCATCCAATCATTCTCCCAAAAGATCATCACATAACAAATCTCATCATCGCGCAGCTACATATCAAGACTAACGTTAAATACCAGTCACCATTTGTATTGGATTCTGGATGGGCGAAGAACCATTGCACGCATAATAAGTCGATGCAAAGCATGTGTAATACAACGTCAAAAAACGAGAACACAATTAATGGGAAATCTTCCGCACGAGTGATCATTTCAAAACCCTTTTCTCATGTAGGTGTAGATTATGCTGGACCAATAAGTAAGGTAAGCTTCGCCAGAAGTAGGGCAATATCTGAGTTCCAAGAACATTACATGGCATTTGAACCCACCAGCATCACCTCATCTTGGGGGCCTCTGGGAGGGAGGCTTTAAGTCCATCAAATACCAATATATATGTCGTAGACATTTGACGGAACTCAGCATTTCACGAAAAGTCTAGACACTTCATGAAAAGTAGGCAGATAGTGTACCGGTGCCACGCGCCGCGAGTTTATGTGTGTGTATGTGTACATATGAATGTGTATGTGGGTGTGTGTGTATGTGTGGTGTGTGGGTGTTTGTGTCACATGCCCGGGTGCGACCTCCCCCTCCACCACCCTTCTCCCACTAGTAGTATTTGGTTATATAGGGTGGTATTACAGTATCGGCGTAAACGCTTTTAGCATTTCATGAATTGACTCAAAATTTCAACCACATAATGTAAAAAGTGGCTAAGTCAAAACCGGTACACTATCTGCCTACTCTCCATGAAGTGTCGAGACTTTTCGTGAAATGCTGAGTTACGTCAAATGTCTACGACATATCCATATGAAGAATATTCTGCATTGCTCACTCAAGTTGAAGCTTTTGTAAACTCACGTCCACTATTTCCAGTTGGAAATAATGTTGAAGATCTTTCGGTACTAACGCCAGGACATTTTCTTATTGGGCAAGCACTTAATGCTGTTCCTGAACCCAAATTATTTGAAAAATAAGTAACCCCAGCACAACGATGGAACCACACTCAATATATGACCAAGCAATTTTGGAATAAATGGTCAAACGACTATTTGCATAAGTTACAACAAAGGACTAAGTGGTGTGAAATCCAAGCAAACATAAAGGTTGGAGACGTAGTACTACTCAAAGATGAAAGTACTCCACCGACATGTTGGCCTTTAGGTAGAATTGAGCAAGTATTTCCGCTCAAAGATGGTTTGGTTAGAGTAGTTCAAGTACGAACGAAGACAAATAGTTTTCGGCGACCTATTATAAAAATATTTCCCTTGCCAATGACTTGAGAAAAACGTCATGAAGAGTATGGTATGGTTAAACATGTTATTTAATTAGTTGTCTAATTGCAGATAAGAAAAATGCAAGAAGAAGATATTTTAATTTTGAACGAAAATATTTCATTTTCGCCACCCGAAAGTGAAATGATAGCATCATGGACAAAACCGGGAATCAAAGTCCTCGGTGAAGCACAAACGAAGCCGACACAACCCTTACCATTAAAACTGACCAATTCAGGACACCAAGAAATATCGTCCCAAGCCAACCAGTATCCGCTCAACATTAATGGACAATATGTCACTAAATGAAGCATCTTGGGTCCTTCAGAATCAATAAAAGAAATAAAGAAGCGAATGGACAACGCCATTCAGAAGTTCACCACTAGGGAAGGCGAGGACATATATATCACAGAAACGGTGTTACATCGGATTAATTTCGAAGGAATTCGAAATTCAAAAACCAAGGAGTTTAAGATCAATTTGCCAGACAGGTATGAAGTAAAATTACATGTGTATAAGGATGGGGGAATAGGTTTCCATCACCACCAGAGAAGAAAACGAGCCAAAAAACATGACAAATAGTGGAAGAAAAGTTTTTTTGAATAATAAATATATATACTGTGCATTTAGAATCTTTTAACTGTTTCATCAATTAAGACTTTACAAGTTGAATAATCGTTGATAAGTCATAAAGACTTATGCAGGTAGCGAAAATTCAACGATCAACAAATAATAACTAAGGTTGAACATAGTCGTTCAACGGATGGGTGCATGTTACAGCAGCTAATGCGAGAACTCGAAACATGTTTACAATTTATGTTTTTCTAATCACCCCGTATGTAATGAGTTCACACTCATATACTCATAATCAACCATATCATGCATTATCATGCATAATTAATCATCCATATCATATGACCTAAAAACAATCAATATTTTACATATTTCACAGTCATAAAAACTGTACACTTTTATTCCCTCCAGTCAGCAATATTAATTTCTCAATAATTCGCCGCCGGCATACTCTTGGCCTTCACGGCTATATAAATACAAAAATAGGAAATCCCCATGGAATTCCCTCACGACGATTTCATACACATAATGTACTGACCTACATTATACCGGCATTATACAAGCCAAATTATTGCGCGTCACCCATGCAACGGCATCAGCATACTTACATATGTATGAACTCCCTTAAGCAACCGCAGTGGCGCTTGCAATACATATGTTGGGAAATTCAACTGCGCATGCGGCATGTTGATATGCTGTGATGTATACGCGGAAGTATATATAAAGAATATTTCGTATGCCCATTGCATGCCGTATTCTTTTAGTTATACATAATAAAAAATATTCTTTCATGTTATGACACCTTTTCGTGTTATGACACTTACCTCATGAGTTGCGGCACCATTAAATTTTCAAAAGGTGTCACAACCCTAGGAAAAGGTAAGTTTAATTATGATGATGCAGCCCCTTAGGCAATTATGCCGATTCTTTTATACTTCGCAACCTTGGTGTTGCCTCTTAAAAAATTGCACCATCCCAAAATATAAAAGAGGTGCATTCTGAGCCCAGAGACAGTCTTCAGATTATCAAGTTATCGGTTAAGTTAAAGTCCGGTTTCTTAAGTTATTTGAGTTAAGTTTACAAGTTCAGTTTTTTCAGTTAAGCATAGTTATTCAGTTAAGTTCAGTGAAGTTTGAAATGCAACGTTCAGTATTCAATTTGACAATAAGATTGTGAAGGCCGATATTACGGTCAGATATAGAAACGGTTTGACTAAATTAGGACTTCCAGTTAATTTTAAGCCGTGTGTATCAAGTTGTATTAAAATAATAAAAATCCAGTGCTAAAACAAACGGAGTGGTCTATTAATTGCCGTATGATAGACGATAGTACGAATTAATATCTCTCAGGGCTAGTGAACTTCTCCTCTCGAGGAAAGTACATCACGGTCCTTGTTGCAACCTTTATCCTTAAAAAGTGCAACAGAACAACTGGTGGCAGCGGTGGGATTGTAAAAAGGACAATAGATCCTTCCCCCATCAAAAAAAAAAATACCCCAGCTTGAAGCCTAGAAGGCATCCAAAGAAAATTTTTATACACAAGGTATCTGGCACCTAAGGAAAGCCAAACAGTGAAAAAATATATATATATATATATAACCTCGAAGAAATCAACTAATGGAGGAAAGAATCCGGAAGATAATTGAAGAGGAAGTCGCCGAACTTGCCGAGAAATTATACGCCGAAGCCGCACGTCAAGCTGACGAAGACGAAGACACCGCCGACTTCATGCTCCACTTCCTATTGAAAAAGAGGATGATCGAACTCAAGGCTCTCCTTCAGTAAGCTCTCTTAATTTAAATTACAAAAAAAAATGAATTTCGTTTATTTTAAATTACTATTAAAATTTTCCTATTAAATTTTTTTTTACGTACTATTATAAAAAAAAAAAAAAAAAAAAAAAACACAAAATTTTTATCTTTATATATATACACACATTCTGCTATAGAGATACTTTTTTTTTGGAAAAAAAAAAGGAAAACACAACATGAACCATGTTAACATTCTTCTTCTATTTTTTTTTATTTCTGATCAATTCGAGATGTTGTTTCGAGATTTTACTAGCGCTAACACAAAATATCGTGCATAATTTTTCCTCCAATTTGAGATTGAGAGTTTTACATGAAGCTCTTTTACAAGTATTCAACTAAGATATCAATTTTTCCTTGAAAGTGTAGCAATATTTTTGATTTGTTTTACATAAAACTCTTTTCACCAAACTCTGAAATTAGTCGTGAAAATATTTTTTTTGGGGTGAAAACATTACTAGGATAATACTCTTTTTGTGCTGTTTTACGTAGCTGTAGTGAACTGAAAAGAAGTGAAAGTGATCCGTAAAAATTGTGGTGATAACACGTTCTAATAGCCGGCGAGGCTCTGGTGAAAGTATCGAAATACCCGTAGCCACTCGCCCAGCTAGTGTTGCTGAAATTATAATTACTAAGCCCAGTCCAGAATACGAGATGACTGACTTAAAAATATCCATTACGGATGCACGTAATATGATCCCCGAGTTCGATGGCCGAACCGAGAATCTACACCGTTTTCTAACCTGTGGAGATTTGTTATTCACCCAGGCAAAAACCGAAGCAGACCATAAATTATTCTTCACGTTAGTGAAAACTAAACTTACTGGTCCTGCATACGACATTATTAGGTTCAAACAATTCACGAAGTGGGATGAATTAAAAGCAGAATTAAACGCTCAATTCCAAGAAAAAAGATTAAGAGTGGCGCTTCAGGGCGAACTAATCCGCCTTAAACAAAGTCCCCGAGAAACTCTCGCCGAATTTGCTCAACGTGTGACCAAGAAGCTGGCTGATTTAAATGCAGTCACTTTTAATGATGCCACAGACACGGCTTCTCGAGCATATTTGCTCCGTGAAAACGAGCAGAATGCCATTCGAGCATTCGAGGATGGTTTAAAAAATGAACACTTACGTATAATAGTAAAAGCCCGCTCAGAAAACGATTTACAAAAGCTGATTACTTTTGCCAGCGAACATTCTTATAGGATTGCCGACGATATTGCACCAAGTACGCATAGGCCAAGTCCAATTCCTTCCTGCGAATATTGCGGTAAGAAGGGGCATACAAAGGATGTGTGTTTTAAACGAAGACAGCTTCCTTCCTTTTCTCACAAATTTCCAAATATAAAAAGAGAAGTCAACAGAATTATTTGCAACTATTGCAATAAACCTAACCACAGGCAAAACGAATGCCGCAGCCTAATCTATAACGAGCAGATAAAACGCTCCCAAAATTCGAGACAATTTCAGTCTCCCTCTTCTTATAGACCCAACATGAACTCTTCTTATAGAACCAACACAAACCCTTCTCAACCCCCTATACGGAAAGATTCGAACGAGTATCATCAGCCTAGGAATTTTAGGCAAGTCAGATGGTCAAACTCGCAAAATTCGGGAAACGATCTTCCGCGAGAGGCAGTGGAGGACGACCCCTCTCGCTTAATAGAGACTCAAGCGTCCACACATCATTAAAGTCAAATAAATTCAGGGTACCTCTAGAGGCTCTGAATCACTCTCCTACTGTGACATTCCGCGTAAATTTCTCCAAAGGTACATCAGCTAGATTTCTACTCGATACTGGTGCTGAAATCAGTTTAATTAAAGCTGAGTCTACTCATGACGAGGCATTGGTATTCGAGGATAAACGATGTATAATCACTACTCTAGCTGGTGATAGTTTCTCTTCATACGGAGTAACCAATGGATTAATAGCGTTGAACTCACAAGGAAAGGAAGTGATTATGAAACAGCCATTCCACATAGTACCTGAAGGTAGTAAATTGCCATGCGACGGAATTCTAGGGAACGATTTCCTGAAAGAATATGGCTGTGCAATTAACTACCTGGATATGTGTTTAGAGGTGTGCTTAAAAGAATCACTAAATTATGATACAGGTAATATTGAGGATGAATTACATGAGTATAATGGAATAAAATCAACTCTGTGTAACTTTAAAAAACAAGGAAATATAAAAGAGGAACGCCACAAAGAAAATGAAGAAACGTTAATAAGCAAAGATACGAAGAATAAAAAATTAAATACAAAGGAAATTAAAGAAAGTTATAAAAATATTTTAGCAAGTAACCCGCAACTTGTAAGTAAGAAATTGGCTCACGAAGCAGCTAATAAATTAAATGGTGAATCGGCTACGCAACAGAAAGATTGCGACCACTCATCAGACAAACTTGGTTCCCCGCAGAACCCAAAGTTAGAAGATAAAGCCAAACAAAGGCAAAACAATATAGTGGCTCACTCTAGAAACAAAATTTCAATTCCTCAGAACACAAATATTCCCCAAAATATAATAATTCCTCAACGCTCAGAGAAAATCTTATCTATACCTGTCCAATTAAATAAAGAAGCATTTTGTATAAAAACAGAAATTTTACCCGGCGTATTTGTAGGTAATACCCTTGTAAATGCACATAAGGATTATGCGACAATTTCAATATTAAATTCCACAGACGCAGAAGTTGACATTAATCCGCAGCAAATTAATCTTGTTTGGGAAGACTTAGACGAATATCAGGTGATAGAAACTGATTACAAAAAAGATCCCATAGAAAATCGATTAAAAAATCTAATAGATAACTTGCAGTTGGAACATTGCAATAAAGAAGAACGGAGTTCAATCTTGAGAATCTGTCGTGATTTTAATGATTTATTTTTTTTTGAAGGAGATTATCTCACCTGCACTGACGCAGCTAAACATTCTATACCAGTCTTAAATAACACTGGGCCAATACACGTAAAACCTTACCGGTTACCGGAAACACAAAAGGAAGAGATTAACAAACAGATTTTAGACATGCTTGAACAAGATATTATCAGTCCAAGCCGTAGTCCTTGGAACTCCCCTCTTTTATTAGTTCCAAAGAAACCAGACCCATCCGGTCAAAAACGCTGGCGAGTTGTCATAGATTTTCGAAGACTCAATGAAGTCACGATAGGCGATGCCTATCCTCTCCCAAATATAACAGAAATACTCGACCAACTAGGTAGATCGAAATATTTCTCTACGTTAGATCTAGCAAGTAGTTTTCACCAAATTCCGATGTGTGAAGATGATAAGGAGAAAACTGCCTTCAGCACTCCATTTGGACACTTTCACTATAATCGAATGCCCTTCGGTTTGAAAGGTGCACCAGCGACCTTTCAAAGGCTGATGAACACAGCTTTAACAGGTCTTCAAGGCTTAAGATGTTTCGTATACCTAGACGACATTGTCGTATATGGCTATGATCTGCACGATCACAATACCAAGCTTGTAGAAGTGTTCCAAAGATTGAGAGATCACAGACTTAAACTACAGCCAGATAAGTGTCATTTCTTACGAAAAGAAATAGCCTATCTAGGACACGTAGTTGGCGAACAAGGCGTTCTCCCTGATCCTAACAAAATTAAAACTGTCAAAACCTATCCAGTACCTAAAAAACCTAAGGATATAAAAGCTTTTCTCGGTTTTGCTCCTTACTACAGGCGTTTTATCCCTAATTTTTCTAAATTAGCCAAGCCTCTAACTAACCTACTGAAAAAGGATATACCATTTAAGTGGGATAGTTTTTGTGACGAATCATTCAGAGAGCTAAAACAAAAACTAATAACAGCTCCTATTCTTGCATATCCCGACTTCACGCAAGATTTTAATGTCACTACAGACGCCAGTGAATTTGCTTTAGGCGCAATTTTGTCGCAAGGACCTATAGGAAAAGACAGACCTATATGTTATGCTAGTCGAACGATGAATCAAGCAGAAACTAGGTATTCTACAATAGAAAAAGAACTCCTGGCTATCATTTACGCAGTAGAACAATTTCGACCATATTTGTACGGGAGAAAGTTCAATATTATAACAGACCACAAGCCCTTGGTATGGTTAATGAGTCTGAAAGATTCCTCCTCCCGCCTTATGCGCTGGAGAATAAAATTGGAGGAATACGACTATAAAATCTTTCATAAACCAGGATTACTAAACGCTAATGCTGATGCATTAAGCCGGTTAAATCCCCCAGAACAAGAAGAAAAATGCGTGAATACGGTAACTCGTAATCAGGCAAAAGCATTGCAAAAGAATTCCCAGGATCTATCTTTACTTGACAGGATATATAACAAATGTATATCTTCTCCTCATGCTGGAATAGATCTCGTCCACGAAAAACCAGAAAATCTGATTAACAAGAAAGGTATCTATTTCAAATATTTTATACTATCTAAAACATATAATCCCATTGAGGATTCCCTAAAGGAAATATTCCCAAATCTAAACGTGTTAACTTCACAGATAGAAGTCTTATCTGCAAAAAAGCAAACGTTCGTAATATCTAAAACAGCCTACCCGATGAGGAACGAGAATGACTATAAACAAGTAATTACAACTTTGTTGGAATTCAAAGAACACTGCTTAAAGAACAAGCAAACCGAAATTAATATTTACGTACCAAAGGTTGACCCAAGCATACATTTCGAGTTTAAAATTCTAGTCTCATTAGTTTTCGACAAATTACCGGTCACCTTATATCTCTCTTCGATAACCACCATTACCGATAAAGAAAAACAAAAAGAAATCATACGTATGTGTCATGACACCCCTCTAGGTGGTCATCAAGGTATTACACGTACCATAAAAAAAATTCAAACCTCGTATAACTGGCCTGGTATAACTCGTGATGTCGAGAATTACATCAAGATATGTAAATCATGCCAGTCAAATAAATTAAGCAAGAATCCTCGGATACCCATGAAGATAACCACTACCAGCTCTAAGCCTTTCGAAAGAATCGCGCTAGATGTAGTTGGCCCCTTGCCGGTCAGTCACGACGGTCATAAATATCTCTTAACATTCCAGGACGATCTTACTAAGTATACTGAGGCCATACCTCTGAGCAATGCTGAAGCCAGAACGGTAGCCGAAGCCTTCGTAACTAACATCATTTGTAGACATGGAATACCAGAGTCTATTTTGACAGACCAAGGATCCAACTTTTTGAGTGACTTGTTTTCTCAAATGTGTAAAATGCTTCACATAAAGAAATTACAGACGACTCCCTATCATCCGCAAACCAACGGAGCTTTAGAAAGAAGCCACAGGACCCTAGCGGAATATCTTCGACATTATGTCAACCGCGACCCCTTGACATGGGATACGTGGATCCCATACGCTATCTACGTCTATAATACGAGTATACATAGTAGTACTAATTTCCCCCCTTATGAGCTTCTCTATGGTTTTACGCCCAAACTGCCGGCATTAGTCACAAATAATCCTAAGATAAATTACAATTATGACAATTACAATAATGAGCTCAAAGCAAGACTTCAGCATAGTCATCAAATAGCTAAAGAAAACATTATAAATAATAAGGAAAAATCGAAAAATGTATACGATAAAACTGCTCAAACTAAGATTTTTTGTATCGGTGATAAAGTTCTATTAAAAAACCATTCACGAAAGAATAAGCTTTCACCTTTGTGGACTGGTCCATACGAAATAGTAAAGATTAGTTCTACCGAAAACTCAACCATTAACATAGGCAATAGGATGAAAACTGTTCATAATAACCATTTAAAATTATTTATGGACTGAACCTAATTACCTTAAATAACTACAGCATCATCACCACTGTGACGACTATTTTGCTTCTGATCAATGCGCCAACATCAAGTCAGGCTATCCGAATCACTTCCCTGAGCTCCAACCCAGGAATATTCTTCGAAGAAGTAGGCCGAATAGGTCTATTTAGCAATGAATGGAAGGTGATTATATACTACGACCTCACACACTTTCGTTTCGAGCTTTTAAAACTGGTAAACTGTACGGAAACCGCCCAAAAACTTTGCGATATTTTGGAATCTAATTATAACAGACTACCATTGTGTGCGGATATAACTCACCAGCTACACACCCTAGCTCGTGTGCTACAGCAGAATGATGAGTTATTAAAACCAACAAGCGGCAGATATAAAAGAGGAGCTATCAACTTCGTAGGCACACTTAGCAAAACATTATTCGGAACTCTAGATGAGGAAGATGCTATAAAATTCAACAACCAAATTGAAGCACTTAAAGGTAACGAAGATCATCTACTAGAGTTAATAAAAAATCAAACTCTCATAATGGATACAACTGTTAACATTTTCAACAAAACACAGTACACTATAAAGGAACAATTTTTACACATCGAAAAGAAATTAGGAAAACTAGTTAATCTTGGAAACCATATGTCCACAGAAATACTCAAACAAAACATAACACTAGAACTTGAAACAATGGTATCATTGACGACATTAATGATGATTAGATACAACAATATACAAAACATCCTTATTGATCTCGTAACAGATGTACGACACGGAAGACCACACCCCTCAATAGTCACTCCCCCACAAATCAAAGAATTACTAGAAATTATCCAGAAAGAAATACCCAACACTTTAACACTCCCCATCAATAAAGCCCAAAGTAATCTCCTACAGATCTATCAAATCAGTTCTGTCAGCGCAGCAATAATATCTAATAAAATAATCTTTCACCTCAAACTTCCCCTACCATTTAAAGACAATTACCAATTGCTAAAGGTTTATCCATTTCCGACCCTTCATAATAACAATTTCGCCTACATAAAACCCTCTTTGGAATATTTAGTGATAGACTACAATAGAGAACATTACTATTCGCTAAATAATTATGATTTACACAATTGCCAAACATCCAATCTAGTACACTATCTCTGTCGAATCTTACATCCAATTTTCAACGTACACTCAGTAAATAATCTATGCGAAATAGACCTGTTAAAACACTCTGATAAAATTCCTTCTCATTGCGACATTCAGACAGTACCAAAAATGGACTTCTGGATACAACTTTCACAACCAAATAAATGGCTGTTTTCCATGAAAGACCCCGTAACAGTAGACTCCGTATGTGATGACGTAATAACACCATATAAACTGAACAGTACAGGCGTGATTGAACTATCCATTGGATGCCACTTACGCACCAAAGATCTCATAATTCAAGCTCATAACGTAAAAGAAATCAAGCTAAACAACCACTACCTACCTTCTCTAAACCTTACCTACGAAATACCATCATACCCGCAACAAAAACATAGCATCGCCAAAGCAAATGTAAAGGTAATCAAATTTCACGATGACCAAGACCTTCTGCAACTCAGAACGGCAATAAATGAACAAAAATATCATGAGGAAACCTCTAGTAATACACTCACACCTCACTCCATACATCATTATTCTATGCTATACTTGATAATTATTTTTATACTCACAACAGCATTAACATTATTGATCAGAAATTGCAAAAGAAAAAACCTAATGAAAAGAAAAATAAAAGAAGAAATAAAAAAAATCTCAGAACCTCTTGCCGTAGCTTCTGAATATCGCTTAACAGTACAAGATAAGTAAAAAAAAAAAAAAAAAAAAAAAAAAAAAAAAAAAAAAAAAAAAAAAAGGGAACTTTTTGTTTTGTTTGTAAAGCTTACCTTCATATCTATAATGTAAACAAACATGTAATTAAGCGTGTTAGTCATGTCAGAAATTTTACGCCTAAGATTATGCAATTAATCATACCATAAATAGAATAAAGTAACTAGATTTCTAAATAAGCGTAAGAAAAACTTAGAAACTAAATATACTAACTTAGAAATACAAAATATGTGTGTTTAATAATAAATATTCGAATAACTTAGCTAAGAAATACAAAACAAATTAAGCAATACATGAATTACGAATAAAATATAACAGTTAGAAAATAGAGAATAGCATTACCAATAAAAATAGTTAACCATATTATAAAAATTAGCAGGTAATATCATAAATATCATAAATATGGGCAAGAAAGCAACCTCTTTTTCTCCTTTCTAAAACATATTACTCACGAAAGTTCCAATCATTTCACTCTTAGAACTTTCTTTTTTAAGGGGAAAGGTGTAATGAGTTCACACTCATATACTCATAATCAACCATATCATGCATTATCATGCATAATTAATCATCCATATCATATGACCTAAAAACAATCAATATTTTACATATTTCACAGTCATAAAAACTGTACACTTTTATTCCCTCCAGTCAGCAATATTAATTTCTCAATAATTCGCCGCCGGCATACTCTTGGCCTTCACGGCTATATAAATACAAAAATAGGAAATCCCCATGGAATTCCCTCACGACGATTTCATACACATAATGTACTGACCTACATTATACCGGCATTATACAAGCCAAATTATTGCGCGTCACCCATGCAACGGCATCAGCATACTTTCATATGTATGAACTCCCTTAAGCAACCGCAGTGGCGCTTGCAATACATATGTTGGGAAATTCAACTGCGCATGCGGCATGTTGATATGCTGTGATGTATACGCGGAAGTATATATAAAGAATATTTCGTATGCCCATTGCATGCCGTATTCTTTTAGTTATACATAATAAAAAATATTCTTTCATGTTATGACACCTTTTCGTGTTATGACACTTACCTCATGAGTTGCGGCACCATTAAATTTTCAAAAGGTGTCACAACCCTAGGAAAAGGTAAGTTTAATTATGATGATGCAGCCCCTTAGGCAATTATGCCGATTCTTTTATACTTCGCAACCTTGGTGTTGCCTCTTAAAAAATTGCACCATCCCAAAATATAAAAGAGGTGCATTCTGAGCCCAGAGACAGTCTTCAGATTATCAAGTTATCGGTTAAGTTAAAGTCCGGTTTCTTAAGTTATTTGAGTTAAGTTTACAAGTTCAGTTTTTTCAGTTAAGCATAGTTATTCAGTTAAGTTCAGTGAAGTTTGAAATGCAACGTTCAGTATTCAATTTGACAATAAGATTGTGAAGGCCGATATTACGGTCAGATATAGAAACGGTTTGACTAAATTAGGACTTCCAGTTAATTTTAAGCCGTGTGTATCAAGTTGTATTAAAATAATAAAAATCCAGTGCTAAAACAAACGGAGTGGTCTATTAATTGCCGTATGATAGACGATAGTACGAATTAATATCTCTCAGGGCTAGTGAACTTCTCCTCTCGAGGAAAGTACATCACGGTCCTTGTTGCAACCTTTATTCTTAAAAAGTGCAACAGAACACGTATGTGGAAATTAGTAAAGGTTGAGTTCAATATCTTACTAATCACTTTGCATGTAGAAATTAGTAAAAAACATAGTAGACAAGGCATGTGGAATCTGGCAAAATCACAGCAAGCATCGACACAAAAAAAGTATTATAAAAAGGCATTGCAAATTCAAAAAGATGTCAGTTTATCCACAGGACTATAGGAGGCAACACGAAGTACACACATTACAAGCCCCCAGCAATTAATCATCAAAGGTGCATCAACGGGTATATATTGAATAACTTCTAACTTTTTTCAGATTTTGCGAACCCCAACATTGTATCTCGAATGATACATTACGTCGCGAAAGATCTGAAGACAGATATTGGGAAATTGTACTGATTTACACAGCAATGTGGAAAGATTGATACTGTTCCAATATCCCCCTTTCACAACAACGTCGATAGTAATTTGTGTTTCACCAAATCTAACAGATGTAAAAAAAAACTATCCAATAAACTGAAAGTCGTCACAAAAACTTTGTTGTGTTTTTTATAACACCAGCAACATAAATACTTAGAAATACAACCGATGGTATAATCTAACAAAACAGGCACCATCATATCCAAGTAATCGAGTTCAGAAAAATTCCTGGCAGAGACGATCCAGCAGTCCAATCATACGTTGCAACATATGCTATAGCGGAGACAAACTAAAACTCTCCGTAGGTGAGTTTATATTCTGAGTGGAAGCACTCATGTACTCCGCTCTAGAGAGAAATTTTGGGAATATATCAAAACCGGTATTTTGATTGAATGAGTCCCAAAGGATGTCCTTAAAGTCAGAGTTCAGCTGATGTCGCGGAAACAAAGTTCTGGTGAACCATTTGCCACCTATCACCAGACATTGGTACAACTATGTGATCAGTTGCAACAGCCGATGCCCGACTACGAATTTCTTGAACTTGTTCAATCAAACTTTGTTATGGTCGTAGCATACTGCATCCAGCAGTTTGCTACACTGAGGCTAGCTGCGTCATGTATGCGCGAAACGCGTACGCACCGAACGCCACCTAATTGACAGGGGAGCGCTTCCAGATAAAACGAGTTTGGATGAAACAAAAGAAGAAGAAGAGTCTGATAAAGAAGAAGAGTCTGATAAAGAAGAAGAGTCTGATAAAAAAGACAGCAAAGAAGGTAGTCAAAAAATGGTCAAAAATCGAATCTAAAAATATCGCAAAAAAAGAACACGAAAAAGAACAAAAATTCTTACAGTGGATACATTAAATGGAATACAGTAGAACATCTATAAAGCAAACCACCTGTTGGGGAATACGTCGCGAGGAATACATCACACATTGAGTGGAAAAATTTCACACGACAGCTAATGTGGAAGCGCAGGAAAAAGTATATGCAAATTTAACACATTTTTCTTATAATCTGATAAATTATATTTTCTTGAGAGATAGTGCCGTATTGAATGTTTTTGAATATGTAAAATCGGCAACAATATGTTAATTCTTCATGGCATCGCAGTTGTCTGTAACCTATGCTTAGATAGCTAATTCCAAGGCATTATAAATTCACAAGAGAATTTGGAAGGCAAACAACAGCACTAAAGCTTTGATTTGCACACCGGAGAATATTGGAAAAATAAAACATTCCAGTAATCTACAAACGGCAGAGTTCGAAGTATTGCATTACTTCTCTGTGAAGACTTTGTTGAACAAGAGGAGTATAATGCAGCTGTTATTTTCTGAAGCAGTGGGAGTATTACAGCAAGACTGAAGTCATTCAAGAACAAGTTTTCAATTCGTCGACGATTTCTCTAGACTAACTGATGGTAAAAAATCCTATTCATTCGTTCTTCAGAAGTGTCATTGGAACTAGATTACCTGGTGCTGGTACTATTGCCTTGTCACAGAAGCTTTTCTTTCACCCCAGAAATGCAGTGTGAACAAGGATATAGAGATTTTTAATTTATCGAGAACCAGAAAATTATGACAGTTGCCTGCGAATATCGACAAGAAGGAAGAGTATTCTCTTTCAAAGCGATGCAAAGTGGTGATATGTACTGCCAATAGAATTAAGATAAATTTTTATTAGTGTACCTAGGGCTCACACAAATAACTAGAAATTCGGGCTTTTGGAATTATGTAGACTAGTGGGACCTAACCACACCACGCAACAAAACATTTGATTAGGCCTCTCGGCTTAACTACGTACGGCCATCCGAAGTTAAAGGAGCTTGTTCTGTCAACTTAATAATATTTTATTAATTTTAAAACTTTTAAGCTAGAATCTAGTGGCATAGTGGAACCTCTCGGAGGCGCCTCGGCGAGGGATCCTTATCAACAAAATGTATGTCAGTTGCTGTCTCGGAATTATTTTCTTAATCAATTCGTATTATTACATTGCTTGAATGATAAGATTTGAAATTTTACTAGTATGTACTCAATATAGATTTATTTGATTATTCTTCTCTCAAAACATTTAAACGAATAAGCAAGAATTAAGTTTACTATTACATATTCTAACGAACTTAATCGATACTTATTATTACCTTGATTGGACAAATGAATTTGAAATTTCGCTGTACGTATGCGATATAGATTTCAAACACCTAAACATGAACTAAGTTGATAGTATATGATCTACTTACCTTGATCAGTTTTTTTTAATGTCATATTATTATTTAATTCTTGAATTAATATCACTAGTGGTAGTACAATTAACTGGGATAAGTTCTCCATCAGCTCATTCACTCAACTGAACTCAAGAGGTACCAACCAATAATAAATTATAGCGTAATGACGAGCTGAACTGTCTTATATTTTTCTCCTTTCATTCTTCCGGAGTCCTCTTAGTATGAAGGTCAACTATAGCGGACTTAGTTGACTCTCTTTTCAGGTCAACGCAGCGACCCTGCGAATACTCTACCTTCAGTGTCGATTGGGTGGATGTGGCGACGGCAGCAGAAGGCAGAACATCTAAGCCTTCACATGGTTAATGGTAAGTAGTGTAAAGGTCCCTTCAGGACTGGATGTGTGTGACGGCTTTTGATTTGTCAGGGACGATTTTTTTTGTATATGGCTGGTGGCAGCGGCAGGTTTTTGTGGAACCTCCCCACACTCTCCGCCAAAAGCCGAGGTTAGCTAGCGTGCCGCCCTGCAGTTAACGCTGTCCACCGAGTGCTCTGTCAGTTCATGCTGACAGTCTGGACTTCACATCCGATGTCAATCACTCTACATACTACCATAACAACTTATTGCCAGAAATACAAAATAAATCTGCTTACACGAGTCTAACACCATAGGGCAACTTCGAATGTTGGTAACGCAGATACAAGCTACTCAGCTGCGGATGCAATTGTATAGTACCTATCATAGTCAGCGTGTAAGTGAGATGGATGATTCCTCTTTAACATGAGAATATGATACAAATACAGGAACTGTGTCTGCTGTCGAGTTTATGCTACCTGAGTAGTTGTTCTCACAGTTGGCTCATAGTTTTTTATCAGAGCTCTCACCGATCGCGCCACCGTCGCTAGCGGGTTAGAGTCCAGCTAAATGCATGGTTGTGCGTCTTGGATATAAGCCTATGTATTTTTGTGCTTAGACTTTGGCTTTTTTTGGGGGATACGAGATTACTTTGGGGATACGAGATCTCTCTCAGCACTCTCCAGCATAGAAAAATAGCGCAGGTTTTCGATTTCGTATCTGGAGTTCACTTATTTTTTATCTCGTGCTTGGGGATACGAGATCACTTTCAGCACTCTCCAATATACGGAAATAGCATAGATTTTCGATTTTGTTTCTGGAGATCACTTATTTTTCATCTCGGTGATCATAGCTCTAAATTGGCGTCAACATTTGTCGTGGAGGTTGCTGGTTAAGTTTGGTCTGGTCTTCGAGGCTACGGTTTGACCTTGAGGTACCCCCCCCTTTTTCTGGGTGGCAATATCTGATACTATGACTAGTTCTGCCTGGGTGTGTTGGACTGGCCTACGTTACCTATACCAAGGGGTGGAATGTGTGCGGTTTATGTGAATTAAGTAATGATGTGATATACCCTAAGCGATGTTGGATATGTTTGGCTGGGCTACTTGCTGGCTGAGAATGGTGTGGTAACGTTACCTGTACCAAGGACTGGGTGTTTATGTGGATAAGAGTTATTGTGAAATTCCCTAAGCAAATTAGTGTAATTAGTATTAGTAATAATTCAAGTTAATCCTAGACTATTTGAAGTTCATGCCAATAGATACAGAATGAGAGGTGTTGCGCCTAAATTTAGGCTTTTTTTTCAGGTTGGTATCGAATTATATAATTAAAAATTCAAGTTACCCTAGGATATTTTTTGCTCATGCTAATTAGAAAGTGGGGGTGGGGCTATTATTGGGATAAAATTTTCTTCATCAGAAATCCTCTACGGGCTATGGTTTTCGAGACATTAGCGATTTTACCTTTTCAAATATAGTTAATATTAGTAATAATTCAGGCTACCAAGGATATTTGTGTTCGTACCAATAGATTCTAGAAGGTGTCAATGGGGCTGTTAGTTCTAGGAGGGACGAAATTTTTATCAGATATCATATTTTTTCCAGATATTAGAATTCTTAACTTAGTAAAAGTTATAATTAAAAATTTCTTTTGCTGAAAAAGAACAACTATATCGTAAGTTGTGGATTAAAAGCTTTTATGATATTAAGACTTGTATAAGGTCCGCGCTAAACTAAATTTTAGCTGGTGTTCAATATCGGGCCGTTCTTTAGCAGGTAAAATATGACAGCGGAGACTCAGAGAAAAAATATAAGTTAAAAACAAGATGAAGAGGAACTTTGCAATTTTTTTACGGAAATGCAATGCCAGGATGCTCTAGAGAAGCTAACAGAAGCAGATGTCAAATAGAGGAGGTATCGCACTCAAGTGGCGCTGGCTAATGATACCATGATGGATGTCCATGGTCTTGGACGTCACTTGTCGTAGTGAGACCAAAAATTTGCGTTTTTACGTTGTTCCTGGGCTCACTTCAGCACTGTGCCTGGGACTAGACCTCTGGCATCAATTTAGGTCGGCTCCAGATGTTCTGGGTGCAGTTGCGGAAGTGAAACCAAGTATGTGAACTTCTTCTGACATTGACTGCTATATTCTCTCTAGTCAGGAAAATCAACGTCTTGAAGCCACTAAACATCTCTTTCCATCCTTTGCCCCTTTGGGCTTAAGAAAAGCATCTTTAAGCACTGACAAGATCAAAAGGAACGGCGCTATTCCGATAAAATAGAGATTTATTCTATTTCGCCGGCAGTTTGATGGATGCCGAATTAGAGCGACTGTTATCGCTGGGTGTGATAGAGGAGAGCCAGAGTCCTTCGAGCCCTCCAATTGTTATAATGAGGAAGCCTGGGAAGGTTCGGCTTTGTTTTGACGCAAGGAAAGTAAACTCCACTACTAAGCAGGACGCCTATCCGCTGCCACAGATAGACGCACTTCTGAGTCGGCTTCCTCCGTAAAATTACATAACAAGCCCGGACTTGAAAGACGCTGTCTGGCAGATCCAGCTAGACATTGATACCAGAGAGAAAACCGCTTTTACAGTACCTGGGCATCCTCTAGTGAGGCCTTTCGGCCTATGCAAATCTTCACAAAATATGTGCCAACTTATGGACAACGTCATCCCGTTCGATCTTCGTGAGAATGTTCTCGTATATTTCAACGACTTATTGGTTCTGTCACAAGATTTTGACTCTCATCTCTTTTTATTTCTAAAAACAGGTAGTTAAAATTATATGGAAATATTAAAAATATAAAAATAATATGCATAATGTATACAATAAAAAAAACTTAAGAAAGATATTGAAAATACGGCCACGAAAATAAATCTAATTCATCCGTACTTACGGTCAATAAATTTATCAAATCTCAGAACGTTAAATTTTTTGGAGACTAACTGGTGATGCCATCTCTAACCAAAACCCAAAGACAAATTTAGCGCGTTGACCTTAGTACCGCTCTCGGTAAAATTCAAGATATAATTTTCGCCAATATCTTTTAACTTGCTAAATTTTCATACAAAATTTAGCTTAGCGCCGACCTTAGGACTAGGCTTTAGAAAATTATTGGTGGTTTTTGTTCATGTTAATAGATTCTGGAAGGTGTAAGTGGAGGTGTTAGTACCAAATGCGATAAAATTTTCATCAGAAATTTATTTCGTCTTCGTAATATAATCTTCTGGTGACCATAGGAAAGTAGCATATCAAAAGATTGTGGAACGTGGAAGTGGGAGCAAAATTTTGATACAAGGGGGCAAAATTTTCATACAAAAACAACAACGGAACAACTGATATTAATCTGTAGGATATGTTGCCTTAGATGAGCAGTGTAAAAATTTAAGATTCTCAATTTATTTTGTTGACAGCTATAGCATGACTTACATATTAAAAGCTTTTATGATATTAAACTATACGTGTCCTTTATAATCAAGAATTCGCGATCACCATATTCTAAAAAATAGATCACGCGAGGATGATAAGAAACATTAAATCATTAGGCTGTGAGTGGGTTAATTAAAAGCTTTAACGAGCTATGATATTAATGTAGGATGATATTTTGACGTAGAAGAGTAATTAAATTAAAAGCTTTGATGAAAGAAGGCTAGTGGAAGTTGTTTGGGGGCTCTGAGTAAGCAGTAAAAATCTAATCAGCAATCCCGCTTGATATTTGTCTCCTCGAAAGTATCTTCCGAATGGTGTTGTATGAAGGAAGAAATAGTTGATAATTCTCTAAGTCCATAGTGATGACCGTGGTGGGGCTGAGAGTGGATACTGTAAGTTGTGTATTAAGTTGAAAGTCTTGATTGATGGATGGATGGATGGTATTTGGTATTTATCTCCTCTAAATCATCATCTGAAATGGTGATATATGACTGAGAGTATCATTAAGGAAGAAAACAAGTTGATAATTCTTCAAGTTTATTGGTGAAGACCGTGATGTTGAGAGTATTTGGAATGATATAATTCTAGTAGGATATGAAAGTATTATTTATTCATCTTTAAATCTTACCATGAAATCATTAGGTTCGGAGTGGATTAAATTAAAAGTTTAGATAAAAGAAGGTGGTATTGTTATATTAATATATTAGAATGTTTTGTCTTAGATGAGTACTGGAGAGCTGTGAGAAATATGTAGAATATGTTGTAGATAAGAATTGGAAAATGTAAGATTCTCAATTCCTTTTCAGAAAAAGAAGAACAACTGTAAATAATATACAGCAAATCAAGTTTTCATAAAATATTTATTCACATCAAATTCATTATTTATTTTTATATCTTAAGTTATACACTTTTTCTCGGTGTTTTTCCTCCAAAGAAGAAAAAAGCGATCAACTGTTCGGTAGCGTGAATATTGTCGATGAATTAAAGCTGATAGAGAGGAACTGGCACACATTTTGGTGTCGATGCCAGAGGACATTCGGCCGTATCTCGAAGTATAGCTGCCCAACCGAACTGATACTGGGTTACTTGATAGCGGTGCCACTGTCAGCATCCTAGGCCAGGATGCTCTAGAGAAGCTAACAGAAGCAGATGTCAAATAGAGGAGGTATCGCACTCAAGTGGCGCTGGCTAATGATACCATGATGGATGTCCATGGTCTTGGACGTCACTTGTCGTAGTGAGACCAAAAATTTGCGTTTTTACGTTGTTCCTGGGCTCACTTCAGCACTGTGCCTGGGACTAGACCTCTGGCATCAATTTAGGTCGGCTCCAGATGTTCTGGGTGCAGTTGCGGAAGTGAAACCAAGTATGTGAACTTCTTCTGACATTGACTGCTATATTCTCTCTAGTCAGGAAAATCAACGTCTTGAAGCCACTAAACATCTCTTTCCATCCTTTGCCCCTTTGGGCTTAAGAAAAGCATCTTTAAGCACTGACAAGGTCAAAAGGAACGGCGCTATTCCGATAAAATAGAGATTTATTCTATTTCGCCGGCAGTTTGATGGATGCCGAATTAGAGCGACTGTTATCGCTGGGTGTGATAGAGGAGAGCCAGAGTCCTTCGAGCCCTCCAATTGTTATAATGAGGAAGCCTGGGAAGGTTCGGCTTTGTTTTGACGCAAGGAAAGTAAACTCCACTACTAAGCAGGACGCCTATCCGCTGCCACAGATAGACGCACTTCTGAGTCGGCTTCCTCCGTAAAATTACATAACAAGCGCCCGGACTTGAAAGACGCTGTCTGGCAGATCCAGCTAGACATTGATACCAGAGAGAAAACCGCTTTTACAGTACCTGGGCATCCTCTAGTGAGGCCTTTCGGCCTATGCAAATCTTCACAAAATTTGTGCCAACTTATGGACAACGTCATCCCGTTCGATCTTCGTGAGAATGTTCTCGTATATTTCAACGACTTATTGGTTCTGTCACAAGATTTTGACTCTCATATCGCTCTACTAGCTCGTGTAGCGGATTGTTTGAGGAAGGCTGGCCTCATTATCAATGTAGAGAAGAGTAAGTTCTGAATTACAGAGGCCAAATATTTAGGCTTCATTGTTGGGAAATGGAGAATAGGAACTGATCCTGATAAGATCTCAGCCATACCGTCTCCTAAAACTGCTCGGCAAGCCCGACGCCTACTAATTATGGCGGGATGGTATCGTCAATTCATGTCGGACAATGCTGATTTAACTGACTCCAAAACCGATACTCTGAAGAATCCCAATCAGTTTCAATGGACATCTGAAGCCCAGACCTATCTACAACAGCTGAAGCAAATTCCAACTTCTGCTTCGTTGTTAGTGAGTCCAGATTATACCAAACCATTCGTTATCCAGTGCGATGCGAGCCAACAAGGTATTGGTGGAGTGCTGTTACAATAAGATGACGATGGAGATGAGAAGCCGATAGCCTACGTCTAGAGAAAATTGCACTCGGTACAGACAAATTATACAGTCATAGACCAAATATGCTTAGCAGCAATGCTAAATGTTCAAAATTTCCGACCCTTCATCGAACTTATGCCATTATGTCTCAAAAGGAACTCAGCGGTAGACTTACTCGGTGGAGTCTAAAGCATGTTGTATATCTATTTTTAATATATACATATATAGGGGTACTCATCTATATAACTACGTACACATCGCCTTGGTGGAACTTTCCTTGGGTAATCCGAGGTTTCTCATATACAAACACACCATTTACTTCACTACTTTTCTTTATTCAATTTAGGCCCTTTGGGCAATCACACTATTCTCCCATTTTTCTTTACAACTTTAATTTTTTTGACCTAGGATTATTCTTCTTTATCATTTTTATTCTTTGAACTGTAATTATTTTCTTTTACAACTTTTAATCCTTATCATTTTTTTTCAACTCAGTGACCGTTACCAAAAACCCACAAAAAAAAAGCTCCTCTCGATAAAATTGCTTTTGTTCTGTATTACGACCTCCGAACCATGCGTGATTTTCCTTTTTTTTTTGCATTTAATTCTCACTTTCAAGATGCCGCCGCGCAGAAACTTGAGCTCACGATTTTAATCAAATTTCTCGACCACCGCCGTACTTGCTTTCGTAATAAAAACTAGACTGCCGAACAAAGTGCAAAAATTCAATTCTACTGTTGATTACGCAATCACAAAACAACTCGTTTTCGTTTTTAAAAATTCGACTGCCGTTAAATAAATACTTTTTTACCCGGCTGCCGTTTTTCAAATTATCAAATCAACTCGGCTCTTTTTGAAACTCGACTTTCTTTTCAAATTATAAATTCCAACTCAACTCTTGATCACTTTCGTCGCGATCAAGAGCCATCGTTCAGGGTAGAAAATGCATAGTTGTATTTCTACCCTGAGAAAAAATTTCATTTATTTTGGACTTGTTTAAACAAGTCCAGAATATTTTACGATGGACGGTGGCTTGAAGAAATGTAATATGATGTTTTTATAAACATCAGCCACCGTCCCGGCGGTTGAAATTGCGGCGCGCGTATACATGTTATTTAAATTCACGGCGCGCATTTTTTATCGCGAATGCTTTTTTTTTTTTGATATGTATGTACGTTCGTACACACATATTGTGATTTTCACGACAAATTATACTGAAGGTACAATTTGCCTTTTGTTGCATTATTTTTTAAAGTAATTATTTCTACTGGCAAATTTGCATTGGGAATAATTTTGTTTTAATTCATGGAATGTGAAGAAAATTGCTGACGCAATTTACTTCACTGATTAAATAGATAAGCTAACCATGTTTTATGGCATGTTTAGCTTATGTGAAAATTTTATGAATTAAATATTTTTATTTAGTGCCTTTTTCCTTTTCAGGCATATTTTAGATATATAACAATCCTTCCCCCTGAGAAAAAGAGAATTATTCTTTGAAGAGGAATAACTCTCAGGGGAAGTTGTTGTTGGTACTAACTTGGTGGTTTGATTCTCGGTCGGTTTTCTGTTGATTTAGCTTTCTATTTTTTGCAAGGATATTACCTTTCTTTTCTTATTCTTGGCACAACAAAATTATTTTGGGCTAATAACTGGTTTGTTTTTGTTTGTTTTCTTTACATATTTATTATTATTATTTACTAGTTTAATTTTAATCCTATAACAATTTCTTGGTCGTTACCTAGTAGCCTGGTATTAATGTTTAATTCTTACGTCTATTTTTACAACCGTTTTCCTTTCTTTTATATATATTTTTATTCTAACTCCTTATCTATAGTAATAGAATATATAATAAATTCTTAATTTTTGTTATTATGTAACAAATCTTTTGGAAGTATCCTGGTACTACTTTTCTTCTTCTTCTTACATTATTTCCTCTTTTTTTTGTACTAATTAATTTTAATGTAATCCTTTATATCTATTTCATCTAAAAATTTAGCACTTTTTTTCTTATTTTCGGTCTATGCGGTTTTTTTTTCTAGTACATTATATTTAGTCATAGACTACTAGATCTATTTTAGTTTATTTCTTTATGTTCTTTGTATTTGTAGCTAGTTAGCTTCGTTTCGTTACCTTACTCGACTACATATTTGTTTCTGGTCGCTCCTACTGTAATTTAGTAGGCAAGGTATGCTACTCTATTTTAGTTCTATATGGTACCTTTTTTTATTTCCCCCTTTTTTTTCATTTACATATTACTAATATATAGTTTACTAATACATTTACTTTGATTTTTGTTTGTTACCATTTTTTTTATATACTTTTTACTACCAGGGCTACTTTTTGTTTTTCCAACGTTTAGAACAACCCTGTTTGAATTAATTTGTTGAGCCATGTTGACAGTGTCGGTGTCGCACTTTTAGACTATTTGAACCGATTTTGTCCTGGGGAGCGATCGGGGTCGTTTTAAGCTAGTTTGGGGAGCGTGAGCTCGCTCCTCCATAGGGATTCCCTCTGATAAACTTTCGGGGTTACCTTGTGGTTGATTCCTCTGTTGTCTCATCTTGATGACAACAGGGAGTAGATATCTTACTGCAACAGCCAGAACCAGTAGGCTCGTAAATGATAGGGAGGTTGTGGAGAGGCTCTGAGAGATTCTACTTGATACCTTCTCTTGATATTTGCTGATTTTGTTTTGGATCTCTTCCAATGAATATGTGCCTTTATAGACTGATTTGTGGATATCTTCTCCCGTTGAAATCTCCATTTGTACGCAATTTTGGTTTTTAGATTCGGGTAAGATTTCGGCCAGGTTTACATTGAGTAGCGTATGATTTAGCCCAGGGATCTGATTCGGCTGAATAATTTTTAGTGGATATTTACTCTGACCTTCATATTTAAGCACCTTCTCTCTTATTTGAATTTGACATGGGTGCGTTATTTCAAGTATCCCCTGACCCTCTAATTTTAGGGACCACAAAGTGATCTGGACACGTGATATGTAACACCGTGGAGGTGATGAACGATAATAGCCATGCATTGGGGTTGTTCAGTTTTATCAAGATGTTTTTTTGGGGAACTTGTACTCTAGACCTGCATTTGGGTACTTCATTTAGAGGATTAAATAGTAATTTAATGACATATGCATTGGATATCGCTGCTTTGATTATGGGCGTATTTAGGCGACCTATGTACGTGTCTCATTCCATACTGTGAGTAATTTGTATGAAGTTTTTCATGTTTTCGCTCTTTAAGAGGAGGAACTCAAGTGTTTGTGCGCTGTTTGCCCCGTATTGATATCCAGGCTCCGGAATTACTGAGTAATTTGCTGTTTTTGGTACAGGAGAGCATCGAATTTGTTGTAGCCTCATTTTTGGCAGGATAAAAATTGGGAGAGTTATTCTCAGCACCAATTTGTTCTGCGTGAGGCGTGACTGGGCTTCTACTGTTTGATATAGGACAGACAGACAATTTTGAACATTTGGACAATTGGAGGTTGTTTTCCGATATAAATTTTGTGGAGACAGGAGGAGTGGATGAATGTGATTTGTTCTGCTAGCCATTATGATATCCAGAAGGGCTTGTTGTCGGTATTCGAGTTCTATTATTTGTTGAAGCAGGCTAGATAGGATTTCCTGTCTCAATTGCCTTCCTGTTAATTCCGCAGCCACAATATGCAGATCTTTGATTTGATGTGCTATTTTTTTTGTCTGTCCATTAACGTAGCCAGCCAGCGGTTTTTGACTCGTTTCCAAGGTGGTTTTGACCACGCTAATCCGTTGTATCTCTAGCTCAGCTAGGGTTTCTTAGCCTCACCAAATTCGAGTATAAACACTCAAATCACTTCCCGCACAGAACAACAAAGTAAAACAGACAAAATGGCTGTAAACTATGAAATGTAGTAAAACTGACGGCACAAATGGTGCCTTTGTTCTCTGGGGAAATTAGCGCGCAAATCCTCACAGAATTACAGACTTTTATGGGCTGTTGTAAGCAACAGTGTATAGGGGAAGAGGAAAGGAAAGCCTTCATGCAGATTTTCCCCACCAGATTGAGAGGAAACGCGTATCAATTAATAGCGTCCAGCTCTCTCACAAAATTTGAAGAAGTCGAACAACTGCTTTACCGAACGTATTTACCTCGTGAAACATACCATGAACTAATAAAAAAAGTAATTACTTACCGACAATATCCGCCAGAATCATTTAGTTCATTTACAAATAGATTAAAGGGTCTTTTAATTCAATGCAACGAGTCAGCACAGAGTAAATACGGATCTGAAAATTTTAAAGTAGTAAAGCAACAAATAGAAGATTTTGCTATGGATTCCATAAAGAGTGGTGCAACTAATTCCCATCTAAGCGCCTATTTACTCACATTGAATGAAAATTCGTTAGAAAATCTCATCCAAAAGGCATTTGATATGGAAAGGTTGCAACAAGGACTCTTTTTTATTCCACAACCAACAAACTATATCTCTAACCCAACAAACTCTTTCCAAGTGAATCATTTTCTAAGACATAATATCCCAAATTTCGGAAGACATAACATAAAAACTGTAATTGGTATTCCTCCAATAGTGGAACCACCAAAGGAAACTTTAGTATCCTTAAGTACCGACGAGAACCCAGAAAATTATTGGCGCTCTCCTCAAACAAACATAACAAGGTAAGCGTTAGGAAGTCCACCTCCAAACAGGAACTCTTTTTACGAGCAGACAGAAAAAAACAAATTACTGTTAAACAAGATCACCTGCAGCTACTGCAATTATAAGGGGCACACGTATGACGAGTGCCTAAAACGTAAGAATACTCCTTATTGTACTAACTGCAGAGTGAAGGGTGTTGTATACCTAGAAATGGGCATTAAAAGGGGCCAGAAATAAAAATTTGAAAAATTAAAATATTTCACAAAAAAGTTCATATAAACTAATCATGCTAAAAAACATGATTAGCTTATCTATTCAATATCATTCGTTTCTACAAAATCATTCCCATGACAAATTTTGCCCTCAGCAAAATTTGTCAGTAGAAATATTTAAATTAAAAAATATAAAACAAACGAACGTACATACATATCACAAAAAAAAGCTTTAACGATAAGAAAAGCGCGCCGCGAAATTACATTATATGTATACGCGCGCCGCAATTTCAATCGATGTTTATAAAAACATCAAATTTCAAGCCATCGTCCAACGAAAAATATTCTGGACTTGTTTTAACAAATCCAGAATAAATGAAAATTTTTCACAGGGTAGAAATGCAACTATGCATTTTCTACCCTGAACGAGGGCTCTTGATCGCGACGAAAGAGATCAAAAGCAGAGTTGAATTTTGAAATGGGTGACGGTCGGCACGGCAGTAATTAATAGTAATACAAAAGACAAAAATTAGAAAATATATGTTTTTCGGATTGGTGTTAAGAGGTTCCTATAAAAAGAAAAGTTGTAAAGTTGTCTATCGGGATAGCTTAATTAATAGTAATTACAAAAGAAAAAATTAAAAAGTTGTAATTCGGATGTGTAATACAAAAGAAAAAAAATCAGAAAATACATGTTTTTCGGATTGGTGTTAAGAGGTTCCAATAAAAATTAAAGTTGTAAAGTTGTCTATCGGGACAGCTTAATTAATAGTAATTACAAAAGAAAAAATTAAAAGTTGTAATTCGAATGTGTAATACAAAAGAAAAAAAAATTAGAAAATATATGTATTACGGACTTGTATAAGAAGTTTCCAATAAAAAGTAAACTGTAAAGCTGTGTTGTGCATATAGTTTCTGCCCGTCCTAAAAAGGTACGTAACAAAATTGGCGCAGCCGGTAGGATAGAGGAAGCCTACTTTGCAAAATACCAAATGTATACGCGCTCGAAAACCCTCTATCCTGCGAATCAGAAAGGAGTTGAAGGCGGGATCGAATACTGGGCAAGACACCCTACCCTCCGCCTGAAGTTGAGTCTGGCTTCAGGAGTATTTTGATCTTGTTGGCTCCCAACGCTCGGGGTCGGACAGCTTTACCTGCCTCTGTTTGAGAAAACACGCAGCCACCCTCTCATCAAAGCAAAAAGTGCCAACGTGGGACAATAGCGCGCCTCATCCCAGCCCAGGGTAAAAGAAGTCCACAACCAAAAGTTTTAAATCTGCACTTGAAGGAAGGAAGTATCCTCACCCGACAATCTGCGATCCGGAGCTGAAAGGGACTTCGAAGTAGGCAACGCGCTTCCCTTTCAGCTTTTATCCAGGGGAATTTAAGACGGCTACGCCCCCCCCCCCCCGGCAGTAAAAGAACTTCAAGCGAAAAAACTAGCGATCCTGAATTGAGAGGGACCTCGAAGAAGGCGATAAGCCCCCCTCTCAATTTGAACCAAGGGAATTAAGACGGCAGAGGCCCCCTAGCTGCACATTTTACACACGGTGGTCCATGAGCGAAGAAAGCTCCCACCAGGAAACGCCGCCAGAAATCCTACCACTTCAACAACTCCACAACAATCTTCCTCACCGGGCGACGCACAGGAAGTTCCGTCCCGGTACGAAGGAGGCAACGCGGGAGCACCATCCGCAACAGAGGGTACTAATACAACACCCCCACCAAACTCAACGAGTAGGGGAGATACTTTAAGGAGCGGGACAATCCTAACAGGTTCCCACCAAGTAAGACCTTCTAATTTAAATTTACAAAAATATTTAAAGTATTTAGAGGGGAAAGAGCGAGACTCCTCCGAACTTTCGGTTGTACAGTGCGATTCTATTGACAAACAGATTGCAAAGTCTCGGGAACGAAGGCTTGAGCAAATCGCAAAATTTAACGAAAGCACTGAAAATTTCCAAGAGAGCATGCAGGAGTTTGAAAAACTCTCGCACTCGGTCGAAGTCACAAATAAAGATAATAGTGCAGATTTAAGTGAAAGTGCCATCGACAGTGTCAGTGATTCCAGCGTGAGTGAAATCCTTTTGAACTGGCTCGGCGACTCCCTTCTGGAAGCCAGCATAGAAGATACTAGCTCCCCAATAATGTCAAATTCTAGTTGCAAAATTCCAACTATAAGCATGGCAGATTACGCAAAAATCGCCAAGCTGACTGCTCAGTTGGTTCCCCTATTCTCAGGAGAACAGCACCCAAAATTGAGCCTTGAGCTCTAAACATTCCTAGGATGCTGCAGGAGGTAGTTCAGTGCATTTCGGTGGATGAACTATCAGCATTTTTACAAGTCTTCCCCACCAGACTTTGAGGCGAAGCTTATCAGCTTTTTGCCTCAAACATGCCAACTACTTTCAAACAAGTAGAAGAATGGCTAAATCGTACATGCCTGCCTAGAGAAACTTACCAGGAACTGGTAAACAAGTTAATTACAACAAGGCAGTATCCCTTAGAAAACCTCACAGCCTTCACGGCACGAGTGAAATAGATGCTGGTACTCTGTAATGAAGCCGCAGAATCCAAATACGGAGCCACAGCAGCACCAGCTGTTAAAACGCAGCTGGAAGATTTCGCAAAGAATGCATTAAAGACTGGCGTAAATAACCCGTATATGTGCCAATACCTTCTGACGGCACGGTGGATGACTTCGTACAAAGAGCACTTGACGTGGAACGTCTCCAGAAAAGTGCTCTATTCCTGCAACCTCTAGGACAATTCCAAACCAATATGATGCAGAATACATTGCCAAATTTTGTTTGTACCAGTGTACCAAATAACGCACAATTAAATCAAAGTAGTACTCTAGTAAATCAAAGCGTATATAATCCTTGCATAATATACTCACAGGATCCCCGGCACAACAATATGCCCATTAACCCAAGCAGTCACATACCAACGTCACAGTTCACACAGGCCGGCACAGCATATAGCAAACAGGAACCAAGATCGTCAAATACAAATTATAATGTAAATAATAAAAATACCTATTTAAATAAAATCAGTTGTAGTTTTTGTAATCTAAGAGGCCACATATATGCTGATTACCTCAAAAGGAAAAATACGCCTTATTGTGTGAACTGTACAATGTATAATCATGACGTGCGTGACTGCAGAAGAAATAACAATCGTTTCCAGATACTCCACAACAACAGTGGACAACCAAATCAACGACCAAGAGACCCACAAAGTTCCAACAACTCAAGGGTCTATAATGTGCGAAAATAGTGTGAGTTCTGTGGCCGTTCAGGACATATGTTAAGCACATGTAAACAAAAACGAAAATGGGAAGTTCGGGGTCAGGGAAACGACGTACAGTGGACCCAAAACTCCTCGGCTCGACTATAAATCTCCAATCTAATAAAAGAGGGTCTCCTCAGCAGCCCAATTCCAGTGTCGCTACAGTAAACCTTCCTTTAGACATAGGTCTACACAGCCAAACTAAACTAGTAGTAGACACCGGCGCTGAGGTAAGTATAATAAAGGAAAGGTCATTAAAAGATCTTAACAGAATTAACCACAATGAGGCATGCACACTTCAGACCCCATTTGGTACCGAAAAGACGCTGGGAAATTGCCAGGGAAACTTCGTTTTCAAAAACAAAATTCCCTGCAAGTTTCAAGTCGTAAAGAACTTGCCTGGCCTTTCCGATGAAGGACACCTAGGAAATGATTTCCTAGCGAAAAACTGTAACGTCGAGGGTACTAATGAGGCACTAGGGTTTCCTCCCACGGAGACTAATCCTGATGAATTTGCTTTGCCATTGATGTCTGAAACGGACAAGCTACATTCTGAAAAAGCAGTCGAAGTAAGAACACTTGCAGAAGAGGTAGAGTCTAAACAGGCTGAACTATCCACCTGCAGTGTCTTCAAGGCTTCCCAAACGAGAAAAGCTGGCTGCCAAGCTCCAAAAGAGCCCACGGAATGTGAAAAAAGCTGTCTGGGCGAACAAGAGACCGACGAAATCAGGTAGCAATTGGTTGGCTTTAAGGAACCAATCTGCATACCTGCGAGCTCTCAAATTTTTGCCCCAGTACCGTTTCAAACTCAAGAAGAAATGCTCTGTTTATCCCAAGAGATAAGCGATGCAGTCTTCTTGGCAAACAGTTTGCTGTCATCTGGAGAAGAATTAGTGCTGGTTACACAAAAGACCACAAAAGAACACACATTCCACTACCAAATATAGAGGCAATATCACACACCACAAGAGACAGAACTGAGTGTCTAGAGCCTGCCAAAAAGGTGCATATAGCTCTTCCGTCCAAAATCCCGAGGCATAAATCATTATTAAGCAAACAACGGCCATATAAGAACGGTAGCGAGTCGCTAAAGCCTATATTAAAGGTGCATATTACTTCACCGGCACACAGTACACAGAGTGCTTCATGGTCAAAACTCACTAACTTAGACGCGCATGAGTATATCACACAACCTATGGCAAAGACCACACAGGCATACAAAACTCAGCCGTCGGCAAAGCAGGAAGTAACTACCCCGCAACATGCTAAAAACAACGAATAAATCCTCAAAAGGAAACACAAAAGCCTCATCTATTTACAGGTCAAAAACTTAAAAGGAAGAGTAAGTCAAACCAAGGTTCAGCCGACAAAACGGCAATATTACAGCATGTAAGATACCTATACCCGGATTATGAGAATCCGGACGATCCAAAACAATACCCGCGTATTTCTAGACTAGAGCAAGAACTCAGCCTAGACCCTAATTTGACCGCGGAAGAGAAAATTTCGATATCAGAGCTCTGCGAAAAGTATAACGATATCTTCTTCCTCAAAGGTGACAAACCCACCTATACAAATGCGATAACGCATAATATTCCATTGGTGCAAGATCAAGCACCAATCAATCAAAAAATGTACCGCTTACCTGAAACACAGCGGATAGTAATTAATGAGCAGCTAAAAGAAATTCTAGACAGCGGGATAGTCCAGTCTAGTAAAAGCCCTTGAAATTCACCTCTACTAGTTGTCCCCAAGAAAGCGGGACCGGACGGTGAAAAGAAGTGGCGCGTCGTTGTCGACTTTCGTAAATTAAACAAAAAGACAATTGAAGACGCATACCCGCTACCCGGAATCGAGGATATTCTCGACCAACTAGGTCACGCAAGGTATTTCACCACACTCGATTTGACCAACGGCTATCACCAAGTTCTTGTCGACAAAAAAGATCGACATAAAACTGCTTTCAGCACAAGCTATGGGCACTACGAACTCAAGCGTATGCCGTTCGGGCTCAAAGGAGCCCCCGCAACATTTCAACGCCTAATGAATTTCGTCTTAATAGGCCTACAAGGCCTCGAATGTTTTGTCTACCTAGATGCCATTGTGATTTATGCTAAAAATTTAAACGACCACAACGAAAAGTTGAGGAAAGTCTTCGACAAGTTGAGAGAGAACAACTTGAAACTGCAGCCAGAGAAGTGCCAGTTTCTACGAAGAGAAGTTGTTTACCTAGGATATAAATGTTCTAGCGAAGGAGCCCTACCAGACCCAAGTAAGACGGCCTGCGTCCAAACATTTCCTATTCCAAGAACAGTAGGGCCACTTCAGTCATTTTTAGGACTTGCCAGATCCAACTTCAAGGCTATGGAAATTTATTCCAGACTTCTCCAAAATTGTACGTCCAATCACAAATTTACTCCGAAAGGATGTAAAATTCACTTGGACCGAGAAATGCCAGGAAGCATTTCAGAGCATAAAAAATGCTTTAATTTCCCCAAAACTTTTGATTTACCCCGATTTTTCTAAATCTTTTAATCTTACTACAGACGCAAGTAACGAGGCTCTAGGAGCTGTTCTTTCTCAAGGAAGAAAGAACCAGCCCATTGCCTATGCAAGCCGCACATTAAACAAAGCCGAAAGAAATTACTGTACTATAGAGAAAGAGATATTGGCTATAGTCTCGGCTACCAAGAACTTCAGGTGCTATCTTCAAGCCCGGAATTTCACGGTCTATACTGGCCACAAACCTCTCAAATGTGTCTTCAATGTGACAGACCCTACTTCCCGTTTGGTGAGATTTCATCACAAATTATCTGAAATCAAATATAACATCGAATACAAACCCGGGAAGTACAACACTAATGCAGATGCACTAAGTCGCATCCCTCAAACATTAAAAGAAGACAGATTAGGTAATACCTTAACGGTAAAAGCCCTAGTTCACCACACGATGAACTCAAATGTGGAGGAAGACAATTCCACAAATAATAAAAAAAAGAAGAAATCTGCTCACTGTTTCGTTATGACTCGAGCTCAGAAGCAAAAGGCTCAAGAGACACTAAATAGCTCCAGTTTGGAGACAGAAAAGCACACGAAAGCGGACCAAAACGAAATGCAACTCACGGAGGCGGAAACACTAAACCCAGCATCGCTTGATCAAAAAGTAAGTACTGGTAAGACACCCGAAGTTATTACGAGCCTCACGGAGATCCAAACAATCTTAAAAGATTATCATGATTCTCCATTTGGTGGCCATCAAGGTGTTATAAAAACGTACAAACGCATAAGACGCAAGTATTGGTGGAGACACATGCTTAGCGACATAAAAAAAAAACATTAAAAAATGCCCAAAGTGCCAGACGATGAAAGCATCTTCACAATATAAAATACCAATGGTTATCACGGACATCGCATAACAACCGTTCGACAAAGTTTACCTCGATATTGTAGGTCCATTAGAAGAGACCACATCAGGTAATAAACACATCTTGACTTCTCACAATAATTTAACAAAATTTGTGGACTGGTATGCAATACCTAATGCAGAAGCAGTCACAGGAGCACAGGTTTTCTTTGATGAAATCGTTACGCGCTATCGAATACTCACCGATCAGGGAACAAATTTCCTGAGTGAATTATTCAAAAGGATATGTAAGCTTCTAAAGGTAAAGAAGGCACAGACTTCAGCATACCACCCACAGTCTAATGGAGCACTAGAGCATGCACATAGACCCCTAATAGAATACCTGCGAACAATCCTAGATGAAAACCCCAAAACATAGGACCAATACCTACGAACCGCTGCATTCGTGTATAACAATAGTCTACACGAGGGTACGAAACTTACCCCAATGGACTGCCTATACGGCTTCCCAACGGATGTCCCATCAAATTTAAAACGGGATTCAGAACCCGTTTACAATCATGAGAGCTACTATCACATATTGAAGTATAAGCTCCAAAAATCATATGCCACGGCACGAAAGAACTTATTGGCAAGTATTGGGTAGGACCTTATCAGGTAATAGCAATACCAAGCGATGTGAATACCACAATCAAAATTGGTAAGCGAATAGTAACGGTACATAATAATCGTTTAAAACCATATTTCGAGTAAGAGCATGTTAAACAAAAATGAACCAGGTTGAGTTGTAATTCCTACTTCAGTGTCCATTAAACCTCATTTCAATACCTCCCCAGAAACATTTGCTGTGGAGTCACTCCACTGCCTAGTTTAAAATGGCACAATGCAAGTACAAATATGCTTAAAGGATTGTTTTATTCCTCCGAATTGTCCACAGAAATGGCGCTAAAATTCACCATATTTGCCCTCTTCATCAAGTACACACCTGGAGCAATACCTGACAAACCCTATGTAATGACCCAGCTAAATTACTCGGGTATACTTTTCGAGGACCTGGGAAATCTCATGGTATATCATGACTCCTGGAATGTCCTCACCGAGATAGGTTTAGATGAATTAGATGCCCAGATAAATCTAGCAGAATATGCAGAGCACTTAGTGCATAAACTCTGCATAAATATAACAAACCCAGAGGACCTGTGTAACGTGCAGCAACTACACATACACGCTATAATAGACAGCGTACGAAAGCGCACGGAAACTATAAAGGAACTAGTACCAGCAAAACGCAAATCCAGACCGCTGTTTGACAGAATAGGCCGTGCCATTCACTATTTGTTTGGCACTATGGACAGCAATAACGAGAAAGAAATTTATAGCAGGTTAGAAGAACTTGAATCGAATACACAAGCCCTAGCCGAGCTAGAAAAACAACAAATTAGTGTTGTAAATCTACCTTGGAAAAGATTCAAAAACCGCTGGCTATGTGACTAGACAGACAACCACAAATAGCACACCAGATAATCGATATCCACCATGTGGCCGATGATTTAACTGGGAAGCAACTAAGACAAGAGGTTATATCAAGCTTATTGCTCCAAATCATCGAAGTCGAATATCGACAACAACTCCTTCTGGATATAATAATGGCTAGTAGAACGAATCATATTCATCCACTCATAATGTCTCCCAATAATCTACTGGAGATATACCGCAAGACAACCTCGAATTGCCCAAATGACCAAAATTGTCTCTCTGTTTTATATCAGACAGCAGGAGCTCAGTCACTCCTTATGCAGAACAAATTGGTGGTGAGAATTACTCTTCCAATTTTTAATCTGCCAAAAATGAGGCTACAACAGATTCAATGCTATCCTGTACCCAAGTCAGCAAATTGTTCATTAATTCCAGACCCTGGTTATTAGTACATAGCAAAAACTCAGGAATTTCTCTTATTAAAAGGCGAGGACATAAAAATGTTCAAGAAAATAACAAGTAATTTGGAAGAAAACACTTATGTAGGCCAGCTGAACACGCCTATAATCAAAGCGACAACATCTAACGAATGTGCCATTAAATTATTATATAATCCTTTAAATGAAGTGCCCAAATGCAAGACCAGGGTACAAGCTCCCCAAAAGGACATGTTGATTAAATTAAACAAGCCAAATGCGTGGTTATTTTCATTTCTCACCTCCTCGGTGCTACACATCACATGTCCAGATCACTTTGTGATCTCGAAACTGGAAGGACAAGGGATAATTGAAATATCCCAGCCATGTCAAGTTCAAATAGGTGACAAAGTGCTTAAATACGAAGGTCAGAGTAAATATCCACTAAAAATTATTCAGCCGAATCGGTTTCCTGAGCTCAACCACTCTCTACTCAAAGTAAACCTGACTGAAAATTTACAGGAAATTCAAAACCACAGTCTGGGGAAAATCGAGATTTTAACGGGAGACGATATCCGTAAATAAATTTATAGTGATACCCATTCGCTGGAAGAAATCCAAAGCAAAATCAACAAATACCAAGAGAAAGTATCAAGTAGAAATTCCCATATTCTGTCTACAACCTCTATCATTTACGAGCCTACAAGTTCTGGCCCTAATGATCGTGGTGGCAGTAAAATATCTACACCCTGTTGTCATCAAGATAGGACAACAGAGAAATCAACCACAATGAAATTTCATCAGAGGGAATTCCTTTAGAAGAACAAACACCTGCGCCCCAACCCAGTTTAAGGTGAACTAGAAGCCTCGCTAAAACAAAATCAGTCCAAATCGTTTAAAAAATGGAACACGGACACTGTCAATGTATACAACCAAACAATCTAATTAAGGACATAAAAAGTAGACCTGGTAAAATCTGTAAACGACGTATAGAAAAATGGAAAAAAGCAAAAAATAAAATAGTATCAACAAACACAGGCGGAAAGTCCTAAAAACATATAAAAACTAAATTTAAATAAAAAAAGAGAAAATACTATGAAAACAGGAATAAATAAAAAAAATAGAAATAAAACGAGAAGTGCACCGAATAGGACTAGAGATAAATAAAATAAAACACACTAATAAGTGTCGATGAAATGTATTAAAATTAGGTAATGAAATAAGTTAGAATTAAATATAAACAGAAAATAGAACATGTATAAAAGAAAATAAAATAAATAGAAGAAATACCTACTAACTAACAGTAGAAGAAACTGAATATACAGTTGGAAGATAAGTAAAAAAAAAGGGCAGCAAAATAATAGTAAATACATTAGAATTAAAAATTTAAAAAAAAATATAGTAAGATACTAAAACTAGAGAAAACATGTCTTAAAAGTAAAAATAAATAAATAAATAAAGGATTAACGTAGTAAACTAAGATTGCACTAGTAGTCTATTAATAAATGTAAGATACCGGAAAAATAGCTTAAAGCAAAAACAAAAAGTGCTAAGATATAAGGTAACCGTAGAAATAAAGAATTACACTAAAATTAATTAACCATAGAAAAAAAAGTATAATACAAGGAGAAAGAATGTAAGAAAGACAAGAAAAGTTTACCAGGCTACTACAAAATTTTGATTTATTTTCGCATGATACTACTAGAGTTACAATATTATAATATATTTTTATAGTAGTTAGATAGCAACCTACAGAAAGAAACGTAAAAAGATTTTAAATAAAAGAAAAACAAAGTAATTGTTAACTGGGGTAGAACTAAACAAAATAATTTAAAAAAAAAAACTCAAGATAATTCTGTAAAACCAACCGAAAACCGACCAACCGACCAACCGAGCTACCTAAAACCAAAAAACAAAAGAGAAGGGAGCTGAAGCTATGTGTCCTTGTCTTCCTTTTAATCCTCCGGTATAAAAAAAAAACCCTGAAAAATACCAGAGAGGGATAAAAATCAAAACTAATTAACATAAATTTAATTTTTTTTATTATTATTTTTTTTTTATGATTTGTTATATTTTTTTTTACAAACAAAAAGGAAACAGAAGAAAGATAGGACAGGTAGCAAAAACAAACAAAAAGGACGTGCAGTAGAGGGGCGACAGGCCTACTCATAGTCGCTATCTTCGGCTGGTCCGGCTAAACCCTGTGAGGGGGGGGGGGGGCGGCCATGATCCGGCGTATAATAGCGGTTATGGGGTCATTGAAGACCGGATGGCAACATCCGCACAGTCCGTGCCGCCCAGTAATGTGAAATGTGGCACCTAAACACAAAACAAAAGGTTGAAATAAATTTTCCTTCGGGCTTCAGCTCGAGTTACTGCAAAATATGGAAACTCTGTAGTCTTTTCTTCGTCTCTACCATTAAAGATTTGGGGAATTCGGCTCAATGCATCCGCATTAATATTCTGCTTGCCAGTTTTATAAATAATCTCAAAGTCATATTCAGACAATTTCTGATGAAACCTCACCATACGGGATGTGGTATCCTTTACTTTAAAAATTCCGCGTAAAGGCTGGTGGTCGGATATAACTTTAAAATATCTACCTAACAGATAAAATTTATAATTCCGCACAGCCCAAACGATGGCCAACATCTCTCGTTCGGTGGTAGAATAATTCCTCTCAGCAGGATTTAAAGTACGGCTGGCATAGCTTAGCGGCTTTCCCTCTTGTTCTAAGACTGCCCCTAAGGACTCTCCACTTGCATCTGTAATTAATGTGAATTCCTTACCAAAATCAGGGTAACTCAAGACAGGTGGCGTAGTTAAAGCCTCTTTTATAATACCAAAGGATTTGTCGCATTTAGAGTCCCAATTAAATTTTACCCCTTTTCTCAGCAATTTCGTAATGGGGGCCATGATTTTAGAAAAGTTCGGGACGAATTTTCGGTAATAGTTAGCTAGTCCCAAAAACGACTGTACTTGACGCATAGTTCGTGGTCTTGGAAAATCACGCACCACTTTAACTAACCGTTCGTCCGGCCTTACTCCCTTTTCTGAGCACACATGGCCTAAGTACACAACTTCCTTCTTCAAAAAAACGGCATTTCGAAGGCTGAAGTTTTAAATTGTGTTCCCTAAAAGGCTGGAATACCTCCCGTAAATTCTCGTGGTGTTCATCCAAATTTTTTGCAAAGATGACCACATCATCTAGATAAACGAAGCATTTTATTCCTTGAATCCCTGTCAAAATCCCATTCAATAACGACTGAAAGAATGGGGGCGCAGTTTTTAGTCCAAATGTCAATCGCTTATACTGAAAGCGATTGAAATTGGTACTGAATGCTGTTTTCTCCCTATCTGCTGGATCAATTAGTACTTGGTGGTACCCGTTAGCTAGATCTAACGTGGAGAAGTACCTGGAGTGACCCAATCTGTCCAATATATCTTCTATTCGTGGGAGAGGATATGCGTAAGGGATGTACACTTTGTTCAGTTCTCGAAAGTCTACGCACAGTCTAAACTTCCGATTACCATCTTCATCCATTCCCTTTTTAGGGATAAGTATAACTGGAAAATTGAACGGACTTTTACTGGGTTCTATGATATCTTCTTCTAGAAGTTTTGCTAGCTGTTTCTGGCATTCTTCCCTGTGAGCTTCTGGCATCCTGTACTGTTTTTTATGTATTGGGCCTGCGTTAGCCATAAGTGGCAATTTGAAAGCTTTCGTTGATGTGTACGTGAGTTTATCTCCCGGTAAATAAAAAATATCGCTATATTCATAGCAAAGTTGAGCAACGAACTCTTTTTCTTCTGCATTAAGACTTTCCTCCAGCACTAACGAGTCCCTCATGAGCTTAAGTCGGTGTAAGCTGGCGTGGGTCTTACTTCTAGGGTGTGAGAATGGGTATATTACAAACTCGTTTAATCTTTTCAATTGGGGCTGAAAATTCATAATTTCAACCGGTTCTGTTCGGGCGTTAATAACACCCACAAAGGCCTGTCCATTCCTAGGTTTAATTATAGTGTTCCCACAATATACTCCTGGTCTGATTTCCGCCGCCATGCATACCAACTCTTCTTGACTGGCCACATCTATCTTTACCAGTTGTTCTGTCCTGACTTCTAGCCTGAAAGTTAAAACTGAATTATGTCTGGAACATGGTGGCTTCCTCATCTGTGGGTAGTTCCGCTGGTCCTCCGGTATCTTGGGTCCAAAGTTAAGAAGTCCCACCTCCTTGCGAGGAGGTTCGGATTCCCTATCTTCACCATCGCCCTCTGCCATGTGTGACTCACCCCACATTTCCTGAGGCCACCGTAAGGATGTTTCTGTTTTAACACTTTTAACCCTTTGTTCAGTTCCCATGCGAGGGGCTGTTGGCAAAGTACTTCCTTCACATCCGCCTACCTGTGGCCCTATTCTTGTGTGATTTACCTGCATCATTTCTTCTATCTTGGTGTTCCACTTATCTAATTCAGTCTCGTTTTCAGCTAGATTCGTATTCTCTTTTTCACTACTACTATTCACCCTACCTAGGTACCTGTTTATACTATCCACAGATCCATTTGCTTTACTCACAATATTTTTCAATGCTGACATCCGCTCTTGAATCCTATTTTTTACCTCCTCAGCTGAGGTAACTAAGACTTTATTAATGCTCGGTATACTTGTGCTTTTTTCCGTACCCTTCTCCAAAACGATTGTCTCGACACGTTCATTTCCTGTTATGTTTCCGAAGAGTGGATTTTGTTTCATAGGTCTTGCCTCGCCTTGTATTGCTACCTTTTCATCTATACAATCGATGATGGCCTTGCCTTTAAGAAAGTCCATCCCCAGTATCCCATCGGTTGGTATTGAGTCTGTGTCTTCAATCGTGTGGAATTCACAGGACCGAATGACTGAACCGATACGTAAATGGGCCTTGCAAGTTCCAATCGAGCTGTTTTGAGCTCCAAATAATCCCCCTATCATTATTCTCTGTTGAGTCTGTATGGGTGTATTTTTTTTTTATTCGACTAATCTTAATTATGCTACAAGGCGCTTCAGTATCCACAAGTAATCTTAATCTATCTTCCATTCCTATGTCTGATCCTACTGTAATTATGTTATTATTTAACGTGCTTAATTCTAATATACTAGTTTCCTTATTTGAGTTTTCATGAAATTCTGATTTTGTCAATGGAAGGCAGCTGTGGATGAATTCCCCAGCTGCCGCTCTCCGTTTTCCAACTGCCGACAGTTTTGCTCTGCTAAGTACTTCCGCAGACAGTTTTCAGTGAAATGATCGCAAGTTCTGCAAAACTGGCAATATAAAACTTCCCTTTCCTCTAGAGATTCATTTCTTCCGCTTGTGGCTACATTCGCGAATCTCACTTGCTGCTTCCTACATTCCATCGCTATATGACCATAGCCTCCGCATCTGGTGCAGAATGGAGGCTGTCGTTCCGCACCACATTCTTTTGCGAAGTGTCTCTCCTTTCCACATCGAAAGCATTGCTTAGAACCTCGCTGACTGTTTCTGGGCGGGGTTCCTCGGTATTCTCTTACATTTGCCTGAGATGGCCTCCTTGGATTTTTCTTGGCCAACCTGAGCTCCCATGTATTCTGAGGGGCTCCGCCGTTACTCTTAAGCATCTCCCCTACTCCTGATGGCCAAAGTTGAAGACGTTTTGCATCCTTCTCGAAGTAAGTCGCTTCCTCACGCACTGCCTCCAGAGACTCGAACTTCCTTCCCGTCAGACGTAACTGAGTGGCATGATTAAGCACACCACCCTTGAAGGTTGCCATTGCATCAGGCTCTAACTCCGCTATTAGTCCTCCGTCTTTGTCCGGGTACTTTCCTGATACGGCTGTCTTGATCTGGCTCAACAGTTCCTTCAAGTTCCTTCAATCGGTCTGCAAATTCTCGGATGTCTTCACCTGGTCTTTGTCTGCAGGCCACCGTCTCCGTTCGCAATTCACTAAATGACTTCTTCGGCATATAAGCTGTTTTAATTATCAATTGCAGAGCTTCAAAATCTTTTGGATCCTCTGAACTTACCAGATAGTAAGCATCATCCGTCAACCGATACTTCATACATTTCATAAAAATGTTCTGCTCCTCAGGCTTCAGTCGGTCGTACAAATCCCTCCCGCAGCTTAAGAATCCGTACACCTCTTTCACCAGTTTTGGAGATCGATCTCCGGAAAACATGGGTACGTACTTAACGACCATATCCATCACTTTATCGTGTATATACACCATTTTTATGTGATCTTCGTTTGATTTTCCACTTTCCTTATGTCTTATTTCCTTCTTTTCCTTTACGCTAATTACACTGCCGCGTGCGATCGAATTTTGTTTTGGCTGGTCCCAAAATTCTAATCTTCTTGGTGACCACTTTCTGCTGTTTCCTTGGTTGCTATTGCCCTTGGTGGTTGACTGACGTTACTGCAATTCTATCGGCAATTCCCGTTCGAGTTCGGCCGCAGTCTGCTCTGCTTCCTTCAATTGAACGTTTAAGGTATCTACCTTCTTGACCAGAGCTTTAATTTCCTCGCGGCTATCCTTTAGTGCCTTTTCTATTGTCCCTTCTTCTTTTTGAATAATGTCGAAGGTTATAGTAACCAAAAGATCCACAACTTCTCCTTTCGTGCTTCTGTGAGTGGCTGTTTCTAGTTCCTGTAGAATATTCTTGAGATCTCCACTCGCCACACGTTTTTTTCAATTCTCCTGTTAAATGATCTGTGAAATATTGCCAGTCTCTCTCATAATACTGAAGCTTTGTTTGGCACAGCTTTAATTCTTCTGATTCACTTTCCAGTTCCTGCTCCTGTGACTGGAATTGCAATAATTGCTCCTTGGTCAATACATTAGACCTCCCCCACTGACATAGATGTTTCTTGAACCCTATCGATATTTACTATTGCAAACGCGAGGAAACTTTAACACATTTAACGCAACGAATAATCATTACATCACAAAACATGAAGGCCCACAATGAGAATAATATGTATACTAATTGCGAAAAAAATGGTCGCTAACAAAACGAAACCCCAAATAATTAAAAACCGATGAAATATCTACTCATATTTTAAATTTTTCACCAAACACACGAGAAAACTTCCAAGCGCCCCTAACTATTACCGCTTAACCCAGCAACGCACACTAAGCATTACAATAGCATCACTATTAAATTGAACAAAATCACCTCAAACGAAAATTATGAATTAATAACTTAACCTATACTCGTAATTTAAATTATGAGTCTAGACCACACGGAGATGAGAGAAAAGTTTTTAAATTACCTTATCTAACAGAGATAAATTTATCAAAATCTAAATTACACTCAACACGTAATATTATTTTATAATCACTCAATCAATCAATCAAGCACTTTAGGCTGACAAGTAAATGGAGCATCTAAAAAAGCATAACTCCCCAAAAGTAAAAAAAAATGGAGCAGCTAAGAAAGCAGAACTCCCAATAAATAAAAAAAATGGAGCAGCTAAAATAGCATAACTCCAAAAAAAAAAAAAACACAATACCTTTTTAAACCGGCTGCGCCAAATATGTCGTACCCCTCGAGCAATTAAAAGACGTTTTTACGATAATTACCTTTACTTCTTTATTGACGGAATGTTTATGTTTCTTTTATTGATAAATGTTTTAATTCTTAATTGCTCTTCTTATTCAGTTTCTTTTTTTTTTATTTTTACCGGGACGAGTGAAGTTAACTGGCGCAGTCGGTAGGATCGTCAAATACAGGGCATCCAAGTTATTGAAAAACTTTCGTTCATAGATTTATCTTTCTCGCGTTAACTGAAACTGTGAAAGCCTGACAAGTGCAGTAGAAATATTCTAACGTCGCGAAAGTGCTCATTGTATTCAGATCAATTATATAATCAATTCTCGCGGAAAACTTACAACGGGTTATTGTGAACTTCCGGTATCGAAAGAAAATCGGTATAAAGTGAGAAATTATTGAAAACACATAAAGAAGTGAACAGTGAACAGCCATGGTAGCTATTAAGCTTTTAAAGGCGAAAACCTGCAACAAGATTAAATGGGAATAGTACTTCTGTCAATAGTTGTACAGTTGCTGTAAGTCACCATTGTTTTACTCGTTTTAATTCTTTACTGTCCCGTCCATTCAATTCTCCTAAACGTAAGACTTCTTATAGTAAACGTACGAATTCAATACTAGGCAGAGTAATGTCAGTTAACGCCGCGGTATACGGAATTAACATGTCTCAACCACAGTCAAATAACCCCACGGGAAATGGAATTATTGACTCAGGAACTGGAAGTGCCAACACTAAAAAGGCACTCTCAGTCCTTCCTCTAGCAATGTAATTGTACAAAGTTCTCAAGCCATTAATGATATTTTTTGCAACTTAAGAGTGCCAGATGCTATCAAAGATCTGCCACAATTTGACGGTAACGCTAGATTATTACACGAATTTATAAATAATGTAGAAGAAATTTTACGTTTAATGAAAAGTGTAGATGGTACAACCTATGCAAGAATAATATTGAGAGCCGTTAGAAATAAAATAATTGGTCAAGCCAATGAAATTTTGAATATGTATGGTACACTGGGAAAAAATTAAAACGAACTTAATATTTCACTATTCCGATAAAAGGAATGAGACTTCATTAATTCGTGATTTACACAATACCAGACAGACAAATGACACTGTAGAACAATTCTATTCTAAAATAATAGAATTCTTCTCGACATTGACTAACCATATTAGAATTCACGAACAAAACGCAAACGTAGTATCTGCAAAACAGAACCTTTACTCAGAAAGGGGCCTAAATACGTTTCTTATTGGTCTTAGAGAACCCTTAGGCCCAACTATCAGGGTCATGAGACCTAGTAGTCTTTTGGAAGCATTTAGTTTTTACATCAAAGAGCAAAAACTTACTATATGAGATCGGTTACAAAACCTGGAGCAAACCAAAGACCAACAGTACCTCATTCATTGCTCCGTATAGTAACCTCTCATCAACCAATAACTCGTCAATTAAATTCTAACCAGCAACCTTTTCATCATTTCACTAATAACGAACAATACTTCAGGCCATTTTCTGTTAATCAAAGTTTCAACTACCCAAATCGCAACCAACAACAAAAGAACCCAACATTTAATAGACCTAATACTAACCAACTAAGACTATCACCACCAGTCCCGATGGACATTGGCAGCGGAAATTCTAATATTCAAAGACCTAGACAACCACAACCCAACAATAGTAATTCGCTCAGAACAGGAACTACCGCCCCAAATTTTAGATTTAAATAACTGCATAACATAATCTAAAATCTAGAATCTGAACTGGATGCAGATCAAGATCACCAAGATTACGAGCAATTGGATCAATATCTCGAATATGAAACACAGGAAACGTCCCAATACACCGATTTAATCAATGATGTAGACGACTCAAATTTTCAGATAGCTGCCTCGAAGAACAATACGGATACTTAGATATAAACAATCATAGCGAAAATCTTTTACCGTATGTATATACATATATCTTCACCCTTTGGTAGACCGTTAAAATTCCTAATAGATACGGGTGCATCAGTGAGCTTCATAAACAGAATTTGCAGACCCTCAGTATCACAAAACAATAGAACCAATAACAATCGCAACTGTGTTCCACAAACATAAAATTAATAAACAAATCACCTTTCCCATATTTCATGAATTTAATACCAACGGTGAATTAAAATGTTTAATATTCAAGTTCCATAATTATTTCGGTGGCCTAATAGGATTGGATCAAATGGATCAGCTTAAAGCAAAAATTAACCTAGAGAAAAAAATTCTGGAATTCAAGAATTCCTCTACTGTTCAAGCCAAATTTGATGTCAAAGAAATACACTATACCTCCTCTTTCTTAAGTAATAGCCAAACTATCAGTAGATGTTAAAAATGGCGATATAATCATTCAACCCACCAAAATTGGTAATCATTTACATATATCTGAAGGGGTATACCAATCAAATAATTGGTACACCTTAGTTGAAGTGGTAAATATGGAGAATGCAGAACAATTGCTATTTGTAGAACAACCATTAAAGGTAATCAAATTCAATAATTACACCGCAATCAATAACGTTAATATAAACTACTGTTATGATCAATAGAGCCTGTTGCTTCTAACGATAAGCAAATCTTATCAGAACAGAACATTTGAACAGTGAAGAGAAAAATTTAATCTCTAAACTATGTCGGAACTTCGATGACATATTTTTTAAAGAAGGTGAAAATCTTACGTTTACTAATAAAATTAAACACCGCATTCAGCTAAAAGACGATTTACCTATATACACGAAGTCATATAGATACCCTGAAGTACATAAATCGGAAGTACAGTCTCAAATCCAAAAACTACTTAATCAAGGCATTATACGACCGACTTACTCTCCATGGAGTAGCCCAATATGGATAGTACCCAAGAAACTAGACGCATCTGGAGTACAAAAATGGCGACTAGTAGTAGATTATCGGAAGATAAACGAAAAAACTATCGACGACCGATACCCACTACCCAATATCACAAAAATATTGGATAAGTTGGGGAAATGTATTTACTTTACTACCCTCGACCTTGCTTCGGGATCGAGGTTAACCCCAAGGATATCGAAAAAACTGCCTTCACGGTTGATAGTGGACATTACGAATACGTCCGTATGCCTTTTGGACTGAAAAATGCCAACTCGACATTTCAACGGGTTATGGACAACGTATTACGAGAGCTCCAGGGCAGGATATGTCTTGTATACATGGATGACATTACAGTATTCTCCACGTCCCTTCAAGAACATATCGAAAGCCTAACCAAAGTTTTTTCCAAACTACGCGAAGCAAATTTCAAAATTCAAATAGATAAATCCGAATGTCTGCGTAAAGAAGTTGCATTCCTCGGACATATCTTTACAGCGGAAGGAGTAAAACCAAACCCCGAAAAAATTCGCGCCATTAGAGAATTTCCTATACCTAGAACCCAAAAACAAATAAAATCATTTTTAGGCTTATTAGGATATTATAGAAAGTTTATTAAAGACTTCGCTAAAGTCAAAAAACCTTTAACAGAATGCCTTTGGAAAAACAAACAAATAAAATTAGATGAACGTTACATCAAATGTTTCGAACATTCCAAAGACATCCTTAGTAACGATCCCCTACTCCAATACCCCGACTTTAGTAAACCGTTTAACTTGACCACCGATGCTAGTAACGCAGCAATTGGTGCAATTTTAAGTCAAGGTACTAGAGGATCAGACAAGCCGATATCATATGCTTCCCGAACCTTAACAGTGTCGTGTCCCTATGCAAATAAAATACGGACTTTACCTTTACTTAAGATTTTATTTCAAAACAAAACTAACCTAACTTATGTACTCGCACGCAGGCGACCGTCCTCAGTTAACCTGTATACGGAAGCGAATTTGACCTTGCGACTATGTAATAGCTTACTTCCAGCATTGCAGTCGCGATATGTCAACAATAAATAAATGTAAGTATTCACCGGCAAAAGTGAGTTACTTAGCGATTATTCATTGCGTCATCGGCGACCACCACCTGTGTTATTGTTATTACACAGCGCCGCTTCTTGCTAACAACAGACAAAAGCAGTACCTCACTGTGCGAAGTGATGTGTCCAGCAATTATCCATTGCGTCATCGCTATCTGCAGCTGTGGTGTTATCGTTTGAGCAATAATGTAATAGCCAGTACCTCACTGTGCTAAAATGAAGTGCTGGGCGACTACTCATTGCCTAATTACCCCAACAGCTACCGATTGCTTCCGCCTCCGGTACTAGAGGAGCTGGGCCGCGACAACAGTAACCGAACAAAACTACAGTCCTATTGAGAAGTAGCTGTTAGCCATTGTTTGGGCAACCAAATATTTCCGGCCTTATATTTTCGGACATAAATTCAAAATTATTACTGATCATAAACCCCTTACATGGTTATTCTCACCCAAAGAACCTAACTCGAAATTAGTCAGATGGCGCCTTAAATTGGAAGAATTTGACTGTGAAATAGTTTACAAGAAAGGAAAAGCAAACACTAATGCTTAAGCACTTAGTCGCATAGAAATAAATTATAACGAATCTATGCAAAATAATATCGATGGTCTCGACCAAAACTCAGGTTTATCCACCATGCATTCAGCTGTGGAAAATTTAGACGATGGAATTTCTATTTCAGAACGATCTATCAACGAGTTCACCCAACAGCTAGTTTTAATCAAATCTGAAGGCATGGTCAAACCAAATATGACTTATAATGTGCTATTCGATACTAAACATCGTCGCAACTTCCAGCAACCTGATTTACATGAGGAACAAATCATGACAGGTATCCTGAAAGAATATCTAGACCCCCGCAAATTAACAGCTGTGTATACAGACGACGATACCTTTAAAACCGTTCAAAGCGTTTATTCGAAATATTTCGCAAATAGTAAGTTATTTAAATTAGTACGGTGTGTGGAAAAATTAGAAGGCGTAGATAATGTTGACCGACAAGATAGTATCATCAAAGAATACCATTCTAGAAGTAATCATCGCGGCATAAATGAATCATTTAGTCATTTCCATCGAACATATTACTTTCCTAAAATGAGGGAAAAAATCGCTAGGTTCATAAACAATTGCGAAAAATGCCAAATATTGAAATACGATAGGAAGCCACCAAAAATACAATTTGAATACTCGGAAACCCCTTCTAAACCTCTGGATAAATTGAATATCGATATATACAGCATTCATAACCAACAAATTCTAACAGTAATGGATAAATTTTCAAAATTTGCAGCAGCCTACATTCTAACTGCACGAAATAGCCTAAGCATAATTAGTAGTCTCAGACAATTTTTCTCGCAACAAGGAGTTCCAAAGGAAATCGTATGTGATTCCGGAGCCTAGTTTACATCCAGCGTTTTTAAAGATTTTTGTGAGGAATTCGAAATCCGATTACATGTCACAACACCCCAGAACTCGACAGGAAATTCACCAGTCGAAAGATTTCATTCTACACTCACCGAAATCTACAGAATAATCTACGACAAAGACAAAAAACAGATAGCTAGGGACATACTAAATGAAGCATTAATCACGTATAATAATTCCATCCATTCTGCCACCAATCTCACACCGTTTGAATTAATTACAGGCTGAACGCCAAGATTTAATAAGATGATACACAACGAATCAGAACATGATTATCTAAACAAATTACAGTCCCATCAAGAAGAATTATACCAATTAATAAAAAATAAAATCGAAAGCCATAACAGAAAAGCAATAGACAAGATCAATGAAACCAACTAATTTTAAAGAAAATGACTATATATTGAATATAATAACAGGCGTAACAAACTAATCCCTAGAGCTAAGAAACTAAAGGTAAAAAGTAATCGTAAGGTAGTAGTACTAACACTAAAAGATAGGAAATGCCACAAGAATAAAATAAAAAGAAAACGCAAATTTCAGGGCAACTGCGACAGCAAGCCAACGAATAGAGATTCAAGATCTGTCGAAGAGCCACGGACTTCTTCCGATCAAATTAGGACCAGCCCGACTAGTCGAATCGCACCTGAAAATAATCCACATTGTTAATCTAACCAGTTACGAAGAAAATGTGAACAACTTAAGAAAATCGGTTGAGTTAATTAACAATAACAAATTTTTAGGACCCATGAAAGAAATTACAAATCTAAAGTTCAAAGAGCTAGAACATAAATTACTAACATTAACACCTAAATATAGAACGAAAAGAAGATTAATCAACGGCTTAGGATCACTAATAAAGAGAATTACCGGTAACATGGACGACGACGACGCTGTACAGATCAACAGGAAAATCGAAGTACTGAAAACTGAACATACATAATACTAATAACGAACTGACTAAACAGATACGAATAAATGATAAAATGGCAAAACGATTTAATAGTATTACAGATCATATAAATTCCCAACAACAAATTATAGAAGATTATTTAAACCATTACACCCGAGATATTTCAAGTAAAATTCTTGCCGAACAAGAGAACTTTGAATACATGCAATATATACACCAAACCAATTTCAATATAGAAACATTGACAAATCACCTCCAAGAAATTTCTGAGTCAATAATCCTCGCCAAAATGAACACAATTTCTAAACAAATTCTGAACCACGAAGAACTAAACTTTATACATCAAAACCTTTTGGAACAAAACGTAAAAGTTACATCTGACGAAGAAATCTATGAATTCCTAATGTTACATGCATACTGTAATGGGTCAAATATAATTTTCAATATTAGACTTCCCATCCTATCCAAAGAAAAATTTTCCCTCTTCCATTTAATCAACCTCGCAGTAAACGATACCTTCACCATAGAAATACCTAAACCATATTCCTTCATAAACGAGTATTACATTCAGTTTATGGATAAGCCATGTACATCAATCGCAGACTCCTACTATTGTGATAAAGAGAATCTTTAGGAAATTTCATCAGACACCTGTATACCTAATCTCATTGAGAACAAAGAAGCAAAATGCAACTTAATCGAGACTACAGATCTATATAACTTAATCCAACCAGAGGAGAAGTATATCCTTTTAATAAACTCACCTAAAATCGAGATGACAACAACATGTGGAATTGACAATAAACAGATGTCAGGAACATTACTGGTGCACTATGAAAATTGTGAAGTTACTATTAACCAAATAACTTATAAAAGCAGTATTCTGGGATTACGTACAGATAATACCGTCAATATCGCCTATAATTAATTCGTCCAAAATAACAAGCAAATTAAGTCTACGAAAATTGAAAGCATATCACCTCAAAAATAGAGAAGCAATAGAATTACTCGAAACAAGGGCAGTACAACAAACCTGGTCTACATATGGATCTATCATTACCTTCAGTACCATAGCCGCTATCATATATACCTATAAAAAGACATCTTGCAAAAACAACGGGAAACAGACATTTAACCATCAAATCAACATACGTTCACATATTTTTTATCTTGCGACATAAATTTATTTTTTACAGAATATTCATGTGGAATATTCTGCTTAGTAGGTAAAACCACAATTTCACAATTCCCACAGTAGAGTTCAATTACACCTTCAGGGTTAAGGAGAAATATGACGATTAAGCATTTTTGTGAACATTGTGAACAGGGACAAGTCCGATAAGAATAAGTTAGTTCGTACGTGGATATTGTATTGAGCGATCTTTCTTTTAATAAATGTTTTAATTCTTAATTGCTTTTCTTATTTTAGTTAAAATTCAATTTCTTTATTTTTTTTTTATTTTTACCGGGACGAGTGAATAGGCAAAATGGCATTCTCTTAAATTCATAGTGCCCATATGCGGTACTGAACGCAATTTTGGGTCTATCCCTTGGATCAACAAGTAGTTGATGATATCCGCTTGCAAGGTCAAGCGTAGTGAAATATCGCGAAGGCCCAAGTTGATCCAGTATATATTCTATCTATCTTCTCGTTAATTTTACGGAAATCTACTACTACTCGCCAGCGTTTATTGCCGTCAGTTCCAGCTTTCTTGGGGACTACAAGCAACGGAGAGTTCCACGGGCTTTTACTTAGTTGAATTATGTCATTTTCCAACATGTTTTTGATTTATTCATTTATGACTGCCCGATGCGTTTCTGGGAGTCTATACAGTTTTTGATTTATGGGTGGTTGGTTTTGTACTATGGATATAGTATGTTTTATTGTATTTGTGCACGTTAATTTGTCTCCCATTAGGTAGCAAAGATCATTGTATTTATAGCATAGCTCGAGAATTGAATTTTCTTCTTCTTGCTTTACATTTCTATCCAACAGTAATTCTTTACGTAAAGCCACTAGCCTATCTTGACTGTAATTTGAAATGTGGTTTACGTTTATTGAATGTGGATTGGAGTTGAAATTTTTCGTATCATTTTTGAAGTTATTTGAATTTTTTCTATGTCCATGAGGGGAAGGTGGATCACCTTCTTTCTGAGAACTTTGGGAATTAATTTCGTCCAAAGGTGAATAGAGAGATTTTATATTGAATACGTTTTTGTCTTGTGCACGTGGAACAGGAGAATCACCTTCTATCTGAGAACTTTGGGAATTTATTTCGTCCAAAGGTAACTGGAGAGACCTAATGTTATAATGATTAACTGGAACTAGAGTAAGTTTTAATCTTCTTAGGAATACTGGTTCTGTGTTGACGTTCAGAACAGAAAACGGTATGAAATTTCCATTAGGACTAACTAGGCAATTTGCGCCAAATACTCCTACCTGAATCTCCTGAGACATTCAGATCATTTCCTGGTCCATTTTTGATGGTATGCTCAATATGATTTGAGATCGAGGGGGTATTCTATTAAATCGCTAAAGTTCTACTTCATATTGCCTACCTTCATCTTCATTTAAAGTGCTTGAAATGTCTTCCATTGGAAATAAGGAATAATTATTCTTGGGTGCTCGTGAAACGGTAGTAAATTCAGATTCCTCCACTATTTGACCCTTTGGTATATCCTCTCCATCTTCTATGGATGTTTCGAGAGGTACCGTGAATTCGATAGGGTTGATTTCCGTGCGAGGAAACCGGAGTAATCTGTTAGGCCCTTCAATATTGCAATTTCTTGTAAGAAAATCGTTACCTAATAGCCCATCAAGCGAGATTTGGGCGTTATCTTCTACGAGTGGAGTGCATGGAGTCAATCCGATCGGACATTGCCTCGTGTTGTAGATCAAATCATTTAATCTAACCAGATCTAATTAATTAATTTAAAACAAGTGATAGTGTTGTACTAGTTAAACAGTTTCCATATAAGTCGATAACTATAATTATTTAAAATCCGACGCGACCGTTAAATAAATAAATATCAAATAAATTTTATCCGCCAAGTGAAGGGCCCTTCTATGCCCTATCAACATTATATAAGCCAGCAGCACGGTAACATTTCCTTTCCTTCTCTTCATATGTGATCAGTGCAAATGCATTAGCACTTATCACTGATCAGCAATCCGGGTGCACCCACCATAACACTATTGTTTTTTTTTTTTACCTCGCTGTGTTGTTGACTGCTGCTGGTGGCGCCCAAATATTTGTGTTGTTGTGTGTAGCTTTTTTTTTGCTTTCTTGTTTTTGCCTTCAGTATGCAGAATTTCACTTTAGATTTCTGCTACATTCGCGGAATAAGAGCAAATTGGTTTTCGGTGTACTGCCACCTTAACTAAAAAAATCCGGCAATTCTTGCGCTAATCAGTATCACGTCACTGGTTACAGCTTCGTGCCCCTTTTTTCTCAGCATAGAGGGATCGCAGTATATATTCGGAATGTTATATATTTTTTGCTACGTATACATATATATATATGTGGTCCTCACAATGACTTACCACCGGGGTTATACCAATATCTAAACACCAAATCTGTTTCACCTTTTATTAATTCTTATAACCACTTGCACAATTCCTTGCTTTTTTACTTATTATTACTGTATACATTAACTCTATTCTATTTTACGAGCACTGAACAAACTTTCTGTGTATATTACAATTACAGCACACACCTATTAATCCCTTTATGGGTGATTTTAGCTTAGTTGCTGTGCTGATAGTTCTATCCAACAAGAACTCTCCCTTATTCCTTTTCTTATTTTTCAATTCAAAAAACTATTAGCTTCAATGTGTAATCTTTATCGCGTACCGATCGCCAACATGCCAAAAACCGAATGTGCTCGACTTGAATTTTGTAATCACAAGTCTAGTTGTTCAGGATAGGAAAGTGCTTAATTAGCATTCCAATCCTGAGAAAATTATTTACCGCTGGGCATGTTTAAACATGCCCAGAATTATCGCGACGAACGATGGTTGAAATTGAAATTTGATATTTTCATAAATATCCAACCATCGTCTTGCTATCGTGCATACATTGTTGCGATCACAATGTATGCAGCTCGCGACAATTTGCTGATAAGAGCTTTTTCGGTGAAGACTTGATCGTTTCAGTCTTCACCGACGTAAAATTTTCATGCGCCCGATATGTATGTATGTATATATGTACATACATATCGTATTTACGACAAATCTTACTGAAGGTAAGATTTATGTGGGGCTATTTTCTATGAAAACGACTTGGGTTGATATTTAACACTTTTGTTTGTCCCAAGTCGTTTTGTGGGAAATACTTTTTGTTTTTAATAAAGGAATGTGAAGAAATTGCTGATGGCAATTTCTTCGACTTATAGATAGATAAGCTAACCAAGTTTTAAGCATGGTTAGCTTCTACATGAATGATAATTTATTAATTATATATATCATTTTTAACCTCTTTTTAGGTATATAAAGCAATCCTTCTCCCTATTAAAACGAGGGTTATTCTTGGGAGAGGAATAGCCCTCAGAGGAGATTGATAGAGAGAGGGAAGAGATGAAAGAAAAAAAAAATAATGTCACAGCGGCCACTTAAATGTTTAGTATTTTCTTATCGGTGACTATTAAATTTTGTGTGGCATATGACTTTGGTATTTTTGTTAAGTGCATTCGTACCATAGCCGGGCAGCCCTTTGTAGTGGATCATTTCGGTTTTATCTCGCCAGTGAGACGGTACAGTTTTCTTTTCACCGAATTAACCAGAGGCTACGAATTAACCAGAGATGCTATTTCGAGCACGTATTAAGAGTCAGCCCTTTCGCAGCCCTGCGGGTCGTATCTCGACTATTTATTCTATTTATGTGCTGCGTGTGACTCCCGGATAGCAGGGGCCCATCCGGTTAGTATTACACATGGATGGAGAGGGCCCCGGCACCGTTTGGGGGGGCTGAGGCTACGCCGGGGGTTTACCACCGGGTGCTGTTGTCCTTATATCCCCATAGGGGGCAGTCACTGGTCGCTGCAGGTGAGGTTTACCTTATTCTGTTTTTATTTTTATGTGCCTAAAACGGTATTTTTTGTTTTCAGGTGCTGTGCTTTCGATTGTCGGGCTATATGGTCTGTGTGGCTGTTGCCATGATTTCGGAGGCTGTCCGGCGATGGCACTGATCAGGGAGTTCACCGCTACTCCTCCATTACCAGGAACCGTTGCCGATTGGGAGGACTCGGAGGACGACTGTTAGGGTTTGCCTACTTTGAAATTTGTCCCCCTCTTTTTTTTCTATGTATAAAGAAATAAAATAAAAAAAGTTTCTTTCAAATCTTTTTGGTTGTAACTTGTTATTCCTGTTCTTATTTCAGAGGGTCCCCCCTTTTTTTTTGCTTTCCCTTTTGTGTTTTGGGGTTTGTTTGTTTTTCGCAAATGGTTTGTGGGTGGTTTTTGGCGTGGCTTTGGTTTTGCATGTACATACTTTTGGTTTGGAAAAAAGATTTGTTATCTTATTTTCTAGAATTACTTTAAATACCTATTCTATTCTTCTATTATGTACTTAATTTCTACTGTTTGTTTTTGTCTTCTGTCAATTATTATTGTTTTCCTTTACAAGGTTCTTTCTTTTACCTTCTCTTTTCTTTTTATAGTTATATGTTTACATGTATTTCGATATTTTATCTTACTTCAGTAACTATTTATTTATTTGTTTCTACTTCTAATGTTAGTGGTTATTTAATTTTTATGCTAGGTTAGTTTTGTTATAATATTTATTATTATTTTTTGTTTTGTTTTTTAATTCTATGTGTTATTCTTATTTATTTTTATACTTTCGAATTATTATTTAACACTAACGGGGGAGGATATCTTTTACTTTGCTTTTTGGTTTGTGTATATCCCTACATGTATATATGTTTTTAATACACTATTTTCTCTTAAATCTAGGCTTTAGTAATTATTTATGTATGCCCTCTCCCCTTTTGTTTTTAGTATTATTTTATTAGTACTAACTGTTTTTTTTTCGGGGTTTGTAGAAACCACTCACATTTTTTTTAATATGCTCTACTATTAGTGATAGTGCTTCTGACCGTTTAAAGTGTTGACACTATACCACTTGCACTGGCTTAATAGGTGGCAGGGTGCGGGTCCTTTTGAGAGGGGTAGGTTCAAATATTGCAATTCGTTCAATTTGTTCGATTTGTTCCTCCGCCTCTAGGATTTTTTCAGATTTACGTGGACAATAATTTTTCATGAATGGGACTAGCCATTTGGCGACCAGGTACAGTACCATTCAAGTGAGGACAACACCAGTTAAAGATACTGATGTTGCGGCTAGGACATGTGTAGGGTAGTGACTGGTATGAGGAACTATTTTTTCTAATTTTTGTCCAGTTCTTTTAATGACTGGGTACCTTCTAGGATGATGCTGTTAGTGTCATCTCCTGAATATAGTTCTGTCTGTATTTTTTCAGACTGTATTTTGTTTTTGGTTTCATTAAGATATTTATCCACTATTTGTTCTAATGGAGTTATATTTGGGAAATAAGTGGGTTGTTTGAGACTCAATTGCTGGATATTTTCTGCCTCATAGTGTAGGATTTGTGATCCTACTTGTAATTGACAGGGATGGTTGATAGTAATTATTCCATGGCCTTCTATTTTTGAAGTTAGGAATTGTTGGGTACACTGAAGGTGTACAATTGTTGGTTCTATCAACGAAAATATCCAAGAATTCGGTTTACTTAGTTTAATAAGTAGGTCTCTGGGAGGTATTTGTGCTCTGAATTGGCACTGTGGCTCTTTCTTTAGTGGATGAAAGAGCAGCTTCACTATACATTCTTTAGACATTGTTGCCTTTGTTACAGGAATGCTTAGCTTGGTGACGTAAGTGTCCTCTTTTGAATATTGCGTGATCTTTTTGAAAATTTTAAGATCTTGTGTTTTTAATAATAATATGTCCTGTGTCTGTACATGGTGCGCTACGTGCGAATACTGTATATCGGGTACCAATGATTGTTTTTTGTTAATATGTATGGGAAAACTGTGTACTCTATACAACTTCATTTGTGGTAGATTGAAAATCGGAAGTTGTATTCGAATGACTAATTTGTCTTGGACTAGACGAGCCTTTGTTTCCGCTGTCTGATATAGCAGGGAGAGACAATTTTGTGCATCTGGGCAAGTAGCGTGGGACTTGTGGTATATCTCTAATAGGCTTTTGGGAGACACCACTAGCGGATGCAACTGGTGATTTTTACTGGAGATTATTATGTCGAGTAAGGCTTGCTGCCTGTACTCAATCTCGACAATTTGTAAGGTCAGGCTTGAGATTATTTCCTGCCTTAATTGTCTCATCAGTAATTCATCTGTTATGTTTTGCATTCTATTTACCTGGAGATTTATTTGACGTTGTCTTTCCTGAAGCGATGTCAACGGTTTTTGGATTTGCTGTAATGCAGTTTTGACTACACTGATCTGCTGTCTTTCCAGGTCGGCCAGTGCTTTTGTATTTGTTTCGAGCTCCTCGAGTCGACTGTATACTTCCTGTGCATTATTGCTGTCCATTGTCCCGAATAGGTAGTGCATTGCATTCCCTATTCCATCGAAGATAGATCTTGTTGATCTTGATTTTGGGATCACTTCTCGAATGACACTAGTTCTTCTCTTTATATTTTCCAAGAGAGAATGAACGTGTTTTTGTTGAACCAGGCATAGCTCATCCGTTTGAGAGCGATTTGAACATAGTCGGTGAACTAAGTGTTCCGCCTGTTCTGCCATAAGCGTTTGATTGTCCAGTTCCATTAGATTGATCTCCGTTAGTATATTCCATGTACTGTGGTATATTTGCAATTTTCCTAAGTCCTCATACAGTATTCCTGTATTGTTCAGGGGACTTATTGTGTAGGGTTCCGTTTGTATTTGTCCCATTGCCAGATGGAAACAGCATATTAACACCAATATGTGCTTCATGTTCTGTAGAAAATGAAGGATAGGCTTCGTTAGTCAATTGGTCGTACTAAATGATCTTGTGTGTAAAACTAGAAGATCTTAATTTAATTGTGGAATTTAGTATGGACCTAACTTATTTACTAAAGATATATGTACCAGTGTCCTACTCATAATAGGGCTTCAAACGGTTGTTGTATACGACAACCTGCCGCTTGCCTATTTTTATGGTAGTGTTTGTTGGACTGGGTACATCGATTACCAGATAGGGGCCAACCCAGATTTGAGACAGTTTGTGTTTTCGGTTTTCACTTTTGAGGAGGACCTTGTCTCATAGGTGGAAAGTGAGAGGCCTGACTGCTTTGTCGCAATATGCCTTTGAGCGTTGTTTGCTGGCTAAGAGATTTTTATGAGCCGTGGCATACGATTTTTGGAGTCTGTATTTGAGCATATGATAATAACTTTCGTGGTTATAAACGGGTTCAGGATCCCGTTTTAAATTAGTTGGGACATCCGCTGTGAAGCCGTAAAGGCAGTCCATTGGGGTTAATTTAGTACCCTCGTGTACACTGTTATTGTACACGAATGCAGCGGTTCGTAGGAATTGATCCCATGTTTTAGGATTTTCATCTGCGATTGTACGCAGATATTCGATTAATTGTCAATGGGCACGCTCTAGTGCTCCATTAGACTGTGGATGGTATGCTGAAGTCTGTAACTTCTTTACCTTTAGCAGTTTGCAGACCTTCTTGAATAGCTCACTCAGGAAATTAGTTTCCTGATCGGTGACTATTCTCTTTGGAATGCGATAACGCGTGACAATCTCATTGAAAAATATTTGCGTCACCGTTACTGCTTCTCCATTAGGTATGGCATACCAATCGACAAATTTGGTAAGATTATATTGAAAACTTAAGATATATTTATTACCTGATATGGTCTCTTCTAGTGGACCTACTATATCGAGGTATATCTTGTCGAAAGGTTGTTCTGCGATGTCCGTTATTACCATGGGCATCTTGAATTGTGGAGATGCCTTCATTGTTTGGCACTTAGGGCATTTTTTTATGTACCTTTTTATATCGCTAAGCATGTGTCTCCACCAATACTTGCGTCTAATTCTTTTATAAGTCTTAATGACACCCTGATGGCCACCGAAAGGAGAGTCGTGATAATCCTTTAGGATTATTTGAACTTCCTTGGGGCTCGTGATTATCTCAGGTGCCTTGACTGGACTTATTTCTTGTTCAAGCGTAGCAGGGGGTTGTATTTCCGCCTCTGGGTGTTCATTTTCTTTATCTTCCACTGCCGTGGGCTGTGTTTCAGCGCTGGAGCTAGTATTGGCCTCTTGGGCTCTTGGTTTTTGAGCTCTGGTCACGGCGAAGCAATGATCGGGATTCTTTGTTTTCTTTTTATTTGGGAAATTATTTTCCTCCATATCAGAGTCCATAGTGTGGTGGACTTGGGCTTGTACCGTTAAGGCGTTGCCTGTATAGTCTTCGTTTAATACTTGTTGAATGCGACTTAATGCATCCGCATTGGTATTATACTTCCCTGGTTTATATTCGATGCTGTAATCGAATTCTGACAATTTGTGGTGAAATCTCACCAAACGGGAAGTCGGGTCTTTTACATTAAAGACTCCTTTGAGAGGCTTGTGGTTAGTGTAGACCGTGAATTTCCTGCCTTGGAGGTAGCATCGGAAATTTCTAGTTGCCCAGACTATAGCCCATAACTCCTTTTCAATAGTGGAGTAGTTTTTCTCGGCTTTGTTTAGCGTTTGGCTTGCATAGGCGATAGGTTGATCTTTTCCCACTTCTCCTTGGGAAAGCACAGCGGCTAATGCTTCGTTGCTGGCGTCCGTTGTGAGATTGAATGGTTTAGAAAAATCTGGATAGATTAAAAGTGGTGGGGAAATTAGAGCATGTTTAATGCTTTGGAATGCTTCTTGGCATTTCTCGGTCCAAGTGAATTTTACATCCTTGCGGAGTAAGTTCGTAATTGGACGAACTATTTTTGAGAAGTCCGGAATGAACTTCCTGTAGTAATTGGCAAGTCCTAAAAAGGACTGAACTTGCCTAACTGTTCTATGAACAGCGAATGTTTGGACGCAGGCCGTTTTGCTGGGGTCTGGTAATGCACCTTCGCTAGAGCATTTGTGCCCCAGGTAAACAACTTCTCTTCTCAAGAACTGGAACTTCTCTGGCTGCAGCTTGAGGTTGTATTCTCTCAATTTGTCGAAGACTTTACGAAGTTTATCATTGTGGTCATTTAGGTTTTTTCCATAAATGACGATGTCGTCAAGATAAACGAAACATTCGAGGCCTTGTGGGCCTGTCAGAACGAAGTTCTTGAGGCGTTGGAATGTAGCGGGAGCTCCTTTGAGTCCGAATGGCATACGCTTAAATTCGTAGTGCCCGTAATTAGTGCTAAAAGCGGTCTTATGTCGATCCTTTTTGTCGACTAAGACTTATTGATAGCCGTTGGCCAAATCGAGAGTGGTAAAGTACCTGGCATGACCTAGTTGGTCAAGAATATCCTCGATTCGTGGTAGCGGAAAAGCATTGCCAATTGTCTTGTCGTTCAATTTGCGCAAATCGACAACGACGCGCCACCTTTTTTCACCATCGGGTCCCGCCTTTTTGGGGACTACTAATAAGGGTGAATTCCAAGGGCTTTTGCTAGTTTGGACTATCCCGTTGTCTAGCATTTCTCTTAATTGCTCGTTTATGGCTTGCCTCTGGGTTTCTGGTAATCGATAGGCCTTTTGGTTTATTGGGGCCTGATCTCGTAATAATGGAATGTTATGGGTGATAGCGTTTGTATATGTAAGCTTATCACCTTTAAGGTAAAATATATCATTGTACTCATAACAGAGTTCAGATATCGAAGCTGTTTCTTCCGCAATTAGATTTGGGTCTAGGCTGAGCTCTTGGTCTAGCCTGTTGACTCGCGGAGTATGTGTGGGATCTTCCTGATCCGGAAATACGTATTTTATGTGTTGTAAGATAGCTGTGTTTTCCGAAAAGCTTGCTTTAGTTTTGGGTTGTTGTACCTTTTTGTACGTATTTTTACTTACTTTTCTAATTGGCAGGGTATGTGCTTCCTGGTCTTTTATTGGTGGAGTACCGTGTTTTATGGGTACTTTACATTGGTCCAAGTACTCGCACGCTTTCGTATTTTGGCTTATGGGCCGTGGAAAATTGGTTCTCTTAATACTATTTGACGGTGGAACCAACTTTGCCTTCAATGAGGTCTTACGAATCTCGCACGCGTCTTTTATAGGGCTCATGAGCCACTTTTTATTCTTAATACTAATTTTATTAAGTGGTGGAGTCGACTTTGCCTTTAAATAGGTCTTACTGAGCTCGCACGCACTGGTAATGGGGCTCTTGGGCCACTGTTGTTCCTTAACACTAACTTTGTTGTGTGGTGGAGTCGCCTTTGCCTGAGAATAGGTCTTACTGAGCTCACACGCACCTGTTGTTTGCCTCCTTAACCTTGTGGTTCTCTTACATCTAGGTATATTGGATGGAGGAGTCAGCTGCATTTTGCTTGTCGGCCTCTGGATCTCGCTCGCATCTCTGGTTTGGCTCTGGGGCCATGTAAAATTTTTGTAACTTATTTTCTTGGACGGTGGAGTAATTCTTGCCTCTACTCGGGTCTTACTGAGCTCGCACGCGTCTTGTATAGGGCTCTTGGGCCTCGTTAGTAACTTATATCTAGGTATTTTTGAGGAGGAAGTCTTGCTTGACTTCTGTTCCGCCTTGGGCAGCTCGCTGGTGTTTGTGTTACTCGCTTGCGATTTATTCGGCTTGAGAACGTGTTGTGTATCAGTGGTTTCTCCTATTGGGATGACGGCGTAGTCATGTATAGGGAGCAGTAGAAATAATAAACTGTTGATGACTACTTGGAAATTGTTAATGTTGAGTATGGCAACTAGCACTGATTCTTTCCCAGAAGGGAGTAAACTGTTGGCCAGGAAGACTCCATCGCCTATCTCTTTTGATAGACAGAGCATTTCTTTCTTCACTCGCAACGGGACTGTGATGATCATTTGTGACCTAGCAGGTATGCATATTGGTTCTTGTAAGGTAACCAGATGCTGCCTCATTTCGCAGGTTTCTTGATCACCCAGACAGCTCTTTTCGCATTCCGTCGGCTTTTGTTGAACCTGGCAGCCAGCATTACTCTTTTGAGATGCCTTGGAGACACTGCATGTAGATAGCTTAACCTGTTTAGGTTCCATCTTTTCTGCAAGTGACCTCATTTCGACTGCTTTTCTGGAATACAGCTTGTCCGTTATGCATGACAAGGGCACAGTAAAGACTTCGGGATTTGTTTCCGTACAAGGAAACTTGAGTGCTCTATTTGGGCCTTCAACATTACAATTGTTTGATACGAAATCGTTTCCTAATAGGCCGTCATCGGAAAGACCTGGGAGGTTTTGTACCACCTGAAACTTGCAGGGAATTTTATTTTTAAAATTGAAGTTGCCCTTGCAATTTCCCAATGTCTTTCCGGTTCCAAAAGTGGTCTGTAAAGTGCATGCCTCATTGGAATTAATTATTTTGAGGTCTTTAATTGCTCTTTTCTTAATAATACTAACCTCAGCGCCAGTGTCCACTACTAGTTTTGTATGGCCGTTAAGGCTTATGTCCAGTGGAAGTTTCACTGTAGGGACACCGGATTCGGTCACCTCAACCCTTTTGATTTGATTTGTGGGTTTAAAGTCGAGCCGGGGAGTTTTGGGTCGACTACATGTCGCTTCCCTGACTCCGGGCTTCCCATTTTGGCAGCAATCTTCGTCTGCGTGTCCTCGGTGACCACAAAAGATGCATTTGAGTCTTATGTTGAAGACTTGAGTACTTTTTGTGTTGTATTGCTCTTGTGTAGATCTGTTGGAGAGGCGTGGAGGAACAATCTTTTGTGTTTGTTGACTTTTTCTGCAATCACGGACGTCATGTCCATAGATTTTGCAGTTTGAGCAGAAAGGGGTGTTCTTGCGCTTAAGGCAATCTGTGTATGTGTGACCCTTTCGCTGGCAGAAATTACACGTGATGTTACGGACCAGTGCATCTGTGTCCGATTTTCTGGCATCAGTGTTTGTAAATGGTCTTTGTCGTGACTGTGATGAACCTGGGTTACTCACGTTGCGTGAAAACTGATGTGGGTTTGGTGCTCGAGGTGATGCGAATATAGGTGTGGATGGCATTTGATAGTAAGGAGCTCTATAGTAAGCTATCACTCGTAAAACCTGGGTCTACTGGAGCCATTGGAGGGGCTTGTGCCAGAGGACTCTGGACGAATGTAGTACCTTGCTGTAATTTCTCCATGTCCAGGGCTTGTTGAATTAATGCTTCTAAATCACCTTTTCCTGTGTGCGTAAATATTGACACAAATGTGGATTAGTTACTCCACTTTTAAGAGCATTTTTGGCGAAGTCCATTAGCTGTGTTTTCACAGCCGGGACTGCCTCAGCTCCATACTTTTGTGTCGCAGCCTCATTGCGGATCGTCAACAGCTGCTTCAACCTTGTAGCAAAAGCAGTGATAGATTCCAATGGGTTCTGGCGTGTGGTGATCAATCTATTCACCAATTCCTGAGAGGTCTCACGGGGAAGGTATGTTCTGTTCAAACGTTCCTCTACCTCAGTGAATGAAGTAGGGACGTCTGAAGCGAATAGCTGATATGCATCACCTCTTAATCTTGTGGGGAGAACCTGTAGGAAAACCACCTTTTCTTCATCGCCAAAGCACTGCATAGTTTGCTTGCAGCAGCCCATGAAGGTCTGTAGCTCACGTCCCATTTGTGGGGTATTTTCACCCGAAAAGAAGTGGACGAGTTGAGCTGTGAGCTTAGCTACCTTAGCGTAGTCCACCATTGTGTTTAGTCTATTGACTGGAAATTTAAATTTGACTGATTTCCGTGAAGGATTCTTCGACCCAGTCAATCAGCAGTTCTTCGGGAGTGGGTTCAGCTACTTCACCGTCACTGTCACTACCACTATCAACACTTTCACTTAACCTAACACTCTTATTCTTCTCTAAACCTAAATTTGGAGTTTCAGTACTCTCCTTATCTACAGGGAGGGAGCGCGTGGATTCAGCAAGCCTACTTAGTTCCTCAGGGAGCCGAACTGTGTTTTCCTTCAGTGTCTGTATTTGTGCGAGTCTATCTTCGCGGGTTTGACTCAGTTTTTTGCTGAGTGAATTACACTGAGTAATGGCTAGCGTACCTAAATCTCGCGCTCTCTCGTACAATTTTGTTAAAAATTTATCAAGACTTACTTGTCTATTGAGACCTGGCAGAACGGTCCCGCTTCTGAGTCGAGGTCCTGTTGGCGATAACTGTGGAGATTTATCTCCTGCAGCAGATGATATACCTTCACCAGGGTGCTGTGTATTGGCACCCGGGGTTGATCCCGCGTCGGCTAAAGATGGAGAGTTTTCTCTCGCTGCGGCGTCTGTTTCCTGCTGAGGTAGAGCAGGATTGTCGGCTGGCATATGATGCGCTGTTTGGGGAAAGGGGGGCTCCTTGCCTGCTTAAGTCCCTTTGCTGTGATTGAGAGGGGGTTTTTTTAACCGCCTTAGAGTTCCCTCTTAATCCTGGTCAGTTGATTTCGGTTTGCTTTGCAGCTGGGGGGGGCCTTTGGGCCGTCTTAACTTCGCCTGGATCTAGTTGAAAAAGGGGCTTATGAGTCGTCTTCGATTTCCTCTTCAACTCAGGATCGTGGTACTTCAAATGGGTGATGATTTGCTTCCGGGAACTTCGAGCTGGTTGTCAGGCTACTTCCAGCTGGCTTAATGTTCGTCCTTCTGGGAGATTTTGCATGGTTTTCCACTTCCTTCGGTAGACTGTTCACGTGAATCCCTCGGTAGTGCTTTTGCACTAATTGGGGTGAACGCATGCTCGCCTGGAGCAGAGGCGACTAGAGATGGTATCTACCCGAGTGTTGGGGGTGACTTAGCCTGAGTGGCTTAATCAATGGAACCCCTTCGGTTCGTAGGATAGCGGATTTTATAGATCTTATACTTTTCGACTTTTGACTTTTCGAAAAGCAGGCTTCTACTATGCTACCGGCTGCGCCAATTTGTTATATATATTTTTTGCTGCGTATATGTACATATATATATATGTGGTCCTCACAATGACTTACCACCGGGGTTATACCAATATCCAAACACCAAATCTGTTTCACCTTTTATTATTTCTTATAACCACTTGCACAATTCCTTGCTTTTTTACTTATTATAACTGTATACATTAACTCTATTCTATTTTACGAGCACTGAACAAACTTTCTGTGTATATTACAATTACAGCACACACCTATTAATCCCTTTATAGGTGATTTTAGCTTAGTTGCTGTGCTGATAGTTCTATCCAACAAGAACTCTCTCTTATTCCTTTTCTTATTTTTCAATTCAAAAAAACTATTAGCTTCAATGTGTAATCTTTATCGCGTACCGATCGCCAACATGCCAAAAACCGACTGTGCTCGACTTGGATTTTTGTAATCACAAGTCTAGTTGTTCAGGACAGGAAAGTGCTTAATTAGCATTTCTATCCTGAGAAAATTATTTACCGCTGGGCATGTTTAAACATGCCCAGAATTATCGCGACGAACGATGGTTGAAATTGATAATTCGTATTTTCATAAATATCCAACCATCGTCTTGCTGTCGTGCATACATTGTTGCGATCAGAATGTATGCAGCTCGCGACAATTTGCTGATAAGAGCTTTTTCGGTGAAGACTTGATCGTTTCAGTCTTCACCGACGTAAAATTTTCATGCGCCCGATATGTATGTATGTATATGTATACATACATATCGTATTTACGACAAATCTTACTGAAGGTAAGATTTATCGTGGGGCTATTTTCTATGAAAACGACTTGGGTTGATATTTAACGCTTTTGTTTGTCCCAAGTCGTTTTGTGGGAAATACTTTTTGTTCTTAATAAAGGAATGTGAAGAAATTGCTAATGGCAATTTCTTCGACTTATAGATAGATAAGCTAACCCAGTTTTAAGCATGGTTAGCTTCTACCTGAATGATAATTTATTAATTATATATATCATTTTTAACCTCTTTTTAGGTATATATAGCAGGAATGATGTGGCCTACTACTACTACTACTATTCTTCAAGATTTTCCTTCTGCCAATCCAGAGTTTAACTATATCTGGATTAGGTTCAAACTTCACAAGCACATCATATACTTCTGTTTCCTCTATCGCAGCCCAAATATGTCTGACGACGACACGGTATCCGTATTTGACAATATCTCCAACAATATTGATCATTTGCTTTCTGTCCCCCCTCTTCCGAAATCGTCCTGGCAAACGATTTTAATGTTCATAATATACCGTGGCTCAGACATTGTTCTACCACAAGTCCTGCGGGCCATTTCGTTGAACTCTTCTGTGAATCATTTAATTTACAACAGCTAGTGGATGCACCAACGCGAATTCCTGATGCAGCTGGACATAAAGCTAATTTACTCGACTTGTTTCTAACATCTCATCCTGACAAATATTCCATCTCAGTCGGTTCCCCTCTCGAAAATTCAGACCATTGCTTAATCACGGCTCAATTTACCACCTCAAACCTGTGCCGCCCTACCTCTGCACCTACAAGTAGGCTTCTTTGGCACTATAAGAATGCTGATTGGGAAAATCTCAAAAAGTATCTTAGAGAAATTGATTGGTCGGTCTGTTTTGCTTCGACGGATGTTGATGAATGCACATTAGAATTTAGTAACATACTAAATCTTGGCATGCGTGAATACATTCCGTATTCTTACAACAGATCTCAATAACACCATGATCGCTCATGGTTTAACGATAAGTGCAACCAAGCTATAAAAGCGAAAGAGTCTGCTTTTCGCGCCTATCAACTGCATCCATGTTCGGAGATGAAACAAGTCTACAAGACAGCACGGAGCACCTGCAAGTCCATTACCCAGAGAGAAAAATTTTTTTTTGACCAGAATATTAGACAAAGAATCTTGGCAAGCCGCAAAGGTAGCAACTCTTGCTGGTCTCTGGTCAAAACCATCAGCAACAACTTTACCAGTTCCTCTAAACTTTCACTACTTAATAACGGTGAAGCGATTGTTGACTCTCTGGATAAAGCTAATATTTTAGCTGCTAGATTCGCTTTAAATTCTTGTCTTCCACCCAACTCACAAACACCTGTTGTGCATCGCCCGTGTGAATGTGTACAAGAGCCAATACACGTTCGTACGAGAGATGTGTTCAGGGTCCTTAAGGGAATCAACGTCTCCAAAGCCGCAGGTCCTAATGGTTTTTCGCCCCTGTTAATTAAAAGCTGTGCCTCATCCTTGGCTAAACCTCTGCGCAAACTATTCTACTTTTCTTATTCGACAGGAAAATTCCCAACTGCTTGGAAACTAGCTCAAGTTCAGCCTATTCCCAAAAAAGGAGAGGGTAGCGATCCGTCAAATTATCGACCAATTGCGATCACTTCGATTTTTCAAAGGTTTTTGAATCTATCATTAACTCAAAATTAATGAAGTATCTAGAAACTAATCATCTCATCAACGATCGCCAATATGGCTTCCGAGCTCGACGCTCATCTGGAGACTTGCTGACCTTTCTAACGGAACGTTGGAACCGTAGTCTTCACAATTTTGGTGAGTCTAACATCGTTGCCCTTGATATTTCAAAGGCCTTTGATAGAGTCTGGCATCCAGCACTTTTAGCCAAACTTAAAGCACTTGGTCTCTCTCCTCCTCTTCTATTATGGATTGAAAGTTTTCTATCTAGTCGCCAAATACGTGTTGTATTAGATGGCATTACATCTGAACCGCATCCCATAAATGCCAGTGTGCCTCAAGGCTCTGTTATCTCTCCAACTCTCTTTTTAATTTTCATTAATAATCTGCTTTCTCTTACTTTCAATCCCATCCATAGTTTCGCAGATGACAGTACTCTTGATTTCGCTTACTCCTATGACACTCTTGCGGACTCTAGGGGGAACGCCGCATGTATTAAAAGAGATTGCATGATTAGATCATATAATAACGATCTTAACAATATCCTCGCTTGGGGCAAAGCGAATCGCGTCGAATTCAATGCATCTAAGACCCAAAGCTGTCTCATCTCATTAAAACAACATCATAACTTAACCACACCCGTTTCTTTTGATGGAGCATTAATTTCTGATTCAACGTCACTAAGCAGTCTTGGCATTAATATTTCTAGTAACCCCCAAAATAGCTCAGTTGAAATCGGCTCAGCTAATAGCAGCCAATCAGAAAGCACTGCATCGGAACAGGGCGAATTACCTTGGAATATCAACGTAAAATACTCCCAGCCTAAATTAACGGAAACTATTTCAGATCCTGAGGAAATCGAAACAATTTTACAGGACTATCATGACTCCGCATTTGGTGGTCACCAAGGAATAATCAAAACTTATAGAAGAATAAAGAAGAAATATAAGTGGAAAAACATGCTTAGTTCTATCAGGAAATATATTCGGAAGTGGTCTAAATGCCAAAAAATTAAGGGTAGCCCGGAGTATCGTATACCAATGGTCCTAACGGATACTGCCCTAATGCCATTCGCAAAGGTATATCTGGATATCGTAGGTCCTCTTGAGGAAACACACTCAGGAAACATATATATCTTGACTTTCCAAGACAATCTTACGAAATTCGTAGGTTGTTACGCCATGCCGAATGGCGATGCAGAAACGGTAGCAGGAATATTTTTCGACGAGATAATCTCTCGTTACCGTATTCCTAAAAATGTATTAACTGATCAAGGTTCTAACTTCTTAAGCGATCTCTTCAAACGAGTTTGTAAGCTCTTAAAAATTAAAAAACTGCAAGCATCCGCTTTTCACCCACAATCCAACGGCGCACTTGAATGAACCCATAGACCGCTAGTGGAGTATTTAAGAGCTATTGTATCCGAAAATCTAAAGGCTTGGGATCGATTCCTAAGAACCGCGTCTTTTGTGCATAATAAAAGTCCACATGAAGGCACTAAGCTCAATCCAATGGACTGTCTGTTTGGATTTACAGCGGATGTACCTTCAAATCTAAGAAGAGAGCCAGAGCCAATGTACAATCACGAAAGTTATTACCATATTCTTAGCTACATATTACAGAAAACCTACACTATCGCCCGGAAAAATTTACTTAACGCTAAGGAAAATTCAAACCTACACTACGATAAACACTCAAGACCAGTAACTTTCCAACCAGGTGATAAAGTATTATTGAAGAATCAAGCTAAGTAACACAAGCTTTCCAGATATGGCTAGGTCCATATCTCGTGGTGAAAGCTTTCACTCCTGTTAATACTATTATTCAAATCGGCAGACGAAGAGTAACAGTACATAGCAACAGGTTAAAACCATTCCACGAATAATAGTTAACCTTTTAAAGAAAGAGAAGAGAATACATTCCACCTCAACATGCCAAATCAGAGGTAATTTTTTTTTTTCTGTTAAAGAAAGACAATAATTAGTTAAATACTTTTATTTTTATTGCCAAATTTAACAAGAAACCAATTAAGAATTTTTTTTAGTAACCCTATCATTTTCTTAAAAAACGCAAACTCTCCGAAATATGGCTGGGACCATATCAGGTGATTAAAGTTCACATTTCAGTAAATACTGAAATCCAAATTGATAAAAGGAAAGTCGAAGTCCATAATAAAAATCAAAAAAACAAAACACATATACATATATTTTCCCAGACATGCCATGACAAGTATGTCAGCATTACCCTCTAAAATTGCTACCAACATCCAACACAAACGGTCAAGAGCACCTTTCCTCTTTAAATGATTCCACTGAAAAAAATAAAATAAAAAAAAAATTTATTTAGTAAACCAGCTATTAACTATTTTTTACCAACTCTCCCCAGATATGGCAACAATCTTCATGGGTACCTTCTTATCTATTCTAATATTAACGCCGCGGCGGATGCCTACGAGGACCAGAACCTAAACAACACGGGCATAATGTTCGAAGAACTTGGACAGCTGTTGTTATTTCACGATACGTCGAATCTGTTCACGCAGATAAACATTAGAGATTTGGAAGCAGAAACCACATTAATAGAACATACCGGTTTGCTAATAAATTGACTATGCGAGGTACATAATGCCACCACTAGCGCATGTACAGAACAAAACGCATACATACGTAGTCTGTTGGGGTCCATGAAAAAGAGAACTATGTGGTGTTTGGATTTTACACACCGCGAGAAAAGGGATGTGGGGCTTTATATAACGATTCACAAATAAATTTAAACACTTAAACAGTCTCCAATTCACATAATTAAACGTTATTATTTCGTTTTATTTTTGTAACTCGCACATACAAATATTGTACATCAACACAATTCAACTTTTGTTATTCCAATTATACGCAACTAAATTTTTCTTTTTCAACTGTACGTTATACACTTTCTTAAATCGGAACTTTTTCACTTAAATTTTAATCTTTTTTCTTACCGGCTCACTCTTATACTAAAAACTAACTCTTTAACTCTCCTCGCTATCAAGACTCAAAACTTAAACTGAACTTATTCTACTGCACTCGATATTAATTAGTTTATTTAAAAAAAATGCAGAATCGGCTACGCGTCATTTCTGTGCCAGAATTTTTTGATGTTTCCAAACAAGATTTTTATTTCCTACTTCGCTTTGTTTACCTGCGAAGTAGGTCACTATTACGAAGGTAAGGCACTCTGCAATAAATTCTGATCAGCCATTGGGTCATTCTTTATTTATGCTGACCGGGCATTGATCAATGCACGTAAAATGCTTTTATTTTATTTACATATGGGTTAATATGTAACATTAAGAAGTTTTAGGAAAACGTTTTGATATTAATCATTGATAAATGATGAAACGATTATACAACATTCCTTCCCCCCATTTAAAAGAAAAATGATACTAAAGATTAGTATCATTTTTCGTCGAGAGAAGGAATTAAACTAGTAGCAATGGAACATAGGAAAAAAAAGAAAAAATGTAATGCTGCTAGCACAGAAGTTTACGGGTAGCTTGATCATCTGAGTTATTAACAAGTACAGGTATATTAATTAACTTAGGAGAAACCATATGTTTTATATTAATTAATGTTCCGCGGAATAATAATAACAAAAAAATGAAAAATTCCTAATAATAATTAAAACTAAGTGTAACAATTTTTTTTTTTTGTGCATCAAAATTAATTTTTTCATTTTTAACTTAATTATTCTAGTACATTAACATATCCAAAAATGTGTTACAAAATTTTTAAATGCTAAATCTAGTTCCTATAGAGATTCTTTTTACTTATTTATTTTTTTATGATAATGTAATCTAATAATTTGAGACTGTGTGTGAGGGAATGCGGCACGATTTCCGATATTTGTTTTTAAAAGTTGGTGGCGCTGGTGCAAGTTCCATAGGCAATTCATAAACTTTTTCCGTTGTTGGATGCGTTCTGGGTGTTTCCATTGAAGAAATTGTGGCAACCTCGTGTGGGATAGCAGTGAGGGTGGATGGTGTTATTATTGGAGAGGATATATTTATCGTAGAACGTGATTTTGATATTTTTGAGGATGCTTTTCCTTTCCAATATAAATAAATTCCTACGACTATTAGAAGGGCAGTTACTAACGAGAGAAGTCCGGTGTTAGTATATGTAAACATTTTATCAGCAGCCTGTACCTTTTCGTGTTTTGCATGCCTTATTTCATTGTCTAATTCTTTGAAATTTAGAGCAGCTTTTTTAAGTACTTCTTGAAACTTGGGATGTGATGAGGTTATGGTTAGATTTCTTAGTTTGGTTGCATTAAAGACAGATAGCTTGAGTGAGGAGTCCTCGAAATTAAATTTGGGAAGGGAAAGGTTTACATACACGTACGTATTTAGTACATTAATTGAGTTACCTCTTGTGGGGAGCTCCCTGTGTTTACCCTAGGACAAGATGCATTAAGATGTAAGATGCCAGGCCCGGAGAGAGTCTTTTGGAAAACTCTGTTTGGACATTGAGCTTGTAGAATTTTGTCTTCGTGGAATACAAACAGCCAGTGGTTGGGGGCGGTTAATTCCGTCACAACATTGGGAGGCTGAGGTAATAATTTTACTGGACATGTGAGGACATTTGCATTTTGGCTTTTATAAAGGCTGTTAACACATGATTCCTGTAATTGGTGGTCAATAGAATGGGGCTTACTCTGTCTGCAGAGATAGAGTTCAGTTTCTCGATATGTAGATAGAAGACGACATAAGGTATTGAGCTCGCTTTCAAACATAACAACGGTCTGCTGAGTAATATTATTTTTGAAAAGATAATCAGCGTCAATATCTAATAGAGCGTAGACTCCATCGGTTTTTTGGAACGGAAGGGGGTGAATTTTGCTGATGTAAAAATCTGGCGAGGTACCTACGGGTATAACAATTTTAATAAGTATATGATCGGGCAGGTAGAGACTTTGTACCGATATTACCTCATTAATAATGGAAGTATCTCGAAGTAAATGGTTAATCTGGGAATACAGGGTTATGTTTTTATATAAATGTTCCAAGTTCTCTGAACGTAAAAGAAGTGGGTGTAATCGGTGTTGTTGCAAGGCATTTATAATTGTGAACATTTTCGAAAGAGTGTTTTGTACCTGCTGTAACTGAGATAACATTGTCAGAATAATCTCGTTCAGTTCAGCTTGTATTCTATTTCTATGAATTTCCACGTCAAACTCGCTCATAGTGCCATTAACTTCTAGAAGAAAACTATTGACCACCTGTATTAAATGGTCCTGATTTTTTGTCAAGTCTAGTATTGGCGACGATAGCGATTCAAAATTTGACTTCATTAAAGTGAGTTGTTTTTCCAGAAGATGAATGGATTCTTCTTCTTGGTTTTCTAACGCATCGAGGCGACTGTAGGTATTGTTGGCATCGTATTATCCATTGTACCAAACAAAAACTTGCTCACTTTCACACCAATATCCAATAACCCTCGTTTTTCGCGATGTCGCGATAAGAAAGAGGTCAATTCAGATATTTCTTCCTGGACGTCTATTATATTTCTTTTAAATAAACTATCCCAGAAATTGCACCTACCATCTTTATTTTTACCTTTAAAACTGCACAAGTTGAATAGGTTGTTATCGCAGTACCTCAGAAAATCAATGGTTATTGTCCAATTAGGCATTTTCATGCGAGTGACCACCATCCACGTCGTGCGGCAAAATACTGCAGTTCCTATTGGTTCCATCAAGACTTCCCTTTCCGGCTCCCGTAGTTATATGTCGAAGGGAGTACTGGTGATCCATTGCCACGTAAGTGTGGTCATTAGAAAGCGGAGTATTTCCATACCTAAGAAAATTCAGCGGTTAGGGCAGATTCTTTCTTTGTATATTTAACTAGAGATAAAGAAAACGAAGAGAAAAAAAACAGAATAAGAGGAAAAAAAATATTTGTGTGTTTTACTTATTTCCAAAGTTTTAATCTATTATTATGTACACACCGTTTACCGTTTTTAATTCGTATAACCGTATTTACTTCCGACGGTACTTCAATTACGTTGTACGGTCCTAACCATTCAGGAGAAAACTTTCCTTTTTTAACCGGGTTCTTTAGCAGCACTTGGTCGCCAATATCGAAAATTAAAGGCCGAGCCGTTTTGTCATATTGGATTTTGGAGTACTCTTTACTTTGTAGTAAATTATTACGCGCAATTGCATATGCTTTTTGTACAATACTTCTTAATTTAAAGTAATAGTCTTCAAAGTTGTATACTGGTTCAGGCTCTCGTTGCAAATTGTTAGGAATTTCCGCAGTGAACCCGAACAAACAGTCCATAGGCGTTAGCTTAGTTCCTCTATGTTTGCTGTTATTTCGTACGAACATTGCTGCCCTAAGATGTTCATCCCATGTACGGGGGTTAGACTCAAAAAAGATTTTCAGATACTCGACCAAAGGCCTATGAGAGCGCTCCAAAGCTCCATTGCTTTGCGGATGGTACGCGGTAGTCTGTATTTTCTTGACCTTAAGCATTTTACATACTCTTTTGAACAAATTGCTTGTAAAGTTTGTCCTTTGATCTGTAACTAGTACTTTGGGGAGTCTGTAGCGCGTTATTATTTCATTGAAAATGCCTTCGCTACTGCTGACGCTTCTGCGTCTGGTATAGCGACACAGTCCATGAACCTCGTCAAATCATCCTCGAAAGTTAAGATATACTTATTACCTTCACTCGTTTCTTCTAAAGGACCTACAAGGTCCAAATAAACTTTCTCGAAAGGTTCGCGAGCGGTGTCTGTTATTACCATGGACATTTTATTTTTACGGCTAGCTTTATAACGTTGACATTTAATACAGTTTTTTATGTATTTATTTATATCCGATAACATACCTTTCCATTTAAATTCTCTGCGGATTTTATAAAATGTTTTCCACACGCCTTGGTGACCGCCCAGAGGTGCATCGTGGAAGTTATGTAGGATAGTCTCAATTTCATTCCTATCTTTCAAGATTCGAATTTTGCCTTTTGTGCTAATTTCTTCTTCTTCTTGAATTGAAGGGAGTCTCCGGTATGTGTACTTCCATAGTAGAAGCCACCATGGCTGTGTGATTCAACGGTATTTCCTGTATACGTTGAGGCTCCTCTGATATTAAAGGCAAGTTATATGTGCCCTGTTTGGCTTGAGATCGTGTAAACACCAAGCAGTTGCTTTTGCTGTTTTCTTGATCTTGAGTCGCGGAACTTGCTAATTCTGCGCTAAGAGGTGAAATTCTGGACAGCGCATCTGCATTTGTATTATATTTGCCGGGCTTATATTCAATATCGAAATCATAGTCTGACAATTTCACATGAAACCGAGCTAGACGCGAAGTGGTATCTTTTTCCTTGAATATTTATGAATATTTAAAGGCTTACGATCCGTGTAAACCGTAAATTTTCTTCTCAACAAGTAGCATCGAACGTTTTTGAGCTACCACACAATGGCCAGGAGCTCTTTTCCTGTTGTACTATAATTTTTTTCTGCCTGGTTGAGGATTAGACTTGCGTATGCTATGGGTTGATCTTTGCCTACTTCTCCCTGAGAGAGCACAGCTCCCAAAGCATCATTACTGGCGTCGGTAGTTAATATGAACAGCTTAGAGAAATCAGGGTATAACAAAAGCGGAGGTGTAACTAAAGCATGCTTTAGTCCAAAAAGAATGTTGGGATTCCTCGGACCATTTAAATTTTACATTTTTCCTTAGTAGTTTGTTTATTCGGGTTGCTATTTTGGAAAAATCGCTAATGAACTTCCTGTAATAATTTGCCAATCCCTAGAAAGATTGCACTTGTTTAACTGTTTTGGGAGTTGGAAAATTTTGGACACTTAAAGTTTTCGCAGGGTCTGGCAAGGCACCTTCCTTACCACATTTGTGTCCTAAATAGACAACTTCACGACGTAAGAACTGACACTTTTCCGGTTGTAATTTTAGATTATTTTCCCTTAGCCTCTGGAATACTTCCAACAGTTTGGCGTTGTGATCATTCAGACTTTTTCCATAGATGATAATGCCATATAAATAAACGAAAGATTTAAATCCCTGCAAACCCGTCAAGATATGGTTCATTATGCGTTGAAAAGTTACCGGTGCTCCGGTGAGTCCAAAAGGCATCCGTTTAAACTCATAATATCCATAATTAGTTCTGAAGTCAGTTTTTTCTCTGTCTCATTTATCTACTTGTATTTGATGATAACCACTTGCCAAATCTAAAGTTGTGAAATATCGTGCGTGACCCAACTGATCTAAGACTTCTTCTATTCTCGGTAACGGGAAAGCGTCCTTGACAGTAACTTCATTTAACTTGTGGTAGTCGACGACAATTCTCCATCGTTTGGTACTATCCGAGCCAGGCTTTTTTGGTACTACCAGTAATGGGGAGTTCCATGGGCTTTTACTTGGAGTTATGATATCATTTCTGAGCATTTCCTGAACTTGTTCGTTTATTATCTCCTTTTGACTCTGTGGTAATCTGTAGTTCTTCTGGTTAATTGGTGCCTGGTTTTCTTTTACCCGTATTTTATGTTTTACTACTGGAGTGTACGTCAAAAGATCATCTTTCAAATGAAATATATCCTCATAATCTTCACAAATTTCCCATATTCTGCCACTCTCCTCAGGGTTTAATTCTTCATCTAGGCTTATTTCTTCATGTAGTTTTTGCAATCGGTTAATATCGCGATAAATTGTTTGGCAAGTACTATTCTTCTTTACTGCAGTTGCTGTCTCCACTGCGTTTATTTGTTTACTTTCATTCACCATTTTCTTCTTTATATTCTCAACTTTTCCTTCACTAAGTCTTACTATATGATAATCGTCCAGTTTCTCAATCTTGGGATTAATATTTTTCAGTGTGACCGCCATTTCGTTGATGTTTACTATACTTATCATAATGTGTTGGTCCTTTGGATGCACTATACAATTTGAAATGAATACTCCAGGGCTTAGCTCTTCGGCTAAACAAATCAAATCTCCTTCATTTGAACAAACTGTCTTGTCAATTCAATTTCCTTACGGCACTGAACATTAGTAAATTGTTCAGGGCTGCTCTCTTGTTGCGAGTATTTTATTTGATCAGCTAGCATAATACGGACAGACTTTTGTACAGCATGCCTTGGCTTGCCGAGATTGCGGGTTGCTCTCTGAGTCTCCTTCCCACAATCCAACGTTGGACTAGCCTTGGCACTTGAACTTTCTTCTGAATGCGTAGCAGTTTCTTCAAATGGCACTTCGAATTCTACTTTATTCATTTCCGTGCGAGGAAAAAGTAGTCGTTTTCTAGGACCTTCAACATTGCAATTTTCTTGGAGAAAGTCATTTCCTAACAACCCATCTTCCGGAATGTTAGTACCCGTACTTACTACATTTAATTTACAGGGTAACTCCGATTTCAACTCAAAAGTTCCTGTACAAGTCCCTAAAGTATTTTCTTTGCCATGTACTGAATTTATTCGAATTTGTTTATTCTTATTTACTTTGGTTCCCGTCTTCAGTACGTTTTCCTTAATAAGAGTTACCTGGGAGCCAGTATCTACAGAGTCATGAGGAGTTTGCGATTCAAAATTTCTTACTTCGTTAAGGCGCTTTCTTATGTCTAAGAAAGTTACTGCCGATCGGGGTGCGATCCGATCGGCGCCGTCAAGTTTCCCGAGTTTTCTTGTTTTTCTTCCCATCGTCTTTTCGCAGCGCAATGAAATACTGTATGGCCATGCCTTTCGCAGAAATCGCAAGTGACCATTACATGTCTTACTTCCGAGGGTCCACACTTAAAGCAGGTAATGGGGGCTGAGTTTCGTGGAGAAGCACCATATGCGGTACGTCTAGGATACTGGAAGCTTTCATATCGTGTTCGGGGCGGTTGATTTTGTTCTTGGTATTGATAATTTTGTGGATATATGGCTACACTTGGACGTTCTGAAAAGTGTGAAAAAGGTCTACGGCTATTAAGCCCATTCCTATTTATTTCACTTTGGCCAGGGAGGTTATTTACACCACCAAAAGGGAAGTTATTGGAGTTTACACCACCAAAAGAGAAGTTATTGGAGTTTAGACCACCGTAAATTTGATTTTCCGTGTCTTCCATAAAGCAAACCTTTTTTATTAAATTTGTAAAGTTTGAACTATCTGACATGCAGGCATATTACTTGAGTGTCATACTTAAAAGTCCTCTCTTGAAAACTTGTGTGGCCATATTTTGATATTCTTTTATCATTGGTTCTGGATTTGTTTTGCATTTTTGTCTCAAGTTCAGCTCGCATTCTTCTAGACGTTGTTTTACTCGTTGACCAAACTGTCTCGCCGTTTCTCCATTGAGTTGTCTACAGCTTTGCATGTCAGGGGTGTGATCTGCTAAATTTTTACAGGGAAAGTAATAGGCCGTTAAGGTCTCCTGCAATTCCTCCCATGTTTTAAAACTGGTATTCTTGCAAATCTCATAAGAAATTTTGCACAATTTTAGTTTGGAGAGAAAAGATAAGAAAATTGCATTCTCTTCTTCATTCAAAGAATTGCAATACGCCTGTGACATAATCAAAAACACATGTAAATCGGATTCTGCTGTTGAAGATGGCTCACCGGAAAATGTTGGCACTACAAAATAGTGGTATCTATTATTCGCAGTGAAAAGTCTTGCTAAGACTGGTGCTGTTATTGGGGTTAAAGATTGTTCCAGAAAGAGTTGGAGTTTGTGTTATTTCGGAAGGTGGAGAAGTTACTTGAAAGTGTTCTAAGTCAGTGAAAAGATCTTGATTTTTCTGAACAAACTGCTTAACTAAGGTGGTTCCTTTCGCAATTTTTTCACAGAATGCCCTAATCTGGTTGTCCGTTTCTTCAGCGGTTTTAAAGAGTAGATCAGTAGACGTGGTTGAATGGACTGAATTTATGCAGGTTTCGGCAGAACTCGTAGTGGGAGTAGGAGGTTTCGCTATTCTATGACCTGATCGCAGTACTGTTTTTCAAGGGGTTCAATATCACCTAGCAGAAAACTTACTTCCCCCCTTTTGGGTCTAGGGGCATCTGCGCCTTCTAATTTAGACATGCGCTATACCGAAAAAATAAAAGAGTTTTATAATTTCACTCATGAAATTGCATCTAGAAGCTCAAAATTTAGTTAAAGGAACTATTGCATTTTATTCAAACACAGTCAACAAAGTCATCTTCAGGAAATGAAACTTTTAATTTTTAGGTAACTATAGAATAAAATTCAGAAACTCTATATTGGGGTAAAAAAAAAATCACTGATTCCGTAACATCACAAAAAATTAATTACAATTACTTACATAAACGAAAATTCTTTTGGTAAAATAAAATTGGGAAAATTTAGCGCATCTTAGCACTGTTATAGAATTATATATTATATAATAAAAATAAAAATAAAGAGAAGGTAACTATATAATGTGCTTACTGTATTTTTGTATGCTGTAGGCTGCTTTATTCCTAAACTCACTTCTTTCTTAATCCTTCTATTTTGAAAGGGTGCTGGCGGCTCTATTTCCTGGCAAGTTCACTTCTTCCTCAATCCTTGTATTTAGGTTGGCTGCGGGCTGTTATGTTTCTTAGAAGTTTTTGCGTCTTCCTCAATCGCTGTACGTTTATAGGCGGTTATTTCCTGGCAGGTTTCGTCTCTTCCTCACTTTTTTGTTTTTGTTCTATTTTAATTAGATGCTTGCTGCTCTAATTCTTGTTTACATTGGTTTTATCTTCATACGGCAAGCTGGTTGATTCTTCCTGATACAATAAAATAGTGCACGAATGGCGGTTGTTTTCTGCCGGGATTTCCTAGTTTTGCAATACACTTGCCTCTCCGGTGGAAAAAGTAATATACTTATGCCAAATTATATTGAAATAAGAAATAACTTACAATAAAATGAAGTTTTACTATTGTATAATAGGGCTTCTCCTGCTTCAGGAATAAATGGAATCTCCGCGGAGTCCGAAGATGAGCCAGAAAATATAGAATTAGAACAAAATTTAAAGACAGAAGGCCCTAGAACAGATTCTGAAGCTATTAAACGTGAGGAAGAAGCTATTAAACTCGCTGCGCCAAATGTGGTGTTTGAGTTTTATACACCGCGAGAAAAGAGGATGTGGGGCTTTATATAACGATTCACAAATAAATTTAAACACTTAAACAGTCTCCAATTCACATAATTAAACTTTATTATTTCGTTTTATTTTTGTAACTCGCACATACAGATATTGTACATTAATTCACACAATTCAACTTTTGTTATTCCAATTATACGCAACTAAATTTTTCTTTTTCAACTGTCCGTTATACCTTTTCTTAAATCGGAACTTTTTCACTTAAATTTTAATCTTTTTTCTTACCGGCTCACTCTAATACTAAAAACTAACTCTTTAACTCTCCTCGCTATCAAGACTCAAAACTAAAACTGAACTTATTCTACTGCACTCGATATTAATTAGTTTATTTAAAAAAAATGCAGAATCGGCTACGCGTAATTTCTGTGCCAGAATTTTTTGATGTTTCCAAACAAGATTTTTATTTCCTACTTCGCTTTGTTTACCTGCGAAGTAGGTCATTATTAGGAAGGTAAGGCACTCTGTAATAAATTCTGATCAGCCATTGGGTCATTCTTTATTTATGCTGACCGGGCATTGATCAATGCACGTAAAATGCTTTTATTTTATTTACATATGGGTTAATATGTAACATTAAGAAGTTTTAAAGTTGATAAATGATGAAACGATTATACAACAACTACGACAATTAAGGAAATGGTCCTTGTTCGATGGAATAGGTAGTGGCCTACACTATCTTTTTGGAGCAATGGATGCAAAGAATGAGAAACAAATATATAGCAACATTGCAAGTTTAGAAACAGATACACAGACGCTCTTGGAGCTAGAAAAAAAATCAAATAACCATGTTCAAATCCTCATTCGAGAAAATAAGGAAACCTATTAATCAACTAGAGACCAACCAAAAGGAATTAACGAAAACCGTGAATGATCTGATTGATATGGTCAATGGAGAAGTAAGCACATGACAGCGTATTCAAGAGGTGATAGCTACAATTAGTTTACAGGTATTAGACATAGAATTAAGACAACAAGCATTTATACAAATATTAACCTCCCTAAAAAATATCCAAGTACATCCCCTATTAGTACCCCAATCTACTTTACTAGAAACCTATTACAAAACTCATCCGAAAGAACCGAACAGATTTCAGGATCTAGCTATCCCAAGTCAAACGCTGGAGGTAAAGTCTCAAATGATAAATGAGCTTTTGGTAATAAGAATTACTTTCCAAATTCTTAATATGCCCCCTTTCAAACTTCAACAAATCCATTTACTCCCCTTCCAAACTCCCAATAACCATTATCTAGTTCTGGATATAAGACATAACTACTTATATCGAAAGTCATATACCAACACAAAAATTCGTAATGTTCAAGCAATCCGAGTTTCGAGTATACAAAAAACTTTCGAGTAGTCTTAATGAAAGCACTTATATTGGACCACTACTAAACCCGACTCTGTGCGAATGTCCGATAAACTTTCTATTCAATCCATACAATGAAACAGGTAATTGCGAATACCTAGCCCAAACTCAGGTTCCTAAATTGTTAATAAAATTAACCAGAAAAAAATCCTGGCTATTTTCATTTCAAACAATGCAAAAAATTACGATTACCTGCGGAAAAACTCTATACATGTCCAATCTCTTTGGCAATAGAATACTGATATTGAATGAACCTTGCCATTTCTAAATAGGTGATGAGACTATATATTTCGAAGATGAAGATCATCAGAACATTAAAATCACGCAACCAGAATATCCTCATCCCATAAATTCCAATCTAACTGAGACCATTCAGAACTTCATCCACACAACAAAAAAACATATAATTATGAGCAGATGATGCCAATCATATACTGAATGAAAATTCTTACTCTTTAGATCAACTAGAGGAGCAATAAAGACTCTGAAAAACAAAACAAAAGAACGAAATAAACACAAATGATTCAAATAAGTTCCTTATCTATGAGTTCATTGGTAATTTTATTACGCAGCATAATCGGAGTACTAAAATTATGTAAAACTATAAAAACAAGAAAAAGAGAAACATTGTTGAAACACCCAAAGTAGTAATCGTCAGTAATCGAAAATCTCAGTTAGACGCTGAGGCGCATCTACAACATAAAGTAGAAATTACGGGTAACTTAAATACCAAACGCAAAGAAGATATCAAATCTGATTCCTATACTCTGTAGTGTTTGGTTTTGTACACCGCGAGAAAAGGGATGTGTGGGCTTTAACTACGATTGAGAATTCACTTTTTAATTTATTTATTCAAATTAACAACAATTCGCGTTATAACTTATTTATTTATCCTGTCGTCAATTCACTTTAAAACTAAAGCACTTATATTTCATTTATTTTTCTGGTCTTCAATTTACTTTAAAACTAACGCACTTATATTTTATTTATTTTTCTGGTCTTCACTTTACTTTAAAACTAAGCAACCGACCTGATTGGACTTTTCTCTCAAAAAACTACCGCGACGCTGACCAGACTCAAGAATAAACTAAACTTATTCTGTACTCGAAATTAATAAATTCACTTAAAAAAATGCAGAATCAACTACGCGTAATTTCTGTGCCAGAATTTTTTGATGTTTCCAAACAAGATTATTTTTATTTCCTACTTCGCTTTGTTTACCTGTGAAGTAGGTCATTATTGCGAAGGTAAATTCTGATCAGCCACTAGGTCATTTTTTATTTATGCTGACCGGGCATCGATCAGTGCACGTAAAATGCTTTATTTTATTTATCTTTGTTTGCAATTGTTATGATTGCAAAGAAACTTCCATATGGCTTAATTTGTAACATGAAAACATTTAGAAAAACGTTTTGAAATTAATCTTCGTTAAATGGGGAAATAACTATACAACATTCCTACCCCCCATGTAAAAGAAAAATGATACTAAGGATTAGTATCATTTTTCGTCGAGACAAGGAATTAAACTAGTAGTAATGGGGCATAGGAAAAAAAATTAATGCTGCTGGCACTGAAGTTTACGAGTAGCTTGATCATCTGAGTTATTAACAAATACAGATATACTCGTATTGATTAACTTAGGAGAAACTATATATTTTATATTAATCAATGTACCTAATTATACATCTTCAGCGGAGTAATAATAACAGAAAAAGAAAAATTCCTAATAATAATTACAACTAATTGTTACAATTTTTTTGCAAACAAAATTAATTTTTTCATTTTTAACTTAGCTATTCTAGTACATTAACGTATCCAAAAATGCTAAATCTAGTTCCTATAGAGATTCTTTTTACTTATTTATTTTTTTATGATAATGTAATCTAATAATTTTAGACTGTGTGTGAGGGAATGCGGAACGATTTTCGATATTTGATTTTAAAAGTTGGTGGTGCTGGTGCAAGTTCCATAGGCAATTCATAAACTCTTTCCGTTGTTGGATGCGTTCTGGGTGTTTCCATTGAAGAAATGGTGGCAACCTCGAGTGGGACAGCTGTGAGGGTGGATGATGTTATTATTGGAGAGGATATATTTATCGTAGAACGTGATTTTGATATTTTTGAGGATGCTTTTCCTTTCCAATATAAATAAATTCCTACGACTATTAGAAAGGCAGTTACTAACGAGAGAATCCCGATGTTAGTACATGTAAACATTTTATGAGCAGACTGTACCTTTTCGTGTTTTGCATGCCTTATTTCATTGTCTAATTCATTGAAATTTAGAGCAGTTTTTTAAGTGCTTCTTGAAAGTTGGGGTGTGATGAAGTTATGGTTAGATTTCTTAGTTTGGTTGCGTTAAAGATAGATAGCCTGAGTGAGGAGTCCTCGTAATTTAATTTGGGAAGGGAAAGGTTTGCATACACGTGTTATGGTAGTATAGTTAGAGTGAATGGTCAGGACGTGAAGTCCAAACTGTCAGCATGAGCTGACAGATCACTCGATGACAGCGATTGCACAGGGCGGCACGCTAGGACCTCGGCTAAGGGTGGCGGAGAGTGTGGGGGGTCCACGAAATACCTGCCGCTAGTCATCACCCATAAACAAAAAAAAATTTCGTGCCTTCATACAAAAAGAAGAGCCGGCACACACTCGGTCCTGAAGGGACCCTTACGTCACTTACCTATATACTGGTGGAAGGCGTAGGTGTTATACCTCCCTTTGCCTTGCCCCATCCTCCCTTTGACTTGGGGGGCACTATTTCCAAGTCCCTTGGCTGACCTGTGGAAGAGAAAGAGAGACTAGGCGAACCTAGACGACCTTTACCTCACGTGGGAGGGCTCCAGGATTGTGAAAGGAATTACAAAGACATTAAAGCGTCATCACGTTATAAATTCTGTTTATTCAGCAAATCGATATGTACTTCACTATTCACTAGTTCGGATTGCATTTAAACTGACGGATAACAAAAAAGTTGAATTGCTGAGTGTAGTGACATAAGAATCATCGAGGACTGGAAGTACGAGACCGCTAGGGCACTCGATATCTCAAAGCTCTATCAGGAATAGAAGATTCCGAATCAAAAATTACAGTGCAACGATAACCTTGTCTCTTCCTATCACTTTACATAACGTCAGAGTCAACGAGACTTATCAGCAGAAACGCGCTCAGTACGTGGTTCTACTTGAGGGCCGGCGTACATGCTACAGTATTTCCGTGTAGCATATTGCTATATGCAATACGCTACGACCATAACAATACAGAGTGGTCTACACCACCTGTGGTTCAGACGACGTTGAAAGATGGTCGACTGAGCTAGCCGGTCTTAGACATAGGCCTCATCACTGCGGGCGCTCAATGTGTGTCTCGACCCACGACCCAATGCTTTCCTCATCACTCGGACTCTACTTCCGATAACGCGTCGAGGACACATCCCTGAAGTCTCGTCAGTCTTCGATCAGACTTCGACATCTTTCTCCGTGTGGGAAGTCAAAGGTACATCGACAAGCTGGTAACCTAAAGAATCCAGCCGGTCGTTGCGTCTCTGCCCTCCTTCACCGAGATGCTGAGGAAGCTTTGCGATCAGCAACCTAAAGAACTGCTCACCAGGCTTTCCCGGCGCAATATCTCACCCTGATCTCAGACTGGCGATTGTTCAAGGGTGTGTCTCCAAGGCGTCGTCGAAGTAGTGACATGTTGACAGCTGAATATGGGAATGGATTCCAACAGGTATATCACCCACCATTGACGGGGCAATAGGAGGGCTTCGTGATATCCTATAGTTTACCAGTTAAGCTGGCTGGATGCCTTCTTAGGGCTACCAGGAATAACGACAATAGGTATAGGTGACGTTTTCATAATGATGATCACTGCTTGATGTCTTTGGCGTGATAGACACCCAACAGTTTTCCCTGCAGATCTTCAAGCTCGTATAGTGAGCTTCCTTTCTTGGCCCTGACACGACATTTCACAAATTTCCGTCCCAGTTTAGCACTAGTCTGCTGTTGGAAATTGCTTTGAGCAAAATTTCGTCTAAATACCTCCTGACCCACTTTGAAATCGACAGGTTTCGCCCTGAGATTGTAGGCTCTTGAACCCTGTTCGAATGCATGTTGTAAATTTTCCTGCACTCTCGCATGGAGCAATCTCATCTTGTCTTCTGCATCCACTCTCAATGACTCATTAAGAGTTCCAAGGCTCCTCAAGATGGTGTAGGAGCTGCCATGTTCAATCATTTGTTGACCGAAGAGTGTTCGATAGGGAGAGAAACCAGTAGCTTGATGGAAAGAGCTCCTGAGGGAACTAGCTACATGACTTAGTTTCTCATCCCATCTCGTGTGTTCCTTCTTAATATATGCTCTAATCCCCGACAATAGAGACCTATTTACTCGCTCTGAGGCGTTTGCTTGCGGCGAGTAAACTGCCGTTCGCAAGTGCTTCACCCCATACTTATCCAGTAATCTGGTGAACTGAGTTGAGCAAAACTGGACTCCATTGTCAGAGACGATCACTTCAGGAACTCCGAATACGTGGAACACTTCGGTCTCAATGAATTGGCACACATTGAGTGTGGACGCTTTTCTCATAGGTTTGAGAATGGGGAATTTTGAAAAGTGGTCAAGAACTATCAGAATGCAGACGTTTCCTTTAACTGACCTGGGATATGGACCTAAGAAATCAATGTACAGCTTTTGCCATGGTCGTTCTGTCACAGATTGAACTCTCATAGGTGGTCGCAAAATAGTATTAGGAGCTTTCGTTTCTTTACACACGTCACAGGCGCCTACGTAATTTCTGACATCAACTGTCATTCGTGGCCAGTACAGATGTCTTCGTAAACGTTCCAGTGTTTTCCCTATGCCTCCGTGTGAAGCTAGTGGCGGATCATGAGCCCTTGAAATGACGTCGTTGACAAGCCCTCGTGGAATCCAAAGCTTCCAAGCTTCTTCTTCCTGAATAGGATCGCCTGTTCTCGGAACAGTCCGGATATAAACGAAATCATCCCTGACGCAAAGATCTGGTAGTTTGCCAGAAGTCGTTTTAACCTTATGCCTCAGTTCCTCATATTCCAACGAGTTGAAATATGGCGAACTAAGGTCAACTTCCGGGCCAGAATCTTCGTTTGTGTTCAGGCTGTCACAATGAATGCGTGACAGCGCATCAGGGACGACGTTCAGGCTTCCTTTTCTGTGCTCAATAGTGAAGTCGAAGCCCTGAAGCTTCAGACTCCACCGTGCAAGTCTACCGCTGAGGTCCTTTTGAGACATCAGCCATTTCAAGCTCGCATGATCAGTCACTATCTTAAACGGCATAAGTTCTATGAAGGCCCGGAACTTCTGTACGCTCAAGATTGCAGCTAAGCATTCTTGCTCTGTGACGGTGTAATTTCTTTGTGCTGAGTTCAACTTTTTCGAGACATAGGCTATTGGCTTCTCGTGGCCATCGTCATCTAGTTGAAGCAGCACTCCTCCAATACCTTGTTGGCTCGCATCGCACTGGATAACGAACGGTTTGGTGAAGTCTGGACTCACTAGCAACGGAGCAGAAGTAAGTTTTTTCTTTAAAAGATCAAGAGACGTCTGGGCTTCAGGCGTCCATTTGAACTGACTCGGGTTTTTCAAAGTGTCTGTAATGGAGGCAGTCAAATCAGCATAGTTCGGGATGAACCGTCTATACCATCCCGCCATACCTAGTAGGCGTCGGGCCTGCCGAACAGTTTTAGGTGACGGATAGTCAACTATGGCTGAAATTTTGTCAGGGTCAGTTCTCATACCTCCCTTTCCTACAATGAATCCCAAGTATTTAGTCTCTTTGATACAAAACTTACTCTTCTCCACGTTGATAGTAAGGCCAGCTTTCCTCAAACAATCCGCAACACGGGCTAGCAGCGTGAGATGAGTATCGAAGTCTGAAGACAGAATTAATAAATCGTCTAAATAGACGAGAACGTTCTCACGAAGATCGAAAGGAATGACTTTATCCATAAGGCGGCACATAGTCTGTGGAGCGTTGCATAGGCCGAATGGCATCACTGTGTACTGATAGAGAGGATGACCAGGTACTGTGAAAGCGGTCTTCTCTCTGGAATCAGCGTCCAGTGGGATCTGCCAGAATGCGTCTTTCAGGTCCAGGCTCGTTATGTAATTTGCCGGAGGAAGTCGACTCAGAAGTGCGTCTATCTGCGGCAGCGGATAGGCGTCCTTCTTCGTAACCGAGTTGACCTTCCTGGCATCAAAACAAAGCCGGACCTTTCCAGGCTTCCTTACCAGAACAACTGGAGAGCTCCAAGGACTCTGGCTCTCCTCTATCACACCCAGCGACAGCATTCGCTCTAATTCAGCATCCATTAAACTTTGTACTGCCGGCGAAATCGGATAAAAGCGCTGTTTTATCGGGGAGGCGTCATTCGTTTCAATCTTGTGAGTGACCAATGATGTTTTCCCAAGGCCTAAAGAGGCGAAAGAGGGGAAAAGCTGTTTTGTGGCTTCCAAGCGTTGCTGATCGAAACTAGAAAGGACGTGGCAGTCGGTGTCAGAGGTAGCTATCCCACTTGGATTCACCGACTATACCCAGGACATCTGGAGCCAACCCAAATAGACGCCAGAAGTCTATTCCCAGATATAGTGCCTGTGTGAGCCCAGGAACCACGTAAAAACGCACGTTATGGGTCTTACCACGGAAAGTGACGTCCAAGTTCACATGACCATGAACAGTCGTCATGGCACCATTTGCTACTTGGACCTGTGTTCGATACCTTTTCCATTCGACATCTGCTTCCACAAGCTTCTCTAAAGCTCCCTGGCCTAGGATACTGACAGTGGCACCACTATCAAGTAATCCATTCTCAGTTCGCCCGAGCAGCTTTACTTCGGCGTACGGTCGAATGTCGTCTGGCATCGACACGGAAATCTGTGCCAATTTTTTCCTTTCTTGTTTCATCCGTCGACAGTATTTCCGCCAACGAACGGTTGATCGTTTCTTTTTCGGTCGCATATCCCGGTCAGGAAACATAATGTCAGCTAACTCCGCTACTGAGGAGAAAATTCGGTCTCTTGCTGCGTTATATTTCTGCAGACGCGTATGATACGGCGTCAGCGGATATAAAACTGGCTCACGCCCACTCGTCATATCAGAGCTTGGTGGCCGTTTTAAAACAGAAATGACAGGAGGCCAAATCTCCTGCTCAGTAACTTTGTCGGCTACACGTGCAATAGGTGTCAATGGGACATCGAAGATTAAAGACTCTTCTAAAGAAGTGTCTAATAAGGTCATGGGCTCCCCAGAAGTGGAAATGGGAGCTTGAAGGTCTGCGGAGAAATCTATTAAGTTCTCTGCCTCTGCCAATGAAGTAATCGTACAATCCGGTATTTCTCTGATATCACCAGAGTCACTGAATGATATCAGAGGACATGTTAGGGTGTTATCATGAGTGTCTGCTACTGGAGCGGACTTTCCTCCTTGTTCAGAGCTTGAACTGGAGAGTTCGTTGTCGTTGCTGCTTGCGACGTCGACGCTGGTCGGCAAGAGGTGTTGGTATTCCCGACCCGTCTCTCGTTTTTCTGTCTGCAGTAGCGGCAATCGGGCTTGAAAACATTCTTGCGCCCGCATCCATAGCAGAACACAATTTGTCTCTCTTGTCTACAATCTTGATAAAAGTGACCGGACTGATCACAGTTCCAGCATGTGATAGGGTTTTTTTTCCGAAATACTAGCTATATCACCTAGGCCGTTGTCACTGCCTGTCGCTAATGCCAGTTCAGGGTCTAAAGTTGGAAAATTGTCGACTTCGTGCACCCGTTGGTTCCGGTAAAGGTTCCAAATGCCAGCTGTCGCAATGCGTGTCTGCATAGCTTGGATACGCGTGACCAGCGATCTCAGCTGTCCTATCGTATCAGTAGGATGCAGACAGATTTTTTCTTGAATCTCCGGCAAGAGATTCGATTTGACAATCTCCAGAAATTCTTGGTCTGGCATAGCATTCTGTAGCTGCTCGCGCAGCAACCCCAAATGGTGGTGGTACATTGCGAACAGTTCACCAGGCTTTTGTTTTCTAGACATCAGTTGGAATCTAGTCTTCAGATCATCTTTAGGCGTCCCCCATTCGTTATGCAATCCCATCTTGATGACGTCCCAAGTTGGAAATGGATTTTGCCGTAGTACTGACCAATACCAGTCCTTCGCTGGTCCTGTCAATAGCGTAAGCATATTTCTGACTAGTAATCCAAAATCTCCTTCAAGAGCGGAGTGCGTGAGCGCTTCGACTCTGAAGATGAACTCGTCGACAGAGAGGTCCGAGTTATTCCCGTTATATGTCAGGTTCCATCTCCTGATTGGACTGCCTGATCGTCGGTATCCTACATTAGCAGGAACACGCATAGGTGGTGGAGGGGGTTGAGGTGGTTGGGGTGGCATGAAGTTCTGTTGGAGATGATTCGGAGGTTGACCAAACGGTTGACCAAAAGGTGGTGATGGTCTTGGAAATGATTGCCTTCCCCTATTGGGGAAATCATTTGACGGCCTCTGGTTACTCCTGGACGAACTAGGTCTCGCAAAGCCTACTGACGGCATTTCTGCTGCCAATTGCTGTCTGATACTGTCTCCTAACTCAGACCGCAAAACATTTAAACCCTGCTGGAGACCTCGGTTTATTAGGTCTTCCATCTTTACGCTCAAGCCTGCTATCAGCGCATCCGTAGCAGCTGAGGGGTTGTGGTCTTGAGCATTACACTCTGGACTATCACGTCGAGGACTCGGGTTAACAAACGTCCTTGAATGTAAGTCACGCATTCCTGGAGACAACGATCGTCGATTATAGGGAGGTCGGTCAAAGTTAAGGTTTGGCAATTCAAAGGTTGGCAATGAGTCGCGCCTGGCTGACTCATTGCCAACCTTTGAATTGCCAAACCTTAACTTTGACCGACCTCCCTATAATCGACGATTGTTGTCTCCAGGAATGCGTGACTTACATTCAAGGACGTTTGTTAACCCGAGTCCTCGACGTGATAGTCCAGAGCGTAAGGCTCAAGACCACAACCCCTCAGCTGCTACGGATGCGCTGATAGCAGGCTTGAGCGTAAAGATGGAAGACCTAATAAACCGAGGTCTCCAGCAGGGTTTAAATGTTTTGCGGTCTGAGTTAGGAGACAGTATCAGACAGCAATTGGCAGCAGAAATGCCGTCAGTAGGCTTTGCGAGACCTAGTTCGTCCAGGAGTAACCAGAGGCCGTCAAATGATTTCCCCAATAGGGGAAGGCAATCATTTCCAAGACCATCACCACCTTTTGGTCAACCGTTTGGTCAACCTCCGAATCATCTCCAACAGAACTTCATGCCACCCCAACCACCTCAACCCCCTCCACCACCTATGCGTGTTCCTGCTAATGTAGGATACCGACGATCAGGCAGTCCAATCAGGAGATGGAACCTGACATATAACGGGAATAACTCGGACCTCTCTGTCGACGAGTTCATCTTCAGAGTCGAAGCGCTCACGCACTCCGCTCTTGAAGGAGATTTTGGATTACTAGTCAGAAATATGCTTACGCTATTGACAGGACCAGCGAAGGACTGGTATTGGTCAGTACTACGGCAAAATCCATTTCCAACTTGGGACGTCATCAAGATGGGATTGCATAACGAATGGGGGACGCCTAAAGATGATCTGAAGACTAGATTCCAACTGATGTCTAGAAAACAAAAGCCTGGTGAACTGTTCGCAATGTACCACCACCATTTGGGGTTGCTGCGCGAGCAGCTACAGAATGCTATGCCAGACCAAGAATTTCTGGAGATTGTCAAATCGAATCTCTTGCCGGAGATTCAAGAAAAAATCTGTCTGCATCCTACTGATACGATAGGACAGCTGAGATCGCTGGTCACGCGTATCCAAGCTATGCAGACACGCATTGCGACAGCTGGCATTTGGAACCTTTACCGGAACCAACGGGTGCACGAAGTCGACAATTTTCCAACTTTAGACCCTGAACTGGCATTAGCGACAGGCAGTGACAACGGCCTAGGTGATATAGCTAGTATTTCGGAAAAAAAACCCTATCACATGCTGGAACTGTGATCAGTCCGGTCACTTTTATCAAGATTGTAGACAAGAGAGACAAATTGTGTTCTGCTATGGATGCGGGCGCAAGAATGTTTTCAAGCCCGATTGCCGCTACTGCAGACAGAAAAACGAGAGACGGGTCGGGAATACCAACACCTCTTGCCGACCAGCGTCGACGTCGCAAGCAGCAACGACAACGAACTCTCCAGTTCAAGCTCTGAACAAGGAGGAAAGTCCGCTCCAGTAGCAGACACTCATGATAACACCCTAACATGTCCTCTGATATCATTCAGTGACTCTGGTGATATCAGAGAAATACCGGATTGTACGATTACTTCATTGGCAGAGGCAGAGAACTTAATAGATTTCTCCGCAGACCTTCAAGCTCCCATTTCCACTTCTGGGGAGCCCATGACCTTATTAGACACTTCTTTAGAAGAGTCTTTAATCTTCGATGTCCCATTGACACCTATTGCACGTGTAGCCGACAAAGTTACTGAGCAGGAGATTTGGCCTCCTGTCATTTCTGTTTTAAAACGGCCACCAAGCTCTGATATGACGAGTGGGCGTGAGCCAGTTTTATATCCGCTGACGCCGTATCATACGCGTCTGCAGAAATATAACGCAGCAAGAGACCGAATTTTCTCCTCAGTAGCGGAGTTAGCTGACATTATGTTTCCTGACCGGGATATGCGACCGAAAAAGAAACGATCAACCGTTCGTTGGCGGAAATACTGTCGACGGATGAAACAAGAAAGGAAAAAATTGGCACAGATTTCCGTGTCGATGCCAGACGACATTCGACCGTACGCCGAAGTAAAGCTGCTCGGGCGAACTGAGAATGGATTACTTGATAGTGGTACCACTGTCAGTATCCTAGGCCAGGGAGCTTTAGAGAAGCTTGTGGAAGCAGATGTCGAATGGAAGAGGTATCGAACACAGGTCCAAGTAGCAAATGGTGCCATGACGACTGTTCATGGTCATGTGAACTTGGACGTCACTTTCCGTGGTAAGACCCATAACGTGCGTTTTTACGTGGTTCCTGGGCTCACACAGGCACTATATCTGGGAATAGACTTCTGGCGTCTATTTGGGTTGGCTCCAGATGTCCTGGGTATAGTCGCAGAAGTGAATCCAAGTGGGATAGCTACCTCTGACACCGACTGCCACGTCCTTTCTAGTTTCGATCAGCAACGCTTGGAAGCCACAAAACAGCTTTTCCCCTCTTTCGCCTCTTTAGGCCTTGGGAAAACATCATTGGTCACTCACAAGATTGAAACGAATGACGCCTCCCCGATAAAACAGCGCTTTTATCCGATTTCGCCGGCAGTACAAAGTTTAATGGATGCTGAATTAGAGCGAATGCTGTCGCTGGGTGTGATAGAGGAGAGCCAGAGTCCTTGGAGCTCTCCAGTTGTTCTGGTAAGGAAGCCTGGAAAGGTCCGGCTTTGTTTTGATGCCAGGAAGGTCAACTCGGTTACGAAGAAGGACGCCTATCCGCTGCCGCAGATAGACGCACTTCTGAGTCGACTTCCTCCGGCAAATTACATAACGAGCCTGGACCTGAAAGACGCATTCTGGCAGATCCCACTGGACGCTGATTCCAGAGAGAAGACCGCTTTCACAGTACCTGGTCATCCTCTCTATCAGTACACAGTGATGCCATTCGGCCTATGCAACGCTCCACAGACTATGTGCCGCCTTATGGATAAAGTCATTCCTTTCGATCTTCGTGAGAACGTTCTCGTCTATTTAGACGATTTATTAATTCTGTCTTCAGACTTCGATACTCATCTCACGCTGCTAGCCCGTGTTGCGGATTGTTTGAGGAAAGCTGGCCTTACTATCAACGTGGAGAAGAGTAAGTTTTGTATCAAAGAGACTAAATACTTGGGATTCATTGTAGGAAAGGGAGGTATGAGAACTGACCCTGACAAAATTTCAGCCATAGTTGACTATCCGTCACCTAAAACTGTTCGGCAGGCCCGACGCCTACTAGGTATGGCGGGATGGTATAGACGGTTCATCCCGAACTATGCTGATTTGACTGCCTCCATTACAGACACTTTGAAAAACCCGAGTCAGTTCAAATGGACGCCTGAAGCCCAGACGTCTCTTGATCTTTTAAAGAAAAAACTTACTTCTGCTCCGTTGCTAGTGAGTCCAGACTTCACCAAAACGTTCGTTATCCAGTGCGATGCGAGCCAACAAGGTATTGGAGGAGTGCTGCTTCAACTAGATGACGATGGCCACGAGAAGCCAATAGCCTATGTCTCGAAAAAGTTGAACTCAGCACAAAGAAATTACACCGTCACAGAGCAAGAATGCTTAGCTGCAATCTTGAGCGTACAGAAGTTCCGGGCCTTCATAGAACTTATGCCGTTTAAGATAGTGACTGATCATGCGAGCTTGAAATGGCTGATGTCTCAAAAGGACCTCAGCGGTAGACTTGCACGGTGGAGTCTGAAGCTTCAGGGCTTCGACTTCACTATTGAGCACAGAAAAGGAAGCCTGAACGTCGTCCCTGATGCGCTGTCACGCATTCATTGTGACAGCCTGAACACAAACGAAGATTCTGGCCCGGAAGTTGACCTTAGTTCGCCATATTTCAACTCGTTGGAATATGAGGAACTGAGGCATAAGGTTAAAACGACTTCTGGCAAACTACCAGATCTTTGCGTCAGGGATGATTTCGTTTATATCCGGACTGTTCCGAGAACAGGCGATCCTATTCAGGAAGAAGAAGCTTGGAAGCTTTGGATTCCACGAGGGCTTGTCAACGACGTCATTTCAAGGGCTCATGATCCGCCACTAGCTTCACACGGAGGCATAGGGAAAACACTGGAACGTTTACGAAGACATCTGTACTGGCCACGAATGACAGTTGATGTCAGAAATTACGTAGGCGCCTGTGACGTGTGTAAAGAAACGAAAGCTCCTAATACTATTTTGCGACCACCTATGAGAGTTCAATCTGTGACAGAACGACCATGGCAAAAGCTGTACATTGATTTCTTAGGTCCATATCCCAGGTCAGTTAAAGGAAACGTCTGCATTCTGATAGTTCTTGACCACTTTTCAAAATTCCCCATTCTCAAACCTATGAGAAAAGCGTCCACACTCAATGTGTGCCAATTCATTGAGACCGAAGTGTTCCACGTATTCGGAGTTCCTGAAGTGATCGTCTCTGACAATGGAGTCCAGTTTTGCTCAACTCAGTTCACCAGATTACTGGATAAGTATGGGGTGAAGCACTTGCGAACGGCAGTTTACTCGCCGCAAGCAAACGCCTCAGAGCGAGTAAATAGGTCTCTATTGTCGGGGATTAGAGCATATATTAAGAAGGAACACACGAGATGGGATGAGAAACTAAGTCATGTAGCTAGTTCCCTCAGGAGCTCTTTCCATCAAGCTACTGGTTTCTCTCCCTATCGAACACTCTTCGGTCAACAAATGATTGAACATGGCAGCTCCTACACCATCTTGAGGAGCCTTGGAACTCTTAATGAGTCATTGAGAGTGGATGCAGAAGACAATATGAGATTGCTCCATGCGAGAGTGCAGGAAAATTTACAACATGCATTCGAACAGGGTTCAAGAGCCTACAATCTCAGGGCGAAACCTGTCGATTTCAAAGTGGGTCAGGAGGTATTTAGACGAAATTTTGCTCAAAGCAATTTCCAACAGCAGACTAGTGCTAAACTGGGACGGAAATTTGTGAAATGTCGTGTCAGGGCCAAGAAAGGAAGCTCACTATACGAGCTTGAAGATCTGCAGGGAAAACTGTTGGGTGTCTATCACGCCAAAGACATCAAGCAGTGATCATCATTATGAAAACGTCACCTATACCTATTGTCGTTATTCCTGGTAGCCCTAAGAAGGCATCCAGCCAGCTTAACTGGTAAACTATAGGATATCACGAAGCCCTCCTATTGCCCCGTCAATGGTGGGTGATATACCTGTTGGAATCCATTCCCATATTCAGCTGTCAACATGTCACTACTTCGACGACGCCTTGGAGACACACCCTTGAACAATCGCCAGTCTGAGATCAGGGTGAGATATTGCGCCGGGAAAGCCTGGTGAGCAGTTCTTTAGGTTGCTGATCGCAAAGCTTCCTCAGCATCTCGGTGAAGGAGGGCAGAGACGCAACGACCGGCTGGATTCTTTAGGTTACCAGCTTGTCGATGTACCTTTGACTTCCCACACGGAGAAAGATGTCGAAGTCTGATCGAAGACTGACGAGACTTCAGGGATGTGTCCTCGACGCGTTATCGGAAGTAGAGTCCGAGTGATGAGGAAAGCATTGGGTCGTGGGTCGAGACACACATTGAGCGCCCGCAGTGATGAGGCCTATGTCTAAGACCGGCTAGCTCAGTCGACCATCTTTCAACGTCGTCTGAACCACAGGTGGTGTAGACCACTCTGTATTGTTATGGTCGTAGCGTATTGCATATAGCAATATGCTACACGGAAATACTGTAGCATGTACGCCGGCCCTCAAGTAGAACCACGTACTGAGCGCGTTTCTGCTGATAAGTCTCGTTGACTCTGACGTTATGTAAAGTGATAGGAAGAGACAAGGTTATCGTTGCACTGTAATTTTTGATTCGGAATCTTCTATTCCTGATAGAGCTTTGAGATATCGAGTGCCCTAGCGGTCTCGTACTTCCAGTCCTCGATGATTCTTATGTCACTACACTCAGCAATTCAACTTTTTTGTTATCCGTCAGTTTAAATGCAATCCGAACTAGTGAATAGTGAAGTACATATCGATTTGCTGAATAAACAGAATTTATAACGTGATGACGCTTTAATGTCTTTGTAATTCCTTTCACAATCCTGGAGCCCTCCCACGTGAGGTAAAGGTCGTCTAGGTTCGCCTAGTCTCTCTTTCTCTTCCACAGGTCAGCCAAGGGACTTGGAAATAGTGCCCCCCAAGTCAAAGGGAGGATGGGGCAAGGCAAAGGGAGGTATAACACCTACGCCTTCCACCAGTATATAGGTAAGTGACGTAAGGGTCCCTTCAGGACCGAGTGTGTGCCGGCTCTTCTTTTTGTATGAAGGCACGAAATTTTTTTTTGTTTATGGGTGATGACTAGCGGCAGGTATTTCGTGGACCCCCCACACTCTCCGCCACCCTTAGCCGAGGTCCTAGCGTGCCGCCCTGTGCAATCGCTGTCATCGAGTGATCTGTCAGCTCATGCTGACAGTTTGGACTTCACGTCCTGACCATTCACTCTAACTATACTACCATAACACGTGTATGCAAACCTTTCCCTTCCCAAATTAAATTACGAGGACTCCTCACTCAGGCTATCTATCTTTAACGCAACCAAACTAAGAAATCTAACCATAACTTCATCACACCCCAACTTTCAAGAAGCACTTAAAAAACTGCTCTAAATTTCAATGAATTAGACAATGAAATAAGGCATGCAAAACACGAAAAGGTACAGTCTGCTCATAAAATGTTTACATGTACTAACATCGGGATTCTCTCGTTAGTAACTGCCTTTCTAATAGTCGTAGGAATTTATTTATATTGGAAAGGAAAAGCATCCTCAAAAATATCAAAATCACGTTCTACGATAAATATATCCTCTCCAATAATAACATCATCCACCCTCACAGCTGTCCCACTCGAGGTTGCCACCATTTCTTCAATGGAAACACCCAGAACGCATCCAACAACGGAAAGAGTTTATGAATTGCCTATGGAACTTGCACCAGCACCACCAACTTTTAAAATCAAATATCGAAAATCGTTCCGCATTCCCTCACACACAGTCTAAAATTATTAGATTACATTATCATAAAAAAATAAATAAGTAAAAAGAATCTCTATAGGAACTAGATTTAGCATTTTTGGATACGTTAATGTACTAGAATAGCTAAGTTAAAAATGAAAAAATTAATTTTGTTTGCAAAAAAATTGTAACAATTAGTTGTAATTATTATTAGGAATTTTTCTTTTTCTGTTATTATTACTCCGCTGAAGATGTATAATTAGGTACATTGATTAATATAAAATATATAGTTTCTCCTAAGTTAATCAATACGAGTATATCTGTATTTGTTAATAACTCAGATGATCAAGCTACTCGTAAACTTCAGTGCCAGCAGCATTAATTTTTTTACTACTAGTTTAATTCCTTGTCTCGACGAAAAATGATACTAATCCTTAGTATCATTTTTCTTTCACATGGGGGGTAGGAATGTTGTATAGTTATTTCCCCATTTAACGAAGATTAATTTCAAAACGTTTTTCTAAATGTTTTCATGTTACAAATTAAGCCATATGGAAGTTTCTTTGCAATCATAACAATTGCAAACAAAGATAAATAAAATAAAGCATTTTACGTGCACTGATCGATGCCCGGTCAGCATAAATAAAAAATGACCTAGTGGCTGATCAGAATTTACCTTCGCAATAATGACCTACTTCACAGGTAAACAAAGCGAAGTAGGAAATAAAAATAATCTTGTTTGGAAACATCAAAAAATTCTGGCACAGAAATTACGCGTAGTTGATTCTGCATTTTTTTAAGTGAATTTATTAATTTCGAGTACAGAATAAGTTTAGTTTATTCTTGAGTCTGGTCAGCGTCGCGGTAGTTTTTTGAGAGAAAAGTCCAATCAGGTCGGTTGCTTAGTTTTAAAGTAAAGTGAAGACCAGAAAAATAAATAAAATATAAGTGCGTTAGTTTTAAAGTAAATTGAAGACCAGAAAAATAAATGAAATATAAGTGCTTTAGTTTTAAAGTGAATTGACGACAGGATAAATAAATAAGTTATAACGCGAATTGTTGTTAATTTGAATAAATAAATTAAAAAGTGAATTCTCAATCGTAGTTAAAGCCCACACATCCCTTTTCTCGCGGTGTACAAAACCAAACACTACAGAGTATAGGAATCAGATTTGATATCTTCTTTGCGTTTGGTATTTAAGTTACCCGTAATTTCTACTTTATGTTGTAGATGCGCCTCAGCGTCTAACTGAGATTTTCGATTACTGACGATTACTACTTTGGGTGTTTCAACAATGTTTCTCTTTTTCTTGTTTTTATAGTTTTACATAATTTTAGTACTCCGATTATGCTGCGTAATAAAATTACCAATGAACTCATAGATAAGGAACTTATTTGAATCATTTGTGTTTATTTCGTTCTTTTGTTTTGTTTTTCAGAGTCTTTATTGCTCCTCTAGTTGATCTAAAGAGTAAGAATTTTCATTCAGTATATGATTGGCATCATCTGCTCATAATTATATGTTTTTTTGTTGTGTGGATGAAGTTCTGAATGGTCTCAGTTAGATTGGAATTTATGGGATGAGGATATTCTGGTTGCGTGATTTTAATGTTCTGATGATCTTCATCTTCGAAATATATAGTCTCATCACCTATTTAGAAATGGCAAGGTTCATTCAATATCAGTATTCTATTGCCAAAGAGATTGGACATGTATAGAGTTTTTCCGCAGGTAATCGTAATTTTTTGCATTGTTTGAAATGAAAATAGCCAGGATTTTTTTCTGGTTAATTTTATTAACAATTTAGGAACCTGAGTTTGGGCTAGGTATTCGCAATTACCTGTTTCATTGTATGGATTGAATAGAAAGTTTATCGGACATTCGCACAGAGTCGGGTTTAGTAGTGGTCCAATATAAGTGCTTTCATTAAGACTACTCGAAAGTTTTTTGTATACTCGAAACTCGGATTGCTTGAACATTACGAATTTTTGTGTTGGTATATGACTTTCGATATAAGTAGTTATGTCTTATATCCAGAACTAGATAATGGTTATTGGGAGTTTGGAAGGGGAGTAAATGGATTTGTTGAAGTTTGAAAGGGGGCATATTAAGAATTTGGAAAGTAATTCTTATTACCAAAAGCTCATTTATCATTTGAGACTTTACCTCCAGCGTTTGACTTGGGATAGCTAGATCCTGAAATCTGTTCGGTTCTTTCGGATGAGTTTTGTAATAGGTTTCTAGTAAAGTAGATGGGGGTACTAATAGGGGATGTACTTGGTTATTTTTTAGGGAGGTTAATATTTGTATAAATGCTTGTTGTCTTAATTCTATGTCTAATACCTGTAAACTAATTGTAGCTATCACCTCTTGAATACGCTGTCATGTAGTTACTTCTCCATTGACCATATCAATCAGATCATTCACGGTTTTCGTTAATTCCTTTTGGTTGGTCTCTAGTTGATTAATAGGTTTCCTTATTTTCTCGAATGAGGATTTGAACATGGTTATTTGATTTTTTTTCTAGCTCCAACAGCGTCTGTGTATCTGTTTCTAAACTTGCAATGTTGCTATATATTTGTTTCTCATTCTTTGCATCCATTGCTCCAAAAAGATAGTGTAGGCCACTACCTATTCCATCGAACAAGGACCATTTCCTTAATTGTCGTAGTTGTTGTATAATCGTTTCATCATTTATCAACTTTAAAACTTCTTAATGTTACATATTAACCCATATGTAAATAAAATAAAAGCATTTTACGTGCATTGATCAATGCCCGGTCAGCATAAATAAAGAATGACCCAATGGCTGATCAGAATTTATTGCAGAGTGCCTTACCTTCCTAATAATGACCTACTTCGCAGGTAAACAAAGCGAAGTAGGAAATAAAAATCTTGTTTGGAAACATCAAAAAATTCTGGCACAGAAATTACGCGTAGCCGATTCTGCATTTTTTTTAAATAAACTAATTAATATCGAGTGCAGTAGAATAAGTTCAGTTTTAGTTTTGAGTCTTGATAGCGAGGAGAGTTAAAGAGTTAGTTTTTAGTATTAGAGTGAGCCGGTAAGAAAAAAGATTAAAATTTAAGTGAAAAAGTTCCGATTTAAGAAAAGGTATAACGGACAGTTGAAAAAGAAAAATTTAGTTGCGTATAATTGGAATAACAAAAGTTGAATTGTGTGAATTAATGTACAATATCTGTATGTGCGAGTTACAAAAATAAAACGAAATAATAAAGTTTAATTATGTGAATTGGAGACTGTTTAAGTGTTTAAATTTATTTGTGAATCGTTATATAAAGCCCCACATCCTCTTTTCTCGCGGTGTATAAAACTCAAACACCACATTTGGCGCAGCGAGTTTAATAGCTTCTTCCTCACGTTTAATAGCTTCAGAATCTGTTCTAGGGCCTTCTGTCTTTAAATTTTGTTCTAATTCTATATTTTCTGGCTCATCTTCGGACTTCGCGGAGATTCCATTTATTCCTGAAGCAGGAGAAGCCCTATTATACAATAGTAAAACTTCATTTTATTGTAAGTTATTTCTTATTTCAATATAATTTGGCATAAGTATATTACTTTTTCCACCGGAGAGGCAAGTGTATTGCAAAACTAGGAAATCCCGGCAGAAAACAACCGCCATTCGTGCAATATTTTATTGTATCAGGAAGAATCAACCAGCTTGCCGTATGAAGATAAAACCAATGTAAACAAGAATTAGAGCAGCAAGCATCTAATTAAAATAGAACAAAAACAAAAAAGTGAGGAAGAGACGAAACCTGCCAGGAAATAACCGCCTATAAACGTACAGCGATTGAGGAAGACGCAAAAACTTCTAAGAAACATAACAGCCCGCAGCCAACCTAAATACAAGGATTGAGGAAGAAGTGAACTTGCCAGGAAATAGAGCCGCCAGCACCCTTTCAAAATAGAAGGATTAAGAAAGAAGTGAGTTTAGGAATAAAGCAGCCTACAGCATACAAAAATACAGTAAGCACATTATATAGTTACCTTCTCTTTATTTTTATTTTTATTATATAATATATAATTCTATAACAGTGCTAAGATGCGCTAAATTTTCCCAATTTTATTTTACCAAAAGAATTTTCGTTTATGTAAGTAATTGTAATTAATTTTTTGTGATGTTACGGAATCAGTGATTTTTTTTTACCCCAATATAGAGTTTCTGAATTTTATTCTATAGTTACCTAAAAATTAAAAGTTTCATTTCCTGAAGATGACTTTGTTGACTGTGTTTGAATAAAATGCAATAGTTCCTTTAACTAAATTTTGAGCTTCTAGATGCAATTTCATGAGTGAAATTATAAAACTCTTTTATTTTTTCGGTATAGCGCATGTCTAAATTAGAAGGCGCAGATGCCCCTAGACCCAAAAGGAGGGAAGTAAGTTTTCTGCTAGGTGATATTGAACCCCTTGAAAAACAGTACTGCGATCAGGTCATAGAATAGCGAAACCTCCTACTCCCACTACGAGTTCTGCCGAAACCTGCATAAATTCAGTCCATTCAACCACGTCTACTGATCTACTCTTTAAAACCGCTGAAGAAACGGACAACCAGATTAGGGCATTCTGTGAAAAAATTGCGAAAGGAACCACCTTAGTTAAGCAGTTTGTTCAGAAAAATCAAGATCTTTTCACTGACTTAGAACACTTTCAAGTAACTTCTCCACCTTCCGAAATAACACAAACTCCAACTCTTTCTGGAACAATCTCTAACCCCAATAACAGCACCAGTCTTAGCAAGACTTTTCACTGCGAATAATAGATACCACTATTTTGTAGTGCCAACATTTTCCGGTGAGCCATCTTCAACAGCAGAATCCGATTTACATGTGTTTTTGATTATGTCACAGGCGTATTGCAATTCTTTGAATGAAGAAGAGAATGCAATTTTCTTATCTTTTCTCTCCAAACTAAAATTGTGCAAAATTTCTTATGAGATTTGCAAGAATACCAGTTTTAAAACATGGGAGGAATTGCAGGAGACCTTAACGGCCTATTACTTTCCCTGTAAAAATTTAGCAGATCACACCCCTGACATGCAAAGCTGTAGACAACTCAATGGAGAAACGGCGAGACAGTTTGGTCAACGAGTAAAACAACGTCTAGAAGAATGCGAGCTGAACTTGAGACAAAAATGCAAAACAAATCCAGAACCAATGATAAAAGAATATCAAAATATGGCCACACAAGTTTTCAAGAGAGGACTTTTAAGTATGACACTCAAGTAATATGCCTGCATGTCAGATAGTTCAAACTTTACAAATTTAATAAAAAAGGTTTGCTTTATGGAAGACACGGAAAATCAAATTTACGGTGGTCTAAACTCCAATAACTTCTCTTTTGGTGGTGTAAACTCCAATAACTTCCCTTTTGGTGGTGTAAATAACCTCCCTGGCCAAAGTGAAATAAATAGGAATGGGCTTAATAGCCGTAGACCTTTTTCACACTTTTCAGAACGTCCAAGTGTAGCCATATATCCACAAAATTATCAATACCAAGAACAAAATCAACCGCCCCGAACACGATATGAAAGCTTCCAGTATCCTAGACGTACCGCATATGGTGCTTCTCCACGAAACTCAGCCCCCATTACCTGCTTTAAGTGTGGACTCTCGGAAGTAAGACATGTAATGGTCACTTGCGATTTCTGCGAAAGGCATGGCCATACGGTATTTCATTGCGCTGCGAAAAGACGATGGGAAGAAAAACAAGAAAACTCGGGAAACTTGACGGCGCCGATCGGATCGCACCCCGATCGGCAGTAACTTTCTTAGACATAAGAAAGCGCCTTAACGAAGTAAGAAATTTTGAATCGCAAACTCCTCATGACTCTGTAGATACTGGCTCCCAGGTAACTCTTATTAAGGAAAACGTACTGAAGACGGGAACCAAAGTAAATAAGAATAAACAAATTCGAATAAATTCAGTACATGGCAAAGAAAATACTTTAGGGACTTGTACAGGAACTTTTGAGTTGAAATCGGAGTTACCCTGTAAATTAAATGTAGTAAGTACGGGTACTAACATTCCGGAAGATGGGTTGTTAGGAAATGACTTTCTCCAAGAAAATTGCAATGTTGAAGGTCCTAGAAAACGACTACTTTTTCCTCGCACGGAAATGAATAAAGTAGAATTCGAAGTGCCATTTGAAGAAACTGCTACGCATTCAGAAGAAAGTTCAAGTGCCAAGGCTAGTCCAACGTTGGATTGTGGGAAGGAGACTCAGAGAGCAACTCGCAATCTCGGCAAGCCAAGGCATGCTGTACAAAAGTCTGTCCGTATTATGCTAGCTGATCAAATAAAATACTCGCAACAAGAGAGCAGCCCTGAACAATTTACTAATGTTCAGTGCCGTAAGGAAATTGAATTGACAAGACAGTTTGTTCAAATGAAGGAGATTTGATTTGTTTAGCCGAAGAGCTAAGCCCTGGAGTATTCATTTCAAATTGTATAGTGCATCCAAAGGACCAACACATTGTGATAAGTATAGTAAACATCAACGAAATGGCGGTCACACTGAAAAATATTAATCCCAAGATTGAGAAACTGGACGATTATCATATAGTAAGACTTAGTGAAGGAAAAGTTGAGAATATAAAGAAGAAAATGGTGAATGAAAGTAAACAAATAAACGCAGTGGAGACAGCAACTGCAGTAAAGAAGAATAGTACTTGCCAAACAATTTATCGCGATATTAACCGATTGCAAAAACTACATGAAGAAATAAGCCTAGATGAAGAATTAAACCCTGAGGAGAGTGGCAGAATATGGGAAATTTGTGAAGATTATGAGGATATATTTCATTTGAAAGATGATCTTTTGACGTACACTCCAGTAGTAAAACATAAAATACGGGTAAAAGAAAACCAGGCACCAATTAACCAGAAGAACTACAGATTACCACAGAGTCAAAAGGAGATAATAAACGAACAAGTTCAGGAAATGCTCAGAAATGATATCATAACTCCAAGTAAAAGCCCATGGAACTCCCCATTACTGGTAGTACCAAAAAAGCCTGGCTCGGATAGTACCAAACGATGGAGAATTGTCGTCGACTACCACAAGTTAAATGAAGTTACTGTCAAGGACGCTTTCCCGTTACCGAGAATAGAAGAAGTCTTAGATCAGTTGGGTCACGCACGATATTTCACAACTTTAGATTTGGCAAGTGGTTATCATCAAATACAAGTAGATAAATGAGACAGAGAAAAAACTGACTTCAGAACTAATTATGGATATTATGAGTTTAAACGGATGCCTTTTGGACTCACCGGAGCACCGGTAACTTTTCAACGCATAATGAACCATATCTTGACGGGTTTGCAGGGATTTAAATCTTTCGTTTATTTATATGGCATTATCATCTATGGAAAAAGTCTGAATGATCACAACGCCAAACTGTTGGAAGTATTCCAGAGGCTAAGGGAAAATAATCTAAAATTACAACCGGAAAAGTGTCAGTTCTTACGTCGTGAAGTTGTCTATTTAGGACACAAATGTGGTAAGGAAGGTGCCTTGCCAGACCCTGCGAAAACTTTAAGTGTCCAAAATTTTCCAACTCCCAAAACAGTTAAACAAGTGCAATCTTTCTAGGGATTGGCAAATTATTACAGGAAGTTCATTAGCGATTTTTCCAAAATAGCAACCCGAATAAACAAACTACTAAGGAAAAATGTAAAATTTAAATGGTCCGAGGAATCCCAACATTCTTTTTGGACTAAAGCATGCTTTAGTTACACCTCCGCTTTTGTTATACCCTGATTTCTCTAAGCTGTTCATATTAACTACCGACGCCAGTAATGATGCTTTGGGAGCTGTGCTCTCTCAGGGAGAAGTAGGCAAAGATCAACCCATAGCATACGCAAGTCTAAGCCTCAACCAGGCAGAAAAAAATTATAGTACAACAGGAAAAGAGCTCCTGGCCATTGTGTGGTAGCTCAAAAACTTTCGATGCTACTTGTTGAGAAGAAAATTTATGGTTTACACGGATCGTAAGCCTTTAAAAGGAATATTCAAGGTAAAAGATACCACTTCGCGTCTAGCTCGGTTTCATGTGAAATTGTCAGACTATGATTTCGATATTGAATATAAGCCCGGCAAATATAATACAAATGCAGATGCGCTGTCCAGAATTTCACCTCTTAGCGCAGAATTAGCAAGTTCCGCGACTCAAGATCAAGAAAACAGCAAAAGCAACTGCTTGGTGTTTACACGATCTCAAGCCAAACAGGGCACATATAACTTGCCTTTAATATCAGAGGAGCCTCAACGTATACAGGAAATACCGTTGAATCACACAGCCATGGTGGCTTCTACTATGGAAGTACACATACCGGAGACTCCCTTCAATTCAAGAAGAAGAAGAAATTAGCACAAAAGGCAAAATTCGAATCTTGAAAGATAGGAATGAAATTGAGACTATCCTACATAACTTCCACGATGCACCTCTGGGCGGTCACCAAGGCGTGTGGAAAACATTTTATAAAATCCGCAGAGAATTTAAATGGAAAGGTATGTTATCGGATATAAATAAATACATAAAAAACTGTATTAAATGTCAACGTTATAAAGCTAGCCGTAAAAATAAAATGTCCATGGTAATAACAGACACCGCTCGCGAACCTTTCGAGAAAGTTTATTTGGACCTTGTAGGTCCTTTAGAAGAAACGAGTGAAGGTAATAAGTATATCTTAACTTTCGAGGATGATTTGACGAGGTTCATGGACTGTGTCGCTATACCAGACGCAGAAGCGTCAACAGTAGCGAAGGCATTTTCAATGAAACAATAACGCGCTACAGACTCCCCAAAGTACTAGTTACAGATCGAAGGACAAACTTTACAAGCAATTTGTTCAAAAGAGTATGTAAAATGCTTAAGGTCAAGAAAATACAGACTACCGCGTACCATCCGCAAAGCAATGGAGCTTTGGAGCGCTCTCATAGGCCTTTGGTCGAGTATCTGAAAATCTTTTTTGAGTCTAACCCCCGTACATGGGATGAACATCTTAGGGCAGCAATGTTCGTACGAAATAACAGCAAACATAGAGGAACTAAGCTAACGCCTATGGACTGTTTGTTCGGGTTCACTGCGGAAATTCCTAACAATTTGCAACGAGAGCCTGAACCAGTATACAACTTTGAAGACTATTACTTTAAATTAAGAAGTATTGTACAAAAAGCATATGCAATTGCGCGTAATAATTTACTACAAAGTAAAGAGTACTCCAAAATCCAATATGACAAAACGGCTCGGCCTTTAATTTTCGATATTGGCGACCAAGTGCTGCTAAAGAACCCGGTTAAAAAAGGAAAGTTTTCTCCTGAATGGTTAGGACCGTACAACGTAATTGAAGTACCGTCGGAAGCAAATACGGTGATACGAATTAAAAACGGTAAACGGTGTGTACATAATAATAGATTAAAACTTTGGAAATAAGTAAAACACACAAATATTTTTTTTCCTCTTATTCTGTTTTTTTTCTCTTCGTTTTCTTTATCTCTAGTTAAATATACAAAGAAAGAATCTGCCCTAACCGCTGAATTTTCTTAGGTATGGAAATACTCCGCTTTCTAATGACCACACTTACGTGGCAATGGATCACCAGTACTCCCTTCGACATATAACTACGGGAGCCGGAAAGGGAAGTCTTGATGGAACCAATAGGAACTGCAGTATTTTGCCGCACGACGTGGATGGTGGTCACTCGCATGAAAATGCCTAATTGGACTACAACCATTGTTTTTCTGAGGTACTGCGATAACAACCTATTAAACTTGTGCAGTTTTAAAGGTGAAAATAAAGATGGTAGGTGCAATTTCTGGGATAGTTTATTTAAAAGAAATATAATAGACGTCCAGGAAGAAATATCTGAATTGACCTCTTTCTTATCGCGACATCGCGAAAAACGAGGGTTATTGGATATTGGTGTGAAAGTGAGCAAGTTTTTGTTTGGTACAATGGATAATACGATGCCAACAATACCTACAGTCGCCTCGATGCGTTAGAAAACCAAGAAGAAGAATCCATTCATCTTCTGGAAAAACAACTCACTTTAATGAAGTCAAATTTTGAATCGCTATCGTCGCCAATACTAGACTTGACAAAAAATCAGGACCATTTAATACAGGTGGTCAATAGTTTTCTTCTAGAAGTTAATGGCACTATGAGCGAGTTTGACGTGGAAATTCATAGAAATAGAATACAAGCTGAACTGAACGAGATTATTCTGAGAATGTTATCTCAGTTACAGCAGGTACAAAACACTCTTTCGAAAATTTTCACAATTATAAATGCCTTGCAACAACACCGATTACACCCACTTCTTTTACGTTCAGAGAACTTGGAACATTTATATAAAAACATAACCCTGTATTCCCAGATTAACCATTTACTTCGAGATACTTCCATTATTAATGAGGTAATATCGGTACAAAGTCTCTACCTGCCCGATCATATACTTATTAAAATTGTTATACCCGTAGGTACCTCGCCAGATTTTTACATCAGCAAAATTCACCCCCTTCCGTTCCAAAAAACCGATGGAGTCTACGCTCTATTAGATATTGACGCTGATTATCTTTTCAAAAATAATATTACTCAGCAGACCGTTGTTATGTTTGAAAGCGAGCTCAATACCTTATGTCGTCTTCTATCTACATATCGAGAAACTGAACTCTATCTCTGCAGACAGAGTAAGCCCCATTCTATTGACCACCAATTACAGGAATCATGTGTTAACAGCCTTTATAAAAGCCAAAATGCAAATGTCCTCACATGTCCAGTAAAATTATTACCTCAGCCTCCCAATGTTGTGACGGAATTAACCGCCCCCAACCACTGGCTGTTTGTATTCCACGAAGACAAAATTCTACAAGCTCAATGTCCAAACAGAGTTTTCCAAAAGACTCTCTCCGGGCCTGGCATCTTACATCTTAATGCATCTTGCAAATTTACCCTAGGACACTGGGAGCTCCCCACAAGAGGTAACTCAATTAATGTACTAAATACGTACGTGTATGTAAACCTTTCCCTTCCCAAATTTAATTTCGAGGACTCCTCACTCAAGCTATCTGTCTTTAATGCAACCAAACTAAGAAATCTAACCATAACCTCATCACATCCCAAGTTTCAAGAAGTACTTAAAAAAGCTGCTCTAAATTTCAAAGAATTAGACAATGAAATAAGGCATGCAAAACACGAAAAGGTACAGGCTGCTGATAAAATGTTTACATATACTAACACCGGACTTCTCTCGTTAGTAACTGCCTTTCTAATAGTCGTAGGAATTTATTTATATTGGAAAGGAAAAGCATCCTCAAAAATATCAAAATCACGTTCTACGATAAATATATCCTCTCCAATAATAACACCATCCACCCTCACTGCTATCCCACACGAGGTTGCCACAATTTCTTCAATGGAAACACCCAGAACGCATCCAACAACGGAAAAAGTTTATGAATTGCCTATGGAACTTGCACCAGCGCCACCAACTTTTAAAAACAAATATCGGAAATCGTGCCGCATTCCCTCACACACAGTCTCAAATTATTAGATTACATTATCATAAAAAAATAAATAAGTAAAAAGAATCTCTATAGGAACTAGATTTAGCATTTAAAAATTTTCTAACACATTTTTGGATATGTTAATGTACTAGAATAATTAAGTTAAAAATGAAAAAATTAATTTTGATGCACAAAAAAAAAAAAAATTGTTACACTTAGTTTTAATTATTATTAGGAATTTTTCATTTTTTTGTTATTATTATTCCGCGGAACATGTATAATTAGGTACATTAATTAATATAAAACATATGGTTTCTCCTAAGTTAATTAATATACCTGTACTTGTTAATAACTCAGATGATCAAGCTACTCGTAAACTTCTGTGCTAGCAACATTACATTTTTTCTTTTTTTTCCTATGTTCCATTGCTACTAGTTTAATTCCTTCTCTCGACGAAAAATGATACTAATCTTTAGTATCATTTTTCTTTTAAATGGGGGGAAGGAATGTTGTATAATCGTTTCATCATTTATCAATGATTAATATCAAAACGTTTTCCTAAAACTTCTTAATGTTACATATTAACCCATATGTAAATAAAATAAAAGCATTTTACGTGCATTGATCAATGCCCGGTCAGCATAAATAAAGAATGACCTAATGGCTGATCAGAATTTATTGCAGAGTGCCTTACCTTCGTAATAGTGACCTACTTCGCAGGTAAACAAAGCGAAGTAGGAAATAAAAATCTTGTTTGGAAACATCAAAAAATTCGGGCACAGAAATGACGCAATGCGTGTCTGCATAGCTTGGATACGCGTGACCAGCGATCTCAGCTGTCTTATCGTATCAGTAGGATGCAGACAGATTTTTTCTTGAATCTCCGGCAAGAGATTCGATTTGACAATCTCCAGAAATTCTTGGTCTGGCATAGCATTCTGTAGCTGCTCGCGCAGCAACCCCAAATGGTGGTGGTACATTGCGAACAGTTCACCAGGCTTTTGTTTTCTAGACATCAGTTGGAATCTAGTCTTCAGATCATCTTTAGGCGTCCCCCATTCGTTATGCAATCCCATCTTGATGACGTCCCAAGTTGGAAATGGATTTTGCCGTAGTACTGACCAATACCAGTCCTTCGCTGGTCCTGTCAATAGCGTAAGCATATTTCTGACTAGTAATCCAAAATCTCCTTCAAGAGCGGAGTGCGTGAGCGCTTCGACTCTGAAGATGAACTCGTCGACAGAGAGGTCCGAGTTATTCCCGTTATATGTCAGGTTCCATCTCCTGATTGGACTGCCTGATCGTCGGTATCCTACATTAGCAGGAACACGCATAGGTGGTGGAGGGGGTTGAGGTGGTTGGGGTGGCATGAAGTTCTGTTGGAGATGATTCGGAGGTTGACCAAACGGTTGACCAAAAGGTGGTGATGGTCTTGGAAATGATTGCCTTCCCCTATTGGGGAAATCATTTGACGGCCTCTGGTTACTCCTGGACGAACTAGGTCTCGCAAAGCCTACTGACGGCATTTCTGCTGCCAATTGCTGTCTGATACTGTCTCCTAACTCAGACCGCAAAACATTTAAACCCTGCTGGAGACCTCGGTTTATTAGGTCTTCCATCTTTACGCTCAAGCCTGCTATCAGCGCATCCGTAGCAGCTGAGGGGTTGTGGTCTTGAGCCTTACGCTCTGGACTATCACGTCGAGGACTCGGGTTAACAAACGTCCTTGAATGTAAGTCACGCATTCCTGGAGACAACAATCGTCGATTATAGGGAGGTCGGTCAAAGTTAAGGTTTGGCAATTCAAAGGTTGGCAATGAGTCGCGCCTGGCTGACTTCGCGGGCTTTGCTTTCTTTGGCTTTTTTGGAAAAGCACCCGTGTAACTAGTGATGTCCTGTGGCGTGAGGCAGCGTCGACAGTTAGGGCAACTGGAATGTGCGCCTACCCAAGTTTGGATGCATGCCTCGTGAAAGACATGTCCACACGTGGTCATGACAGGCTTCTGTTCAGCTGACCAGCTTGTGTCTCGACAGATAGTGCATGGCTCACATAACCTAGTCACTTCGTTCGGCCCAGGAGGCGGTGTCCTCATTGTAGCCATCGTAAGTCAAAGTTGGGAAAAGTTCTACAAACCAAAGGTTTGAGAAAAAAACAGTCAGAGAAATTAAAAAAAATCCCAGAAGTCGATGCTAACAAGCTACTAACTTTAAAATTTGAACGTTGGGACAGGATACTATAATTTGAACACGTGTTCCCAAACGTCTGAAGAAGTACAAAGAAATTCTTTTTCAAAAAAAATTAAAGCTTTGAAAAGTTCGCTGAGTATTCTCGAATCGAGACAATACACATGCGAGTGACAATAATCCAATTCGGAAATGTGACGTTTAAAAAAAATTTCCACAACAAACAATTCTCCTTCACTTCCCTGAGCCAACTCTCAACACAAGAGGTCAGGCCACTCTCTCTCTCTCAAGGTCAGAAACGAAATACAGGCAAGCGACGTGAGTGTGTGCATTGAAAAAGTTAGAGCTCTTGCAGAAATCTGGGAAGAGTAAAGTCGGAGGCACCAGAGACTGAGAATGTCACTAGAGATTCTTCAGCCACGCAGTTAGCAGTATGCCAACTCCTGATTACTGAAGATCTCCAGCATCAATCCCATCCTCGGGTGACTCTTCCTCCTCTTCTTCACCGGATTATCGTGTCCAGTCAGTTCGCTAGCCAGGCAGAGTCATGAGTCTGGTCAACTAATTAGCGGGAAGCCAAGAAGTTGTCTCTCAGATTCACAACTCTGTCCAGCCAGTTGGCTGGCAGACACACGTTTCCACAAGAGTTCACGAAAAATTGGTGAGGCCACCTACCATTTCCATGGCAGAAGGCCAGCGGGAAAGATCATTCAAAAAGTTCAAAAAAAAATTCAAGAAAATCAACTATTCGGACTTGAGGCTTGACTGAAGTCAAACCTAAAGTCGAACTTACAAAAACTTCCAAAAATTCCAAAAACTTTACTTTACTTTACCAATTCTCAAACACATCAAAGCTAGAAAAACTTTACTTTACTTTCAAAAAATTTACTTTACAGAAAAATTCCAATTAATAACAAACAATTAAACCCAGGTCTGCATATAACTTCCACTGGATATGAGACTTGAGGTCAATCAACTAGCAGATACCAGATGATCATATCACTCAGAGTCCCAGTCCCCAGTAAAATTTATACTTAGACCACCGAAGTCTAATTGAGGTGGCCCCCCGTTGGGCGCCATTTTGTTATGGTAATAACAATACACGCGCACAACGTGTCAAAGCCACAAGCTTTACTCTACAAAAAAATTACTGAACAACAAAACCAGTCAGCCTCAGGTCCGCATGTATCTTCCACTAGATATGAGACTACCGAGTCAGACAATTAGCTAGCAGCCAAATGTCCATATCTACAAAGCAGTCTCAGTCCCCAGTGTCAAACACATTTAGACACCGAAGTTGACAGAGGTGGCCCCACGTTGGGCGCCATTTTGTTATGGTACATAACAATGGATGCGCACAACGTATCAAACCTAGAATAATGGACAACCCTTGAACAGAAGGTTCACGTGAAGCCGAGTACTGAAATTATCCCTTCTCCACTGGATGTGAGAATACCGAATCAGAATCAGCTGAAAGCCAAATATCCATATCTGCAAAGTAATCTCAGTCGCCAGTAAAGAGGTCTGACGTACTCAAGGTGCTAAGGCCCCGCGTTGGGCGCCATTTTGTTATGGTAGTATAGTTAGAGTGAATGGTCTGGACGTGAAGTCCAAACTGTCAGCATGAGCTGATAGATCACTCGATGACGGCGATTGCACAGGGCGGCACGCTAGCACCTCGGCTAAGGGTGGCGGAGAGTGTGGGGGGGTCCACGAAATACCTGCCGCTAGTCATCACCCATAAACAAAAAAAATTTTCGTGCCTTCATACAAAAAAAAGAGCCGGCACACACTCGGTCCTGAAGGGACCCTTACGTCACTTACCTATATACTGGTGGAAGGCGTAGGTGTTATACCTCCCTTTGCCTTGCCCCATCCTCCCTTTGACTTGGGGGGCACTATTTCCAAGTCCCTTGGCTGACCTGTGGAAGAGAAAGAGAGACTAGGCGAACCTAGACGACCTTTACCTCACGTGGGAGGGCTCCAGGATTGTGAAAGGAATTACAAAGACATTAAAGCGTCATCACGTTATAAATTCTGTTTATTCAGCAAATCGATATGTACTTCACTATTCACTAGTTCGGATTGCATTTAAACTGACGGATAACAAAAAAGTTGAATTGCTGAGTGTAGTGACATAAGAATCATCGAGGACTGGAAGTACGAGACCGCTAGGGCACTCGATATCTCAAAGCTCTATCAGGAATAGAAGATTCCGAATCAAAAATTACAGTGCAACGATAGCCTTGTCTCTTCCTATCACTTTACATAACGTCAGAGTCAACGAGACTTATCAGCAGAAACTGCTCTCAAATGAATTATTACGTTAACTTTATCGAGAAAAGATATGTTATATCTAAACTTACAAAAAATTATAACCTAACACTTCTGCTTATCAGTTGAAATTCCAAAATCATCTAGACTAATATCGTTATATTAATTTAGCAAAAGGAAATATTTTAAATCGAAATCAACTGCTCAAACAATGAAAAATTGAGTTCATAATTATTAATCTACGTGCAGCGCCATTGAGGCTAATCATTATTGTATTAATTTAGAAATAAACAAAAAAAGGAAATTTTTTCTTTTTAAATCACTTTACCACACAGAAGATCCCAGATGAAATGGGTACAAATTACCTTGTTTATGAACTTGTTCCTCCATGAAGGCCTCCTGGAGAGTTCTACCGTTTCTGTAGCCCTGCAAATAAGTCATAAAAGAAACTTCGTGCCTGGGATTTTCTTCACAATAAAAATTTACTCTAGGTTTATAAAGCCGTCAGGGCCAACCTGATTACTTATCTCTATATATCATGCACTAATCTAGTTATTAAACTCATTCCGTTTTCATTCCGCAAGGTTGTAGATTATCAGCCGCTGGTATACTAAATTCAAAGCACAATATGATTTTTCGCTGTTGCACAGGCTACCGTATGCCGCTTGTTATACGTGTTCTATGGCATCAATGCAAATACCTCATACCATCATATGACGTTCAGGTGCTTCGCTGCTGTAATACGTCGAATTTATTAACACAGGGTAATTAAGTACTGTTCAACTGAATGATTCAGTTAATTAGGATTTCAGATGTCCTGTAGAATTCCTTCTGGCATCAATATATAAACAATCGATAAATGAATGAATAAATCACGGGGCAAACGGTGTATGTAATGTAGGCATATCCCTTCAAGTTCGCTTCAAGACCTCCGTATACCCTGGTCTCGTATGTATCGCGACGTACAGCCAGGTAAAACAGAAAAGATAAAAAGGCTCAAAATGTCTACCTATGGGTACCTTAATTTTTCCTTGAAATTCGCTCCTTTTCCGTGCTTCAAATTGTTTCTTGCTTGTGCATTAGGGGCTGCATGCCGATGCTGCTTCGATCAGGTTTCTATTATTAATCAGTTTATCATTTTCCGATCAACTGGATTTTTAATATCTTGTTCACCAACTTGGGATTGATACTTTTGATAACTTTTTATGACTTGATACAAAAATATAAACTTCACTTTTAATTTTCTTGTCGATTAATTTTTATTATGCCAGTAGTACTTATCACGCCTCTGCTTTTCTTCTTCTTCTTTTTCGTCATGTCTGTCGTCCCCGCATGTCACGCGAGCTTGATGAAGCATTGCTTCGTCGAGGTGCGCTCAGTACGTGGTTCTACTTGAGGGCCGGCGTATATGCTGCAGTATTTCCGTGTAGCATATTGCTATATGCAATACGCTACGACCATAACACACGTACGTATTTAGTACATTAATTGAGTTACCTCTTGTGGGGAACTCCCAGTGTCCTAGGGTAAATTTGCAAGATGCATTAAGATGTAAGATGCCAGGCCCGGAGAGAGTCTTTTGGAAAACTCTGTTTGGACATTGAGCTTGTAGAATTTTGTCTTCGTGGAATACAAACAGCCAGTGGTTGGGGGCGGTTAATTCCGTCACAACATTGGGAGGCTGAGGTAATAATTTTACTGGACATGTGAGGACATTTGCATTTTGGCTTTTATAAAGGCTGTTAACACATGATTCCTGTAATTGGTGGTCAATAGAATGGGGCTTACTCTGTCTGCAGAGATAGAGTTCAGTTTCTCGATATGTAGATAGAAGACGACATAAGGTATTGAGCTCGCTTTCAAACATAACAACGGTCTGCTGAGTAATATTATTTTTGAAAAGATAATCAGCGTCAATATCTAATAGAGCGTAGACTCCATCGGTTTTTTGGAACGGAAGGGGGTGAATTTTGCTGATGTAAAAATCTGGCGAGGTACCTACGGGTATAACAATTTTAATAAGTATATGATCGGGCAGGTAGAGGCTTTGTACCGATATTACCTCATTAATGATGGAAGTATCTCGAAGTAAATGGTTAATATGGGAATACAGGGTTATGTTGTTATATAAATTTTCCAAGTTCTCTGAACGTAAAAGAAGTGGGTGTAATCGGTGTTGTTGCAAGGCATTTATAATTGTGAAAATTTTCGAAACAGTGTTTTGTACATGCTGTAACTGAGATAACATTGTCAGAATAATCTCGTTCAGTTCAGCTTGTATTCTGCTTCTATGAATTTCCACGTCAAACTCGCTCATAGTGCCATTAACTTCTAGAAGAAAACTGTTGACCACCGGTATTAAATGGTCCTGATATTTTGTCAAGTCTAGTATTGGCGACGATAGCGATTAAAAATATGACTTCATTAAAGTGAGTTGTTTTTCCAGAAGATGAATGGATTGATCTTCTTGGTTTTCTAACGCATCTAGGCGACTGTAGGTATTGTTGGCATCGTCATTATCCATTGTGCCAAACAAAAACTTGCTCACTTTCCCACCAATATCCAATAACCCTCGTTTTTCGCGATGTCGCGCTAAGAAGGACGTCAATTCAGAAATTTCTTCCTGGACGTCTATTATATTTCTTTTAAATAAACTATCCCAGAAATTGCACCTACGCTCTTTATTTTTACATTTGAAACTGCACAAGTTTAATAGGTTGTCATCGCAGTACCTCCGAAAATCAATGGTTGTAGTCCAATTAGGCATTTTCATGCGAGTGAGCACCGTCCACGTCGTGTGGTACAATACTGCAGTTCCTATTGGTTCCATCAAGACTTCCCTTTCCGGCCGCAGTAGTTTTATGTCGAAGGGAGTACTGGTGATCCATTGACACGTAAGTGTGGTCATTAGAAAGCGGAGTATTTCCATACCTAAGAAAATTCAGCGGTTAGGGCAGATTCTTTCTTTGTATATTTAACTAGAGATAAAGAAAACGAAGAGAAAAAAAAACAGAATAAGAGGAAAAAAAATATTTGTGTGTTTTACTTATTTCCAAAGTTTTAATCTATTATTATGTACACACCGTTTACCGTTTTTAATTCGTATCACCGTATTTACTTCCGACGGTACTTCAATTACGTTGTACGGTCCTAACCATTCAGGAGAAAACTTTCCTTTTTTAACCGGGTTCTTTAGCAGCACTTGGTCGCCAATATCGAAAATTAAAGCCGTTTTGTCATATTGGATTTTGGAGTACTCTTTACTTTGTAGTAAATTATTACGCGCAATTGCATATGCTTTTTGTACAATACTTCTTAATTTAAAGTAATAGTCTTCAAAGTTGTTGTTTCAGGCTCTCGTTGCAAATTGTGAGGAATTTCCGCAGTGAACCCGAACAAACAGTCCATAGGCGTTAGCTTAGTTCCTCTATGTTTGCTGTTATTTCGTACGAACATTGCTGCCCTAAGATGTTCATCCCATGTACGGGGGTTAGACTCAAAAAAGATTTTCAGATACTCGACCAAAGGCCTATGAGAGCGCTCCAAAGCTCCATTGCTTTGCGGATGGTACGCGGTAGTCTGTATTTTCTTGACCTTAAGCATTTTACATACTCTTTTGAACAAATTGCTTGTAAAGTTTGTCCTTTGATCTGTAACTAGTACTTTGGGGAGTCTGTAGCGCGTTATTGTTTCATTGAAAATGCCTTCGCTACTGTTGACGCTTCTGCGTCTGGTATAGCGACACAGTCCATGAACCTCGTCAAATCATCCTCGAAAGTTAAGATATACTTATTACCTTCACTCGTTTCTTCTAAAGGACCTACAAGGTCCAAATAAACTTTCTCGAAAGGTTCGCGAGCGGTGTCTGTTATTACCATGAACATTTTATTTTTACGGCTAGCTTTATAACGTTGACATTTAATACAGTTTTTTTATGTATTTATTTATATCCGATAACATACCTTTCCATTTAAATTCTCTGCGGATTTTATAAAATGTTTTCCACACGCCTTGGTGACCGCCCAGAGGTGCATCGTGGAAGTTATGTAGGATAGTCTCAATTTCATTCCTATCTTTCAAGATTCGAATTTTGCCTTTTGTGCTAATTTCTTCCTCATCAGCTTCTTCGTCTGAATTGAAGGGTGTCTCCGGTATGTGTACTTCCATAGTAGAAGCCACCATGGCTGTGTGATTCAACGGTATTTCCTGTATACGTTGAGGCTCCTCTGATATTAAAGGCAAGTTATATGTGCCCTGTTTGGCTTGAGATCGTGTAAACACCAAGCAGTTGCTTTTGCTGTTTTCTTGATCTTGAGTCGCGGAACTTGCTAATTCTGCGCTAAGAGGTGAAATTCTGGACAGCGCATCTGCATTTGTATTATATTTGCCGGGCTTATATTCAATATCGAAATCATAGTCTGACAATTTCACATGAAACCGAGCTAGACGCGAAGTGGTATCTTTTTCCTTGAATATTTATGAATATTTAAAGGCTTACGATCCGTGTAAACCGTAAATTTTCTTCTCAACAAGTAGCATCGAACGTTTTTGAGCTACCACACAATGGCCAGGAGCTCTTTTCCTGTTGTACTATAATTTTTTTCTGCCTGGTTGAGGATTAGACTTGCGTATGCTATGGGTTGATCTTTGCCTACTTCTCCTTGAGAGAGCACAGCTCCCAAAGCATCATTACTGGCGTCGGTAGTTAATATGAACAGCTTAGAGAAATCAGGGTATAAAAAAAGCGGAGGTGTAACTAAAGCATGCTTTAGTCCACAAAAAGAATTTTGGCATTCTTCGGACCATTTAAATTTTACATTTTTCCTTAGTAGTTTGTTTATTGGGGTTGCTATTTTGGGAAAATCGCGACTGAACTTCCTGTAATAATTTGCCAAACCCAAGAAAGATTGCACTTGCTTAACTGTTTTGGGAGTTGGAAAATTTTGGACACTTAAAGTTTTCGCAGGGTCTGGCAAGGCGCCTTCCTTACCACATTTGTGTCTTAAATAGACAACTTCACGACGTAAGAACTGACACTTTTCCGGTTGTAATTTTAGGTTATTTTCCCTTAGCCTCTGGAATACTTCCAACAGTTTGGCGTTGTGATCATTCAGACTTTTTCCATAGATGACAATGCCATCTAAATAAACGAAAGATTTAAATCCCTGCAAACCCGTCAAGATATCCGTTTAAACTCATAATGTCCATAATTAGTGCTGAAGGCAGTTTTTTCTCTGTCTCGTTTATCTACTTGTATTTGATGATAACCACTTGCCAAATCTAAAGTTGTGAAGTATCTTGCGTGACCCAACTGATCTAAGATTTCTTCTATACTCGGTAACGGGAAAGCGTCCTTGACAGTAACTTCATTTAACTAGCGGAAGTCGACGACTATTCTCCATCGTTTGGTACCATCCGAGCCAGGCTTTTTTGGTACTACCAGTAAAGGGGAGTTCCATGGTCTTTTACTAGGAGTTATGAGATAATTTTTGAGCATTTCCTGAACTTGTTCGTTTATTATCTCCTTTTGACTCTGTGGTAATCTGTAGTTCTTCTGGTTAATTGGTGCCTGGTTTTCTTTTACCCGTATTTTATGTTTTACTACTGGAGTGTACGTCAAAAGATCATCTTTCAAATGAAATATATCCTCATAATCTTCACAAATCTCCCATATTCTGCCCCTCTCCTCAGGGTTTAATTCTTCATCTAGGCCTATTTCTTCATGTAGTTTTTGCAATCAGTTAATATCGCGATAAATTCTTTGGCAAGTACTATTCTTCTTTACTACAGTTGCTGTCTCCACTGCGTTTATTTGTTTACTTTCATTCACCATTTTCTTCTTTATATTCTCAACTTTTCCTTCACTAAGTCTTACTATATGATAATCTTCCAGTTTCTCAATCTTGGGATTAATATTTTTCAGTGTGACCGCGATTTCGTTGATGTTTACTATACTTATCACAATGTGTTGGTCCTTTGGATGCACTATACAATTTGAAATGAATACTCCAGGGCTTAGCTCTTCGGCTAAACAAATCAAATCTCCTTCAAACTGTCTTGACCAAAACTTCTGATCGAGCAGGAATATGAACTTCTCTCGAAGTCAATTCATTTTCCTTGTGGCACTGAACATTAGTAAATTGTTCAGGGCTGCTCTCTGCGAGCAGACTTTTGTTCAGCATGCCTTGGCTTGCCGAGATTGCGGGTTGCTCTCTGAGTCTCCTTCCCACAATCCAACTTTGGACTAGCCTTGGCACTTGAACTGTCTTCTGAATGCGTAGCAGTTTCTTCAAATGGCACTTCGAATTCTACTTTATTCATTTCCGTGCGAGGAAAAAGTAGTCGTTTTCTAGGACCTTCAACATTGCAATTTTCTTGGAGAAAGTCATTTCCTAACAATCCATCTTCCGGAATGTTAGTACCCGTACTTACTACATTTAATTTACAGGGTAGCTCCGATTTCAACACAAAAGTTCCTGTACAAGTCTCTAAAGTATTTTCTTTGCCATGTACTGAATTTATTCGAATTTGTTCATTTTTATTTACTTTGGTTCCCGTCTTCAGAACATTTTCTTTAATAAGAGTTACCTGGGAGCCAGTATCATGAGTCAGCATGAGCTGATAGATCACTCGATGACGGCGATTGCACAGGGCGGCACGCTAGCACCTCGGCTAAGGGTGGCGGAGAGTGTGGGGGGGTCCACGAAATACCTGCCGCTAGTCATCACCCATAAACAAAAAAAATTTTCGTGCCTTCATACAAAAAAAAGAGCCGGCACACACTCGGTCCTGAAGGGACCCTTACGTCACTTACCTATATACTGGTGGAAGGCGTAGGTGTTATACCTCCCTTTGCCTTGCCCCATCCTCCCTTTGACTTGGGGGGCACTATTTCCAAGTCCCTTGGCTGACCTGTGGAAGAGAAAGAGAGACTAGGCGAACCTAGACGACCTTTACCTCACGTGGGAGGGCTCCAGGATTGTGAAAGGAATTACAAAGACATAAAAGCGTCATCACGTTATAAATTCTGTTTATTCAGCAAATCGATATGTACTTCACTATTCACTAGTTCGGATTGCATTTAAACTGACGGATAACAAAAAAGTTGAATTGCTGAGTGTAGTGACATAAGAATCATCGAGGACTGGAAGTACGAGACCGCTAGGGCACTCGATATCTCAAAGCTCTATCAGGAATAGAAGATTCCGAATCAAAAATTACAGTGCAACGATAGCCTTGTCTCTTCCTATCACTTTACATAACGTCAGAGTCAACGAGACTTATCAGCAGAAACTGCTCTCAAATGAATTATTACGTTAACTTTATCGAGAAAAGATATGTTATATCTAAACTTACAAAAAATTATAACCTAACACTTCTGCTTATCAGTTGAAATTCCAAAATCATCTAGACTAATATCGTTATATTAATTTAGCAAAAGGAAATATTTCAAATCGAAATCAACTGCTCAAACAATGAAAAATTGAGTTCATAATTATTAATCTACGTGCAGCGCCATTGAGGCTAATCATTATTGTATTAATTTAGAAATAAACAAAAAAAGGAAATTTTTTCTTTTTAAATCACTTTACCACACAGAAGATCCCAGATGAAATGGGTACAAATTACCTTGTTTATGAACTTGTTCCTCCATGAAGGCCTCCTGGAGAGTTCTACCGTTTCTGTAGCCCTGCAAATAAGTCATAAAAGAAACTTCGTGCCTGGGATTTTCTTCACAATAAAAATTTACTCTAGGTTTATAAAGCCGTCAGGGCCAACCTGATTACTTATCTCTATATATCATGCACTAATCTAGTTATTAAACTCATTCCGTTTTCATTCCGCAAGGTTGTAGATTATCAGCCGCTGGTATACTAAATTCAAAGCACAATATGATTTTTCGCTGTTGCACAGGCTACCGTATGCCGCTTGTTATACGTGTTCTATGGCATCAATGCAAATACCTCATACCATCATATGACGTTCAGGTGCTTCGCTGCTGTAATACGTCGAATTTATTAACACAGGGTAATTAAGTACTGTTCAACTGAATGATTCAGTTAATTAGGATTTCAGATGTCCTGTAGAATTCCTTCTGGCATCAATATATAAACAATCGATAAATGAATGAATAAATCACGGGGCAAACGGTGTATGTAATGTAGGCATATCCCTTCAAGTTCGCTTCAAGACCTCCGTATACCCTGGTCTCGTATGTATCGCGACGTACAGCCAGGTAAAACAGAAAAGATAAAAAGGCTCAAAATGTCTACCTATGGGTACCTTAATTTTTCCTTGAAATTCGCTCCTTTTCCGTGCTTCAAATTGTTTCTTGCTTGTGCATTAGGGGCTGCATGCCGATGCTGCTTCGATCAGGTTTCTATTATTAATCAGTTTATCATTTTCCGATCAACTGGATTTTTAATATCTTGTTCACCAACTTGGGATTGATACTTTTGATAACTTTTTATGACTTGATACAAAAATATAAACTTCACTTTTAATTTTCTTGTCGATTAATTTTTATTATGCCAGTAGTACTTATCACGCCTCTGCTTTTCTTCTTCTTCTTTTTCGTCATGTCTGTCGTCCCCGCATGTCACGCGAGCTTGATGAAGCATTGCTTCGTCGAGGTGCGCTCAGTACGTGGTTCTACTTGAGGGCCGGCGTATATGCTGCAGTATTTCCGTGTAGCATATTGCTATATGCAATACGCTACGACCATAACACACGTACGTATTTAGTACATTAATTGAGTTACCTCTTGTGGGGAACTCCCAGTGTCCTAGGGTAAATTTGCAAGATGCATTAAGATGTAAGATGCCAGGCCCGGAGAGAGTCTTTTGGAAAACTCTGTTTGGACATTGAGCTTGTAGAATTTTGTCTTCGTGGAATACAAACAGCCAGTGGTTGGGGGCGGTTAATTCCGTCACAACATTGGGAGGCTGAGGTAATAATTTTACTGGACATGTGAGGACATTTGCATTTTGGCTTTTATAAAGGCTGTTAACACATGATTCCTGTAATTGGTGGTCAATAGAATGGGGCTTACTCTGTCTGCAGAGATAGAGTTCAGTTTCTCGATATGTAGATAGAAGACGACATAAGGTATTGAGCTCGCTTTCAAACATAACAACGGTCTGCTGAGTAATATTATTTTTGAAAAGATAATCAGCGTCAATATCTAATAGAGCGTAGACTCCATCGGTTTTTTGGAACGGAAGGGGGTGAATTTTGCTGATGTAAAAATCTGGCGAGGTACCTACGGGTATAACAATTTTAATAAGTATATGATCGGGCAGGTAGAGGCTTTGTACCGATATTACCTCATTAATGATGGAAGTATCTCGAAGTAAATGGTTAATATGGGAATACAGGGTTATGTTGTTATATAAATTTTCCAAGTTCTCTGAACGTAAAAGAAGTGGGTGTAATCGGTGTTGTTGCAAGGCATTTATAATTGTGAAAATTTTCGAAACAGTGTTTTGTACATGCTGTAACTGAGATAACATTGTCAGAATAATCTCGTTCAGTTCAGCTTGTATTCTGCTTCTATGAATTTCCACGTCAAACTCGCTCATAGTGCCATTAACTTCTAGAAGAAAACTGTTGACCACCGGTATTAAATGGTCCTGATATTTTGTCAAGTCTAGTATTGGCGACGATAGCGATTAAAAATATGACTTCATTAAAGTGAGTTGTTTTTCCAGAAGATGAATGGATTGATCTTCTTGGTTTTCTAACGCATCGAGGCGACTGTAGGTATTGTTGGCATCGTCATTATCCATTGTGCCAAACAAAAACTTGCTCACTTTCCCACCAATATCCAATAACCCTCGTTTTTCGCGATGTCGCGCTAAGAAGGACGTCAATTCAGAAATTTCTTCCTGGACGTCTATTATATTTCTTTTAAATAAACTATCCCAGAAATTGCACCTACGCTCTTTATTTTTACATTTGAAACTGCACAAGTTTAATAGGTTGTCATCGCAGTACCTCCGAAAATCAATGGTTGTAGTCCAATTAGGCATTTTCATGCGAGTGAGCACCGTCCACGTCGTGTGGTACAATACTGCAGTTCCTATTGGTTCCATCAAGACTTCCCTTTCCGGCCGCAGTAGTTTTATGTCGAAGGGAGTACTGGTGATCCATTGACACGTAAGTGTGGTCATTAGAAAGCGGAGTATTTCCATACCTAAGAAAATTCAGCGGTTAGGGCAGATTCTTTCTTTGTATATTTAACTAGAGATAAAGAAAACGAAGAGAAAAAAAACAGAATAAGAGGAAAAAAAATATTTGTGTGTTTTACTTATTTCCAAAGTTTTAATCTATTATTATGTACACACCGTTTACCGTTTTTAATTCGTATCACCGTATTTACTTCCGACGGTACTTCAATTACGTTGTACGGTCCTAACCATTCAGGAGAAAACTTTCCTTTTTTAACCGGGTTCTTTAGCAGCACTTGGTCGCCAATATCGAAAATTAAAGCCGTTTTGTCATATTGGATTTTGGAGTACTCTTTACTTTGTAGTAAATTATTACGCGCAATTGCATATGCTTTTTGTACAATACTTCTTAATTTAAAGTAATAGTCTTCAAAGTTGTTGTTTCAGGCTCTCGTTGCAAATTGTGAGGAATTTCCGCAGTGAACCCGAACAAACAGTCCATAGGCGTTAGCTTAGTTCCTCTATGTTTGCTGTTATTTCGTACGAACATTGCTGCCCTAAGATGTTCATCCCATGTACGGGGGTTAGACTCAAAAAAGATTTTCAGATACTCGACCAAAGGCCTATGAGAGCGCTCCAAAGCTCCATTGCTTTGCGGATGGTACGCGGTAGTCTGTATTTTCTTGACCTTAAGCATTTTACATACTCTTTTGAACAAATTGCTTGTAAAGTTTGTCCTTTGATCTGTAACTAGTACTTTGGGGAGTCTGTAGCGCGTTATTGTTTCATTGAAAATGCCTTCGCTACTGTTGACGCTTCTGCGTCTGGTATAGCGACACAGTCCATGAACCTCGTCAAATCATCCTCGAAAGTTAAGATATACTTATTACCTTCACTCGTTTCTTCTAAAGGACCTACAAGGTCCAAATAAACTTTCTCGAAAGGTTCGCGAGCGGTGTCTGTTATTACCATGAACATTTTATTTTTACGGCTAGCTTTATAACGTTGACATTTAATACAGTTTTTTTATGTATTTATTTATATCCGATAACATACCTTTCCATTTAAATTCTCTGCGGATTTTATAAAATGTTTTCCACACGCCTTGGTGACCGCCCAGAGGTGCATCGTGGAAGTTATGTAGGATAGTCTCAATTTCATTCCTATCTTTAAAGATTCGAATTTTGCCTTTTGTGCTAATTTCTTCCTCATCAGCTTCTTCGTCTGAATTGAAGGGTGTCTCCGGTATGTGTACTTCCATAGTAGAAGCCACCATGGCTGTGTGATTCAACGGTATTTCCTGTATACGTTGAGGCTCCTCTGATATTAAAGGCAAGTTATATGTGCCCTGTTTGGCTTGAGATCGTGTAAACACCAAGCAGTTGCTTTTGCTGTTTTCTTGATCTTGAGTCGCGGAACTTGCTAATTCTGCGCTAAGAGGTGAAATTCTGGACAGCGCATCTGCATTTGTATTATATTTGCCGGGCTTATATTCAATATCGAAATCATAGTCTGACAATTTCACATGAAACCGAGCTAGACGCGAAGTGGTATCTTTTTCCTTGAATATTTATGAATATTTAAAGGCTTACGATCCGTGTAAACCGTAAATTTTCTTCTCAACAAGTAGCATCGAACGTTTTTGAGCTACCACACAATGGCCAGGAGCTCTTTTCCTGTTGTACTATAATTTTTTTCTGCCTGGTTGAGGATTAGACTTGCGTATGCTATGGGTTGATCTTTGCCTACTTCTCCCTGAGAGAGCACAGCTCCCAAAGCATCATTACTGGCGTCGGTAGTTAATATGAACAGCTTAGAGAAATCAGGGTATAAAAAAAGCGGAGGTGTAACTAAAGCATGCTTTAGTCCACAAAAAGAATTTTGGCATTCTTCGGACCATTTAAATTTTACATTTTTCCTTAGTAGTTTGTTTATTGGGGTTGCTATTTTGGGAAAATCGCGACTGAACTTCCTGTAATAATTTGCCAAACCCAAGAAAGATTGCACTTGCTTAACTGTTTTGGGAGTTGGAAAATTTTGGACACTTAAAGTTTTCGCAGGGTCTGGCAAGGCACCTTCCTTACCACATTTGTGTCTTAAATAGACAACTTCACGACGTAAGAACTGACACTTTTCCGGTTGTAATTTTAGGTTATTTTCCCTTAGCCTCTGGAATACTTCCAACAGTTTGGCGTTGTGATCATTCAGACTTTTTCCATAGATGACAATGCCATCTAAATAAACGAAAGATTTAAATCCCTGCAAACCCGTCAAGATATCCGTTTAAACTCATAATGTCCATAATTAGTGCTGAAGGCAGTTTTTTCTCTGTCTCGTTTATCTACTTGTATTTGATGATAACCACTTGCCAAATCTAAAGTTGTGAAGTATCTTGCGTGACCCAACTGATCTAAGATTTCTTCTATACTCGGTAACGGGAAAGCGTCCTTGACAGTAACTTCATTTAACTAGCGGAAGTCGACGACTATTCTCCATCGTTTGGTACCATCCGAGCCAGGCTTTTTTGGTACTACCAGTAAAGGGGAGTTCCATGGTCTTTTACTAGGAGTTATGAGATAATTTTTGAGCATTTCCTGAACTTGTTCGTTTATTATCTCCTTTTGACTCTGTGGTAATCTGTAGTTCTTCTGGTTAATTGGTGCCTGGTTTTCTTTTACCCGTATTTTATGTTTTACTACTGGAGTGTACGTCAAAAGATCATCTTTCAAATGAAATATATCCTCATAATCTTCACAAATCTCCCATATTCTGCCCCTCTCCTCAGGGTTTAATTCTTCATCTAGGCCTATTTCTTCATGTAGTTTTTGCAATCAGTTAATATCGCGATAAATTCTTTGGCAAGTACTATTCTTCTTTACTACAGTTGCTGTCTCCACTGCGTTTATTTGTTTACTTTCATTCACCATTTTCTTCTTTATATTCTCAACTTTTCCTTCACTAAGTCTTACTATATGATAATCTTCCAGTTTCTCAATCTTGGGATTAATATTTTTCAGTGTGACCGCGATTTCGTTGATGTTTACTATACTTATCACAATGTGTTGGTCCTTTGGATGCACTATACAATTTGAAATGAATACTCCAGGGCTTAGCTCTTCGGCTAAACAAATCAAATCTCCTTCAAACTGTCTTGACCAAAACTTCTGATCGAGCAGGAATATGAACTTCTCTCGAAGTCAATTCATTTTCCTTGTGGCACTGAACATTAGTAAATTGTTCAGGGCTGCTCTCTGCGAGCAGACTTTTGTTCAGCATGCCTTGGCTTGCCGAGATTGCGGGTTGCTCTCTGAGTCTCCTTCCCACAATCCAACTTTGGACTAGCCTTGGCACTTGAACTTTCTTCTGAATGCGTAGCAGTTTCTTCAAATGGCACTTCGAATTCTACTTTATTCATTTCCGTGCGAGGAAAAAGTAGTCGTTTTCTAGGACCTTCAACATTGCAATTTTCTTGGAGAAAGTCATTTCCTAACAATCCATCTTCCGGAATGTTAGTACCCGTACTTACTACATTTAATTTACAGGGTAGCTCCGATTTCAACACAAAAGTTCCTGTACAAGTCTCTAAAGTATTTTCTTTGCCATGTACTGAATTTATTCGAATTTGTTCATTTTTATTTACTTTGGTTCCCGTCTTCAGAACATTTTCTTTAATAAGAGTTACCTGGGAGCCAGTATCTATCAAAAATTTTGTTTCGCGCTTTTTACTTACATCTAACGGTAACTTAACTACAGAGTCATGAGGAGTTTGCGATTCAAAATTTCTTACTTCGTTAAGGTTCTTGTTTTTTTTCTAAGAAGGTTACTGCCGATCGGGGTGGGATCCGATAGCCGCCGTCAAGTTTCCCGAGTTTTCTTGTTTTTCCTCCCATCGTCTTTTCGTAGCGCAATTAAATACTGTAGGGCCCTACCTTTCGCAGAAATCGCAGGTGACCATTACCTGTCTTACTTCCGAGGGTCGATCACTTACTCGCCTACAGCTTCTTGCATCGTGACCCGAAGTCTTACACCATTGACAATAGATCGAGTTATCGGAGGCTCTGCAGTCTCTACTCAAATGATTTGGTTGTCCACATTTAAAGCAGGTAATGGGGGCTGAGTTTCGTGGAGGAGCACCATGTGCGGTACGCCTAGGATACTGGAAGCTTTCGTAGTGTGTTCGGGGCGGCTGATTTTGTTCTTGGTATTGATAATTCTGTGGGATATATAGGTACAGTTGGATGTTCTAAAAACTGTGAAAAAGGTCTACGGCTATTTAGCCCATTCCTATTTATTTCACTTTGGCCAGGGAGGTTATTTACACCACCAAAAGGGAAGTTATTGGAGTTTACACCACCAAAAGGGAAGTTATTGGAGTTTACACTACCAAAAGAGAAGTTATTGGAGTTAACACCACCGTAAATTTGATTTTCCATAAAGGAAACCTTTTTTATTAAATCTGTAAAGTTTGAACTATCTGACATGCAGGCATATTGCTTGAGTGTCATACTTAAAAGTCCTCTCCTAAAAACTTGTGTGGCCATATTTTGATATTCTTTTATCGTTGGTTCTGGATTTGTTTTGCATTTTTCTCTCAAGTTCAGCTCGCATTCTTCTAGGCGTTGTGTTACTCGTTGACCAAACTGTCTCACAGTCTCTCCATTGAGTTATCTACAGCTTTGCATGTCAGGGGTGTGATCTGCTAAATTTTTACAGGGAAAGTAATAGGCCGTTAAGGTCTCCTGCAATTCCTCCCATGTTTTAAAACTGGTGTTCTTGCAAATCTCATAAGGAATTTTGCACAATTTTAGTTTGGGGAGAAAAGATATTAAAATTGCCTTCTCTCCTTCATCCAAAGAATTGCAGTACGCCTATGAAATATTCAAAAACACATGCAGATCGGATTCAGCTGTTGAAGATGGCTCACCGGAAAATATTGGCACTATTTTGTTTATGGTATTTCTTATGGTGGACGTTGGATCACAGTGAAAAGTCTTGCTAAGACGGGTGCTGTTATTGGGGTTAGAGATTGTTCCAGAAAGAGTTGGAGTTTGTGTTATTTCGGAAGGTGGAGAAGTTACTTGAAAGTGTTCTAAGTCAGTGAAAAGATCTTGATTTTTCTGAACCAACTGCTTAACTAAGGTGGTTCCTTTCGCAATTTTTTCACAGAATGCCCTAATCTGGTTGTCCGTTTCTTCGGCGGTTTTAAACAGTAGATCAGTAGCCGTAGTGGGAGTAGGAGGTTTCACTATTCTATGACCTGATCGCAGTACTGTTTTTCAAGGGGTTCAATATCACCTAGCAGAAAACTTACTTCCCTATTTTTGGGTCTAGGAGCATCTGCGCCTTCAAATCTAGACATGCGCTATACCGAAAAAATAAAAGAGTTTTATAATTTCACTCATGAAATTGCATCTAGAAGCTCAAAATTTTGTTAAAAGAACTATTGCATTTGATTCACACACAGTCAACAAATTAATCTTCAGAAAATGAAACTTTTAATTTTTAGGTATAGAATAAAATTCAGAAACTCTATATTGGGGTAAAAAAAAATGTTACGGAATCACATCACAAAAAATTAATTACAATTACTTACATAAACGAAAATTCTTTTGGTAAAATAAAATTCGGAAAATTTAGCGCATCTTAACACCGTCATGGAATTATATATTATATAATAAGAATAAAAATAAAGAGAAGGTAACTATATAATGTGCTTACTGTATTCTTGTATGCTGTAGGCTGCTTTATTCCTAAACTCACTTCTTTCTTAATCCTTCTATTTTGAAAGGCTGCTGGCGGCTCTATTTCCTGGCAAGTTCACTTCTTCCTCAAACCTTGTATTTAGGTTGGCTGCGGGCTGTTCTTTTTTTAACAGTTTTTACATCTTCCTCAATCGCTGTATGTTTATAGGCGGTTATTTCCTGGCAGGTTTCGTCTCTTCCTCACTTTTTTGTTTTTGTTTTATTTTAATTAGATGCTTGCTGGTCTAATTCTTGTTTACACTGGTTTTAGCTTTTGTAGACCCAGATAGCCTCGTTCTACCTTTCAAGTAGGTTTGGATTCGCATATAATGCCTTTAATACTAGTCAAAGTATAGTAGACGATTATAATTTAAAGTCTATTTCAACGATATCTAATTATTCCGAATCCTACCGGCTGCGCCAATTGTAGTGTTTGGTTTTGTACACCGCGAGAAAAGGGATGTGTGGGCTTTACCTACGATGGCGAATTCACTTTTTAATTTATTTATTCAAAATAACAACAATTCACGTTATAATTTATTTATTTATCTTGTTTTAAACTTAAAACTTATTTATTTATCCTGTCGTCAATTCACTTTAAAACTAAAGCACTTATATTTCATTTATTTTTCTGGTCTTCGATTTACTTTAAAACTAACGCACTTATATTTTATTAATTTTCTGGTCTTCACTTTACTTTAAAACTAAGCAACCGACCTGATTGGACTTTTCTCTCAAAAAACTACCGCGACGCTGATCAGACTCAAGAATTAACTAAACTTATTCTGTACTCGAAATTTATAAATTCACTTAAAAAATGCAGAATCAACTACGCGTAATTTCTGTGCCAGAATTTTTTGATGTTTCCAAGCAAGATTATTTGTATTTCCTACTTCGCTTTGTTTACCTGCGAAGTAGGTCATTATTGTGAAGGTAAATTCTGATCAGCCACTAGGTCATTTTTTATTTATGCTGACCGGGCATTGATCAGTGCACGTAAAATGCTTTATTTTATTTATCATTGTTTGCAGTTGTTACGATTGCAAAGAAACTTCCATATGGGTTAATTTGTAACATGAAAACATTTAGAAAAACGTTTTGAAATTAATCTTCGTTAAATGGGGAAATAATTATACAACTCACAAGGCGAGAGTAAAACCCCTAACCAATGTACCAGAAGCGGCGGCAACAAATAAAGAACGCACGACTTCTCATACCGTTCATTCAGAATCAAAAGATTCAAGTAAGCCACAAACTATCCCGCTCTCACATACAAATAAGAGGCAACATCTATCAATACCACCACCACTCCCACCATCTATAATACCGACCGATTCATGTACCCGCTCCCGCCATTTGCAAATAGTTTAGTTACTTATCAAATCCAAGATAACCAAAATTAATAAAAAAGACCTGTCTTGTTTAAAATATAAATATTAACACAACAGAAGAAAGAGAGAGCAATATGTATAGTATACACATACTATATAGATTAGGGTAAGCGAACAAAACTGTAAAAATAAGTATACATATACATATTACAATAGATGCATTAAAAAATTAAAATTATAAGGAAAACATATGTATACCGCATATATTACTGTAAATGCAAAAATATGTATACACACATATATTAATATAAAAGCATAAAGAGTTAAAATTGTATATATTGTATACATATATGGTATTGTAAAGCCATAAAAGGTTAAATTGTAAATTTATTATACAGATATAGTAATGCAAAAAAAAACATATTTATACCTGCATAAGAGAAAAAATCTCTTTTTATTGTAGCTAATTAATCTTAAACAAAAAAAAATTTATAAAAATAGGCTAGAAATAAATAATTCACGATATTGTACTCAGGCCCATTCCTGGCGGGGGTGCAAAAGGTGCCCTTGCACGTGGGCGGCGAAGTCGAACGACGGCCGCCTACCAACTATTTTTTAGAAAATTAAAATTAAAAAAAAAATTTTGATTTTAATTTTGAGTACTAGACTGAAAAAAAAAACTTTGTCAAATTAAGTAGAAGCAAACAAAACCTTATTTTGTTTTACCAGAAACACTGTGAAGATCCAAGTACATAAAAATTTAATAATTTTAATGTATTAAAATTTACTGAATTCTGTTCTTCTTCAGACTTTAGTATTCATATAAAAATTTGAAAGAATGTGTGTATGTACGATATTTCTTTAGAAATTTCTAATTGATATTCAAGGGAATTTTTAACTCTTATTTTGATTTGTTCAAAGTAATAACTAATTAACGCAATAAAAGAGTATGTGTATGTAAAATTGTAAGTACATGTTTTGATTTTGCTGCTCTTATAGAACACACATGAATACTTTAAATGTGTTTTTTCCAATTAACTTATGTTTTTTTCTTTTAAAATCCATGACAAAGTTTTGCCATTAAAAATTTGTAAGTATGCCATGACTTTTTCATTCATTCGACTACGGTCAGGAGGATAGTCGATTGTAGTCGTTTTAAATCATTTGACAGAACTACACTACGCAACGACTACGCTACGCAAAGTGGCAGTGAATGCACTCAATATGTTATTACCCAGCAAACATAGCGAAACGCAGAAGATTCACTTTCTTATTACTTGGACGAAAAAATATCTCGTGGATGATAATCATATTCGTATTGCATTCTTAACTTCCAACGGGAGAAACAAAACATCTTGAAGAAACGAATGCGTAGCTTATACGCGGTACGTTAAAGTAATTTGCCAACATCCCTTCCTGGCGAGTTATGTTCATATCATGAATAAGAAACGTATTCGTTTCTTCAAGATGATCCGCTTTCTTATCGTCTAAGCAAATCGTTCAAGAATCGTCGAAATAAAGATATTTTGGTAGAATTAGGAGAATTAAAATCACGAATGAACTCACAAATTAATTACTGTCATAGAGTCTAATGACGCGTTCTTCAAATAATAGATTCGTGCATCGTGAAACTATTGTCTTCTTGCTTTCACATTTAAAATCAGAAAACAAAATTGATTATAATTTCATGCTCTTTTCATCTACGCAAGACAAGGAAGAAATCATTTCACAGTATTTGCTTTAATTTCGCGTGGAAGATATTTTGGCAATATCATCCACATATCGCCCTGAAGATTTTTCATCCAAATGTTTGCTGGGTATTATATTAACATATTATATTTATATTTATGGGTGAATGCTCGGGCTATCGGTCTCTGTTGTAGACAAAAAACGATTAGTGTCTAAATTTTTTATTTAAAGTCTGCCACAACGTTTCACGGGTGAACACTCCGCGTCTTCAGGTGGTCTTATCTATAAGGTAACTATCATGAGCGTTTGCCAAAATTTACAATATTTAAATTACTTACGAAAAAACATTTATGAACATTAATTAACTCACTCCAATAAAATATACAAGCACTGGTCGAAAAAATAATAAATTAACATATAAATGAAAAAACACTGCAATAAAAACCTATGAATTATTAAACAAATACAAGAAAAAGAACGAAAAAGAAACTACTTTTGAAAAACACACATTTGAGACCACAATATTTAAATCTCACGTCTAAGAAATAAAATAGCATCCACATTGCGCGATTTGTCGTTACTTTATGATCAGGTGACAGAATGTTTCTAGGATTGTATATCTGTATACACAACGTAAGTGTATATGTATGTGGTGGGAGGAAGCCCTCATTATGGGTTAGCTAAGAAGTGAGCAGTACACCGAATTTATGTTGTCGGTGTCTGTTTTCCGATTCATTGTATTGGGGGTGGTGTAAATATTCAAAGCCTCAAGGCAGATCCTCTTGCTAATATTTTTTTCCTTACATAAAATCGTAGTATTGTTAAAATCCGGACAGTGGTTTGCCTGCACACAGTGGTTAGCCAAAGCAGTCTTGCAGATGTGTTTATTTTTTATATCCGACTTGTGACCCGCAAGCCGATTTTTAAGTAATTGACTTGTGGTACCAACATAATTTAAATTGCAATCTGAATTGTCTAAAATTGAACCCATGCACGGAATATTATAAACCAGGTCCGTGGAATGTTCCTTATGTGTCCAATCTTTAACACGGCTGAAACACCGCCTAATGGTTTTGTCAGCTTTAAAGGCCGGACAGATTCGATCATTTTTTCAGTAACCGCCTTTTTGAGTTTTTCAGACAGACCTGGAATGTATCTGAGACTTCGATATATTTTGTTTGTATTTTGTTGTGTGGTATCCGTTGTTGTTTCGGTGCGATTATTATTTGGATGCTTAGGTTTATAGCTGGTTATTAAGTATTTAATTTTACGTGCAGGGAATGCATTGTCCAGCAGGATTTTGTATATTCTCTTCTATGGAAACAACTGTCTTTTATGGAAACAACTGTCACTTAATCCTAGTATTCTATCGACGAGGTTCTTAGCTGTATTGATTTTTTGGTATTTCGGATGATAGGAGTTGTAGTTCAGCAATCTACCTGATGAGGTAGGTTACTGAAACCAATCTGTGATGATGGTATCATTTTTGCGTATTGCTAATACTTCAAGGTAAGGAATCTTACCATCCGATTAAATTTGTACAGTGAATTGCAGTTTCCTGTGAAAACTATTGAATATATTTAATGTAGCCAGAATATGTTCCTGTGGCATTACGTAAAGAGAGTAAATTTCCACAGAAAAAGACCTCGTCAATTTTTATATGAATCAAGTGACGAGTTTGTACAAGATCCTAAACAAAACTTTAAAATTAATTTTTATTTTCGCATTATAGATAGAGCGAATAATTCTGTAGAGGAAAGATTTACGTTGTTAGATCAATGTAATAATACCTATGGTTTTTTGTATTCCTTCCATACAATACTTTAAAAAAATGTTGCTTGGATTTGGAAGTTTTTCTACAAATATATATTAAGAATGCCATAGAAAAAGACCTCAATGAATATGAACTATTTAACTAAATATTAAGTTTTAGGGAAATATTTCCAACTGTGGCAAAGCCTGTAATGACTTTGAATTACATCATACAAACTGACTTAATATCATCATTTCCTAATTTTTGTATAGCGTTAAGAATTTTTTTAACACTTCCTGTAACTGTAGCATCTGGAGAAAGAAGTTTTTCAAAATTAAAATTGATAAAAAATTACCTAACGTCGTCGATGTCGCAAGAAAGGCTAACCAATCTTACCTTGTTATCGATATAGAAAGATATCTGTGAGAATTTAAACTTATCTCAAGTAATTGATGATTTTGTTTCAACAAAAGCAAGAAGAGTAAAATTGTGTAATCTGTTTTTGTGTGTTAGTTACACTTACTTTGTTTTTTATGAAACTAATGGGTAATTTATTTTATGTTTATTGAAATGAAATATTAAACTATTTTTGTTGAATTATAAATTTTAGTTTTATTAAAAAAAAAACCAAAATAAATAAAAATTCTCTTCTTAATATAGCATGGTGTCGTAAATAACTAAACATTTTTTCTTCACTTAGTTTGATTACGTTTTCATATTCTATATTTAATTCTATAAGGGTTAAATTTTACATGAAAATTATCACTCCATCGTGTGATTCGCATATCAGCAAATTCTAATTAACAAATTTAATTACTAGGGGCGGCAATTTTGTTTTGCACCTGAGCGGCCAGCAACTTAGGAACGGCACTGATTGTACTCATAGATAAGTTAGCTTCATCAACCTAACTAAGTAATCGTCTCAGCGCTCGGCATTATGTATATACATATGTATATGTAACATCTTGTTATTTTTGTTTTAGTAAGCTATCAAAGCCATATCCAATGATCTAATGCGTTATTCCTCTTCTAAGAATAACACGTTTTTTTTAAAAAGAGGGAGGTTTGTTACGTACACCCCATACCAAAAGAAATTACGTACATACGTACATAACATATCATGCCTACGTTTGACCAAAAGAAAATACGTACATACTTAAACTGTATATCGTACCTACATTAATTCTTACCAAAAGAAAATATGTACATGCATTGTATATGACCCTACAATTCTTGCCAAAAGAGAATATGTAAATACATATGTATATACCAACATTGCATAGCAAGCCAAATAAATCATTGCATGCACGTACATACCTGCGGTACATTAGAACTAAAGAATGGCGCGTACATACATATCATTACTGACCTACAGCAATTATTTCGGCATATAAAACAAGTGGTGTGGAACAATTTTTTGATCAGCTTACCTCAAAAAATCGCGTGGTATATCGAAAGGTATCTTGATCTGAATCACCCTGTATATGTATAACGAGCGCTGTCAGGAAAAAAATTAAGAACTTTAGCTATACTTCCGTAGCAGTTAAGGTTAAATTTTACTATAAATATTATAACGATTTAATTAAAAAGATCAGTTGCAATCGTAACTCACAACACACAACAAGTTGTTTTTACTAGGAGCAAAGTTGTTCAGCTACTCCAATACACCACACTAGGAGCAAAGCTACATTAGCTACTCCACTACACCACACACCCTTGGAGCAAAGCTACATTAGCTACTCCAATACACAACACTAGGAGCAAAGCTACATTAGCTAATCCACTACTCTAAACATAGGAGCAAAGCTACATTAGCTACTCCACTGCACCAAAGTAAGGAGCAAAGCTACATTAGCTACTCCAATCAATCAGCGTACGTACAACCATCGTGCCGTTACGAAGATAAGCTAGTAAGGTATCACAGCAGTCAAATCAATAAATAAAGTGCTTGAATGAGAGTACTTGGCTATACTTTGATAGCAAGTAGGTACTTCATAAACTCAAACCAAGTTTAATCGCAAAGAAACAAGTACAAGTCCCAAAAATGATTGAACTTGCCTTACTGTTATTGGAACAGCAAATGTTTGGACGAAGGCCGTCTTACTTGGGTCTGGTAGAGCTCCTTCGCTAGAACATTTATGTCCTAGGTAAACAACTTCTCTTTGTAAAACTGGCACTTCTCTGGCTGCAGTTTTAAGTTGTTCTCTCTCAACTTGTCGAAGACTTTCCTCAACTTTTCGTTGTGGTGATTTAAATTTTTACCATAGATGACAATGTCATCTAGGTAGACAAAATATTCGAGACCTTGTAGGCCTGTTAAAAAGAAATTCATTAGGCGTTGAAATGTGGCTGGGGCCCCTTTGAGCCCGAATGGCATACGCTTGAACTCGTAGTGCCCATAACTTGTGCTTAAAGTAGTTTTATGTCGAACTTGGCGATAGCCGTTGGCCAAATCGAGGGTGGTGAAATACCTTACGTGACCTAGTTGGTCAAGAATATCCTCGATTCGGGGTAGCGGAAATGCGTCTCCAATTGTCTTTTCGTTTAATTTACGAAAGGCGATAACGACGCGCCACCATTTTTCACCGTCAGGTCCCGCTTTCGTGGGCACAACTGGTAAAGGTGATTTCCAAGGGCTTTTACTAGACTGGACTATCCCGCTGTCTAGCATTTCTTTTAGCTGCTCATTGATTACTTGCCGCTGTGTTTCACGTAAGCGGTACATTTTTTGATTGATTGGTGCTTGATCTTGCACCAATGGAATATTATGCGTTATCGCATTTGTATAGGTGTTTGTCACCTTTGAGGAAGAAGATATCGGGGTACTCTTCGCAGAGTTCTGATATCGCAGTTTTTTCTTCCGCGGTTAAATTAGGGACTAGGCTGAGCTCTTGCTCTACCCTAGAAATTCGCGGGTATTGTTGTGTGTCGTCTGGTGTCTCATAATTCGGGTATAAGTATCGTGCATGTTGTAGGGTTGCTGTTTTTTCAGCTGAACCTTCTGTAATACACTCTGAAAAATTAACTCGGGAGAGGATTAATAAAAGAAACAATATAATTGGGAACTGAAAACTTGTTTAATGCAACTATATCGTACAAAGGTTCCCATACGACTGACTGGCACTTTTTCTCAACTCACTCGCTTCCTCGTTCGGACAGTGTTGTCAACTTGTCATTACATTCGGCCCTTCCTGAGTTTAAGCTGTCCTCAGCGTCGTCATCGGTTAGATAGTCGTTTGAATCGGATGCCAATTCCAAATATGGTTTCAATCTATCGTATGCGTATACTGTTCTTTGGAATCCTCGTTTTCTTCAGCTGACCTCGTATCTTCCGTGTCCCAAGACTCGTGTTATTATATATGGTCCTTTGTATTTGTTCTCAAGTTTTCGTGAATGTCCGGTGGCAGGAGCGTCATAGCTCACTAGAACTGGTTGTCCTTCTTGAAATTCTTTTGGCTTACGATGTCGTCGCTCGTATCTCTCTAGCTGTTTCTGCTGGTTCTCATCGATGTTTTCAGTCGCTTTTTGTCGCTTAAGTTCTATTTCTTCTGGTGTTGATATGCGTTGTTCTTCCAAAGTCATGCTGAGCTTGTCTCCATTTACTCCCCTTGGCTTATAAGTGAACAACAATTCGTGTGGCGTGCTCTTTGTAGTCGCGTTGGAGCAAGAATTAATCGCCCATTGAACTTTTAGTAATGTTTCGTCCCACTTGCGTTCCTCCTTCGTCATTGTAGCAATCATCGGAGTTAACTCCCTGTTTACTCGTTCGACTTGACCGTTACTGCGGGCTGAACCTGCTGCAGTTAAGACGTGTTGGATCCCATGATCTAAACAAAACTTCTTGAATACCGTGGATGTATAAGCTGTTCCGCGATCAGAGATTATTCGTCTAGGAATACCGAAGTGATTAATAAACTCGTTCAGGAATACGATGACTGGATCAACCCTTGTATTTTTAATCGCCTTCACTACAGTATATTTTGTGAATCCATCTACCATGACTATCACATATGCATTTTGTTTCGAACTTCTAGGAAAGGGGCCCAAATGGTCTATATGGACCGTATCAAATGGAATTGGTTTCTTTACTAATTGATGCAACTCTCCTTCATTCCTTCGACTTCCACATTTCAAATAAGCGCAATGAATACATGCTCGTACGTATTTTGTAACAAACCTCCTCGCATTTGGGAACCAGAAAAGTTGGTTTATCTGGCCTAACGTTCTATCGATGCCAAGGTGCCCCATTTCATCATGTTTGTACTTCAACAATTGCCATCGTGCTGCCTTTGGTACTACCCATTTTGAATCGTTGCCAACGGCTCGCAAGAGATATTCACCCTTAAGTTGGTAGTCTTGGTGAATCTGTTTCTCGTAATTGTCCTTCGGAGTTAGTTTTAACACTGTCATTATTTCTTTAAGCTGTTTATCCTGCTGTTGAAGACTAACTACCCAGTCTTCCGGAATTGTATTAATTAAGAAAACTTCATTGCCAATCGGAGTTGTTTCAATAGCTGGCTCAGTTGGATTGCGGCTAAGACTGTCGACATGCTCCATACCTTTGTTGCTTCGATACTTAACCTCGAAATCATATTCTTGAATTTTCAGAAACCAGCGTGCAATTCTGGGTATCAATTCGCGTTTTTTAAAAGTAGCTTGTAATGATGCACAGTCCGTAACTACGGTGAAATGTTTACCATATATATAGTACCTAAATCTCTGTAAGCTCTCTACTACTGCGAGAGTCTCGAGCTCATAACTATGGAAATGACTTTCATTTGTTGTGGTTCTTCGGTTAAAGTACGCCACTGCTTGGAAACTGTCCGCTTCCTTTCGTTTCTGTAACAATACTCCACCTAGTCCTACAGCACTGGCATCCGTATGTATTTCGTGACTTGCGTTCGGATCGTAGACAGCTAGAACAGGTTTTTCACAAAGTTTTTCCTTTAACGCTTTAAAAGCTGTTCGCTGTCCTTCACTCCACATAAATTTGACATCCTTTTTCAATAAGGTATACAACGGTCCCGCTACCAAAGCAAATGAGGAAATAAACTTCCTGAAGAAACTGCATAATCCTAGAAATTGGCGCACTTCTCGAACATTAGTCGGAGTAGGAAAGTTTCTTATCGCTTGTGTTTTTATTTCACCCGGTGAAATATTCCCATGCTCAATTCGATGACCCAGGTATGTAATCTTTGTTGTCAGGAACGAACACTTTCGCGCATTTAAGGTCAGACCGGCCTTCCGTAATACTTCAAGCACTCTTTCAAGTTTATCTATACCCTCGTCTACGGTCTTGCTAGAAATTAAGACATCGTCCATGTAGATTTGCATATCGCCTGGCTTCAATTCCTTTTTTATGTTCTTCATCATGCGTTGGAATACTGTCGGTGCATTGGCTAAGCCGAACGGCATCCTGTTGAATTCATACAAACCGTCTGGAGTAATAAATGCGGTATACTTTCTTGCTTGTTTACTCACGGCTATCTGATAATAACCTGAATTCAAATCCAATGCTGTAAAATATTTAGCATCACCTATCTCTTTTTTCCACAAGAATTACTGGGCTTGCATAGTTTGATTTAGACTCTTGAATTATATTAGCGCCTAACAGCTCAGCTACTACCTTACGCAATCGTTCTCTCGAGGTATATGGCATTCGATAGGGTTTTTGACACACAATTTCGTCTTTTTCTAGTCTTATCTCCATTTCACAAATGTCAGTCTTACCAATATTTTCTAAATTATCAGCAAACAAGGTCTCATATTTATTCAAAGTTAATTCGAGTCTATTTTTTTGTTTTTTATTCAGATTTTCTCCAATCTCCACGTTTAATTTATTGGATTCCGTTTTTTCAAATATGTCTAGATTTTTTTCGCGTTTAATCATCAACGAATTTTTTGTTTTAGTAAAAGCATCACTACCGATAAGCAAATCCGCAGGAAGATATTCGTCTTGTACAATTAATGCATCCACTTTTATGTTGATGTCGTCGATTTGTTGCTCATCGCGTACCTTCTACTTTATTTCATATTGTCCGCCCCCAAACCCCATTAAAACTACATTACATGGTGTCGTAATCAAATCATTCGTCTTGCTTTGACGTATCAGCGTTGAGTCGCTACCAAGATCTATAAACCCTAACAGTTTTTTCTGTCCAAAAACTATGTCTTTATTGTTTTCTGCTTGATTTATTACGTTAACTCTCCTAATTGGTATTTGTTTGGTTTCGCGAATGAACCTTACCGTATGATTCACATCGAATTCTTTTCTGAGGTTCCGGGCAATTTCTCGAATAGTGTCCAAATTTAAAACAATTAAAACATTTATTACCTGTCTGATCCATGTTATTTGCTTTTGTCTCACCTCTAGGTACAGTTGACATTGGGTACGTGCGAGAAGAAGGAACAATTTTAAAACTTTGTAGCCAATTGACCTTCTCAATGAGCTCTGGTATTGTTGAAAAGTTACACGTCATTAACGCACTACTAATTTTATCGTCGTTTAAACCTTTGATAATGTATTTTATCGTGGCACTAACTGACAAATTCGCTTGCTGTGCTATATTTTGCACCAAAAACACATATTCCTCTATACTTTCGGTAGATTTCCTGATACGTTTTGACAATTTTTCGTGCACGTCAGCTTCATTGACTATATTTGGAAAATTGAGCACGAATTCTGTGCTGAACGATTTCCATGTCATATCAGTTTCCACAACCGTGTCAACCCACATTTTCGCAGCACCTCTCATTTTAGAAATCGCAGCTAACACAACTAATTTCTCATTCCACTTATAAATTTCCATTAATTTGGCAACCCGATCTACCCACGTTTTCGCATTTCGCATATCTACATCTGACGGATCAAACACTGGCATTGTATCAATAATGTCCCTTAACGACATCACTGGTTGCACAGACATACTTGCAAATCGCTGTTCGAGTTTAAACACTTCACGTTCTCTGTCCAATAATTCCCGTTCTCGTTGCAGCAATTCTCTTTCACGTTTCATGTGTTCGTACGAAATCTCCTTCCTAACAATTACGCTTCCTCGATGTCGACTTTGCATTCGCACCACTGTTTCATCCAACTGGCTTCCCTCGTCATCAGTGGACCAGCTCTCACCATCGCACTGAATGCTAGCAGAACACACATGCGCACTATTGCTTGCTACCGCACTTCGTTTATTCAGCCTAACACTTCCAACCGGCGTACTAGTTTCACGAATCGTGCAAGGCTGTGTTGGAGTTATTTCGATTCCATTTTCGGCTGGTTCCGACGTGCGAACACTTTGCTCTAATCGCGTCACTAAACATGCCTTGTTGCCAGTTTGTGGCAACCCACGCCGTTTAAGCCTTTCTTTTAGCGCTTTTATCGTCATTTTTTCAAACCTCTCCATTGTTTCGCGTTTCTATCGTATCGTATAATTGTCTTCGCTATATATTTTTCCGTTCACGTATATTTTGATTTATATATACCGACAACCGTTTACGCGGATCTATCCCACTTCTGAAATGTAATACACTCTGAAAAATTAACTCGGGAGAGGATTAATAAAAGAAACAATATAATTGGGAACTGAAAACTTGTTTAATGCAATTATATCGTACAAAGGTTCCCATACGACTGACTGGCATTTTTTCTCAACTCACTCGCTTCCTCGTTCGGACAGTGTTGTCAACTTGTCATTACACTTCTGTTAACTTATTCTTCCTTTTAAATATTTGACCTGTAAATGGATGGGGATTATTTGATTCCTTTTGAGGCTTTATTGTGCTGTAGCTAGCATGTTGCAGGGTATTTGCCTCCTGCTTTGCCGACGGCTGAGTTTTATACACCTGAGTGGTTTTTTCCATAGGTTGTGTGCGATACTCATGCGCGTCGATGGTATTTTGTTTTGATCGTGTAGAATTTTTAAAGTTGGAAGACGGTGGAGTAATGTGCACCTTTAATATAGGCTTTAGCGACTCGCTACCGTTCTTATATGGCCGTTGTTTATTTAATAATGATTTATGCCTCGGTATTTTGGACGGAAGAGCTATATGCACCTTTTTGGCCGCCACTCATTATCGTCTCTACTTAACTTGGATATTTCTTTTGTATTCAATATAGGAATCTGTGTAGTTTGGTGGTCCTTTATGCGCGTCAATGGGACTATGGTGTAGTCGTTTATTGGGGAAAAATTGTAATTTTAAACTGTGTATCACTGCTTGATTACTGTTAGCGTTGAAAGTACTAACCAGCACTAATTCTTCTCCAGATGACAGCAAACCGTTCGCCAAGAAGACTCCATCGCTTATCTGTTGGGATAAACAGAGCATTTCTTCTTGAGTTTTTAACGGGACTGGGGCAACAATTTGAGAGCGCGCAGGTATCCAGATTGGTTCCTTAAAGGTAACCAAGTGCTGCCTGATTTCGTCGGTCTCTTGTTCGCCCAGACAGCTCGTTTCACATTCCTTTAGTTCCTTTTGAGCTTGGCAGCTAACTCTTTTCGTTTGAGAAACCTTGAAGACACTGCAGGTGGAGAGTTCAGCCTGTTTAGACCCTACCTCTTTTGCAAGTGTTCTTACTTCGACTGCTTTTTCAGAATGTAGCTTATCCGTTTCAAACTCTAATGGCAATGCAAACTCAATGGGATTAGTTTCCGTGCGAGGAAACCTTAGTGCCTTATTAGGACCCTCAACGTTACAGTTTTTCGCTAGGAACTCATTTCCTAGAAGTCCATCATCGAAAAGGCCAGGCAAGTTCTTTACGACTTGAAACTTGCAGGGAATTTTGTTTTTGAAAACGAAGTTACGCTGGCAATTTCCCAGCGTCTCTCCGGTACCAAATGGGGTCTGAAGTGTGCATTGCTCATTGTGGTTAATCGTTTTAGGGTTTTCTTTAATGACCTTTTCTTTATTATACTTACCTCAGCGCCTGTGTCTATTACCAGTTTAGTTTGGCCGTTCAGGCCTATATCTAAAGGAAGCTTTACTGTAGCGACACTGGGATCGGGTTGCTGAGGGGACCCTATTTTATTTAATGGGTTTTTTTTTATAGTCGATCGGGGGAGTTTTGGGTCGACTGTACGTCGTTTCCCTCAGTCCGGGCTTCCCATTTACGTTTTTGTTGGCAGCTATTTACTGCATGTCCATAGCGACCACAAAATTCACATTTCTTACGTACGTTGAACACTCTAGAATTATTAGGCGCTTGTGGGTGCCTAGGACGTTGATCTGGTGATACACTAGTGTTATGTGGTTTTTGCAAACTATTGTTGTGTCTTCTGCAGTCACGCACGTCATGATTATACATTTTGCAGTTCACACCATATTATTTATATATATATTAATATTATTTTTCCTTTTGAGGCAATCTGCGTATGTGTCGGCTCTTATATTACAAAAACTACAAGTCATTTTATTCACATAGTTATTTTTATTGTTTACATTATAATGTTTATTTGGAGATCTGGGCTCCTGTTTGATGTATGGTGATGCTGGCTGTGACTATTTGTGTTTGGCAGGGTTTGGGGGACCTGAGCGAATGGCATTATGCGTTGTGCGTTATTTGGTGTTGTTGCACTTATAGAATGTGGTATTGTATTTGGTATCACACTTTGCTGGAATTGCCCTGAAGGTTGCAGGAATAGAGCACTTTTTTGGAGACTTCCATGTCGAGTGCTCTTTGTACTAATTCATCTACAGTGTCGTCTTCCATTGTCAACAGGTACTGACACATATAGTAGTTATGGACTCCTGTTTTTAGTGCGTTTTTCGCGAAAACTTCTAGCTGCGTTTTAACAGCTGGTGTTGCCGTGGCTCCGTACTTGGATTCTGCTGCTTCATTGCAGAGTGCCAGCATCTGTTTCACTCGTGTTTTGAAGGCTGTGAGCTTTTCCAATGGATACTGCCTTGTAGTGATTAATTTATTTATCAGTTCCTGGTAAGTTTCTCTAGGCAAGTATGTTCGATTTAGCCATTCTTCTACTTCTTTGAAAGTAGTTGGCATATTTGAGGCAAAAAGTTGATAAGCTTCGCCTCGAAGTCTGGTAGGGAATATTTGTAAAAACGCTGTTAGTTCGACCACCGAAATGCACTATATTACCTGCCTGCAGCATCCTAGGAAGGTTTAGAGCTCAAAGGTCAATTTTGGGTGCTGTTCTCCCGAGAATAGGGGAACTAGCTGGGCAGTTAGATTTGATATTTTCGGGTAATCTGCCATATTTGGATTGGGGATTTTAGATTTTGGCGCTATTAGGGAGCTAGTTTCTTCTATGCTGGTTTCCAGATGGGAGTCGCTCAGCCAATTTAAACGGATTTCACTCGCAGTGGAGTCACTGACACTATTTATGGCACTTTGGTTTAATTCTACACTATTATTTTTAATTTCTTTCTGTTTCGAGAGAGTGCGAGAATTCTCCAAACTGCTTTAAGCTTTCTTTATATTTTTCCGTACTTTCTTTGAATTGCGCGATTTACTCAAGCCGCCGTTCACGGGACTTTATGAGCTGTTTATAAATAGAATCGCACTGTATAACAGAAAGTACGGAGGAATCTCGCACTTTCCCCTCGAAATACTTTAGATAATTTTGTAAATATAAATTAGAAGGTCTTACTTGTTGGTGACCTGTAAGGATTGTCCCACTCCTGAGTGTTAGCCGTTTTACTGTTGAGGTTGTTGGGCGTGTTTGTACTCCACCCTCTGGTGCGAATGTTGCTACCGCGTGGCCTCCTTCGTACCGGGGCGGAACTTCCTGTGCGTCGCCCGGTGAAGAAGATTGTTGCGGAGTTGATTGAAGTTGGATTTCCGGCAGTGTTTCTTGGTGAGAGCTTTCCTCGCTCTACCTAGCTAGGGGAGCTCCTGCCGTCTTATTTCCCTTGGTTCAAATTGAGAGGGGGGCTTACTGCCTTCTATGAAGTCTCTCTCAATTCGGGATCGCTGATTTATTGCTGGTGAGATTTTTCAGTGCTGCCGGGGGGCCCTTTGACTTCTTAAATTCCCAAATTGGTCCAGTCTAATTAACCGCTTTGTGTTCGTAGGATAGCGGATTTTCAAGCTCTTATGTTTTTCATTTAGCTACGACAAAAGCTGGCTTCCACTATCCTACCGGCTGCGCCAATTTGTTGTATATCTATTTTTAATATATACATATATAAAGGTACTCACTGGTACACCTACGTACACATCGCCTTGGTGGAACTTTCCTTTGGTAATCCAGGGTTTCTCATATACAAACACACCATTTACGTCACTACTTTTCTTTATTCAATTTAGGCCCTTTGAGCACTGACACTGTTCGCCCTTTTTTTTACAACTTTAATTTTTTTTAACTAGGATTACTCTCCTTTATCACTTTTATTCTTTGAACTGGTATTATTTTCTTTTACAACTTTAAATCCTTCTCTTTTTTTCTTCTTCAACTCAGTGACCGACCCATAAAAAAAAAGTCCTCTCGATAAAATTGCTTTTGTTCTGTATTACGACCTCCGAACCATGCGTGATTTTCCTTTTTTTTGCGTTTAATTCTCACTTTCGCGATACCGACGCGTAGAATCTTGAGCTCACGATTTTAATCAAATTTCTCGACAAGCTCCGTACTTGCTTTCGTAATAAAAATTCGACTGACGAACCAGGTGCAAAAATTCATCTCTACTGATGATCACTCAATCAGAAAACCACTCGTTTTTGTTTTAAAAATTCTACTGCCGTTATTTAAAATATGAATCAAAAGCTATTTTCCTTTTTTACCCGGCTGCCGTTTTTCAAATTGTCAAATCGGCTCTTTTTTAAACTCGTCTTCCTTTTTCCAATTTAGAATTCCAACACAACTCATGATCACTTTCGGCGCGATCTAGAGCCGTTGTTCAGGGTAGAAAATGCATAGTTGCATTTCTACCCTGAGAAAAATTATCATTTATTCTGGACTTGTTTAAACAATTCCAGAATATTTTTCGATGGACGGTGGCTTGAAGAAATGCAGTATGATGGTTTTATAAACATCAGCCACCGTCCCGTCGCTTGTAATTGCGGCACGCGTATACATGTAATGTAAATTCGCGGCGCACATTTCTTATCGCGAAAGCTGTTTTTTTGTGATATGTATGTACGTTCGTACATAAGTATTGTGATTTTCACGCCAAATCATACTGAAGGTACGATTTTTCTTTTGTTTCATTATTTTTTAAAGTAATTATTTCTACTGGCAAATTTTGCTGAAGGCAAAATTTGCTATGGGAATCATTTTGATTAAATAGATAAGCTAACCATGTTTTATGGCATGATTAGCTTATGTGAAAATTTTATGAATTAAATATTTTTATTTATTGCCTTTTTCAGATTTTCTTTTCAGGCATATTTTAGATATATAACAAGCATCAAAGTTTTGACTTCACCATTGAAGACAGAAAAGGAAGTTTGAACGTCGTCTCACGTCTCATATTTGAACTAGTTGGAATATGAGGAGCTGTGGCGGAAAGTTAAACCAAATTCTAACATAATACCAAATCTGGGTTTTAGGGATGATTTCGTTTATATTCCGACAGTTCCCAGAACAGGTGACCTAATTCAGGAGGAAGAAGCTTGGAAGCTCTGGAATCTACGAGAACTTGTTTCCAACGCTATTTCAAGGCCGCATGGTCCGCCACCAGCTTCCCATGGAGGGATCGGAATGACGCTGGAACGACTCAGAAGACATCTATACTGGCCTCGAAGGACAGTCGATATTAGAAATTATGTAGGTATTTGTGACCTGTGTAAAGAAATTAAAACTCCTAATACGATCCTAAAGACCAGCAATAGGAGCTCAGTCCGTGACAGAACGCGCATGAGAACGACTCTGTATAGATTTCTTAGCTCCATACCCCAGATCGACAAAGGGAAGCTTTTGTATACTTATTGTCATTGACCACTTCTCGAAATTTCCCATCTTGGAACCTATGCAAATCTTAAACATGTGTGATTTCATTGAGACAGAAGTGTTTCACAATTGGTGGGATGAGAAGCTGAGCCATATTGCTAGCTCCCTCAGGAGGTGTACCTACCAAGGAGCTACCAAGCTTCTCACCCTACAGAGTACTGTTCGGTCAGCAGACCATCGAATATGTGAGCTCATATCCCATCCTCAAATCCTAGGACCTCTGAGTGAGCCTTTGTAGGCGACACGTTGAAGTTCATCCCTGCGACAGCGCAGGAAAACCGGAATCACGCATTCGAACAAGGTGCCAAATCGCACTATCTTCGAGCCAAACTTGTTAGTTATAGAGTGGATCAAGAAGTATAAATGGGGAATATTATGCAGAGCCATTTTCAACAGCAAGTTTTAAAGTCTCGAATAAAGTCTAAAAATGGAAACCCTCTCTATGAGTTTCAGGATCTGCACGGAAAGCCATAGGGTTCTTATCACTCTAAGGACATCAGGCGTTATTTAGAATTTAATTCTAAATATCTAAATAAAGCTTATCATATGTACCTTTGATGAACGTCTCCCAACGCTGACGTCGCGGACGATGAGCACTCTGGTCTTCCGTAAAAATAACCCTCCGCTCGCACATTTATTGAGCGGTCTGAATATTGTTGAACATTCCACGCGATTAAAGAAACAGAAATCCTTCACTGGAACTATACCGAGCTATTCGGGACGACATCCAGTGAAGGCCTGCAGGGTATTCAGGACCTTGTATGTAGGGTTGGCGGCGGATGAGCTCGTGAGAGAGCCAAGGTCGCACACACATCCCCTCAAAGAGGGTACTGAACATGAATCCTTGACTGAATCTATACCGACGTATTCGGGGCGAGGTCCACCATTGAAGGCCTGCAGGGTGTTGAAGACCTTGTAGGTAGGGTTGGCGGCGAATGAGCGCGTGAGAGAGCCAAGGGTGCACCCACACCCCTTCAAAGGAGGTACTGAGCATGAACGGCAATTTTGTATATTATTATTGACCTGGGGTTAATAACTTATACAAAATGCAAAGCTTGCATTTGTTGTCTGCTTGAAAATATGTGCCGATTTGGTGACTTGTATGCGTAGACATTTTTTATATGATCAACATTATTTTGTTATGGAAATATATTTTTTTGTATGACGAAATGATTTCGCTGTGAAATTGAAAAGATGTTCAGTTCTGAACATGCTTTGGCCCGCCAGATGCTAAGACTCTGTCAAAACGTTGCTGAATTGAACTGTTTCGGGATGATTGTTTCGCATAGTCATTGGTACTTCCTTGAGATTTGAAGCAAGATCGCAGAACAGTTCTCTTGATACACGTTGAGTACTTATAACTGAGTATCGCCAGGATTATCAGAATCATCGTACATGTTACGCCAGTTGAGTGTAAAACTATGGTCTTCTGGAGGATGTGTGATGATACTTCTGTGTTCACATTGTAGCTGAGTATCTGTTCGTAGGGTTATATTAGTATTCCACTTCGAAGTATTGAAGGTGGTTTGTCAAAATCCAGGCTTGATTTGGGAAGAAATTCCATCATGTGGCTGGTGATGAGGTTCCTGACTGTCGCCTTGAGCCCTTACAGATTATTGCAGCAATCCTGGCCTTGCTAGTAATGTACAGTCAGGTGTTCTTCATGATAAGAGCCTTCCATAGAGTTCCGTTTAAAGTTATAGTCTTTGGATGACGATCGTAAATTTCATCTAGCACTCAGGAGGAACTTTCTTCAATGTTGTGCACTATTGTTGTGACCTATTGTTGACCTCTTTTTCCTCTGTATTTTGATTGTGCCCTTCATAGGATTTCATTGGTTGTTTTCAAAAGAGCTTGCCTTCTAGTGGATACATGTTGAAAATCTCCAGGAAGTGTGTAATTGAGCTAGTTTTTTGGTTTGCTTCCACATAATCTTTATTGGGCCCATGTTGTGGCAATATGTTTTTGATCTCTTATTATCTCTTCTAGTGGTAATGTTACTTGAAGCCGGAGATTGCCTCGGTTAATTTGAACATTACCCAGATCTTAAATATATCGTCCAGATTTCGGTTGAAGTATTTCGTAGTCTTGAGCGAAGACCACAGCTAACCAATAAAATAATAATAAGGCAGAATGTCGCAATTTTGTTGCCCGTGTGCAGGGTGCTACTCTCCTCCTCTTTTCGATGGAATTAAGGTTGGATTATGTTCCTTACCTGGACTAATTTGGTGAAAATGATCTTGTCTAGACCATAGCTCTGGTTCTGACTGAACTACTGTACGTCGTTTTCTTGTGGATTTTTTTTCTTTAACCTCGGAGTCGTCATATTTTTAGCAACATGAGAATTATCCTAATATCTAAGCTCGTTTATAGGCAATTGACAGATTTTATTAACTGGGGCTTTCTTACGTCATTTCTGTATTTTACTGATACTACTCGAACTGTTCTATCCTCTCCAGGGTGCAGCTCTAGAATTCGACCCAATAATTATTTGTGTGGCGCTCAAGACTTGAGTCCGCTCAATTCCATTCAAGCAATGAGTCCGCTCAAGACTGAGTCCGCTCACCATTGAGTCCGCTCAACCAGTGAGTCCGCTCAAATTTCGAGCGATGAACCACCGCTCAACTGTTGAGCGGACTCAGTGATTGAGCGGACTCACTGCTTGAGTTGAGCCATGAGTTGAGTCAAAATGTGAGTCCTTTACATCCCTGAAAAATGCTATGTACCCCTTTATGGGCTTGGTGCCTCTCCCTTTAGACATTTTAGTGATAAATGGGCCAGCATAATCAACCCCACTGTGTGAGAATGGTGGAGATGGTGTTATTCGAACTGCTGTTAGGATACCCATTATAGGCTGTATGCTTTGTTGACGATGCCTTGTGCATGTTACACACTTGTGAATTCTTGCTTGTACGACCCGTTTACCATCAATTATCCAAAATTAAGGTTGGTGAAGTGGTGTTTTTGAGTTGGTAATATTTGATTCTTCGTATCTGTTGAGAGGTCAGAGCTTCCCAGTCTTCCCCCAACCCGCAAAATACCTTCATTGTCCAGTAATGGTTGTAGCGAAAGCATCTTGATGGTTTTCTGCAGCTGTCGGCGCCTTCTTAGGGTGGTTATATCTTCATAAAATTGTTCCAGTTGTGTAATTTTTGATATGCATTTCTTTGATTCCTGATCTACAAATGTTGATGAATCTCAAACAATTGGCAATTATTCTTACTTGTCGGGTGTATGTTGAGCAAGTGAAAACATCTTGAGACGAAATCGTTGCTTGCAAGACCGTTACTTCTTTCTTTGCTTCTTCATATGTCAACGGTTTCAGTTTGTTTGAAGGCCATGCCTCAGGTTGTTGTCTTAGCCATAGTGGACGCTTCCACCAGAGGTTATGCGTAGCCAATTTCTTTGGTGTGGTATCACTTGATGCAACGTCCGCAGGATTTTCTTGTGAGGATATGTATCTCCATATACTTGTGTTAAACATGCTCTGTATTTGGCTTACTCTGTTTGCCACAAAGGTCCGCCAATTGCTTGGATTTTTTGCTAGCCATGCGAAAGCCATCAGGGGCGCTACCTTAGTTTTAGCCGCTCGAAGTTTTGTGTGTACTTTACCAAATACGTCTACTGTTCTTGCGTAAATGACAGCTGCATATGCCTTTTCAGAGGCATCGCAAAACCCATGAACCATTACTTGGCCTGTTCTGTGGTTAATCCAACGAGGAATTTTGATCGATTGCAGTTCCTGCATCTCCGCTTCTAACATTTTCCATGCTTTTGTTATTTCTGGCAGAATGCGATCAAATTCTGTGCTGTTTGCCATATAGCTTGCATGATGAACTTTGCTGTTAGTATTACTGGGGCTAGCCACTCTAATGTATCGTAGATTGTGGCAATTGCGACAGTAATATTCGCTTGGTTAGTTTTGAATCTTCCTTATCGAATTTTATTTGAACTGGAATTCGTCTTGATTCGGATTCCAGTGTATTCCAAGGGTTTTTATAGTATCATCCTTTCCAATTTCTAGGATTCCCTTTTCAATCATGTCTTCTTGCATGTCTTGTAACAGCTTGTGATTATTTGAGGTCCAATTCCTTAGATTGAATCCATCTTTGCTTAAGAGGGAGATTATCTCATTTTGGAGCAGGCGTGCGTCACCTCGGGTGTCTGCACCAGTAAGCATGTCGGTCATGTAGAAGTCATTATTTACCACTTTCTTTGCTACCAGATAATCATCGCCTTCATCGTCTTCAAGCTGTTTCAAAGCTTTTACCGTTAGGTAAGCTGCAGGGGCTGTTCCATATGTAACTGTGTTCAAAACGATTTCTTGCACTGGTTCTCTCGCAGAATGTCCTCCACAGTATTCGCTGGAAGTACCGATCTTCTTTAGCTCTTTTGATTTGTCTAAACATCTTTTCTGTATCTGCTGTAAAGACATAGCGATGCTTTCTCCACCATATTAGTATTTGATCTAAGACTTGCTTTAGTTTTTGACCTTTATGTTATAAATCATTCAGACTTATTCCTGTGTTTGACTTACAGGATCCATCGAACACTACTCATAATTTTGTCGTAGTGCTGTATTTTTTTAATTCTGCGTGATGGAGCAGGTAGAATACTCCGGATACATGTCCTGTGAAGGCATCATCTGGGCTCATATGACCAAGTGTAGGTATTGCATTAGAAAGTCATTATATTCGTCGAAGTCATTCGGTGATTTTTTAATTTCTTCTCCAGTAGTAATTATCGAGCGAACGCTTTGTTTTTTTAATGGCCCAATTTATTAACATTATCCCTAAATGGTAAGCGGACAATGTATCTGCCATCTCTACCTCTACTATGTGTTTCTTGGAAATGTTGTGCGTATTGATCGGTTACCTGACCAGAGGAGATGTCTTCTTCTATTTCCCACAGTTTTTCGAGCTTTTTGTCTATTTCAGCTGTGGACAGAAAGCTTGATACCTTGTTGGTTTTGATGAAGGGGTCTGGAGCACAACCAAAGGGAATCCAACCTAACTTTGTGTTTTGTGCCGTAGGTTGCCCTGATATCAGTCCGTCCAGTATTACGTTTGCGTAAACGTCTGCGCCTAACAGTAAATCCAGTAAGTGCAGGGATATGATAAGCCTCATCTCCCAGTGTAATATTTCCAAACATGTTGTTGGTGCGTCTGATAGTATCGAATTTAATTTTTGCAGTACAAGTGCTTCTGCAGTGAGCTTTGGGCGTTCTGTTTGTTTTAGCTCAATTTGGATAGTTACCAATGCTGGAGGATTTGGCGAACTTAGTATCGCCAACTCCCATTATGGTTGTTTTAATACGTTCCTTGGTTAGTTTTAAGATTTGCACCTCTTCTTCAGTAATGAGCGATATCTGTGAGCCGGGATCTATCAATGCTCTAAATGGTATTGATTCATTAAACATATTTTTTAAATACACCTTGGCAGTGGGTAGTAAAGCCTTGGAAATTTGGTTTTATTGGGTAGAATCGTTACATCGTCTTCAATTGGCTGGCTTGATTTTAGGCTGTCCTTCTTATTATATGTGGTTACAGGTCTACTCATAGTTTTCTTGGATTGTTCATCACCATCATGATCTCTATGAAGCGGGGTGTGGTGCTTTTTGTTGCAGTAATAACACGATTTGTGAGTTCTGCATTTTTCAGTTGCTTTAAGAATCATGCAATTGTTGCACAGATTTTTCTTATTAATGAATGAGTTTCGTTCCCTTACGCTCGTTGCCTTAAAATCCATACACTGATATATTACATGTTCTTTGTTGCAGGAGGTACATGAACACTTCAATGTTGTGTGAAATATTCTCTTCTTAATGTTGCTTTGATTTCCATCAGGTCTGGTCTGCCTTGAACTTTTTATGCAGTCCAAAATCTGGTAACGTTTCCCAAGAAATTGAACAACTCCGTCGTTGAGGGCAATTCTTTGGGGCTAGTTAGATTTTCTTCAAAAAATCTAAGACTTTCTGCGTCGAGCTTTCTCGTAGCAATCATAGCATGCCATTTATCTGTATTGCAGTTTAAATTCTTTAATGCAGCAAGGCATTCCCTTAATGTGTCATAAAGAATTATTATATCCTCTTGAGATCTGTGCTCGGCTTTCTTTTGCGTCTACGATAGTATTGATGTACTTCGGACGTTAAGTGCAGACTGCCAGCATGAGCTGACAGATCACCCGATAACAGCGTTGTATACAGGCGGCACGCTAGTCCACCTCGACTATTGGCGGAGAGTGTGTGGGGGGGGGGGGGGGGGGGGGGGGGGGGGGGGGGGGGGTTCCACAAAACAACCTGCCGCTGTTACCAACCATATTACAAAACGAGATATCGTGGCCTTCTACAACGAACAGCTATCACACACTCGATCCTGAAAGGACCCTTACGTCACTTACCTGTATCTAGGTGGAATTCTTACCTTCCTTTGCCCAAGCCCCCATCCTCCGGTTTGACTTTGGTTGGCACTATTTTCCCAAGTCCCTTGTTGACCTGTCGGGAGATTAGAGCGGACCCACTCGACCTTCACATGAAAGGGCTCCGGATAGTGAAGAAGAAATTAAAGCCTTCAAGAATTCATTTTCCACGTTATAATTACAACAAAAAACCTTAA